>OY804586.1:80423953-82823953 GCA_963680875.1 Bathymodiolus brooksi | reverse complement strand
CTTGTTGAGTTTACCTGTCTTAATAACCACCATTTTATCTTGTGACAAGAAGGATTAAAGTGAAAAGATGGAGAAGTTATCGATACAAATTCTATGTTTCATCTTCTTGATCGGTAAAGTTTTATTTATTTTAAGGAAACTCTACACATCATATTAAACATACACAAAGAAAAATATTAAGCGCCCCCTGATATATTAAAACATATTAAGCTACACTAAGTTTAGATTCTAATATTTATATTGATTTTAGCAAGAACAATATTACACTAAGTTTAGATTCTAATATTTATATTGATTGTAGCAAGAACAATGTTCAACAGGTTTCATTTCCTTCATTTCAATTTAATTGAAGCTTTAAAACTAGTTTAGCCCAGCTGAGCTTTTCATTGAATTATCTGTGCCAAGCCAGGTAAGTGAGTGGTTATGTATTGTGTGCTAGGGGTCGATTTTGTATCTTTCTACGATTTTTCGAATGGACTTTTGAACTGGTTCGAAAGTGTGGTAGTTGTGTTTTTCATTTATTGTTAATTAACATTAAACAGTTGGCTTAATGATAGGTAAACTAGAAAAAGGAAGTCAAATTAGTATATTTTGTAATATTTAAAAAGGTTGTAGTATAACTCGATTGCAATTTAAAAAGTTTAAATAATTTACACCAAGTTAAATGTTTTAAATGTCACAATGAACATTTTTATGTTCGATAAAAAGCAATGTAGAGTAATATATACATTTGTTCACGGATGATTACCGGTGTATATTATATACACGGGGATACTTAAAGTAAAATTGGATACAATGGTGTCGCTGCGATTTGATAAACACCTCACATTCACATGTACCCTAAAGGCGAAAACATACCAATTCACATATTCGAGGGGCCGTCGTGGTCGTGATCGAATGGTAGTTGGATTTACAACAACATGTGCAATCAGTGCCTATCACCAATAAAGTTGTAAGTTCTAACCCGTTCATGGTGAAGTGTACTTGATACAACATTATGTGATAACATTTGTCAGTGACCTGTGACAGGTCTGTAGTTTTCTCCGAGTAATCCAGTATCCACCATCAATAAAACTGACCTCTACAACGATATTGCTGAAATATTGTTAAAAGTGGCGTTATACGTCATAAACCAAACCATATATTCGAAGAACTAACACTAGACCCATCAATATAAGATTATTTGAAAATATTATAATAACTCTGCTTTTAAAGAACAGAAAATTAAGAAAATTGAATATGAAATGACTTCTGGAGAAAATTTTGGAAATGAATGGTTTGATATGAAATATATAAGGAAATAATCTTAGTGGAGAAAGACTTTTGACCCGTGACTGTATATTGTGTATTGGATTAACTCTATGAAAAGACCGCCACGATATAGCTGAAATATTGTAGAAAGTGGCATTAAACACCATAACCCTAACCTTCTATGAGAAGTGATTACAGTACATTAAACCACATTGTTTTCATTCGATGCAGTATTTAATTATTCCTTAAATAGATAGAAAGGAAATACTATTTTAACGTCAAAATCTCTATTCATGTAAATACAAAATTGATGTATTTCTTATTAACAAAATGAAAAATAAAAAATACAACGCTGTCGGAACAATTCCAGAATAAATAAAACACAAAATAGTAGATAGACGCAAAATCAATATCCCTTGCACACAAATACACAATCGCTCACTTTCCGTTGTTGGACACTTCAATAATAAGTGGCGGGGTTAAGCTTGTTTTATTGTCCCAAGCCTCTTCTTATGAACAGATTTCAAACATAGATGCTATAACGAAATAACCATTGTTCTTTTACAGAAGACAATGAACCAAACACTTTTCATGTAAACACTATGTTTATTTACGAACAATAATAACTGAAAATCAGTATTAAAAGGTTGAAGATACCAAAGGGCTAATCAGAAGCTGTAAATCAAAGATGGACGAGCAATGCAATGGTCAAAAGAAAAAGGACAAAGGGACAAACAATGAGACACAAAGCCTAAGATCCTGCTCCATGAGTGGCATTGAACGTTTTACCACATGTATGTCATAGTAAATCTTTTTTCTATGTCATGAAAAATCTTCTTTGTATGTCATGGTAAATCTTATATGTATATCATGATAAATCTTTTGTGTATGTCATGGTGAATCTTCTCTGTATGTTATGGTGAATCTTCTATGTATGTCACGGTGAATCTTCTCTGTATGTCATGATAAATCTTCCATTTATGTCATGGTGATTTGTTTTGTGTATGTCATTGTATATACCATATGTACTTTGATATGTCATCCATATAAAATTCATCTTGTATAACTATAGTGTAATTTAAATCATTACAATCATAGTGTCATGAATGGAATATTATCCTTACTTCCTTGTTGAGTTTACCTGTCTTAAAAACCACCATTTTATCTTATGACAACAAAGATTAAAGGGAAATGATGGACAATTTATCGATACAAATTCTTTGTTTCATCTTCTTGATGGGTAAAGTTTGTATTAGTTTAAAGAAACTCAACACATCGTATTTAATATGTACATATATTAGTGGTTAGTATTAAATATGTACATATATTAGTCTCTAGTCGTATCATTGTAGCTTTTGATCATTTCAACCTTTGAGCATACCCGATGAAGGTTATTTCCAGAAACGCGTCGTGCGCACTATTTGATATCTACGTGTTTAATAAGGGAAATTTGAATAGGGGTTAGGGTTATGGTGTTTAACGCCACTTTCAAAAATATTTCATTTATATCGTGGCGTTAGGTTTTATTGGTAGAGAAAGCAGGAGTACCCGGAGAAAACCAGCGACCTGCCGAAAGTCACTGACAAACTTCATCACATAATGGTGTATCGATTTTAACTCACCCGAGTGGGAATCGAACTCACAACGTTAGTAGTGATATGCATTGATTGCATAGGTAGTTGTAAATCCAACTACAATACGATGACGGCCACGACGTCCCGCACTATTTGATGTCTACGTTTTTATTAGAGGAAATGTGAATATATATTTATTCTGGAGAATATTCCACAAATGTTGATGGCAATATACATCCGATTTTTGTTTCTTTGTTTTGTATATGTAAACTGCATATATACAAAAAGTAACATAATTCTCCCCTTTGAATTTGATATTGGTCGTCGCACATTCGATGATGGCTCATTCTAAGCTTTTTATTGAACTATCTGTACCAAGCCAGGTAAGTGATCAGTGGCTACGTATTTGTGTGTTAGTGGTCGATTTTGTATCTATCTACGATTTTTCGAATGGACTTTTGAACTGGTCCGAAAGTGTGGTAGTTGTGTTTTTCATTTATTGTTTATTAACATTAAATAGTTGGCTTAACGATAGGTAAACTAGAAAAAGGAAGTCAAATTAGTATATTTTGTAATATTTAAAAAGGTTGTAGTATAACTCGATTGCAATTTAAAAAGTTTAAATAATTTACACCAAGTAAAATGTTTTAAATGTCATAATGAACATTCTTATGTTCGATAAAAAGCAATGTAGAGCAGTATATACATTGATATTGGTGGAATTGTTGAACATCACTGCCTAATCTGTCTTTTAATAATATTGAAATATGCAATTCCTAAAGATAATGCAATTGCTATTAACAATAATTGTTGTCTAAGTCACCTTAGTCGATTTTTAACTATGACGTTTAAAGACCTTTGGCCTTCTTGCTCCCAGCAACGTTTTGATTATTCGGCTTTGGAGGTTATTCTAAAAACGCGCCGTGTGCACTAATCTTGATATCTGTGCTTCTATTTACACCTTAGGCATCTTCAAACTTTTCGAATCTAGGTTGTTTTCTTAAAATGATGACTCTTGGAGACTTTAATGTTAATTTCGGGAGAAGTGTTCCGAATGAATATTTAGATATTGTCGTCATTCCATGTTCTTTTATAATATACGTATTTCGTGTTTCTGTCGTCATATATTGACCTGATTCTGTCATATTATACGATATTTAATGACCTGACTGTTGTCTATAAAACGACATATGTTGCCAAATTATGTCGTCATGTGTGATATATGTTGACCTTATTATGTCGTCATATAGGGTATTTATTTACCTAATTCTGTCATCTTGTATCATATGTATTGACCAAAACTACAAAGGCAAGACAAATATTAGAAAGGTAATGTTATAGACTATTATTTGCAGGTTATCACAGTTTCAGTCACAACGAAAGAGAGGTTATAATACCCCCGCCACCAACATACTCGCCAGCAACTGGATACAGCACACCTAGTCCAAGAATAGAATATTCATATCCACAGAACCATATTGTTCAAGCGATCACATCTTGATTTATTTATATATGAAAATAGCCAAACATTATGCTGAAGATATATACAATACTTGTGCACTGTCGAAGCATATGGGTAATATGTGTATGAGGCTTAGAAACGCGGGAAAAGGCGAGGCTTCGCCGAGCCTTTTCCTGCGCTTCGCGCCGAATACACATATTTACCTATATGCTTCGACAGTGCACATGTATTGTATTTATCCTGCAATTTTAAATCGTAAATAAACGTTTACTGGACGATGATAAAAGTATTTGAAATAATTTTGTGTATGTATTTGAAAACAATATCCCCCGATGTGCCCCGTTTTACATTTGTATGTTCTATTTATAACCGACCAATATCAAAAAATGTTCTATTTATAACTGACCAATATCAAAAAATATATTAGGCAGGCTATATTGGTCGGTAAATGCTGTCATTGCAGGATAAAAACTGTTATTCCCTAGGAAATACTTAATATTCAGTTACTATTAATGATATTACGGACTGAGATTTGAAAATGGCATCGAAGATCAACCCTCAAAAGTAGGCACTATCTTTATTGTGTGACGTAAATGAAAGTTATTCCCAATGTTATCGGAATGTGCTTCGTGAGATTCAATTAAGGTGGAATTACTTATTGCTTGTTTTATGTTCATTGCTAAATACAAGCGGCAAATCGAAGAAGATCAGACAATACAATAACCAAATGTAAAAAAGAAGATCAAAAGGCAAACAATGATCTACAAACCACTACACGAAAACTTCTAGATTCAGCAAGACGAACTCCACTAAGACTCCGGGGGATTCGGGTGCCCCGGAAGGGTAACCAGTTCCTATTTCCACTAATCACACCGTCGTGTGTTTTTTATGTATTTGAAAATACTAAGATATTGTCGCGCTTTTTGCTGAATCTGGATGACGACATAATGAGCTTAAATAAACATAATTTTACTTAACGGAGATGATTTTATTTGTAAAAACAAGACAGATTTTAATTCCAGTATTTAAAATACCACTTCAAAAATAAATATATATGAACACATTTTGAAAATAAAAAATACATTTGAGAAAATAATTAGTTGCTATATACCTCCATATAATTGGTGCAATAAATATTACCTACAGCACAATGGGGGAAGAGAGTTCAAAACGGGGAGAGGGGGACACAAATTGGGGGTAGAGGAAAATACTTTCTGACAACAAATACAGAAATGAAACAAAAATATACTAACAATTATTATGCATTTAAATATGCATTGTGTATCTGTTTGGTAAATAGTAATTTCATTGATTGAAATATAGTCACATTGTGTTGTATATTATATATATGATAATAAATAATCATTGGATGAAGTGTAGTCACATGGTGCTTTATATTTTATTAAATAAGAGATACAGTAAGATTATTTATGACATATCTGTGTTTTACATTGTTATTTAATTGGCTGAAGTTTAGTAGTAGAGTATTTTATTTTATGTTTATATAGTTGATGATGCTTCAAGCCACTTTCAACAATATTTCAGTTATATCGGTGCGGTCAGTTTTATTGGTGGAGGAAACCGAATGACCCGAGAAAACCACAGACCTGTCGGAATCACTGACAAACTTTATCACATAATGTTGTACACTGCGTTCTGATCGAGATTCGAAATCACAACATCAGTGATGATAGACATTGATTGCATAGATAGTTGTAAATTCAACTACATTACGACAACGCCCACGACAGTCCCATGTTAATATATGATTATAATAATAATAAAGTACTTATAATAATTGTTTTTACATATGAATAGTGTACATTAGTTTGATTTCGTTTATGTTTTTGAATCCGTCGTGATCGTATGGTAGTTGGGTTTACAACTACCTGTGCAATCAGTGCATATCACCACTAACTTGGTGAGTTCGAACACCGCTCATGGCGAGGTGTGCTTGATACAACACTATGTGATAAAGTTTGTCAGTTAGTTATGGCAGGTCGGTGGTTTTCTCCACCAATAAAACTGACCACAATGATGTAACTAGAATATCGTTGAAAGTGGGGTTAAACACCATAACCCATAACCCTAACATGTTTCTGCATCAATGTGGAATGTATCTCACCAGCGTACTTCATAATACATCCAGAAATATTAACATATAAAGAGGAATACCTTAGATTGTGACCACGGAGTTTGTGTAATGTACTTCCACTATATACATGTATACAAAAAAAATGATGTGTTCTTAAAAGTGCTGTTCATGTAAAAATGGATGGAATGCATCATATTTCGTTGTATTTATAACTCTCGTGAATTGTCTTAACCATAAACCCCACGAAAATTGGCTTCGCACAAAGACAAAACAAAACAAAAAAACAAACCAAACAATAATTTAATAAAATCAAAGCAAAAAACAAAAACAAAAACAAACAACAACCCCCCCTCCCCCCCAAAAATAAAGAAAAACGAAAAAGAAATAAAAAAAACCCCCAAAAAATACAAATAAAACAAAAAAGCAAACCCCCCCAACCCCTCCCCCCCAAAAAATAAAATAACACCAACAAAAAAATGATAGTACTAAAATATTTAAATATTTAAAAAGCAAATATAAAAACAGTATGTCAAGTAAATGATTTACATAGGTTTACAACTACACATGTGTTTTGAACAGTCTGTTTGTTTTACGTTACATTTTGATTGGCACCATGTGTTCATTCCTTGCATAGCAGCAAACAGTTTAGTGGCAGAACATTTCGCTGTATAATTTAAAGTATTTCTTGGAGATCCCGTGCTAGTATCATATCGATAAAATTGATTGTATTTTTCGAACAATTAGAATTGCTGTTTTGAGGAAACGTTGTTATTTGTTGTTGATTATGTAATCGTCTATTTGGAAATTTGCCAGGTTGTTCAATTATTATATTCCTAACGTCATGAGTCGTGTTGAAGCACAAAAACATGCACATTTATTGACTGGACAAAACCCTTGTTGACATTGTGAAACACACCATGATCGTGATCCTGATATGAGTGCATGGTTTCCCTTTGGATTACACGTAAACCATTCGGTGGTAGAGCAAACCGTTGAAATGTTTTTAGTTGATTGAATATACACACTAATAGACCTATCACCTTTTGAAGGAAATATTTGTTTGCTACCTGTGACATCCATTGGTTGTCTTATTTTTGAGTTGATATGCCCATGTTTATGAATGGGGTATGAACATGGTTGTGCATTTTTCCTTCTTGTCTAATGTGTCCAGTACCCGTCCATGGTCTGAATTTGATTTGTTTACTTATATGTCTTTTTTTGACAGCTGACTGTTTATATGGTTTTGATTTTTAGCACTTTGAGTCTGAGTGTCGTGTGTCCCTTTATTTGTTGAGTATATTTTCAATCCATTTGAAGCCGACAGGAGACTTTGGATTTGAATGATGTTTCTTGGAACAGACGGTTGCCGTTGGCTACGTAGCAATGGTAAATACTCAATATATTAATGACCATGACCATTTGTTGATTGTACAGCTTGAGTATTTGATGTTCTATGATTACTTGTTCGTGATAGACTCAATTATTGGTTGTCACTGACTTCTAGATGGTGTTAAAAGTTCAATATTATTTCCATAAGATATCGGATTTGTAGTATGCCCTGGTTTATTGCCTCCTACAGGTAATTTCATCCCAGCAACAATCGATTTCACTTGCATTCCCGTAGACGCTATTAATAGAGTTCCAATATTCGGAAGGCTTCTAAAAGCCGACGCTTCATTTTGCACTTTTTTATTTGCACGGGAGGTGGTTATTGTTGGTGCACATGTTCATTGTTTTGTTGTAACGTTGTCGTGACGTCAATTGTTTTCACGCCAATGGTGCCATTTTTCACATAGTTTGTTGTTTTAATGTGTAACCCATGCAGTTGAATATATAGGATCGAAACATGCAAGTTGCTGCTAATATAAGATTGTATTAATATTGACACGAACAAATTAAAATAAGGAAAAAGAGATGAAATAATAAAGAAATAAAGAAGTGTTATTGATAATAAATATGTAAGCAGAAAGTTAAAAAAAGGGGTGTGGTAATTCCGTGCCACGAGCGCCTGTGGAGCTTAACTGTCTATAATACCTGGAAGGGTGGAGGGGTTACATGTGAATATTGTATAATGATAAACACGGAGAGGGGATACTAAAGGTAACATTTGGTAGTGTTGTCGCTGGAATTTGAAGAACACCCTACATTCATATATTTCCTCAAATGAAAACCATATCAATTCATATATTCGAAGAACTAACACTAGACCCATTAATACATTTTTAGGTAATAAATTGTTTGCTTGTTTGATGGTGTTTAACGCCACTTTCAACAATATTTCCGCTATATTGTGGCGGTCAGTTTTATTGGTGGAGGAAACCGGAGGACGCGGAGAAAACCACCCACCTGCCGCAAATCACTGACAAACTTTATCACATAATGTTGTACATCTCGCCCTGATCTAAATCCGAACTCACAACATCATAGCTCTGCTTTTACCGAAACGAGAATTGAACAATAAATGACTTCAGGGGAATGTTTTTGGTAATAAGTGGTTTTATGAAATATATAGGGAAATATATTAGTGCAGAAAGACTTTTGACCCCTGACTGTATATAGTATCTTGTTTAACTTGATGAAAAGTGATAACAGTACACTAAACCATTTTGTTTTCATTTCTACAGTATTTAATGTATATTCCTTAAACAGATAGCTATAGAAAACAAATACCATTTTAATGTCAAAATCTCTACAACTACAAATTTTTTTTATTTCTTATTAATAAAATGAAGAATAAAAAATACAACGCTGTCGGGACAATTCCAAAATAAAATAGGAAAATAGTAAAAGGAGGCAAAATCAATATCACTAACACACAAATACATGATCGCTTACTTTCCGGGCTTGGAACAGACACTTCATTAATAAGTGGCGGGGTTATACTAATTGCATTGGCCTAAAGCCTCGTCTTATTAATTACCGGATTCAAAACATGCATATAAGCTACATTGATATAACCATTGTTCTTTTACAGAAGACAATGAAGAAAACGCTTTTCATGTATGCAGATATTATATTTATAAATGAGAAATAATAACTGACAAAGGGGTATCATAATCTGTTATTCGAAGATGGACAGACAATACAATGGACAAAAGAAAAGGAACAAAAGGACAAACAATGAGATACAAAGCCAAAAGATTCATAAAATTAAATCCATTTTAATAACGATAGTGTCATGGTTGAAAGATTGTCCTGACTTCTTTGTTGAGTTTACCTGTCTTAAAAACCACCATTTTATCTTGTGACAAGAAGGATTTAAGTGAAAAGATGGAGAAGTTATCGATACAAATTCTATGTTTCATCTTCTTGATCGGTAAAGTTTTATTTATTTTAAGGAAACTCTACACATCGTATTAAATGTACACAAAGAAAAATGTTAAGCACCCCCTGATATATTAAAACATATTAAGCTACACTAAGTTTAGATTCTAATATTTATATTGATTATAGCAAGAACAATATTACACTAAGTTTAGATTCTAATATTTATATTGATTTTAGCAAGAACAATATTACACTAAGTTTAGATTCTAATATTTATATTGATTTTAGCAAGAACAATGTTCAACAGGTTTCATTTCCTTCATTTCAATTTAATTGAAGCTTTAAAACTAGTTTAGCCCAGCTGAGCTTTTAATTGAACTATCTGTGCCAAGCCAGGTAAGTGAGAGGTTATGTATTGTGTGCTAGGGGTCGATTTTGTATCTTTCTACGATTTTTCGAATGGACTTTTGAACTGGTCCGAAAGTGTGGTAGTTGTGTTTTTCATTTATTGTTAATTAACATTAAATAGTTGGCTTAACGATAGGTAAACTAGAAAAAGGAAGTCAAATTAGTATATTTTGTAATATTTAAAAAGGTTGTAGTATAACTCGATTGCAATTTAAAAAGTTTAAATAATTTACACCAAGTAAAATGTTTTAAATGTCATAATGAACATTCTTATGTTCGATAAAAAGCAATGTAGAGTAGTATATACATTTGTTCACGGATGATTACACGGGGATACTTAAGGTAAAATTGGATACAATGGTGTCGCTGCGGTTTGATAAACACCTCACATTCACATGTACTCTAAAGGCGAAAACCATGCCAATTCACATATTCGAGGGGCCGTCGTGGTCGTGATCGTATGGTAGTTGGATTTACAACAACATGTGCAATCAGTGCCTATCACCAATACAATTGTGAGTTCTAACCCCGTTCATGGTGAAGTGTACTTGGTACAACATTATGTGATAAAGTTTGTCAGTGACCTGTGACAGGTCTGTGGTTTTCTCCGGGTAATCCAGTATCCACCATCAATAAAACTGACCTCAACGATATAACTAAAATATTGTTAAAAGGGGCGGTATACGTCATAATCCAAACCATATATTCGAAGAACTAACACTAGACCCATCAATATAAGACTATTTGAAAATATTATAATAACTCTGCTTTTAAAGAACAGAAAATTAAGAAAATTGAATAGGAAATGACTTCTGGAGAAATTTTTGGAAATGAATGGTTTGATATGAAATATATAAGGAAATAATCTTAGTGGAGAAAGACTTTTGACCCGTGACTGTATATTGTGTATTGGATTAACTCTATGAAAAGACCGCCACGATAGAGCTGAAATATTGTAGAAAGTGGCATTAAACACCATAACCCTAACCTTCTATGAGAAGTGATTACAGTACATTAGGCCACATTGTTTTCATTCGATGCAGTATTTAATTATTCCTTAAATAGATAGAAAGGAAATACTATTTTAAAGTCAAAATCTCTATACATGTAAATACACAATTTATGTATTTCTTATTAACAAAATGAAAAATAAAAAATACAACGCTGTCGGAACAAACACAAAATAGTAGAAAGACGAAAAATCAATATCCCTTGCACACAAATACACAATCGCTCACTTTCCGTTGTTGGACACTTCAATAATAAGTGGCGGGGTTAAGCTTGTTTTATTGTCCCAAGCCTCTTCTTATGAACGGATTTCAAACATAGATGCTATAATGAAATAACCATTGTTCTTTTACAGAAGACAATGAAACAAACACTTTTCATGTAAAAACTATGTTTATTTACGAGAAATAATAACTGAAAATCAGTATGAAAAGGTTGAAGATACCAAAGGGGTAATCAGAAGCTGTAAATCAAAGATGGACGAGCAATGCAATGGTCAAAAGAAAAAGGACAAAGTGACAAACAATGAGACACAAAGCCTAAGATCCTGCTCCATGAGTGGCATTGAACGTTTTACCACATGTATGTCATGGTAAATCTTATTTCTATGTCATGAAGAATCTTCTTTGTATGTCATGGTAAATCTTATATGTATATCATGATAAATCTTTTGTGTATGTCATGGTGAATCTTCTCTGTATGTCATGATAAATCTTCCATTTATGTCATGGTGATTTGTTTTGTGTATGTCATTGTATATACCATATGTACTTTGATATTTCATCCATATAAAATTCATCTTTTATAACGATAGTGTAATTTAAATCATTACAATCAAAGTGTCATGAATGGAATATTGTCCTTACTTCCTTGTTGAGTTTACATGTCTTAAAAACCACCATTTTATCTTATGACAAGAAGGATTAAAGTGAAATGATGGACAATTTATCGATACAAATTCTTTGTTTCATCTTCTTGATGGGTAAAGTTTTTATTAGTTTAAGGAAACTCAACACATCGTATTTAATATGTACATATATTAGTGCTTAGTATTAAATATGTACATATATTAGTCTCTAGTCGTACCATTGTAGCTTTTGATCATTTCAACCTTTGAGCGCCACCTGATGAAGGTTATTTCAGAAGCGCGTCGTGCGCCCTATTTGATATCTACGTGTTTATTAAGGGAAATTTGAATAGGAGTTAGGGTTATGGTGTTTAACACCACTTTCAAAAATATTTCATTTATATCATGGCGTTCAGTTTTATTGGTAGAGAAAGCCGGAGTACCTGGAGAAAACCAGCGACCTGCCGAAAGTCGCTGACAAGCTTCATCACATAATGGTGTATCGATTTTATATCACATGAGTGGGAATCGAACTCACAACATTAGTAGTGATATGCACTGATTGCATAGATAGTTGTAAATCCAACTACAATACGATGACGGCCACGACGTCCCGCACTATTTGATGTCTACGTTTTTATTAGAGGAAATGTGAATATATATTTATTCTGGAGAATATTCCACAAATGTTGATGGCAATATACATCCGATTTTTATTTGTTTGTTTTGTATGTAAACTGCATATATACAAAAAGTAACATAATTCTCCCCTTTGAACTTGATATTGGTCGTCGCACATTCGATGATGGCTCATTCTAAGGTTAAGCAATGATCTGAACCCATTCTTAAGCAAATATTACAGAAAATGTAAATGACTTTACATTTAGTTTCCCAACTTTTTGAATCGATTGCCACTGAAGAAAATAAAAACAAAAATACCAATCAAGTCATCGTTTCACAAAATCAAGATAAACAAGTCTTACGACAATTTTACCGATAGACAACCATTTAAGAACGAGTTATGATTTCCGACTTGCAATAAATAATGCTGCAAAAAATTAAGACTGACAATTAGAAGCCATGAATCGAAGAACGACAGACAATGCATTGGCCAAAATACAAAAGAACGAACAATGATATACAAAATCCTACACAGAAAACTAACGATCAAACAGTATGAACTCCACTAAAGGTCGATGTGAACTCATGTGCTCCGAAAGGGTAAATATATATCCTCCTGCACTAGTGATACAAGTCATACTCTTGTTACAAACATTTCCCCATTTGTTCTCGCTATTTATTTTATTGACGTGATTACCTCCCTTTGGTCTCTTTAAACCTTTCTTCTTATTTCGTTTACTTTATTGCAAATAGAAACTATTTGACATACACTATACTTTTAATACGAGTGTGCTAATTATTTACGGACAATCTGAGATTTGTATCGGTAACTCCATTTTGCTCTGCAGAGCAAAAACAAACAAAAGATGTAATAAGTGAATAAAAAGAAACAAACAAACAATAAAATCAAAAACAAATAATCAAAACAGATCGTTATATTATCAATGAAATGTTGTTGTTTTAAAATACCATGCTTTTAATTAGATCCTGGGGACCAGAAACTCTGCTGTGATCCTACTGGTATGATTGCTGTAATTGCTATTAGTGTTATTATTCTTTGTTTTGTTCTTGTCGTATGCTTCAGAATAATGAGACGGAATACCAGTAAGTATTATCTTACCTGTAGTCATGTAGTGTTACGGATTTTGGTGTTTAGCGCCACTTTCAACAACAATTCAGTTATATCGTGGTGGCAAGATTAGGTGGAGGAAACCCGAAGAAAACCACCGACCTGTTGCTAACAAACATCACATAATGGTTTATCGAGTACCCCTCGCCATGAGCGGTATTCGAACTCACAGCTTTAGTGGTGAAAGGCATTGATAGGTAGTCGTAAATCTAACTACCATGCGATCACGACCACGATGGCCAATGTTGTGTTTCAGCACTGACAAAGTATATAAAAAATAATATATTTTGTCTGTTGATATATGTATTACCATTAGATATCTAGTTACCGCGGCGGAGGCTTGGAATTATTCCATATACCAACTAAGCATGGAGGGGTGGGGGAGGTGGAATTACTCCATATACCAACTTAACATGGAGGGGGTGGAAATACTCCATATACCAACCTAACATGGAGGTGGTGGAATTACTCAATATACCAACTTAGCATGGAGGGGTGGGGTGGAATTACTCCATATACCAGCTGAGCATGGAGGGGTGGGGGTGGAATTACTCCATATACCGACTTAATCCCGCCACATTGTGTGCCTGTCCCAAGCCAGGACCTGGATTTCCAACGTCATATATCGTGGTACCGTTTGTGTTCAGTTAAGGTGGGAGGTTGTTGATCGTTTTGTTGATATTGGTGGAATTGTTGAACATCACTGCCTAATCTGTCTTTTAATAATATTGAAATATGCAATTCCTAAAGATAATGCAATTGCTTTTAACAATAATTTGTGTCTAAGTCACCTTAATTTAACTATGACGTTTACAACCCTTTGGCCTTCTTGCTCCCAGCAATGTTTTGATTATTCGGCTTCGCAGGTTATTCTAAAAACGCGTCGTGTGCACTAATCTTGATATCTGTGCTTCTATTTATACCTTTGGCATCTTCAAACTTTTCGAATTTAGGTTGTTTTGTTAAAATGATGTCTCTTGGAGACTTTAATGTTAATTTTGGGAGAAGTGTTCCGAATGAATATTTATATATTGTCGTCATTCCATGTTCTTGTACAATATACGCATTTCGTGTTTCTGTCGTCATATATTGACCTGATTCTGTCATATTGTACGATATTTAATGACCTGTTGTCTATAAAACGACATATGTTGCCAAATTCTGTCGTCATGTATGATATATGTTGACCTTATTATGTCGTCATATAGGGTATTTATTAACCTAATTCTTTCATCTTGTATCATATTTATTGACCAAAACTGCAAAGGCAAGACCAATATTAGAAAGGTCATGATATAAACTATTATTTGCAGGTTATCACAGTTTCAGTCACAACGAAAGAGAGGTTCTAATACCCCCGCCACCAACATACCCGCCACCAACTGAATACAGCAAGCATAGTCCAAGAATACAACATTCATATCCACAGAACCATACTGTTCAAACGAACACATCTTGATTTATTTATATATGAAAATAGCCAAACATTATGCGAAAGATAAACTGCTATTCCCTAGGAAATACTTACTATTTAGTTACTATGAATGATATTACGAACTGAGATTTGAAAATGGCATCGAAGATCAACCCTCAAAAGTAAGACATACAGTAAGATTACTCTACATACACATTTTTATGACATATCTGTGTTTTTCATTGTTATTTAATTGGCTGAAGTTTCGTAGTAGAGTATTTTATTTTATGCTTATATAGTTGATGATGCTTAAAGCCACTTTCAACAATATCTCAGTTATATCGGTGCGATCAGTTTTATTGGTGGAGGAAATCGGATGACCTGGAGAAAACCACGGACCTGTCGGAAGTCACAATCGTAACTACTCGGTCATTCTCGCCACCCTGCAAATAACCTCGTACGTACATAGTAGAAATTCTTCTTAAATTGTTTGCCGGAAGTGAAGCTAAGTTAAGCCGCACAAAAATATAGTCCACGAAAATCCAATATGGAAGACATACTAAGTAAAATCTAATTATGCAAAACTAATTTAAACTTTAATTGAAATATAGAAAATTGCTTAAAATATAACTTTATCAAACTTTCATGTAACTGACATGTGAAAAGTAGTGCGATTTATACGCCTAATGCATACGAGGTTATTTGCAGGGTCGCGAGAATGGCCGAGTAGTTACGATTGTCGGAAGTCACTGACAAACTTTATCACATAATGTTGTACACCTCGTCCTGATCGATATTCGAACTCACAATATCAGTGATGATAGACATTGATTGCATAGATAGTTGTAAATCCAACTACATTACGACCACGCCCACGACAGTCCCATTTTAATATATGATAATAATAATAATAATAAAGTACTTATATTAATTTTTTTGCATATGAATATTGTACATTAGTTTGATTTCGTTTATGTTTTGGAATCCGTCGTGATCGTATGGTAGTTGGGTTTACAACTACCTGTGCAATCAGTAGCTATCACCACTAACTTGGTGAGTTCGAACACTGCTCATGGCGAGGTGTGCTCGATACAACATTATGTGATAAAGTTTGTCAGTTAGTTATGGCAGGTCGATGGTTTCCTCCACCAATGAAACTGACCACAATGATGTAACTAGAATAACGTTGAAAGTGGGGGTTAAACACCATAACCCTAACATGGTTGTGCATGAATGTGCAATGTATCACCAGTGTACTTCATAATGCGTCCAGAAATATTAACATATAAAGAGGAATACCTTAAATTGTGACCACGGAGTTTGTGTAATGTACTTCCGCTATATATACATAAAATATGATGTGTTCTTTTATGAGTGCTGTTCATGTAAAAACAGAAATCATATTTTGCTGTATTTATAACTCTCGTGAATTTACTCAACCATAAACCCCACGAAAATTGGCTTCACACAAAAAACAAAACAAAACAAAACAAAAAAAACCCACAAACAATCAAGCAAAAAAAAAAATAATACTACTAAAATATTTAAATATTTATACAGCAAATCAAAAACCTTTTAACAAAACAAGTATGTCAAGTAAATAATTTACATAGGTTTACAACTACACATGTGTTTTGGTCAGTCTGTTTGTTCTAAGCTACAATTTGATTGGCACCATGTGTTCATTCCTTGCATAGCAGCAAACAGTTTAGTGGCAGAACATTTCACTGTATAATTTAAAGTATTTCTTGGAGATCCCATGCTAGTATTCATACCGATACAATTTATTATATTTTTTTAACGTTTCTTCGACTTAGAATTGCTGTTTTGAGGAAACGTTATTATTAATTGTTGCTTATATAATCGTTTATTTGGCAATTTGCCAGGTTGTTCAATTATTATATTCCGAGCGTCATGGGTCGTGGTTGAAACACAAAGACATGCGCATTAATTGACTGGACAAAACCCTTGTTGACTTTGTGAAACACACCATGATCGTGATCCTGATATGAGTGCATGGTTCCCCTTTGGATTGCACGTAAACCATTCGGTGGTAGAGCAACCGTTGAAATGTTTTTAGTTGATTGAATATCCACAGTAATAGACATACCGCCTTTTATCTAGGGCATACACGTGTGGTTCTGTCAAAATTGGAGCTAACGAGTCTTTGGCGAGTGATTCACGTATTAAATCGCTCAATCTTTCTGGTCCGAGATACAGTGGAATAGCTGACGTGGCAGCACTGATATAATGGGGCTAATATAGATATTTCGTCATGTTTTGTTTTTCCGAATTCTCGTCCGTTATCGTAATGTAACTGAAATGTATTATTTCCGAAATACTTGTAAGTCTCGTAATGGTGCCTGTCCATGTTACCCATTACGAAATCAAATATATGCATCTCAATTAAATCTAGTAACCTTCGGTACTTATTAAAAGGAGGTTCCTGCTTAACTAAATCACATAGGTCATTCTTTTACTTCCCAGTAGGCCATTTTGTCTTCTCTATGCGTTCGTCGTCATGGATTAATCCATGTGTTTCTGTCGGCCATGTTGGCGGAGGGGAGGAATGTGGCGAACAGACCTTCCAACATATCCGGTTTCCCACAAATAGCATGATTGATATCACAATAGTGTGTGCAATATCCGTGGAAACATACGTTATCAACGGGTAACATGAAAAATGATTTCACTAATTTTAGATCGGCCACGTTCTTAATTTCTGACGTCATGTTGATTTTTCTACCAATCGTCGGAGGGACGTTGTGAAATCCCAGGACCCAATCAAGATGAAATGCCGCTATTTCAGCATGATGTCTTTCATAATCACTGACATAATTGTGGTCTGGTATCGTTTCTACGTCACGTGCAAAGCGCACAGGTTTAAAGGGTGCCTTTCCGCCATTACGATATGTGATTTAATTTGATTTCCACCCTCCATGCTTTTCGCGGCTGTTATAGGTTGAACGGTTAAGACCTTCATCAAATCTCCAAGATTACTCTTAATTGGATCGTATAATGCTGCTTGGTGCATACCTCTCTGGAAAATTTCCCCATTGTTTCTCTATGAATCTCTTCGTTTTCTTAAAGCTGCAAGAAATGAATAGTGTTTATTCAGGGAAGAAATGAATAATGTCTATTCAGGGAAGAAACTAATAGTGTTTATTCAGGGAAGAAATGAATAGTGTTATTTCATGGAAGAAATGAATAGTGCTTATTCAGGGAAGAAAAGTATAAAAATAGTGCTTATTCAGGGAAGAACTGAATAGTGTTTATTCAAGGAAGAAATTAATAGTGCTTATTCAGGGAAGAAATTAATAGTGCTTACGAAGGGAAGAAATGAATAGTGTTTATTCAGGGAAGAAATAAATAGTGTTTATTCAGGAATGAAATGAATAATGATTCTTCAGGGAAGATATGAATAGTGTTTATTCAGGGAAGAAATTAATAGTGTTTATTCAGTGTAGAATCGAATAGTTTTTATTCATTAAAAAAATGAATAGTGTATATTAAGGGAAGAAACAAATAGTGCTTATTCAGGGAAGAAATGTAAAACAAATAGTGTTTATTCAGCGAAGAAATGAATAGTGTTTATCCTGGAAAATAATGAGGAATGTTTTTTCAGTGAAGAAATGAATAGTGCCTATTTAGGGAAGAAATGAATATTGTTTATTCAGGGAAGAAATTGATAGCGCTTGTCCAGGGAAGAAATGAATAGTGTTTATTCAGGGTGGAAATGAATAGTGTTTATTCAGGGAGGAAATGAATAATGCTTTTTAAGGGAAGAAATGAATAATGCTTATTCAGAGAATAAATGAAGAGTGTTTATTCACGGAAGAAATGAATAATGATATTCAGGGAAGAAAAGAATAGTGTATATTCATGGAAGAAATGAATATTGCTTATTCAGGGAGGAATTGAATAGTGTTTATTCAGCGAAGAAATGAATAGTGCCTATTTAGGGAAAAAATTAATATTGTTTATTTAGGGAAGAAATGAATAGTGCTTATTCAGGGAAGAAATGCGTAGTGATTACGAAGGGAAGAAATGAATAGTATTTATTCAGGGAAGAAATGAATAGTGTTTATTCAGGGAAGAAATAAATAGTGTTTATTCAGGAATGAAATGAATAATGCTTCTTCAGGGGAGAAATGCATAGTGTTTATTTAGGGAAGAAATGAATAGTGTTTATTCAGGACAGAAATGAATAGTGTTTATTCAGGGAAGAAATGAATCTGCTTACTAAGATAATAAATGAATAGTGCTTATTCAGGGAAGAAATGAATAATGTTTATTCAGAGAAGAAATTAATAGTGTTTATTCAGGGAAGAAATGAATAGTGCTTATTCAATGAAGAAATGAATAGTGTGAAGAAATTAGTAATGTTTATTCGTGGAAGAAATGAATAGTGTTTATTTATGAAAGAGATGAATGGTGTTTATTCAGGGAAGAATTGAATAGTGTTTATTTAGGAAAGAAATGAATAGTGCCTATTTAGGGAAAAAGTGAATATTGTTTATTCAGGGAAGACATGAATAGTGTTTATTCAGGGAAGAAATGAATAGTGCTAACGAAGTGAAGAAATGAATAGTGCTTATTCAGGGAAGAAAGGAATAGTGTTTATTCAGGGAAGAAATGAATAGTGTTTATTCAGGGAAGAAATGAAGTGTATATTCAGGGAAGAAATAAATAGTGCTTACTAAGGGAAGAAATGAATAGCGCTTACTAGGGGAAGAAATGAATAGTATTTATTCAGGGAAGAAATGAATAGTGCTTATTCAGGGAAGAAATGAAGTTTTTATTCAGGGAAGAAATGAATTGTGCCTATTTAGGGAAAACATTAATATTGTTTATTCAGGGAAGAAATGAATAGTGTTTATTCAGGTAAGAAATGAATAGTGCTGACGAAGGGAAGAAATGAATAGTGATTATTCAGGGAAGAAAGGAATAGTGTTTATTAAGGGAAGAAATGAATATTCTTTATTCAGGGAAGTAATACATAGTGTTTATTCAGGGAAGTAATGAAGTGTATATTCAGGGAAGAAATGAATAGTGCTTACTAAGGGAAGAAATGAATCGTGCTTACTAGGGGAAGAAATGAATAGTGTTTATTCATGGAAGAAATGAATAGTGTTTATTCAGGGAAGAAATAGCTGGCATGTAGAGATATTTCTACAACTGAAATGATCATGGCACCGAGCCAAACATTCTTTGTCCTTGCTACGTTTAAAGCGGAGAAGCAACAACACGACGGGTATCACTAGTGGAGCAGATACTGCATTATACCATCCCGAGGCACCTGAGTTCACACCCTGTTTTAGTGGGGTTCGTGTTACTCGATCTTCAGTTTTATGTGTATGATTTGTAGAAAGTTGTTTGTCCTTTTGTCTTTGTTTCTGCTCGCCATTGTGTTGTCTATCCTTCTTCGATTTACGGATTCCTATTACTCCTTTGGTATCTTCAAGTTCTCCCTAAGATTGCATAGCCTGGCTGAATCGAACGGGCATCGATTCCACGTTCGTCCAAACTCGAAACAAGCACGTTAACTATTATACCACTGATGAGTTATAGGTTACAACTTAATCCTTTGACAGCTGATAATGATGGTCATCATGTGGTTCACATTAGAGGTTCGTGCAAAATTACCCTTACTGGATATGGCTTTTCGTAAACTTCTAAAGTGACTGGATAATCGGAAAATGACATTGATTGATTGATTGATTGATTGATTGATTGATTGATTGATTGATTGATTGATTGATTGATTGATTGATTGATTGATTGATTGATTGATTGATTGATTGATTGATTGATTGATTGATTGATTGATTGATTGATTGATTGATTGATTGAATGATTGATTGATTGATTGATTGATTGATTGATTGATTGATTGATTGATTGATTGATTGATTGATTGATTGATTGATCGATTGATTGATTGATTGATTGACGCTTAGCCCCAACTTTAGCAGTCCATTTCCGATTATCCAATCACTTTAGAGGTGGTACATGAAAAGTCATATTAAGTAGGGATATCACTTCATGTACCTCTAATGTGAACCAAAGGATGAACATGGGATTTATAAATGCGCAGGGAGTTAAAGTATATAGGTGACGCAATGCAAAATAGAATTGATCAGTTTATTTGAAAGGTACTAGACATCAGTAAATAAGCTATTCAGATTTTGTTGCATTTGATTAGATGACAATTGTTTTAATAAATTTAGAGAAACACGAAGATACCATCAGTAGTGGGAGGGGAAAGGTGGCTAAATGAGTTAGGTCGCTGGATCTAGCAACTCATACAAGCCTATCACCAATATGGCGTGGGTTCGCGCCCGGCTTTGTAAATTACAAAAAAAGAATGCACTCGACTCGCAGCAGCAGGTGATAAAGTTTACCAGTTGCTTGCCCATGGTTGGTGGTTCTCTCCGGGTACTCCGGATTCCCCCACCACTAAAACTGGTCGCCATGATATAGCTAAAATATTGTTGAAAGTGGCGTTAAGACACCAACAATCAAATCAATCAAATCCATTAGTAGTGGCCAATCCAGAGACACATTGTGCACAAGACACATGACAAAGGACAAAAACAAACAAAACAAAAGACACAACAAAGAAAACTAAAAAGTTGAGCAACATGAACCCACAAAAACAGCAGGATTATCCGATCTCACTAAGGGAAAGCAGTTCCTATTTCTTATAAGAAAGTACCATGATAATCATATTCACAAATCTTGTAAGAGTATTGTCAGAGATAGAGGAATACATTTTATTAAATGCAAACGATCCATTGCCATTTTCAACTATACGAATGGCTTTGTCGTCTTATCATTGGTGTATTCGTTGTTCACCGCTCTAGTGTAACATTTGTGATATTAACCAAATAACACTCAATATTTCAGATGCATGTATTTATTTGATAGATCAAATTTTGGTATTAAGTCATATTTCTGTATTTCATTTCATTGCCAGGTATCGTTGTCCATGCATCAATTATCATTTTTCACAAATGTATCCATGTCGCTGGGAGCATTCTGCGTCATTCCATGTACCAGCGTATGGTTTGTAGAGTTGACCACAATCCTCTACTCCCCTACTATTACTAGGCTCCCCTGTTCTCCAATAAGAATAAGCTAGTGTACTGTGGTCAGATATCCACTTCCACTTCCCTTCTTTTCTCAGGTCATTCGCTCCTATCCATAAGGCATAATCATTAATCCCTAGAAAAGAACAACAAATAAAACATGTACAATATAGTATTGATAAATGGAACAAGACAAAACTAGACGCTCTTAGGAGACATGTAATCGCTCACATGGTTTTCCACTTGACTTCCAAATTTCATAGAAAAATCTCAGCTGATTTTTGTTTGTTTGCCATTTGAAATTTCTGCTTACTGTAATGGCAGCCATCTTGGATCAAAGATCACTTTTGGTCAAGTTTTTGAGCATTAGATTTTAGGTCATTTTGTTTTCTCAAAATATGCAATTTCGGTTGAAAGAAAACGTTTACTGAAGAATCTGAAATATAATTTAACCAATAGACAATTAAAGAAATTTATATTTCTTACATAGAGGACGGGAATGTGGAAAACCATTTTAAAAAGGGACCACCCAAACAATATCACAGCCAAATCTGGTTTAATTTGGTTCAGCAGTTTCAGAGGAGAAGATTTAAATGTGATCTTATATCAAAAGATGCTTAGGTGTAAATCGGCTGACAGCAATATTTAACAGAAAAACGCGGAATATTTGACAAACTAGTCATTGTCATATAGCTTCAGTTACAATTTGAGGTCATTTTGATTTATAATAAAGCAGCAATGGACAATTAAAGAAATTTATATTATTAGTAACATCATCCATCTTGAATGGTGGTCGGAGCTTTAGGATACAATTTTGAAATGGACCCACAAAAGGACAGTCACTGCCAGGTTTGTTTTAATTTTGTTCAGTGGTTTCAGAGGAGAAGATTTAAATGTGAAAGTTTACGATGTACGACGGACACCAAGTGATGGTTAAAGCTCACATGGCCTTTGTCCAAGTGAACAAACAAACACACACAGCCCCCATAAAATACAAGCAGCATTTTGGTGTAAGGCACGTAATCTATCGATAACTGCTATTATTTCAACAACGTGTAATGTGTTCGGAGCCCAATGAGAGAAAGAATTGAAGATACCTATGGTAATCAGAAGCCCAAAGAAAAAAAAGGACTAAAGGACAATCATTGTATATGAAATATATGGAGAAATATTTTAGTGCGGAAAGACCTGTAACTGTAGAAAAATCAAATTGCTAATGGAATGTCATTAGTTTTGATTTGAATAATCCAATTCTAAATGATAGAATGAAATTATTTCTACGTATATACAATGTAATGTGAATTTGTATCATATATTCTTGTGGAATAACTGGGCACTATTGAAGGTTCACACTCACAGGGCTCGCTGGACGTTAATTATCCAAACAATCAATCAATCAATATTGTGGAAATAGATACAATTTATAATTGTGATGTCTCCAAATTTAATATACCTAGTATGTAAATGTAGTTTAATCCCGGTTCGCATACACTTAATTACAGATATAATTAAACATTGAGTAAATTGTTGTTTTGTCAATTATAGTCTGTTCTTTACGAAAAGCGATTTCAGACTTCAGACTTCGGACTTCAGACTTCGAGGTTCAGACTTCAGATTTCGGAATCGTTATTTCCGGATTTTCTCAAGTAGAAAGAGTAAAATATAACACCTAAAGTCTGAAGTGCCAATTCTGAAGTCCGAAGTTTGAAAGCCAATGAAAAATTTAACTCATTTCCAAAAAGGGTCCTTTTTGAAGAATCAGCTTGGTTACATATTTGCTTGACATCAATTTCAGCACTCTTGGTCTGTCACCATGGCAGCCATGTTAAGCTGTGGGGTTGAGTTCTATCGGGGTTTTTGTAAACAAATGCTGGTCCCCCATTTAAGAGTAAAAACATACACTTTTGCAACATCATCTGCACACAGCACGGTGACTTGGTGCAATCATATGCCTCATTGGTGACATGGTAGTTGTTCTTATAAACTATCGATAACCCCACCCATCATAAACCACCACCCGTTCACACGCCTTGTATCCCCGTACACCGGATATTGATCATGGTGTACTGCAGATTACTTAGTCTTATATGGTTCCTGTAATTGATATAAATTGATCCGATTGGGTCGCGTATCATGTCCCCGAGTATCTATGCGCAATTACCACCCCGTTAACAGACTCTGACAACACACATAAATACACACACGCACACACATTAACATCTCCAGTTTTGATGTTGCATTGTATTTCTAAATCAACTTTACATGTGATTACAGATGATGTGTTTGGTGTTCGCTTAAGAGTTATTTTTAGACTCGTTTAAATATTTTCTTCTTATATCTAAGACTAATCTATAATTTCTTCTGATGTTTAAGTTTCAATGAGTAAGAAGTACAGCATATTCGACAAAGGATAATACATTACAATCAAGTTATTGGCCATGAAAACAAAAAAAGACTAATTTAGAAAGTTCCAGTTTTAAGACAATCACTTCCAGTTTTATCGAAAATCAAAATGTCAACCGAAATTCATATGAACGAAAATCGTTAGCTAACAAATGCCTTGACTCGGTTCAGCGAAAATAGTAAAGATGAGGATGAAAATAATCTTAAAAACACAGTGAACGATAACTGGAATGAAGCTGTAACGCCATGGAAAGCCGTAGTTTCGCATCCAGGCTATTACCCTCATCAAGTTTCGCTCGTTATCAAAATGATTTTTCCCCAATTCTTAGAGAACTATTTTGCGGAGGTAAAAATTAAAAAGTTAAAAACGATCACAAATCATTTTTAAGAGAGAATTGATTTGAAATGAGTGATTTATTTTCATCTTTATTGATATTTACAATAATTAAAACAATTTTAAGTACATTTTTTTTACTGTTTCTAAATTTTACAAAAATCTTGTAAAATGGGCGTTGACAGAGATAATGTGTAGCGTAGCAGGAACGACAACTCTGGATAGATAATGATAATTAAGTTGTGAACTGTTCTCACAAATTCCAGCATTATAAATATTCAGTTTTTTACTTGAAATCATTCATCAACAACCATGACATACCCTCAACTATATGCACTTGAATTTGTAAAGAACAAGCTTGGTAGAGACAGCTTAGTACTTGATGGAAGATTGAAGTTATGAAAGTAATGTTACTTATGAATTAAAATTTGTTATTGAATAAATATCTAAATTACAAATCAGTTTTATTTATTTATTATTTATCATGCAAGACAAGTTAGATAACTATCAGACACATTGAACCAGCTTAAATGGGAAAGATACTTCAAATCATTAAAATGTATGGTTATAGGTACACACAAAACATCTATGTAAATTAGCATATTCAGAAGAGACATATGCACAAAGATTCCTACCACCATAAATGAGAATGACACCATAAAAATATATTCATAATGACCAGCTAGACATTTTACCTGTATGATGGAATTCGGATCCGAGCTAACTATTTTCTGCTGAACTGTCAATTTTCACCAAATGACTCTGTTTTCCCTCGCATTCCTTCTACAAATGAAGGGAGAATACAAACTGTTTGCATAGTTATATCTTTTATTGCTGTTTACAAAACCTCAAAAAATCAAAAATCAATATATATATTTATCTTGCACTGGTTCTATTTGAGTAGTCAAACTACAATATATATATACGATCACTGACCAACATATGGCTTTTCTGGTACCTTATTAATATTGAGGGACCGTAAGAAACGGTATCAGTATAAGCGCGGACTGAGGACACCATTAAAAATGATAATAACGACGCTCTTTCGTTACTGTTCTTTTTAAACAATTTGACTGTTGTTTTGGACTTTTTGGCATTGTATGATAAACACAACATACATACATTGTCGGAAATATATAAAATTAATTTGCACTTTCTGCGAAACAGGCCAGACAAGCTCTTTAAATGCTTGCTTTTCTATCTGTTTTTAGATAAACATTAGAGAATACCGAAGAGGCAATCAAAAATGGACTATCCAGAGAAACTGACAACATAGGGTACACAAGACGAAGACAAACAAAACAAAAACACAACACACTAAAAACCTCGTCAGAGAACGATTGAAATCTTACCCTCGGGTGTCGGACAGGCACAAAATATGTAGGGGTTAATGGGATCCCAACCCTCCTCTCTTGATAATAGGATCTTCACCGACAATAGATAAATATACAATATACCTTTTATTTTTGTATTTATAACAATCTTATATACCTTTGCATCGTGCCAGTTTAATCTAGTGTTTACAAACAAGTAGCAGTTGTTACCATATGACTTCCATCCATTCTCATATGAACAGGCTATAAATAAAACAGACAAACTACAACACTCGCAGAACATTTGACATTGACGTTGAACTTTGATACTGACCTCGGGCTTTAACTATTCTTTTACGTGAACAGTAAGGACATTTTTTAATTTGATTTACATAACTATACACTTTAAATTAAGAAATAGTTCATGGAAACTATAGTTTGTATTCAGTTTTAACATGGGTAACATTATTTTCGTAAATATTTCACGATAAAATGCAACGAAAATAATGTTGCCCATGTTAAAACGTTATACAAACTATGACTTCCATGAATTATTTCGATTCTAGTAGGAAAAATCTAACACATTTGAAGTGGAAGTCAATAATGGAAATGCATGCAAATGAACCATTTTTCAGTTATATCATGGCGGGAACAAGTTGCATTTCAATGAGATGATGGTGATTCTCGCTTTGTTACGGGCAGACATGTCGCTCCACTCCGACAAATCATCCTGATTCGAGTCAATCATTCTTTGCTCTTTCTCCTTAATACTGAACAGAGAAGCAGCAAATACCAATTCTATAAGTCTTTGTCTTTGACCCGACGTGGGCTCGAACCCACAATCTACTGCACTCTCTATAAGTCTTTGTCTTGACCCGACGGTGGCTCGAACCCACAATCTACCGCACTCTCTATATGTCTTTGGCTTAACCCGACGGGGGCTTGAACCCACAATCTACCGCACTTGAGGCGGGCACGCTAACCATTACACCACTGCCATTAGACTAGGGGTCATTTATTTGTTGTTTCATTAGTCTTACGGTAAAATATACTAACCTTTCAATTTTCGAAAATCAGTTTCCAACACCGATATTTTAGCATTTAAGACACAATTCTTCTTCTGTAGTTGACTAATCTGTGTATCCAATCTGTCTAACTGGTTGATTACCATCCATAAAAGAGGGCTTGATTTGTCATTTTGTGAAGATTTCATAGATCTTTGTTCTTGTACTGATGCAACATTACTTACAAGACAACACCACAAAATTACAAAAGCCTTCATTTTTGCTGTGCAGTAGGGGGAGAAAGAGAATGTGATAGGAAACAGAAACTAAAATGTCAATGGTACCATATGCATTTTGCATGATAAACAACAATATTGATTATTCATTAGTATTATATATCGTCACCATAAGGTGTTACAAAAAAAACCAGTGTATCAAGCTTAAAGAGAATTCCACAGGGACTCGTTAATGGACATATTTTTTTTAATTATTTTTTTAAATTATTTTACGTGTTTTTCCTATGTGGAGATTTCCTGGTAGAGTGGCAGTTCCAAATACGGAGTTTGTTAAAAGCTGTGACTTGATTGGCTGTTTGTACAGAGGGGGTCGGGATTAATCAAAATGGTATAAAATGACTCATGAATAAGATACTAAGAACTAAGATACATGTATTAATCCGATAACAATATTTAAAATAAAACCAAAATATTGAAGCCCAGAAAAATGAAGTCCATAATAGTGACTCGTTTTTAACTCGTCCTACTTGTGAAATCATTATCAGTCCAGCCATGGAAATCCATGTATCCATATATAGAACAATGTAACCGTCTTCTTACCCCTTCTGTTTCATCTTGTGTCCTTGGTTGATCAATGAGAGAGAAACAGAGAGTAACATCCCCTTGTTTCAAAGTTACTGTTAAGAAAAAGAAGGGCAATAATATCGTATATGTTGTAAAATAGACCTTCCATGTGGAGTATTAGTGTAGAATTACATGTTTTAAGAATATGTCGGTAATTTCGTTATAGTCATTATTCGTAGTTACACGACGGGGTCAAAAGTGGAGCAGGAACTACTTACTATTCCAGCCTGAGCACATGAATTCACCTCCTGTTTTTGTTATCGTCAGGATCGTGTTGTTCGATCTTTAGTTTTCCATATAATAGTTTTTTTTCTGCATATCATTATTTGTCCATTTTCCATAGGCCATTGTATTGTTAATTTCTCTGCCCTTCTTCGATTTACGGCTACTGATTGCGCTTCTTTAGGTATCTTCAAGCTTTCTATGCAAGCTAAAAACTAGATTAGCATGATCTACAATCATCTAGTACTAAATATGTTGGTAAATCCAAATCTTTATTTTCTTTTCAAATAATTTCTTCACTAAAGAGTTCATATAGTAGCGGTCATCAGTTTCAGTAAACCCTTCTTCTTCTTCTTCCAAATACAGGACTAAACTCTAAGGATATGGTGGGTAACGTCCCGTAACCGTTTGCGCTATGCACATGGACAATTTAGCGTTAATATGAAAATACTTGACAATCAGAACCCTCTCTCTGGGTTCTGATTGTCAAGTATTTTCATATTATCTCCATTTTCAATGATTTTTATGATATTTTTACAAAGTAATTCCTCAGGGTTTTTCTGTTGTTGTTTTGTTTGTTTGCTTGTACTGGTCGAGGACCAATTATCGCCAAGTACCAATTATCGCCAACATGCACATTACTCGCGAGCGCACGCGAATTTTCTCGCCATTTTTTAAAAGACGACAATAATAAATGGTGACAAAGCAGACAGCAAAATCCTACATGTGTATCTTGGCTAATTCAAAAGAAATCAGATAAAACCTCATTAGAAATCATATCTCTTTATATAAACCTCGCCGGGGATGACGTAAATGAAGCGGAGATGCCAATTGCTATCATTAACAGAAAAATTATAGCAGATTGGTGTTCTAATGATTGCAAAATACTGGTGACACCTTCATTTTTTGTAGTAAGGCCATTTCTTTTAATTTCACTGCTGATTTAAATATTTATTTTCACACATCTAACAAGATGGCGATAATTGGTACTCTTCCCTCCCGATTCAGTGACAAAAACAACAACTTTACAAAGGCTCTCTGATACGAGCATGTGCATAAAGATTATTTATATTTCCGTCCAAGCTAAGTCGATTGGTAAAATTCAAAATTATGAATTAAACGCTTGAAGGGGTGTATTGGACTACATAGAAATAAGCTGACAAAAACAAGAAACAAATGGCGATAATTGGTCCTCGACCAGTATGTATTTTGGTTCGTTTTGTTTTTGATTTATTGCTTTTTTTTTCTTCTTTTTTTTCCGTTTTTGATGTCAAGTTCCTTTGTCTGTTCCAATTTTCAAAATGTCAGGAAAATAACATTTTTCAGAGCCCAATTATATCAATTTTGCAGATAAATAAAGTCACAATCTCTTCAGATGTTTGAACGGATTGGTGTTCAACTTGCAGCTCGTCATAAATCGTGTCAAATTTCCTCTCGGTATCCCCATAGCATTTTGTTCACGGTTCTTTGTCTTTGTCTTTGTACAGGTAAAATTCCTCCGGGATTCGGAGCACTCCAATTAAGGATAAAATTATAAAACCTAACTTAACGGGCACATACTTAAAAAGATACGCATTTACAGTTAAGATCAAATATACGTAGTAGTTAAAAGTTCATCATTTCCATGTTGTATAAATTTGGTTAGTGGCATAAAAACGTATTTACATCCATTACTAAAAAGTAGAAAACGTGTGTTGTAAAATAGTCGTTTCAGTAGTATTATAATTGATAGCGTTGTTAAAAGTCCATTATGTTGTTTAATTATTCATATTAGTAAAAACGTATATATACACAGCACTAAAAGATAAAAGCGCCATCGTAATATATACAATGTTCTTTCCTTCACGCACTCTCCGAATACAGCAATTCTTCCGTTGTTAAAACAAATTGACTCATAAAAGGTAAAATCATCATTTAAGTATGCGTATAGACTTTAAAAGGTAAAACGATCTCTTTAATGAACGGATTGGGTGCTGGACACAGTAAGAAAAATATTATATTAGCTTACTTATAAAAGGAAACAGTTCTATACAAGTATTATCAGCTATTGACTATCTGCCTTTCTACATAATGTTCTTCAATATTTCAGTTCTCTTTTGGTGTAGCACAAAGCAATAGTGTTGTGTGGCTCTTTCGATTTGCACTAAATCCTGGTTTGAATATGGAATCAGTTGGTTTATTTTATATGAGGTGCAGTCCAAGATGATTTGCATAAGCAGTCCATTTAGTTCTATAGTCCGTGTACCACAACCCCCCCCCCCCCCCCCCTTGCCTCCGATAACGGAGTGAAATAATACGGAGAAGCGAAGAGACAATATTCGTAGATTGCTTTTCCCGACAGTATATATTCCCTCGTTTGATATAACACAATTGATGAATACAATCTACATGCCCCGATAGGACCCGACAGTTTGCATATTTATACCCACTACTGCCGTAAGTATTTCAACTTAGGTTCATTGCTTACACTACTGGAAAACGACCAATTGACACGGATTTTTGTTTACCAAATTTAGAAGAAGACAACCGTGACAAGTTCAACTTGATAGCTACAATGTTGGCGGGACATAAAGTCTTTAAAGATATTGCTTTTCATGGAAGATTATTTTCGGGAATACAATGCCAGTGTCGAACCCATAAACACGAACATAAAAGGGTTTATTCTAGGGTTGCACGATCTCACTGTTACAAGGAAATAAGAAAATATTAACTTGTATAAATTTTACTAACCGTTAATTTAATCATTCATACTCCGTGGTTATTTAGAGAAGTCGCCGATTGCAGTATTGAAGCTGACGACTGTCGGACTTCTTATTTTAACGTAGCGACTAGGCCCTGCTCGCTGCAACGGAAATTGTCGAGTAGTTACCATTGTGTCGGACTATCGAACTGTCGGACCATCGAACTGTCGGACTAAAGAGCTGTCGGACCACAACTACGCACTCAAATCGAAGGTAACGGATACTTGTGTTCATTGACTGTAGAGAACAAAGTGATGTATATGTTTGTATCTTTGCATATCATTTGGACAAAAATTCAAATCAGAACCAATTAGAACCCAAAGAATATATACCGGTATATTATATATATAAAGTTCACAGTGGTGGGTCACATGGACATAATCTAAAAATAGGAAATGTTGACAATGACACCTTACATTAAAGTCAAAGTCTCAACATGCACATCTGAGGAACATTCCAAGACCATCTTTTCCTAATTATCATATTAGCAGTAAATTATTAACGCATGTATCCTGAATGTGCACTTAAGTGCTTGCATTATCCAAAAACTATAAAAAAAAAAATGGTGATAATTGGTCCTCGAAGAGTTACGACCATATATCCAGAGTGGGAAACGACCGCTCGCCAAACGCGAGTGAAAATTTCGGGTGGCGAGTAAGATCCACTTTATACTCACCGGTCTGGCGAGTAACAGTTGTAAGGCGAGTAGGAACTTGAAAACGCTAGCCACGATAACTAGTTTACAGCTTTAAAATATCATACATGTAGCTCCCAAACAGTTAAATTTTCTGTTAACTGTCATTTATCCAACATTTTATTAATCATTGTACTCGATAAGAAAACATTCCGCCATGACAAATCATTTGTCAACAGAAAAATTAAGTATACAATCCCGACCCCGCATAATTTTGCCAAGGTCGATTTCACGAATAAATGAAATATTGTTTCATTACAAATAGATGTGATGACTTTTAAAATTAATGCAAATACATGTAAAATAATTTGGTTTTGAAATATTTCAAACGAATTCGTTGCGAAAACATAAAGTTAAATATGTGTCGGAACCGTGTTTGACATACATGTTTTATACCGCGCATTAAAACTTAAAAGACGAAATTGTGGAAGAAGAGATCAACGCAGTTCTTAAAAGAGTGTTGATCCTTCTTGACCAAGTTAATGACTTGTCAATATCTGCAAAATAAATTGTTGAACATTACTGTATTGTTTATTTGGTATTTGTTGGCGAGTTTAAAAAAAGATTTCACTCGCCAAACATGGCGATCTCTATTTCATTTTGGCGAGTACTTGTTTCAGTCCATTCATCATGAAATAAAAACTTTACATTGAAATATGCGTTTTCAATTAAATGTAGAATTAGAAAAAAATAAATTGTTATCATACATGTATTTGTTGAACTTACTTTTGTTTTATTTAGATTTATTTTGAATTTTATTAATTCCGATAAGATAAGATAAGATAAGTTTTATTTATAGTCGGCATATTTAAATAACAATACAACACAAGCCCTAGTGGGCTTTTGACCGACATACACAATACAAGAATAAATAACAGTTAAAAACAACAAAAGCATGCACACAAATTAATAATTTAGATAAAAGCACTCATAGTAGCAAAATACAGCAAATAAGTTAAAGCACACATATAGCACAGACAAGGTAAGCATATACAAAAGTAAAAAAGCTAAAAAAATAAAATAAAGCTGGTGTTACGAGCTAAAAGCATGTTATACTGCTAAAAAATAAATAAATATAAATAATATAAACATTGAAAAGACCTTGATGATATTAAAATTGTTTACATGCATTACATTTGTATTCATTTCCATTCCAAGATAATAAAATGTTTTTAAATTGGTTAAAATTGGCAATTTTTCTAAAATCATCAGGTAGGTCATTCCATAAAACAGCAGCTGTATATTTAAAAGAATTCTTACCATAGGTAGTAGTCTTTACTCTAGGTATCTCTACAATATTAGAATATATAAAACTATATTTACTATTTTTTAAAACAACTAAATCATTTAAGCATGGTGGAGACAGTTTATACAATATTTTAAAACATTCTAATGCCATAGTGCGCATTCTCCTTATTTGTAGAGATGGTACTTTCGCTATATGTAAAAGTTCTTCATATGTGCTATTGTAATCATCATAGATAAAACGTAAAGCTCTTTCCTGTATTTTCTCCAGTTTTATAGTGTTTGCTTTTGAACAAAAATGCCAAGCCAAAGGACAAAAATTGAAATTAGACAATATAAAAGAATGAAAAATTGTTAGCTTATTAAGTTTAGATAAAAAACAACCAATACGCTTTAGTACACTTAATTGCTGTGAAGCTTTACGACAGATATTTTTTATATGTTTATCAAAATTTAGCTGATAGTCTATATCAATACCCAATAATTTTACAACTTCATCACATGATATATTAGCAGACTCAATATTAAAAACAGGTTCTTTTGCATAAGTTTTCTTCCCAACAGCAATAGCTTGAAATTTATCTGGGTTGGCTTGCATACAATTAAAATTAAACCATTCAATTAAAATAGAGCTTTCTTTTTCTAAAACATTAATTAAGGTATTATAATCTTGATCTGCATATGATAGGGTGTTGTCATCAGCATAGTTGTACAATGTTCCATGTTCAATGAAGTAAAATATATTGTTTATAAAAATGTTAAAAAGCAAGGGCCCCATTATGGAGCCTTGGGGAACACCTTTCTGTAAAATTTGCCAACCACTGACCACCCCTTGAAGTTTGATTTGTTGCTTACGGCCTGTCAAATAATTTTCTAGTAATTTTACTGATTGGGATGACAGTCCATTAGCAGCCAATTTACTGAGAAGAATGTCGTGTGGCAGACAATCAAAAGCTTTCGAAAGATCCATCAAAATAGCTGCCACATAACAATTCTTGTCAAGAGTTGATTTCCAATCTTCAAGGAGTCTCAGTAGTGTGGTCTGACATCCATGGCCCTTTCTGAAAGCACATAAAAAATCATGAAAAATATTATTAAAAAATTCAACTAACTGATCTGACAGCACCATCTCATAGATTTTTGAAATTGTTGGCAGAATACTGACAGGACGATAGTTTTTTTTGTCTAAAGGATCATTTTTTTTGTGCAGAGGTACAACTTGTGCTTCTTTTAGTCTGTTTGGAAATTGACTGTGTTTTATTGTGTTGTTTAAAAGTGTGGTGAGATGTTTATTGAGTACAGGTGAACCAGCTTTGAGAAGTTTACATGATATTTGGTCAACACCAGTAGCTTTCTTGATATTTATTTTGTTGACCAGTTTAGTTATAGTGTCTGTGTTTGTTGGTTTGAAATCGAAATTAATGTTGATCTTTGGAACGTTTTTTCTGATACGGTCAATGCTAGGGTGGTTGTTTTCATCAAAGATAATTCCTTTACCAATATCATTTGCAACATTTATAAAAAAAGAATTAAAAGTATCACATACATCTTTTTTATCATTTAAGATTACATCATTTTCCATTAAAACAATTTTTCAAATATTAAAATGAAAGTCAAAGATATATATATATCAGGTTTAAACAGTTATAACATATAGTCCCTTTATTTAATTTTATAATCAGGGATGAAAAATATTTCTAATTTCATGTCATTCCATCTTCCGACATGTACATATACATTTGTATCTAACATGGCTTCCATGGAAACTGTAATATTTGGATGTTTCAAGTGGAATAACAACAAAGACCTTCTTGTTGACTCAGTTCTATATTATTATAATTAGATTAACAAATCTTTTCCTCTGAAACCGCTTCACCAAATGATCCGAAACTTGGTAGGAAGCATCTATGGATGGTCCTCTATAAAGATTGCACATTCCGTCCCAATCCGTTACAAACATGGCCGCCACAGGCGATTCTTGTTTCTTATTGGCTGATTTTTTAGATTCTTCTCTGAAACCGTTTGGCCAAATGAACCGAAACTTGGTAGGAAGCATCTATGGAAAGTCCTCTGTTACGATTGCTCATTTTGTCTCGATCCATTAACAAACATGGCGGCCACAGACAATTCTTGTTTCTGATGGGTTGATTTCTAAAAAATCTTATCCTCTGAAACCTCTCAGCCAAATGAACCGAAACTTGGTAGGAGGCATCTATGGAAGGTTCTCTATAAAGATTGCTCATTTAGACCCGATCCATTAACAAACATGGCAACCACAGGCAATTCTTGTTTCTGATTGGTCAATTTCTAAAAATCTTCTACTCTGAAACTGCTTGGCCAAAATGAGCTGAAATTTGGTGGGAAGCACCTATGGAAGGTTCTGTATTACGTTTCCTCAAAGCAGAATGAAAGGTGAGCGAAACAGGCTCAGCTCAGTCTCTAGTTGTATGCAAAATATCACTCTGGGTCTGTTGTGACATTGTTAGGCTAATTTGAACATGATAGCAACAAAAGATAATTTTGATGTTTTTTGCCTTAAGGTGTGAAACCACTAATTAATTTCTTTAAGGTTTTCTACTAAATTTGTGTTTTTTCTAGCCTACCTGGCCATTGTATCGTAAGTTTAACCTTTCTAAGACCATATATTTTCTGAAACGTACATGATTCCTCTACGTTCTGTCAAAATATCAGGGCATATTTAAAATCTTGCTGTGAAATGCCATGCTACGGAAAACACCTACTCTAAAAATAGTTCGGTCATCCCCAAGAAATTCAGTATTTATAGGTCATGCATCAAATCCTCCATAGAGGTATTAAAATACAACTAAGTCCATCAAATTGGGGCTCAAAATAATCCCTATATATTTAACTTATATTATCAATATTAATTAGTCCATTCCATTCAGTAGTTTTTGCAATACTACAAAGTGAAAGGAACTTTTTTCTTGAAAAGGGACTATTTTCGTATATGTTCTAAGCTCTGATTGGTGAATTAGTGGTTTGACACCTGTAGATGTAGATGCTGACTCAGTTCTGTATTATTATTATTAGATTAAAACATAATATCAGAAACTATAACCATGGACGGTACGGATATGAAATAATTACGGATATTACAGAAACTTTGCAGAAATGGCAGGAACAGCAGCTGATGAAAAGCTATATCCTGGATTGAAACAAGCATACAAATGTGACAGGGTTAAACTGATTATGAATTCCAACTTGACCTCTCTCTTGTGATTGCATCCCAACTTTGAACTTGTTTCTAATACAGCGACATCTTTCTTTTGCAGACTTGGTTTTTATGATTACTTTGAAGAGAAAATGTGATAAAGATTAAAGATGGATCGAAATTGAAGTTTGATTTCAGTCGTGTGTTTAAAACAATGGTGGAAACTACAACAACAAGTCTTCATGACCTTTCGACCTCGACAAGTAAGTACGAGGAAGATAGAATAAATAAATTGACTGCAAGAGTAAACAGGGATTTTCAATGAATATAGAATAACTGCAATTTTGTAGGTCAAGACAGACATTATCACTAGTATCGAAATGAGGCCGATAGGACGAGCTGTGATACGAGTCATAGTGTATGTTTAGAACTTCAAAACAGATGTTATTGTGTTTATCGTTAACATCATAATGTGTTTGACGTCATACTGACCGATACTTTTCAGTATCAAAGTCAGTATGTTGATACCGAAAACATCGCTCGGTGAGATCAAAGGTCAAATGTCTAAATTACTGATAAAACGTAATTATTGGTTAATTTAATGACTGATTGATTGTTTAACTTCAAGTGAGCATTATTACAGCAATAGTGAGTGATTATTGTTTTAACGAAAGGTGAACAATTTTTCAGCTATGCAGTAATGTCGGAGACATATCACTGTGATAGACGTATCATTCATCTTGGTGATGGATTTATCTTTTGTTCAATTAAATATATCTTCAAAATTTCTTTTACCGTTACATTTAGAGTGTTACTGTAGTTACTATCACCCAAAAGGAATATAAAAATTAGTAAATAGTTTAAACAGACCAAAAGATATACCCCGGTATTAGCATCAGTAAGAAGAGTGATAAGTCTTTATCGCTATGTTGCGGTATTTTCCTTTGATCTTGCTATCTGAGAATTTTTCATCTCGTGCTAGTAGAGTGAGATGGAAAATTATCGCTAAGCGTTGTCAGGGACGCAGTAGTATTATCGCTGTTTTCTAATATGACGTTATAATGACGTCACATTACCAAATCCTTTATAATAAGTGATTTATGATATAAAATATTAATTGTGTTTAAAAAAATGTCAGTTATTATCTCAACAAAAATTATTTAATTATGAATACAAAATAGCGATAAAATAATTAGATGTTTTTTTAAAACTCGAGGACGTTTCTCAGTTATATTGCCCTTCGATGAGAGATGACTGAGAAAAGTCCTCTTGTTTTAAAAAAACACTGTTAATCACTTAATCACAGTGATTTATCACGCTAGTTCTCTAACTATGCTGTATAGTGATGAGAACAAGTTACATTTTGATGAGATGATGATGATGTCCACTTTGTACTAGACCAATGGCTTAGTTGTTTTTTATAATGCTAGCTGATCACTAATAAATATAATAGTCTACATGTGGAGATTTAGTTCTACTCGGACACATTATCCTGATTCTGATCCAATCAGTCTTTGCTCTTACTCCTTAATGTTTTGTGCTTAACATAGAAGCAACAAATATCAATTGTATAGTCTTTGGTTTCACCCGATCTGTGCTCGAACCAATGAACTTACCGCACTCATGTTGAGTACTCTAACCATTAGACCACTGAGGTGATTGTATTTCAGGTACATCTACAATTTGTATGAAAGGAACAAGTTTACAAACAATAAACATAATAAACCATGTAGGGGAAAAGCTGTATTGGGACTGGCCTATGGGCAAACATTTAGATACACAAAGGAAAAGTGCTCATGGTGAGGTGTACTTGATACAACTTTACGTGGTAAAGTTGGTCAGTGAGATCATTTCACATGTTTGTGTTATGTAAGGTATGTCAGTGACTTGCGACAAGTCGGTGATTTTCTCTGTGTACTCTGGTTTCCTCAACGAATAAAGCTGACTGCCACAATGTAATTGAAATATTGTTGAAAATGGCGTTAAACTCCATAACTCTTAACCCAATAGTGACCAACTTCTTTTCAACATGTTTTGTATCAGGCAGTTGCATATTGGAGGGGGCACCTTATGTGAACATCTTATTACATTTTACTATTTTCTTTTGATCTTTCCAGATTCCAATCTGCCTTTCAATGGATCAACAAATTACTGGAAGGGTCAAGATGACGGGGAGACTGTATCACGACACATAGGAGTAAAGGATCAGACAGTACTGGTTTCCCTAATTATTATGGGAGTAGTGGTACCAGCTATATTTATATTTATGTTTGTTATGCTTTGTTTAAAACACAAACGTACGCAGCAGTCTAGAAGGTAATAAGTTAAGCCATCTATCAGTAACGTGATAACAGGGTTTGGTAGAAATGGCTGTGTTTTAATTTGATTTTGGATTTTTAGTGCCATTTCTTGAATTTTTTCCAGAAAATTCCTCCGACATTTTAGGAGAACATCGTATATATATATATAGACTATCGTTCATTGAATTTCTCGCAGCAAAGTTGCATCAAAGGAAAGGCCTGAGATATGAGATACAATGAGAAGTCAGTTTTTAGCAAAATATATCAACGATACTCGGTTTATTGAGGATTTGTCAAAGTGATGTTGATGTTGTCAATTTAGAAAGATAACTCTTGCCATTATCTCCCTTAGAAATTAACTAATGCTGATATAGTGTAGCATGTTTATGCTATACAATGTACATTGTACATTACATGTAGGTATTCACATTTTAATATTCTTTTTAGCTCACTTTGCCAAAGGCAATGTGGGCTTTTGGCATCACTTGGCATCCGTTGTTTGTTGTCTGTCATCTGTTAACTTTTCACATTTTAATCTTCACCTCGGAAATTAAACCCATCAGCCAAATGAACTGAAACTTAGTAGGAAGCATTTTGTTATGATCCATTACCAAGCAAGGCCACCACAGGCAATACTTGTTTCTGATTGGCCAATATAAAAAAATCTCCTCCTCTGAAATTGCTTGGCCAAATTAACCGAAATTGGTAGGAAGCATCTATGGAATGTCCTCTATGAAGATTGCTCATTTCGTCCCGATCGGTTAACAAACATGGCCACCACGGGCAATTCTTGTTTCTGATTGGTCGATATCTAAAAAATCTTCTATGAAACTGCTTAGCCAAATGAACCGATACTTGGTAGAAAGCATCTACATGTATGGAAGGCTCAGTATTAAGTTTTCTCAAAGCAGAATTAAAGTTGAGCAACACAGGCTCAGCCCCCTGAGCCTCTAGTATAAGGCCACACCTTCTGTAATGAAAACATGACCTACATAAGAGAGACAGCCTCTCCTGAATAGGACAATTTAGTACGGGTAGTATTTTACTATGTAGTATGATAAAGAGATCTGAATATTAGTGTGAGTGGGTTTATTAGAAGGTAAACTTCTCCTGTGAGTAGCCTGATAAGAGGGGGATATTAATGAAATGAAATAACATTGTTGGTCCCTTCTACATCATCGTAACGAGGTTGAACTGGTTACATTTAATTTGCGAAGGTAACCAGCTTTAAAATTTGAAGAAATCCATCTGTTAATGAATATAAAACGTTAAAAAGTAATAGTTGATAATTTACTATAATCTGAATCTCTCATCTGTTTTACCGTAAAGTTTAAAATACAGAAACTGACCTAGATATCCATCCATGAAGTGAGCAATATTTCAGTATTCTGTGGCAAGAGGAAATCTTTATTTGAAGAGATGATAGTGATGTCTGTTTTTTACTGGTCCAACATGCTGAGTTGATTTTTTATATAGTGCTAGCTCGCTAACCAAACCCTCTACATATAGACATGTTGCTCCACTCTGACACATTAACCTGAGTCAGTAGGTCAGTGTTAATACTCCTTCAGAGGTGTAAGAGTAGATTAGAGAGGCCAGAAGCTTTGTAAGTGGACTGGAAAGTGGGGAGCAAGCTCTCATAATTAAAAAAAGTTTAAAAAAATGTAAATAAAGAGGATCTTTGGTTTCAAACATATCCATTTACCTCTTGATTTAGTGATATTTTTTTGTTTCCTCCTGCTTTTGAAATAGTGGGAGTTTGTGCCCCCCTTGAACCCAGTGGGTCATATGCCCCTGTCGTTACTGCTGTACATTTGTCAGTATCTAATAGCTGAGAAGAAGCCATTGATCTGACTTCTTATTATCCCACAGTGTTCCACCATCAAGGTGAGTATGGTAAGCCTTGCAAAACTGTAACTGTTTCCAAAAATAAGCAATATTAAAATATATTAACTAAGGATTATCTTGATTGAACATTTTAAAATTTTTATTTTGTAGGTCAACAATGTTGCTAAGAAATGGTCCAGAAATGCCTATGGACGAAATTTCTCTGTCAATGAGAACAAATCTAGAAAATGGAAGACTGTGAAATATTAGATATATAGAGTGATGTCCCTTTGTGATAGGAGTCAGATAGAGTGATGTCCCTTTGTGATAGGAGTCACAGATTGGAAGTTCTTTTATTACAACAGAAATACACAGAAACAGTTGTGTTTTATTACAATATTTCACTTGAGTTTTTGTTTTTAAAAAATGACATTCTATTTTTTTGAATAACAGAAATTGTCAAATTATTTATTTTTGCAATTGTTTTTTTTATATTATATATATTTGATCAAACTATGTTTTTTATTAATGCTATACTGACACAGGATCATGATCGTAATTATTAAACATCACATTTGTAAATATATATATGTGTATGAAAGTGGTAAACAATAATAATGAGGTATTATATATCCTAATCTTAACATGTTTAACGAGTTGGTTAAATTTTCATAATATTTTTAATCACCACTGTTGTTAAATTTCTGCATGAGAATTACGTTTGACTTCCTATGGATGATCAATAACAACGAAAATTACTAACTTAAAAATATTTTTAATGTTTTGGTCATAGGAGAAACATATCTTTTTGGTACCAGTGGATTAAGATATTTCTCCACTCTTGATAGTTGAATTTTGATATTTTACTATCTCGTGTGGAGAAATATCACTGGTAGCAGAAAGAGAATCTATATTTACATTTCTTCATGAAGCCAGATATTTTATCTACTAATTTGATTTTTTAATAATTACAATTGTGCTACAGCCAAACCTGCACTTGTGATCACCTCTATTAGGCAGCCACCTGTATTAAAAGGTCACCATTTTCATGTCTTATCATTGAAAACTTCATATAAATTTAACCTCTTTTAAGACGTCACCTGTCTTATAAGGCAACTCTTTGCTTGCCCCAAAGGTGACCTCTTAATACTGGCCTAGGTTTTACTGTAAATTAATCTTGCATTTTGCAGGTGTTCTTGGATTCGTGTAAATTTATTGTTGAATTTACATAATATAATGCACATATACGTATTGAATCTTGTAATAAACTGTATTAAATCGTTTATAATTTAAATATTTTAAAATTTTTAATTTAAATACCTGTGATATTTAAGGTTGTGAAATGAAATTTGAAAACAATAATACATTAAATTGAATTAAGGGTTCTGATTGATTGATTTACAGAGAGTGGACAAAGGTCTATTTGGACGTTTCCATTTTTCTCTATACCGGGGTAATATATAATTTTTCAAAATATTGTCCTGCAGTCAACTTTTGTCCGATTTTGATAATTGTTGTATTAACAAAAGCAGAATTCATTTTAGCTTCACTCTATAATTTCAATATAATTTTATAAGATAAATATCTTGAGAATATACATTTTAAACACAAAACTGAATTAATTTCATCTTTTGTAGATAAATTATTCAAGTGTGTGTTTAAATCATGCCGATGTGAAGAAAACACATGCTTCTAACAATTATTAAAAAATACTAATATAAACTGCATACTTTTCTACTTTCATTGATAGAAAATTTATCAAAAACGGGAAAGTATTGACTTCAGTGTTATCTTTTGAAAAATAGTAGTTACTTTATATATATGAAATATATACCAAAAATTGATAACCGCATCAGTGGTGTAATGGTTAGCATGCTCGCCTCGAGTGCGGTAGATCGTGGGTTCGATCATCGGTCGGGTTAAACCAAAGACTATAAAATTGGTATTGGTTGCTTCTCCGTTAAGCACGCAGCATTAAGGAAAAAGAGCAAAGACTGGTTGGCTCGGAATCAGAATAATGTGTGAGAGTGGAGCGACATCTCTATCCTCGGACTGTTGTTTCAGTGAGCTAGCACTACAAAAGTCCAACTCAGTGTGTTGGTCTAGAACAAAGGGGAACTCATCATCATTTCATTGAAAATTAACTTGATCTCACCATGATACAGCTGAAGAATTGCTGAGTTGTCGTTAAAAACAATCACTCACTCACCTGAAAATATTAAGCGTCCGAATACTTTTGTCCATTGTCTGTAGGATTGCTGTAGAAGCCATGTTATGCTTTATTTTAATCATACATGTATGTGCCATGACAATTTATTTTTAAATCCCATAAAATTGTGTCATATTGCAAACATAGAAATCAATTTGTATTCAGGGAAAATTTATATCTGTATATACATGTACTATGACAAAAGCCTTTAAACTATCTTTGTAGCCAGTCAAACTTTTTATCATTTAATTTTGTATTTTACAAAGTTTAATGCCATTTTGTAGGATGTAAAATTTTTCTAAACTGAGAAACTTTGAAACCATTTTGTATTCATGTGAAAATTTGAATTCATTCTGTATTTGATTTGAAACCGTTTTGTATTCATATGAAAATTTGAAACCATTATGTATTCATGTGAAAATTTGAAACCATTTTGTATTTATGTGAAAATTTGAAACCATTCTGTATTCATATGAAAATTTGAAACCATTTTGTATTCATGTGAAAAATTGAAATGATTCTATGTTTATGAGAAAATATGAAAGCATTTTGCAACCTTTAATTCTTCTACATTTTTTGAGAATAGTATTTGCCACATCAAGTATATGATTAATTTAACCCATCATTTTATTTGAAGACAGTAAACAACATTTGTTATCATTTTTTTTCTTGACTATAATAAGACTGCAATTGAAAACATGAGTTATCTTCCCCAACTCAATCAAGTAAGGGAGATAATTAGACATCCTCCACTTTCATTAGCGTATTTTATTATCGCACTGTCTTTTTAAAAGGTGAAACAAGCTTCTCATTGTATAAATTTTATGATTTATTTTATTGAGAATAATTTGGTGCTAATGACCGAAATTGAAAACCTATCAGATTAAAATCAGCTGTTATATACGCTATTCTCCTCGTAACATCTGACAGAACCTGATTAGAATTTAGAAGGGCCGGCTTAGTCGTGATCGTATGATAGTTGGATTTATAATTACCTATGTTATCAGTGCCTATCACCACTAAAATTGAAAGTTCGAAACAGGTTCATGGCATGATGTACTCGATACAACATTATGTGATTAAGGTTGTCAGTGAATTGGGACAGGTCGGTGGTTTTCTCTGGATAGTTCAGTTTTCTCTGCCAATAAAACTGACCTCCACGATATAGCTGAAATATTGTTCAAAGTGGCATTAAATACCATAATCGAAAACCAAACCTCAACCAAGTCAAGTAAGGGAGATAATCAAATGTCCTACAATAACATTATAGCCTTGAAAAGAGTATTTTGTTATCTCCCTTTATCTAATAGATGGTGCTAATATTGTTTATGCAATGGTAACAATGGTCATCTGAATATTGTCTTAGCCTTAAAATTAAGCAAGACGCAACTTTATAAATTATTTGTAGAAATTTTCCTTTGATCTTTATATACCATAATATCTATTATCAAGCGACGAATGTGATATGAAAATTTTTCATTTTTGTTGTACAGTTCAACCTGCCTTATGTGACCTTCCAAAGGATCATTGAAATAGGGTCACTTCAGACTGGTGGTCGCTAAATACAGGTGTAATTGATATAAAATGCACTGTGAAGGGAAATTTAAATTAAGGTCACATAACACAAGTTATTGTTTAATAGAGGTGGTCACTTAAGCAGGTTTAACTGTATGTGTATTTATTGGACGTTATTCTTACAATACTGACTTCATCTTGACAAATCCTCAATTAACTAACTATCATCAATATTGTTTGGGGCTGTCATGATCGTGATCATATGAAAGTTGGAATTACAACTACCTGTACTTTTTTTGGGCCATTGTGTTGTCTGTTCTTCTTCGATATACAGATTCTGATTACCCCTTTGGTATCTTCAAACTCTTCTTCCTACAAAAACTGTGAGTTCGAATCCAGCTCACGGCGAAGTGTAACTCAATACAAGATTTTGTGATAAAGTTTGTCAGTGACTTGTGACTAAAAATTTAATAAGGTCGGTGGTTTTCTCCAGGTACTCCGGTTTCCTCCACCAATAAAATTAACTGCCACGATATAGCTGAAATATTGTTGAAAGTGGCATTAAACACCATAATCCTAATCCTCAATATATTTTGCGCGAAACATACTACTCATCATATAAATCTCAGGCTTTTCTTCATGAGTGTCAATATCACCTAGTGAGATCAAAGAAAAACTTTTTAACTTGCTGATCAATTGTATTATCATTAACAGAAACTTAACTGATGGTCAATTTTAATTTCATTCACAAAGTATTTTTGTAGCATTAATGTCCTGTATATCAAATGCAAAAATTGTAACCATGGTTACAATGAAATTAAACTAGTCTAGTGTGAGGTGCATGGTTTTATATTCTTATACAAACATGTTATCTAGAGAAATAAAACACAATTTATAAATGTAAACATTGTTTCTTTTTCATTCGACAACCATTTAATACATGTAATTGTAACTGGATTTAACCTCTACACCATGGCATTTAATAATTGAAGGAGTTGAAAACAGCAGGTATCCTCTGGAGTTTACCTCTACATCATGGCATTTAATAATTGCAGGAATTGAAAACAGGAGGGATCCTGTGGATTTTACCTATACAACCATGGCATTTAATAATTGAAGGAGTTGAAAACAGGAGGTATCCTCTGGAGTTTACCTCTACATCATGGCATTTAATAATTGAAGGAATTGAAAACAGGAGGGATCCTCTGGATTTTACCTCTACCCCATGGCATTTAATACATGTAATTGAAGGAGTTGTAAATAGCAGGTATCCTCTGGATTTTACCTCTACACCATGGCATTTAACACATGTAATTGAAGGAGTTGAAAACAGCAGGTATCCTCTGGATTTTACTTCTACACCATGGCATTTAATAATTGAAAGAATTGAAAACAACAGGTATCCTCTGGATTTTACCTCTACACCATGGTATTTAATAAATGAAGATGTTGAAAACAACAGGTATCCTCATGATTTTACCTATACAACATGGCATTTAATAATTGAAAGAATTGAAAACAACAGGTATCCTCTGGATTTTACCTATACAACATGGCATTTAATAATTGAAAGAATTGAAAACAACAGGTATCCTCTGGATTTTACCTCTACACCATGACATTTAATACATTTTATTGAATGAGTTGAAAACAGCAGGTATCCTCTAGATTTTACCTCTACACCATGGCATTTAATAATTGAAAGAATTGAAAATGACAGGTATCCTCTGGATTTTACCTCTACACCAAGGCATTTAATAAATGAAGATGTAGAAAACAACAGGCATCCTCTGGATTTTACCTCTTTACCATGGCATTTAATAAATGAAGGTGTTAAAAACAACAGGTATCCTCTGGATTTTACCTCTTTACCATGGCATTTAATAATTGAAGGAATTGAAAACAGGAGGGATCCTCTGGATTTTACCTCTACACCATGGCATTTAATACATGTAATTGAAGGAGTTGTAAATAGCAGGTATCCTCTGGATTTTACCTCTACACCATGGCATTTAATACATGTAATTGAAGGAGTTGAAAACAGCAGGTATCCTCTGGATTTTACTTCTACACCATGGCATTTAATAAATGAAGATGTTGAAAACAACAGGCATCCTCTGGATTTTACCTCTTTACCATGGCATTTAATAAATGAAGGTGTTGAAAACAACAGGTATCCTCTGGATTTTACCTCTTTACCATGGCATTTAATAATTGAAGGAATTGAAAACAACAGATATCCTCTGGATTTTACCTCTACCCCATGGTATTTAATAATTGAAGGAGTTGAAAACAGCAGATATCCTCTGGATTTTACCTATACAACCATGGCATTTAATAATTTAGGGAGTTGAACACAGTAGATATCCTCTGGATTTTACATCTACTGTAACGGAAAAGAATATATAATAAAATATACCAGTCGTATATAATATGAAGAAAATCAAAACACATCTGATTTAGTATCAACAAAGACAAGAGCTGAATTTAATTATTATATTTAACATCTGTCAATTACATGTACATATATAAAATGATAAATTTACACTGAAATCTATGTAGAATCCTCCTACCATTTCTTCCATAACACAAATGCTAATCATTAATATAGCCATAACATTACTGAAATATTATTGAACCCTTAGGGACGGATCATTTAACTTCCAGGGGGGGTTATGGTTTTTTTTCTAAAAAAATATTCTGATTCCCAATGTTGCTAAAAAAAATATTCTGATTTTGGTGGAGGACAAAAAAAATCTGATTCAGAGTTTTTGTCATATAATCTAATGTTAAAATCTGGAAAAAAAATTCGCGCGACAAAAAAACAATTCTAACTCTCCTGTTTTCCGATAAAAAATTTCTGAACAAAAAAAACCCCATACCACCCCCCTGCAAGTTAACTGGTCTGTCCTTTACCCTAATCCTTAAAAAGTTTTATAAGAATTTGAACGTTTCACGAGTTTTATCCCCATTCACTTTATGAACCATGAATATCCACGCAAAGGATTCTGGGGTTGGTCAATTACATCATGTGATGTCATACTAGATAAGATAATTGAATTTAAAATTTACAAGCAGTGTCATATTTAGTGGAAGGATAAAATCTCAACTGTTATTGAGGTCAGTGTTGTTTGGTGTATTAGCTCTCGTGAATACCTTAAATATAATAAGGGGCCATCGTGATCGTATAGTAGTTAGATTTACAACTACCTATGCAATCAGTGCCTATCACCACTAACGTTGCGAGTTCCCCCTATGTCAATGTATACTCGCTACGTTTCACGTGTTGTATCCCCATTCTTGCTCATGCGAGGTGTACTCGATACAACATTGTGATAAAGGTTGTCAGTGACTTGCGGCAAGTCAGTTGTTTTCTCCGGGTACTTCTTTTTCCTCCACCATTAAAACTGACCGCCATAACATTACTGAAATATTATTGAATCCTTTCCCTAATCCTTAAAAAAGTACTATACGATTTTGAACGTTTCATGAGTTTTATCCCCATTCTCTATATGAACCATGAATATTCACGCAAAGGATTCTGTGAATCCTACGTCAATCGCTATCACCTCTGCTACATCATTAGCTGACACACCATGATGGATATGCCACGCCTTCATGTTGTCTTTGTTTACAAACATCAGGGCTGGGCAGACGACAAAGTAGTCCAGTCAAAGGACAGATTTGTAGTCCGGCAGTAAATGAAAGGTGAAGGAGAATAGTGTGTTACATATGACAGAGGTATATAAGTTAGTGTAGTGACACAGAACCAGTTAGTTCTCTTTGACTGATAGTGACCAATCAATTACTTTTGCCATTTCATCATTTCATTTTTTTTCTCATCTAATAGATTTGAATTGGGGTTATTTAAGACGTTTATCTAAAAAGTCATATGCAGTATTTTCTAAACATCCAGATCATCTGATATATGAGCAGTTTTGTATGTATAGGCCTGTTCTTTTATCCTGAGTGACATCACATTGTGTAGTTAACCAATCAATGAGAGGTATGCCAAAAATGCTACGTGCTTAGCGGAGAATCAACAGATAATCCAGTTTTACAGTCTTTGCTTTGACCTAACCGGGCATAGGACATACGATCTACCGCATCAAGACGAGCACGCTAACCAATATTACACCACAGATACGGTTCACTTAAAACGAGAAACACACTAGTAGTACTAATGTCACGGTTTTCATTTCATTTTAAATTTAAAACTAGTTTAACCCTGCCACTTTGTATTGAACTATCTGTACCAAGCCAGGAAAGTGAGCGGTTACAAATGTATGTATTTGTGTGTTAGGGATATTGATTTTGTATCTTTCTACCATTTTTCGAAAGGATATTTTAACTGTTCCGAAAGTGTGGTATTTGGGTTTTTGATTTATTGTTAATTAACATTAAATAATTGGCTTGACGATAAGTAGACTCAAAAAGGAAGCTAAATTACCATATTTTTAATATATAAAGAGGGTATGGTGTTATATAACACTGGTGTAATTCAAAAGGTTTAAATAATTTACACCAAGGATTATATAAATCCTTGTTTACACCAAATAAAATGAATATTCTTATATTCAATAAAAAACATTTATAGAGTAATATATACATTTGTACACGGGTGGTCACCTGCAGTGTATATTATATTCATGGGGGTATTTAAGGTTTACTTGGGTACAGTGGTGTCGCTGGAGTATGAAGAACATCTCACATTCATGTGTTCCCTCAGCATGAAAGCCATACCAATTCAAATATTCGAGGAGCCGTCGTAGTCGTGATTGCATGGCAGTTGGATTTACAACAATATGTGCAATCAGTCCCTATCACCACTAAAGTTGTGAGTTTGAACCCCGTTTATGTTGAGGTGTACTCGGTACAACATTATGTGATAATATACAATTATAGTCTTTTGTTGACGTCAATACGAGTTTTTATGGACCTTAAAAACGATATTCACCGAAGCCTTTAGGCTGAGCGAGTTTTTATGGACCTTAAAAACGATAGGCTGAGGTGAATATCGATTTCTAATGTCCATAAAAACTCGTATTGACCGATACAAAAGACTGTAATTGTTTTATTACATTAAAATGAAAAATTAAAGTGAAAGTGAACCCATGTCAATACGAGTTTTAATCAAACAATATCAAATTTGACGGAATGTCAGGTGACAGTATGATAGCCAATAAAATTGTTTAAATAAAATCATTATGTAATAAGGTTTGTCAGTGACTTGCGGCAGGTTGGTGGTTTTCACCGGGTAACCGCTATCCACCACCAAAAAAAACCCTGACTGCTACGATATAACTGAAATATTGTAGAAAGTGGTGTTAAACGTCATAAATCAAACCAAGCCATATATTCGCAAAACTAACACTAGACCTATTAACATATAATTTAGTTATTGAAGGAACGAGATTGAAACAGTATATGGAAATATTATAACAACTCTTCTTTAAAAGAAGAGAAAAGTAAGAAAATTGAATTAGAAATGACTTCTGGAGAATATTTTGAAAATAAGTGGTTTGATATGAATGAACCCGTGACTGTATATTGGTTTAATTCTATGAAAAGTGATTCCGGTACACTAAGCCATTTTGTTTTCATTGCTACAGTATGTAATGTATATTCCTTAAACAGATAGCTATATAAAACAAATACCGTTTTAATGTCAAAATCTCTACAACTACAAAAAAATGTATTTCTTATTAATAAAATGAAGAATAAAAATTACAACTCTGTCGGGACAATTCCAAAATAAAATAGGAAAATAGTAAAAGGAGGCAAAATCAATATCACTAACACACAAATACATGATCGCTTACTTTCCTGACTTGGAACAGACACTTCATTAATAAGTGGCGGGGTTATACTAATTGCATTGGCCTAAAGCCTCGTCTTATTAATTACCGGATTCAAAACATGCATATAAGCTATATTGATAAAACCATTGTTATATTACAGAAGACAATGAAGAAAACGCTTTTCATGTATGCAGATATTATATTTATAAATGAGAAATAATAACTGTTAGAAGGGTATCATCAGCTGTAATTCGAAGATGGACAGACAATACAATGGACAAAAGAAAGAAAAAACCAAAAGGACAAACAATGAGATACTAAGCAAAAAGATACATAAAATTAAATCCATTTTTATAACGATAGTGTCACGGTTGAAATATTGTCCTGACTTCCTTGTTGAGTTTACCTGTCATAAAAACCACCATTTTATCTTGAGACAAGAAGGATTAAAGTGAAAAGATGGAGAAATTATCGATACAAATTCTATGTTTCATCTTCTTGATCGGTAAAGTTTGTATTATTTTAAGGAAACTCTACACATCGTATTAAATATACACAAAGAAAAATGTTAAGCACCCCCTGATATATTAAAACATATTAAGCTACACTAAGTTTAGATTCTAATATTTATATTGATTTTAGCAAGAACAATATTACACTAAGTTTAGATTCTAATATTTATATTGATTGTAGCAAGAACAATATAACACTAAGTTTAGATTCTAATATTTATATTGATTGTAGCAAGAACAATGTTACACTAAGTTTAGATTCTAATATTTATATTGATTGTAGCAAGAACAATATAACACTAAGTTTAGATTCTAATATTTATATTGATTGTAGCAAGAACAATATAACACTAAGTTTAGATTCTAATATTTATATTGATTGTAGCAAGAACAATGTTCAACAGGTTTCATTTCCTTCATTTCAATTTAATCGAAGCTTTAAAACTAGTTTAGCCCCGCTGAGGTTTTCATTGAATTATCTGTGCCAAGCCAGGTAAGTGAGTGGTTACGTATTTGTGTGTTAGGGGTAGATTTGGTATCTTTCTACGATTTTTCGAATGGACTTTTGAACTGGTCCGAAAGTGTGGTAGTTGTGTTTTTCATTTATTGTTAATTAACATTAACTAGTTGGCTTAACGATAGGTAAACTAGAAAAAGGAAGTCAAATTAGTATATTTTGTAATATTTAAAAAGGTTGTAATATAACTCGATTGCAATTTAAAAAGTTTAAATAATTTACACCAAGTAAAATGTTTTAAATGTCATAATGAACATTCTTATGTTCGATAAAAAGCAATGTAGAGTAGTATACACATTTGTTCACGGTTGATTACACGGTGATACTTAAGGTAAAATTGGATACAATGGTGTCGCTGCGGTTTGATAAACACCTCACATTCACATGTACCCTAAAGGCGAAAACCATACCAATTCACATATTCGAGGAGACGTCGTGGTCGTGATCGTATGGTAGTTGGATTTACAACAACATGTGCAATCAGTGCCTATCACCAATAAAGTTGTGAGTTCTAACCCCGTTCATGGTGAAGTGTACTTGGTACAACATTATGTGATAAAGTTTGTCAGTGACCTGTGACAGGTCTGTGGTTTTCTCCGGATAAACCAGTATCCACCATCAATAAAACTGACCTCAACGATATAACTAAAATATTGTTAAAAGGGGCGGTATACGTCATAAACCAAACCATATATTCGAAGAACTAACACTAGACCCATCAATATAAGACTATTTGAAAATATTATAATAACTCTGCTTTTAAAGAACAGAAAATTAAGAAAATTGAATAGGAAATAACTTCTGGAGAAATTTTTGGAAATGAATGGTTTGATATGAATTATATAAGGAAATAATCTTAGTGGAGAAAGACTGTTGACCCGTGACTGTATATTGTGTATTGGATTAACTCTATGAAAAGACCTCCACGATATAGCTGAAATATTGTAGAAAGTGGCATTAAACACCATAACCCTAACCTTCTATGAGAAGTGATTACAGTACATTAAGCCACATTGTTTTCATTCGATGCAGTATTTAATTATTCCTTAAATAGATAGAAAGGAAATACTATTTTAACGTCAAAATCTCTATACATGTAAATACAAAATTTATGTATTTCTTATTAACAAAATGAAAAATAAATAAAATTCACCGTGACATACATAGAATATTCACCATAACATACAGAGAAGATTCACCATGACATACACAGAAGATTTACCATGACATACAGAGAAGTTTCACCATGATATACACAGAAGATTTACCATGACATACATAGAAGATTCACCATAACATACAGTGAAGATTCACCATGACATACACAACAGATTTATCATGATATACCTATTTTGGCATTCAAAGAAGTGCTTAATTCTTTATCACTTTGTTTTGTGTACTTGGTGTTGTTTTACAAACCATTTTAGACGTTTATAATTGTTTTACTTGTATAGTATCGTTATACCGTAACGATCCAACACCCCGTAAGATTGATCGTTAACTGGTTTTTCAGACGTTGTATATATATATATATATATATATACGTCTGAAAATTAAACCAAACAGTGTTAGAATTAGATTTTAGAGCTGTCAAATTTTTGTTCTTCCCTCGACGGGATTTGAACCCACACCATTGTTACACTGCAGCACCATTCGCTTAGCCTTACGTCCAGCGCCCTAGACCACTCGACTACATCCACTCCCTTACAAACCATTTTAGACTTTTATAATTGTTTTACTTGTATAGTATCGTTATACCGTAACGATCCAACACCCCGTAAGATTGATCGTTAACTGGTTTTTCAGACGTTGTATATATATATATATATATATATATATATATATATATATATATATATATTATTATTGTAGATGTGGTCCATTCTTGTTACTACGAGCACCTACCAACATATCCTATGGACTCCTATTATACATACTATGAGCCCTGTCTGGCTGGATGTTGTGAACCATTAGATCCTGGGGACCAGAAACTCTGCTGTGATCCTACTGGTGTGATTGGTGGAATTGCTATTGGTGTTATTATTTTTTTTTTTGGTCTTGTCGCATGCTTAAGAATAATGGGACAGAATACCAGTAAGTATTGTCTTACCTGTAGTCATGTAGTGTTACGGGTTTTGTTGCTTAGCGCCACTTTCAACAACAATTCAGTTATATCGTGGCGGCAAGATTAGGTGGAGGAAACCTGGAGAAAACCACCGACCTGTTGCTAACAAACATCACATAATGGTTTATCGAGTACGCCTCGCAATGAGCGGTATTCGAACTCACAACTTTAGTGGTGAAAGGCATTGATTGCATAGGTAGTCGTAAATCTAACTACCATGCAATCACGACCACGATGGCCAATGTTGTGTTTCAGCACTGACAAAGTATATAAAAAATAATTTATTTTTGTCTGTTGATATATGTATTACCATTAGATATCTAGTTACCGCGGTGGAGGCTTGGAATTATTCCATATACCAACTAAGCATGGAGGGGTGGGGGAGGTGGAATTAATCCATATACCAACTTAACATGGAGGGGTGGGGGTGGAATTACTCCATATACCAACTTAACATGGAGGGGGTGGAATTACTCCATATGCCAACCTAACATGGAGGGGTGGGGTGGAATTACTCCATATAACAACTTAACATGGAGGGGGTGGAATTACTCCATATACCAACTTAGCATGGAGGGGTGGGGGTGGAATTACTCCATATACCAGCTGAGCATGGAGGGGTGGGGGTGGAATTACTCCATATACCGACTTAATCCCGCCACATTGTGTGCCTGTTCCAAGCCAGGACATGGATTTCCAACGTCATATATCGTGGTACCTTTTGTGTTCAGTTAAGGTTAGAGGTTGTTGATCGCTTTGTTGATATTGGTGGAATTGTTGAACATCACTGCCTAATCTGTCTTTTAATAATATTGAAATATGCAATTCCTAAAGATAATGCAATTGCTATTAACAATATTTTTTGTCAAAGTCACCTTGGCCGATTTTAACTATGACGTTTAAAGCCCTTTGGCCTTCTTGCTCCCAGCAACGTTTTGATTATTCGGCTTTGTAGGTTATTCTAAAAACGCGCCGTGTGCACTAATCTTGATATCTGTGCTTCTATTTACACCTTAGGCATCTTCAAACTTTTCGAATTGATGTTGTTTTGTTAAAATGATGTCTCTTGGAGACTTTAATGATAATTTCGGGAGAAGTGTTCCGAATGAATATTCAGATATTGTCGTCATTCCATGTTCTTGTACAATATACGTATTTCGTGTTTCTGTCGTCATATATTGACCTGATTCTGTCATATTGTACGATATTTAATGACCTGATTGTGTTGTCTATAAAACGACATATGTTGCCAAATTCTGTCGTCATGTATGATATATGTTGACCTTATTATGTCGTCACATAGGGTATTTATTGACTTAATTCTGTCATCTTGTATCATATTTATTGACCAAAACTGCAAAGGCAAGACAAATATTAGAAAGGTAATGTTATAAACTATTATTTGCAGGTTATCACAGTTTCAGTCACAACGAAAGAGAGGTTCTAATACCCCCTCCACGAACATACTCGCCAGCAACTGGATACAGCACACCTAGTCCAAAAATAGAATATTCATATCCACAGAACCATACGGTTCAAGTGAACACATCTTGATTTATTTATATATGAAAATAGCCAAACATTATGCTAACGATATATACAATACTTGTGCACTGTCGAAGCATATGGGTAATATGTGTATGAGGCTTAGAAACGCGGCAAAAGGCGAGGCTTCGCCGAGCCTTTTCTTGCGTTTCGCGCCGAATACACATATTTACCTATATGCTTCGACGTTGGACATGTATTGTATTTATCCTGCAATTTTAAATCGTAAATAAACGTTTACTGGACGATGATAAACGTATTTGAAATAATTTTGTGTATGTATTTGAAAACAATATCCCCCGATGTGCCCCGTTTTACATTTGTATGTTCTATTTATAACTGACCAATATCAAAAAATGTTCTATTTATAACTGACCAATATCAAAAAATATATTAGGCAGGCTATATTGGTCGTTAAATTCTGTCATTGCAGGATAAAAACTGTTATTCCCTAGGAAATACTTAATATTTAGTTACTATGAATGATATTACGGACTGAGATTTGAAAATGGCATCGAAGATCAACCCTCAAAAGTAGGCATTATCTTTATTGTGTGACGTAAATGAAAGTTGGTCCCAGTGTTATCGGAATGTGCTTCGTGAGATTCAATTAAGGTGGAATTACTTATTGCTTGTTTTATGTTCATTGCTAAATATAAGCGGCAATTCGAAGAAGATCAGACAATACAATAACCAAATGTAAAAAAGAAGATCAAAATGCAAACAATGATCTACAAACCACTACACGAAAACTTCTAGATTCAGCAAGACGAACTCCACTAAGACTCCGGGGGATTCGGGTGCCCCGGAAGGGTAACCAGTTCCTATTTCCACTAATCACACCCGTCGTGTGTTTTCATGTATTTGAAAATACTAAGATATTGTCGCGCTTTTTGTTGAATCTGGATGCCGACATAATGAGCTTAAATAAACATAATTTTACTTAACGGAGATGATTTTATTTGTAAAAACAAGACACATTTTAATTCCAGTATTTAAAATACCACTTCAAAAATAAATATATATGAACACATTTTGAAAATAAAAAATACATTTGAGAAAATAATTAGTTGCTATATACCTCCATATAATTGGTGCAATACATATTACCTGCAACACAATGGGGGAAGGGAGTTCAAAACGGGGAGAGGGAGACACAAATTGGGGGTAGAGGAAAATACTTTCTGACAACAAATACAGAAATGAAACAAAAATATACTAATAATTATTATGCATTTAAATGTGCATTGTGTATCTGGTTGGTAAATAGTAATTTCATTGATTGAAATATAGTCACATTGTGTTGTATATTATATATATGGTAATAACTAATCACTGGATGAAGTGTAGTCACATGGTGCTTTATATTTTATTTTAAAATTACTAACTAAGAGATACAGTAAGATTATTCTACATACACATATTTATGACATATCTGTGTTTTACATTGTTATTTAATTGGCTGAAGTTTCGTAGTAGAGTATTTTATTTTATGCTTATATAGTTGATGATGCTTAAAGCCACTTTCAATAATATTTCCGGTCAGTTTTATTGGTGGAGGAAACCGGATGACCCGGAGAAAACCACGGACCTGTCGGAAGTTACTGACAAACTTGATCACATAATGTTGTACACCTCGTCCTGATCGAGATTCGAACTCACAACATCAGTGGTGATAGACAATGATTGCATAGATAGTTGTAAATTCAATTGCATTAGGACCATGCCCACGACAATCCCATGTTAATATATGATAATAATAATAATAAAGTACTTATATTAAATTTGTTTACATATGAATATTGTACATTTGTTTGATTTCGTTTATGTTTTGGAATCCGTCGTGATCGTATGGTAGTTGGGTTTACAACTACCTGTGCAATCAGTGCATATCACCACTAACTTGGTGAGTTCGAACACTGCTCATGGCGAGGTGTGCTTGATACAACACTATGTGATAAAGTTTGTCAGTTAGTTATGGCAGGTCGGTGGTTTTCTCCACCAATAAAACTGACCACAATGATGTAACTAGAATATCGTTGAAAGTGGGGTTAAACACCATAACCCATAACCCTAACATGTTTCTGCATCAATGTGGAATGTATCTCACCAGCGTACTTCATAATACATCCAGAAATATTAACATATAAAGAGGAATACCTTAGATTGTGACCACGAGTTTGTGTAATGTACTTCCACTATATACATGTATACAAAAAAAATGATGTGTTCTTAAAAGTGCTGTTCATGTAAAAATGGATGGAATGCATCATATTTCGTTGTATTTATAACTCTCGTGAATTGTCTTAACCATAAACCCCACGAAAATTGGCTTCGCACAAAGACAAAACAAAACAAAAAAACAAACCAAACAATAATTTAATAAAATCAAAGCAAAAAACAAAAAAAAACCAAACAACAACCCCCCCTCCCCCCCCAAAAAAAAGAAAAACGAAAAAGAAATAACCCCCCCCCCAAAAAAAATACAAATAAAACAAAAAAGCAAACCCCCCCAACCCCTCCCCCCCCAAAAAAAAATAACACCAACAAAAAAATGATAGTACTAAAATATTTAAATATTTAAAAAGCAAATATAAAAACAGTATGTCAAGTAAATGATTTACATAGGTTTACAACTACACATGTGTTTTGAACAGTCTGTTTGTTTTACGTTACATTTTGATTGGCACCATGTGTTCATTCCTTGCATAGCAGCAAACAGTTTAGGGGCAGAACATTTCGCTGTATAATTTAAAGTATTTCTTGGAGATCCCGTGCTAGTATCATATCGATAAAATTGATTGTATTTTTCGAACAATTAGAATTGCTGTTTTGAGGAAACGTTGTTATTTGTTGTTGATTATGTAATCGTCTATTTGGAAATTTGCCAGGTTGTTCAATTATTATATTCCTAACGTCATGAGTCGTGTTGAAGCACAAAAACATGCACATTTATTGACTGGACAAAACCCTTGTTGACATTGTGAAACACACCATGATCGTGATCCTGATATGAGTGCATGGTTTCCCTTTGGATTACACGTAAACCATTCGGTGGTAGAGCAAACCGTTGAAATGTTTTTAGTTGATTGAATATACACACTAATAGACCTATCACCTTTTGAAGGAAATATTTGTTTGCTACCTGTGACATCCATTGGTTGTCTTATTTTTGAGTTGATATGCCCATGTTTATGAATGGGGTATGAACATGGTTGTGCATTTTTCCTTCTTGTCTAATGTGTCCAGTACCCGTCCATGGTCTGAATTTGATTTGTTTACTTATATGTCTTTTTTTGACAGCTGACTGTTTATATGGTTTTGATTTTTAGCACTTTGAGACTGAGTGTCGTGTGTCCCTTTATTTGTTGAGTATATTTTCAATCCATTTGAAGCCGACAGGAGACTTTGGATTTGAATGATGTTTCTTGGAACAGACGGTTGCCGTTGACTACGTAGCAATGGTAAATACTCAATATATTAATGACCATGACCATTTGTTGATTGTACAGCTTGAGTATTTGATGTTCTATGATTACTTGTTCGTGATAGACTCAATTATTGGTTGTCACTGACTTCTAGATGGTGTTAAAAGTTCAATATTATTTCCATAAGATATCGGATTTGTAGTATGCCCTGGTTTATTGCCTCCTACAGGTAATTTCATCCCAGCAACATTCGATTTCACTTGCATTCCCGTAGACGCTATTAATAGAGTTCCAATATTCGGAAGGCTTCTAAAAGCCGACGCTTCATTTTGCACTTTTTTATTTGCACGGGAGGTGGTTATTGTTGGTGCACATGTTCATTGTTTTGTTGTAACGTTGTCGTGACGTCAATTGTTTTCACGCCAATGGTGCCATTTTTCACATAGTTTGTTGTTTTAATGTGTAACCCATGCAGTTGAATATATAGGATCGAAACATGCAAGTTGCTGCTAATATAAGATTGTATTAATATTGACACGAACAAATTAAAATAAGGAAAAAGAGATGAAATAATAAAGAAATAAAGAAGTGTTATTGATAATAAATATGTAAGCAGAAAGTTAAAAAAAGGGGTGTGGTAATTCCGTGCCACGAGCGCCTGTGGAGCTTAGCTGTCTATAATACCTGGAAGGGTGGAGGGGTTACATGTGAATATTGTATAATGGTAAACACGGAGAGGGGATACTAAAGGTAACATTTGGTAGTGTTGTCACTGGAATTTGAAGAACACCCTACATTCATATATTTCCTCAAATGAAAACCATATCAATTCATATATTCGAAGAACTAACACTAGACCCATTAATACATTTTTAGGTAATAAATTGTTTGCTTGTTTGATGGTGTTTAACGCCACTTTCAACAATATTTCAGCCATATTGTGGCGGTCAGTTTTATTGGTGGAGGAAACCGGAGGACGCGGAGAAAACCACCGAGCTGCCGCAAATCACTAACAAACTTTATCACATAATGTTGTACATCTCGCCCTGATCTAAATCCGAACTCACAACATCATAGCTCTACTTTTACCGAAAAGAGAATTGAACAATAAATGACTTCAGGGGAATGTTTTTGGTAATAAGTGGTTTTATAAATATATAGGAAAATATATTAGTGCAGAAAGACTTTTGACCCCTGACTGTATATAGTATATTGTTTAAAAGAAAAGTGATAACGGTACACTAAGCCATTTTGTTTTCATTTCTACAGTATTTAATGTATATTCCTTAAACAGATAGCTATAGAAAACAAATACCATTTTAATGTCAAAATCTCTACAACTACAAATTTGTTTTATTTCTTATTAATAAAATGAAGAATAAAAAATACAACTCTATCGGGACAATTCCAAAATAAAATAGTAAAATAGTAAAAGGAGGTAAAATCAATATCACTAACACACAAATACATGATCGCTCACTTTCCGGGCTTGGAACAGACACTTCATTAGTAAGTGGCGGGGTTAAACTAATTGTATTGGCCTAAAACCTCGTCTTATTAATTACCGGATTCAAAACATGCATATAAGCTACATTGATATAACCATTGTTCTTTTACAGAGGACAATGAAGAAAACGCTTTTCATGTATGCAGATATTATATTTATAAATGAGAAATAATAACTGTTAGAAGGGTATCATCAGCTGTAATTCGAAGATGGACAGACAATACAATGGACAAAAGAAAGAAAAAACCAAAAGGACAAACAATGAGATACTAAGCCAAAGGATCCATAAAATTAAATCTATTTTTATAACGATAGTGTCATGGTTGAAAGATTGTCCTGACTTCCTTGTTGAGTTTACATGTCTTACAAAACCACCATTTTATCTTGTGACAAGAAGGATTTAAGTGAACAGATGGAGAAGTTATCGATACAAATTCTATGTTTCATCTTCTTGATCGGTAAAGTTTGTATTATTTTAAGGAAACTCTACACATCGTATTACATATACACAAAGAAAAAAGTTAAGCACCCCCTGATATGTTAAAAGATAATAAACTACACTAAGTTTAGATTCTAATATTTATATTGATTATAGCAAGAACAATATTACACTAAGTTTAGATTCTAATATTTATATTGATTGTAGCAAGAACAATGTTCAACAGGTTTCATTTCCTTCATTTCAATTTAATTGAAGCTTTAAAACTAGTTTAGCCCAGCTGAGCTTTTAATTGAATTATCTGTGCCAAGCGAGGTAAGTGAGTGGTTACGTATTTGTGTGTTAGGGGTAGATTTGGTATCTTTCTACGATTTTTCGAATGGACTTTTGAACTGGTCCGAAAATGTGGTAGTTGTGTTTTTCATTTATTGTTAATTAACATTAAATAGTTGGCTTAACGATAGGTAAACTAGAAAAAGGAAGTCATATTAGTATATTTTGTAATATTTAAAAAGGTTGTAATATAACTCGATTGTAATATAAAAAGTTTAAATAATTTACACCAAGTAAAATGTTTTAAATATCATAATGAACATTCTTATGTTCGATAAAAAGCAATGTAGAGTAATATATACATTTGTACACTGGTGATTGCCGGTGTATATTATATACATGGGGGTACTAAAGGTAAAATTGGGTACAGTGGTGTCGCTGGGGTTTGATGAACACCTCACGTTCACATGTACCTTCAGAACGAAAACCATATCAGTTCACATATTCGAGGGGTCGTCGTGGTCGTGAACGTGTGGTAGTTGGATTTACAACAACATGTGTAATCAGTGCCTATCACCAATACAGTTGTGGGTTCTAACCCCGTTCATTGTGAGGTGTACTCGGTACAACATTATGTGATAAAGTTTGTCAGTGACCTGTGACAGGTCTGTGGTTTTCTCCGGGTAATCCAGTATCCACCATCAATAAAACTGACCTCAACGATATAACTGAAATATTGTTAAAAGGGGCGAAGAACTAACACTAGACCCATCAATATAAAACTATTTGAAAATATTATAATAACTCTGCTTTTAAAGAAGAGAAAATAGGAAATTATTTCAGGAGAATTTTTTGAAAATTACTGATTTGATATGAAATATACAAGGAAATAATCTTAGTGGAGAAAGACTTTTGACCCATGACTGTATAGTGTGCATTGGATTAACTCTATGAAATGACCGCCACGATATAGCTCATATACTGTAGAAAGTGGCGTTAAACACCATAGCCATTACCCTCTATGAGAAGTGATTACAGTACATTAAGCCACATTGTTTTCATTCGGTGCAGTATTTAATTATTCCTTAAATAGATAGAAAGGAAATGCTATTTTAACGTCAAAATCTCTATACATGTAACTACAAAATTTATGTATTTCGTATTAACAAAATGAAAAATAAAAAATACAACGCTGTCGGAACAATTCCAGAATAAAAAAAACCAAAATAGTAGAAAGACGCAAAATCAATATCCCTTGCACACAAGTACACAATCGCTCACTTTCCGTTGTTGGAGCAGACACTTCAATAATACGTGGCGGGTTAAACTTGTTTTATTGTGTCAAACCTCTTCTTATGAACGGATTTCAAACATAGATGCTATAATGAAATAACCATTGTTCTTTTACAGAAGATGATGAAGCAAACACTTTTCATGTATGTAAATATTATATTTATAAACGAGAAATAATAACTGACAATCAGTATGAAAAGATTGAAGATACCAAAGGGGTAATCAGAAGCTATAAATCTAAGATGGACGGGCAATGCAATGACCAAAACAATGAGACACAAAGCCAAAGAGCCTGCTCCAAAAATGGCATTTAACGTTTTACCACATATATGTCATGGTAAATCTTCTTTCTATGTCATGAAGAATCTTCTTTGTATGTCATGGTAGATCTTATATGTGTATCATGATAAATCGTTTGTGTATGTCATGGTGAATTTGCTTTTGATGTCATGGTAAAACTTCTCTGTCATAGTGAATTTGTTGTGTATGTCACGGTGAATCTTCTTTGTATGTCATGGTAAATCTTCTGTGTATGTCATGGTGAATCATCTCTGTATGTTATGGTGAACCTTCTATGTATGTCACGGTGGATCTTCTCTGTATGTCATGATAAATCCTCCATTTATGTCATGGTGATTTGTTTTGTGTATGTCATTGTGCATACCATATGTACTCTGATATTTCATTCATAAAATTAAATCCATTTTTTTAACGATAGTGTAATTTAATTCATTACAATCATAGTCTCATGATTGAACTATTGTCCTGTCTTCCTTGTTGAGCTTAACTGTCTTAAAAGCCACCATTTTATCTTGTGACAAGAAGGATTAAAGTGAAATGATGGACAAGTTATCGATACAAATTCTATGTTTCATCTTGTTGATCGGTAAACTTTGCATTACTTTAAGGAAACTCTACAAATCGTATTAACTATGTACATATATTAGTGATTAGTATTAAATATGTACATATATTAGTGCTTAATATTGAATATGTATATATATTGAATATCAGAATAAAAAGCATGCATTTAATTGGTTGAACACTCTCCATGTGACGTTCACTATTCCGCGATACAGACTGGGTTGCTGATATAGACCGGTCCAAAAACCGTGTATAGACTGGTGCTATCGGTCTATGCACGGTTTGTGGACCGGCCTATATCAGCATTAATAGAAATTTTAAAACACCTTCAATGATCTTGATTAAAAGTACATTAAGCATATTCATTTGTCTGTATATAAGGTTTTATTCATTCCTAAAATTGCATTTTCTGTTAAGGTTTCCTGATTTCTTGAAAAATCTATATTTTGTATGTCTTCAATTCAATAAACACAATAGTCACTGATATAGAGGGCAATATCAAGAAATACAAACTGCCTTCGGTTCGTGGTACGGACCATGAAATATATATTTCCCTCGCCTCCGGTAACTATTAATAGATATTAGCCCCTTGTCGTATCGTTGTAGCTTTTGAACATATTAGCCTGTGAGCGTACCTCGTGAAGGTTATTTGAGAAACACATCGTGCACACTATTTCATATCTACCTCTTTATTAAGGGAAATTTAAATAGGGGTTAGGGTTATGGTGTTTTACGCCACTTTCAAAAATATTTCATTTATATCGTGGCGTTCAGTTTTATTTGTGGATGAAGCGGAGTACCTGGAGAAAACCAGCGAACTGCCGAAAGTCACTGACAAACTTCATCACATAATGATGGTGTATCGATTTTACCTCGCCTGAGTGGGATTCGAACTCACAACATTAGTAGTGATAGGCACTGATTGCATAGGTAGTTGTAAATCCAACTACAATACGATGACGGCCACGACGTCCCGCACTATTTGATGTCTACGTTTTTAATAGAGGAAATTTGAATATATATTTATTCTGGAAAATATTCCACAAATGTTGATGGCAATATACATCCGATTTTGATTTGTTTATTTTGTATGTAAACTGCATATATACAAAAAGTAACATAATTATCCCCTTTGAACTTGATATTGGTCGTCGAACACTCGATGATGGCTCATTCTAAGGTTAAACACTGGTCTGAACACATTCTTAAGCAAATATTACAGAAAATGTAAATAACTTCGCATTTAGTTTCCCAACTTTTTAAATAGATTGCCACTGACGAAAATGAAAACAAAAATACGTATCAAGTCATCGTTTCACAAATTCAAGAAGAACAAATCTGACGACCAATTTACCGATAGACAACCATTTAAGAAAGAATTACGATGTCCGACTTGCAATAAATAACGCTGCACAAATTAAGAGTGACAATTAGAAGCCGTGAATCGAAGAATGACAGACAATACAATGGCCAAAAGACAAAAGAACAATGATATACTAAACACTACACAGACAACTAAAGATCAAACAGCATGAACTCAACTAAAAGTCGAGGTGAACTATGTGCTCCGGAAAGGTAAACATATCCTGCTCCACTAGTGATAATCGTCATACTCTTGTTACAAACATTTACCTATTTTTTCTCGCTATTTATTCTATTGACAAGTCTTACGTGATTACCTCCCTTTGGTATCTTCAAACGTTTCTCCTTATTTGGTTTTCTTTATTGTAGATAGAAACTATTTGAAATACAATATACTTTTTGTACGAGTGGGCTAATTATTTACGTACAATCTTAGATTTTGATCGGTAACTCCATTCTGCGCTGCAGAGCAAAAACAAACAAAAAATGAAATGAATAAATAAAAAAAAACAAACAAACAAAAACCCCAAGAAACCCAGACCGTAATATTATAAATTAAATATTATTGTTTTAAAACACACACACTCTCTCTCTCTCTCTCCCTTTCTCTCTCTATATATATACTATTATTGATGTGGTCCATTCTTCTTGTTACGACGAGCATCTACCAACATATTCTACGGACTTCTATTATACCTACTATGAGACCTGCCTGGCTGTATATTATCCTTAACACGCAAACACGTGACCGCTCGCTTTCCTGGCTTCGTACGAGTGTGCTAATAATTATTTACGGAAACTCTGAGATCTCCATTCTCCTCTCTTGAGCAAAAAATAAATAAATAACCAAACAAACAAACAAACAAACAAACATACAAAAAGCACAAAATAAAACAGACCATTATCTTATCAATTTAATATTATTGTTTTAAACGCCATCTTTTTAATACTATATATGTATATATATACGTCTGAAAATTAAACCAAACAGTGTTAGAATAAGATTTTAAAGCTGTCGATTTTTTGTTCTTGCCTCGACGGGATTTGAACCCACACCATTGATACATTGCAGCATCATTCGCTTAGCCTTACGTCCAGCGCCCTAGACCACTCGACCACATCCACTCCCTATATATTCTGCGCCTTATGAAATATATAAGTCGAGAATGTCACAATATATACCCTGTCTGATAGCTGAACAATCTATTTAAGATTATATCTAATTTTAATTAGATTGATAGCTGGAATACATATACTATACTGAGTCTACAACAATGTCAGTTTTACATTCACAATACTATGTATAAGATAGAGTACTATTGAAACAAAAGAAGCGGCCTGTATTGGATATAACGGGTTTCTTTTTCGCATGAGTACGCAAGTGAAGGCCGATGTGCGTAAAAAGAAACCCGTTATGTCCACTACGGGCAAATTCTTTTGTTTCAATAATAATGTATCTAACTTGTGAAATAATAGTGTTGTTGAAAAAATAAATGGCATGGCATTTAATCCAACTACAACTTTAAAATTGATTTATTGATTTATATATCACCAATCGATTGTGCATTTCTATACCCCTATGTACCTATGAACCTGATACATTTTGTTAATTGCTATAGTAAAATATAATACGGTAATTTATAAGAATAATGTTATTATTATCTTAAATAAATTTAAAAAAAACATCAATTTAATAACATATATCGTGTTATTGTCAATCAAGTGCGTCTTTATAAAAATCGTTCGACCGTTCAAGGTCAAACAATAACAGGTAACACATGTAATTGGATGATCACGATGATGACCGAGGCATTGTTGATGTGGAAACCGATTTCGCTCGTCAATTTGATTTACAAAGTTTTGTCAGTGATGGAAAGACTGGTCATTTAAGAAAGGTATGTAGTAATATTTATACAAACATATGTGTGTAGGCATTCATACGCTGATAAACAAACACATTTCGCACAATAACATTGTATCAAATCTGACACGGAATTTTGATATTTTAAGTTAAGAAAAAACACATGAACGTGCGGAAATGATATAATATGAACGAAATAAATTGATATTACACATCTCGTTTCTTTTTTTCTTTTTTCTTTTGACACTTTTATCATTTGTTTTCCTTCATTCATACTTTGGGTTAGCATACAACTAAATGTGCATTTCTCTATATTTATAATCAGATCACTATATACAGCGATGATTCTTTAGCAGAAAAAATTTAATGAAAATCTTATAAAAGAACGAACTGGGCATCTAGAAAAAATATCAAATATGGATTACCAGTTTTTTTTTTTCTTTTGTCATTTGAATTTGTCAATTGTAAACACAGATCAAGAATCTACGCACGAGTGTCAATTTTTTGCTAACGATCCAGGGAAACTTTAACTGATTTGTTTGAGATAGAGTTTAAATAATGTCCCCATTTATTATGACCAGGTAAACGATATTTACCTTGTCTCAAAAATGGGTCAAATTATTAAAGCACAGCGGCCTGTATCATCGGTCCCTATTAGCTGCCTGTTGCATCGTCCTCTATTAGCGGCCTGTATGTGATATTAGAGGCCGCATTTACAATAGCTTTGCTGGGGGTATTATTGTACAAATAGTTAACTTAAAATATATTAATAATGGAATATAAAATAAACGTTAAAGAATAACGAAGGTGCAATCAAAATGGACAATCCAGAGAAACTGGAAAAATATGGTAGACAAGACGAAGACAAGCAAACATAAAGACAACACACTATGTGCTGGACACCACTATGCCCACACAACAAACACAGATAACGTAAAGAGCGCTCCCACAAATAACAGGAGGTAAAGACGAACTGAACATCCTTTCTGTGTGGAAATCATAACGTACACGGAACTCAGAACGTAAAGACACATAAAAGGACAACACAAACAACTAAAAGATTAGTAACGTGGATCCCAACAAAAGTCGATGGTGAACTTATGTCACGTTACTCATATACACAGACAAGTCAAGTCGTGGCTGTGATAGAGAAAAGAAAACATCTACATAGAATGGAAAAAGATCCATTGTCATTTGAGATATGTATATCTCGTAACGGTCAATCAGATTGATATCGACCGTAGTTTGATAGGCGTGTACGTCAGTCACTTAAGTTATATTTTGTTTTACTCAATATTTCTGTACATAAACACTCGCCAGGTTTATACGTCACTCACTTAAGTTCTATTTTGTTTTACTCATTATGGGTTGTACGACATCTTCCAGTGAAAGGAATATTTCAATACAGAAAAACAACAGGAAAAAAAGAAAAACAAAGTCGATTGCTGGTAACTCCCATAATCACCGGAAGTGTAAACGGGTGTTCCGGAAGAGAAAACACTGGCAATTCCTGCCTATTTATTCTTATCTTAACCAAGTCTATCTATTTATGAATAGTTGTTTAGGAGGACCTACATGTATATGCTATGCATCCTGTCTAGCTGCTGCCGAAGGAGGTTTAATAGCGAGTGCAGTCATTCTCCGTTTACTTGGTCTCACGTCCAGTGGAAAACCACCAGGTTGAATGGCAGGATATGGCTCTATATCTGAAATGTGTGCTAATTTATGTGCTCCATGACCTTAATGAAAAACGCTGGAGGGTTTTAATATACTAAATTCGCTAGCTAATATGAACTGAGCTTTGAACTGGGGTTTTTTCGGGGGGGGGGGGGATTCTGAGAGATTATAATAGTTGGAACCAAGTAGTATTTTTTCACAACGTCAAGGATATTAGTACCATGCATATATTGTATGCATAGCTACAAGGCAGTGATGGAGGAATGTATGTATTATACAATGATATTATTGCCTTTATATGTGGTGAATATCGAAAAGTGCTTTCCCTAGAGTACATGAGGGAAACAACCACTTGTGAGATTTGAAAAATTTATTTCCACCTCATATGAGGGCAATAACTGTCTTATGATACTGAAAACTACATCGTGAAGGATTTTTAACATAATTTATTGTGCTATTTATTTATTTATTTATTTTAAAATGCATATCCAAGTTGAACAACAGTCGATTAAGAAATAATATATATATCCCGATGATGGGATCCACCCAGTAGTTATATTTACAAAGCATCCATTAAGACAACAAGAATAACTGTTTCAAACTGCGGATCAATAAATATTATTATGTGAAGTGCTTAGAGTAATTGTTATATAATGCGCTATATAAATATTGTATAATAATAATAATTATTATTATGTTCTCCTTCACAATGTTCATCCGAACATAAATATGTTCTTGTCTTACATACATAGAATCAACAGACACATGACAGACGTTTGATATGGATTGAGTTTTATTAACAGTAACCAGATCACATATATATCTATACTTCATACATCATAAACAAACAAAAGTTCATATATTCACATGCACACAGTTCTGTTCCTTGTTACCAAACTACAAAATATAAAGTGAAGATGCAATTATTAAGATGCTTATGACAACCAAACATAAATAACTAATTGATCATTAGTTTTATTTTGAATTAACTCGTCGAACTAGTTACTGGGTTTTCTCGACAATTCAAATACGCGCCAAAATACATTCAAATACACCCTGAAGTCGAATCACTTCTCAAGCAATTGATGCGCTATGTACTTCTTTCCAACAAGAAATACATTGGCTATAACCGTCTTAGACCACAAGAAATTTGAATCAAGAGATTGTATGGTAATAATTGGGCATAAAGCAAATACATTTAAAATTCATGAATCCCGGATTTTGATGTTTTTTTTCTGTAATGTTTAAGGTCTTGGATGAATGTTTTTTTCTACCTTGGGGTAATTTGCAAAAAAGATCACACTGTCGAACCAGTTACAAAATCATTTCATGAATGCTGGTTTCTCACGGTTTTCTCTTGTCTTTACATCCATATATAACCATACTAGTTAATGATCCTCACGTGTTACAGTTGTGCTTGTTGCTCCAGATCTTAAGGACTGCTTTGTAAATATGAGCGCTATATTTGCTTGCATGCAGCTGTTTTTGAGCATGTTGTCTAGTTTATTTATTCCAGGTGATCGATTCATGTACATGATGGAACTATCATCTTGAAATGAATCGAATGAAGTTGACACAAATCATATGGATTAGAGTAGAGTTTAAATTGACATTTCTTACAAATTTCCGTTGGACATAATTTTTGTCCTAAAAAAGAAGAAGATATTTCCATGAAAGATATTTGCAATACAATTTTAACCAATAATTTACAAATAGGAAAAATAAATACGTTTGATATAAGCATAACATTGTATTTTCTGTTAATTATATTAGTTTGATGGTGTTATTTTTGCTTTTACTTTGAATTTGATTGTTTATTTATCGTGTGTTTTTGTTTTTAATTTGTTTGTTGTTGTTTTTGTTTGTGTGTGAATGGGGAATTATCGTTTACGTTTGATAATTTTTTTTTTTTTTCATTCTAAGATATTTTATTTATTATTATTTTTCCAGTGTAAACTAATTTAATATTGTATTTTTATTATTTTTCCAGTTTTAAGTGTAAAATATTGTATTTATTATTTTTCCATTGCGTAACATTTTACATTTTGTATATTGATGGTAATGAAATGATGGTAGAATATTAGTTTTAGTATATGGAATTATATTTTTCAAATGCTCATCTCTTGCATTATACTTTGCATTTGTTTTAGATATTCGTCATTGTCAGGAGTCACTGTGTACAATCGAGTACGGCAACGGTTGTTTGGTTTCACTTCCGGTTAGCTAGGAAGGACATCAGGACACGAGAGGTGGGCACATTTTTTGAAAATTTTGTTATCTAGAAATGAATTGATAACCCAAGCATTACACTTGTCTTTTTCTAGATATAGTTTTGCGTCAAAACACATTCAATGTTAGGCCCATTATTACAAATGGTATGAAAAAACATGGGAGATGGTGGTGTTGGTGATCATTTTCACAGATTTTTGCGTGGTTTTCCTTGATTTTGTGTTCCTATTTGATATATTTCATCTTTTTATTGATTCTGCATTTAGATTAATATGTTCCCTACCTTTGTCACTATCCTACCATTGACGATTCATGCAAATTATCGCTTGTCATCTCAGTTTTTGTCAGTTGGTTTAAAAGTCGGTGTAAGTGTTTGGTTAATGCAAAAATATTTGTTTGCAACGGTTTGGTAATGCAAAAGTGTACGATATGGTATGTATTGAAATATTCGAAAATTCGATTTCAACTGCAGTATGCCACAGCAATTCGATATAATCTTAATCAGGGACATCGATTATCTTTGGGCATTACTCTGTACGTGTAGAGATAGAAAAAAAACATACACAATATTCTTTCTTTCTCATGATGAGGTAACACCAAAAACCAACATTTTTATTATCGTATTCTCAATTCCATCTTTACATTATCGGCTACATAGATTTTGGCCATACATAAGACGTTTAAAAGCCAGGGCGTCTATTTAACAGCATCCCGTAATGCCTTCCTCTTACAAGACACCCGATGAGTGTCTTGACTTCCTGTATGTGCAAAAACGAAAAATCAGTTAATCCATGTTTCATTTCATTTAATACTAAGATTTGAAGTAATGATCCAACCATGCGTCATAAATATTTGACGATGTCACCTTTATTCTTAGGTCCACTCATGAACCTTAACAATTTACCATGGAACATTTTGTATCCAATTCGCCAAAACTTGTTAACTTCAGGACATTCGTACCTGATTAGAGTGGTAGACTCTGAATTATGCCACTTAACAACATCTAGAAATGATAAAAAAGCTATATTGTCCATCGGAAATGAGGCAAGAGCAAACATTTTGTGAAATTGTATCCATATATATCTACTTTTCCATGATTGTTCATTGTTTCTAGTACTGATGGAACAAGATCTAGAAGATGTTTTTCGTCCTCATTTTCAAAATCACCATCGTCGCTATAATCTATTTTCTGGAAATCGACGTCCTCCTTAGCAAGTGTTTCGTGATTTTCATTTATAGTCATGCACTGGTGAATCAGATGGTTTCATCCTTTTATGAAGAGGACTTGAAATAGTAGTAATGTCTGAGTTTTTATCTAACACGATGTGAAGTTTTAAGGAATCAAGTGTAGTGTCGGTTTCGATTTTCTTTCCCGTTGAATCAAGCTCTCTAGCTATAATATTAAAATTATGGCTCCTGTAACCGTATATTGCATTTTTTTCATTTAACTCTAAATGCATGATCTCTAAGACGTCTAGGCTGTGATTTGTTACTGAATGTTTGATGATATTGTCAAATTCCGTACATGTTGTATCACAATAATAACAGCAAAATGGATGGTTTGCATGTACATGGTCTATCACTTTCTGATGATGGTTACAACTAGAGGCTCATCCCACTGAGCCTGTGTCGCTGACCTTTCATTCTGATTTGAGGAATCTTAATACAGAGCCTTCCATAGGTGCTTCCAGCCAAGTTTCGTTTCATTTGGCAAAGCAGTTTCAGAGAAGAATATTTTTAGAAATTGGCCAACCAGAAACAAGAATTGCCTATAGCAGCCATGTTTGTTAACAGATCGAAATGAAATGAGCAATCTTTATAGAGGACCTTCCATTGATACCTCCTACCAAGGTTCGGTTCATTTGGCCAGCGGTTTCAGAGAAGAAAATTTAAAAAAAATAGCCAATCAGAAACAAGAATTGCCTGTGGTGGCCATGTTTGTTAATGGATCGTGACAAAATTAGCAATCTTTATAGAGGACGTAAGTCCTCATTACGGTAGACCACCCTGGTAAACCACATACTGATGCTATATTTCACGCGTCGGTCTCGCGAATATATTGATCGCGAGACTTAAATGTTGGGGCGCTGACATTTAAAACCGGATGTGTAAGCCAGCATAGATACGAAAGTAAATTACTTTCATGAAAAAGATTTAAATAATAGCCACTTTGTTTTGTTTTTGCTAAATAAAATCTTGTATTTTCATTACCAAGTCAACAAATTTCAAAACGACATCTATTTCATTTGCAACTGCGTCAATTCCGTAAATCGTGACGACATGTACAGTGTACTGTAAACAAATCCCGCCTTTTTCAGGCGTGTCCAGCAAAAAAACCTTTCTAGTTACGGATTAGTAAAAGATGATTATAGAATAAATTTGACTTAATTTTGAACTACAATATTTTCAGAATGCTACCTACCAAATTTCAGTTCATTTGTTAAAACGGCTTCAGAGAAGATTGTTTTAGAAATCAACCAATCAAGAACAATAATGACCTGTGGCGGCCATGTTTGTTAACGGATCAGAACTAACTGAGCATCTTTATAGAGGATCTTTCAAGGATGCTTCCTACCAAGTTTTGATTCATTTGGCCAGGCGGTCTCAGAGGAGAAGAATTTTTAGAAATCAACCAATCAGAAACAAGAATGGCCTGTGGCGACCCTGTTTGTTAACGGATCGGGACGAAATTGGCAATCTTGATTAAGGACCTTCCATTGAAGCTTCATACCAAGTTTCAGTTCATTCCCTAAGCTTTGCAAGACATGCCATTGAAAGTTTTCTGACATGATAATAACGTTTTTATACAAAAGTTTTTATAATCGTTCCGGATGTTGGAAACGGTGTAGGCAAAACATTGCATTTTAGAAAACAATATCTAAGCAAAATGGGAAGTTTTATGACGTATCTACTGAATTTTTGGATATGAAATATTCCAATAAGCAATCTGCCGCAGTATACCATTATATAGTGAAGAATTTTTCATATTTGACATACGCAACACGGACCTTTAAACCAACTAAGAGAAAAACCAAATCGTACATTTTTTGCATTGTTTAGAATACCGAACCGTACACTTACCTTAAGCCAAACACGTACACAGACTTTTAAACCAACTGACAAAAACTGAGATGACAATCGATAATTTGCATGAATCGTCAATGGTAGGATAGTGACAAAGGTAGGGAACATATTAATCTAAATGCAGAATCAATAAAAAGATGAAATATATCAAATAGGAACACAAAATCGAGGAAAACCACGCAAAAATCTGTGAAAATGATCACCAACACCACCATCTCCCATGATTTGTTCATAACATTCACTGTGTTTTGACGCAAAATTATATCTAGAAAAAGACAAGTGTAATGCTTGGACTATCAATTTATTTCTAGATAACAAAATTTTAAAAAAATGTGCCCACCTCTCGTATCCTGACGTCCTTCCTATCTAACCGGAAGTGAAACCAAACAACCGTTGCCGTACTCGATTGTACACAATGGGAGTGCAACACTAGACAACAAAAATGCTTTGGGTCATTGACTATTTAGTTTTATGTCAATGTATCAACTATTTTATCGTATCATATTTTATTAAATTTTGAAAATTTGGTAGTGTTTTGCCTTAATTGTATATATTCATTAAACAAATAAACTTTTTGAGGCAAGGATTGAAAAATGTCATCAAATTTCAACAACAAAAGCATATTTTTGCAAAAACAATTCTAACTTCTTGTGCATTTTTCTGCTGCATAAATTGTATGATGTACTTCTCATTTTATGACAATCAGAAGAATTCCAAGTGAAATCGATTTTATTGCTTAAGAATTTGCTGTTATGTGTTTTTTTTATATTTCTTTAAATAGCATATTCTTAAAACTGTTTGCTTACCACTGTTTTGTTAAAACAGCCCTTCTATGAAAGTTCAAATCTTAGCTTACCACTTATATTTACTAACACTGTCTTTGCTGTTCCATCATGTGGAGAGTAACTTAGTGTCCAATGTTTCATAGCAGCAATTTATTTAAAGAGATTATCAATATAAAAGGTAAAAGATTATCACATGGGATTAAGACACTTAAGGAGCGAGCGTAAATAAGCGACCGTATCTAATAAATGTCACACTACTCTTCGCGTGAAGTCCTTGTGGAATAAGATTTTGAAGTATGGAGCAGTATGACACAATCTAAGAACACGACAATGAACAGTCACCTAAATTATGTTCTGCCCAGAAATGAGCAGTGTTCAATATTATGCCAGTGATACCTCTGGTACACGCAAGCATGACATGCCTACACCATTTTCTTTGATTACATATATTTCAACATAACAATCGGTAGTGAACAATAACAGTACTAATTTATCTAAGAAATCAAACCATGCATGACTTATCACCGGGAATGGGATGCACAAACCCCAATTACAATTAAGTCCTGATTAAATCTTAAGTCTAAATTAATTTCAAGCATATTTCAAGTAAAGTTAAATGTTAATTAAGTTTTAATTGACACTTAAATTTAATGAAGGTTTGTGCAACTCAGTCCTGGTTTAAAACAAGACTAAACTAACACGACAGGTACCACATATGGAGAAGGAATAACCTACCCTTCCGAAGCACCTGAGTTCACATCCGGTCTTATTTGGGCTTATGCTGCTCAACCTTTATTGTTCTGTGTTATATTTTGTAGATTAGTGTGTCATTTTGACTCTTTCTGTTAACTATTGTGTTGTCTGTTCCTCTTAGATTGACGACTTCTCATCACCCCTTTTGATTCCTCAAACTTTTCTGATCAAAATAGCAGTTCTCTTGATGATAAACCTACCTCACATTGATCTTGTTATGTCAGCAGCTCAGTATGACAAGTATGTCACGTTATGTGAAAGAACTTCGAACAGCATAACCAACCACATAACACATGTTGCTGCTTACATTTGCTTAACGTACAATGTTCAGTAATTACCAAGTTACATTTCACACGACTCCGTAGTAATCAAATGTATTTTCACTGTTTAATCCCGATATTTAATTGGCATCATCCAATACATAATATAAGGAAAACAAAGTATGTTATAAGGACAGATAAGGAGTTTAAAGACACCACAGGAGTCATCAGAATCGTAAGTCGAAGGGCAGACTACACGATGGGCAAATAAAAAACGACAAAAGGCCAAAAACTATCTACAAAACATACACATAAAACTAAAGTTCGAGTAACACGACCCCCACTATAAATCGGGGTGCATTCAGGTGCTCCTGAAGGGTAAGCAGTTCCTGCTTCCTAAGTGTAACCAGTCGTGTTAATCTAGTTACAAACCCAGTGATAGGTCATGAATGCGGACAGGACCGGGAAGTATTTACGACAAGTGGAACATATTTGTGGTCATTTGTAATACATACTATGTTCAATAACAGTCAACCAAGTCATGGTGTTGACTTCAACTTAACCAATGGGAACCCTTCGACCGGCATAGCCAACCACAGAGCACCAGCACCTGCTTACATTTGATAAAATTGGACACTTCCAATAATCTGCAGTAAATACCAAATTACATTTTACAGGATTCCGTAGTAATCAAATGCATTTTCATTGTCTAATCGCAATATGTAATTAACAGCATGCAATACATAATATTATGATAACAAAGTGTGTTCTAAAGGTGTTGATTTCAGCACTAACGTCGTGAGTTCGAACTCATGGCGAGGTGTACTTGATACAACATTATGTGATACATTTTGTCAGTTACTTACGGCATGTTGGGTGTTTACTCCGGGTACTCCGGTTTCCTCCACCAATAAAACTAACCGCCACGTTAAAACTGAAATATTGTTGAAAGTAACGTTAAACGCCATACCCCAACCTAAAGGTATTGATGTCACCAATAATGTGCTTTTGAGCGTGATTATGGTGAGGCGTACTCGATACAACAAACGTGATAAAGTTTGTCAGTTGCTTACGGCAGGCGGTGGTTTTCTGTGTAATTAAACAGATACGTCACGTTGGGAGAGGTATATTTCATCGACTGGACATTTTGCTGTTTTAGACATGTAATTTTCTAGAATAGTACACCTAAGACAAGTTTGAAGTGGTAATCAGAAGCCATAAAACCGATAAAGAACAAACAATACATTAATGGACAAAAGAAAAAGAACACAAGGACAAACAAAAATCTACAAAACATTACATAGAAAACTAAAGATGGATCAGCAATAACCCCACTAAAAAGTTAGGTAATTCCTGTTCCAATAGTGGCAACTTTAATTAGCTGTCGTGTTACTCTTGATTCACTAACGTTTTGAGTTCTAACACAGCTCAGGCGAAGTCTACTCGATACAACATAATGTGATAAAGTTTGTCAGTGACTTGCGACAGATCAGTGTTTGTTTTTGCTACTTCGGTTTTTTCCACCAATAAAGCTGACCGGCACGATATAACTGAACTATTGTTGAAAGTGGCATTAAACACCATACAACCTAGACGATTCATGCTTCAACCTTTTACCTTTTGTCATTTATGTCCCCATAGAAACATGGATGAGAAATACCCTTTTTGATGTCCGCAATAGCGGTAATATTGATACACGGAGAGAGAGGTCGACAAAAACAGCACTAGCTGCATTGATTTGAAAATATTGTATTAGCTATAATTAAAAACAATATGACACAAATTATCTCAATGTTCAAACAATCAGGCTTTTAAATTACAATATGGAAATTCATCTTTAGAAATCAAGTTTTTAAATGACAAAATGGAAATTCATTAAAAATCAGGTTTGTAATTGACAACATTGAAATTCATTAAAAATCAGCCTTGTAATCTACAACATGGAAATTCATGAACAAAGTCAGGCTTGTAATTCACAACATGGAAATTCAAAAAGGAAAATGAGGCTTGTAAGTTACAACATGGAAATTCATAATAGAAAATCAGGCTTGTAATTTAAAACATGGAAATTCAAAAAAGAAAATCAGGCTTGTAATTTACAACATAGAAATTCATAATAGAAAATCAGGCTTGTAATTTACAACATGGAAATTCATGAAATAAAATCAGGCTTGTAACTTACAACATGAAAATTCATTTTTTTAGATCAGGCTTGTAATTTAAAACATGGAAATTCATAAAAGAAAATCAGGTTTGTAATTTACAACATAGTATTCATTACAAAAATCAGGCTTGTAATTTACAACATGAAAATTCATAGAAAATAAATCAAGCTTGTAATTTACAACATGGAAATTCATAGAAAAATATTCAGACTCATAATTTCCTATATGAAAATTCATTATAAAAATCCACTGAATGTTCATAACCCAATATATAACCGAAATTATTCATAACTAATTTAAAGTTAAACTGCATATACTAATGAATGCAATATTCTACCACAGAATACACAAGCAATAAATATACACAAACACCGGCGTTAAATAATAATAAATAAAATAGTTTACACTGGAAAAATAATAAAAATACAATAATTCACACTGGAAAAATAATAAAAATACAATATTTACACTGGAAAAACCAAAGTTAGAAATTGAAAACTATAATTACCCCTTCACACACAAAAAAAACAACAACAAAATTTAAAACTAAACACATGAGAAATAAAAAATCAAAAGAAAACCAAATGAAAACAACCACATCAAACTAACATTATTTACAGAAAATACAAATGTATGCTCATATTAAACATATTTATTTTTACTGTTTTTATATTATTTCGTTAAAATCATACTGAAAAATATCTTTCATATAAATATCTTCTTCTTTTTCAAGACACAAATTATGTCCAACGGAAATTTGTAAGAAATGTCTAGAAAAACTAAATTAAAATCAACATTATTTGTGTCAACTTCTATTGATTCGTTCAAGATTACATGGATCGATCACCGGGAAAAATGTATACTAGGCAGCATGCTAAAAAAACATCTGTTCGCAAGCAAATATAACGGTCATATTTAAAACAACGATCCACAAAGCACTACATAGAAAACAAAGACCAAGCAACACGAATCCGACTAACAACCGGGGGAACTCATCTGCTCCAGAACAGCTGGATGTTCCTGCTCCACTGGTGACACCTGGAATAACCTTCACTAGGAGCACACTTAATCAATCCGTGGTGAATCAAGAGAGTATTTCTTAATCTGCTGTTGTTCAAGAAGAGATTGAAGATACCAAAGGGGTAGTATTGAGAGGCCGTAAATCGAAGAAGCACAGACAATGAAAGGTCACAAGTTTGAAGATACCAAAGGGGTAATCAGAAGCCGGGAATCGAAGAAGTAGAGAAAATACAAAGGTCAAAAGTTTGAAGATACCAAAGGAGTAATCAGAATCAGGGAATCAATGAAGTACAGACAATGCAAAGTTCAAAAGTTTGAAGATACCAAAGGGGTAATCAGAAGCCGGGAATCAATGAAGTACAGACAATGTAAAGTTCAAAAGTTTGAAGATACCAAAGGGGTAATCAGAAGCCGGGAATCAATGAAGTACAGACAATACAATGGCCAAAGCAAAGAACAAGAGGACAAACAACAATCTACCTAAAATACATATAAAAGTAATGATCGAACAACACTTTCCTGTAAAATCAGTAAATCACCTTTGAATTATGCTAGACAATCTTTCACAGTGTAGCTTCCGGAAGAATAAAACCGTTATTGCCATTGCATGTGGTGATAATTAATATAGCAAACCTCAAAAAGAGGTTGCTTCCCTTCAGGCCAAACCCATAGGATTAACAAACACCCCTCGTGGTGACAACTTTTGATATCCACCACATATAAAGGCCATATTGGTATTGCATAGTATATGTATTCCTCAATCGATCTGTTAAAGCTATATTTAAAATATATACAAGATACCAATAATCTTAACGTTGTAAAACATATGTATTGGTTCCAACTATGTTCATCTCTCAGATGCACCCCCCACCCAACAAAAAAAAAGGTTCAAAGCTCTGTTCAGATTGGGTAGCGAAATAAGTCTATTAATATTATCATGTTTTTTTTTCCTTAAGGAAGTACATCGCATAATTGAGTACATAATGTATATACAGAGCCGATTGCGCTCCAGGATATTCCAGCAGCTCCAGCTGATTGTAAACTTGCAAAAAGGCTTCCCGCGGGAACAACACCTCCAAATGATGCCATCCAGGCCGCTGCCCACGATCCTGCAGTTATTCCAGTAGACGTAAAGCCAAGTAGAGGAAGAGCGGCTGCACCCATGAATATGCCTCCTACGCCAATTACAGCTAGACAGGAAGCATAGCATATAGGTCCTCCTAAAACGAGAAACAGTTGATGAAGCACTGTTAAATGCTAAACTGATATACTTGGTGATAGAGGTATAAATAAGCAGGATAGTTGATGTCAATATTTCCTCTTCCGGAATAATCGTTCACACTTACGGTGATTACGGGAGTTAAGAACAATTGATTTTGTTTTTCTTTCTTTTTTTCCTGTCGTTTATCTGTATTGAAATATTCCATTCACTGAAAGATGTCGTACAACCCTAGCGAGTGTCTATGTACAAACATAGTAAAACCTTATAGAATTTAAAGACTTAGCTTTTTAAGAATGAAAATTTAGAAATCTAATTTTATGTGTTTGATGTTGTGTTGATATATTCAACCATGTCATTGTGCTTATGAATACCATTATCAGCTGCTGTTTATTAGTATCACCTAGCCCACTTTACTCTAACTAGTGACATTTGAATGCGCATGTCTCCCGATCAGGCTGATCGAATGTTACGTCTTTAAATGACTGATGTAAACGCTTATTCACATACGGTCGGTATCACAATCTGATTGACCGTTACGAAATATCCATAGCTCAAATAACAATAGATCTTTTACTTTTTAAGTATATTTTTCTTTCCTCTAACACGGACAAGACTATTTTCGAACTTGACTGTAGATATGAGTAACACGCCGGGCGTCTTATAAGATGCGGCATTTGCTTACCCTTCGCGAGCACAATAGTTCATTTCTGGATTTTTGTTGGGGTCCGTGTTACTCATTATTTAAGTTGATGCTTTTTCTTATTATGTGTTTGTACATTCTGAATTCTGTGTTGTGAAATTTGCTAAGATATCCGCCTGAAAAACGATGTTCTTTTCATCTTTACCTCTAGTTGTTTGTCGAAAGACTCATGTTTTATTTATGTGATTTGTGTTTGATTACATCTAGTGGTGTCGAGCATATATTGTGTTGTGCTTATGTTTTGTTTTTCTTGGTCTTCTGTAATATATATTGCCATTTTATCTGAATTGCCCATGATTGATAGCACATCCGTTATTTTCTAGCATTTATTACATAGTATTGTGAATGTAAAACTGACATAGGTGTACTAGACTCATTTATGATTATATATTATTGTTTTTTCTACACATTTTCCAGATTTATTTAAATACATAAATAACGTTGGCATTTTTCTCTCATGTAGAAAACAATTGCACGACAGCATCATTCACTAAGAGGGAACTCGCTAAACGCCATTTGTTTTTAAAGATAAGATGAGATGACTCTTTAAAATTCAGTGATTTTAACATATTAGCACTCATAATACTCAGGTGACGTTGTAAAAAGTCGTAATACAAACTGCAAGCTTGAACGTAGATACGAGTTGTGAAATAAAAACTCCATAGACGGAAGCATGAACAATAAAGAAGAAATTCAAGAAATGTTGTCAATGTTGGCTCTCATATGTACTACATTATCTAAGAATGTCAATGAACATAACATACCCAAACTATACAGATTACTATGTAATTTCAACATGAAGAGTACGTAGTGTAGTGTACTTGTCGTTTATTTTGTTATTTGTATCAAATGAAACTATGAACTATCGAAGTAGTCGTATTATTGTATCATAATTCATAATTCATAACTTAAAGTTTAATTTATACCGGGATAATAACTAAAATGGGGTTTCCCGCTACATTTTCTGACTGCCATTCTAGTCGTTTCAAAAGCTCTCTCATCCTTGCATGAAATGCGTCGAAAATTTCAGAACATTGTGTGTCCAGGATGTTGTACTTTTTGAAACTTTTCAATGTTTGGATCAATAATTGGATGTGTCTTCATGTCCCCAAAAGAAAAATTATGTGAAAAATAATTTAAAAGTTCGGTTGAAGTGATACAATGAAAAATTGAAGATAATAAAAAAAATAGAAGGAGTTGAAGTTAAGAAGGGTTAGTAATGGCGTCCCTTATTGCTTTTTAAATGGGTAATACATTGACAGTAAACACAATTCACTGGGGCACAATTAGTGGCCGGGAGGAAGTACCTGTATTGGTCTTGGTTGCATCTACTTTGATTAAATTTAAGTGTCAATTGAAATGTACATGAAATTAATTTACATCTGAGATTTAATTGAGACGTAAATGTAATTGCCGTTTGTGTAATCCAGCCCAGGTGTTCTAATGTGCGGGATGCTAAAATAAATTATTTGTTCGTTTGACGGTGTTTAATGCCACTTTCACCAATATTTCGGTTATATCGTGGCGATTCGAAAATATAATATCAACTTAAGACATAAATATTATGAAAATAAGCATACCTCCAACTTTGACTGGAAATGATAGCAGTAGAATGCAGAAAATAAGAGCTGCCTTGTAAGCCATTCTACAAACAAAAAATATAAGCATTGATACAACTGGTGCTTGATATATTAATATATATTATTGTTTGTAAAATGAAATTATCTTTCTTGCCTGTTGACAATTGAGATTTGTAAAACTCAAAACTCTTTTATTCTAAAAATAGTTGAAATTGATAAAAGCTTTGTTAACATGGATCTTCAGTCATATATGTATCCATGGGAATACAGTCGTTGACCAGGAAATATTGGATGATCCTGTATCCAATTGTTTAGTTCTTTATACTGATATTTAGCCTTTTATGATGAAATATATTTTAAAAGGCTAGCAAGGCAGTTGGTGGAATGTGTACCAACAAATGTATAAAAATGTGCACGAAATACATTCCATAGTTGGCAAGACTCCTTGTTCTTTCTGTCGTAATCGGAAGGAACAGGTAGTCTTGACCAGATGTCGTATAGGTCATTGTAGATAAGTAGTCCTTATAACTGTGGGCTGTCCAATTTTTCCTCCTTTCTATATTGATAGCCAAATATCTGTTCACCGGAAATTTAAAAAATAGATCAATTGATATTTAGAAACGCAAAAAAATATATATTTCAATGAAAAATTCCCATTTCGTCAATTATTTACTCTATGCAAAATCGAAATAAACTTGAAATAAAATTCTAATAAAAAAATCTCTTTCTACGAAACTCTCGACGGAAAAGCGTGTAGGTAAGATGAACGGAACAGCCATAAGTCAAAGAGAGATAACTCCAGCCAAATAATTAAATAAAACTTTAAAAAGTACTTGAAAAAAAATAATATACTCCCTTCTCACGCCTCCCTCTTAAAATTATAGGACTTCGTCCTTCAAACAGGTTGTGCCTGTCTCATATTATAATTAAAATCAATATTTAGGACAAACATGCACAGATCTAATTAAAATCATATATTTATTGTGTCTTTTATTTTTTGGCGAATCATCAAAACAAAAATACAACAAACATTTAATTTTAATACAATTGGCTCAGTCAAATATGAAATCCAAATTAATATAGGAATGTAATGTATACGATAGCATCTCTTTTGATCTTTTCTATTGAATGAAGGTCATTTATAACATATAGACATCAGATGTACATGTCTCCCAGTAAACTATTGAATTAAGGTCTCTTTGCTGTACTCGTAACTATTTTTAATAAACATGATCTTTTTTTCTACTGGAAAAAGCAGGTACATATGATAGTTGATAGCTAAGACACATTGAGCAAGTAGATAGTACAAAATACAGAATACCACACAATTTTTACCTATGAGGTATTCACATAGCTACCCGATTTGTGGACCCCCCTTTTTTAATTCATCACTTTTGTGGAACGTTTTCATTATAAACAGTGTTGAACAACTTCAAACATTACCAAAAACTCAATCCGAGATCGATATAAGCCCATTTCTAAAAACACAAAAACCCTCCTCTAGTCTATGAAATTGTTCAACACTGTTTATAATGAAAACATAGACTAGAGGAGGGTTTTTGTGTTTTTAGAAATGGGCTTATATCGATCTCAGAATGAGTTTTTGGTAATGCTTGAAGTTGTTCAACACTGTTTATAATAAAAACGTCCCACAAAAGTGATGAATTAAAAATTTTAAAACAGGGGGTCCACAAATCGAGTATTATGAAATACGTTGTGACAACGAAATGTTCACGTAAGAAATGAACCTGACCATACTGCAACCAAACTGAAACGTTGTGAATACGTAATGCGCTAGCCTGGTAAGCTGTACCATATTGACACATGAATTATATAATGTTTTCGTACCATTTAGTTGTTTTTAAATAGCTATTTTTAAATATAGGACAAAAATAAACAAAATATATCAATGATCATGGTGAAATAAAACGAAAACGAGTTAATGCATGTCCTATAGTCGTGAACAGATGTAGAAAGATAAACTGCATAGTGAATACTATAGTCAATAAGGCCCTGCGTTTTCATCAGTATGCATATTGTAAAAGTAATGTTTGTATATAAACACGACTACATAATGTATATATAGAAAACAACACATTAAAGCATAATAATAGTTATTTCAATTGAATTACCTTACCTTTATCCTTCAAAATTGTATTTCCTGCGAAAGCGAAAGTAGATATATATAATACTGAATTCCGTGAAATAGTTATTGAATGATTATCTGGTTAAGTGTAACTTTATCTGTTTCCTACGAGCCGATGCATTCCATTAATAAAATAATACTGGATTAACCAGTGGATGCGTTGATCTATGTAATATGTGTAGAAATATTATTTTAGATTCGGAACTTATTTGTATTGTTATTAATATTTTTAATTGCGCAGGTCAGTAATGAAACTAGAGGCTCACAGGAGCCTGTAATCGCTCACCTGGTTTTCAATTTGACATTTAAAGTTGATAGAAAATGGGGATGTTACACATAATTTTGAAAGTGGGCCACCCAATGATCATTTCAACTCAAATTTCTGAGTAAAAGATTTTGATGTGATTTTTATATCATAATATTCCTAAACGGAATAAACTGGCTGAAAAAATATCACAGAAAAAAACAGAATATATGTTAAACTACGCATTGCTATGTAGCTGCAGTTAAAATTTGAGTTCATTTTGATTTGTAATAAAGCAGAAATTGAAAACTAAAGAAATGTCTATTTTAGTAACATCATCCATTTGGAATGGAGGGCAGGGCTGTCGGACACAATATAGAAAGGGGATCATCCAAGGACCATCCTAGTTAAATTTGCTTTCATTTGGTTCAGTGTTTTCAGAGGAACATATTTAAATGTGACTTGGTTCAGTGGTTTCAGGGGAAAATATTTCAATGTAAACTTTTATCAAAATATGTCTAATTTTCATAATTGGTATAAATCGGCTGAAAGAAAAATTGCACAGAAAAACTCGGATTATATGTTAAACTAATCATTGCCATGTAGCTGCAGTTAAAATTTGAGCTCATTTTGATTTATAATAAAGCAGCAATGGACAATTGAAGAAATGTCTATTTTTAGTAACAGCAACCATCTTGAATAGAGTGCGGGACTGTCGGGCGTCATTGAGAAAGGAGCCCTCCCAAGGACCATCCCTGCCAGGTTTGGTTTAATTTGGTTCTGTGGTTTCAGAGGAAAAGATTTAAATGTGATTTGGTTCAGCAGTTTCAGAGGAAAAGATTTAAATGTGATCTTTTATCAAAAGACGCCTAATTTGCATAATTGATATAAATCGGTTGAAAGAAAGATTTCATAGAAAAACCCGGAATATATGCTAAACTACTCATTTCCATGTAGCTGCAGTGAACATTTGAGCTCATTTAGATTTATAATAAAGCAGCAATGGACAATGGAAGAAATATCTTTTTTAGTAACAGCAGCCATCTTGAATGGAAGGCGGGCCTGTCGGACACAATTGTGAAAGGTACCCACCCAAGGACCATCCCTGCCAGGCTTGGTGTAATTTGGTTCAGCGTTTCAGAAGAAAAATTTACGACGTACGGACGGACAGACGACGACGGCCTTTGGCCAGGTGAGCTAGCAAATTATTTTATATGAAGCAAGCTAAAAATATATCTTGATTGCGACATAGTTTTTTTCTCAAACGGTAAGGGTCTGTATGGGTGGCATATTCATGAGGGGCGTTCACTCATGATCGAAAACCTAATATAACACTCCTGATACGTGACGTGGGTTTGCATCCTTATAATCACCTAAAATATTAGGTTATCACAGAGACATATGTTTCTGGTTCTCCGGACACCTTTTTAATCCGGGGGTAGAAGTATGGGGGCTACCTATTAGTTGGCTATGAAAATGGTTTAAATACAGATGGCATGGAAAGAATAAAACCCTCGTAAGCCTCAAATCTATTGCATTACTCCTATCAGATTTGAACAATATTGAAACCGATACTATACTGATGTCACCACTAAAGTCGTGAGTTCGAGCCATGTGATAAAGTTGTCAGTGACTTACGGCGGGTCGGTGGTTTCCGGTGGTATTAAAGAGATACATCATGTTGGGAGAGATATTTCCGACCTAAACAATATAATCGTGATATTATTTTCCCTTCGCCGATCGACTGGATATTTTGCTGTTTTTCGACATGTAATTTTCTAAAATAGCACACCTAAGATAAGTTTGCATATGCCAAAGTAGTAATCAGAACTCGATGAAGGACAAACAATACAATAGCCATAAAAAAAAAGATAAAGGACACGACAAACAAAGATCTATAAAAGAACTATAGAAAACTAATGATCGAACAACATTATCCCCATTTAAAAACGGGGGTGAACTCAGATGCTCTGGAATGGTAAGTAGTTTATGTTCCACTAGTGGCAACTTAGATTAACTTTCGTGTTACTCTTGATTCACTAACGTTGTGAGTTCTAACACCGCTCTGGCGAGGTGTACTCGATACATTATGTGATAAAATTTGTCGGTGACTTGCGACATGTCGATGGTATTTTTTTCGGTTACTCCAGTTTCCTCCACCAATAAAACTGACCGCCACGATATAACTGAAATATCATTGAAAGTGGCATTAAACACCATATAACCTAAGCCTAGACGAGTACGTCACCATAGAAACATGGATGAGAAATACCCTTTCTGATGTCCGCAATATCTTTATAGCCGTAATATTTATGCATCGAGAGAGAAATATAACCAGCATTTGCAATCATTGATTTGAAAAGATTTTATTAGTTATACAGGCTTGTAACTTACAACATGGAAATTTTAAAAATACAGGCTTGTAATTTACAACACGAAAATAAATTGAAAAAAATCAGACTTCTAATTTACAACATGGAAATTCATTTGTTTAAATCAGTCTTGTAATTTACAACTTTGAAATTGATGGAAAAACAGGCTTGTAACTTACGATATGGAAATTCCTTAAAAAAAATAATTCTTGTAATTTACACAATGAACATTCATAAAAGAAAATCAGACTTGAATTTACAACATGGAAATCTATGCAAAAAATCAGGCTTGTAATTTACAAAATGGAAATTCATTATAAAAATCCAATCAATGTTAATAACCCAATATATAACCGAAATTATTGATAGCTACTTTAAAGTCAAACTGCATATCACTAGCTGAACCATATTAGGGCTTTGATACAAACCTACAGCCAGAGTTGGAAGTATGTTTAGTCTCGTAATATTTATGACTTCTGCTGATATTATATTTTCGAATCGCCACGATATAACCGAAATATTGTTGAAAGTGGCGCTAAACACCCCCAAACAATATATATCTGAATTCCACAAGTTAGAACACCTGCACTGGATTACACAAGCATCAATTAAATCTGAAGTGTAAGTTCACTTCATGTACATTTCAAGGAATGCTAAGAGTTTTAATTGGCACTAAGATTTATTCAAGGTTTATGCAACCCATGTCTAGGCACAGGCACTTTCTCATGGCCACTAAATTTCCCCAACTGAATTTTTTTACTGTCAATGTATTACCCACTTAAAAAACTATACGGGACGCCATTACTAATCCTTCATCGCACGCATAATACAGAATAATAAATGTATTTTAACAAATTAAATGCTGTTTTTATATTCAAACAGATAATTCCACCACAAACTTCAGATCAATCCAACAAGTTCATATGTTCCACGGCTGTACCATAACAAACTTGAACATCACAATAACTAAGTCAAAGTGTCTTAAACTTTGGGTATTGGAAACTTTCGAAGTCGCGGGCAAAGACTAGTGTTTGTTTATGTATGTTATTAACATTTAAATTATTGAAATTGTTTAACAAACCCGTTATTTTGTTATGTGTTGTATTTATGCTATATTTATCAAGTTTATTAAATTTCCTACATATGCAATTGTGTTGATTTAGAAATTTAGTACAGGATTTTCCTTCATGAGAAACCCCATATATGAAATATGACGTGACACATATTTTGACGTCATTGTAGAAAGAATGTCAAAGGTACAGAAAGGGACATCTAGAAATACGAAAAATGAAACTAAATGACACAAAATATTGAATAGAGTGAGCTTCTGTTTAGAAAAAAACAATGGTTATATTCGTAATAGACAGGGTATATAATGTGACATTCTCGGTTTAGTATATATATTTTCCGCCTCAGGGACTTTATATCCTCAGTCAACACATATTAATAATGGAATATAAAATAAATGTTAGAGAATACCGAAGGATCAATAAAAAATAAACAATCCAGAGAAACTGGAAACATATGGCACACAAGACGAAGACAAACAAAATATTAACACAACACTATATGTGTTGGACAGCACTATGCGCAAGCAAACACAAATAACGTAAAGACCTGAGCCCTCCTACAAACAGCCTATGGTGTGATATATGATCATGTAGTGGTTAGTATGCTAGCCTCTAGTGTGGTAGATTGGTAGATGTTCGTGTAATGGTTATTTTGCTAGCCTCTAGTGTGGTTGATGATCATGTAATGGTTAGTATGCTAGTCTCTAGTGTGGGAGATGCTCATGTAGTGGTTAGTATGCTAGCCTCTAGTGTGGTAGATGGTCGTGTTATGGTTAGTATATTAGCCTCGAGTGTGGTAGATGAGCATGTAATGGTTAATATGCTAGCCTCTAGCTTGGTAGATGATCATGTAATAGTTAGTTAGCTAGCCTCTAGTGTGGTAGATGATCATGAGATGGTTAGTATGCTAGCATCTAGTGTGGTAGATGGTCGTGTAATTGTTAGTATGCTAGCTTCTAGTGTGATAGATGATCATGTAATGGTTTGCATGCTAGCCTCTAGTGTGGTAGATGATGATGTAATGGTTAGTATGCTAGCCTCTAGTGTGGTAGATGTTCGTGTAATGGTTATCATGCTAGCCTCTAGTGTGGTAGATGATTATGAAATGGTTAGTATGCTAGTCTCTAGTGTGTTAGATGATCATGTAATGGTTAGTATACTAGCCTCGAGTGTGGTAGATGTTCGTGTAATGGCTATCATGCTAGCCTCTGGGGTGGTAGATGATCATGTAATGGTTAGTATACTAGCCTCTGGGGTGGTAGATGATTATGTAATGGTTAATATACTAGCATTTTGTGTGGTAGATGGTCGTGTAATGGTTAGTATGCTAGCCTCTACTGTGGTAGATGGTCGTGTAATTTTTAGTATTCTAGCCTCTAGAGTGGTAGAGCATCATGTAATGGTTAGTATTCTAGCCTCTGGTGTGATATATGATCATGTAATGGTTAGTATGCGAGCCTCTAGTGCGGTAGATGGTCGTGTTATGGTTAGTATACTAGCCTCGAGTGCGGTATATGAGCATGTAATGGTTAATATGCTAGCCTCTAGCGTGGTAGATGATCATGTAATAGTTAGTCTGCTAGCCTCTAGTGTGGTAGATGATCATGAGATGGTTAGTATGCTAGCATCTAGTGTGGTAGATGGTCGTGTAATGGTTATCATGCTAGCCTCTAGTGTGGTAGATTATCATGTAATGGTTAGTATGTTAGTCTCTAGTGTGGTAGATGATCATGTAATGGTTAGCATGCTAGCCTCTAGTGTGGTAGATGGTCGTGTTATAGTTAGTATACTAGCCTCGAGTGTGGTAGATGACCATGCAATGGTTAATATGCTAGCCCCTAGTGTGGTAGATGATCATGCAATGGTTAGTATGCTATCCTGTAGTGTGGTAGATGATCATGAATTGTTAGTATGCTAGCCTCTTGTGTGGGAGATGATCATGTAATGGTTAGTATACTAGCATTTTGTGTGGTAGATTGTCGTGTAATGGTTAGTATGCTAGTCTCTAGTGTGGTAGATGGTCGTGTAATTGTTAGTATTCTAGCCTCTACAGTGGTAGAGGATCATGTAATGGTTAGTATTCTAGCCTCTGGTGTGATATATGATCATGTAATGGTTAGTATGCTAGCCTCTAGTGTGGTAGATGTTCGTGTAATGGTTATTTTGCTGGCCTCTAGTGTGGTTGATGATCATGTAATGGTTAGTATGCTAGTCTCTAGTGTGGGAGATGCTCATGTAGTGGTTAGTATGCTAGCCTCTAGTGTGGTAGATGGTCGTGTTATGGTTAGTATATTAGCCTCGAGTGTGGTAGATGAGCATGTAATGGTTAATATGCTAGCCTCTAGCTTGGTAGATGATCATGTAATAGTTAGTTAGCTAGCCTCTAGTGTGGTAGATGATCATGAGATGGTTAGTATGCTAGCATCTAGTGTGGTAGATGGTCGTGTAATTGTTAGTATGCTAGCTTCTAGTGTGATAGATGATCATGTAATGGTTTGTATGCTAGCCTCTAGTGTGGTAGATGATGATGTAATGGTTATCATGCTAGCCTCTAGTGTGGTAGATGATTATGTAATGGTTAGTATGCTAGTCTCTAGTGTGTTAGATGATCATGTAATGGTTAGTATGCTAGCCTCTAGTGTGGTAGATGGTCGTGTTATAGTTAGTATACTAGCCTCGAGTGTGGTAGATGTTCGTGTAATGGCTATCATGCTAGCCTCTAGGGTGGTAGATGATCATGTAATGGTTAGTATACTAGCCTCTGGGGTGGTAGATGATTATGTAATGGTTAATATACTAGCATTTTGTGTGGTAGATGGTCGTGTAATGGTTAGTATGCTAGCCTCTACTGTGGTAGATGGTCGTGTAATTGTTATTATTCTAGCCTCTAGAGTGGTAGAGGATCATGTAATGGTTAGTATTCTAGCCTCTGGTGTGATATATGATCATGTAATGGTTAGTATGCGAGCCTCTAGTGCGGTAGATGGTCGTGTTATAGTTAGTATACTAGCCTCGAGTGCGGTATATGAGCATGTAATGGTTAATATGCTAGCCTCTAGCGTGGTAGATGATCATGTAATAGTTAGTCTGCTAGCCTCTAGTGTGGTAGATGATCATGAGATGGTTAGTATGCTAGCATCTAGTGGGGTAGATGGTCGTGTAATTGTTAGTATGCTATCATCTAGTGTGGTAGATGATGATGTAATGGTTCGTACGCTAGCCTCTAGTGTGGTAGATGATGATGTAATGGTTAGTATGCTAGTCTCTAGTGTGTTAGATGATCATGTAATGGTTAGTATACTAGCCTCGAGTGTGGTAGATGTTCGTGTAATGGCTATCATGCTAGCCTCTGGGGTGGTAGATGATCATGTAATGGTTAGTATACTAGCCTCTGGGGTGGTAGATGATTATGTAATGGTTAATATACTAGCATTTTGTGTGGTAGATGGTCGTGTAATGGTTAGTATGCTAGCCTCTACTGTGGTAGATGGTCGTGTAATTTTTAGTATTCTAGCCTCTAGAGTGGTAGAGGATCATGTAATGGTTAGTATTCTAGCCTCTGGTGTGATATATGATCATGTAATGGTTAGTATGCGAGCCTCTAGTGCGGTAGATGGTCGTGTTATGGTTAGTATACTAGCCTCGAGTGCGGTATATGAGCATGTAATGGTTAATATGCTAGCCTCTAGCGTGGTAGATGATCATGTAATAGTTAGTCTGCTAGCCTCTAGTGTGGTAGATGATCATGAGATGGTTAGTATGCTAGCATCTAGTGTGGTAGATGGTCGTGTAATGGTTATCATGCTAGCCTCTAGTGTGGTAGATTATCATGTAATGGTTAGTATGTTAGTCTCTAGTGTGGTAGATGATCATGTAATGGTTAGCATGCTAGCCTCTAGTGTGGTAGATGGTCGTGTTATAGTTAGTATACTAGCCTCGAGTGTGGTAGATGACCATGCAATGGTTAATATGCTAGCCCCTAGTGTGGTAGATGATCATGCAATGGTTAGTATGCTATCCTGTAGTGTGGTAGATGATCATGAATTGTTAGTATGCTAGCCTCTTGTGTGGGAGATGATCATGTAATGGTTAGTATACTAGCATTTTGTGTGGTAGATTGTCGTGTAATGGTTAGTATGCTAGTCTCTAGTGTGGTAGATGGTCGTGTAATTGTTAGTATTCTAGCCTCTACAGTGGTAGAGGATCATGTAATGGTTAGTATTCTAGCCTCTGGTGTGATATATGATCATGTAATGGTTAGTATGCTAGCCTCTAGTGTGGTAGATGTTCGTGTAATGATTATTTTGCTGGCCTCTAGTGTGGTTGATGATCATGTAATGGTTAGTATGCTAGTCTCTAGTGTGGGAGATGCTCATGTAGTGGTTAGTATGCTAGCCTCTAGTGTGGTAGATGGTCGTGTTATGGTTAGTATATTAGCCTCGAGTGTGGTAGATGAGCATGTAATGGTTAATATGCTAGCCTCTAGCTTGGTAGATGATCATGTAATAGTTAGTTAGCTAGCCTCTAGTGTGGTAGATGATCATGAGATGGTTAGTATGCTAGCATCTAGTGTGGTAGATGGTCGTGTAATTGTTAGTATGCTAGCTTCTAGTGTGATAGATGATCATGTAATGGTTTGTATGCTAGCCTCTAGTGTGGTAGATGATGATGTAATGGTTATCATGCTAGCCTCTAGTGTGGTAGATGATTATGTAATGGTTAGTATGCTAGTCTCTAGTGTGTTAGATGATCATGTAATGGTTAGTATGCTAGCCTCTAGTGTGGTAGATGGTCGTGTTATAGTTAGTATACTAGCCTCGAGTGTGGTAGATGTTCGTGTAATGGCTATCATGCTAGCCTCTAGGGTGGTAGATGATCATGTAATGGTTAGTATACTAGCCTCTGGGGTGGTAGATGATTATGTAATGGTTAATATACTAGCATTTTGTGTGGTAGATGGTCGTGTAATGGTTAGTATGCTAGCCTCTACTGTGGTAGATGGTCGTGTAATTGTTATTATTCTAGCCTCTAGAGTGGTAGAGGATCATGTAATGGTTAGTATTCTAGCCTCTGGTGTGATATATGATCATGTAATGGTTAGTATGCGAGCCTCTAGTGCGGTAGATGGTCGTGTTATAGTTAGTATACTAGCCTCGAGTGCGGTATATGAGCATGTAATGGTTAATATGCTAGCCTCTAGCGTGGTAGATGATCATGTAATAGTTAGTCTGCTAGCCTCTAGTGTGGTAGATGATCATGAGATGGTTAGTATGCTAGCATCTAGTGGGGTAGATGGTCGTGTAATTGTTAGTATGCTATCATCTAGTGTGGTAGATGATGATGTAATGGTTCGTACGCTAGCCTCTAGTGTGGTAGATGATGATGTAATGGTTAGTATGCTAGCCTCTAGTGTGGTAGATGGTCGTGTTATAGTTAGTATACTATCCTCGAGTGTGGTAGATGAGCATGTAATAGTTAATATGCTAGCCTCTGGGGTGGTAGATGATAATGTAATGGTTAGTATACTAGCATTTTGTGTGGTAGATGGTCGTGTAATGGTTAGTATGCTAGCCTCTACTGTGGTAGATGGTCGTGTAATTGTTAATATTCTAGCCTCTAGAGGGGTAGAGGATCATGTAATGGTTAGTATGCTAGCCTCGAGTGTGATATATGATCATGCACTGGTTAGTATGCTAGCCTCTAGTGTGGTAGATGTTCGTGTAATTGTTAGGATGCTATCCTCTAGTGTGGTAGATGAACATGTAATGGTTAGTATGCTAGTCTCTAGTGTAGGAGATGATCATATAGTGGTTAGTATGCTAGTCTCTAGTGTGGTAGATGGTCGTCTTATAGTTAGTATACTAGCCTCGAGTGTGGTAGATGAGCAGGGAATGGTTCGTATGCTAGCCTCTAGTGTGATAGATGATGATGTAATGGTTAGTATGCTAGCCTCTAGTGTGGTAGATGATCATGTAATGGTTAGTATGCTAGTCTCTAGTGTGTTAGATGATCATGTAATGGTTAGTATGCTAGCCTCTAGTGTGGTAGATGGTCGTGTTATAGTTAGTATACTAGCCTCGAGTGTGGTAGATGTTCGTGTAATGGTTATCATGCTAGCCTCTAGTGTGGTAGATGTTCGTGTAATGGTTATCATGCTAGCCTCTAGTGTGGTAGATGAACATGTAATGGTTAGTATGTTAGTCTCTAGTGTGGTAGATGATCATGTAATGGTTAGTATGCTAGCCTCTAGTGTGGTAGATGGTCGTGTTATAGTTAGTATACTATCCTCGAGTGTGGTAGATGAGCAATTAATAGTTAATATGCTAGCCTCTAGTGTGGTAGATGATCATGTAATTGTTAGTATGCTAGCCTCTGGGGTGGTAGATGATCATGTAATGGTTAGTATACTAGCATTTTGTGTGGTAGATGGTCGTGTAATGGTTAGTATGCTAGCCTCTACTGTGGCAGATGGTCGTGTAATTGTTAGTATTCTAGCCTCTAGAGTGGTAGATGATCATGTAATGGTTAGTATTCTAGCCTCTGTTGTGATATATGATCAAGTAATGGTTAGTATGCGAGCCTGTAGTGCGGTAGATGGTCGTGTTATAGTTAGTATACTAGCCTCGAGTGCGGTATATGAGCATGTAATGGTTAATATGCTAGCCTCTAGCGTGGTAGATGATCATGTAATAGTTAGTATGCTAGCATCTAGTGTGGTAGATGATCATGAAATGGTTAGTATGCTAGCATCTAGTGTGGTAGATGGTCGTGTAATTGTTAGTATGCTATCCTCTAGTGTGGTAGATGATCATGTAATGGTTGGTATGATAGACTCTAGTGTGGTAGATGATGATGTAATGGTTAGTATGCTAGGCTTTAGTGTGCTATATGATCATGTAGTGTTTAGTATGCTAGCCTCTAGTGTGGTAGAGGATCATGTAATGGTTAGTATGCTAGCCTCTAGTGTGATATATGATCATGTAATGGTTAGTATGCTAGCCTCTAGTGTGATATATGATCATGTAATGGTTAGTATGCTAGCCTCTAGTGTGGTAGATGATCATGTAATGGTTTGTATGATAGACTCTAGTGTGGTAGATGATGATGTAATGGTTAGTATGCTAGCTTCTAGTGTGCTATATGATCATGTAGTGTTTAGTATGCTAGCCTCTAGTGTGGTAGAGGATCATGTAATGGTTAGTATGCTAGCCTCTAGTGTGATATATGATCATGTAATGGTTAGTATGCTAGCCTCTAGTGTGATATATGATCATGTAATGGTTAGTATGCTAGCCTCTAGTGTGGTAGATGTTCGTGTAATGGTTATCATGCTAGCCTCTAGTGTGGTAGATGATCATGTAATGGTTAGTATGCTAGCCTCTAGTGTGGCAGATGGTCGTTTTATAGTTAGTATACTAGCCTCGAGTGTGGTAGATGAGCATGCAATGGTTAATATTCTAGCCTCTAGTATGGTAGATGATCATGTAATAGTTAGTATATTAGCCTCTAGTGTGGTAGATGATCATGTGATGGTTAGTATGCTAGCATCTAGTGTGGTAGATGGTCGTGTAATTGTTAGTATGCTAGCCTCTAGTGTGGTAGATGATCATGTAATGGTTAGTATGCTAGCCTCTAGTGTGGTAGATGATGATGTAATGGTTAGTATGCTAGCCTCTAGTGTGATATATGATCATGTAATGGTTAGTATGTTAACCTCTAGTGTGATATATGATCATGTACTGGTTAGTATGCTAGCCTCTAGTGTGGTAGATGTTCGTGTAATTGTTATCATGCTATCCTCTAGTGTGGTAGATGATCATGTAATGGTTAGTATGCTAGTCTCTAGTGTGGGAGATGATCATATAGTGGTTAGTATGCTAGTCTCTAGTGTGGTAGATGGTCGTCTTATAGTTAGCATACTAGCCTCGAGTGTGGTAGATGAGCAGGGAATGGTTAATATACTAGCCTCTAGTGTGGTAGATGATCATGTAATAGTTAGTATGCTAGCCTCTAGTGTGGTAGGTGATAATGAGATTGTTAGTATGCTAGCATCTAGTGTGGTAGATGGTCGTGTAATTGTTAGCATGCTAGCCTCTAGTGTGGTAGATGATGATGTAATGGTTCGTATGCTAGCCTCTAGTGTGGTAGATGATGATGTAATGGTTAGTATGCTAGCCTTTAGTGTGATATATGATCATGTAATTGTTAGTATGCTAGCCTCTAGTGTGGTAGAGGATCATGTAATGGTTAGTATGTTAGCCTCTAGTGTGATATATGATCATGTAATGGTCAGTATGCTAGCCTCTAATGTGGTAGATGTTCGTGTACTGGTTATCATGCTAGCCTCTAGTGTGGTAGATAATCATGTAATGGTTACTATGCTAGCCTCAAGTGCGGTAGATGATCATGCAATGGTTAGTATGCTATCCTCTAGTGTGGTAGATGATCATGAATTGTTAGTATGCTAACCTCTTGTGTGGGAGATGATCATGTAATGGTTAGTATACTAGCATTTTGTGTTGTAGATTGTCGTGTAATGGTTAGTATGCTAGCCTCTAGTGTGGTAGATGGTCGTGTAATTGTTAGTATTCTAGCCTCTACAGTGGTAGAGGTTCATGTAATGGTTAGTATTCTAGCCTCTGGTGTGATATATGATCATGTAATGGTTAGTATGCTAGCCTCTAGTGTGGTAGATGTTCGTGTAATGGTTATCTTGCTAGCCTCTAGTGTGGTTGATGATCATGTAATGGTTAGTATGCCAGTCTCTAGTGTGGGAGATGCTCATGTAGTGGTTAGTATGCTAGCCTCTAGTGTGGTAGATGGTCGTGTTATGGTTAGTATACTAGCCTCGAGTGTGGTAGATGAGCATGTAATGGTTAATATGCTAGGCTCTAGCGTGGTAGATGATCATGTAATAGTTAGTATGCTAGCCTCTAGTGTGGTAGATGATCATGAGATGGTTAGTATGCTAGCATCTAGTGTGGTAGATGGTCGTGTAATAGTTAGTATGCTAGCTTCTAGTGTGATAGATGATCATGTAATGGTTAGTATGCTAGCCTCTAGTGTGGTAGATGTTCGTGTAATGGTTAGTATGCTAGCCTCTAGTGTGGTAGATGATCATGTAATGGTTAGTATGCTAGTCTCTAGTGTGTTAGATGATCATGTAATGGTTAGTATGCTAGCCTCTAGTGTGGTAGATGTTCGTGTAATGGTTATCATGCTAGTCTCTAGTGTGGTAGATGTTCGTGTAATGGTTATCATGCTAGCCTCTAGTGTGGTAGATGAGCAGGGAATGGTTAATATACTAGCCTCTAGTGTGGTAGATGATCATGTAATAGTTAGTATGCTAGCCTCTAGTGTGGTAGGTGATAATGAGATTGTTAGTATGCTAGCATCTAGTGTGGTAGATGGTCGTGTAATTGTTAGCATGCTAGCCTCTAGTGTGGTAGATGATGATGTAATGGTTCGTATGCTAGCCTCTAGTGTGGTAGATGATGATGTAATGGTTAGTATGCTAGCCTTTAGTGTGATATATGATCATGTAATTGTTAGTATGCTAGCCTCTAGTGTGGTAGAGGATCATGTAATGGTTAGTATGTTAGCCTCTAGTGTGATATATGATCATGTAATGGTCAGTATGCTAGCCTCTAGTGTGGTAGATGTTCGTGTACTGGTTATCATGCTAGCCTCTAGTGTGGTAGATAATCATGTAATGGTTACTATGCTAGCCTCAAGTGCGGTAGATGATCATGCAATGGTTAGTATGCTATCCTCTAGTGTGGTAGATGATCATGAATTGTTAGTATGCTAACCTCTTGTGTGGGAGATGATCATGTAATGGTTAGTATACTAGCATTTTGTGTTGTAGATTGTCGTGTAATGGTTAGTATGCTAGCCTCTAGTGTGGTAGATGGTCGTGTAATTGTTAGTATTCTAGCCTCTACAGTGGTAGAGGTTCATGTAATGGTTAGTATTCTAGCCTCTGGTGTGATATATGATCATGTAATGGTTAGTATGCTAGCCTCTAGTGTGGTAGATGTTCGTGTAATGGTTATCTTGCTAGCCTCTAGTGTGGTTGATGATCATGTAATGGTTAGTATGCCAGTCTCTAGTGTGGGAGATGCTCATGTAGTGGTTAGTATGCTAGCCTCTAGTGTGGTAGATGGTCGTGTTATGGTTAGTATACTAGCCTCGAGTGTGGTAGATGAGCATGTAATGGTTAATATGCTAGGCTCTAGCGTGGTAGATGATCATGTAATAGTTAGTATGCTAGCCTCTAGTGTGGTAGATGATCATGAGATGGTTAGTATGCTAGCATCTAGTGTGGTAGATGGTCGTGTAATTGTTAGTATGCTAGCTTCTAGTGTGATAGATGATCATGTAATGGTTAGTATGCTAGCCTCTAGTGTGGTAGATGTTCGTGTAATGGTTAGTATGCTAGCCTCTAGTGTGGTAGATGATCATGTAATGGTTAGTATGCTAGTCTCTAGTGTGTTAGATGATCATGTAATGGTTAGTATGCTAGCCTCTAGTGTGGTAGATGTTCGTGTAATGGTTATCATGCTAGTCTCTAGTGTGGTAGATGTTCGTGTAATGGTTATCATGCTAGCCTCTAGTGTGGTAGATGAACATGTAATGGTTAGTATGTTAGTCTCTAGTGTGGTAGATGATCATGTAATGGTTAGTATGCTAGCCTCTAGTGTGGTAGATGGTTGTGTTATAGTTAGTATACTATCCTCGAGTGTAGTAGATGAGCATGTAATAGTTAATATGCTAGCCTCTAGTGTGGTAGATGATCATGTAATTGTTAGTATGCTAGCCTCTGGGGTGGTAGATGATCATGTAATGGTTAGTATACTAGCTTTTTGCGTGGTAGATGGTCGTGTAATGGTTAGTATGTTAGCCTCTACTGTGGTAGATGGTCGTGTAATTTTTAGTATTCTAGCCTTTAGAGTGGTAGAGGATCATGTAATGGTTAGTATTCTAGCCTCTGGTGTGATATATGATCATGTAATGATTAGTATGCGAGCCTCTAGTGCGGTAGATGGTCGTGTTATAGTTAGTATACTAGCCTCGTGTGCGGTATATGAGCATGTAATGGTTAATATGCTAGCCTCTAGCGTGGTAGATGATCATGTAATAGTTAGTATGCTAGCCTCTAGTGTGGTAGATGATCATGAGATGGTTAGTATGCTAGCATCTAGTGTGGTAGATGATCATGCAATTGTTAGTATGCTATCCTCTAGGGTGGTAGATGAGCATGTAATGGTTCGTATGCTAGCCTCTAGTGTGTTCGATGATGATGTAATGGTTAGTATGCTAGCCTTTAGTGTGATATATGATCATGTAATGTTTAGTATCCTAGCCTCTAATGTGGTAGAGGATCATATAATGGTTAGTATGCTAGCCTCTAGTGTGATATATGATCATGTAATGGTTAGTATGCTAGCCTCTAGTGTGGTAAATGTTCATGTAATGGTTATCATGCTAGCCTCTAGTGTGGAAGATGATCATGTAATGGTTAGTATGCTAGTCTCTAGTGTGGTAGATGATCATGTAATGGTTAGTATGCTAGCCTCTAGTGTGGTAGATGGTCGTGTTATAGTTAGTATACTAGCCTCGACTGTGGTATAAGGGAATGTAATGGTTAATCTGCTAACCTCTAGTGTGGTAGATGATCATGTAATAGTTAGTATGCTAGCCTCTAGTGTGGTAGATGATCATGATATGGTTAGTATGCTAGCATCTAGTGTGGTAGATGGTCGGGTAATTGTTAGTATGCTAGCCTCTAGTGAGGTAGATGATCATGAAATGGTTCGTATGCTAGCCTCTAGTGTGATATATGATCATGTAATGGTTAGTATGTTAACCTCTAGTGTGGTAGAGGATCATGTAATGGTTAGTATGCTAGCATCTAGTGTGATATATGATCTTGTACTGGTAAGTATGCTAGCCTCTAGTGTGATAGATGTTCGAGTAATGGTTATCATGCTAGCCTCTAGTGTGGTAGATGTTCGTGTAATGGTTATCATGCTAGCCTCTAGTGTGGTAGATGATCATGTAATGGTTAGTATGTTAGTCTCTAGTGTGGTAGATGATCATGTAATGGTTAGTATGCTAGCCTCTAGTGTGGTAGATGATCATGTAATGATTAACATGCTAGCCTCTAGTGTGGTAGAGGATCATGTAATGATTAGTATGCTAGCCTTTAGTGTGATATATGCTCATGTAATGGTTAGTATGCTAGCCTCTAGTGTGGTAGATGTTCGTGTAATGGTTATCATGATAGCCTCTAGTGTGGTAGATAATCATGTAATGGTTACTATGCTAACCTCAAGTGCGGTATATTATCATGCAATGGTTAGTATGCTATCCTCTAGTGTGGTAGACGATCATGAATTGTTAGTATGCTAACCTCTTGTGTGGGAGATGATCATGTAATGGTTAGTATGCTAGCATCTAGTGTGGTAGATGGTCGTGTAATTGTTAGTATGCTAGCTTCTAGTGTGATAGATGATCATGTAATGGTTTGTATGCTAGCCTCTAGTGTGGTAGATGATGATGTAATGGTTAGTATTCTAGCCTCTGGTGTGATATATGATCATGTAATGGTTAGTATGCTAGCCTCTAGTGTGTTAGATGTTCGTGTAATGGTTATCTTGCTAGCCTCTAGTGTGGTTGATGATCATGTAATGGTTAGTATGCTAGTCTCTAGTGTGGGAGATGCTCATGTAGTGGTTAGTATGCTAGCCTCTAGTGTGGTAGATGGTCGTGTTATGGTTAGTATACTAACCTCGAGTGTGGTAGATGAGCATGTACTGGTTAATATGCTAGCCTCTAGCGTGGTAGATGATCATTTAATAGTTAGTATGCTAGCCTCTAGTGTGTTAGATGATCATGAGATGGTTAGTATGCTAGCATCTAGTGTGGTAGATGGTCGTGTAATTGTTAGTATGCTAGCTTCTAGTGTGATAGATGATCATGTAATGGTTTGTATGCTAGCCTCTAGTGTGGTAGATGTTCGTGTAATGGTTATCATGCTAGCCTCTAGTGTGGTAGATGATCATGTAATGGTTAGTATGCTAGTCTCTAGTGTGTTAGATGATCATGTAATGGTTAGTATACTAACCTCGAGTGTGGTAGATGAGCATGTACTGGTTAATATGCTAGCCTCTAGCGTGGTAGATGATCATTTAATAGTTAGTATGCTAGCCTCTAGTGTGGTAGATGATCATGAGATGGTTAGTATGCTAGCATCTAGTGTGGTAGATGGTCGTGTAATTGTTAGTATGCTAGCTTCTAGTGTGATAGATGATCATGTAATGGTTTGTATGCTAGCCTCTAGTGTGGTAGATGTTCGTGTAATGGTTATCATGCTAGCCTCTAGTGTGGTAGATGATCATGTAATGGTTAGTATGCTAGTCTCTAGTGTGTTAGATGATCATGTAATGGTTAGTATGCTCGCCTCTAGTGTGGTAGATGGTCGTGTTATGGTTAGTATACTAGCCTCGAGTGTGGTAGATGTTCGTGTAATGGTTATCATGCTAGCCTCTAGTGTGGTAGATGTTCGTGTAATGGTTATCATGCTAGCCTCTAGTGTGGTAGATGAACATGTAATGGTTAGTATGTTAGTCTCTAGTGTGGTAGATGATCATGTAATGGTTAGTATGCTAGCCCCTAGTGTGGTAGATGGTCGTGTTATAGTTAGTATACTATCCTCGAGTGTGGTAGATAAGCATGTAATAGTTAATATGCTAGCCTCTAGTGTGGTAGATGTTCGTGTACTGGTTATCATGCTAGCCTCTAGTGTGGTAGATAATCATGTAATGGTTACTATGCTAGCCTCAAGTGCGGTAGATGATCATGCAATGGTTAGTATGCTATCCTCTAGTGTGGTAGATGATCATGAATTGTTAGTATGCTAACCTCTTGTGTGGGAGATGATCATGTAATGGTTAGTATACTAGCATTTTGTGTTGTAGATTGTCGTGTAATGGTTAGTATGCTAGCCTCTAGTGTGGTAGATGGTCGTGTAATTGTTAGTATTCTAGCCTCTACAGTGGTAGAGGTTCATGTAATGGTTAGTATTCTAGCCTCTGGTGTGATATATGATCATGTAATGGTTAGTATGCTAGCCTCTAGTGTGGTAGATGTTCGTGTAATGGTTATCTTGCTAGCCTCTAGTGTGGTTGATGATCATGTAATGGTTAGTATGCCAGTCTCTAGTGTGGGAGATGCTCATGTAGTGGTTAGTATGCTAGCCTCTAGTGTGGTAGATGGTCGTGTTATGGTTAGTATACTAGCCTCGAGTGTGGTAGATGAACATGTAATGGTTAATATGCTAGGCTCTAGCGTGGTAGATGATCATGTAATAGTTAGTATGCTAGCCTCTAGTGTGGTAGATGATCATGAGATGGTTAGTATGCTAGCATCTAGTGTGGTAGATGGTCGTGTAATAGTTAGTATGCTAGCTTCTAGTGTGATAGATGATCATGTAATGGTTAGTATGCTAGCCTCTAGTGTGGTAGATGTTCGTGTAATGGTTAGTATGCTAGCCTCTAGTGTGGTAGATGATCATGTAATGGTTAGTATGCTAGTCTCTAGTGTGTTAGATGATCATGTAATGGTTAGTATGCTAGCCTCTAGTGTGGTAGATGTTCGTGTAATGGTTATCATGCTAGTCTCTAGTGTGGTAGATGTTCGTGTAATGGTTATCATGCTAGCCTCTAGTGTGGTAGATGAGCAGGGAATGGTTAATATACTAGCCTCTAGTGTGGTAGATGATCATGTAATAGTTAGTATGCTAGCCTCTAGTGTGGTAGGTGATAATGAGATTGTTAGTATGCTAGCATCTAGTGTGGTAGATGGTCGTGTAATTGTTAGCATGCTAGCCTCTAGTGTGGTAGATGATGATGTAATGGTTCGTATGCTAGCCTCTAGTGTGGTAGATGATGATGTAATGGTTAGTATGCTAGCCTTTAGTGTGATATATGATCATGTAATTGTTAGTATGCTAGCCTCTAGTGTGGTAGAGGATCATGTAATGGTTAGTATGTTAGCCTCTAGTGTGATATATGATCATGTAATGGTCAGTATGCTAGCCTCTAGTGTGGTAGATGTTCGTGTACTGGTTATCATGCTAGCCTCTAGTGTGGTAGATAATCATGTAATGGTTACTATGCTAGCCTCAAGTGCGGTAGATGATCATGCAATGGTTAGTATGCTATCCTCTAGTGTGGTAGATGATCATGAATTGTTAGTATGCTAACCTCTTGTGTGGGAGATGATCATGTAATGGTTAGTATACTAGCATTTTGTGTTGTAGATTGTCGTGTAATGGTTAGTATGCTAGCCTCTAGTGTGGTAGATGGTCGTGTAATTGTTAGTATTCTAGCCTCTACAGTGGTAGAGGTTCATGTAATGGTTAGTATTCTAGCCTCTGGTGTGATATATGATCATGTAATGGTTAGTATGCTAGCCTCTAGTGTGGTAGATGTTCGTGTAATGGTTATCTTGCTAGCCTCTAGTGTGGTTGATGATCATGTAATGGTTAGTATGCCAGTCTCTAGTGTGGGAGATGCTCATGTAGTGGTTAGTATGCTAGCCTCTAGTGTGGTAGATGGTCGTGTTATGGTTAGTATACTAGCCTCGAGTGTGGTAGATGAGCATGTAATGGTTAATATGCTAGGCTCTAGCGTGGTAGATGATCATGTAATAGTTAGTATGCTAGCCTCTAGTGTGGTAGATGATCATGAGATGGTTAGTATGCTAGCATCTAGTGTGGTAGATGGTCGTGTAATTGTTAGTATGCTAGCTTCTAGTGTGATAGATGATCATGTAATGGTTAGTATGCTAGCCTCTAGTGTGGTAGATGTTCGTGTAATGGTTAGTATGCTAGCCTCTAGTGTGGTAGATGATCATGTAATGGTTAGTATGCTAGTCTCTAGTGTGTTAGATGATCATGTAATGGTTAGTATGCTAGCCTCTAGTGTGGTAGATGTTCGTGTAATGGTTATCATGCTAGTCTCTAGTGTGGTAGATGTTCGTGTAATGGTTATCATGCTAGCCTCTAGTGTGGTAGATGAACATGTAATGGTTAGTATGTTAGTCTCTAGTGTGGTAGATGATCATGTAATGGTTAGTATGCTAGCCTCTAGTGTGGTAGATGGTTGTGTTATAGTTAGTATACTATCCTCGAGTGTAGTAGATGAGCATGTAATAGTTAATATGCTAGCCTCTAGTGTGGTAGATGATCATGTAATTGTTAGTATGCTAGCCTCTGGGGTGGTAGATGATCATGTAATGGTTAGTATACTAGCTTTTTGCGTGGTAGATGGTCGTGTAATGGTTAGTATGTTAGCCTCTACTGTGGTAGATGGTCGTGTAATTTTTAGTATTCTAGCCTTTAGAGTGGTAGAGGATCATGTAATGGTTAGTATTCTAGCCTCTGGTGTGATATATGATCATGTAATGATTAGTATGCGAGCCTCTAGTGCGGTAGATGGTCGTGTTATAGTTAGTATACTAGCCTCGTGTGCGGTATATGAGCATGTAATGGTTAATATGCTAGCCTCTAGCGTGGTAGATGATCATGTAATAGTTAGTATGCTAGCCTCTAGTGTGGTAGATGATCATGAGATGGTTAGTATGCTAGCATCTAGTGTGGTAGATGATCATGTAATTGTTAGTATGCTATCCTCTAGGGTGGTAGATGAGCATGTAATGGTTCGTATGCTAGCCTCTAGTGTGTTCGATGATGATGTAATGGTTAGTATGCTAGCCTTTAGTGTGATATATGATCATGTAATGTTTAGTATCCTAGCCTCTAATGTGGTAGAGGATCATATAATGGTTAGTATGCTAGCCTCTAGTGTGATATATGATCATGTAATGGTTAGTATGCTAGCCTCTAGTGTGGTAAATGTTCATGTAATGGTTATCATGCTAGCCTCTAGTGTGGAAGATGATCATGTAATGGTTAGTATGCTAGTCTCTAGTGTGGTAGATGATCATGTAATGGTTAGAATGCTAGCCTCTAGTGTGGTAGATGGTCGTGTTATAGTTAGTATACTAGCCTCGACTGTGGTATAAGGGAATGTAATGGTTAATCTGCTAACCTCTAGTGTGGTAGATGATCATGTAATAGTTAGTATGCTAGCCTCTAGTGTGGTAGATGATCATGATATGGTTAGTATGCTAGCATCTAGTGTGGTAGATGGTCGGGTAATTGTTAGTATGCTAGCCTCTAGTGAGGTAGATGATCATGAAATGGTTCGTATGCTAGCCTCTAGTGTGATATATGATCATGTAATGGTTAGTATGTTAACCTCTAGTGTGGTAGAGGATCATGTAATGGTTAGTATGCTAGCATCTAGTGTGATATATGATCTTGTACTGGTAAGTATGCTAGCCTCTAGTGTGATAGATGTTCGAGTAATGGTTATCATGCTAGCCTCTAGTGTGGTAGATGTTCGTGTAATGGTTATCATGCTAGCCTCTAGTGTGGTAGATGATCATGTAATGGTTAGTATGTTAGTCTCTAGTGTGGTAGATGATCATGTAATGGTTAGTATGCTAGCCTCTAGTGTGGTAGATGATCATGTAATGATTAACATGCTAGCCTCTAGTGTGGTAGAGGATCATGTAATGATTAGTATGCTAGCCTTTAGTGTGATATATGCTCATGTAATGGTTAGTATGCTAGCCTCTAGTGTGGTAGATGTTCGTGTAATGGTTATCATGATAGCCTCTAGTGTGGTAGATAATCATGTAATGGTTACTATGCTAACCTCAAGTGCGGTATATTATCATGCAATGGTTAGTATGCTATCCTCTAGTGTGGTAGACGATCATGAATTGTTAGTATGCTAACCTCTTGTGTGGGAGATGATCATGTAATGGTTAGTATGCTAGCATCTAGTGTGGTAGATGGTCGTGTAATTGTTAGTATGCTAGCTTCTAGTGTGATAGATGATCATGTAATGGTTTGTATGCTAGCCTCTAGTGTGGTAGATGATGATGTAATGGTTAGTATTCTAGCCTCTGGTGTGATATATGATCATGTAATGGTTAGTATGCTAGCCTCTAGTGTGGTAGATGTTCGTGTAATGGTTATCTTGCTAGCCTCTAGTGTGGTTGATGATCATGTAATGGTTAGTATGCTAGTCTCTAGTGTGGGAGATGCTCATGTAGTGGTTAGTATGCTAGCCTCTAGTGTGGTAGATGGTCGTGTTATGGTTAGTATACTAACCTCGAATGTGGTAGATGAGCATGTACTGGTTAATATGCTAGCCTCTAGCGTGGTAGATGATCATTTAATAGTTAGTATGCTAGCCTCTAGTGTGGTAGATGATCATGAGATGGTTAGTATGCTAGCATCTAGTGTGGTAGATGGTCGTGTAATTGTTAGTATGCTAGCTTCTAGTGTGATAGATGATCATGTAATGGTTTGTATGCTAGCCTCTAGTGTGGTAGATGTTCGTGTAATGGTTATCATGCTAGCCTCTAGTGTGGTAGATGATCATGTAATGGTTAGTATGCTAGTCTCTAGTGTGTTAGATGATCATGTAATGGTTAGTATACTAACCTCGAGTGTGGTAGATGAGCATGTACTGGTTAATATGCTAGCCTCTAGCGTGGTAGATGATCATTTAATAGTTAGTATGCTAGCCTCTAGTGTGGTAGATGATCATGAGATGGTTAGTATGCTAGCATCTAGTGTGGTAGATGGTCGTGTAATTGTTAGTATGCTAGCTTCTAGTGTGATAGATGATCATGTAATGGTTTGTATGCTAGCCTCTAGTGTGGTAGATGTTCGTGTAATGGTTATCATGCTAGCCTCTAGTGTGGTAGATGATCATGTAATGGTTAGTATGCTAGTCTCTAGTGTGTTAGATGATCATGTAATGGTTAGTATGCTCGCCTCTAGTGTGGTAGATGGTCGTGTTATGGTTAGTATACTAGCCTCGAGTGTGGTAGATGTTCGTGTAATGGTTATCATGCTAGCCTCTAGTGTGGTAGATGTTCGTGTAATGGTTATCATGCTAGCCTCTAGTGTGGTAGATGAACATGTAATGGTTAGTATGTTAGTCTCTAGTGTGGTAGATGATCATGTAATGGTTAGTATGCTAGCCCCTAGTGTGGTAGATGGTCGTGTTATAGTTAGTATACAATCCTCGAGTGTGGTAGATAAGCATGTAATAGTTAATATGCTAGCCTCTAGTGTGGTAGATGATCATGTAATTGTTAGTATGCTAGCCTCTGGGGTGGTAGATGATCATGTAATGGTTAGTATACTAGCATTTTGTGTGGTAGATGGTCGTGTAATGGTTATTATGCTAGCCTCTACTGTGGTAGATGGTCGTGTAATTGTTAGTATTCTAGCCTCTAGATTGGTAGAGGATCATGTAATGGTTAGTATTCTAGACTCTGGTGTGATATATAATCATGTAATGATTAGTATACGAGCCTCAATTGCGTGGATGGTCGTGTTATAGTTAGTATATTAAGCCTCGAGTGCGGTATATGAGCATGTAATGGTTAATATGCTAGCCTCTAGCGTGGTAGATGATCATGTAATAGTTAGTATGCTAGCCTCTAGTGTGGTAGATGATCATGAGATGGCTAGTATGCTAGCATCTAGTGTGGTAGATGGTCGTGTAATTGTTAGTATGCTATCCTCTAATGTGGTAGATGATCATGTAATGGTTCGTATGCTAGCCTCTAGTGTGGTAGATGATGATGTAATGGTTAGTATGCTAGCTTTTAGTGTGATATATGATCATGTAATATTTAGTATGCTAGCCTCTAGTGTGGTAGATGTTCGTGTAATGGTTATCATGCTAGCCTCTAGTGTGGTAGATGATCATGTAATGGTTGGTATGCTAGTCTCTAGTGTGGTAGAGGATCATGTAATGGTTAGTATGCTAGCCTCTAGTGTGATATATGATCATGTAATGGTTAGTATGCTAGCCTCTAGTGTGGTAAATGTTCATGTAATGGTTATCATGCTAGCCTCTAGTGTGGTAGATGATCATGTAATGGTTAGTATGCTAGTCTCTAGTGTGGTAGATGATCATGTAATGGTTAGTATGCTAGCCTCTAGTGTGGTAGATGATCGTGTTATAGTTAGTATACTAGCCTCGACTGTGGTAGATGAGCATGTAATGGTTAATATGCTAGCCTCTAGTGTGGTAGATGATCATGTAATAGTTAGTATGCTAGCCTCTAGTGTGGTAGATGATCATGATATGGTTAGTATGCTAGCATCTAGTGTGGTAGATGGTCGTGTAATTGTTAGTATGCTAGCCTCTAGTGTGGTAGATGATCATGTAATGGTTAGTATGCTAATCTCTAGTGTAGTAGAGGATCATGTAATGGTTAGTATGCTAGCCTCTAGTGTGATATATGATCTTGTACTAGTAAGTATGCTAGCCTCTAGTGTGATCGATGTTCGAGTAATGGTTATCATGCTAACCTCTAGTGAGGTAGATGTTCGTGTAATGGTTATCATGCTAGCCTCTAGTGTGGTAGATGATCATGTAATGGTTATTATGTTAGTCTCTAGTGTGGTAGATGATCATGTAATGGTTAGTATGCTAGCCTCTAGTGTGGTAGATGATCATGTAATGGTTAACATGCTAACCTCGAGTGGTGTGGTAGATAATCATGTAATGGTTACTATGCCAGCCTCAAGTGCGGTAGATGATCATGCAATGGTTAGTATGCTATCCTCTAGTGTGGTAGATGATCATGACTGGTTAGTATGCTAGCCTCTTGTGTGGTAGATGGTCGTGTAATGGTTAGTATGCTAGCCTCAAGTGTGGTAGATGGTCTTGTAATCGTTAGTATTCTAGCCTCTAGAGTGGTAGATGATCATGTAATGGTTAGTATGCTAGCCTCGAGTGTGATATATGATCATGTACTGGTTAGTATGCTAGCCTCTAGTGTGGTAAATGTTCGTGTAATTGGTATCATGCTATCCTCTAGTGTGGTAGATGAGCATGTAGTGGTTAGTATGCTAGCCTCTAGTGTGGTAGATGAGCATGTAATAATTAATATGCTAGCCTCTAGCGTGCTAGATAATCATGTAATAGTTAGTATGCTAGCCTCTAGTGTGGTAGATGATAATGAGATGGTTAGTATGCTAGCATCTAGTGTGGTAGATGGCCGTGCAATTGTTAGCATGCTAGCCTCTAGTGTGGTAGATGATCATGTAATGTTTCGTGTGCTAGCCTCTAGTGTGGTAGATGGTGATGTAATGGTTAGTATGCTAGAACTCTAGTGTGATATATGATCATGTAATGGTTAGTATGCTAGCCTCTAGTGTGGTAGAGGATCATGTAATGGTTAGTATGCTAGCCTCTAGTGTGATATATGATCATGTAATGGTTAGTATGCTAGCCTCTAATGTGGTAGATGTTCGTGTAATGGTTATCATGCTAGCCTCTAGTGTGGTAGATAATCATGTAATGGTTACTTTGTTAGCCTCAAGTGCGGTAGATGGTCGTGTAATTGTTAGTATGCTCGCATCTAGTGTGGTAGATGGTCGTGTAATGGTTCGTATGCTAGCCTCTAGTGCGGTAGATGATCATGTGATGGTTAATATGCTTGCCTCTAGTGTGGTAGATGATCATGCAATGGTTAGTGTGATAGATGGTAGTGTAATAGTTATTATGCTAGCCTCTAGTGTGGTAGATGATCATGTAATGGTTAGTATGCTAGCCTCGAGTGTGGTAGATGGTCGTGTAATGGTTAGTATGCTAGCTTCTAGTGTGGTAGATGATCATGTGATGGTTAATATGCTAGCCTCTAGTGTGGTAGATGGTCGTGTAATTGTTAGTATGCTAGCCTCTAGTGTGGTAGATGATCATGTAATGGTTCGTATGCTAGCCTCTAGTGTGGTAGATGGACGTGTAATGGTTATCATGCTAGCCTCTAGTGTGGTAGATAATCATGTAATGGTTACTATGCTAGCCTCAAGTGCGGTAGATGATCATGCAATGGTTAGTATGCTATCCTCTAGTGTGGTAGATGATCATGAATTGTTAGTATGCTAGCCTCTTGTGTGGGAGATGATCATGCAATGGTTAGTATACTAGCATTTTGTGTGGTAGATGGTCATGTAATGGTTAGTTTCCTAGCCTCTAGTGTGGTAGATGGTCGTGTAATTGTTAGTATTCTAGCCTCTAGAGTGGTAGAGGATCATGTAATGGTTAGTATGCTAGCCTCTAGTGTGGTAGATGTTCGTGTAATGGTTATCATGCTAGCCTCTAATGTGGTTGATGATCATGTAATGGTTAGTATGCTAGTCTCTAGTGTGGGAGATGATCATGTAATGGTTAGTATGCTAGCCTCTAGTGTGGTGGATGGTCGTGTTATAGTTAGTATACTAGCCTCGAGTGTGGTAGATGAGCATGTAATGGTTAATATGCTAGCCTCTAGTGTGGTTGATGATCATGTAATGGTGAGTATGCTAGTCTCTAGTGTGGGAGATGCTCATGTAATAGTTAGTATACTAGCCTCTAGTGTGATAGATGATCATGAGATGGTTAGTATGCTAGCATCTAGTGTGGTAGAAGGTCGTGTAATTGTTAGTATGCTAGCCTCTAGTGTGGTAGATGATCATGTAATGGTTAGTATGCTAGCCTCTAGTGTGGTAGATGTTCGTGTAATGGTTATCACGCTAGCCTCTAGTGTGGTAGATAATCATGTAATGGTGACTTTGCTAGCCTCAAGTGCGGTAGGTGGTCGTGTAATTGTTAGTATGCTCGCATCTAGTGTGGTAGATGGTCGTGTAATGGTTCGTATGCTAGCCTCTAGTGCGGTAGATGATCATGTGATGGTTAATATGCTTGCCTCTAGTGTGGTAGATGATCATGCAATGGTTAGTGTGATAGATGGTAGTGTAATAGTTATTATGCTAGCCTCTAGTGTGGTAGATGATCATGTAATGGTTAGTATGCTAGCCTCGAGTGTGGTAGATGGTCGTGTAATGGTTAGTATGCTAGCCTCTAGTGTGGTAGATGATCATGTGATGGTTAATATGCTAGCCTCTAGTGTGGTAGATGGTCGTGTAATTGTTAGTATGCTAGCCTCTAGTGTGGTAGATGATGATGTAATGGTTCGTATGCTAGCCTCTAGTGTGGTAGATGGACGTTTAATGGTTATCATGCTAGCCTCTAGTGTGGTAGATAATCATGTAATGGTTACTATGCTAGCCTCAAGTGCGGTAGATGATCATGCAATGGTTAGTATGCTATACTCTAGTGTGGTAGATGATCATGAATTGTTAGTATGCTAGCCTCTTGTGTGGGAGATGATCATGTAATGGTTAGTATACTAGCATTTTGTGTGGTAGATGGTCATGTAATGGTTAGTTTCCTAGCCTCTAGTGTGGTAGATGGTCGTGTAATTGTTAGTATTCTAGCCTCTAGTGTGGTAGATGTTCGTGTAATGGTTATCATGCTAGCCTCTAATGTGGTTGATGATCATGTAATGGTTAGTATGCTAGTCTCTAGTGTGGGAGATGATCATGTAATGGTTAGTATGCTAGCCTCTAGTGTGGTGGATGGTCGTGTTATAGTTAGTATACTAGCCTCGAGTGTGGTAGATGAGCATGTAATGGTTAATATGCTAGCCTCTAGTGTGGTTGATGATCATGTAATGGTTAGTATGCTAGTCTCTAGTGTGGGAGATGCTCATGTAGTTGTTAGTATGCTAGCCTCTAGTGTGGTAGATGGTCGTGTTATGGTTAGTATACTAGCCTCGAGTGTGGTAGATGAGCATGTAATGGTTAATATGCTAGCCTCTAGCGTGGTAGATGATCATGTAATAGTTAGTATGCTAGCCTCTAGTGTGATAGATGATCATGAGATGGTTAGTATGCTAGCATCTAGTGTGGTAGAAGGTCGTGTAATTGTTAGTATGCTAGCCTCTAGTGTGGTAGATGATCATGTAATGGTTCGTATGCTAGCCTCTAGTGTGGTATATGATGATGTAATGGTTTGTATGCTAGCCTCTAGTGTGATATATGATCATGTAATAGTTAGTATGGTAGCCTCTAGTGTGATATATGATCATGTAATGATTAGTATGCTAGCCTCTAGTGTGGTAGATGTTCGTGTAATGGTTATCATGCTAGCCTCTAGTGTGGTAGATGATCATGTAATGGTTAGTATGCTAGTCTCTAGTGTGGTAGATGATCATGTAATGGTTAGTATGCTAGCCTCTAGTGTGGTAGATGGTCGTTTTATAGTTAGTATACTAGCCTCGGGTGTGGTAGATGAGCATGTAATGGTTAATATTCTAGCCTCTAGTGTGGTAGATGATCATGTAATAGTTAGCATATTAGCCTCTAGTGTGGTAGATGATCATGTGATGGTTAGTATGCTAGCATCTAGTGTGGTAGATGGTCGTGTAATTGTTAGTATGCTAGCCTCTAGTGTGGTAGATGATCATGTAATGGTTCCTATGCTAGTCTCTAGTGTGGTAGATGATGATGTAATGGTTAGTGTGCTAGCCTCATGTGTGATATATGATCATGTAATTGTTAGTATGTTAGCCTCTAGTGTGGTAGAGGATCATGTGATGGTTAGTATGCTAGCCTCTAGTGTGATATGTGATCATACAATGGTTAGTATGCTAGCCTCTAGTGTGGTAGATGTTCGTGTAATTGTTATCATGCTGGCCTCTAGTGTGGTAGATGATCATGTAATGGTTAGTATGTTAGTCTCTAGTGTGGTAGATGATCATGTAATGGTTAGTATGCTAGCCTCTAGTGTGGTAGATAGTCGTGTTATAGTTAGTATACTAGCCTCGAGTGTGGTAGATGAGCATGTAATGGTGAATATGCTAGCGTCTAGCATGGTAGATGATCATGTAATAGTTAGTATGCTAGCCTCTAGTGTGGTAGATGATCATGAGATGGTTAGTATGCTAGCATCTAGTGTGGTAGAAGGTCGTGTAATTGTTAGTATGCTAGCCTCTAGTGTGATAGATGATCATGTAATGGTTCGTATGCTAGCCTCTAGTGTGGTATATGATGATGTAATGGTTTGTATGCTAGCCTCTAGTGTGATATATGATCATGTAATAGTTAGTATGCTAGCCTCTAGTGTGATATATGATCATGTAATGATTAGTATGCTAGCCTCTAGTGTGGTAGATGTTCGTGTAATGGTTATCATGCTAGCCTCTAGTGTGGTAGATGATCATGTGATGGTTAGTATGCTAGCATCTAGTGTGGTTGATGATCATGTAATGGTTCGTATGCTAGCCTCTAGTATGGTGGATGATGATGTAATGGTTAGTATGCTAGCCTCATGTGTGATATATGATCATGTAATTGTTAGTATGTTAGCCTCTAGTGTGGTAGAGGATCATGTGATGGTTAGTATGCTAGCCTCTAGTGTGATATGTGATCATACAATGGTTAGTATGCTAGCCTCTAGTGTGGTAGATGTTCGTGTAATTGTTATCATGCTGGCCTCTAGTGTGGTAGATGATCATGTAACGGTTAGTATGCTAGCCTCTAATGTGGTAGATAGTCGTGTTATAGTTAGTATACTAGCCTCGAGTGTGGTAGATGAGCATGTAATAGTTAATATGCTAGCCTCTAGTATTGTAGATGATCATGTAATAGTTAGTATGCTAGCCACTAGTGTGGTAGATGATCATGTGATGGTTAGTATGCTAGCATCTAGTGTGGTAGAAGGTCGTGTAATTGTTAGTATGCTAGCCTCTAGTGTGATAGATGATCATGTAATGGTTCGTATGCTAGCCTCTAGTGTGGTATATGATGATGTAATGGTTTGTATGCTAGCCTCTAGTGTGATATATGATCATGTAATATTTAGTATGCTAGCCTCTAGTGTGGTAGATGTTCGTGTAATGGTTATCATGCTAGCCTCTAGTGTGGTAGATGATCATGTAATGGTTGGTATGCTAGTCTCTAGTGTGGTAGATGATCTTGTAATGGTTAGTATGCTAGCCTCTAGTGTGGTAGATGGTCGTTTTATAGTTAGTATACTAGCCTCGAGTGTGGTAGATGAGCATGTAATGGTTAATATTCTAGCCTCTAGTGTGGTAGATGATCATGTAATAGTTAGTATATTAGCCTCTAGTGTGGTAGATGATCATGTGATGGCTAGTATGCTAGCATCTAGTGTGGTAGATGGTCGTGTAATTGTTAGTATGCTAGCCTCTAGTGTGGTTGATGATCATGTAATGGTCCGTATGCTAGCCTCTAGTATGGTGGATGATGATGTAATGGTTAGTATGCTAGCCTCATGTGTGATATATGATCATGTAATTGTTAGTATGTTAGCCTCTAGTGTGGTAGAGGATCATGTGATGGTTAGTATGCTAGCCTCTAGTGTGATATGTGATCATACAATGGTTAGTATGCTAGCCTCTAGTGTGGTAGATGTTCGTGTAATTGTTATCATGCTGGCCTCTAGTGTGGTAGATGATCATGTAATGGTTAGTATGCTAGCCTCTAGTGTGGTAGATAGTCGTGTTATAGTTAGTATACTAGCCTCGAGTGTGGTAGATGAGCATGTAATAGTTAATATGCTAGCCTCTAGTATTGTAGATGATCATGTAATAGTTAGTATGCTAGCCACTAGTGTGGTAGATGATCATGTGATGGTTAGTATGCTAGCATCTAGTGTGGTAGATGGTCGTGTAATTGTTAGTATGCTAAACTCTTGTGTGGTAGATGATCATGTAATGGTTAGTATACTAGCATTTTGTGTGGTAGATGGTCGTGTAATGGTTAGTATGCTAGCCTCTAATGTGGTAGATGATCATGTAATGGTTCGTATGCTAGCCTCTAGTGTGGTAGATGATGATGTAATGGTTAGTATGCTAGCCTCATGTGTGATATATGATCATGTAATTGTTAGTATGTTAGCCTCTAGTGTGGTAGAGGATCATGTGATGGATAGTATGCTAGCCTCTAGTGTGATATGTGATCATACAATGGTTAGTATGCTAGCCTCTAGTGTGGTAGATGGTCGTGTTATAGTTAGTATACTAGCCTCGAGTGTGTTATATGAGCATGCAATGGTTAATATGCTAGCCTCTAGCGTGGTAGATGGTCATATAATAGTTAGTATGCTAGCCTCTAGTGTGGTAGATGATCATGTAATAGTTAGTATGCTAGCCACTAGTGTGGTAGATGATCATGTGATGGTTAGTATGCTAGCATCTAGTGTGGTAGATGGTCGTGTAATTGTTAGTATGCTAAACTCTTGTGTGGTAGATGATCATGTAATGGTTAGTATACTAGCATTTTGTGTGGTAGATGGTCGTGTAATGGTTAGTATGCTAGCCTCTAATGTGGTAGATGATCATGTAATGGTTCGTATGCTAGCCTCTAGTGTGGTAGATGATGATGTAATGGTTAGTATGCTAGCCTCATGTGTGATATATGATCATGTAATTGTTAGTATGTTAGCCTCTAGTGTGGTAGAGGATCATGTGATGGATAGTATGCTAGCCTCTAGTGTGATATGTGATCATACAATGGTTAGTATGCTAGCCTCTAGTGTGGTAGATGGTCGTGTTATAGTTAGTATACTAGCCTCGAGTGTGTTATATGAGCATGCAATGGTTAATATGCTAGCCTCTAGCGTGGTAGATGGTCATATAATAGTTAGTATGCTAGCCTCTAGTGTGGTAGATGATCATGTAATGGTTAGTATGCTAGTCTCTAGTGTGGTAGATGATCTTGTAATGGTTAGTATGCTAGCCTCTAGTGTGGTAGATGGTCGTTGTATAGTTAGTATACTAGCCTCGAGTGTGGTAGATGAGCATGTAATGGTTAATATTCTAGCCTCTAGTGTGGTAGATGATCATGTAATAGTTAGTATATTAGCCTCTAGTGTGGTAGATGATCATGTGATGGTTAGTATGCTAGCATCTAGTGTGGTAGATGGTCGTGTAATTGTTAGTATGCTAGCCTCTAGTGTGGTTGATGATCATGTAATGGTCCGTATGCTAGCCTCTAGTATGGTGGATGATGATGTAATGGTTAGTATGCTAGCCTCATGTGTGATATATGATCATGTAATTGTTAGTATGTTAGCCTCTAGTGTGGTAGAGGATCATGTGATGGTTAGTATGCTAGCCTCTAGTGTGATATGTGATCATACAATGGTTAGTATGCTAGCCTCTAGTGTGGTAGATGTTCGTGTAATTGTTATCATGCTGGCCTCTAGTGTGGTAGATGATCATGTAATGGTTAGTATGCTAGCCTCTAGTGTGGTAGATAGTCGTGTTATAGTTAGTATACTAGCCTCGAGTGTGGTAGATGAGCATGTAATAGTTAATATGCTAGCCTCTAGTATTGTAGATGATCATGTAATAGTTAGTATGCTAGCCACTAGTGTGGTAGATGATCATGTGATGGTTAGTATGCTAGCATCTAGTGTGGTAGATGGTCGTGTAATTGTTAGTATGCTAAACTCTTGTGTGGTAGATGATCATGTAATGGTTAGTATACTAGCATTTTGTGTGGTAGATGGTCGTGTAATGGTTAGTATGCTAGCCTCTAATGTGGTAGATGATCATGTAATGGTTCGTATGCTAGCCTCTAGTGTGGTAGATGATGATGTAATGGTTAGTATGCTAGCCTCATGTGTGATATATGATCATGTAATTGTTAGTATGTTAGCCTCTAGTGTGGTAGAGGATCATGTGATGGATAGTATGCTAGCCTCTAGTGTGATATGTGATCATACAATGGTTAGTATGCTAGCCTCTAGTGTGGTAGATGGTCGTGTTATAGTTAGTATACTAGCCTCGAGTGTGTTATATGAGCATGCAATGGTTAATATGCTAGCCTCTAGCGTGGTAGATGGTCATATAATAGTTAGTATGCTAGCCTCTAGTGTGGTAGATGATCATGTAATGGTTAGTATGCTAGTCTCTAGTGTGGTAGATGATCTTGTAATGGTTAGTATGCTAGCCTCTAGTGTGGTAGATGGTCGTTGTATAGTTAGTATACTAGCCTCGAGTGTGGTAGATGAGCATGTAATGGTTAATATTCTAGCCTCTAGTGTGGTAGATGATCATGTAATAGTTAGTATATTAGCCTCTAGTGTGGTAGATGATCATGTGATGGTTAGTATGCTAGCATCTAGTGTGGTAGATGGTCGTGTAATTGTTAGTATGCTAGCCTCTAGTGTGGTTGATGATCATGTAATGGTCCGTATGCTAGCCTCTAGTATGGTGGATGATGATGTAATGGTTAGTATGCTAGCCTCATGTGTGATATATGATCATGTAATTGTTAGTATGTTAGCCTCTAGTGTGGTAGAGGATCATGTGATGGTTAGTATGCTAGCCTCTAGTGTGATATGTGATCATACAATGGTTAGTATGCTAGCCTCTAGTGTGGTAGATGTTCGTGTAATTGTTATCATGCTGGCCTCTAGTGTGGTAGATGATCATGTAATGGTTAGTATGCTAGCCTCTAGTGTGGTAGATAGTCGTGTTATAGTTAGTATACTAGCCTCGAATGTGGTAGATGAGCATGTAATAGTTAATATGCTAGCCTCTAGTATTGTAGATGATCATGTAATAGTTAGTATGCTAGCCACTAGTGTGGTAGATGATCATGTGCTGGTTAGTATGCTAGCATCTAGTGTGGTAGATGGTCGTGTAATTGTTAGTATGCTAAACTCTTGTGTGGTAGATGATCATGTAATGGTTAGTATACTAGCATTTTGTGTGGTAGATGGACGTGTAATGGTTAGTATGCTAGCCTCTAGTGTGGTAGATGATCATGTAATGGTTCGTATGCTAGCCTCTAGTGTGGTAGATGATGATGTAATGGTTAGTATGCTAGCCTCATGTGTGATATATGATCATGTAATTGTTAGTATGTTAGCCTCTAGTGTGGTAGAGGATCATGTGATGGTTAGTATGCTAGCCTCTAGTGTGATATGTGATCATACAATGGTTAGTATGCTAGCCTCTAGTGTGGTAGATGGTCGTGTTATAGTTAGTATACTAGCCTCGAGTGTGTTATATGAGCATGCAATGGTTAATATGCTAGCCTCTAGCGTGGTAGATGGTCATATAATAGTTAGTATGCTAGCCTCTAGTGTGGTAGATGATCATGTAATGGTTCGTATGGTGGCCTCTAGTGTGTTAGATGATGAAGTAATGGTTAGTATGCTATCCTTTAGTGTGATATATGATCATGTAATGTTTAGTATGCTAGCCTCTAGTGTGGTAGAGGATCATGTAATGGTTAGTATGCTAGCCTCTAGTGTGATATGTGATCATACAATGGTTAGTATGCTAGCCTCTAGTGTGGTAGATGTTCGTGTAATTGTTATCATGCTGGCCTCTAGTGTGGTAGATGATCATGTAATGGTTAGTATGTTAGTCTCTAGTGTGGTAGATGATCATGTAATGGTTAGTATGCTAGCCTCTAGTGTGGTAGATAGTCGTGTTATAGTTAGTATACTAGCCTCGAGTGTGGTAGATGAGCATGTAATGGTTAATATGCTAGCCTCTAGCGTGGTAGATGATCATGTAATAGTTAGTATGCTAGCCTCAAGTGTGGTAGATGATCATGAGATGGTTAGTATGCTAGCATCTAGTGTGGTAGAAGGTCGTGTAATTGTTAGTATGCTAGCCTCTAGTGTGATAGATGATCATGTAATGGTTCGTATGCTAGCCTCTAGTGTGGTATATGATGATGTAATGGTTTGTATGCTAGCCTCTAGTGTGATATATGATCATGTAATAGTTAGTATGCTAGCCTCTAGTGTGATATATGATCATGTAATGATTAGTATGCTAGCCTCTAGTGTGGTAGATGTTCGTGTAATGGTTATCATGCTAGCCTCTAGTGTGGTAGATGATCATGTAATGGTTAGTATGCTAGTCTCTAGTGTGGTAGATGATCTTGTAATGGTTAGTATGCTAGCCTCTAGTGTGGTAGATGGTCGTTTTATAGTTAGTATACTAGCCTCGAGTGTGGTAGATGAGCATGTAATGGTTAATATTCTAGCCTCTAGTGTGGTAGATGATCATGTAATAGTTAGTATATTAGCCTCTAGTGTGGTAGATGATCATGTGATGGTTAGTATGCTAGCATCTAGTGTGGTAGATGGTCGTGTAATTGTTATTATGCTAGCCTCTAGTGTGGTAGATGATCATGTAATGGTTCGTATGCTAGCCTCTAGTATGGTAGATGATGATGTAATGGTTAGTATGCTAGCCTCATGTGTGATATATGATCATGTAATTGTTAGTATGTTAGCCTCTAGTGTGGTAGAGGATCATGTGATGGTTAGTATGCTAGCCTCTAGTGTGATATGTGATCATACAATGGTTAGTATGCTAGCCTCTAGTGTGGTAGATGTTCGTGTAATTGTTATCATGCTGGCCTCTAGTGTGGTAGATGATCATGTAATGGTTAGTATGCTAGCCTCTAGTGTGGTAGATAGTCGTGTTATAGTTAGTATACTAGCCTCGAGTGTGGTAGATGAGCATGTAATAGTTAATATGCTAGCCTCTAGTATTGTAGATGATCATGTAATAGTTAGTATGCTAGCCACTAGTGTGGTAGATGATCATGTGATGGTTAGTATGCTAGCATCTAGTGTGGTAGATGGTCGTGTAATTGTTAGTATGCTAAACTCTTGTGTGGTAGCTGATCATGTAATGGTTAGTATACTAGCATTTTGTGTGGTAGATGGTCGTGTAATGGTTAGTATGCTAGCCTCTAGTGTGGTAGATGATCATGTAATGGTTCGTATGCTAGCCTCTAGTGTGGTAGATGAGGATGTAATGGTTAGTATGCTAGCCTCATGTGTGATATATGATCATGTAATTGTTAGTATGTTAGCCTCTAGTGTGGTAGAGGATCATGTGATGGTGAGTATGCTAGCCTCTAGTGTGATATGTGATCATACAATGGTTAGTATGCTAGCCTCTAGTGTGGTAGATGGTCGTGTTATAGTTAGTATACTAGCCTCGAATGTGGTATATGAGCATGCAATGGTTAATATGCTAGCCTCTAGCGTGGTAGATGGTCATATAATAGTTAGTATGCTAGCCTCTAGTGTGGTAGATGATCATGTAATGGTTCGTATGGTGGCCTCTAGTGTGTTAGATGATGAAGTAATGGTTAGTATGCTATCCTTTAGTGTGATATATGATCATGTAATGTTTAGTATGCTAGCCTCTAGTGTGGTAGAGGATCATGTAATGGTTAGTATTCTAGCCTCTAGTGTGATATATGATCATGTAATGGTTAGTATGCTAGCCTCTAGTGTGGTAGATGTTCGTGTAATGGTTATCATGCTAGCCTCTAGTGTGGTAGATGGTCGTGTTATAGTTAGTATACTAGCCTCGAGTGTGGTATATGAGCATGCAATGGTTAATATGCTAGCCTCTAGCGTGGTAGATGGTCATATAATAGTTAGTATGCTAGCCTCTAGTGTGGTAGATGATCATGTAATGGTTCGTATGGTGGCCTCTAGTGTGTTAGATGATGAAGTAATGGTTAGTATGCTATCCTTTAGTGTGATATATGATCATGTAATGTTTAGTATGCTAGCCTCTAGTGTGGTAGAGGATGATGAAATGGTTAGTATTCTAGCCTCTAGTGTGATATATGATCATGTAATGGTTAGTATGCTAGCCTCTAGTGTGGTAGATGTTCGTGTAATGGTTATCATGCTAGCCTCTAGTGTGGTAGATGATCGTGTAATGGTTAGTATGCTAGTCTCTAGTGTGGGAGATGATCATGTAATGGTTAGTATGCTGGCCCCTAGTGTGGTAGATGGTCGTGTTATAGTTAGTATACTAGCCTCGAGTGTGGTAGATGAGCATGTAATGGTTAATATGATAGCCTCTAGTGTGGTAGATGATCATGTAATAGTTAGTATGCTAGCCTCTAGTGTGGTAGATGATCATGAGATGGTTAGTATGCTAGCATCTAGTGTGGTAGATGGTCGTGTAATTGTTAGTATGATAGCCTCTAGTGTGGTAGATGATCATGTAATGGTTCGTATGCTAGCCTCTAGTGTGGTAGATGATGATGTAATGGTTAGTATGCTAGCATCTAGTGTGATATATGATCATGTAATGTTTAGTTTGTTAGCCTCTAGTGTGGTAGAGGATCATGTGATGGTTAGTATGCTAGCCTCTAGTGTGATATATGATCATGTAATGGTTAGTATGCTAGCCTCTAGTGTGGTAGATGTTCGTGTAATGGTTATCATGCTAGCCTCTAGTGTGGTAGATTATCATGTAATGGTTAGTATGTTAGTCTCTAGTGTGGTAGATGATCATGTAATGGTTAGAATGTTAGCCTCTAGTGTGGTAGATGGTCGTGTTATAGTTAGTATACTAGCCTCGAGTGTGGTAGATGACCATGCAATGGTTAATATGCTAGCCCTTAGTGTGGTAGATGATCATGTAATAGTTAGTATGCTAGCCTCTAGTGTGGTAGATGATCATGTAATGGTTCGTATGCTAGTCTCTAGTGTGGTAGATGGACGTGTAATAGTTAGTATGCTAGCCTCTACTGTGGTAGATGATCATGTAATGATTAGTATGCTAGCCTCTTGTGTGGTAGATGATGATGGTATGGTTAGTGTTGTAGATGGTAGTGTAATAGTTATTATGCTAGCCTCTAGTGTGGTAGATGGTCGTGTAATTGTTAGTATGCTCGCATCTAATGTGGTAGAAGGTCGTGTAATGGTTCGTATGCTAGCCTCTAGTGCGGTAGATGATCATGTGATGGTTAATATGCTAGCCTCTAGTGTGGTAGATGATCATGTAATGGTTCGTATGCTAGCCTCTAGTGTGGTAGATGGACGTGTAATGGTTATCATGCTAGCCTCTAGTGTGGTAGATAATCATGTAATGGTTACTATGCTAGCCTCAAGTGCGGTAGATGATCATGCAATGGTTAGTATGCTATCCTCTAGTGTGGTAGATGATCATGAATTGTTAGTATGCTAGCCTCTTGTGTGGGAGATGATCATGTAATGGTTAGTATACTAGCATTTTGTGTGGTAGATGGTCGTGTAATGGTTAGTTTCCTAGCCTCTAGTGTGGTAGATGGTCGTGTAATTGTTAGTATTCTAGCCTCTAGAGTGGTAGATGATCATGTAATGGTTAGTATGCTAGTCTCTAGTGTGGGAGATGCTCATGTAGTTGTTAGTATGCTAGCCTCTAGTGTGGTAGATGGTCGTGTTATGGTTAGTATACTAGCCTCGAGTGTGGTAGATGAGCATGTAATGGTTAATATGCTATCCTCTAGCGTTGTAGATGATCATGTAATAGTTAGTATGCTAGCCTCTAGTGTGGTAGATGATCATGAGATGGTTAGTATGCTAGCATCTAGTGTGGTAGAAGGTCGTGTAATTGTTAGTATGCTAGCCTCTAGTGTGGTAGATGATCATGTAATGGTTCGTATGCTAGCCTCTAGTGTGGTATATGATGATGTAATGGTTTGTATGCTAGCCTCTAGTGTGATATATGATCATGTAATAGTTAGTATGCTAGCCTCTAGTGTGATATATCATCATGTAATGATTAGTATGCTAGCCTCTAGTGTGGTAGATGTTCGTGTAATGGTTATCATGCTAGCCTCTAGTGTGGTAGATGATCATGTAATGGTTAGTATGCTAGTTTCTAGTGTGGTAGATGATCATGTAATGGTTAGTATGCTAGCCTCTAGTGTGGTAGATGGTCGTTTTATAGTTAGTATACTAGCCTCGAGTGTGGTAGATGAGCATGTAATGGTTAATATTCTAGCCTCTAGTGTGGTAGATGATCATGTAATAGTTAGTATATTAGCCTCTAGTGTGGTAGATGATCATGTGATGGTTAGTATGCTAGCATCTAGTGTGGTAGATGGTCGTGTAATTGTTAGTATGCTAGCCTCTAGTGTAGTAGATGATCATGTAATGTTTCGTATGCTAGCCTCTAGTGTGGTAGATGATGATGTAATGGTTAGTATGCTAGCCTCATGTGTGATATATGATCATGTAATTGTTAGTATGTTAGCCTCTAGTGTGGTAGAGGATCATGTGATGGTTAGTATGCTAGCCTCTAGTGTGATATGTGATCATACAATGGTTAGTATGCTAGCCTCTAGTGTAGTAGATGATCATGTAATGGTTCGTATGCTAGCCTCTAGTGTGGTAGATGATGATGTAATGGTTAGTATGCTAGCCTCATGTGTGATATATGATCATGTAATTGTTAGTATGTTAGCCTCTAGTGTGGTAGATGTTCGTGTAATGGTTATCATGCTGGTCTCTAGTGTGGTAGATGATCATGTAATGGTTAGTATGTTAGTCTCTAGTGTGGTAGATGATCATGTAATGGTTAGTATGCTAGCCTCTAGTGTGGTAGATAGTTGTGTTATAGTTAGTATACTAGCCTCGAGTGTGGTAGATGAGCATGTAATAGTTAATATGCTAGCCTCTAGTATTGTAGATGATCATGTAATAGTTAGTATGCTAGCCACTAGTGTGGTAGATGATCATGTGATGGTTAGTATGCTAGCATCTAGTGTGGTAGATGGTCGTGTAATTGTTAGTATGCTAGACTCTTGTGTGGTAGATGATCATGTAATGGTTAGTATACTAGCATTTTGTGTGGTAGACGGTCGTGTAATGGTTAGTATGCTAGCCTCTAGTGTGGTAGATGGTCGTGTAATTGTTAGTATTCTAGCCTCTAGAGTGGTAGAGGATCATGTAATGGTTAGTATTCTAGCCTCTGGTGTGATATATGATCATGTAATGGTTAGTATGCGAGCCTCTAGTGTGGTAGATGGTCGTGTTATAGTTAGTATACTAGCCTCGAGTGTGGTATATGAGCATGTAATGGTTAATATGCTAGCCTCTAGCGTGGTAGATGGTCATATAATAGTTAGTATGCTAGCCTCTAGTGTGGTAGATGATCATGTAATGGTTCGTATGGTGGCCTCTAGTGTGTTAGATGATGATGTAATGGTTAGTATGCTATCCTTTAGTGTGATATATGATCATGTAATGTTTAGTATGCTAGCCTCTAGTGTGGTAGAGGATCATGTAATGGTTAGTATTCTAGCCTCTAGTGTGATATATGATCATGTAATGGTTAGTATGCTAGCCTCTAGTGTGGTAGATGTTCGTGTAATGGTTATCATGCTAGCCTCTAGTGTGGTAGTTGATCGTGTAATGGTTAGTATGCTAGTCACTAGTGTGGGAGATGATCATGTAATGGTTAATATGCTGGCCCCTAGTGTGGTAGATGGTCGTGTTATAGTTAGTATACTAGCCTCGAGTGTGGTAGATGAGCATGTAATGGTTAATATGATAGCCTCTAGTGTGGTAGATGATCATGTAATAGTTAGTATGCTAGCCTCTAGTGTGGTAGATGATCATGAGATGGTTAGTATGCTAGCATCTAGTGTGGTAGATGGTCGTGTAATTGTTGGTATGATAGCCTCTAGTGTGGTAGATGATCATGTAATGGTTCGTATGCTAGCCTCTAGTGTGGTAGATGATGATGTAATGGTTAGTATGCTAGCATCTAGTGTGATATATGATCATGTAATGTTTAGTTTGTTAGCCTCTAGTGTGGTAGAGGATCATGTGATGGTTAGTATGCTAGCCTCTAGTGTGATATATGATCATGTAATGGTTAGTATGCTAGCCTCTAGTGTTGTAGATGTTCGTGTAATGGTTATCATGCTAGCCTCTAGTGTGGTAGATTATCATGTAATGGTTAGTATGTTAGTCTCTAGTGTGGTAGATGTTCATGTAATGGTTAGAATGCTAGCCTCTAGTGTGGTAGATGGTCGTGTTATAGTTAGTATACTAGACTCGAGTGTGGTAGATGACCATGCAATGGTTAATATGCTAGCCCCTAGTGTGGTAGATGATCATGTAATAGTTAGTATGCTAGCCTCTAGTGTGGTAGATGGTATTGTGATGGTTAGTATGCTAGCATCTAGTGTGGTAGATGGTCGTGTAATTGTTAGTATGCTAGCCTCTAGTGTGGTAGATGATCATGTAATGGTTCGTATGCTAGCCTCTAGTGTGGTAGATGGACGTGTAATAGTTAGTATGCTAGCCTCTACTGTGGTAGATGATCATGTAATGATTAGTATGCTAGCCTCTTGTGTGGTAGATGATGATGTTATGGTTAGTGTTGTAGATGGTAGTGTAATAGTTATTATGCTAGCCTCTAGTGTGGTAGATGGTCGTGTAATTGTTAGTATGCTCGCATCTAGTGTGGTAGATGGTCGTGTAATGGTTCGTATGCTAGCCTCTAGTGCGGTAGATGATCATGTGATGGTTAATATGCTAGCCTCTAGTGTGGTAGATGATCATGCAATGGTTAGTGTGATAGATGGTAGTGTAATAGTTATTATGCTAGCCTCTAGTGTGGTAGATGATCATGTAATGGTTAGTATGCTAGCCTCGAGTATGGTAGATGGTCGTGTAATGGTTAGTATGCTAGCCTCTAGTGTGGTAGATGATCATGTGATGGTTAATATGCTAGCCTCTAGTGTGGTAGATGGTCGTGTAATTGTTAGTATGCTAGCCTCTAGTGTGGTAGATGATGATGTAATGGTTCGTATGCTAGCCTCTAGTGTGGTAGATGGACGTGTAATAGTTAGTATGCTAGCCTCTACTGTGGTAGATGATCATGTATTGATTAGTATGCTAGCCTCTAGTGTGGTAGATGATGATGTAATGGTTAGTGTTGTAGATGGTAGTGTAATAGTTATTATGCTAGCCTCTAGTGTGGTAGATGGTCGTGTAATTGTTAGTGTGCTCGCATCTAGTGTGGTAGATGGTCGTGTAATTGTTCGTATGCTAGCCTCTAGTGTGGTAGATGATCATGTGATGGTTAATATGCTAGCCTCTAGTGTGGTAGATGATCATGCAATGGTTATTGTGATAGATGGTTGTGTAATAGTTATTATGCTAGCCTATAGTGTGGTAGATGATCATGTAATGGTTAGTATGCTAGCCTCGAGTGTGGTAGATGATCGTGTAATGGTTAGTATGCTAGCCTCAAGTGTGGTAGATGATCATGTGATGGTTAATATGCTAGCCTCTAGTGTGGTAGATCGTGGGTTCAAGAACCCTTCGAGTTAAAACAAAGACTACAAAACTGTTATTTGATGTTTCTCCGCTAAGTAATAAGGTGAAAAGACAAAGATTTATTGGGGGCAGATCTGGATAGTGTATTCGAGTAGAGCAACATCTCTACCATCCGTTTGTCGTTTCTGTGAACTAGTACAATACAATCCAGTAAAGCGTGGTGGTCTAGTCCAAAGGGGACAATATTAGCATTTCATCGAGTGTAACTTGTTTTTGTCATGATATATCTGTCAAATGTATCATGTAGAGTTTAGCAACTATCTCTCACTTACTCAATACATTAGGGTTTGTATTCCTATGACTGAAGCACAAAATCAGTAATACTACAAATAGTTCTCCTCTAAGAGGTGCACTACATTTATATATACCGGTAAATAAATGTTTGAAGATCCGAAGTGTGCAATCAGAAGATATCAATTGGTGGAGAACAGAATTCCAATGACAATAATACAAAACCCAAAAGAAATATAATGCTTGACAACAAATCATACAGAACACATAAGATTGAGAAAGGTTGAAGTGAGGTGCTCCGGAAGGATAGTCATGTCCTGCTCCAAAAGAATCAGTCATATTACCAATCCAGTGAGTATTCAATATGTATTTTATAAATAAATATGGATCAGAGGGAGCGGTGATATAAATCATATTTCAAATGGACTAAGCAACCCTAGTGAAGCATAGCATTACAAAATAATAGAATCACAAACAGATCGGAAAACAAACACGCACTCAAGCACTATATCGTGTTCTATTCATTTTAAGGTGCTTTTTTATCAAAGGGTGTGACCCGTCGCGTATGATTACATCTCTAACTAGAACTCAACAGCCCATTCTTCCAAATATTAAAAATACTTATTCTATTTTACTAGGTTCTATGGGAAGCGATTCCTGCACACCTAATCCTTTTCAGATTGGAGGGACTTGTTTTAGATCTGTCGTGGACCCATTTTATATATGTACTTGTCCTCAAGACAAAAACGGAGTTCATTGTGAAAGTAAGTATTACCATGTTTACCTGTATGAACATATGTTTGAGCTTTACATATTTAAGATACCTGTTAGATAATTTAAGATAAAGTAAGTATTACCATGTTTACCTGTATGAACATATGTCTGAGCTTTACATATTTAAGATACCAGTTAGATAATTTGAAGATACCATAGGGAATAATAGGAGGCTTATATCGAAGAAGAGCAAAAAAAAAGAAAAACAATCGCATTGTCACAATTAAAAGGAAAATGACAAACAATGATCTACAAAACTCTATGTACAAACAATCGAATCCCACTATAAAAGTGATTAACTGGGGTGCTCCTCAACACAAACGGAACATAATGTGTAATGATACATGCCATACCATTTTATTTTTACATACAAGATCGATGTTTGATTATTATCTATATTATTTTAAAGAATAAGTCATAGTTCATAATTTTACTTCTTTGAAAAATACTAAATTGAATGGTGTATAGATAAATTAAAATGTTAACCCTTTATCTTCAAACTCTACTTAGTCGTAGTACACATAATGGTCCATAATAAAACAAAATAGAGAGTAGGGTACACATAATGGTCCATAATAAAACAAAATAGAGAGTAGGGTACACATGTTGGTCCATTATAAAAGAGAATAGAGGGTAGGGTACACATAATGGTCCAAAATAAAACAAAATAGAGAGTAGGGTACACATGTTGGTCCATTATAAAACAGAATAGAGGGTAGGGTACACATAATGGTCCAAAATAAAATAAAATAGAGAGTAGGGTACACATGTTGTTCCATAGTAAAACAAAATAGAGAGTAGGGTACACATAATGGTCCAAAATAAAACAAAATAGAGAGTAGGGTACACAGAATGGTCCAAAATAAAACAAAATAGAGAGTAGGGTACACATAATGGTCCATAATAAAACAAAATAGAGAGTAGGGTACACATAATGGTCCATAGCAAAATAAAATAGAGAGTAGGGTACACATTATAGTCCATAATAAAGCAAAATAGACGGTAGGGTACACATTATGGTCCATACTAAAACAAACTAGAGAGTAGGGTACACATAATGGTCCACAATAAAACAAAATAGAGAGTAGGGTACACATAATGGTCCATAGTAAAAAAAAATAGAGAGTAGGGTACACATAATGGTCCATACTAAAACACAATAGAGAGTAGGATACACATAATGGTCCAAAATAAAACAAAATAGAGAGTAGGGTACACATAATGGTCCAAAATAAAACAAAATAGAGAGTAGGGTACACATAATGGTCCATAATAGAACAAAATAGAGAGTAGGGTACACATAATGGTCGATAGCAAAATAAAATAGAGAGTAGGGTACACATTATAGTCCATAATAAAGCAAAATAGACGGTAGGGTACACATTATGGTCCATACTAAAACAAACTAGAGAGTAGGGTACACATAATGGTCCATAATAAAACAAAATAGAGAGTAGGGTACATATTATGGTCCATATTAAAACAAAATAGAGAGTAGGGTACACATGCTAATTATACATAATGGTAATAACAATGGTTAATATGCTAGCCTCTAGCGTGGTAGATGGTCATATAATAGTTAGTATGCTAGCCTCCGAACAATCTTCCAAAGGGAAAGTCAAAACTCAAAGTATATAAACAGACCAAATCAGTCAACAACCGAAAAACTGTGAAAACCGTAATGACCCTGACTTGGTACAGGCATTTCAAAAGAAATGGTGAAATGTGAAACATATAGTGAAACCCTAGTGTTGAAGCAACACCACATGAGGGTGAGGACAGGCAAAACATGGATGGCCATAACAGGACCAATCAAATCTCGTTGTAAGGGAGACATGCTAGCATCTGTTGTTGCTACAGAATCACCGATAATATAAACATAGGTAGGGTTATCTTATCAATTTGAAGGACAAGCATATACAAAAACAATTCGTACGAACAATATGCAATTTTAAATGAGACAATAGCTATAATAAGCACATGTGACAGGTGTTTCGATAAAGAACCGATGGTGCTGCTCCATGCCTGATACATGTCTTGAAATCGCCATTTACAAGAAGAGTTTGAATATAACAACGGGAAATTAAAATCCGTAAATCGATGAAGGACAGACAACACAATGGCCAAAAGAAAAAGGACAAACGACGATCTTTAATACATACACAACAACCTAAACATCGTGTAGCACGAAACCCACTAAATCCAAAGTCTGTACACAGTACATATTTGGTCAGTAGTATACTTCATACAACAGGTGCTATGACACTGTATTTCTATGTTTCAAACGAAGTCGGGATTTGTGTTCCAAACCCTTGTCTTAATGGAGAGTCTTGTACAGATCTGGTAAGCTCACCTATATGTAAATGTTGACCTGGATGGTTGCCACGTTATTGTCAAGGTAACTATCAACATGTTTGGTTTATGGATTATGGTGCTTATCGTCACTTTCAACAATATTTCATTTCATATCGTGGCGGTTGGTTTCATTGGTGGAAGAAACCGAAGTACCCGGAGAAAACCACTGACCTGTCGCAACTAACTGACAAACGTTATCACATAATATTGTATGGAGTACCTCCCCACCCCCTTATGAACGGGGTTAGAGCTCACACGTCTCGGGGTGATAAGCATTGATTACATAGGTATAGGTAGTTGTAAGTCCAAATGCCATGCGATCACGACCATGATGGCCACTACTATTTACATAAATTGATATAAGACAAATATATCCTTAGGAAATTGGGTTTATTACATCAAATATATAAATTATACATTGGTAAGAAATATAAATATGTTCAACATAAATCAAACACAATTTACGAATATACAAAGCTCTTTTAAGTAAAGCAATCTAAAATATAGTTCATTTAACATAAACAAAGGTACGTGAAAGACAATGTGGCAGCTTGACCCTCACTTTTTAACATTTGTATCAATGATTTAAGTCCCTTATTTATTGAAGGAAAATGTACTCCTGTTTAACTTGTCCATTCAAAATTGGGAAGTTTACTTTATGCAGATGATTAAATTATATATTATCATAAAGCTGCCCTGGTTTACAAGTGGTTTACATTACTGTATTAAATGGCAACTAACAGTGGATGTTAAAAAATCTAAAACAATGACAATACAAAACAACCCATCTAAGATGAACAAATCCTGCATTAAATGGAAAGGAAAATTACATGAAAATGAATATGATTATAAATATATATCGTTATGGTTATTGTGTTAAACACCACTTTCAACGCTATTTCAGTCATATCGTGGCGGTCAGTTGTATTGGTAGAGGAAACCGGAGAAAACAACCGACCTTTCGTAAGTCATTGACAAAGTTTATCACATGATATTGTTTCGAGTACAGCTCGACATGGGCGGTGTTCGAACTCACAACGTTAATCATGATAGGCACTGATTACACAGGTAGTTGTAGATGCAACTAACATACCGTCACGACCACAACTGCCCCACACACATATATATATATATATATAAATATGAAGGGTGTGTCATTACTTGTAATGAAAGCTTGGCTAATTGTAGTTTAGATCTAGCAAATAAAGCAAGACACGTTTTATTTGCTATGCTATTCTATATATTTATGTCTTTTCCTTTGGTTGATTTGTAAATTGCTTGTTTCATTTTCCTCACAAAAAAAATGGACGATGTCAAATTGGAACTACCAGACAATACGATGACGAAAAGAAACATGATATAAATACAATGAATAGTCAATGAAACCCATCTAAATAAACTAACGATTGACCAACAAGAACGTCACAAATGACCAGTGATATGTTCCACTTGTCATAAGCACTTCCCTGTCTTCTCCTCATTCATGGCTTACCACCCGGTTTACATGACGGGTGCCACAAGTGGAGTAGGAACTGCTTACCGTTCCTGGGCTTGTGCGTTCACAGGTAGTGCTTAGTGGGTTTGCGGAAAACTATCTTTAGCTTGATGTGTATTTGTTAGGTAGATCGTTGTTTGTCCTTTTGTCCTGTTTCTTTTGACCATTCTGATGTCTGTCCTGCTTCGATTTACCGATTATGATTACTCTTTTGGTATCTTCAAAATCTTCTCAATAAACGGAGGATAAAACCAGGTTCTTCGGACATGTAAGCAATTCCTGGTCCAGTTGCAACAATAGCCATATAGTCCGTTTTAAAAATCAGCTGATTAGCCATGAAAGTGGAAATAACATACCGTGGTCATTTGTGACACCTATGTTATGTAGCGGTTTGCCAATTCATGATGATGGAACACCTGTAAATGCAAGTGTAAGCTGCACCAGCAATCAAATATTTGTATGTACCCATGCACTGTGTTTCCTCCTTTCTTTCTTAATATTATACACCTGGAAAGCACTTTCGTGACCGCAAATGTGAGGTGAGATGAGAAGATCATTCCGAGCAAAACATATGAATGATGGTATATTTATCGAGGATTTGGTAACGTGACGTCATTATAACGTCATATTAGAAAGCAACGATGTTATGTTAATATCACTCTAGTTGCTTCATAATAGATTTGTTGCATGTAAAGATCAAAGAGAAAATGTACAAATATAGCCATTTTTTCTAAATATCATTAACGTTACAGAAGACCGAAAGGGAGAATTCAAGAACGGACAAAACAGAAGAAGTGGCAACTAATGGGACAACATACAGAACGTAGACAAAAGAAAAAGAGGAAAACCTTGTAAAACAGATAATTACGCTTACAGAAATAGAACATCTGTCTGGTTTCTCGTACACCATTACATATGGTGCAGAATATTTGAAATATAACATCTACTTACAAAATCTCAAATCAATCCTTTTTAAAATATCTAAGTTTTCGTACCCTGCTATTTCAGAGACATACCAAAATAATGGGAATATTATAACCTTATCAATCATATCTTGTTATAATTAAGTCGCTTATTTATTATGCCTACTTTTTTATTTTGCAAACACGCATACACATGTTCTTATTGCCTGATCATTTACATATGTTATATGCTGGCAAGTTGGTACTTTCTTCTTGCAAATATAGCATCAATATATTTAGTTTTAAGCATATTTTATTCACAGCTGCATATGAATGGAATTGAGCAAACAACTATACCTATGCAAGATGTTTCCATTTTCATGCACAAGGCATACGTTCAGTAATAAGTGTTTGAGTATGTACACATTATATCAATAATATAAGATGATTAATTATGTTCCTGCAATACACGTAATTATGAGCACCAACACTAATTCATCAATATACATATATATTGTATATAGTTGCACCTTATATCAGATTGCTGCCTTCTGATTGGTTGATGAATGATGAAAGGGGTATATTTTTTACTAATTCTTAGCTTTTTCAGTTTGTTCACCATTGCCGAAGTATTCCACGGTACTGTAGGCATTTACCCCACTCGAGACGAAATCCCTTCTTTAAATAGTTTTTGACGTCACGGATGTTATTCGAATTACTCGAATTCCTTCTTTCAACCAATTGCAATGCTAAAGTAAAGACAATGACGACCGTGTCAGCCGTTATGTTTGAAATCGTTGAAATGTATACATTTCAAATTCATTTGCATTGGGTTTTATTTGCATGTTGTATGTTAAAGCAAAACGGTGATTTATTTTATTTTTGAGTTTTATAAACTTCTTTGAAAATATTTTTCCTGTTTTCGTAGATTGATTTTAAGTCTCAGTTGAAAATCAAATGATTGAGGTTGTCTGAAGTTCTGAACCTGCTTGCATGCCACTGTTTTACTTGCTGTTAAATATTCGGCGAAATTAAATAAATATATCCTGTTAGTGAGTGTTATTTGCAAAAAAATACTGGTTTCGAGAACAGTCAAATTTCCCTCGCCGCTTATACGCTCGGGATATTTGCTTCTCCTCTCAACCGGTATTTTTCGTAAATAACCCTCACTAACAGCATGTATTTGCATAATGTATATTTCATGTAAAAAATGGTTTTAATCAAATCTATTAAAAATAATGTAGAAAGGTTTATAAATATAAATAGAAAATAAAGATATGTTAACTATTCAATTATTAAAAAAAGTAAAATTAATTTTTGATTAATTACAAATAATTCTACAGTTTTCTAATTTTAATTTAAATCAAAACTGTTATATAACATAATGACTAGATATGCATTTGTTAACACAAATACAATCTCATTTCAATTTTCCAGTTTTCAAAATTTCAATGAAAGCAGTTTTAAGACTGTAAAACAACATTCTTTCAAAATCATGCTATATAATAGTAACTGGTATGGAGGGCAATATCAATGGTATTTTGACCCCTCAATGCATAGTATTTGATCCCCTACTCATGGTATATCGAACCCCCTTCCCATGGTATATCCACACCCCATTCATGGTAATTTGACCCCCCATATATGGTATTTTGACCCCCTACGCATGGTATATCGACCTCCTTACCCATGGTATATCGGACCCCTTACCCATGGTAGTTTGACCCCTCTATGCATGGTATTTTAACCCATATGCGTGGTACTTTGACCCCCTACCGATAGTGTATCGATCCCCTAACCATGATATTTTGACCCTCCTATACATGATATTTTGACCCCTTTACCCAAGGTATATCGAACCCCTACCCATGGTATTTTGACCCCTATGCATGGTATTTTGACCTCTCTACCCATGGTATAACGAATCCCCTACTCATGGTATATCGACCCCCTATCAATGGTATTTTGACCCCCTTATGCATAGTATTTGACCCCCCTACTCATGATATATCCACTCCCCATTCATGGTATTATGACCACCCATACATGGTAATTTGACCCCCTACCCATGGTATTTTGACCCCTCTATACATTATATTTTTACCAAAATCCTTGGGATTTTTACCTCCTACCCATAACATATCGACCCCCTAACCATGGTATTTTGACCTCGCTATGCATGGTATTTTTACTCCCTATGCATGGTATTTTGACCCCCTACCGATAGGGTATCGATCCCCTAACAGTGGTATGTTGACCTTCCTGTACATGGTATTTTGACCCCTTTACCCATGGTATATCGAACCCCCGACCCATGGAATGTTGACCCCTATACATGGTATTTTGACCCCTCTACCCATGGCATAGCGAATCCCCTACCCATGGTATGTCGACCTCCTATCAATGATATGTTGACCCCTATGCATAGTATTTTTACCCCCCACCCATGGTATATCGAACCCCCTACCCATGGCATATCGACCCCCCATTCATGGTATTTTGACCCCGCTATACATGGTATTTTGACCCCCGAGCCATGATAGTTTGACCCCTCTATGCAAGAAATGTTTACCCCTATCCTTGGTATTTTTACCACCTACCCATAGTATATCGACCTCCTAACCATGGTATTTTCACCCCCCCTATGCATGGTATTTTCACCCCTCTAGCCATGGTATATCGAACCCCCTACCCATGGTATTTTGACCCCCTATGCATTGTATTTTGACTCCCCTACCCTTGCTATCTCGAACTGCCTACCATGGTATATCGACCCCTATCCATGTCATTTTGTCCCCCATACTCATGGTATATCGAACTCCCTTCCCTACCAATCGTATTTCAACCACCCCTATCTATGGTATTTTGACTCCCCTTCCTATCTCTTGATTAGAAATGAGGGGGTCAAAATACCATGGGGGTTCAATTTAACATAGAGGGGGGTCAGTTTTAAATAAGGGGGTCAATATACCTTGGATAAAAATTTACCCCGGGGTTAATTTACCATGGCGGTCAACATACTATATGACACGGGCGCAAACCCAGCCGTATTGGTGATAGGTTTGTATGAGTTGTTAGGTAATCCAACTACCTAACTCATTGAGCCACCTGGACCCGAATAGTCAACGAAACCTTCTAAATAAACTAACGATTCACCAACACGAACGTCACAAATGACCAGTGATATGTTCTACTTACCATAAGCACTTCCTGTCCTCTCCTCATTCGTGGCTTATCAATGGGTTTGCACGACGGGTGCCACTATTGGAACAGGAACTGCTAACCTTTCCGGAGCTCACGAGTTCACGCCAACTTTTAGTGAGTACTTGTTATTACATTTTCAGTTTTATGTATATGTTTTGTTTGTCCTTTTGCCCTTTTTCTTTTGACCATTGTGTTGTCTGTCCTGCTTCGCTTTACGGATTATGATTACCCTTTTGGTATCTACAAACTCTTCTCAATAAACCGAGAATAAACCCAGTAGCGACACTAGCCATATTGTCCGCTTAAGCTGCATCAACAATCAATAAGTCTATCAAATATTTGTGTGTACCTATGCACTATGTGTCCTCCTTTCTTTCTTAGCATTATGCATCTGTAAAACACTTTCGTGACCGCAGATGTGAGGTGCGATGATAAGTCCATTTCGAGCAAAACATATGAATGATGATATGTGTATCGATGATTTGGTAACGTGACGTCATTTTAACGTCATATTAGAAAACAACAATGTTATGTTAATATCACTCTAGTTGCTTGATAATATATATCGCAGCATGAAAAGATCAAAGAGAAAATGTACAAATATAGCCATTTATTCTCAATACCATAAACGTTAGAGAAACCCGAAAGGGGAATTCAAGAACTAACAAAGCATAGGAACTGGAAACCATTGGGACAACATACAGAACGTAGAAAAAAACAAAAGAAGAAAACCTTGTAAAACAGATAATTACGCTTACAGAAATGGAACATCTGCCTGGTTTCTCGTACACCATTAATGTTGGTGCAGATCGCTTTAAGTGTGTACTTACACATATCTAAGTTTTTGTACCCTGCTATTTCAGACACATACCAAAAATAATGGGAACAATAAAACCTTATCAAGCATATCTAGTTAAAATTGTATTGCTAGATTTATTGCCCCTCTGGTATCTTCAAGCTCTTCGTATGCCTACATGTGTAGTTTGCATCAAAGTATACACATGTCCTTATTGCCTGATCACTTAAATGTTATCTGTTCGCAAGGCAATATTTCCTTCTTGAAACTATAACATCAATATATTTAGTTTTTAACATATTTTATTTACAACTGCATATGAATGAGAGTGAGCAAAATGTTATGTCCATACAAGCTATAATGTTAATTTATTCATCATTATATTCAGCATATTTATTAAAAGTGGATGTCTATGTAATGTTCTACATTGTTGTATCAGACTTGTCAATTTTAATAAAGCACACAGTTCGTTCTAGACAAGGTAGAGTGTGTATTCCATTTATTTTTTATATATTTTTTTTTCACAATTAATATCTTTAATGAAATCTTTATATTTGTTAGTGGAAAAAACATACGTACCAGTACCTTAGCCTGGCCTCGTTAATATCAGTAGCATGTCATAGATATATAGTGTTAGTCGTGTTAGTCCAATACAATTAAATTTATCAATGAAAATGAATACGGATTTTGAGAGTCAGTTTATAAGTGTTAATAATTTCAGGCTTGTTTGTTTACTTCCTATTGCAGCATATACGTACATATGCACTTTCGTTTTTGACCCACGTGTTGGGAGATATGAAAAAGCTAAAAAAAAATATTTTTGTTTATTAATATTATATATGGATTATTCAATACAACGGAGATACAAACTATATTACTTAAGACATTATCCTATCCTATCCAGAAAATATTTGAGCTTTGAAAAAGAGATACTTGAAATCACTCTCAATTTTTATTCAACAACTTTAACAAGGATATAATTAACCATTCAATCCATAGGATCTTCATCTTCACATTACTGACTGTGTGTACATATAATATTTTTTGTTTCATTTATGTCTGACTTGAAAAATAAAAAGAGCAAAATAACAAAAAAAAATATAGAGAACACAGAAATAAATACAGAAAACAACATACATTTTAACAAAACAAAATACACATATAAGAGACAACACACAATGTGTGACATACACATTATTTGTACAATGTATGTTTATACTAACAAGATATAAGTATATGGTATGATTTACTGAATATGAAATCTTTACTCAAATCTAGAAAAAGAATTGCACCGTCAATGTTAAAGTGTTCAGAATAATTTGTTTAATGTTAAAACCTATGCACCTGTTATTTATGTAACCATTTTGATCATTTGATATTAATTAGTGGAAACACTTTCTTGAATCGTTCAGCTAAGGCATAAGCAATTCATGTTGTGTCAGTATTTAAAAGTGTAATTGGTCTATCATTTGAGAGGGATAAGATATCATTTTTTTCTTGTATATTAAAGTTAGCATACCCAGTTTTTGAGATTGAGTAAGTTATTTCCGGTCATAATTGTAATTGAATACTGGAACAATAAAATATTTAAGGCTTTCCCAAAAGCGTCTGTGCAATTCTACTGTTATGCCATCATAATCGGGTGATCGATTTAGACGCATTTTAAATATTGCACTCTTCTATATTCAATTTTCCATCAGATCAAACTTTCTTCCATTCTTAATGTTTTGTTAATTTTTGTGTTTTCTATTTATGTTTTTACTTCTTCAATATTAGGGTGTGTAGACTTGAACTGATTTTCATAATAAGATTTACTCAACTGTATTATTTTTGTTTGTTGTCTAGTTATAACACCATTTTGATCATAAAGTGAATTAATCATTTTTCGTGTCTGTCTAGTTTTCTCTAATCCCAAGAATATTTAGTATTCTTTTCACCTTGTTCTACCCATTGAACTCTAGGATCTTATTTGAGCCTTTACAAAATATAAATTTTCAAAGTTTTTTTTTCTATTTCATTATGTTTGGGGGTTTAAAACATTGCTTTCATAAAACATCTTCTTTTACATTTAAACTTTTTAGCTTTTGTTCCAGCACTTGAATTTCACTTTTTCTCTTTTGGCTTTCTGACTTACTAAAAAATTTTTTTTTTTTCTAAGTATTTTTGAATGCATCCCAGGCACATCTAATATCTTTATATTGATTGACATTATTTTTGAAACGTGTTATTAGGTTTTCAATAAGGTTTTGAAAAATATATAATAAAATAAAAGAAAACTTAACTATTATGTAAAATGTGAGATTAAACAATGTCGTGGGTATTAATTTTCTATTGTAAAATCGAATACCTTTCTCGAATTGAACAACGTAACGTCTTTTCCTTTGCATTTACAAATATTGGACCAGATGTTGAAAGAAGATTACTTGATTTTCGTTTCATATTTTTAACATGTATATATGTTTCCCGTAATATATCACTCAATACTGAAGGGTGCTCCTTAAAAAGGATGATAATTATGTTATTCCTCTTTTACTTGAAGGATTTAATGTCTTGATTTAAAGAATGGTCTTTTGTACCGATAATCCAGACTCCTGAAAGGATACAATTAAAATATAGGTTAAATATTAGTCAACAAAACCTATATATCATACATGTAATGTCAGGAGATGAGGTGACATATTCATATATTGCCAAGTCTTCATCGCGTAGTTATTTGCTTAGGAACAAATTAAATGTTGATATCTTTGAAAATGAAAGAAAATATTTGTATATATACATTCCTTCTGGCAAAGACTGCAAATAATGGCATCAGTTCATTAGGCTGTTCATGCAAAGTATTTTTTTTTATTTTTTTTTTCAATTTCAATAATTTTCATAAACAACTGATAATTCATTGCAACTAGCAACTTGTAAAAAATATGTGGCTTTCCCAGCTTGTAGCTATGAGCGTGCCTGGTGTAGTTTGTGATAAAGTAGCTATATACATGTTAATACATATATACAAGAATGACATAAACAATCATACACTATTTTGATTAAATACTATTTTGCACATGAATAAGACATAATTATGTATCCTCTTATTACAATATAACAATTGAGTGTTAATATCTTTGAAAAAGAAACCATGTTACAACAGAGTGTACATGCACGATCTTGCAGTGACAAGAAATAATACTAATACTTTAAAACAAATCCTTTCGATGGACGAAAAATTAATTTTCATTTCCATTAATCTTCATGGGAAAAATATGACTTATTATACTGATCATGATACACAATGTCATAATAAGTGATTAACGATGTTGTTTTTTTGAAAACGAGAGGACATTTCTCAGTCATCTCAGCGAAGGGCGAAAACCCTGAGATGAGAGATGACTGAGAAATGTCCTCGAGTTTTAGAAAACACCGTTAATTATTTTATCGCTATGCTAGTATTTTTATCAAGGATTTGGTAATGTGACGTCATTATAACGTCATATTAGAAAAGAGGGATATTACTAAGGGTCATTGACAACAGTTAGCGATTAGCGATAATTTGAATCATCTCAGCGCTTACGTGATTGTAAACATAATGGTTTTAAGCTTCAAAGGGAAAGTAGTGAAAAAAGCCCTTACATCATACCTCTATGGTTTCATAAGGATGATATTGGATCACATCATAATCTGTTGTTGTGATCTGAGCACCTACAGAAATAAATGTGTTATATATTGTAATATACTGTGGTATAATGTATACCTTATATATTTGTAAGACGAGTTTGAAGATATCAAAGTGGTAATCGTAAATCGAAGAAGGACAGCAAACACAATGGCCAGAAGAAAATGGGGAATTGAAAAAAAAACGATCTATCTATAAAACCCTATGCAAAAAAAACTAAAGATCAAGCCACACGAACCCCTCTAAAACCCGAGGGTGAACTCATGTGCTCCGGAAGTGTGAGCAGTTCTTTCTACACCAGTGACACCAGTCGTGTTAGTCTAGTTACAAGCACGGTGATAGCCTATATAATATAGAATCCTTGGTATGCCTGCAATGCTGTTAAAGTGGTCTTAATTACTAATCAATCAGCCTTATATGTTTTGCATATATATGAAAAGTTTGTATATCATAAGAGTTATTTCGATTAACATGATTAATTGTAATTTTTACAATTATTTCATTTTCAACTTTAGAGGAATCTATCTGATTTCTTAGGTACGTAGTTATGAACTTAATACTTGAATTACATTGTTGCATAAACTGTTACTAAATTCACTCAACATTTACCCAAGGTCGTCATTAAAGCTACCAAGGGTAGTCGTGGTAGCGATCGAATAGTAGTTGGATTTACAACTACATATGTAATCAGTGCCTATCAACACTAACGTTATACGTTCGCATCCTGCTCAGGCAAGGTGTACGCGTTACCACATTATGTGATCAAGGAACAAATAAAAAAATGGAACATAGTATAGTAAGACGTGCTTTGGCTATACATGAACACGAGCGACTACACAAATTCAAATAATGGAAAATCACTATGTATTGATGTTCTACATTTCAGTCACCATAGGGCTTTCAAGAATGAACATAACGCATGCCCTAAAATGAGTGTGAAACGAACCTTAGACTCTCTATGCAGCAGTTTATTAGCGGTGCTCTTTACTTTTGCCGATGAACGCTACAGCTGGTCATCTATATCGTTTTGATGTCACTTGGTGTATATAATATTATTTCCCAGATGTTTTAAAATAATATACAGGTGAGGTAATCTTACAAATACCGTCATCATATATTTACTCTGTTTTCAATTTATTCTGGACATTTTACTCTGAAAGGGTATTATGGCATATAACCACCATATACATATCACCCACCATATTTGGAAGTGAGGAAAGACCCAGCTATCAAGACATGAACTTCAGTTAGACATGCTACAAAGGAAACATTAAACGTATTGGTACTTAACTTTATTGTGTAGTCTACAATTATACAGCATAACAAACTAAAGCCAAACTACCTAAAATATGTTTGGGTCCAAATTAAACTTACCAATGTTCAAACCACCGCTACCGAAAGTAGTATTTTCGTATTCTCTCTTTTTTCTATATCTAAAATAAAAGTAAACTCTAATGTTTTCTTTTTATTTCTTATATCTCCTCCACAATGTTTGTGTTTGTAACTAGCCACACTGTATATCACAGTAGGCTTTTATCATTGCACTTTTGCTTTGTTTTAGAGTTTAACATATGTCATAGGATTGGTTGAATTTATCCCCGGTTTGTCTGTTGTTCGAAATGTAGCTTTTTGTGTAGTGCTCTGAGGATCATTGTTTCTTTCTTTTCTTTAGGCCATTGAATTGTATGTACTCGATTCCTAGGATATAACTGGAATATAATTTGTCGTGAATCTTCACAATAATTATAATACATTGTGAAAAATGTTGAATTTAAGCAAAGACATTTATTAACATTGTTAAGAAAGATATATCCTCTCCTATTAGTTGTTGAACATATGCAGAATATTAAATAAGGGTAATAAGAAAATTACCGAACAATATTACAAAGGGAAAGTCAAAACTCATAATTATATAAACAGACAAAATCAGTCAACAACCAGAAAACTGTGAAAACCGTAATGACCCTGACTTGGTACAGACATTTCTAAAGAAATGGTGGGTTGAATCATATTTTAAATGATAACGAAGCTGTCAGATTACCTCAGTGTAGCAAAAACAATGCCAGCCACTAAAGCTGTAACAAGGAAGCCTCCCACCCCTATATATACTGCAGTATAATTATCAGCTGTAAAGACAAATACATGTATGTGTATTACAGTTAGTGAAATCAAGTAGGAAACATAAAATGAATACTTTCTAATTACACCCCGACATAACACGGACCGCCATGTTATACATATAATATTAGGAAGAGAAATAACAATGAAAAACAATTAAACACTACTTTGTTGAAACAATTCCAATATCCAGTCTAAATATCTTAGAAAGGGTAATATCTTTATCCATAGCACACAAATAAATAGGCGATGTATTTCCTGAACGGTCAAAGTCACTATAATAAATAGTTGTAGGGTTAACCTATTTTTATATCGAGGTCAGCATAATACACCACTGAATCTGTTTTGGTAGATGGAATGAACCCATACTTTAGACTTATTTATTTGGAAATATGTTCTGAAAGCGTGAATCGTATATGATGTCACTTTCAGCAATCCAATATTCCACGGTCGTCATTAGGAATTGAACGATGAATACTGAATTCGAGTGACTCAAATGCTTTCAGATCTATCTCACAACAAGAGCAACACGATGATGTCATTAGTGGAGCAGGAACTACTCGTCTTTCCGAAGTTCACACCGGCTATTAGTAATGTTCAATCTTTAGTTTTCTGTTCAATATTTGGTAGCTCATTGTTTGCCTTCTTCGTTTTTTGGCAATTGTATTATCGGTTCTTATTCAATTTACAGCTTCTGATTTCTCCTTTCATATCTTCAAACGTTTTCCTACAGTCACCGTGGCATTACTTCAATTGAAAACTTTTGAAATATAGCGATGTTGCTGTTCGTGGTGTTAATATTGGTCTATGTATACCTAACAAATGACAACTGTCTCCTTTAAAGCCTTTAATACATCCATATGTACAATGTCCGTTCTGTCTGTCACATATCCTGTTGGTACATGTAATACAGTGGTAGTCACAATTGACGCCATATGTACCTGTCATGCAACCTGAAGAAACAAGCAAAGAAATTACTGGACGTTGACACTGGTATAGAGTTAGTGTTATGGTGTCTAAGGCCACTTTTTATTTCAACAATATCGTGGAGGTCAGATTTATTGGTGGCGGAAACCGGAGTTCTCGGAGAAAATCAATGACCTGTCGCAAGTCACTGACAAACTTAATCACATTATGTAGTATCCCACTGGTATATATACCGATTACAACAAGGTATACAGCACATGAGAGTACCCCATATCTTTGCTTCGGATAATTAAAATCTTATATTTCAGCAAGTTTTGACATTAGAGTAGCTTGACAATTTAATTATCAATATAACTATGCATACGATAATTTATGACGCCTTTCTATTACGTTCTTTTTATTCCGTGACACTAGCTGTGTAATAACATACGTCCTGTGCAACTAAGCATTTAAAATGTAATGTATTAGTCTAGTAAGTGAGGAGCAGAAGCCCATCAAATTAGATGAACACCTTCGATTGTATTGAAGTGTCTACCATAGGAGTGAGTAATAATATATATGTGTATTTGAAGTGTCGATTTTCTGATTGCCTAGTGATGACTTTTTTTCACCTTTTTTCTTTTTTGAATTTATTCATACATTTCCGACTATTTTCAACTATATTTAAATAGTTTTATACATTTACCTTTGTCACACTTAAGTCCGTACCATCCTGCTTTGCATATGTCTTCAATATCACAAACTCCATCAGAACTGTTACATAATTCAGATATACATCCCTCACATGTATCATTACAGTTATTACCAAATAGTCCTTTACTGCAAGCTTTAAATAATATATAAAACAAATATGTAAACCCTTGAGTCCAACGATGGTGCGACCACTAATTTACAGAATTATGTTCTACAGAAACACTTGAAAACAATCAACATATATGTGTAAGTATTTGATAATGTGCTTATATAAGTATCTCAGTTAGACATCAGAAGGTTGTGGTTGAGATCCCGTTAACTGGTTTAATCCGGTCACATTGTGTGTTTGCTCCAAGCCAGGACATCGAGTCCCAACGGCATATGATGTGATCTTTTCTTCATACAAATACGCTAATGGTCTTATAAATACTCGATTGTATCGATCGGCAAATCAACAGTCCTTCGCATTCGCATTGACGAAATCATCATTCAAATTGTATCATATAAAATAAATTATACAGAGAAACCTGTATAAGCCGAACCTTCTTGGGACCAACTTTTGTGTTCAGAATAAACAGGACTTCGGATTATACTGATTAATTAAACAAATGTTTTCTACATTATGACTTTATTTAAAGTTCGGTTGATACATAATTTCAATTTATTCAGGGTTCGGTTTAGACAGGATTTATGGTATCATTAGTACTGTTTTGTTTTCCTCTTCGATATTCTGTAATATTTATTTGTATATATAATTTGTTTCTACAATTTGAAGATACCAAAGCGATATTCAAATACCGCCAATCAAGCATATCTGTATAAATATTTTAGTTAGAAATCAGATTATCAGAATGTTGTGGTTGAGATTTCGTTCACCGATTTAACATGGTCCCATTTTGTTTCTACCCCGGGCCAATGTCATAAGCCGTCATCTATTTTTCCCAAATGGTTGTAGTTGTATTGATATGGGTGGAATTGTATAAACTTTCTTTTCATAACTTCGTAAACTACACCATATAAATCTGACTATTTAAACTGCTTTGAGTTAGTGATGTGCAATTGTCAATGGTGGTGTCTTTTCTGCAATTAGCACATATGTCAACACGTGGCGATCAAACCCGCCTTGTTTACAATATTGACCATCAAACTTACGTTTTCTACAGTAGAAACACACCAAACTTTACTGCTTACAATATGGACCCATCGAACTTATGTTGTTTACAGCATGGATACATTAAGCATACGCTGTTTACAATATGGACCCATAAACCTTATTTTGCTGATGGAATGGACCCATCAAGCTTATGTTGTTTACAGTATGGACACATCAATCTTATGTTTTTTAACGGAGTGGACCCATCAAACTTAAATTGTTTACATCATGGATGCATTTAACTTACTCTGTTTACAATGTGGAACCATCAAGCTTATGTTGTTTACAGTATGGACACATCAAACCTCGTTTCTTACAATATGGACTAATCATACTTGCGTTGCTTGCAGCATGGAGCCATTAAGCTTACGTTGTTTACACCATGGATTCATCAAAATACGATGTTTACAGTATGGACTCAGTACACTTACGTTGCTTACACTATACGACCCATCAAATGCACATTGTTTACACTATAAGCCCATCAGACCCACGTTGCTTACAGTATGGACCGCATCAACATGACGTTGTTTACAGCATTGACCATCAAACTGATGTTGTCTACAGTATGCACACATCAAATTTATATTGTTCATGATATGGACCTATTACACGTATGTTGATTACAGCATATACCTATCAATCTTACGTTATTTACGGTATGGACACATCAAACTTACGTTTTTATCAGTACGGACACACCAAACCTACGCTGTTTACACTATGGACCCATTAAGCTTAACTTGCTTATGGAATGGACCCATCAACATTATATTGTTTACAGTATGGAACCAACAAACGTATGTTCTTTACGGAATAGACTCATCAAACTTAAATTGCTTGGAGCATGGACATATCATATGTACGTTGCTTACATTATTGACTAATCATATTTACGTTGTTTATAGTATGGACCCATCAACATGACGTTGCTTACAGCATGGAGCCATTACGATTACGTTGTTTACATCATGGATACATCACACTACGATGTTTGCAGTATGGACTCATTAAACTTACTTTGTTTACACTATAGACCCATCAAACCCACGTTGTTTACAGTATATATCCACCAAAATTACGTTGTTTACAGAAAAGAGCTATTAAACTTACGTTGTTTAAATGGTGGATTTATCAATCTTACCTTGTTTGCAGTATGGATTCATCAACCTTATGTTGTTTACATTATGGACCCTACATGTTTACTTGGTTTACAGTATGGGGCCATCAAACACTGTTTACATCATAGGATTAGTAAACTTACGTTGTATACAGTATATACCCATCCAACCCTTTCTACAACCAGATAAACATACACCAGACACAATATGACAAGTGCTATTATAACAGTTATTAGAGCAATATTGGCTACAGTTCGGTCCATATCTTCCATCCACACAAGCTGCAATTAAATTGTTTATAACACACAATGACAAAGAAAAACACTATCATGCATGATATATATGTACCGATGCATTGCCAATGTCCTTTAATGTTGTTGATGGTGGCAAATACAATGGTACATGTCAACATTATTATGTTGTCTCATATATGATATCATTTCGGGATTCCTGTCGAATAAGACTTATTATACATATAATACTGACACACGTTTTGTAGAGTATTGAACAATGACAATTGCTTTATAGTGAATAAGCCAGCGTAGCATGGAAAACAATCCTGCGTATGTAACATAAACGTCATACAAGATTGTCTAAACATAACACAGAACATGTTACACATCTGAATACACTACTCACATTTCCAAAAACCATAGTAACCACTGACAACTGAATCACTAGCTTTTCTGGTCCTGTCATGACAACAACTAGTTCATTGAATTTGCTTCCTGAACGCTACGCATAATATGCAGTAGTATACTGCAGTGCAATGTAGTGTAGTGTAGTGTAGAGTAGTGTAGTGTAGAGTAGTGTATTGTCGTGTAGAGTAGTGTAGTGTATAATAGCTTAGTGTAGAGTAGTTTAGTGTAGCTTAGAGTTGTGTTGTGTAGTGTATAGTAGTGTTGTGTAATGTAGTGCAGTGTAGCGTCGCTTACTGTAGTTTTGAGTAGTTTACTGTAGAGTAGTGTCGTGTAGTGTAGGGTATTATACTGTAGTGCAGTGTAGTGTACAGTAGTGTCGTGTAGTGTAGAGAAGCATAGTGTAGTACAGTGTAGTGTAGTGCAGTGTAGTATATTGTAGAGTAGTGTAGTGTAGAGTAACGTTGTGTAGTGTAGCGTAGTGTATATTAGCTTAGTGCAGAGTAGTTTAATGTAGTGTAGTGTTGTGTAGTGTAGTATATAGTAGTGTCGTGTAGCTTAGAGTAGTGTAGTATAGCGCAGTGTAGTGTCGTGTAGAGTAGAATAGTGTAGAGTAGTGTAGTGCAGTGCAGTGCAGTGTAGCGTAGTGTAGAGTAGCTTAGTGTATAGTAGATTAGTGTATTATAGTGTACCCTACGCGCTATGACAAATTATGAATTTATCGTTTACTTTCTGATATAAAAGGTATCTTTTTATTAAAATACCTAAATCACACTTCGGTTGCCTAGGCTGCCATCCAGGTTTACATCCAGACAAATCTGCACAGATACCATACTTACTATCACATGTATCTGATAAACATCCGCCACATGATATATTACAATTATATCCATATTAACCAACCATACATTATACAATGAAACAATAGTAACTAGATATGTATCGTGGGACAAAAATGCAGTTGAAAATGTTGACATTGGCTTACAAGGGATCACTATTTATATAAATATAAATAAATATATAAATTTATATAAAACATCACTAGCGTCAAAATAAGGTAATATATATCAGAGTCTTATGGTACCGTGGGGAATAAATTAAAGACATGACGTCGAAGATAGATATACACAGCATGTGAATACATGGAACCATGATACCCACGCAACCTTGGGATCGGACTATCATATTAGTGACTTTAATGATGGTAATACCGGGAAATCGGGAAACATTTATGCGCCAAGACTATGTTTTAACGGTGAAATGCAAAGGTACACAACGTTTATTGAGTTTTACACTTGTTTAGATAATGACTTTAATACCTTGATAGAAAATGGTAACAATTTTCAAGTCGTTTGTGCGAAATCGACAGGTAAACTTAACTGTTTTAAACCGCGGGAAATATCGATCATGCTTATTTCCCTTTAAAAATGTCCTGCCGTGGCGTTATTTGTGTCCTTTCTGTATATTATTGATATCTTTTTGAAGGGAACAAAGATAATCATACCATATCCCTTCTTTGTGTGCAAGCGGTTGCGTTGGTTGGTGGGCATTGGTAAATTTATTCTTTCTAAGCTAACGTTAAAAGGTTATGCATACTGATTAAAAAACTTCGCTTGTAAGAATAAACTAAAATGAAAGAATAAATACCGCGCCATGACGCGCTTTGGTATAAAACCATGTGGAAAAATTTCAAATTATTGTCAAAATATGCTTTCTCCACTTTGAACATATTATTAGCTCCTCCAAGCGCACCACTGGATTCCTATTTTTTAATGTGGGTGCCAGAGAAGCTGTATTAAGTCCATGACTAAATACTGCGGAAATTTACTAATCATTTATTAGTAATGTGAATGTGTTATCTTGTAGTTTACTAAATGTTTGTAACAAAAATTAATAGCTTAAAGTAAATGAACACAACTGTTCACAACCTTCCTGAAGTCATTTTTGCGCTACATCCTTCACATCTGACAGACCCTGATTAATGGTCCTATCAAGAAGAACTTTCCCAAATGAATAGATTTAATCAAAACACATATATACGTTTAATCAGATTGTTAAAGAATATTCCCTGTATAACCTCATATACCTCACATATTTCGAATATCATTTGGAACCTTCATGCATTTGAAAATTCTTGGTATGAATCTTAGCAAAACGTTTACACCCTTCCGAATAAATTTATCTATGTATGCATGTCAACATATGGAGTGGTAATATATTAATGAAGATAACTATGGCTTCGGGGGACAGATACCTTTCATTTATTGATCCTCATACATGACTTATCACTGGATTTGCATCAAGGATAACACGGTGGGCGTCACCTGTGGAGCTGGACCAGTTTACCCTGCGTTCATCCCCGGTTTTAGTTGTGTTCGTGTTGCTTGATCTTTAGTTTTCTGTGTAATGTTCGTTGTTTGTCATTTTGTCTTTTGTTTTTTTGCCATTGTGTTTTCTATTCTTTTATGTACAGCATCTGATTACCCCTCTGGTTTGATCAAACTTTTCGTCATATAAAACGGGTCAATATTACTAATGGATATGCAATAAATAACACTTTCAAACCCAAAGTGCTTAAATACTCACCAAAGCAATCTATAGAGTTATTTAGTTCTAAGGTTGACAGTTTTTCTCCTCCATAGTCAGAGCAAGTTATTGAGTTTGGAAACTTAGGGCTTAGCTTGAGCCATCTCCAGAATGGGATGGTATAACAATAACCACAATGCATATCAAGCTGACTAGAAATAAAAAATATCTCTGTGTATGACTAATTAATATTAAATATGTTCGCATGATCGATTATTTAGTAAAGATTATACAAATATAAATGTAGAGGTACAATCGATGCATATAAGAAACATATACATGACTGTTCACTCCCCAGGCTTGGTTGGTGAACTTCAGTAAAAACTGGCTGGTTGAAAAGGAATGATAATTACTCATGTGAAGCTATAGGAAATATTTATATTGAATTAAAACATAAATTAGACAAAACCAGTGTGACGCTGATGCAGGTATCATCAAGGGGACTGGCAAAGCGTATGCTATTTCTGTGAGGTCACATAACCAGTGGTATTATAAAGTTAAGCTTATATGCTAGAGTTCGTGTCGATACACATTACTAAGCAACGCATCGGTGGCGTAATGGTTAGCGTGCACACTTCGAGTACGGTAGGTCGTGGGTTCGAGCCCCGGTAGGGTCAAACCAAAGGCCATAAGATTGGTATTTGTTGCTTCTCTGCTAAGCACGCAGCATTAAGGAGAAAGAGCAAAGATTGGTTGGCTTGGAATCAGAATAATATATCCGAGTGTGGAGCGACAGGACGATCCGCGACCTGTAGTTTCAGTGGGGTAGCACTATAAAAATCCAACTCAGCCTGTTGGTCTAGAACAAAGCGGACCTCATCATCATTTCATTAGAAATTAATATGTTCACGCCATAATATAGCTGCAAAAATATCGAATTGGCGATAAATAACAGTCACTCACTCATTCACATTACTATAATGCTACGTATATAACTTACAGTAATCTCAGTCGTGGTAAATTCTCGAACGCATTTTCACTAACAAATGATACAGGGTTGTTTTTCATGTATCTGAAATATAGCTTCATATTAGAAAATAGTAATATTGTCTTATAAGCCGTTGTGGACTACAAAGAAACCTAACGATTGGGGAACGCAAACCCACAAAAAGGCCCAGAAGGGTAGCAGTTCCTGAAAAAGTCCACTGTATTAATTGTGTTTATTTACATCGTCTGCTCCACCTGTATATGAATGACATATCGTTTGAATAATCACGTGGGTAGATATGTAATTTACCTTAATTTGACATCAATGGTCAACTATCTACTAGACTCTATGACAAAGGAGACGACATCATTTCGGCTAACTTTTATACCCCTATTGTGTCTTATGATGACTTTTTGTATTATCTAATATATATATCATAGCAAACACCAGCAGCTCTCTTTATATTCGTTTGAAGAACAATATTGGTGTATTGACGGTTAATATATAATTGATGTGGCGAAGCTTAGAAACGAGGGAAAGACGAGGTTTTAGCGAGTCTGTCTATCCGTTTCGTGCCGAACCACGTAAAGTCTACAGTCAATACACCCGTATTTTATTTATCCTGCAATACAATTTGCCAAAAAAAAATGTTATTCAATTTAATGAAAAAAAAGATAATGGAAACCTCATTGATACTTCAATAGTATTTTCGGTAATGGGTGTGGCTTAACAGCTTTATTTGGCTAATATAAAAAGTGTTATTATGACAGAGGTGTCGATTAATAGCTTCATCATGCTAATGTGAAAAGTGTTATTATAACACTGTCATTGCAAAGCATCAGTTTATTTTAGCCCATTTATTATGACAAAAAATATCCCAATTGCAGATAAATATATATATATATATTAAAAAGAACAACTTTACTTTTAATGGAGCCCACTACTTACAAACAAATGGCACAGCTATGGGCACCAAAATGGCTTCATCTTATGCTAATACATTGATGAGAACATTTTAAAAAGAACTGTTCGAATCGTCTATCGAAAGACCGCTTTCTTGGTACAGATTTATAAAAGATGTGAATATGAAGTGGACTCAGAGTGATGGAGAATTACAGAGCTTTCTTTCACATACCAATAACCTATATCCCTCTATCAAGTTCACTCATGAAATATATAACGCTACCATTTCCCTCCTCTACAATAGTTCTTTATAGGAAGGTGAACAATGCACAGATGTATACCCCAAACCTACCGACAACAATCAATACCATTTTGTCTAGCAGGTGTCATCCTCCTCATGTGACTAAGAGCATATCACACAGTCAAGCTCTTAGATTCAGGCGAATTTGCTCCGACAATAAATCTTTGAAAAAACGAGTGGGTCAACTTAAAAATCATTTGAAAAGAAGGGGCTATAAACAAAGTATTATGAAGAAAAGTTTAAGCAAAGCTCATAGCAATTCCAGGGGCAGTTTATTTCAGTACAAAGAAAAACAGAAATGTAAAAGAACCCATTGTGTCCTCACATACCATCACTCTCTAAGAAACAGCTTCAACACCATTCGTGAGCATTGGGCATTCGTCGAAAAAAAATCCAAACAGTACAACATCTTTCTTGCGCCTCCCATGGTTGCCTTCAAACAACCACACAGTGTCAGAAACCTGTTGGTGCGGGCAGAGATGTCTAAGCCTAGCACAACAATAGGCAAGAGTCACTCCTGTGGACACAAACACTGGAAATGTTGTAGACATATGCAACGCTCGTCATCGTATACCACTAAAGTCACCGGAAAACAGTACAACATATTTTGTACTGTTAATTACAAGAGTGCAAATATTATTTACATTCTTGAGTGTTCAGTTTGTGGCCTCCAATACGTTGACGAGCTTAAGCAGTCCTTCAACAAACACCTGAATGGGTACAGGAGTGACTTTACAAACAAGTCATTTCTTCCTGTGAGCCAGCACTTCGGACTGTCTGACCACAATCTCGAGGATTTCAACAGAATGAAAATCCTCGTCATTGAACACAACAAAGTTCAGGATTTGTGTTCACCACCTTTAATTAACGATTTAGTGTGACGCATGTGAGAATGTTAAAAATTATCGTTATTTACTTTAATGCGTCACACTTTGTCACCTGACTATTTAGTGAGTTGTAATTATGCAATTTAATCTTTACAAACTCAGTCTAATGTTGATCGAAAATCTTGTCAATATATTTGTTAACCTCTTTATCAGTATTGTTTCAAAATCTTCTTTTCTTTTATAGTTCATTTTGTTTGCGCTGCATCGTCATGTCTCGACGATCCGTTACTCATTAAGTTCTCTGGTTGATAGATTCCCATAGATTATATATTTATACGTCTGAAGATTAAACCAAACAGTGTTAGAATTATATGTTTGAGTTGTCAAATTGCTTTTCTTCCCCGACGGGATTTGAACTCGCACCATTGATACACTGCAGCACCAATCGCTTAGCCTTATGTCCAGCGCCCTGGACCGCTCGACCACATCCGCTCATTAAAAATGGAGCTTCAATAGAAAAAGAGTTACCTTGTCTCGCAAGAAAAATCTAGAGATAGACATAAGACATGTGTCTGAACGTGTGTGGATGGTACATATATACTTAATATTATAATTTGACAGCAATCTAACTCAGCAATTTTGTAATATATTGTATAGGATAATGACGAATTCATTATACAGTCACAAGAAATAAAGTATATTATACAAACATCTAAGCAATTGACAACCATACAATATATCTGTCCCACTGGATATATTTATATCATTTGTGTTATTCTAAGACATTAATTATAAAATATATTGACAATATGTGGTTATGGTTCTGTACAAATCATACTAAGTGATACCATAATGTGCGTAAGTTTGGCAGATTGTTCAAAGCGTTGTCCTCTATCTCAGATATGTTATTATTCTGTAAATTCCTATAAATAGTCAACAGATGTCTTTAGGTTATACTTGATTAAATCTGTAGTTATTTTGAGTTGTTTCGATATAATGTATTTATATTCTTATTAAGACAATATACACAACACATTCAAATATTCTAGCTATTTACAAACATGGGCTTCAAAGCTGTTTTAAATAATGAATATCCTCACATATTTATCTTATATACTGAACTTGCATGTTGAATTTGTCTCAATAAAATGTATTTATTCTTGTCCAGAGGAAGCCATGTGTAATCTATTTGGATGCTGAACAAAATTGGCTTCAAACAATGGCTAATATCAGTCTTTAGGTGTTTCATGGTACGTGTATGTTTGACTGGCATTAACATGTTATTTAATTTTGTTGTCGAATTTGAATATTGTGTGCACATTGTTCTTAAGGAACACAAATTATGCATATATATAGAATATAAAAAAAAAACAGATAAGAGGAATATTCACAACATATAACGCTTTGTAATGTTGTTGAACATGTCTTATTTGATTGATGTGATTTTATTGGAATACAAATAACTGTTAAATAAAAATATATATATAGCAATACTAATAACAATCTTTACCTGTTACACTTTACTTGTATGCTTGATTAGAATTAAAAAAGTTATTTTATATTGTCGTAGAATTTGAATATGTTCTTAAGCAACATAAATTGCATATATACATGCATTGTAAGTCATAGAATGTAGAACAAGTGATAAGAATATTGACAATCGATTAAGTTTCGTAATGTTGTTGAACGTGTTTGATTCGATTGGAGTGATTTTATATTGGAATGCAAATAACTGTCAAATAAAAAATATACATCAATGCTACAAACTTTGATACTATATGTAGTTGTATTTCAACGTAGCATATTGAATAAAGTATAATACGCTGTTAGTAATTATTCTACCATTCATGGTTTGATTGATAACATGAATAACTAATGTTATCACAACCTCCGAAGACACATGCGCAAAGCTTCATCAAACACATATGTACATGGAATCTGATTAGATTTGATTAGAAATGGGTGCACTAACACACACACAAACACATACAAACACACACAAAAACACATTTGTCAAAAATAATTGTCATCAAGCATCATAAATTGACTATGGATAAAGCTTAAATTTGTGTATCACGGCTATCATAGTAAAACCGGTAACGTTAGCAGTGGGTGATTTGGGCTCTAATGAAGCAACTTTTCAGTGTACAATGCTCTGGTTATCCCATTTTTACTTAAATACTAGCTATGACAAAGAGGAACATTCGGCTGATCACAAGTCATTCATCTCATCATTGAATATTCTGTTTAATAAGGAACATGTTATATGTTTAAATTGAATACCAAAACTTCACAAGAATCCATAGAGAAAATACTACTACAGGTGCTTATTCTATTTGAAGAAAGTAATTTTTTTTATCAATATGGCTAACATTTTGACTGCTGTCAAAGAGGGAATACAATCATATCAGGACAAGGTCTATTCACGTAATAGTTTAAATCAAATGTGGATACTGAAATACTGGATCTTCTGGATAATTGTAATTATCGTTCTATTTCAGAAATTGTGTTTGTCCAAACATGTGTCGTGTGTACACTTTACTCTCAATTCTCCGGTGGAATGTATAAAGACGATTCAAAATATCACTAACAACGCGGTTATCTTCAAAAGGTAAGAAACATTACAAAATAATAGTAATACATTGATCAACATATTTTGTAATTTTTTGTTGTTTCAATACAATGTATTTATATTATTGTGAAGAAGAACATCCCATTTGAATTAATGTAGCTATTTAGAAATACGGTGTTTCAAATCAGGTTCAATGAATGAATGCTCCCAATCTTTCCCTATTACAGTCTTGATCAATACACATTGCAAAGTATTGCGTAATTTGGAGTTATTTCAATAAAATGTATTCATATTCCTGTTCAGAAAAAAATACACAACCCATTATAATTAGTTTAGCTATTTAAAAATGCAGTGTTTGAAAGTGGGTTAAATTAATGCATACCCTCTATCTTTATCTGTTACACTTTACTTGTCTGTTTGATTATAATTATAAAAGTTATCTTAGTTTGTCCTGGAATTTGAATATGTTGCGTAAATTGTTCTTAAACAACATAAACTATAGATATACATGTATTGTAAGTCAGAGAATGTCAATAAAATAATAAGAATATTGACAACTGATCAAGTTTCGTAATGTTGTTGAACGTGTCTGATTTCATTGATGTGATTTTATATTGGAATACAAATAACAGTCAAATAAAAAAATATACATAAATACTTGAAACTTTGATACTCTATGTAGGTGAATATCAGCGTAAGATATTGAATACAGTATAATACGCTTTTAGTAAGTATTCAACCATTCATGATTTGATTGATAACATGAATAACTAAATACACCACACCATCAGAAAAGCTGCTACGCTTAATGGTAAAATAGTAGACATATGTGCAGCATTACCTCAAACACATATGTACATGGAATATGATTAGATTTTGTTTGTGTTAGAATCGGGTGCACTAACACACACATTTGGATAACGTTTTTTGTTTCATTTCTTTCATTAAAATATATCCATATTCCTGTTCAGAAAATATATACAATGCATGACAATTTATGTAGCTATTTACAAATACAGTGTTTGAAAGCGGGTTCAATTAATAAATTCTCTCATACTTTATCTGTCGCACTGTACTAGTATTTTTGATTAGAATGATAAAAGATCTTTAATATTGTTTTGGAAATTGAATATTTTGGGTAATGTTTTTTAAACAACATCAATAATGGATATTCATAGACTGTGTTAGAATCGGGTGCACTAACACACACAGTTGGACAACGATTTTTGCATCATTTGTTTCAATAAAATGTATTCATATTCCTGTTCAGAAAAAATACACAACCCATTATAATTAGCGTAGCTATTTAAAAAAAAGTTTTTTTCTAAGTGGGTTCAATTAGTGCATACCCTCACCCTTTACCTGTTATACTGTACTTGTATGTTTGATTAGAATTATAAAAGTTATTTGATTTTGTCGTGGAATTTAAATATTTTGCGCAATTTTTTCTTAAACAACATAGAATGTCAACAACAACAAAAAGAACATTGACAACCGATAAAGTTTCGTAATGTTGTTTGATGTGATTTTATTGGAATACAAATAACCGTCAATTAAAAAATATACATCAATACTACAAACTTTGATAATCTGTGTAGTTGTATTTCAACGTAGCATATTGAATAAAGTATAATACATTTTTAGTAATTCATCAACCATTCATGATTTGATTGATAACATGAATAACTAATGCTACAAAATATTTTTTCTAGAATATTCTAGTAACAGAAAGATACAACCAACAATCAATTACGTTTCTATTCTTTGATATAACAGCAACATTTACTTAATACTATTATACAATTACAAATATTAAATTAATAAAGTATTACTGGTCTCTTTGTCAATGTCCAAATTTAAATTCCTTTAGAATATATGCTATTGTCCTTTCCGGTATATTAGTTCGATCCTTTTCTATGAAAATTAATTCTTGTTGAATTAACATATCTTTTAGTTCTAATCCTGAAAGTTTCCAAATATTGGCCGATGAAATGGTTAATAGTTCAATGTTCAAGTCACGTGACTTTACTAAGAAGAGATTGAAGATACCAAAGGTGCAATCAGTATCCGCATATGGAAGAACAGACAAGACAATGGCCAAAAGAAAAATGTACAAAAGGAAAAGCAACCATTGACAAAACATACATATAAAGCTAAAGTTCGAGTAACACGAATCCCACTAATGACTGGGGTGAATCTAGGTGCTCCAGAAGGGCCTGCAGATCCAGCTCCACTAGTGGTACCCTTCGTGTTAATGTAGTTACAAACCCGATAATAATTCGTGAATGCAGAAAGGACCAGGAGGTGTTTACGACAAATGGAACATATCGGTGGTCACTGTCACACATATATTCCATATATGTCAACCAATTCATGGTGGCAACCGTAACATTTTCGAAGTCATTACTTCAACTTTACCAAAAGGAACTATTGTTTCAGTAGCTTCTTTGTTAGCAGCATAATCTATCAAGGACATCATTATAGGAGCCACAAACTATGGAATATCGTATCATCTGAGAGATATATACTCCATATGCCGGTGCTGCTGGAATGTTGCTACATATAAATGGAAAGTTCACAATGGGAATATTGACATCATCTCTTTTGTCGTAAAGTTTCATTCTTAACCGCCCCTCACTGTCGATTTCGAGGTGTAGGTCAAGATATGAAGTAGACCTATCTGTATCTGTGGCATCCTTTATTTCAGGTTCAATGGGATAGATGCGATAAACAAAATGATTGAGTGAAAGGACATCATCTTTATAGCGGAACATGAAATTTTGAATTACTAAATAAAGATATCTAAATAAAATGCTGTAGATTCCAGTTATTATATAAATTCTAAATTGTAGACTGCCAGCTCTCGAAGTTGCTGCCTCTTATTTACTATTTCATTAAATTATCTAGAACTTTCCAAAAAATGCGTAGAAATATCTAGAACATATCAAAATTCAGTCAAAATTAAACACTTGTAAACAACTTGACGTATTTTTGATAAACTATTTGTACTGATGATGTAATGTTCTCAACAACAAAAGCTATTCTAATGAACAAAGTAATGTATCATCTTCATTATATATACATAGGATCTTCTCTCTTGAAGAAAAAGTTTGGATACAAACTTTTTACCATAAATCTCTATTTTAATTCATCACAATATTATCCAACTCTAGAAAAAAACATTAGCTATGAAATTAACTTTACATTTAATATGTTTGATAATCAGATTGTATTCTTGCAACATTAAACCCCATCTCGTTAACCTGTGATTGTTATTTTGCATTGTGTTAATAAATGTGACGGTATTGTGATCATTAAACACTACGAATGGATGAAATGTACATCACACTGCTTCAAATATAACAATAAGGCAAGTCATTTTTTTTCAATTGTGGATTATTTTTTTCTCATCTTTGTCAAAATTTTAAGAAAAAATAGCAATTCGGCAGATCTATGTCATCTTTACCTACTTGGAGCAAAACTGCACCAACACCTACATCACTAACATCCAATGTTAACTTATATTCTTTCGAAAAGCCAGGTGTTGTCACCTGACATAGTTGGCCTTTCTTTCTTCTCATAGGTGTATTCACAATATAATTTAAAACATTCAGTCTGGATTCAATTACATATGGCCAACAATATTTAGCTTGTAATGGATGACAATGAATAAGCAATAACACAATAACTTTCACGCCTAGTTTAAATTCTCTTTTCATGGCATCCTTATCATACCACTGTTTCATTTTATCTTGGCTTGTTTCAAATTGTCATGTTCTATTTCACATGCTCTTGTAAACTTATGCCTAAACTACTCCACATAATATAATATACAAATAACAGTATGTTAACAAAGCCATTTTTCTTTGAGAGGGGACCTCCCACAGAGTGTCCCAAAATAAGTTCAAAAGGACTAAAACCTAGAGATTCTTGAAAGGCTTCCCTTACGGCAAACAGTAGCATGCAGATCCCATCATCCCAATCTTTTTGACTGTCTAAACAAAATGTTTTCATCATATTTTTGTATTGTATAACTTGCTGAAATACATGACACATAAAATTGGATCCTCATTTCACTGAGTTGTTTTAGGAAGACCCACAAAAGTAGTTAGAGTCTTAATTATAGTATTAGCTGTACTATTACTAAGTGGAATGGCAATAGAAAAACGGGTGGAGGCGCACATTATAGTTAGTAAATATATATTTCCTTATTTAATCTGATGAAATGTCCTCACACAGTCAGCAATGACCCTACTGAAAGACTATTCAAAAGCGGATACGGGCCGGAGTGGAGCTACACGAATGTTTTGATTCGGTTTCCACATAACTTGGCAGATGTTACAAGATCAACAGTTCTTGGCTACGTCTCGTCTTATATTCGGCCAGTAAAAATGGGCCAATATCCTGTTGGATATTTCGTTAACACACAAGTGTTCAGTCATTGAGGAATCATGGGTCAGGCTCACAACTGCTTTCCTGTATTCTTCCTGTACCACTATCTGGCAGATCACTTTGCATTCATCTTACACAGTCGCCATTTTCTCATCAATACTTAATTTTCCATGAAGTAGCAAACATTAACATTCTCTGCTTCCTCTACTGAGAATGACTTAGAACAAGGTAGTTCGAGCTCTTCCTTCTGCGCACTGATAAGTTGTTCCCTAGTGAGAAGGTCATTACTGACATATCTTATTGCTGGCTAAAGAACAGGACCATCACTCATTGACCTTTGGTACTGGACTGTTTCAAGATGGGATGTTTAGTTCGCATCTGTATCTAGACGGGATTTTTTTCCTTGTCTATGAAATAAAGAGACATATCGCCATCGCTATGCAACAAGTGATCGTTGACATCAGCCAAAAAATGTGTCTTTTAATTCAACATCAATTGCTCTGTATCTAGACGGGATTTTTTTCCTTGTCTATGAAATAAAGAGACATATCGCCATCGCTATGCAACAAGTGATCGTTGACATCAGCCAAAAAATGTGTCTTTTAATTCAACATCAATTGCTTCTATGGTACCATCTTGCAATAAAGTCTCCTCACCTTTCAGAGGCTTTTGCATGGCTAAAGTTACAGCACATGCAGGAAAAATCCCTGTATTTCTTTAATTAATTCTCTTCATTACTAGGGTCCTCGGAAAAGCAATTTTTTGACGCCAAGTGGGTCACCGTTTATCTGTAACCACATGTACATTGATGGTTTATTGTCACAGCTGAACATGATTATCTCCTTTTGGTAAGCCAAGACTGTGAGGTCATTCGGTTCTTAGCAGTCTGCTGCGTCTACGATATTCTGATTATAAAAGTGACGAAAGTGACATCACAAGCATCGATTCAACATAGAACATAATACATTAAAAACATATAAAAAAAATATTTAATTTGAAATAAAAAATATTAAAACATAATACATGCCGAACTTTTGCACTCTAGCTGTTTACTTACATTTAGACAATATTCACCAGGGAATTTATAAATAGGCTTCTCTCAAAAAATATTGTATAAGAAATATGAATGATAAATACTAGTAACTCTGGTTATTTGTACATGAACTATTATCTTCACATTTTCTTCCCTTTAATGCATTTTTTACATAAAATGTATTACTTATGTCTTGTAAGTAATCGTTGAATAGAGAACAGCGAGATGTGGAATTCATGTCCATGACACTAAGTTATTATAGCTTTCATATACATTAGTCGTAATTTACGAAGTTTACTTTAAGGGGTTCGCCCCATAAAGTGTCATTTTACACCTTTCCAAGAGAAACAAAATTCAATTAAGGTTAGATCATTTCTTAATATATATCTACGATTTTAAGGGACCCACTACCATTAACCATACAACAATAATACGAGTCCCCAAAAATAAATGATCCCTATAATGCCTTTGTGTACGTTAGGTAACCCACTACCTATATCTACGATTCGTATCATAAAACAACAACATTAACCATAGAGAATGATGCGAGTCCCCTAAAGTAAATGATTCCTATAATGCCTTGGTGTACTTTAGAGCTTCCATTTACCTTAGTCGTAATTTACAAAGTCTACGTTAAGGGGCTCGCCCCATAAAGTGTAATTTTACACCTTTCCAAGAGAAACAAATTCAATTATGGTTAGATCATTTTCATAATATATATCTAAGATTTTAAGGCACCCACTACCATTAACCATAACAAAATAATACGAGTCCTCAAAAGTAAATGATCTCTATAATGCCTTAGTGTACGTTAGGAAACCTATTACCTATATCTACGATTCGTATCATATGATAACAACATTAACCATTGAGAATGATGCGAGTCCCCTAAAGCAACTGGTTGCTATAATGCATTGATGCACTTTAGTGGACCCACTACCATATATAACTGGTTCATATCATAAGGCAACAACATTCGTATTAGAAAATATAGGGATTTCCCTAGAGTACATAATAAATATTGTGAGACAACAAATATAAGTCTCATAGAACAAAAATGGTACTTTATACTGTGAGTCCACGGGATTTTTCCTGAGGATTTGTAGAGCCCTCTAAAGTACATGAAGGCCTGACACACTTATTCACTTAAACAGAAAATGTTACAAATCTACAACATAAATCGTTGCTCCGTATTCAACAATTGACGACAAACCACACTGTATGACAATGTACATTTATCTCAGAGGAGGATCCAGACCTTTCCATAATGTGGGCCCTTTTAGTTCAGACACCATTTATTTAGAAATATCAAAAGATACCGAAAATAACAAGACATAGTAAAAAGAAAAATGACAAGGACGAAATTGTAAATGTTCCGTTAAATTTAATATGTTTTCACCCGTCTATAATCTAGCACAAAAAAGGAGGAATATTCTGGCCAGGTCATGAGCAAGAATAATATAAATATGATGTCACGCAACGAAACAAAGCAAAATATAGCATATGTAGACGACTTGATAATAAATTAATATATATATATAGAATGTCGCTCGTAAACATCAGAGCCAAGGAGGTCTTATTCACAATTTCTGCGTTAATAAATTCGGGGTTTTGCCATTGTGTTATCCTTGCTAGCTAAGACAATTGTCAATTTCTTTACACGAATATACCTATAAATTTTATGATCTATTTAGCATAAAAAACAAGCGAGCAACGTGTTAGACAGCAATATATATTTGCAGCTAGGGGCGATATAACCCATTTTCGACATCGAGAGGTGCGTTTGGAGGGACTAATGATGATTTCAAAGCAAAATAATTACTGTTTTTTGAGGAAAAAAGTAGGATGTGATCATGCCACCTCTCCTTTGTATGAACCAGGAGTACATCTCCGCTTTGAAATCTGAACGCCTACCTCTTTGTTGGCATATATTGATACTATTTACGGTCTACATTTGAAAGGACAGACACAAATTTTGAGTCGAAATTGAATTTAATTTAAAATTTATCGACACGGTTTTATACCAAATTGCCCTATGGCACGGCAATGACTGTTTGATATTTCACATTTACTAAGGAGACTTACCCATGATAGATATGCATGATGAACCCACCGGAGTATATCCTATAACCACGTTATTTATTATTTCATTTTAGTATATTTTAACAAGCGATTTTTTTTAATTAGTATTCTTTGATAAGTGATGATCGAGGAAAGGACCGAGAAATGCTTGCGACAGGTGGAATTTATCCGTGGTCATTTGTGACACAGATATTCCATAACAGTCAATCAAGTTGTGGTTGCGGCCGTAATACTTTCGAAGTAATGGCCAATGTCCACCATCCCAACCGTTTTACACACACAAAAATAATATGGTATGAATATCTTTCTCCCATAAAAAGGAAGAAATGACAAGAACGACGACAGAATATTTTTAAAGTGGAATAACCATGATTGATATTTCCCGCGGTTTTAAACAGAAAATTCAAAATGATTACCATTTTCTATCAAGGTACTAAAATCACAATCTAAAAATGTGGAAATCTGAAAAAGTTATGACCCTTGCATTTCAACTTAAAGTTTTCGTTTTGGTGTAATGGACATTCCATTATATTTTGAATTGAATCTTCAAAAGAGGAACCACATTGCCATTTTGAGTCATTTGTAATGTTTATACGAAATAAATCAGAATTCAATGAGCTGCATTGATTTCGTAGTCTAGCATGATGTATGTTTAGTTTTCTAGACCATTCACCATAATATTCCGGAGATTTAATAGTATTTTATTTAATCCTAGATTTAAGCATGATATATATAGGCTATTTATAATATTTAAATCCAAATTTTTCCATGTCGAAATAGTGGATGGTATAAATAATGTCGTAGACATTATGAGTTTACCTTATGGTGTTGCATAGTTTCCATCGTTTCGGAGATTGTGATCACTTACATGTTATTATCTAGGAGGTTGACAATTACCCAAATATTGAGGACAGAGTGTATTATGCATATTGTAAAATGTTGTCAGCTTGTAATGTTTACGCCTAGGAGACCAATATTCTCACCTTGTTTCAAAGGAAAGAGAATCTCTACTTGCAAATTGTGTTCAACCAAAACATCGCAAGCATATTCTAGTTTTGTCCTTATGAAAGTAAGACATATATTTGATAGAGATTGCTTGCAAAGAATACACTTTAGTTTTCTGAGACCATTAACTTGTTTGAAAGTACAGCTGCTATATATAATGGTAAAATCGTAGACACAGGTGCAAAGGAGTTACCTCTTACACATGCTTACATGAACTCTAATTTATTTTTTGATTGTATTAGAATTGGGTTCAAGAATACGCACACATTTGTCTAAAATAATTGTCATCAAACATCATATAAATTGATCATATCGTTAACTTAAATTTGGGAATCGTAAATAGTGGTTGATTTGGTCTCTAATGGAGCAACTGTCCATTGCACAATGCTCTGGAAATCCTACTTACTGAAATACTAGCTATGACAAAGAGGAACAGTTGGATGATCACAAGTCATTCATCTCATCATTGAATAATCTGTTTAACAAGGAACATGATGACTTTTCTCGTTTATATTGAATACCAAAACTTTACAAGAATCCATATAGAAGAAATACTACTACAGGTGGTTATTCTTTTTGAAGAAAGTAATTGTTTATAAATATTTCTAACATTTTGACTGCTGTCATATTGGGACAAAGTCTATGCACGTAGTAGTTTCAATCAAATGTGGATACTGAAATACTGGATCTTCTGGATAATTGTAATTATCATTCTATTTCAGAAATTTCGTCCTGTCTTTTCTACACTTTACTGACCAATCACCATGGGAATGTATAAAGACGTTTCAAAATATCATTAAGAACGCGGTTATCTTCAAAATGGTAAGAAACGTTACAAATTGATAGCAATACATATATCAAAATATTGTGTAATTTTGAGTTGCTTCAATAAAATATATGCATATTATTGTTAAGAAGAACATCCCATTTCAATAAATGAAGCTATTTAGAAATACGGTGTTTCAAATCATGTTCAATGAATGAATACTCCCAATTTTTACCAATTATAGTCTTAAGGAATACACATAGCAAAATATTGCGGAATTGTTTCAATAAAATGTATTCATATTCCTGTTCAGAGCATATACACATCCCATTCTAATTAAAATAGCAAATATGGTGTTTGAAAGCGGGTTCAATTAATAAATCCCAGCACTCTTTACCTGTTACACTTTACTTGTATGTTTGATTAGAATTATAAAAGTTATTTTGTTTTGTCGTGTAATTTGAATAGTTTGTGTATGTTGTTCTTATGCAACATACATTATATATATACATGTGTTGTAAGTCAAAAAATTAAACAACAAATAAGAGGAATATTTACTGCCGATAAAAATTCGTAATGTTGTTGAACGTGTCTGATTTGATTGATGTGGTTTAATTGGAATGCAAATAACTGTCAAATAAAGAAATGCATCACTACTTGACACTTTGATACTCTATATAGTTGTATTTCAACGTAGCATATTGACAAACGTATAATACGCTTTCAGTAAGTCTTCAACCATTCATGATTTGATTGATAACATGAATAACTAATGTTGCCACAACCTCAGAACAGGTCTGTCATATATAATGGTAAATTAGTAGACACATTGGAAAGGTTACCTCAAACACATATATGCACGGAATCTGAATATATTTTGATTGTGTTAGAAATGTGTGCACATTTGTCTAAGATAATTGTCATCAAACATCAATAATTGATTCTGGATAAAAATTAAATTTTGGTATGACGGCTATCATAGTAAAACCGACAACGTTAGCAGTGGGTGATTTGGGCTCTAATGAAGCAACTTTCCATTGAACACTATTCTGGTAATCATGCATACTAAAATACTAGTTATGGCAGAGAGAAGCATTGGGCTAATCAGAAGTCATTCATCTCATCATTGAATATGCTGCTTAACAAGGAACATGATGACTTGTATTGTTGATATTGAATAACAAAACTTCACAATAATCTATACAGAGGAAATAATACTACATGTGCTTATTTTTCTCCAAGAAAACATTTTGACTGCTTCAAAGACGGAATACAATCATACTGGGATAAAGTCTATTCACGTAGTAATTGCAATCGAATGTGGATACTGAACTACTGGATCATCTAGATAATTTTAATTATCGTTCTATTTCAGAAATTTAGTCTGTCCAAACATGTGACTTTTCTACACTTTACAAATCATTCATCGTGGGAATGTATAAAGACGTTTACAAATATCATTAATAACGCGGTTACCTTCAAAATGGTAAGAACCGTTACGAAGTTATTGTAATAGGTCATGAAATATTATTTTGTCAAGCACTAAAAAAAGACAAAATACGCTACACATAAGATTGAGTATGATTGCTCCTTTGGTATCGTCAAACTCTTCTTACCACTAAGTTGGAGTTCGGTATCAATGACATCTCTGTAGAGTTCGGAGTGCATATTTGTCAACAACCTGTTCTATATAGAGAAAAGGCATTACCTATGACATATATTGTCATATAAGGAACATACCTTTCTATAAATAATATTAAGTGATACTCACAGATATGTTAAGGTTGGTAGATTTTTGAAGGTGTTGTCCGCTATCACTGATATGGCATTACCGCTTAAGCTCCTATAAATAGCAACACATGTCTCATTTTTATACTTTATTTATTCTGTAGCTTTCTGCTCTGTCTTAAGAAATACGTATATCAAAATATTGTGTAATTTTGAGTTTCTTGAATAAAATATAGGTATATTATTGCTAAGAAGAACAGCCTATTTGAATTAATGTAGCTATTTAAAAAAAACGGTGTTTCAAATCAGGTTCAATGAATGCATGCTCCCAATCGTTACCTTTTACAGTCTTGGGCAATACACAGCAACATATTGCGTAATTTGGAGAGTTTTTTCAATAACATGTATTCATATTCCTGTTTAGAAAAAAATACACCACCCATTCTAATTAGTGTAGCTATTTAAAAATACGGTGTATGAAAGTGGGTTCAATTAATGCATACCCTCAATCTTTACATGTTACACTTTACTTGCATGTTTGATTAAAATTATAAAAGTTATTTTATTCTGTCGTGGTATATGACAATTTTGCGTAAATTGTTCTTAAACAACATAAATTATAGATATACATGTATTGTAAGTCATAGAATGCCAAAACATTAATAATAATATGGACAACCGATAAAGTTTCGTAATGTTGTTGAACGTGTCTGATTTGATTGATGGGATTTTATATTGGAATGCAAATAACTGTCAAATAAAAAATATACATCAATACTACAAACTTTGTTACTCTATGTAGTTGTAATTCAACGTAACATATTGAATAAAGTATAATACATTTTTAGTAATGCATCAACCATTCATGATTTGATCGATAACATTAATAACTAATGTTACGAAAAAAATATTCAAGAATATTCTAATATCAGAAATATACAACCAACAATCAATTAAGTTTCTATTCTTTAATATAACAACAAAATTTACTTCATACCATTATACAATTACACAAATCAAATTAATAAATTATTACAGGCCTCGTTGTAAATGTTCAAATTTAATTTCCTTTAGAATAAATGATCTTGTCCTTTTCGCTATATTAGTGCGATCCTTTTCTATGAAAATTAATTATTGTTGAATTAAAATATTTGTTAGCTCTAATCATGAAAGTTTCAAATATTGGCCGATGAAATGGTTGCTAGTTCAATGACTTTACTAAGAAGAGGTTGAAGAGACCAAAGGTGCAATCATAATCCGTATATCAAAGAAGAGACATCACAATGACGAAAAGAAAAAAGTACAAAAGGAAAAACAATGATCTACAAAACATATATATAAAGCAAAAGGTCGAGTAACAGGAGTCCATATAAAGACCGAGTTGAACTCAGGTGCTAGAGAAGGGTCTGTATATCCTGATCCACTAGTGGCACCCGTCGTGCTAATATAGTTACAAACCCAATAATAAGTCGTGAATGAGTAAAAGACCGTGAAGTGCTTACGATAAGTGGGGCATATCGGTTGTCATAGTGACACAGATATGCCATAGTGGTCAACCAAGTCATGGTGGTGACCGTAACATTTTCGAAGTGATGATTTCACCTTTACCAACAGGAACTCTTGTTTCAGTAGCTTCCGGGTTAACAGCATCCTCTATCATGGAAATTCTGATAGGAGCCACACGCTCTTGAATATCGTATCATTTGCGAGATATATACTCCATGTGCATGTGCTGCTGGAATGGGACTACGCATCAATGGAAAGTTCACAATGGGAAAATTGATATCATCTTTTTGGTTGTACAGTTTTGTGCTTAACCGCCCCTCATTGTCGATTTCGAGGTGTAAGTCTAGATATGAACCAAACCTATCTCTTTCTGTGGTATCCTTTATTTCATTCTCAATGGGATATATGCGATCAACAGAATTATTTAGTGAAAGGACATCATCTTCATAGCGGAACGTGAAATTATAGGACATGGCTTCTTTTCGTTTTACTAAATAGCGATATATAAATACAATGTCATATAATCCAGCTATTACATCAATCCAAATTCTTAGACTGACACCTCTCGAAGTGGCTGCGTCTTATATCTATATACTATTTCATGAAATTCTCTAGAACTTTCCAAAAAATGTGACCTTGTCTATACATAAACAATATCTAGAAATATTTAGAACATATCAAAATTCAAGGTCAAAATTAAGAACTTGCAAACACATTGACGTATTGTTTATAACATATTTGCACTGATGATGTAATGTTATCAGCAACAAAAACTATTCTAATGAACAAAGTAATATCTCATCTTTATGATATATACATAGCATCTCCTCTCTTGAAGAAAAGGTTTGGATACAACCTTTTGGAAATAAATTTCTATTTCAGTTCATCACAATATTATCGAACTCTAGACAAAACATTAGTTATAAAATTATCTTTACATTTAATATGTTTTATAATCAGATTGTAATCTTGCAACAGTAATAGTTTATCTGTGATTTTTATTTTGCATTGTTTTAATATTGTGATCAGTAAACACCACGATTGGATTAAATGTACATCAAAATGCCTCAAAGATAACAGTAAGGCAAGTCATTTTTTTTTTTCAATTGTGGATAAAAAAAATTTCATCTTTGTAAAACATTTAAGAAAAATAGCAATTCGGCAGAACTATGTCATCTTTACGTTCTTGGAGCAAAGCTGTACCAACACCTGCTTCACTAGCATCCACTGTTAACTTATATTTTTCGAGAAGCCTTGTGTTGTCACCTGACATATTTGTTTTTTTCTTTCTTCTCGTACGTGTAATCACACTATAATTTAAATCATTCAGTCTGGATTCAATTACATATGGCCAAACATATTTAGCTGGTAATGGATGACAAGGAATAAGCAATAACACAATTATTTTCTGGCCTAGTTTAAGTTCTCTTACCATGGCATCCTTATGATATCAGTGTTTCATTTTATCTTGGTTTGTTTCAAATTGTCATGTTGTATGTCACATGCTCTTGTAAGCTGATAATTAAAGCACTCCACATAATCTAAAATACTAATACCAGTATTTTCACAAATTTGTCTTTCAAAATCTTTCAGGGACCTCCCATAGAGTGTCCAAAAAACCAGTTCAAAAGGAATAAAACATAGAGATTCTTGAAAGGCTTCCCTTACAGCAAGCTGTAGCATGCGGACCCCATTATCACGATTGTGACCCACTACCATTAATCATAACAAAATAATACGAGTCCCCAAAAGTAAATTATCCCTATGATGCCTTAGTGTACGCTAGGGAACCCACTACCTATATCTACGATTCATATCATAAGACAACAACATTAACCATAGAGAATGATGCGAATCCCCTGAAATAAATTATTCCTATAATGCATTGGTATACTTTTGGGAACCAACTACCAAAATATACCTGGTTCATATCATAAGACAACGACATTCGTAATAGGAAATAATGTGAGTCCCCTAGACTACCTAATACATATTGTGAGACAACACAACTAGGTGTCATATGGTACTTTATATGGTGAGTGACCGTTTTTTTTTTTTTTTTTCTCTTTCTGAGAATATCTAGAGACCCCTAAAGTACATGAAGGCCTGATACACAGAAATGTTACACAATTTACAACATAGATCGTTGTACCGTATTCAACAATTGACGACAGACCATAATGTACGACATTGTACATGTATCTCAGAGGTGGATCCAGACCTTTCCATATTGGGGGCCGTTTTATTTCAGAAACCATTTTTTTTAAGAAATATCAAAAGATACCGAGACATAATTCAAAGCGAAAATTACAAGACATGGTAAAAAGAAAAATGAGAGAGATTAAGCTGGAAATGTTCTGGTAATTTTAATATGTTTTTACCCGTCTATAACCTAGCAGAAAAAAGGGGGCATGTCCCCCTCTGGGAGTGCCTTTATGTCTCTTAGGGGATGGTCATTTGCATCCGAGAGGGATCTGGAATGTTTTTTAGGAATACATATTCTGAGCAAAAATGATATAAATATCCTGTCACGCACCGAAACAAGAGGAAATACAGCATATAGAGACCACTTGATAATAAATGACAAATATATCTACAAAATGTCGTAAACATCAGAGCCAAGGAGGTCTCATTCAGAATTTCTGCTTAAATAAATTCGGGGTTTTACCATTGTGTTATCCTTGCTAGCTAAGGCAATTGCCAAATTATTTACACGAATATACCTATACATTTTGTGGTCTATTTACAAAATAAACAATCGGGCAAATTGTTAGACAGCAAGATATGTCTGCAGCTATGGGCGATGTAAGCCAATCTCGACCATCCAGAGGTGCGTTGGGAGGGGCTAATACTCTTTTCAAAGCAAAAACATACAAAAGGGTATGCAATCGTGCCACCTCTCCTTTGTATGAACCAAGAATACATCTCCGCTTTAAAATCTGAACGCCTACCTCTTTGTTGGTGTGCATTGATATTATTTACGGTCTACATTATACTTAATATTATAATTTGATAGCAATCTAACTCAGCAATGTTTAATATATTGTATAGGATAATGAAGAATTCATTATACAGTCACAGGAAATAAAGTATATTATACAAACATCTAAGCAGGTGACAACTATACAATATATATGTCCCACTGGATCTCAAAGTTACTTGTGATACTAGGTTAATACTAAATATTACATATACCTCTGAAAATGAAACCAGTGTTAGAAATAGATTTTTGAGCTGTCAAATTTGTGTTCTTCCCTCGAGGAATATATCTTATAAAGAACAACTTTTCTTTTAATGGAGACCATTACGTACAAATAAACGGCACAGCTATGGACACCAAAATAGCTCCCATCTTATGCTAATACATTTATGGGAAAATTTTAAAACCAGCTGCTCGAATCGTCCATTGTTTCTTGGTACATATTGATAGATGATGTGGAAATGAAGTTTCTTTCTCCTGCCAATAACCTGCACCCCTCTATTAAGTTCACTCATGAAATATCTAACGCTACCATTTCCTTCCTCGACACTTCTAGCTCTTTAACGGAAGGTGAACAATCCACAGATGTATACTCCAAACCTACCGACACCAATAAATACATTGTTGCCTAGAAGCTGTCATCCTCCTCATATGATTAAGAGCATACCATAGTCAAGCTCTTAGAATCAGGTGAATTTGCTCCACCGACAAATCTTTGAAAAAATGATTGGGTCAACATGAAAATCATTTAGAAAAAAGGGGCTATAAACAAAGTATTATCAAGAAAAGTCTTAGCAAAGCTCATAATATCTCCAGGAGCAGCTTACTTCAGTACAAAGAAAAACAGAAATGCAAAAGAACCCCTTGTGTCCTCACATACCATCCCTGTCTGAGAAAAAGCTTCAACACCATTCCTGAGCATTGGACATCCGTCGAAATAAAATCCAAACTGTACAAAATCCTTCCTGAGCCTCCCATGGTTGCCTTCAAACAACCAAACAGTCTGAGAAGCATGTTGGTGCGGGTAGCGACTTCTAAGCCTAGCACAGCAAGAGTCACTGATGTGTAGACAAACACTGCAAATATGGTAGACATATGCAAAATGAAAAACAACGATCTACAAAACATATATATAAAGGTAAAGGTCAAGTAACACGAGTCCCACTAAAGACCGGGGTGAACTCAGGTGCTCCAGAATGGTCTGTAGATCCTGATCCACTAGTGGCACCCGTCGTGCTAATCTAGTTACAAACCCGATAATAAGTCGTGAATGAGGAAATGCCGGAGAAGTGCTTTCGATAAGTGGAACATATCGGTGGTCATTGTGACACAGATATTCCATTGCAGTCAACCAAGTCATGGTGGTGACCGTAGCATTTTCGAAGTGATGACTCCATCTTTACCAAATGGAACCCTTGTTTCAGTAGCTTCCATCTTAGCAGCATCCTCTATCAAGGAAATACTGATAGGAGCCACAACCTCTGGAATATCGTATCATCTGAGAGATATATACTCCATATGCAGGTGCTGCTGGAAAGGTGCTACGCATAAATGGAAATTTCACAATAGGACTATTGAAATCGTCTCTTTTGTCGTAAAGTTTCATTCTTAACAGCCACTCATTGTCGATTTCGAAGTGTAGGTCAAGCTATGAAGTATACCTATCTGTATCTGTGGTATCGTTTATTTCAGGCTCAATGGGATAGATGCTATCTACAAAATTATTTAATGAAAGGACATCATCTGTATAGCCGAACATGAAATTAAAGGTTCAGGCTAGTTTCTGTTCGTTTTACTAAGTAAATATATCTAAATACAATGCTATATATCCCAGCAATTATATAAATCCTACATGTTAGACTGGCAGCTGTCGAAGTTGCTGCGACCTATTTACTATTTGATAAAATTATCTAGAACTTTCCAAAAAATGTGTAGAAATATCTTGAACATATCAATATTCAAAGTCAAAAGTAAAAACTTGTAAACAACTTGACGTATTTTTGATAAACTATTTGCACTGATGATGTAATGTTCTTTGCAACAAGAAATATTCTAATGAACAAAGTAATATCTCATATTCATTATATATACATAGCATCTCCTCTCTTGAAGAAAAAGCTTGGATACAAACTTTTTACAATTAATTTCTATTTCAATTCATCACAATATTATCCAACTCTAGACAAAACATTAGCTATGCAATTACCTTTACATTTAATATGTTTTATAATCAGATTGTATTCTTGCAACATTAATCCTCATCTCGTTAATCTGTGATTTTTAGTTTGCATTTTGCCAAGAAATATGACGGTATTGTGATCAGTAAACATCACGAATGGATGAAATGTACATCAAAATTGCTTCAATAAAGCAAGTCATTTTTTTTCAATTTTTATTGATCTTTGTCAAAGTTTTAAAAGCAAACTGCAATTTGGCACCAACACCTACATCACTAGCATCCACTCTTAGCTTATATTCTTTCGAAAAGCTGTTGGTTGTCACCTGCCATGTTTGTCTGTTCATTCTTCTCCTAGGTGTATTCGCAATATAATTTAAATCATTCAGTCTGGATTCAATTACATATGGCCAAAAGTATTTAGCTTGTAATGGATGACAATGAAGAAGCAATAACACAATAACTTTCTCGCCTGATTTAAATTATCTTATGATTGCATCCTTTCGCATACCACGGTTTCATTTTAGCTTGGTTTTGTTTCAAATTGTCTTGTTCTATTTCACATGCTCTTGTAAGTTTATGCCTTAAATACTCTATATAATATAATATACTAATAACAGTATTTGCGCAAAGGCATTTTTCTTTCAAAAGTGACCTCCCACATTGTGTCTAAATCAAGTTCAAAAGGACTAAAACCTAGAGATTCTTGAAAGGCTTCCCTTACAGCAAACAGTAGCGTGCGGACCCCATTATCCCAATTTGTTTGACTGTCTAATCAAAATATTTTCATCATATTGTTTTTAAGGTCTGGTGAACTCTTTCCAAATCTCCTTGAGTATCATTAGATTTAAACTGTTTTGTATTTAATTTAATTGATGCATAAATTGCTGAAATAAATGAGACATACAATTGGATCCTCATTTGAGTGAATTGTTTTAGGAAGACCCACAAATGCAAAAACAAATTAGTTAGAGCATTAATTATATTATTAACTTTAATATTCCTAAATGGAATGACAATAGAAAAACGGGTGGATTAATACATTATAGCTAATACATATATATTTCCTTATTCAGTCTTAGGGAGTGGCCCCACACAGTCAACACTAACCATACTGAAAGACTATGCAAAAGCGGATACGGGCCGGAGTGGAGCTACACGAATGTTTTGATTCGGTTTCCACATAACTCGACAGATGCTACAAGATCAACAGTTCTCGGCTACGTCTTGTCTTGTATTCGTCCAGTAAAAATGGGCCAATATCTCGTGGGAGGTTTTGCTAACACCCAAGTGTTCAGTCATTGACGAATCATGAGCCAGGCTCACAACTGCTTTCCTGTATTCCTCCTGTACCACTATATGGCAGATAACTTTACATTCATCTTACACAGTCGCATCTGGCGGTCGCCATTTTCTCACCAATGCTTAGTCTTTCATGAAAGAGCAAACATTAACATTCTCTGCTTCCACTACTGAGAATGACTCAGATCAAGGTAGTACGAGGTCTTCCTTCTGCGAAATGATAAGTTGTTCCCTATGGAGAAGGTCAATACTGACATATCTTATTGTTGGCAAAAGAACAGGACCATCACTCATTGACCTTTGGTCCTGGACTCTTTCAAGATGGGATGATTAGTCCTCATCTGTATCTAAGCAGGATTTCTGTTCCTTGTCTATGAAATAACGAGACATATCGCCATCGCTATGCAACAAGTGATCGTTGACATCAGCCAAAAAATGTGTCTTTTGATTCAACATCACTGGTTTCTATGGTACCATCTTGCAATATAATCTTCTCCTTTTCCATGCCTAAAGTTACTGCACATGCAAGAACAAATCACTGTATTTCTTAAATTCATTCTCTTCATAACTAGGCTCCTCGGAGATTATTGGTGCCATACTGGATTTGTGACCGCCATATCGATACCAAATAACAAAGAAATATCCTCAACAGGAAGTGTATGTCGTATCCCAACTACAACCTGTCCCGAAACAAAGTGTGATTTTAAATTAATGTGATGGAGTGGAACATTATGAAAACCTGGGTCTACCCCCTGTAGCAACATATTTGCACCATCCGAAGTATTCCCCGATAAAGGTAAGCTGTTTTCTAACATCAAAGGTGAAAGACAAAGGTTTTGAGTATTTTATTGTTTTGTTTTACTCGACAAAGATACAGGAATAATGCCAAAAAAGCAAATTTTTGACGTCAAGTGTGTCACCGTTTATCTGTAATTACAGGTAAATTTAGGGTTTATTGTCGCAGCTAAGCATGATTATCTCCTCTTGGTAAGCCAAGACTGTGAGGTCATTCGGCTCCTATCAGTTAGCTGCGCCTGCGAGGATAACATAGCTTCTCGATATTCTGATGATAAAAGTAACGAAAGTGACATCACAGGCATTGATTCAACATAGACCATAATACATTAAAAACATATAAATTAAGAAAAAAAAAAAAAAAAAAATTAATTTGAAATAAAAGAATATTAAAAAAAAACTACATGCCGAACTTTTGTACTCTAGCTGTTTACCAAGATTTAGACAATACCCACAAAGGAATATATAAATAAGGTTCTCTCAAAAACATATTGTATTAGAAATATGAATGATAGATACTAGTAACTCTGGTTATTTGTACATGAACTATTTTCTTCTCATTTTCTTCTCTTTAATGTATTTTTTACATAAAATGTATTACTGGTGACTTGTAAGTAATCGTTGAATAGAGAACAGAGAGAAGTTGAATTCATAATCCGTGACACTAAGTTATTAGAGCTTTCATTTACCTTAGTCTTAATTTACAAAGTTTACTTTAAAGGGCTCGCCCTATAAAGTGTCATTTTACACCTTTCCGAGAGAAACACAATTCAATTTAGGTTAGATCATTTTCATAATATATATCTACGACTTTAAGGGACCCACTACCATTAACCATTAAAATATAATACGATTTCCCAAAAGTAAATGATCCCTATAATACCTTAGTGTACGTTAGGGAACCCACTAGCTATATATACGGTTCGCATCATAAGACAACAACATTAACCATAGAGAATGATGCAAGTCCCCTAAAGTAAATGATTCCTATAATGCCTTGGTGTACTTTAGGGGACCCGCTACCATATATTTCTGGTTCATATCATAAGGCAACAACATTCGTAATAGAAAATAATGTGAGTCTCCTAGAGTACATAATACATATTGTGTGGCAAGAACACTAAGTCTTATAGAACAAAAATGGTACTTTATATGGTGAGTGTCCGGGTTTTTTTTTACGGATATGTAGAGCCCCCTAAAGAACATGAAGACCTGCAACACTTATTCACTTAAGCAGAAGATGTTGCACAATCTACAACACAATTCGTTGCTCCATATTCAACAATTGACGACAAACAACACTGTACGACAATGTACATGTATCTCAGAGGAGGATTCATACCTTTCCATAATGAGGGCCGTTTTAGTTCAGACACCATTTTTGTTTAGAAATATCAAAAGATACCGACACGTAATTCAAAGCGAAAATTACAAGAGATGGTAGAAAGAAAAATGACAAGGACGAAACTGGAAATGTTCCGTTAAATTTAATATGTTTTACCCGTCTATAACCTAACACAAAAAAGGGGAATATTCTGACCAGGTCATGAGCAAAAATAAAATAATGTCATTCAACGAAACAAAGCGAAAAATAGCATATGTAGACGACTTGATAATAAATTAAAAATATATATATAAAATGTCGCTCGTAAACATCAGAGCCAAGGAGTCTTACTCATAATTTCTGCGTAAATAAATTCGGGGTTTTGACATTTTGTTTTCCTTGCTAGCTAAGGCAATCGCCAAATTTTTTACACGAATATACCAATAACTTTGTATGGTCTATTTAGCATAATAATCAAACGAGCAACGTGTTAGACAGCAATATATATTTGCAGCTATGGTAAATATAACCCTAATAATGAATGCAAAGCAAACAAATACTGTTTTCTGAGGAAAAAAGTGGGATGCGATCGTGCCAACTCTCCTTTGTATGAACCAGGAGTACATCTCCGCTTTGAAATCTGAACGTCTACCTCTTTTTTGGTATACATTGATAATATTTACGGTCTACATTTGAAAGGACAGACACAAATTTTGAGTCAGAATTGAAAAAGATTTATAATTTATTCACACAATTTTATACCAAAATGAGCTATGGCATGCCAATGACTGTTTGATATTTCACATTTACTAAGAAGACAGACTCATAATATATATGCACGAAGATCCCACGGGAGTATATCCTAGAACCACGGTATTTATTCATTCATTTTAATATATTTTAACAAGCGAATTTGTTTTAATTAGTATTCTTAGAAAAGTCACGAACGAGGAAAGGACCGGGAAGTGCTTGCGACCATTGAAATATATCCGTGGTCATTTATGACATAGATATTCCATAACGGTCAACCAAGTCGTTGTTGCGACCGTAAAACTTTCGAAGTGGTGACCAATGTCAACCAGCCCATAGTGTTGCATAGTTTTCATCGTTTCGGAGATTGTGATCATTTATATTTTATACTGTAAGAGGTAGAGAATTACCCAAAAGTTGATGACATAGTGAACTAAGCATTTTGTATAAAGTTGTCACCTTGCGATATTTACGCCAAGAAGATAAATATGCCCACCTTGTTTTATAGGAAAGAGAATCTCTACTTGTTAATTGTGTTCAATCAAAACCTCGCAAGCATATTCTAATTTTGTCCTTATGCAAGTAAGACATATATTTGATAGAGTTTTCTTGCAAAGAGTACACTTTAGTTTTCTGAGAACATTAACTTGTTTGAAAGTACAGCTGCTATATATAATGGTAAAATCGTAGACACAGCTTCAAAGGTGTTACCTCTTATACATATGTAAATGAACTCTATTTTAATTTTTGATTGTAATATAATTGGATTCAAATACACGCACACATTTTTCTAACAAAATTGTTATCAAACATCATATAAATTGATAATACCGTGAACTTAAATTTAGGTATCATGGCTATCATAGTAAAACCAGCATTGTAAACAGTGGTTGATTTCGGCTCTACTGAAGAAGCTTTCCTTTGCACTATGCTCTGGTTATCCTACTTACTGAAGTACTAACTATGACAAAGAGGAACATTTGGCTGATCACAAGTCATTCATCTCATCATTGAATATTCTGTTTAACAAGGAACATGATGACTTTTCTCGTTTATATTTAATACCAAAACTTTACAAGAATTCGCATAGAGGAAATAATACTACAGGTGCTTATTCTTTTTGCAGAAAGTAATTGTTTATAAATAGGTCTAACATTTTGACTGCTCTCAAAGAGGGAATACAATCATATTGGGACAAAGTCTATTCACGTAGTAGTTTCAATCAAATGTGGATACTGAAATACTGGATCTTCTGGATAATTGTAATTATCGTTCTATTTCAGAAATTCCGTCTGTCTTTTCTACACTTTACTGACCGTTCACCGTGGAAATGTATAAAGACTTTTCAAAATATCATGAAGAACGCGGTTATCTTCAAAATGGTAAGAAACGTTACAAATTGATAGTAATACATATATCAAAATATTGTGTAATTTTGAGTTGTTTCCATTAAATGTATTAATATTATTGTTAAGAAGAGCATCCCATTTGAATTAATGTAGCTATTTAGAAATACGGTGTTTCAAATCAGGTTCAATGAATGAATGCTCTCAATCTTTACCTATTACAGTGTTGAGCAATACACATTGGAAAATATTGCGTAATTTGGAGTTGTTTCAATAATATGTATTCATATTCCTGTTCAGAAAAAAATACACAACCCATTCTAATTACTGTAGCTATTTAAAAATACGGAGTTTAAAAGTGGGTTCAATTAATGCATACCCTCAATCTTTATCTGTACCACTTCACTTGTATGTTTTGGTTATAATTATAAATGTTATTTAACGTTGTCGTGGAATTTGAATATTTTGCGTATATTGTATATTAAGCAACATAAATTATAGATATACATGTATTGTAATTCATAGAATGTCCAAAAAATTATAAGAATTTCGACAACTGATCAAGTTTCGTAATGCTGTTGAACGTGTCTTACTTGATTGATGTGAGTTTATATTGGAATACAAATAACTGTCAAATAAAAAATATACATCAATACTTGAAACTGTGATACTCTATGCACTTGCATTTCAACGTAACATATTGAATAAAGTATAATACGCTTTTAGTAAGTCTTCAACCATTCATGATTTGATTGATAACATGAATAACAAAATATACCACACCACCAGAAAACTGCTATATTTAATGGAAACATAGTAGACATATATGTACATGGAATCTGATTATATTTTGTTTGTGTTAGAATCGGGTGCACTAACACACATATTTGGATAACGTTTTTTGTGTCATTTCTTTCAATAACATGCATTCATATTCCTGTTCAGAAAATATACACAACGCATGCTAATTTATGTAGCTATTTACAAATACAGTGTTTGCAAGCGGGTTCAATTAATACATTCTCTCAAACTTTTTCTGTCGCATTGTACTTGTATGTTTGATTAGAATGATAAAAGTTCTTTAATATTGTTTTGGAAATTGAATATTTTGCGTAATTTTTTTTAAGCAACATAAATAATAGATATACATAGAATGTATTAGGATCGGGTGCACTAACACACACATTTGGACAACGATTTTTGCATCATTTGTTTCAATAAAATGTATTCATATTCCTGTTCAGAAAAAATACACAACCCAGTATAATTAGCGTAGCGGGTTCAATTAATGCATACCCTCACCCTTTACCTGTTATACTGTACTTGTATGTTTGATTAGAATTATAAAAGTTATTTGATTTTGTGGTGGAATTTAAAACTTTTGCGTAAATTGTTCTTAAACAACATAGAATGTCAACAACAACAAAAGGAACATTCACAAAGTTTCGTAATGTTGTTTGATGCGATTTTATTGGAATACAAATAACCGTCAAATAAAGAATATACATCAATACTACAAACTTTGATAATCTGTATAGTTGTATTTCAACGTAGCATATTGAATAAAGTATAATGCATTTTTAGTAATTCATCAACCATTCATGATTTGATTGATAACATGAATAACTAATGCTACGAAATCTTTTTTCTAGAATATTCTAGTAACAGAAAGATACAACCAACAATCAATTAACTTTCTATTCTTTGATATAACAACAAAATTTACTGAATACTATTATACAATTACAAATATCAAATTAATAAATTATTACTGGTCTCTTTGTCAATGTCCAAATTTAAATTCCTTTAGAATAAATGCTATTGTCCTTTCCGGTATATTAGTCCGATCCTTTTCTATGAAAATTAATTCTTGTTGAATTAAAATATATTTTAGTTCTAATCCTGAAAGTTTCCAAATATTGGCCGATGAAATTGTTAATAGTTCAATGTCACGTGACGTTACTAAGAAGAGATTGAAGATACCAAAGGGGCAATCAGTATCCGTATATCGAAGTACAGACAAGACAATGGCCAAAAGAAAAATGTACAAAAGGAAAAGCAGTCATCGACAAAACATACATATAAAGCTAAAGTTCGAGTAACACGAATCCCACTAAAGACTGAGGTGAATTCAGGTGTTCCAGAGAGACCTGCAGATCTAGCTCCACCAGTGGTACCCGTCGTGTTAATGTAGCTACAAACCCGATAATAAGTCGTGAATGCAGACAGGACCAGGCGGTGTTTACAACAAATGGAACACATCGGTGGTCACTGTGACACAGTTATTCCATAAATGTCAACCAAGTCATGGTGGCAACCGTAACATTATCTAAGTGATGACTTCAACTTTACCAAAAGGAACTATTGTTTCAGTAGCTTCCTTGTTAGCAGCATCCTCTATCAAGGACATCCTTATGGGAGCCACACACTCTGGAATATCGTATCATCTGAGAGATATATACTCCATATGCCGGCGCTGCGAGAATGTTGTTACATGTAAATGGAAAGTTCACAATGGGAATATTGAAATCATCTCTTTTGTCGTAAAGTTTTATTCTTAACCGCCCCTCACTGTCGATTTCGAGGTGTAGGTCAAGATATGAAGTAGGCTTTTCTGTATCTGTGGCATCCTTTATTTCAGGTTCAATGGGATAGATGCGATCAACAAATGATAGAGTGAAAAGACATCACCTTTATGAAATTAAAGGATCGGGCTAGCTTCTTTTTGCTTTACTAAGTAAAGATATCTAAATAAAATGCTGTAGATTCCAGCTATTATTTAATTTTATATATTTTAGACTGACAGCAATCGAAGTTGCTGCCTCTTATTTACTATCTCATGAAATTATCTAGAACTTTCCTAAAAATGCGTAGAAATATCTAGAACATATCAAAATTCAGTCAAAATTAAAAACTTGAAAACAACTTGACGTATTTTTGATAAACTATTTGCACTGATGATGTAATGTTCTCAACAACAAAAACTATTTTAATGGACAAAGTAATTTATCACCTTCATTATATATACATAGCATCTTCTCTCTTGAAGAAAAAGCTTGGATACAAACTTTTTACCATAAATCTCTATTTTAATTCATCTCAATATTATCCAACTCTAGAAAAAAACATTAGCTATGAAATTAACTTTACATTTAATATGTTTGATAATCAGATTGTATTCTTGCAACATTAAACCCCATCTCGTTAATCCGTGATTTTTATTTGAATTTTGTTAATATTAAATGTGACGGTATTGTGATCAGTAAACACCACGAATGGATGAAATGTACATCAAAATGCTTCAGATAACAATAAGGCAAGTAATTTTTTTTCAATTGTGGATTATTTTTTCTGATATTTGTCAACGTTTTAAGAAAAAAATAGGAATTCGGCAGATGTATGTCATCTTTACCTTCTTGGAGCAAAATTGCACCAACACCTACATCACTAACATCCAATGTTAACCTATATTCTTTCGAAAAGCCAGGTGTTGTCACCAGACACAGTTGGCTTTTCTTTCTTCTCATAGGTGTATTCACAATATAATTTAAATCATTCAGTCTGGATGCAATTACATATGGCCAAAAATAGTTAGCTTGTAATGGATAACAATGAATAAGTAATAAAACAATAACTTTCTCGCCTAGTTTAAATTTTCTTATCATGGTATCCTTATCTTACCACTGTTTCATTTTATCTTGGCTTTGTTTCAAATTGTCATGTTCTATTTCACATGCTCTTGTAAGCTTATGCCTAAACTACTCCACATAATATAATATACAAATAACAGTATGTTCACAAAGCCATTTTTCTTTCAGAGGGGACCTCCCACAGAATGTCCAAAAATAAGTTCAAAGGGACTAAAACCTACAGATTCTTGAAAGGCTTCCCTTACAGCAAACAGTAGCATGCATATCCCATCATCCAATCTTTTTGACTGTCTAAACAAAATGTTTTCATCATATTATTTTAATGTCTGGTGTACTCTTTCCAAGGCTCGTTGAGACTCATGCGTTATGCATTAGATTTAAACTATTTTGTATTTAATTTAATTGATGCATAACTTGCTGAAATATATGAGACATAAAATTGGATCCTCATTTCACTGAGTTGTTTTAGGAAGACCCACACAAATAGTTAGTCTTAATTATAGTATTAGCTTTAATATTCCTAAGTGGAATGGCTGTAGAAAAACGGGTGGAGGCGCACATTATAGTTAGTAAATATATATTTCCTTATTTAATCTGATGACATGTCCCCACACAGTCAGCATTGACCCTACTAAAAGACTATTCCAAAGTGGATACGTGCCGGAATGGAGCTACACGAATGTTTTGATTAGGTTTCCACATAACTCGGCAGATGTTACAAGATCAACAGTTCTTGGCCACGTCTCGTCTTATATTCGGCCAGTAAAAATGGGCCAATATCCTGTTGGATATTTCGTTAACACCCAAGTGTTCAGTCATTGAGTAATCATGGGTCAGGCTCACAACTGCTTTCCTGTATTCTTCCTGTACCACTATCTGGCAGATCACTTTGCATTTATCTTACACAGTCGCCATTTTCTCATCAATACTTAATTTTCCATGAAGTAGCAAATATTAACATTCTCTGCTTCCTCTACTGAGAATGACTTAGAACAAGGTAGCACGAGCTCTCCCTTCTGCGCACTGATAAGTTGTTCCCTAGTGAGAAGGTCATTACTGACATATCTTATTGCTGGCTTAAGAACAGGATCATCACTCATTGACCTTTGGTCCTGGACTGTTTCAATATGGGATGTTTAGTGCTCATCTGTATCTAGACGGGATTTGTGTCCCTTGTCTATGACATAACGAGACATTTCGCCATCACTATGACATCAGCCAAAAAAATGTGTCTTTTAATTCAACATCACTTGTTTCTATTGTACCATCTTGCAATAAAGTCTCCTCATCTCTCAGAGGCTTTTGCATGGTTAAGGTTACAGCACATGCATGAAAATATTCCTGTATTTCTTTAATTAATTCTCATCATAACTAGGGTCCTCGGAAAAGCAAATTATTGACGCCAAGTGTGTCACCGTTTATCTGTAACCACAGGTACATTGATGGTTTATTGTCACAGCTGAACATGATTATCTCCTCTTGGTAAGCCAAGACTGTGAGGTCATTCGGTTCTTATCAGTCTGCTGCGCCTACGAGGATAACATAGCTTCTCGATATTCTGATGATAAAAGTGACGAAAATGAGATCACAGGCATAGATTCAACATAGAACATAATACATTAAAAACATATAAAAAAAACGTATTTAATTTGAAATAAAAAAATATTAAAAAATAATACATGCCGAACTTTTGCACTCTAGCTGTTTACTTACATTTAGACAATATTCACCAGGGAATTTATAAATAGGCTTCTCTCAAAAGATATTGTATAAGAAATATGAATGATAAATACTAGTAACTCTGGTTATTTGTAAATGAACTATTACCTTCACATTTTCTTCCCTTTAATGCATTTTTTATATAAAATGTATTACTTATGTCTTGTAAGTAATCGGTGAATAGAGAACAGCGACATGTGTAATTCATGTCCATGACAATAAGTTATTATAGCTTTCATATACCTATGTCGTAATTTACGAAGTTTACTTTAAGGGGCTCGCCCCATAAAGTGTCATTTTACACCTTTCCAAGAGAAACAAAATTCAATTAAGGTTAGATCATTTCCATAACATATATCTACGATTTTAAGGGACCCACTACCATTAACCATAAAACAATAATACGAGTCCCCAAAAATAAATGATCCCTATAGTGCCTTTTTATACGATAGGTAACCCACTACCTATATCTACGATTCGTATCATAAAACAACAACATTAACCATAGAGAATGATGCGAGTCCCCTAAAGTAAATGATTCATATAATGCCTTGGTGTACTTTAGAGCTTCCATTTACCTTAGTCGTAATTTACAAAGTCTACGTTAAGGGGCTTGCCCCATAAAGTCTAATTTTACACCTTTCCTAGAGAAGCAAAAATTCAATTAAGGTCAGATCATTTTCATAATATATGTCTACGATTTTAAGGCACCCACTACCATTAATCATAGCAAAATGATACGATTCCCCAAAAGTAAATGATCTCTATAATGCAATAGTGTACGTTAGGAAACCCACTACCTATATCTACGATTCGTATCATAAGATAACAACATTAACCTTAGAGTAAATTGTTGCTATAATGCCTTGGTGTACTTTAGTGGACCCGCTACCATATATAACTGGTTCATATCATATGACAACAACATTCGTATTAGAAAATAATGTGATTTCCCTAGAGTACATAATAAATATTGTGAGACAACAAATATAAATCTCATAGAACAAAAATGGTACTTTATATGGTGAATGCACAGTTTTTTTCTTGAGGATATGTAGAGCGTCCTAAAGTACATGAAGGCCTTACACACTTATTCACTTAAACAGAAAATGTTACAAATCTACAACATAAATCGTTGCTCCGTATTCAACAATTGACGACAAACCACACTGTATGACAATGCACATTTATCTCAGAGGAGGATCCAGACCTTTCCATAATGGGGGCCATTTTAGTTCAGACACCCTTTATTTAGAAATATCAAAAGATACCGACACGTAATTCAAAAGCGAAAATTACAAGACATGGTAAAAAGAAAAATCACAAGGACGAAACTGGAAATGTTCTGTTGAATTTAATATGTTTTCACCCGTCTATAACTTAGCACATAAAGGAGGAATATTCTGGCCAGGTCTTGAGCAAAAATAAAATAAATATGATGTCACGCAACAAAACAAAGCAAAATATAGCATATGTAGACGACTTGATAATAAATTAATATATATATATATATATAATGTCGCTCGTAAACATCAGAGCCAATGAGGTCTTATTCACAATTTCTGCGTTAATAAATTCGGGGTTTTGCCATTGTGTTATCCTTGCTAGCTAAGGCAATTGCCAATTTCTTTACACAAGTTGTGGTTGCGATCGCAAAACTTTCGAAGTGATGACCACTGTCCACCAGCCCAACCGTTTTGTACACAAAATAAGAATATGGTATGATTATCTTTGTCCCCATAAAAAAGAAGAAATGACAAGAACGACGTCAGGACAGAACATTTTTAAAGGGGAATAACCATGATTGATATTTCCCGCGGGTTTAAACAGGTAAGTTTACCTGACGATTTCGCACAACAGTCTTGAGAAAATTGAAAATTATTACGATTTTCTATCAAGGTACTAAAATCACAATCTAAAAATGTGGAAATCTGAAAAAAGTTATGACCTTTGTATTTCACCTTAAGGTTTTCGCTTTGGTGTACTGGACATTCCATTATATAATGAATTGCCTCTTCAAAGGGGGAACCATTTTGAGTCATTTGTAATGTTTATACGAAATAAATCAGAATTCAATGAGTTGCATTGATGTCGTAGTCTAGCATGCAGTATTTTTAGTTTTCTGGACCCTTAACCATAATATTCCGGAGATTTAATAGAATTTTATTTAATCCTAGATTTAAGCATAATATATTTAGGCTATTTATAATATTTAAATCTAAATTTGTCCATGACGAAACAGTGGATGGTATAAAGAATGTCGTAGACATTATGAGTTTACCTTATGGTGTTGCATAGTTTTCATCGTTTCGGAGATTGTGATCACTGATATGCTATACTGTAGGAGGTAGACAATTACCCAAATATTGAGGACATAGTGTATTATGGATTTTGTAAAATGTTGTCAGCTTGCGATATTTACGCCTAGAAGACAAATATTCCCACCTTGTTTCATAGGAAAGAGAATCTCTACTTGCAAATGTTGTTCGTCATGGAATATTCTTGCTGACTATATTTAAAGCTTTTCCAGTTTTGCTATTTCTCGTTCAAAACACCCATCCAAAACCTCGCAAGCATATTCTAATGTTGTCCTTATGAAAGTAAGACATATATTTGATAGAGTTTGCATGCAAAGAGTACACGTAAGTTTTCTGAGAACATTAACTTGTTTCAAAGTACCGCTGCTATATGTAATGGTAAAATCGTAGAAACAGCTTCAAAGGAGTTACCTCTTATACATATGTACATGACTTCTAATTTAATTTTTGATTGTATTAGGATTGGGTTCAAAAACACGCACACATTTGTCTAAAATAATTGTCATCAAACATCATATACATTGATCATACCATTAACTTAAATTTGGGTATCATGGCTATCATAGTAAAACCGCATCGTAAACAGTGGTTGATATCGGCTCTAATGAAGCAACCTTCATTTGTTCAATGCTCTGGTTATCCTACTTACTGAAATACTAGCTATGACAAAGAGGTTCATTTGGCTGATCACTAGTCATTCATTCCATCATTGAATATTCTGTTTAACAAGGAACATGATGACTTTTCTCGTTTATATTGAATACCAAAACTTTACAAGAATCCATATAGAGGAAATAATACTACAGGTGATTACTCTTTTTGAAGAAAGTAATTGTTTGTAAATATGTCTAACATTTCGACTGCTATTAAAGAGGGAATACAATAATATTGGGACAAAGTCTATTCACATAGTAGTTTCAATCAAATGTGGATACTGAAATACTGGATCTTCTGTATAATTGTAATTATCATTCAATTTCAGAAATTTCGTTTGTCTTTTCTACACTTTACTGTCCATTCACCGTGGGAATGTATAAAGACGTTTAAACATATCATGAAGAATGCGAATATCTTCAAAATGGTAAGAAACGTTACAAATTGATAGTAATACATGTATCAAAATATTGTGTAATTTTGAGTTGTTTCAATAAAATGTATTTATATTATTGTTAAGAAGAACATCCCATTTGAATAAATGTAGCTATTTAGAAATATGTGTTTCCAATCATGTTCAATGAATGAATGCTCCCAATTTTTACCTATTACAATCTTAAGGAATAGACATAGCAAAATAGTGCGTAATTTGGAGTTGTTTCAAAAAAATGTATTCATATTCCTGTTCAGAACATATACACAACCCATTCTATTTAATATAGCAAATATGGTGTTTGAAAGCGGGTTCAATTAATAAATGCCCTCAATCTTTATCTGTTACACTCTACTTGAATGTATGATTAGAATTATACAAGTTATTTTATTTTGTCGTGGAATTTGAATATCTTGCGTATTTTTTTCTTAAACAACATACATTATACAACGATGGCAGTGGGTGATTTGGGCTCTAATGAAACGACTTTCCATTGCACAATGCTCTGGTAATCCTACTTACTGAAATACTAGCGAGAAACGTTTGGCTGATCACAAGTCATTCATCTCATCATTGAATATTCTGCTTAACAAGGAACATGATGACTTTTCTTGTTTATATTGAATAACAAACTGCACAATAATTTACATAGAGGAAATACTACTATAGGTGCTTATTCTTTTTCAAGACAACAGTTTGACTGCTGTCAAGGACGGAATACAGTCATACTGGGACAAAGTCTATTCACGTAATAGTTTCAATCGAATGTGGATACTGAAATATTGGATCTTCTGGATAATTTTAATCATCGTTCTATTTCAAAAATTCGTTTGTCCAAAAATGTGGCATTTCTACACTTTACAAACCTTTCATCGTGGGAATGTATAAAGACGTTTAAAATATCATTAATAACGCGGTTATCTTTAGAATGGTAAGCAATGTTACAAATTTATCGTAAGCCCTACACAACTATAGGCAATAGTCACTCCTGTGGAGACAAACACTGCAAATGTTGTAGACATATGCAACACTTGTCATCGTATACCAGTAAGGTCACCGGAAAACAGAAGAACATATGTTGTTCTGTTAATTGCAAGAGTGCAAATATTATTTACAGTCTGGAGTGTTCAGTGTGTAGCCTCCAATACGTTGGCGAGTCTAAGCAACCCTTCCACGAACGCCTGCATGGACACATTAGTGACGTATCAAACAACTAATTTCTTCGTGTGTGTCAGCACTTCGGACAGTCTGACCACAATCTCGAGGATTTTAACAATGAAAATCCTTGTCATTGAACAAAACTGTCTGGAATGATTTTCAAGGTGAGAATCGGGAAAGAATTTGGATGAAAGAACTCCGTGTTGTACATTCGGACGGTATTAACAGAACACAATAGGTGTTTATGTGTATTTTCTTTCACAGTTGTTATAGGCAGCGAATATTTTAATACTGTCACAAAGATTAGGATTTGTGCTCTCCACCTTTAATTAACGATTTAACCGTGACGAATTTGAGAATGTTAAAGATTATCGTTATTTACTTTAATGTGTCACACTGTGTCACCTGTCTATTTAGTGAGCTGTAATTATACCATCTAATATTTACAAACTCAGTCTAATGTTGAAAAACATTGAATAAGGTCATTTATTGTTAGAAAATGTTGTCAATATATTTGTGTTAATCTTTTTATCGGTGTCATTGCAGAATCTTCTAGACTTCTATAATTTATTTCGCTTGTGCTGAATCGTAATGTCTCGACGATCCGTTACTCATTAAGTTGTATGGTTGGTAGATTTCTATATATATATATATATATATATATATGTATATCCGCCTGAAAATTAAACTAAACAGTCCTAGAATTATATTTTTGGGCTGTCAAATTGTTTTTCTTCCCTTGACGGCATTTAAAGTCACACCATTGATACACTGCATTACCAATCTCTTAGCCTTATGTCCAGCGCCCTGGACCACTCGACCACATCCGCTCCATAAAAAAAGGAGCTTCAATAGTAGAAGTGTTACCTTGTCTCGCAAGGAAAATCTAGAGATAGACATACGACATGTGTCTAAACGTGTGTGGATGGTACATATATACTTAATATTATAATTTGACAGCAATCTAACTCATCATTTTTTTTAATATATTGTATAGGATAATGACGAATTCATTATACAGTTACAAGAAATAGAGTATGCTATGCAAACACCTAAGCAAGTGACAACCATACAATATATCTGTCCCACTGGATATATTTATATCCTTTATGTTATGCTAAAACATTAATTATAACATATATTGACAAGATGTGGTTATGGTTCTGTACAAATCATACTAAGTGATACTCACAGAGTGTGTAATATTGGCAGATTGTTGAAAGCGTTGTCCTCTATCTCAGATATGCTATTATTCTGTAAAAACCTATAAATAGTCAACAGATGTCTTTAGTTTATACTATATTAAATTTGTAGTTATTTTGAGTTGTTTCAATATAATGTATTTATATTTTGATCAAGACAATATACACAACACATTCTAATCATTCTGGCTATTTACAAACATGGACTTCAAATCTGTTTCAAATAATGAATACCCTCACATATTTACCTTATATACTGAACTTGTATGTTGAATTTGTCTCAATACAATGTGTTTATTCTTGTTCAGAGGAAACCATATGCAATGTCTATGACTGCTTAACAAAATTGGCTTCAAACAATGTCTAATATAAGTTTTTATGTGTTACATGGTACGGGTATGTTTGACTGGCATTACAAAGTTCTTTAATGTTGTTGTGGAATTTGAACCTTTGAACCGTAATGAGAGCGGGAGGTTTGGCGCCTTAAAATCTGATTCAACCCACCATTTCTTTAGAAATGCCTGTACCAAGTCAGGGTCATTACGGTTTTCACAGTTTTCCGGTTGTTGACTGATTTTGTCTGTTTATATAATTATGAGTTTTGACTTTCCCTTTGTAAGATTGTTCGGAGTTCGGTAATTTTGTTATTACCTTTATTGTGTAAATTGTTCTTAAGGAACAAACATTATGCATATACATGTATTGTATGTCATAGAATGTAAAAAAACAAATAGGAGGAATATTCACAACCGATAACGCTTTTTAATGTTGTTGAACATGTCTTATTTAATTGATGTGATTTTATTGGAATACAAATAACTGTCAAATAAAACAAAATATACATCAATACTAATAACAATATGTACCTGTTACACGTTACTTGTATGCTTGATTAGAATTATAAAAGTTATTGTATTTTGTCGTAGAATTTGAATATTTTGCGTAAAATGTTCTTAAGCAACATAAAGTATATTTTACATGCATTGTAAGTCATAGAACGTAGAACAAATGATAAGAATATTGACAACCGATACAGTTTCGTAATGCTGTTGAACGTGTCTGATTTGATTGAAGTGATTTTATATTGGAATACAAGTAACTGTCAAATGAAAAATATACATCAATACTACAAACTCTGATACTCTATGTAGTTGTATTTCAACGTAACATATTGAATAAAGTATAACACGCTTTTAGTAAGTCTTCAACCATTCATGGTTTGATTGATAACATGAATAACGAATGTTATCACAACCTCCGAACAACTCTGCCATATATAATTGTAAAATAGTAGACACATGCGCAAAACTACATGAAATATATATGTACAAGTAATCTGATTATATTTAGTTAGAAATGGGTGCACTAACACACACACACACATGTATCTAAAATAATTGTCATCAAGCATCATCACTTGATTATGGATAACAGTTAAATTTGGTAACGTTAACTGAGGGTGATTTGGGCTCTAATGAAGCAAATTTGCATTGTACAATACTCTGGTTATCCCACTTACTGAAATCCTAGCTATGACAAAGAGGAACATTTGGCTGATGACACGTCATTCATCTCATCATTGAATATTATGTTTATCAAGGAAAATGTTACATGATGACTTTTCTCGTTTATATTGAATACCAAAACTGCACAATAATCCATATAGAGGAAATAATACTACAGGTGCTTATTCTTTTTGAAGAAAGTAATTGTTTATAAATGTGGCTAACATTTTGACTGCTGTCAAAGAGGGAATACAATCATATTGGACCAAGGTATATTCACGTAGTAGTTTCAATCAAATGTGGATACTGAAATACTGGATATTCTGGATAATTGTAATTATCGTTCTATTTCAGAAATGTAGTGTGTCCAAACATGTGTCTTTTCTACACTTTACTGACAATTCTCCGTGGGAATGTATAATGACGTTTCAAAATATCACTAACAACGCGGTTATCTTCAAAATGGTAAGAAACGTTACAAATTAATAGTAATACATATATTAAAATATTGTGTAATATTTAGTTGTTTCAATAAAATGCATGTTTATTATTGTTAAGAAGAACATCCCATTTGAATTAATGTAGCTATTTAGAAATACGTGTTTCAAATCAGGTTCAATGAATGATTTCTCCCAATCGTTACCTATTACAGTCTTGAGCAATACACATTGGAAAATATTGCGTAATTTGAAGTTGTTTCAATAATATGTATTCATATTCCTGTTCAGAAAAAAATACACAACCCATTCTAATTAGTGTAGCTATTTAAAAATACGGAATTTGAAAGTGGGTTCAATTAATGCATACCCTCAATCTTTACCTGTTACACTTTACTTGTATATTTGATTAGAATTATAAATGTTATTTTATTTGTCGTGGAATTTGAATATTTTGCGTAAATTGTTCTTAAGCAACATACATTATAGAAATTCATGTATTGTAAGTCATAGAATGTCAAAAAAATTATTAGAATATTGGCAACTAATAAAGTTTCGTAATGCTGTTGAACGTGTCTGGTTTGATTGATGTGATTTGATATTGGAATACAAATAACTGTCAAATAAAAAATATACATCAATAATTGAAACTTTGATACTCTATGCACTTGCATTTCAACGTAACATATTGAATACAGTATAATTCGCTTTTAGTAAGTTTTCAACCATTCATGATTTGATTGATAATATGAATAAAAAAATATACCACACCATCAGACAAGCTGCTATGCATAATGGTAAAATAGTAGACATATGCGCAACATTACCTCAAACACATATGTACATGGAATCTGATTAGATTTTGTTTGTGTTAGAATCGGGTGCACTAACACATACATTTGGATAACGTTTTTTTGTTTCATTTCTTTCAATAAAATGTATTCATATTCCTGTTCAGAAAATATACACAACGCATCCTAATTCATGTAGCTATTTACAAATACAGTGTTTGAAAGCGGGTTCAATTAATACATGCTCTCAAACTTTATCTGTCGCATTGTACTTGTATGTTTGATTAGAATGATAAAAGTTCTTTAATATTGTTTTAGAAATTGAATATTTTGCGTATTTTTTTTAAACAGCATAAATAATAGATATACATAGAATATATTAGAATCGGGTGCACTAACATACACATTTGGACAACGTTTTTTGTTTCATTTGTTTCAATAAAATGTATTCATATTCCTGTTCAGAAAAAATACACAACCCATTATCATTAGGGTAGCTATTTAAAAAAAAACTTTCAAAGCGGGTTCAATTAATGCATACCCTCAATCTTTATATGTTACATTTTACTTTAATGTTTGATTAGAATTATAAAAGTTATTTGATTTTGTCGTGGAATTTAAATAGTTTGCGTAAAGTATTCTTAAGCAACATAAATTATACATATACATGCATTGTAAATCAACAACAATAAAAGAGAACTTTGACAACCGATAAAGTTTCGTAATGTTGTTGAACGTGTCTGATTTGATTGATGTGATTTTATTGGAATACAAATAACTGTCAAATAAAAAATATACATCAATACTACAAACTTCGATAATCTGTGTAGTTGTATTTCAACGTAACATATTGAATAAAATATAATACATTTTTAGTAAGTCATCAACCATTCATGATTTGATTGATAACATGAATAACTAATGGTACGAAAAATTATTCTAAAATATTCTAGTAACAGCAAGATACAACCAACAATCAATTAGGTTTCTATTCTTTGATATAACAGCAACATTTACTTAATAGTTTTATACAATTACAAATATCAAATTAATAAATTATTACTGGTCTCTTTGTCAATGTCCAAATTTAAATTCTTTTAGAATAAATGTTATTGTCTTTACCGGTGTATTAGTCCGATCCTTTTCTATGAAAATTAATTCTTGTTGAATTAAAATATCTTTTAGTTCTAATCCTGAAAGTTTCCAAATATTGGCCGATGAAATTGTCAATAGTCACGTGACTTTACTAAGAAGAGATTAAAGATACCAAAGGGGCAATCAGAATCCGTATATCGAAGAACAGACAACACAATGACCAAAAGAAAAATGTTCAAAAGGAAAAGCAACCATCGACAAAACATACATATAAAGCTAAAGTTCGAATAACACGAATCCCACTAAAGACTGGGGTAAATTCAGGTGCTCCAGAAGGGCCTGCAGATCCAGTTCCACTAGTGGTACCCGTCGTGTTAATCTAGTTACAAACCCGATAATAAGGCGTGAATACGAAAGGACCAGGAAGTGCTTCCGACAAATGGAACATATCGGTGGTCATGTGACACAGATATTTCATTACGGTCAACCACGTCATGGTGGCAACCGAAACATTTTCGAAGTGATGACTTCAACTTTACCAAAAAGAACTCTTGTTTCAGTAGCTTCCTTGTTAGCAACATCCTCTATCAAGGACATCCTGATAGTAGCCACAAACTCTGGAATATCGTATCATCTGAGAGATATATACTCCATATGCCAGTGCTGCTGGAATGTTGCTACATATAAATGGAAACTTCACAATGGGAATATTGAAATCATCTCTTTTGTCGTAAAGTTTCGTTCCTAACCGCCCCTCACTGTCAATTTCGCGGTGTAGATCAAGATATGAAATTGACCTATCTGTATCTGTGGTATCCTTTATTTCAGTCTCAATGGGAAGGATGCCATCAACAGAATTATTCAGTGAAAGGACATCATCATTATAGAGGAACGTGAAATTAAAGGATCGGGTTAGCTTCTTTTCGTTTTACCAAGTAAAGATATATAATTACAATGTTATAGATTCCAGCAATTACATAAATCCAAAATTTAGGACTGATAGCTGTCGAAGTTATTTACTATTTGATGAAATTATCTAGAACTTTCCAAAAAATGTGTAGAAATTTATTTTTGATAACCTATTTGCACTGATGATGCAATGTTCTCAAGAACACAAAATATTATAATGAACTGAGTAATATCTCATATTTATTACATACAAATTAATACATGGGCATTTCCACATTGACCAGGTTATCATCCGTCTTTGGCCAATATGGGTCGAGGGATGATGACCAGGCCAATATGGAAATGCCCATGTATTAAACTATTCATTACATACTTCCGTCATCTATAAAAGAGACACCCATATTGGCATGAGAGGAAGTCTAAGCCCATATTGGCCCTGGCCAATATGGGCCTCGATATGGAAATGATCTTGTAGTATTCCAATAACGGATTATTTTACCGAGGTGTGAAAATATGGACAGTTTACTTCCGTCATATTGGTCATACAAAAATGCATTTATTTGAACTAAGTATCTAATAAATATACATAACATCTCCTCTCTTGATGAAGACGTTTGGATTCAAACCTTTCACAATAAATCTCTATTTCAATTCATCGCAATATTATCCAACTCTAGACAAAACATTAGCTATATAAGTATCTTTACATTTAATATGTTTTATAATCAGGATGTATTCTTGCAACATTAATCCTCATCTCGTTTATCTGTGATTTTTATTTTGCATATTGTTAATAAATGTAACGGTATTGTGACCAGTAAACACCACGAAAAGATGAAATGTACATCAACATGCTGTTTTTTTCAATTTTGGATTAATTTTTTTGATCTTTGTCAAACTTTTTAGAAAAAATAGCAATTCGGCAAACTATGTCATCTTAACCTTCTCGGAGCAAAGCTGCACCAACACTTACATCACTTGTATCCACTGTTAACTAATATTCTTTCGAGAAGCCTTGCGTTGTCACCTGACATATTTGTCTTTTCTTTCTTGTCGTAGGTGTATTCACAATAGGAAGTGGCCCTACACAGTCAATAATAACCCTACAGAAAGACACTTCAGAAACGGGTACTGGTTGGAGCAGAACTACACAAACGTTTTGATTCGGTTTTCCCATAACTTGGCAGATGTTATAAGTTCTACAGTCCTCGGCTACGTCTCGTCTTATGTTCGGCCGGTAGAAACGGGCCAATAACATCTTGGAGGCTTTCTTAACACCCAAGTGTTCAGTCATTTCCGAATCATCGGCCAAGTTCATAACTTCTTTCCGGTATTCCTCTGGTACCACTATCTGGCAGATCACTTTCTATTCATTTTACACAGGGGCATCTGATGGTCGCCATTTTCTCATCAATACTTAGCCTTTCATGAAATAGTAAATATGAACCTTCGCTGCCTGCTCTATTGAGAATGTGAGTTCTTCCTTCTGCGCACTAATAAGTCGTTCCCTAATCAAAAGGTTATTACTGCCATATCTTATTGTTTGCTTAAGAATAGGATCATCACTCATTGACCTTTGGACCTGGACTGAATCAAGATGGGATTTGTAGTCCTCATCTGCATTTAGACAGGATGTGTGTTCCTTGTCTATAGAATAACTATGCATATCCCCATCGCTATGTAAAAAGTGTTCGTTGACATCAGCCAAAAAAATGTGTCTTTTAATTCAACATCACTTGTTTCTATGGTACCATCCTGCGATAAAGTCTCCTTTTCTTCCAGAGGCTTTTCCATGGCTAAAGTTACAGCACATGCAGTATAAACCCCTGTATTTTCTAAATCATTTTCTTCGTAACTATGCTCCTCGCAGACTATTGGGTCCAGTATAGCCTTGTCACAGGTCTAATCGATACCAAATAACAACGAACTATCGTCAACAGGAAGCATATACCTTATCCCAAACAACAGCGTGTCCCGAAAGAAAGTCTAATTTTAAATTAATGCGATGTGTAAGACTACGAAAACGTGGATCTATCCCCTGTAGCATCATATTTGCACCAGCCAAAGTATTTCACGATAAAGGTACAATATATTCTAACATTAAAGGAGAAATGCAAAGGTTTTGAGTATTTGATTGTATTGCATTACTCGATAAAGATACATAAATAATGCCGAAAAGCAAAGTTTTGACGCCAGGTGTGTCGCCGTTTATCTGTAAGCACAGGTAAATTTATGGTCTATTGTCGAAGTTTATCATGATTATCTCCTCTTGCTAAGCCAAGACTGTGAGGTTAGTATGTTCTTATCAGTCTGCTGCGCCTATGTATAAATATAAATTAAAAAAACAAAAACATTTAATTTGAATTAAAAAACAATTTAAGAAAACAACATGCCGAACTTGTGTACTCTAGTTGCTTACTTAACATTTATACAATATTCGCCAGGGAATTTATCAATAGGCTTCTTTCAAACAATATTGTATAAGAAATATGAATGATACATACTAGTAACTCTGGTTGTTTGTACATGAACTGTTACCTTCTCATGTTCCTCCCTTTAAATTGTTAGTAATCGTTGAATAGAGAACAGCGAGATGTGGAATTCATGTTCGTGACACTAAGCTATCATAACCTTCATTTACATTAGTCGTAATTTGCAAAATTTACTTTCAGGGTGTCGCCCCGTAAAGTGTCATTTTACGCCTTTCCGAGAGAAACAACATTCAATGAAAGTTAAATCATTTTCATAATATATATTTACCAACTACCATTAACCATACAAATAAATGATCGCTATAATTATTTCGTGTATTTTAGAGGCATCACTACCTATATCCACGATTCATATCACAATAAAACCACATTAACCATATAAAATGGTACGAGTCCCCTAATGTAAATGATTCCTATAATGCTTTGGTGTACTTTAGAGATTCACTACCATATATACCTGGCTCATATTATAAGAAAACAACATTCATTAAAGAAAATAATGTGACTCTCCTAATGTACTTATAACTATCGTGAGATAACAAATCAAGATTCATAGAACAAAAATGATACATCATATGATGAGTGTCTGGCTTTTGTTTTTGAGGATATGTAGAGCCCACGAAAGTACATGAAGGTCTGAACATGTTGCACAATCTACAACAGAGATCATTCTACCGTATTCGATAATTGACGACAAACCACACTGTACCAAAATGTACATGTATCCCAGAGGCGGATCCAGACCTTTTCATAAAGGGGGCCGTTTTATTTCAGAAACCATTTATTATTTTTAAAATATCAAAAGATACTGTAATTCAAAGCGAAAATTACGACATGGTATAAAGATAAATCACAAGGACTAAGCTGGAAATGTTCTGTTAAATTTAATATGTTTTTACCCGTCTATAACCTAGCACAAAAAATGGGACCTGTCCCTCTCTGGGGCCGCCTATGTGTTTCTTATGGGATGGCAATTTCATTTTGAAAGGGATCTGGAATTTGTTTTTTTGAAATAAATATTCTGGTCAGGTAATGAGCAAAAATAAAATAAATATCCTGTCATGCCACGAAACAAAGCGAAATACAGCATATATAGCCGACTTGATAATAAATGAACAAAATTTATAAAACAAATTCGCTCGTATCCATCATGGCGCGGCAATAACAGTTTGATATTTCACATTTGTTAAGAAGACAGACCCAACATATATATGGAAGATGAACCCAAGAGAGCATATCCTAGAACCACTGCATTTATTATTTCATGTTAGTATATCTTACCAGCGAAATTGCTTAACTAGTATACTTAGATAAGTCATGAACGAAGAAAGGCCCTGGAAGTGTTTACGACTAGTGGAACATATCCGTGGTCAGTTGTGACACATATATTGCATAACAGTCAACCAAGTCGTGGTTGCGACCGTAACATTTTCGAAGTGATGACCAATGTTCACCCGCCCAACCGTTTTGAACACAAAATCAGAATATGGTATGATTATCTTTGACCCCACGAAAAAGAAGAAATGACACAAACAACGTCACGACATGATATTGCTTAAAGGGTAATAACCATGATTGATATTTCCCGCGGTTTTAAACAGGTAGGTTTACCTGACGATTTCGGACAAACGTCTTGAGCAAATTGAAAATTATTACGATTTTCTATCAAGGTATTAAAATCACTATCTACAAAGGTGTAAATCTGAAAAAAGGTATGAGCTGTCCATTTCACCTTTACAGTTTGGGAACCTATCAGTGATACGAATCCCTAGATTATAAATGGCTTATAATTCTCCATAATATCAAACTGAGATTTTGAAATCTTAAATTTGCTTTTCCAATTACAATGGGCGTAAGAGGGTCTTTTAAAGTATTACATGATATAGAACCTTGCGGTGTACTCTAATTATTTCTTTTAAGAACATTCTGAAAGAATGTGTCCTTTTTCTTACAATAGAAACAAGATTAAGGTGATTCACCTTTATTTATTTCGGGAGGTCTGTAACTATTTTTATTTCTTCCTTCCAAGAACCTAATTATGGTTGATCAAAATGGTTATAAGAAGGGGGTCTATTCTGAACATAATTCAAAATTTATTTTTCAAAAACATTAATTTATGCGTCAGTGGATAATCATCTGCCATATTGCTGGCTTCTACTAAGCTGGAAACGTTATGTATTTCTATATATGTCCTAATATCTCAATGAATGCATTGTTTAAATTCTTCAATAAGAATTGTCTTGCCTTAATTTATCAAAATGTGTAGTTATTTCGTTAGAAGTGAGCCACTTTTCAAACAAAGGTTCTTTTTCACGGGCAAATTCAAGTTCAAGTTCTTTCATTTTTAATTGCATTTGCTTTCTCCAATTCTTCTTTTTTCTTGCATTTCTTCCTTTTCTATTTCTTTAAGGCTGAGTTTTTCTTCAATTTATTTTAATCTAATTTTTTCTTGCATTTCAATTTCTCTCAATTTTACAGTATCAACCCCAATATTGTTAACCAATTTCAAATGAACTTCATCCATAATCTCCTCATCAACAATAATGTTACGGATTTCAAATTTTAACATGGTAGTTTTAACCTCAAAATTCAATTATTTGCATAGCAGTAACAATTCTGATATCTTAGTGTCTCAAGCGCCCCCTCTTTCAATCTGACATAAATTCTTCTGCCGAAAATAGCATTTTGATTGTTGGTTGTAATAAATATATAATTCAATCAAATATAGACTTCTATAAATCATCTCTTTTTAATAATGTTCTCCAACAAATAGTCGTCCTCGCGGACGAGCCCTCAATTACTGTAAAGTGAAGTTTTTTTTTCTACAGTATTCAACCAACCATCAAGTTTTTATTTAATAGAATATGATATATGGTAAACAAATTACTTAATACTATTATACAATTACAAATATCAAATTAATAAACTATAACTGGTCTGCCTGTTCAAATTCAAAGTCCTTTAGATTAAATTATCTTGTCCTTTCTGGTGTATTAGTTCGATTCTTTCCTATGAAAATGAATTATATCTGAATTAAAATATCCCTCAGTTCTAATCCTGAAAGTTCCCAAATATTAGCCGTTGAAATTATTAATAGTTCAATGTTGAAGTTACCCGACTTCACTAAATAAATATATCCAAGTGCAATGCTATAGATTCCAGCTATCATACAAATCATACATATCCTAAATCCAGGACTGACAGCTCTCGAAGTCTTACATACTATTTCATGAAATTCTCCAGAACATTAAAAGAAAATGTCACATTGTTTACATATATAAACAATATGTAGTAATGGCTAGAACATATCAAAATTCAAGGTCAAAATTAAAAACTTACAAACAACTTGACCTATTTGCACTGATGATGCATTGCTATTAACAACAACAAAATATACTAATGAACAAAGTAATATCTCATATCTAACATAAATACAAAACACTAAATATACCAATCCATCAGTATAGCTGCCATGTCTAATGGTAAAATTGTAGACACATGTGCAAAGGTGCTACCTCTAACACATATGTACAGGAACTATAATTTCATCACAAACACACACACATTTGCCTAAAATGATTGTCATCAAACATCATCAATTGATTATAACGTAATATTAAATTTGGGAATCACGGCTATCATAGCAAATCGGGCATCGTAAACAGTGGGTGATTTGGGCTCTAATGAAATAACCTTTATTTGCGTAATACTCTTGTAATCCTACTTAATAAAATACTAGCTATGAGAAAGAGGATCTTTTTGCTGATCACAAATCATTGAGTATTTTGTTTAACAGGGAACCAGATGACTTTTCTAGTCATTATTGAATACCAAAACTTCACAAGAAACCATATAGAGAAAATAATACTACAAGTGCTTCTACTTTTTCAAGATAGTAAATAGCAAAGAGTTCATGGCACTGAGGGTCATAATGGAGTATATGGACCGGTCCGACACCAAACAAATGTTATATGGACCAACGCTTCTGTATCTGTGGTATCCTTTATTTCAGGCTCAATGGGACAGATGCGATCAACAAAATTATAGTCAAACATGAAATTAAACGATCGGGGCTTCTTTTCGTGTTACTAAGTAAAGAGATCTAAATACAATGCTATAGATTCCAGCAATTATATAAATCCTAAATTTTAGACTGACAGCTGTCGAAGTTGCTGCGTCCTATTTACTATTTCATGAAATTATCTAGAACTTTCCAAAAAATGTGTATTAATATCTTGAACATATCAATAGTAAGTCAAAAGTAAAAACTTGTTAAAAATGTTACGTATTTTTGATAAACTATTTCCACTGATGATGTAATGTTCTTAACCAAAAAAAATATTTTAATGAACAAAGTATTATCTCATATTCATTATATATACATATAATCTCCTTTCTTGAAGAAAAAGATTGGATACAAAGTTTTTACAATACATCTTTATTTCAATTCAACACAATATTATCCAACTTTAGACAAAACATTAGCTATGCAATTATCTTTACATTTAATATGATTTATAATCAGATAGTATTCTTGTAACATAAATCCCCATCTCGTTAATCTGTGAATTTTATTTTACATTTTGCTAATAAATATGACGGTATTGCGATCAGTAAACACCACGAATGGATGAAATGTACATCATAATTGCTTCAAAGAAAACAATAAGGCAAGTCATTTTTTTTCAAAGTTTTAAGAAAAAATTGCAATTCGGCAGATTTGTGTCATCTTTACCTTCTTGGAGCAAAACTGCACAAACACCAACATCCACTGTTACCTGTTATTCTTTCGAAAAGCCGTGTGTTGTCACCTGCCATAGTTGTCTTTTCTTTCTTCTCGTGGGTGTATTCGCAATATAATTTAAGTCATTCAGTCTGGATTCAATTACATATGACCAAAATATTTAGCTTGTACTGGATGACAATGAATAAGCAATAACACAATAACACAATAACTTTCTCGCCTGGTTTAAATTATCTTATCATGGTATCCCTATTATACCACTGTTTCATTTTATCTTGGCTTTGTTTCAAAGTGTCTTGTTCTATTTCACATGCTCTTGTAAACTTATGCCTAAAATACCCCACATCATATAATATACTAATACAGCATTTTCACAAACCAATTTTTCTTTCAAAAGGGACATCCCACAGAGAATCCAAAAACAAGTTCAAAAATACTAAAACCTACAGATTCTAGAAAGGCTTCCCTTACAGCAAACAGTAGCATGCAGTTTCCATCATCCCAATCTTCTTGACTGTCTAAACAACATGTGTTCATCATATTTTGCTAAGGTCTGGTGAACTCTTTCAAAAGTTCCTTGAGACTCAGGACGTTATGCATTATATTTAAACTGTTTTGTATTTAATTTAATTGATGCAAAACTTCCTGAAATAAGTGAGACATAAAATTCGATCCTCATTTGACTGAGTTGTTTTAGGGAGACTCACAAAAGTAAAAACAAAATAGTTAGAGCCTTAATTATAGTATTAGCTTTAATATTCCTAAGTGGAATGGCTATATTAAAAATGGGTGGAGGCGCACATTAAAGTTAGTAAATAAAGAATTCCTTATTTAGTCTTAGAAAGTGGCCCATACAGTCAACAATGACCGTACTGAAAGACTATTCAAACGCGGGTGCGGGCTGGAGGGGAGCTACACGACTGTTCTGATTCGGTTTCCACATAACTCGGCAGATGTTACAAGATCAACAGTTCTTGGCTACGTCTCGTCTTATATTCGGCAGGTAAAATGGGCCAATATCCCGTTGGAGGATTTGTTAACACCCAAGTCTTCCGTCATTGATGAATCATGGGCCAGGCTCACAACTGCTTTCCTGTATTCTTTCTGTACAATAATCTGGCAGATCACTTTACATTCATTTTGCACAGTCGCATCTGGCGGTCGCCATTTTCTCATCAATACTTAGTCTTTCATGAAATAGGAAACATTAACATTATCTGCTTCCTCTACTGAGAATGACTTAATACAAGGTAGTACGAGCTCTTCCTTCTGCGCACTGATAAGTTGTTCCCTAATGAGAAGGTCATTACTGACCTATCTTATTGTTGGCTTAAGAACAGGACCATCACTCATTGTGTTAATCTAGCTACAACCCCTATAATAAGTCGTTAATGAGGTAAGGCTTGAGAAGTGCTTTCGATAAGTGGAACATATCGGTGGTCATTGCTACACAGATATTCCATAGCTGTGAACCAGGTCATGGTGGCGACCGTCACATTTTCGAAGTGATGACTCCATCGTTACCAAATGGAACCAATGTTTCAATAGCTTCCGTGTTAGCAGCATTCTCTATCAAGGACAACCTGATAGGAGCCACAAGCTCTGGAATATCGTATCATCTGAGAGATATATACTCCATATGCTGCTGCTGGAAAGGTGCTACGTATAAATCGAAAGTTCACAATGGGAATATTGAAATCATCTCTTTAGTCGTAAAGTTTCGTTCTTAATCGCCCCTCACTGTCGATTTCGAGGTGTAGGTCAAGATAGGAAGTAGACATATCTGGATCTGTGGTATCCTGTTTTCAGGCTCAATGGGATAGATGCGATCAACAAAATTAGTTAATGAAAGGACATCATCTGAATAGCGGAACATGAAATTAAAGGATCGGGTTAGCTTCTTTTCGTTTTACTAAAGATATCTAAATAAAATGTAATAGATTCCAGCAATAATATACTTCCTAAATGTTAGACTGACAGCTGTTGAAGTTGCTGCGTCTTATTGACTATTTCATGAAAATATATAGAACTTTCCAAAAAATGTGTAGAAATATCTAGAACATATCAAAATTCAAAGTCAATAGTAACAATTTGTAAACAACTTGATATATTTTGATAAACTATTTGCACTGATGATATAATGTTCTTAACAACAAAAAATATTATAATGAACAAAGTAATATCTCATATTCATTATATATACATAGCATCTCCTCTCTTGAAGAAAAAGCGTGGATTCAATCTTTTTACAATAAATCTCTACTTCAATGCATCACAATATTATCCAACTCTAGAAAAATCATTAGATATGAAATTATCTTTACATTTAATATGTTTTATAATCAGATTGTATTCTTGCAAAATTACGAATGGATGAAATGTACATCATAATTGCTTCAAAGAAAAAAATAAGGCAAGTCATTTTTTTCAATTGTGGATTCTTTTTTCTGATCTCTGTCAATGTTTTAAGAAAACATAGCAATTCGGCAGATCTATGTCATCTTTACCTTCTTGGAACAAAACTGCTCCAACACCTACATCACTAGCATCCACTGTTAGCTTATATTCTTTCGAGAAGCCTTGTGTTATCACTTGACATGTTTTTCTTTTCTTTCTGTTCGTATGTGTATTCAAAATATAATTTAAGTCATTTAGTCTGGATTCAATTACATATGACCAACAATATTTACCTTGTAATGAATGCCAATGACTAAGCAATACCACAAAAACATTGTTTTCATACCAGTGTTTCATTTTATCTTGGCTTTGTTTCAAATTGTCTTTTTCTATTTCACATGCTCTTGTAAACTTATGCCTAAAATACCCCACATAATAAAATATACTAATAACAGTATTTTCACAAAGCCATTTTTCTTTCAAAAGGGACCTCCCACGGAGTGTCCAAAAACAAGTTCAAAGGACTAAAACCTAGAGATTCTTGAAAGGGTTCCCTTACAGCAAACAGTAGCATGCATATCCCATCATCCTGTCTTTTTGATTGTTTAAGCAGACTGTTTGCATCATATTTGTTTAAGGTCTGGTGTATTCTTTTCAAAGCTCCTTGAGACTCAGGGCGTTATGCATTTAGGATAAACAGTTTTGTATTTAATTTAATTGATGCATAACTTGCTGAAATAAATGAGATATACAATTGGATCCTCATTTGCCTGAGTTGTTTTAATAGACCCACAAAAGTAAAAGCAAAATAGTTAGAGCCTTAATTATAGTATTAGCCTTAATATTCCTAATTGGAATGGCTATAGAAACACGGGTGGTTATATATATATTTCCTTGTTTAGTCTTAGGAAGTGGCCTCAAACAGTCAACACTAACCCTATTGGAAGACTATTCAAAAGCGGGTATGGGCCGGAGTCGAGCTACACGAATGTTCGGAAGATGCTACAAGATCAACAGTTCTTGGCTACGTCTCGTCTTTTATTTGGCTAGTAGAAGTGGGCCAATATCCCGTTGGAGGTTTTGTCAACACCCAAGTTTTCAATCATTGACGAATCATGAGCCAGGCTCACAACTGCTTTCCTGTATTTTTCCTGTACCATCAACTGGCAGATCACTTTACATTCATCTTGCACAGTCGCATCTGGCGGTCGCCATTTTCTCATCAATACTTAGTCTTTCATGAAATAGCAAACATTACCATTCTCTGCTTCCTCTACTGAGAATGATTTAATACAAGGTAGTGCGAGCTCATCCTTCTGCGCACTGATAAGTTGTTCCCTAATGAGAAGGTCATTACTGGCCTATCTTATTGTTGGCTTAAGAACAGGACCATCACTCATTGACCTTTGGTCATGGAATGTTTCAAGATGGGATGCTTAGTCCTCATCTGTATCTAGACAGGATTTGTGTTCCTTGTCTATGAAATAACGAAACATATCGCCATCGCTATGCAACAAGTGATCGTTGACATAGGCCAAAGAAATGTGTCTTTTGATTCAACATCACTTGTTTCTATGGTACCATCTTCCAAAAAAGTCTCCTCTTCTTCCAGAGGCTTTTGCACGGCTAAAGTTACAGCACATGCAGGCAAAATCCCTATATTTCTTTAATTCATTCTCTTCATAACAAGGGTCCTCGGAAAAGCAAATTGTTGACGCCAAGTGTGTCACCGTTTATTTGTAACCACAGGTAAATTTATGGTTTATTTTCGCAGCTTAACATGATTATCTCCTCTTGGTAAGCCAATTATGTGAAGTCATTCGGTTATTATCAATCCTCTGCGCCTACGAGGATAACATAGCTTCTCGATATGCTGATGATAAAAGAGACGAAATTGACATCACAGGCATCGATTCAACATAGAACATAATACATAAAACATATTTAAAAAAAATACATTCCGAACTTTTGTACTCTAGCTGTTTACTTACATTTAGAAAATATTCACAAGCGAATTTATAAAATGGCTTCTCTCAAAAATATATTGAATAAGACATATGAATGATACATAATAGTAACTCTTGTTATTTGTACATGCACTACTATCTTCATATTTTCTTCCCTTTAAAATGTATTACTTATGACTTGTAAGGAATCGTTGAATAGAGAACAGAGAGATGTTGAATTCATGTCCGTGACAGTAAGTTATTATAGCTTTCATTTACTTTAGTCGTAATGTACAGAGAAACAAAATTCAATTAAGGTTAGATCATTTTCATAATATATATCTACGATTTTAAAGGACCCACTAACATTCACCATAACAAAATAATACGAATCCCGAAAAGTAAATGATCCCAATAATACCTTAATGTACGTTAGGGAACCCACTAGCTATATATATACGATTCACATCATAAGACAACAACATTAACTATAGAGAATGATGCGAGTCCCCTAAAGGAAATGATTCCTATAATGCCTTGGTGTACTTTAGGAGACCTGCTACCATATTTTACTGGTTCATATCATAAGGCCAAAACATTCGTGATAGAAAATAATGTGAGTCCCCTATAGTACATACTAAATATTGTGTGACAACAAAACTAAGTCTCATAGAACAAAAATGGTACTTTATATGGTGAGTGTCCGGGGTTGTTTTTTTTGCGAATATGTAGAGCCCCCTAAAGAAAATGAAGGCCTGAAACACTTATTCACTTAAACAGAAAATCGTACACAATCTACAACATAATTCGTGGCTAGATATTCAACAATTTACGAAAAACAGCACTGTACGACAGTGTACACGTATCTCAGAGGAGGATCCAGACCTTTACATAATGGGGGCCGTTTTAGTTCAGACACCATTTTTTTTTAGAAATATCAAAAGATACCGACACGTAATTCAAAGCGAAAATTACAAGACATGGTAAAAAGAATAATGACAAGGACGAAACTGGAAATGTTCTGTTAAATCTAATATGTTTTTACCCGTCTATAACCTGACACAAAAAGGGGGAATATTCTGGCCAGGTCATGAGCAAAACTAAATAAATATGATGTCATGCAACGAAACAAAGCGAAAAACAGCATATGTAGACGACTTGATAATAAATTAAAACAATATATATATAAAATGTCGCTCGTAAACATCAGAGCCAAGGAGGTCTTACTCAGAATTTATACGTAAATAAATTCGGGGTTTTGACATTTTGTTTTCCTTGCTAGCTAAGGCAATTGCCAATTTTTTTACACGAAAATACCAATAACTTGTTATGGTCTATTTTGCATAATAAACAAACGAGCAACGTGTTAGACAGCAATATATATTTGCAGCTATGGGCAATATAACCTAATTTCGACATCGAGAGGTGCGTTGGGAGGTGCTAATAATGATTTCAAAGCAAAATATTACTGTTTTCTGAGGAAAAAAGTGGGATGCGATCGTGCCAACTCTCCTTGGTATGAACCAGGAGTACATATCCGCTTTGAAATCTAAACGTCTACCTCTTTTTTGGTATACATTGATAATATTTACGGTCTACATTTGAAAGGACAGACACAAATTTTGAGTCAGAATTTATTCACACAGTTTTATACCAAAATGAGTTATGGCAAGGCAATGACTGTTTGATATTTCGCATTTGCTAAGAAGACAGACCCATAATATATTTGAATGATGAACCCACGGGAGTATATCCTAGAACCACTTTATTTATTCTTTCATTTTAGTATATTTTAACAAGCGAATTATTTTTAATTAATATTCTTAAAAAGGTCACGAACGAGGAGAGGACTGGGAAGTGCTTGCGACCATTGAAATATATCAGTGGTCATTTATGACACAAATATTCCATAGCGGTCAACCAAGTCGTTGTTGCGACCGTAAAACTTTCGAAGTGATGACCAATGTCCACTGGCGCATGGTGTTGCATAGTTTTCATCGTTTCGGAGATTGTGATCATTGATATTTCATATTGTAAAAGGTAGACAATTACCCAAAATTTGAGGACATAGTGAATTAAGCATTTTGTATAATGTTGCCAGCTTTCGATATTTACGCCTAGAAGACAAAAATTCCCACCTTTGGTGTTCAACCAAAACCTCGCAAGCATATTCTAAATTTGTCCTTATGAAAGTAAGACATATATTTGATAGAGATTGCTTGCAAAGAGAACACTTTATTTTTCTGAGAATATGTAATGGTAAAATCGTAGACACAGGTGCAAAGGTGTTACCTCTTATATATATGTACATGAACTCTAATTAAATTTTTGATTGTAATATAATTGGATTCAAACACACGCACACGTTTGTCTAACATAATTGTCATCAAACATCATATAAATTGATCATACCGTTAACTTAAATTGGGTATCATGGCTATCATAGTAAAACCGGCATCGTAAACAGTAATTGATTTCGGCTCTAGTGAAGCAACTTTCCATTGTACAATGCTGGGGTTATCCTACTTACTGAAATACTAGCTATGACACAGAAGAACATTTGGCTGTTCACAAGACATTCATCTCATCATTGAATATTCTGCTTAACAACTAACATGATGACTTTTCTCGTGTATATTGAATACCAAAACTTTACAAGAATCCATATTGAGGAAATAATAATACAAGTTCTTATTCTGTTTGAAGAAAGTAATTGTTTATAAACTTGTCTAACATTTTGACCGCTGTCAAAGAGGGAATGCAATCATAATGGGACAATGTCTATTTTCGTAGTAGTTTCAATCAAATGTGGATACTGAAATACTGGATCTTCTGGATAATGGTAACTATCGTTCTATTCAGAACTTTCGTCTGTCGTTTCTACACTTTACTGACCATTCACTGTGGGAATGTATAAAGACGTTTCAAAATATCATGAAGAACGCGGATATCTTCAAAACCGTAAGAAAGGTTACAAATTGTAATAATACATATATCAAAATATTGTGTAATTTTGAGTAGTTTCTATACAATGTATTTATATTATTGTTAAGAAGAACATCCCATTGGCATTAATGTAGCTATTTAGAAATACGGTGTTTTCAATCATGTTCAATGAATGAATGCTCCCAATCTTTACCTATTACAGTATTAAGGAATACACATAGCAAAATAGTGCGTAATTTGGAGTTGTATCAATAAAATGTATTCATATTCCTGTTCAGAACATATACACAACCCATTATAATTAATATAGCAAATATGGTGTTTGAAAGCTGGGTTCAATTAATAAATTCCCTTAATCTTTACCTGTTACACATTACTTGTATGATTGATTGGAATTATAAAAGTTATTTTATTTTGTCGTGGAACTTGAATATTGTGCGTAAATTGTTCTTAAACAACATACAGTATACATACATGTATACATGTGTAGTAAATCATAGAATAAAAAAATAAGAGGAATAAGAACAACCGATAAAGCTTCGTAATGTTCTTGAACGGGTCTAATTTGATTAATGTGATTTTATTGGAATACAATTAACTGTAAAATAAATAATATACATCAACACTTGAAACTTTGATACTCTAGTTGTATATCAACGTAGCATATTTAATAAAGTATAATACGCTTTCAGTAAGTCTTCAACCATTCATGATTTGATTGATAACATGAATAAATAATGTTGCCACAACCTCAGAACAGCCTTGCCATATATAATGGTAAAGTAATATAGACATGGGCAAAGTTACCTCAAACACATATGTACATGGAATCTGATTAGATTTTGATTGTGTTAGAAATATGCGCACATTTGCTTAAAATAATTGTCATTCAAACATCATAAATTGACTATGGATAAAAGTTACATTTGTGTATCACGGCTATCATAGTAAAACCGGCAACTTTAGCAGTGGGTGAATTGGGCTCTAATGAAGCAACTTTCTATTGCTCAATGCTCTGGTAATCCTACACACTAAAATACTAGTGATGGCAAAGAGGAACACTTGCCTGATCACAAGTTATTTATCTCATCATTGAATATTCTGTTTAACAAGGAACATGATGACTTTTCTCCCTTATATTGAATAGCAAAACTTCACAAGAATTCATATAGAGAGAATAACACTACAGGTGCTTCTACATTTTCAACAAAGTATTGCTAGCATTTTGACTGCTGCCAAAGAGGGTATACAATCATAGTGGGACACAGTCTATTCACCGAGTAGTTTCAATCGAATGTGGATACTGAAATACTGGACCTTCTGGATAATTTTAATTATCGTTCTATTTCAGAAATATCATGTGTCTAAGAATGTGACTTTTCTACACTTATCTGACATTTATCGTGACAATGCATGAAGACGCTTAAAAATATCATTAAGAACGCAGTTTTCTTCAAAATTGTAAGAAAAGCTACCACTTGATAGTAATCTGTCATGTATTAACTTATTTTATTTTGTCAAGCACGAACAAAGACAAAATGCACTACACCGAAAATTGAGTTACCACTAAGTTGGAGTTCCGTATCGATGACATATATGTAGAGTTCGGAAGACACACTTGTCAGCAACTTGTTTTATATAGAAAAAAAAACATTACCTAAGACATATATTCTCATATTAGGAACATACATTTCTATAAATAATACTAAATGATACTCACAGATATTGTATGTTTGGTAGATTGTTGAAGGCGTTGTCCTCTATCACTGATATTGCATTGTGGCTTAACTCCCTATAAATAGTCAACACACCTCTCATGTTTATACATTAGTAAGTCTGTAGCATTCCACTCTGTCTTAAGCAATACGTATATCAAAATATTGTGTAATTTTGAGTTTCTTGAATAAGATATATTCTAATTATTGTTAAGAAGAACATCCTATTTGAAATAATGTAGCTATTTCGAAATATGTTGTTTTAAATCAGGTTTAATAAATGAATCCTCCCAATTTTTACCTATTACCGTCTTGAGCAATACACATAGCAAAACATTGCGTAATTTGGATTTTTTTATCAATAACATGTATTCATATTCCTGTTCAGAAAAAAATACACAACTCATTCTAATTAGTGTAGCTATTTAAAAATACAGTGTTTGAAGGTGGGTTCAATTAATGCATACCCTCAATCTTTACATGTTACACTTTACTTGTATGTTTGATTAAGATTATCAAAGTTATTTTATTCTGTCGTGGTATTTGAATAGTTTGCGTAAATTGTTCTTTAACAACATAAATTATAGATATGCATGTATTGTAAGTCATATAATGTCAAAACATTAATAAGAATATGGACAACCGATAAAGTTTCGTTATGTTGTTGAACGTATCTGATTTGATTGATGTGATTTTATATTGGAATGCAAATAACTGTCAAATAAAAAAATATACATCAATACTACAAATTTTTTTATTCTATGTAGTTGTAATTCAACGTAACATATTGAATAAAGTATAATACATTTTTAGTAATGCATCAACCATTCATGATTTCATCGATAACATAAATAACTAATGTTACAAAAAAAAAATTCAAGAATATTCTAGTAACAGAAATATACAACCAACAATCAATTAAGTTTCTACTCTTTAATATAACAACCAAAATTTACTTCATACCATTATGCAATTACACAAATCAAATTAATAAATTATTACTGGCCTCTTTGTCAATGTTCAAATTCAATTTCCTTTAGAATACATGATCTTGTCCTTTTCGCTATATCAGTGCGATCCTTTTCTATGAAAATTAATTATTGTTGAATTAAAATATGTGTTAGCTCTAATCCTGAAAGTTTCAAATATTGGCCGATGAAATGGTTGCTAGTTCAATGACTTTACTAAGAAGAGTTTGAAAAGACCAAAGGTGCAATCAGAATCCGTATATCAAAGAAGAGACATGACAATGACGAAAAGAAAAAAGTACAAAAGGAAAAATAATGATCTACAAAACATATATATAAAGCTAAAGGTCGAGTAGCAGGAGTCCATATAAAGACCGAGTTGAACTCAGGTGCTACAGAAGGATCTGTAGATCCTGATCCACTAGTGGCACCAGTCGTGCTAATATAGTTACAAACCCAATAATAAGTCGAGAATGAGTAAAAGACCGTGAAGTGCTTACGATAAGTGGGGCATATCGGTTGTCGTTGTGACACAGATATGCCATAGTGGTCAACCAAGTCATGGTGGTGTCCGTAGCATTTTCGAAGTGATGATTTCACCTTTACCAACAGGAACTCTTGTTTCAGTAGCTTCCGTGTTAACAGTATCCTCTATCACGGAAATCCTGATAGGAGCCACACGCTCTCGAATATCGTATCATTTGCGAGATATATACTCCATATGCATGTGCTGCTGGAATGGTGCTACGCATCAATGGAAAGTTCACAATGGGAAAATTGATATCATCTCTTTTGTCGTAGAGTTTTGTGCTGAACCGCCCCTCATTGTCGATTTCGATGTGTAAGTCTAGATATGAACCAAACCTATCTCTTTCTGTGGTATCCTTTATTTCATTCTCAATGGGATATATGCTATCAACAGAATTATTTAGTGAAAGGACATCATCTTCATAGCGGAACGTGAAATTATAGGACAGGGCTTCTTTTCGTTTTACTAAGTAGCGATATATAAATATAATGCTATATATTCCAGCTATTACATCAATCCAAATTCTTAGACTGACACCTCTCGAAGTTGCTGCGTCTTATATCTATATACTATTTCATGAAATTTTCTAGAACTTTCCAAAAAATGTGACCTTGTCTATGCATAAACAATATCTAGAACATATCAAAATTCAAGGTCAAAATTAAGAACTTGCAAACACTTTGACGTATTTTTTATAACATATTTGCACTGATGATGTAATGTTATCAGCAACAAAAACTATTATAATGAACAAAGTAATATCTCATCTTGATGATATATACATAGCATCTCCTCTCTTGAAGAAAAGGTTTGCATACAAACTTTTTGCAATAAATTTCTATTTCAGTTCATCACAATATTATCGAACTCTAGACAAAACATGAGTTATAAAATTATCTTTACATTTAATATGTTTTATAATCAGATTGTATTTTTGCAACAGTAATAGTATATCTGTGAATTTTATTTTGCATTGTTTTAATATTGTGAACAGTAAACACCACGATTGGATGAAATGTACATCAAAATGCTTCAAAGATAACATAAGGCAAGTCATTTTATTTTCAATTGTGGATAATTCTTTTTTATCTTTGTAAAACGTTTAAGAAAAATAGCAATTCGGCAGACCTATGTCATCTTTACGTTCTTGGAGCAAAACTGCACCAACACCTGCATCACTAGCATCCACTGTTAACATATATTTTTTCGAGAAGCCTTGTGTTGTCACCTGACATATTTTTTTTTCTTTCTTCTCGTAGGTGTATTCACAATATAATTTAAATCATTCAGTCTGGATTCAATTACATATGGCCAAAAATATTTAGCTGGTAATGGATGACAAGGAATAAGCAATAACACAATTATTTTCCCGCCTGTTTTAAGTTATCTTACCATGGCATCCATATCATACCAGTGTTTCATTTTATCTTGGTTTGTTTCAAATTGTCATGGTCTATGTCGCATGCTCTTGTAAACTGATAATTAAAACACTCCACATAATCTAAAATACTAATACCAGTATTTTCACAAATTTGTCTTTCAAAATCTTTCAGGGACTTCCCATAGAGTGTCCAAAAACCAGTTCAAAAGGAATAAAACATAGAGATTCTTGAAAGGCTTTCCTTACAGCCAGCTGTAGCGTACGGACCCCATTATCCTAATCTTTATGACTGTCTAAACAAAATATTTTCATCATATTTTTTAATGTCTGGTGAAATCTTTCCAGAGCTCCCTGAGACTCAAGGTGATATGCATTAGACTTAAGCTGTTTATATTTCATTCATGCATATCTTGCTGAAATAAATGAGAAATAAAATTGGATCCCTGATTTGACAGAATTGTTTTAGGAAGACCCACAAAAGTAAAAACAAAATAGGTAAAGCCTTAATTATAGTTTTAGCTTTAATATTCCTAAGTGGAATGGCTTCAGGAAAACGGGTGGAGGCACACATTATAGTTAGTAATTATAGATTTCCGTATTTAGTCTTAAAAAGTGGCCCCGCACAGTCAACAATAACCCTACTGAAAGAATCTTCAAACGCAGGTACGGGTTAGAGTGTAGCTGCATCGATGTTTTGATTCGGTTTCCCTTGATTTGACATGTGCTACAAGAGCTACAGTCCTTGTCTACTTCTGATCTTATATTCGTGCAGTAGAAATGGGCCAATTTTCTGTTGGATGTTTTTCTAACACCCAAGTGTTCAGTCATTCACGAATCAAGGGCCAGGCTCATAACTGCTTTCCGCTATTCTTCCGGTATCACTATCTGGCAGATCACTTGCCATTCATCTTACGCAGACACATCTGGTGGATGCCATTTTCTCATCAATACTTCGTCTTTCATCAAATAGCAAAGATATGAACCTTCTCTGCAGCCTCTACTGAGAATAATTTAGAATAAGGTAGTACGAGCTCTTCCTTCTGCGCACTAATAAGTCGTACCCTAGTCAGAAGTTCAATATCGACATATCTTATTCCTTGCTTAAGAACAGGACCTTCCCTCATTGACCTTTGGTCCTGGACTGTATCAAGATGGAATTTGCAGTCCTAATCTGTATCTAGACAGGAGTTTTGTTCCTCCTCTATTAAACAGCGAGACATATCGCCAAGCTATGCAAAAAGTGATCGTTGACATCAGTAAAAAAAATGATACCACCTTGTAGTAAAGTATCCTCTTCTACCAGAAGCTTTTTCGTTGCAAAAGTTACAGCACACGCAGAAAAAAACACTCTATTTTCTAATTCATTCTCTGCATAACTGGCCTCCTCGAAGATTATTGGGTCCATTATAACCTTGCCACCGGCCACATCGATACCAAATAACGAAGACATATCCTGAACAGGAAGTGTAGGTCTTACCCCAACTACAACCTGTCCATAAGCAACGTCTGAATTTAAATTAACGTGGTACACTATGAAAATCTGGGTGTGCCTCTTGTAACAACACATTTGCAGCAGCCGAAGTATTGCCAAATAAATGAAAAATATTTTCTAACTTTAAAGGTGATACGCAATGGATTTGAGTATTTGATTGTCTTGCTTTACTCGATAAAGATACATAAATAATGCCGAAAAGGCCAATTTTGACGCCAAGTGTGTTACAGTTTATCTGTAAACACAGGTAAATGTATGGTTTATTGTCGAAGTTTAACATGATTATCTCCTCTTGGTAAGCCAAGACTGTGAAGTCTTTCGGTTCTGAATGTTGTTTTTTTTATATGTTTTTAGTGTATTATTTTCTGCGCCTACGAGGATAGCATAGCTTCTCGATAATCTGATGATGAAAGTGACCAAAGTGACATCACAGGCATTGATTCAACATAACAAATAATACACTAAAAACATATAAAAAAACAACATTTAATTTGAAATAAAACATATTTAAAAAATAAACACGAACTTCTGTACTCTAACTGTTTATTTACATTTAGAAAATATTCGCCAGGGAATATATACATAGGCTTCTCTCAAACAATATTGTATAAGAAATATGAATGATAAATACTAGTAACTCTGGTTATTTGTACATGAACTATTACTTTCACATTTACATCCCTTTAATGCATATTTACATACAGTGTATTACTTTCGACTTGTTAGTAATCGTTGAATATATAACAGCGACATGTGGAATTCATGTCCGTGACACTAAGTTATTATAACATTCATTTACATTAGTCGTAATTTACAAATTTACTTTAAGGGGCTCGTCCCATAAAGTGTCATTTTACACCTTTCCGAGAAAAACAAAATTCAATAAAAGTTAAATCATTTTCATGATATATATCTACGATTGTGACCCACTACCATTAACCATAACAAAATAATACGAGTCCCCAAAAGTAAATTATCCCTATGATGCCTTTGGGTACATTAGGGAACCCACTACGATTCATATCACAAGACAACAACATTAACCATAGAGAATGATGCGAATCCCCTGAAATAAATTATTCCTATAATGCATTGGTATACTTTTGGGAACCCACTACCAAAATATACCTGGTTCATATCATAAGACAACGACATTCGTAATAGGAAATAATGTGAGTCCCCTAGATTACCTAATATATATTGTGAGACAACACAACTAGGTGTCATAGGGTAAAAATGGTACTTTATATGGTGAGTTCCCGGGTTTTGTTTTTTCTCTTTCTGAGGATATGTAGAGACCCCTAAAGTACATGAAGGCCTGATACACAGAAATGTTACACAATTTACAACATAGATCGTTGTACCGTATTCAACAATTGAGGACAGACCATAATGTACGACATTGTACATGTATCTCAGAGGTGGATCCAGACCTTTCCATAATGGGGGCCGTTTTATTTCAGAAACTATTTTTTTTTAAGAAATATCAAAAGATACCGAGACATACTTCAAAGGGAAAATTACAAGACATGGTAAAAAGAAAAATGACAAAGACTAAGTTGGAAATGTTCTGGTAATTTTAATATGTTTTTACCCGTCTATAACCTAGCAGAAAAAAGGGAGCATGTCCCCCTCTGGGAACGCCTTTGTGTCTCTTAGGGGATGGTCATTTGCTTCTGAGAGGGATCTGGAATGTTTTTTAGAAATCCATATTCTGGCCAGGTCATGAGCAAAAATGAAATAAATATCCTGTCACGCACCGAAGCAAGAGGAAATACAGCATACATAGACCACTTGATAATAAATGACAAATATATATACAAAATGTCGCTCGTAAACATCAGAGCCAAGGAGCTCTTATTCAGAATTTCTGCTTAAATAAATTCGGGGTTTTACCATTGTGTTATCCTTACTAGCTAAGGCAATTGCCAAATTATTTACACGAATATACCTATACATTTTGTGGTCTATTTACAATAAAAAAAACAATCGGGCAACCTGTTAGACAGCAAGATATGTCTGCAGCTATGGGCGATGTAAGCCAATCTCGACCATCGATAGGTGAGTTGGGAGGGTCTAATAATGTTTTCAAAGCAAAAACATACAAAAGGGTATGCAAACCTCTCCTTTGTATGAACCAAGAATACATCTCCGCTTTGAAATCTGAACGCCTACCTCTTTGTTGGTGTGCATTGATATTATTTACGGTCTACATTATACTTAATATTATAATTTGATAGCAATCTAACTCAGCAATGTTTAATATATTGTATAGGATAATGAAGAATTCATTATACAGTCACAGGAAATAAAGTATATTATACAAACGTCTAAGCAGGTGACATCCATACAATATATATATATCCCACTGGATCTCAAAGTTACTTGTGATACTAGGTTAATACTAAATATTAAATATACCTCTGAAAATTAAACCAGTGTTAGAAATAGATGTTGGAGCTGTCAAATTTGTGTTCTTCCCACGAGGGATATATCTTATAAAGAACATCTTTTTTTTTAATGGAGACCATTACGTACAAATAAACGGCACAGCTATGGACACCAAAATGGCTCCCATCTTATGCTAATACATTAATGGGAAAATATGAAAACCAGCTGCTCGAATCGTCCATTGTTTATTGGTACATATTGATAGATGATGTGGAAATGAAGTTTCTTTCTCCTGCCAATAACCTGCATCCCTCTATCAAGTTCACTCATGAAATATCTAACGCTAAAATTTCCTTCCTCGACACTCCTAGCTCTTTAACGGAAGGTGAACAATTCACAGATTTATACACCAAACCTACCGACACCAATCAATACATTGTTGCCTAGCAGCTGTCATCCTCCTCATATGATTGAGAGCATATCATAGTCAAGCTCTTAGAATCAGGTGAATTTGCTCCACCGACAAATCTTTGAAAAAAACGATTGGGTCAACTTAAAAGTCTTTTAGAAAAAAGGGATTATAAACAAAGTATTATCAAGAAAAGTCTAAGCAAAGCTCATAATATCTCCAGGAGCAGCTTACTTCAGTACAAAGAAAAACAAAATGTAAAAGAACCCCTGGTGTCCTCACATACCATCCATGTCTGAGAAAAAGCTTCAACACCATTCGTGAGCATTGGACATCCGTCGAAAAAAAATCCAAACTGTACAAAATCCTACCTGAGCCTCCCATGGTTGCCTTCAAACAACCAAACAGTCTTAGAAGCAAGTTGGTGCGGGTAGCGACTTCTAAGCCTAGCACAACAAGAGTCACTGATGTGTAGACAAACACTGCAAATATTGTAGACATATGCAAAAGGAAAAACAACGATCTACAAAACATATATATAAAGGTAAAGGTCAAGTAACACGAGTCCCACTAAAGAACGGGTTGAACTCAGGTGCTCCAGAATGGTGTGTAGAGCCTGATCTACTAGTGGCATCTGTCGTTTTAATCTAGTTACAAACCCGATAATAAGTCGTGAATGAGGAAATTCCGGAGAAGTGCTTTCGATAAGTGGAACATATCGGTGGTCATTGTGACATAGATATTCCATAGCAGTCAACCAAGTCATGGTGGTGACCGTAGCATTTGCGAAGTGATGACTCCACCTTTATCAAATGGAACCCTTGTTTCATTAGCTTCCATCTTAGCAGCATCCTCTATCAAGGAAAACCTGATAGGAGCCACAAGCTCTGGAATATCGTATCATCTGAGAGAGATATACTCCATATGCAGGTGCTGCTGGAAAGGTGCTACGCATAAATGGAAAGTTCACAATGGTACTATTGAAATCGTCTCTTTTGTCGTAAAGTTTCATTCTTAACCGCAACTCATTGTCGATTTCGAGATGTAGGTCAAGATATGAAGTAGACCTATCTGTATCTGTGGTATCGATTATTTCAGGCTCAATGGGATAGATGCTATCTACAAAATTATTTAATGAAAGGACATCATCTTTATAGCGGAACATGAAATTAAAGGATCAGGCTAGCTTCTTTTCGTTTTACTAAGTAAATATATCTAAATACAATGCTATAGATCCCAGCAATTATATAGATCATAAATTTTAGACTTACAGCTGTCGAAGTTGCTGCGACCTATTTACTATTTAATAAAATTATCTAGAACTTTCCAAAAAATGTGTAGAAATATCTTGAACATATCAATATTCAAAGTCAAAAGTAAAAACTTGTAAACAACTTGACGTATTTTTGATAAACTATTCGCACTGATGATGTAATGTTCTTACCAACAAGAAATATTCTAATGAACAAAGTAATATCTCATATTCATTATATATATATCTCCTCTCTTGAAGAAAAAGATTGGATACAAACTTTTTACAATTAATCTCTATTTCAATTCATCACAATATTATCCAACTCTAGACAAAACATAAGCTATGCAATTATCTTTACATTTAATATGTTTTATAATCAGATTGTATTCTTGCAACATTAATCCTCATCTCGTTAATCTGTGATTTTTATTTTGCATGTTGCCAATAAATATGACGGTATTGTGATCAGTAAACATCACGAATGGATGAAATGTACATCATAATTGCTTCAATAAGGCATGTCATTTTTTTTCAATTGTGGATTATTTTTACTGATCTTTGTCAAAGTTTTAAAAACAAATTGCAATTCGGCACAAACACCTACATCACTAGCATCCACTGTTAACTTACATTCTTTCGAAAAGCCGTGTGTTGTCACCTGCCATATTTGTCTTTTCTTTCTTCTCGTAGGTGTATTCACAATATAATTAAAATCATTCAGTCTGGATTCAATTACATATGGCCAAAAGTATTTAGCTTGTAATGGATGACAATGAATAACCAATAACACAATAACTTTCTCGCCTGATTTAAATTATCTTATGATGGCATCCTTATCATACCACTGTTTCATATTCGCTTGGTTTTGTTTCAAATGGTCTTGTTCTATTTCACATTTTCTTGTAAACTTATGCCTAAAATACTCCACATAATATAATATACTAATAACAGTATTTTCACAAAGGCATTTTTCTTTCAAAAGTGACCTCCCACACTGTGTCTAAATCAAGTTCAAAAGGACTAAAACCTAGAGATTCTTGAAAGGCTTCCCTTACAGCAAACAGTAGCATGCGGACCCCATTATCCCAATTTGTTTGACTGTCTAATCAAAATGTGTTCATCATATTTTGTTTAAGGTCTGGTGAACTCTTTCCAAATCTCCTTGAGATTCATTAGATTTAAAATGTTTTGTATTTAATTTAATTGATGCATAAATTGCTGAAATAAATGAGACATAAAATTGGATCCTCATTTGAGTGAATTGTTTTAGGGAGACCCGCAAATGTAAAAACAAATTAGTTAGAGCCTTAAATATAGCATTAACTTTAATATTCCTAAGTGGAATGGCTATAGAAAAAACGGGTGGATTAATACATTATAGCTAATAAATATCAATTTCCTTATTTAGTCTTAGGAAGTGGGCCCACACAGTCAACAATAACCATACTAAAAGACTATGTAAAAGCGGATACGGGCCGGAGTGGAGCTACACGAATGTTTTGATTCGGTTTCCTCATAACTCGGCATATGCTACAAGATCAACAGTTCTCGGCTACGTCTAGTCTTATATTCGACCCGTAAAAATGGGCCAATATCCCGTTGGAGGTTTTGTTAACACACAAGTGTTCAGTCATTGACGAATTATGGGCCAGGCTCACAGCTGCTTTCCTGTATTCATCCTGTACCACCATCTGCCAGATCATTTTACATTAATCTTACACAGTCACATCTGGCGGTCGCCATTTTCTCATCAATACTTAGTCTTTCATGAAATAGCAAACATTGACATTCTCTGCTTCCTCTACTGAGAATGACTTAATACAAGGTAGTACGAGCTCTTCCTTCTGCGCACTGATCAGTTGTTCCCTAATGAGAAGGTCATTACTGACATATCTTATTGTTGGCTTCAGAACAGGACCATCACTCGTTGACCTTTGGTCCTGGACTGTTTCAAGATGGGATATTTAGTCCTCATCTGTATCTAATCGAGATTTTTGTTCTAATAACAGTATTTTCACAAAGACATTTTTCTTTCAAAAGGGACCTCCCACGGAGTGTCCAAAAACAAGTTTAAAAGGATTAAATTCTAGAGATTCTTGAACCTTAATTATAGTATTAGCCTTAATATTCTTAAGTGGAATGGCTAGAGAAAAACGGGTGGAGGAGCACATTATTGTTAGTAAATATAGATTACCTTATTTAGTCTTTGGAAGTGGTCCCATATAGTCAACAATGACCCTACTGAAAGACTAATGAAAAGCGGATACGGGCCGGAGTGGAGCAACATGAATGTTTTGATTCAGCTTCCACATAACTCAGAAGATGTTACAAGATCAACAGTTCTCGGCTACGTCTCGTCTTATATTCGGCCAGTAAAAATGGGTCAATATCCTGTTGGAGGTTTCCGTAACACCCAAGTGTTCAGTCATTGACGAATCATGGGGCAGGCTCACAACTGCTTTCCTGTATTCTTCCTGTACTCCTATCTGGCAGATCAATTTACATTCATCTTACACAATCGCATCTGGCGGTCGCTATTTTCTCATCAATTCTTAGTCTTTCATGAACTAGCAAACATTAGCATTCGCTGCTTCCTCTACTGAGAATGTCCTGGAACAAGGTAGTGCGAGCTTTTCCTTCTGCGCACTGATAAGTTGTTCCCTAATGAGAAGGTCATTAATGACATATCTTATTGTTGGCTTCAGAACAGGACCATCACTCGTTGACCTTTGGTCCTGGACTGTTTCAAGATGGGATAGTTAGTCCTCATCTGTATCTAATCGGGATTTTTGTTCCTTGTCTATGAAATAACGACACATATCGCCATCGCTATGCAACAAGTGATCGTTGACATCAGCAAAACTAATGTGTCTTTTGATTCAAAATCACTTGTTTCCATGGTACCAGCTTGCAATAAAGTATCCTCTTCTTCCAGAGGCTTTTGAATGGCTAAAGTTACAGCACATGCAAGGAAAATCCCTGTATTTCTTTAATTCATTCTATTCATAACTAGGGTCCTCGGAGATTATTGGGGCCATTATAACTTTGTCACCGGCCATATCGATACCAAATAACAAAGCAATATCATCAACAGGAAGTGTAGGTCCTACCCCAACTACAACCTGTCCCGAAACAAAGTTTGATTTTAATTTAGTGTGATGGAGTGGAACACTGAAAACCTGGGTCAACCCCCTGTAACAGCACATTTGCACCAGCAATAAAGGTATGCTGTTTTCTAACATTAAAGGTGAAAGTCAAAGGTTTTGAGTATTTGATTTTATTGTTTTACTCGGTAAAGATACATGAATAATGACGGAAAACAAATTGTTCACGCCAAGTGTGTCATCGTCTCTCTGTAAACACAGCTAAATGTATGGTGTATTGTCGGAGCTTAACATGAGTATCTCCTCTTGGTAAGCCAATACTGTGAGGTCATTTGGTTCTTATCAGTTTGCTGCGCCTACGAGGATAACATAGCTTCTCGATATTATGATGATAACAGTGACGAAAGTGACATCACAGGCATCGATTCATCATAGAACATAATACATTAAAAACAAATAAATTAAAAAAAAACAATTAATTTCAAATAACAAATATTTAAAAAAAAATACATGCCGAACTTTTGTACTCTAGCTGTTTACTTCCATTTAGACAATATTCACCAGGGAATTTATACATAGGTTTCTCTCAAAAAATAGTGTGTAAGAAATATGAATAATAAATACTAGTAACTCTGGTTATTTGTACATGAACTATTATCTTCACATTTTCTTCACTTTAATGCATGTTTTACATAAAATGTATTACTTTTGACTTGTTAGTAATCATTGATTAGAGAGCAGCGAGATGTCGAATGCATGTCCTTGACACTCAATTATTTTGGCTTTCATTTACCTTAGTCGTAATTTACAAAGTTTACTTTAAGGGGTTCACCCTAAAAATGTCATTTTACACCTTTCCGAGAGAAACAAAATTCAATTAAGATTAGATCATTTTCATGATATATATCTACGATTTTAAGGGACCCACTACCATTAACCATAAAAAAATAATACGAGTCCCCAAAAGTAAATGATCCCTATGATGCCTTAGTGTACGTTAGGTGACCCGCTACAATATATAGCTGGTTCAGATCATAAGGCAACAACATTCGTAATTGACAATATTGTGAGTCCCATAGAGTACATAATGCATATTGTGAGACAACAAAACTAAGTCTCAAAGAACAAAAATTGTACTTTATATGGTGAGTGTCAGGGTTTTGTTGAGGATATGCAGAGCCACCTAAAGTCCATGAAGGTCTGACACACTTATTCACTAAAACAAAACATTTTACACAATCTACAACATAAATCGTTGCTCCGTATTCAACAATTGACGACAACCCACACTGTACAACAATGTACATGTATCTCAGAAGTAGGATCCGACCTTTCCATAATGGAGGCCGTTTTAGTTCAGACACCATTTGTTTCACAAATATCAAAAGATACCGACGCGTAGTTCAAAACGAAAATTACAAGACATGGCTAAAAAGGAAAATGACAAGGACGAAACTGGAAATGTTCTGTTAAATTTAATATGTTTTTACCCGTCTATAACCTAGCACAAAAAAGGGGGAATAGTCATGAGCAAAATAAATATGATGTCACGCAACGAAAAAAATCGAAAAATACCATATGTAGACGACTTGATAATAAATTAAAAATATATATATGAAATGTCGCTCGTAAACATCAGAGCCATGGAGGTCTTATTCAGAATTTCTGCGTAAATAAATTTGCCTCTTTGCCATTGAGTTATCCTTGCTAGCTAAGGCAATTGTCATTTTTTTACACGAATACACCAATAACTGTTATGGTCTATTTAGCATAAAAAACAAACGAACAACGTGTTAGACAGCAATACTTTTTGCAGCTATGGGCGATATAACCCAATTTCGACATCGAGAGGTGCGTTGGGAGGGGCTAATAATGATTTCAAAGCAACAAATTACTGTTTTCTGAAGAAAAAAGTGGGATGCGACCTGCCAATACTCCTTTAAATGAAGCAGGACAGATACAAATGTTGAGTCTGAATTGAAATTGATATAACATTTATTCACACAGTTGTATACCAAAATGAGTTATGGCACGGCAATGGCTGTATGGTATTTCACATTTGCAAAGAGGATAGACCTATAATATATATGCACGAAGAACCCACGGGAGTATATCCTAGAACCACGGTATTTATTCTTTCATTTTAGTACATTTTAACAAGCGATTTTTTCTAATTAGTATTCTTAGATAAGTCATGAACGAGGAAAAGACCGGGAAGTGCTTGAGACAAGTGGAAGACATCCGCGGTCATTTGTGACACAGATATTCCATAGCTGTCAACCAAGTCGCGGTTGCCCACCGTAAAACTTTCGAAGTGATGACCAATGTCCATCAGCCCAAATGTTTTGGACACAAACAAATAATATAGTATGATTATCTTTTTCCCCCCAAAAAAGAAGAAATGACACGAACGGCGTCAGGACAGAAGTTTTTTAAATGGTAATAACCATGAATGATATTTCTCGCGGTTTTAAACAGGTAAATTTACCTGACGATTTCGCACAAAAGTCTTGAGAAAATTGAAAATGATTACCATGTTCTATCAAGGTACTAAAATCACTATCTGAAAATGAGGAAATCTGAAAAAAAGTTATGACCTTTACATTTCATCTTAAAGTTTTCATTTTGGTGTAATGGACATTCCATTATATAATGAATTGAATCTTGAAAAGGGGAACCATATTGCCATTTCGAGTCATTTGTAATGTTTATGCGAAATAAATCAGAATTCAATGAGCTGCATTGATGTATTTTAGTTGTCTGGACCATTCACCATAATATTCCGGAGATTTAATAGTATTTTATTTAATCCTAGATTTAAATATGATATATTTAGGCTATTTATAATATTTAAATCTAAATGTATCCATGACGAAACAGTGGATGGTACACAGAATGTCGTAGATATTATGAGTTTACTTTATGGTGTTGCATAGTTTTCATCGTTTTGGAGATTGTGATCACTGATATTTTATACTGTAGGAGGTAGACAATTACCCAACTATTGAGGATATAGTGTATTATGCATTTTGTAAACTGTTGTCAGCTTGCGATATTTACGTCTAGAAGACAAATATTCCCACCTTGTTTCATAGGAAAGAAAATCTCTACTTGCAAATTGTGTTCAACCAAAACCTCGCAAGCATATTCTAATTTTGTCCTTATGAAAGTAAGACATATATTTGAGAGTACACTTTAGTTTTCTGAGAATATTAACTTGTTTGAAAGTACAGCTGCTATATATAATGGTAAAATCGTAGACACAGGTACAAAGGTGTTACCTCTTATATATATGTTCATGAACTCTAATTCAATTTTTTATTTTAATACAATTGGATTCAAAAACACACACATTTGTCTAACATAATTGGCATCAAACATCACATACATTGATCATACAGTTAACATATATTTGGGTATCATGCTTATCATAGTAAAACCGGCATCATAAAGAGTGGTTGATTTGGGCTCTAATGAAGCAACTTTCCATTGCATAATGCGTTGGTAATCCTACTTACTGCAATACTAGCTATAGCAAAGAGGAACATTTGGCTGATCACAAGTCATTCATCTCATCATTGAATATTATGATTAACAAGGAACATGATGACTTTTCTCGTTTATATTGAATACCAAAACTTTACAAGAATCCATATAGAGGAAATAATACTACAGGTGCTTATTCTTTTTGAAGAAAGTAATTGTTTATAAATAGGTCTAGCGTTTTGATTGCTGTCATATTGGGAAAAAGTCTATGCACGTAGTAGTTTCAATCACATGTAAATACTGAAATACTCTCTTTCTCCACACTTTACTGACCATTCACCGTGGGAATGTATAAAGACGTTTCAAAATATCATTAAGAACGCGATTATCTTCAAAATGGTAAGAAACTTTACAAATTGATAATAATACATTCATCAAAATATTGTGTAATTTAGAGTTGTTTCAATACAATGTATTTATATTATTGCTAAGAAGAACATCCCATTTCAATAAATGAAGCTATTTAGAAATACGGTGTTTCCAATCATATTCAATGAATGAATGCTCCAAATCTTTACCTATTACAGTCTTAAGGAATACACATCTTCCTGTTCAGAACATCTACACAAAACATTATAATCAACATAGCAACTATTGTGTTTGAAACCGGGTTCAATTAATGCATACCCTCAATCTTTACCCGTTACACTTTACTTGTATGTTTGATTATAATTATCAAAGTTATTTTATTTTGTCGTGGAATTTGAATAGTTTGCATATATTGTTCTTAAACAACATACACTATACATACATGAATACTTGTGTTGTATGTCATTGTATTACAAACAAATAAGAGGAATATTCACAATCGATAAAGCTTCGTAATATAGTTGAACGTGTCTGATTTGATTGATGTGATTTTAATGGAATACAAATAACTGTCAAATAAAACATATATATCAATACTTGAAATTTGATATTCTATGTAATTGGATCTTCTGGATAATTTTAATTATCATTCTATTTCAGAAATTTCGTCTGGCCAAACATGGGACTTTTCTACATTTTATAAACCATTCATCGTGGGAATGTATAAAGACGTTTAACAATATCATTAATAACTCGGTTATCTTTAACATGGTAAGAAACGTTATAAATGTATCGTAATCGGTCAGGAAATTTGATTTTGTTAAGCACGAAAAAAGATAAAATACGCTACACCGAAAATTGAATCTGATTACCCCTGTGGTATCTTCAAACTCTTCTTACCACTAAGATGGCGTTCTGTATTGATGCCATATCTGTAGAGTTCGGAGTGCTCATTTGTCAACAACTTGTTTTATCTAAAAAACAAAGCCTTACCTAAGACATATATTGTCCTATAAAGAACATACTTTTCTAAAAATAATACTAAATGATACTCACAGAACTTGTAAGTTTGGTAGATTGTTGTAGGTGTTGTCCTCTATCACTGATATAGCATTGTTGTTTAACTCCCTATAAATAGTCAACAAATGTCAAATGTTTATACTTGATTAAGTCTGTAGCTTTTTGCTCTGTCTTAAGCAATACGCATATCAAAATATTGTGTAATTTTGAGTTGATTCAATAAAATGTATGCATAGTATTGTTAAGAAGACAATCGCACTTGAATTAATGCAGCTATTTAGAAATGCAGTGCTTCAAATCAGGTTCAAACAATGAATGCTCCCAATATTTACCTATTACAGTCTTGAGTAATACACATAGCAAAATATTGCGTAATTTGTAGTTGTTTCAATAAAATGTATTCATATTCCTGTTCAGAATAAATACACAACACATTCTAATTAATGTAACCATCTACAAATACGGTGTTTGAAAGCGGGTTCAATTAATAAATTACATCAATCTTTACTTGTAACACTTTATTTGTAAGTTTGATTATAATTATAAAAGTTATTTTATTTTGTCATAGTGTTTTAATATTTTGGGTAAATTGTTCTTAAGCAACATGTATTATACATATACATGTATTGTACGTCATAGAATGTAAAAACAAAAAAATCATTACCGATAAAGCTTCGCAATATTCTAGAACGGGTCTGATTTGATTGAAGTGATTTTATTAGAATACAATTAACTGTCAAATAAAAAATATATATCAATACTTGAAATTTGATATTCTATATAATTGTATTTCAACGTAGCATATTGAATACAGTATAATACGCTTTCAGTAAGTCTTCAACGTCTTTGACGGAATACAATCATACTGGGACAAAGTCTATTCACGTAGTAATTTCAATCGAATGTGGATATTGAAATACTGGATCTTCTGATAATTTTAATTATCATTCTATTTCAGAAATTTCGTCTGGCCAAACATGGGACTTTTCTACACTTTATAAAACATTCATCGTGGGAATGTATAAAAAACGTTTTAACAATATCATTAATAACTCGGTTATCTTTTACATGGTAAGAAACGTTATAAATGTATCGTAATCGGTCAGGAAATTTGATTTTGTTAAGCACGAATAAAGATAAAATACGCTACACCGAAAATTGAATCTGATTGCCCCTGTGGTATCTTCAATCTCTTCTTACCACTAAGTTGGAGTTCTGTATCGATGACATATCTGTAGAGTTCGGAGTGCACATTTGTCAACAACTTGTGTTATCTAAAAAAACAAAGCCTTACCAAAGACATATATTGTCCTATAAAGAACATACTTTTCTATAAATAATACTAAATGATACTCACAGAACTTGTAAGTTTGGTAGATTGTTGTAGGTGTTGTCCTCTATCACTGATATGGCATTGTGGCTTAGCACCCTATAAATAGTCAACAAATGTCACATGTTTATACTTGATTAAGTCTGTAGCTCTTTGCTCTGTCTTAAGCAATACGCATATCAAAATATTGTGTAATTTTGAGTTGATTCAATAAAATGTATGTATAGTATTGTTAAGAAGACAATCGCATTTGAATTAATGCAGCTATTTAGAAATACAGTGTTTCAAATCAGGTTCAAACAATGAATGCTCCCAATATTTACCTATTACAGTCTTGAGTAATACACATAGCAAAATATTGCGTAATTTGGAGTTGTTTCAATAAAATGTATTCATATTCCTGTTCAGAATAAATACACAACACATTCTAATTACAAATTTACAAATACGGTGTTTGAAAGCTGGTTCAATTAATAAATTACATCAATCTTTACTTGTTACACTTTACTTGTAAGTTTGATTATAATTATAAAAGTTATTTTATTTTGTCATAGTATTTTAATATTTTGGGTAAATTGTTCTTAAGCAACATGCATTATACATATACATGTATTGTACGTCATAGAATGTAAAAAAAAAATCATTACCGATAAAGCTTCGCAATATTCTAGAACGGGTCTGATTTGATTGAAGTGATTTTATTGGAATACAAATAACTGTCAAATATACATCAATACTTGTTGTATGTCAACCTAACATATTGAATAACGTATAATACGTTTTTAGTAGGTCTTCAACCATTCATGATTTGATTGATAATATGAATAACTAATGTTGCCACAACCTCAGAACAGCTCTGCCATATTTAATGGTAAACTAGTAGACATATGGGCAAAGTTACCCCAAGTACATATGTACATGGAATCTGAATATATTTTGATTGTGTTAGAAATGTGTGCACATTTGTCAAAAATAATTGTCATCAAACATCATAAATTGACTATGGATAAAAGCTTAATTGGTGTATCATGGCTATCATAGTAAAACCGGCAACGTTAGCAGTGGGTGATTTGGACTATAATGAAACAACTTTCCATTGCACAATGCTCTGGTAATCCTACTTACTAAAATATTGGTTATGGCAGAGAGGAACAGTTGGCTGATCACAAGTCATTCATCTCATCATTGGATATTCTGTTTAACCAGGAACATGATCACTTTTCTTGTTTATATTGAATAACAAAACTTCACAATAATATATATAGATAACTGTTTGATATTTCACATTGATAAAGAAGATAGTCCCATAATATATATGAAAGACTCCGAAATAGGTCCGGTTCCACAAGCATGTCCGATTCCACATACAAGCCCGATTATATTATGACGTCAAATATCAACTTGAGAATCCAAAAACAAGCCTGATTCCATTGTTATGTCAAACTCTCCCAAACATGTCCGGTTCGGTCCCACAAACGTTCCCGACTTTACAAAGAAACAAAATTATCCTTCCATCTGATGCATGATTACAATTCTGTCCGTGTTTCAGTGTTATTACTATACTATAAAACCATAGATATAAGTGAGTGAAAAGTAGAATATTTAGGGAAAACCAAATCGTGTACGGTTGGGGTTAAGGTTAGTGTTAGTATTAGGATTAGAGTCAGGATTAGGGTTAGGGTTAGTGTTAAATATTATGTTATCAAAGTTTTTCCAGAAAGTTTCAGGATTCGTGTTTTTCCGTTAAATGGTCCCATATCCGTAGAACATATCCGTGGTTATTTGTGACACAGATAGTGGTCTTTCGAAGTGATGGCCAATGTCCACCCATACAACGGTTTTGCACACAAAGAAAGAATATTGTATGATTATCTTTGTCCCCAATAAAAAGAAGAAATGACACGATCGACGTCACAACATGAAATTATTAAAGGGGAATAACCATGATTTCACACAAACGTCTTGACAAAATTGAAAATTATTACGATTTTCTATCAAGATACTAAAATCACTATCTCCAAATGTGTAAATATGAAAAAAGTTATGCCCTTTGTATTTCACCTTTTAAGTTTGGAAAGCTCCCGTATCACGCAATATTTTAATGAGTTGTAGACTGGTTTTATCACCTATCAGTGACACAAATCACTTTGTTATCAAAGGCTTATAATTCTCAATAATATCAAACTGACATTTTGGAAACCTTAAATTAGCATTTTCAAATACAATGAGCATGAAAGGGGTTTTTAAAGCATTACATGCTATAGAACCTTGCGATATACTCTCATTGTTTATTTCAAGAACATTCTGAAACAATGTGTCCTTTCTCTTACAATAGGAACACGATTTAGGTGATTCCCTTTATTTATTTCTGGAGGTCTGTAGCTGTTTTTGTTTTTTCTCCCAAGAACCTTATGATGGTTGATCAAAATGGTTATAAGAAGGAGTCTATTCTGAACATAATTCAAATTCGGGACACTTCCAACTCTTTTATTTTTCAAAAACATTAATGTATGCGTCAGTACATAAGCATCTGTCATATTGCTGGCTTTTACTAAACTGGAAACGTTATGTTCATCTATATGTGTCTTAATATCTGAATGAATGCATTGTTTAAATTCTTCAATAATAATTGTTTTGCCTTAATTAATCAAAATGTGTAGTTACTTCGTTAGAAGTGAGCTCCTTTTCAAACAAAGTTCTATTTCACAGGCAAAGTCAACATGAGTTTATCATCCCGTTTTCTACAACTTCTACACTTTTGCCGATAAACCTCCGTTACCAATTCATATGCTTTCAAAATGGCTTCTTTCACTTCTCCATAATTTGAAAGTGTTTCTCGGGTTTTTCTTGTCAGGGCACTCTGTAAAAGTAAGGTACAGTATTCATTGGGCGAAGTCAGACTTTCAGCAATATTCTCAAAATGAACAAACTAATTGTCCAGTTCTTTCTCCAAAATAGGTTGAATAAATCTGATGTACTTCAGAACATCAAATTTATTTTGTTCTTTAAGGTAGCACCAAAGACACTCTCTCCTCTTTTTCATTTGAAAGCATGAATTGCTCAAGTTCAAGTTCTTTCATTTTTAATTGCATTTGCATTTCTTCAATTCTTCTTTTTTCTTGCATAGACGTATTTTTTAGAACATATTTGCACTGATGATGTAATGTTATCAGCAACAAAAACTATTCTAATGAGCAAAGTAATATCTCATCTTTTTCTATATATACATAACATCTCATCTCTTGAAGAAAAGGTTTGGATACAAACTTTTTGCAATACATTTCTATTTCAATTCATCACAATATTATCGAATTCTAGACAAAACATTAGCTATAAAATTATCATTACATTTAATATGTTTTATAAACAGATTGTATTTTTGCAACATTAATCCCCATCTCGTTAATCAGTGATTTTTATTTTGCATTTTGTTATTAAATGTGGCGGTATTGTGATCAGTAAACACCACGAATGGATAAAATGTACATCAAAATGCTTCAAAGATAAAAATAAGACAAGTCATTTTATTCCGCAATTGTGGATTAATTTATCTGATCTTTGTCAAACTTTAACGTAAAAATAGCAATTCGGCAGATCTATGTCATCTTGACCTTCTTAGAGCAAAACTGCACCAACACCTAAATCACTAGCAACCACTGTTAACTTATATTCTTTTGAGAAGCCTTGTATTGTCACCTGATACATTTGTCTTTTCTTTCTGCTCGTAGGTGTATTTACAATATAATTTAAATCATTCAGTCTGGATTCAATTACATATGGCCAACAATATGCAGCTTGTACTGGATGGCAATGAATAAGCAATAACAATATCTTTCTTGCCTGATTTGGATTATCTTATCATGTCATCTTTATCATACCACTGTTTCATTTTAGCTTGGCTTTGTTTCAAATTGTCATGTTCTATTTCACATGCTCTTGTAATCATATGCCTAACATACTCCACATAATCTAAAATACTAATATCAGTATTTTCACAAAGCCATTTTTCTGTCAAAAGGGACCTCCCACAGAGTGTCCAAAAACAAGTTCAAAAAATACTAAAACTTAGAGATTCTTGAAAGGCTTCCCTTACAGCAAACATTAGTATGTAGATCTCATCATCCAAATCTTGTTGACTGTTTAAACAAAATGTGTTCATTATATTTGCTAAGGTCTTGGAAAATCTTTTCAGAGCTCCTTGAGACTCACGGGGTTGTTATGCATTAGATTTAAAATGTTTTGTATTTAATTTAATTGATGCATAACTTGCTGAAATAAATGAGACATAAATTGGATCCCCTTTTGACAGTTGTTTGAGGAAGACCCACAAAAGTAAAAACAAAATAGTTAGAGCCTTACTTATAGTATTAGCTTTAATATTCCTAAGTGGAATGGCTATAGCAAAACGGGTGGAGGCACACATTGTAGTTAGTAAATGTAGATTTCCTTATTTAGTCTTAGGAAGTGGCTCCACACAGTCAACCATAACCCTACTGAAAGACTCTTCAAGGAGGATACTGGCCGAAGTGGTGTTACACGAATGTTTTGATTCGGTTTCCCCATAACTCGGAAAATGTTACAAGATCAACAGTTATCGGCTACGTCTCGTCTTATATTCGGCCAGTAAAAATGGGTCAATATCCCGTTGGAGGTTTTCTTAACACCCAAGTGTTCAGTCATTGACGAATCATGGGGCAGGCTCACAACTGCTTTCCTGTATTCTTCCTGTACTCCTATCTGGCAGATCAATTTACATTCATCTTACACAATCGCATCTGGCGGTCGCCATTTTCTCATCAATACTTAGTCTTTCATGAAATAGCAAACATTAACATTCGCTGCTTCCTCTACTGAGAATGTCCTGGAACAAGGTAGTGCGAGCTCTTCCTTCTTCGCACTAATAAGTTGTTCCCTAGTGAGAAGGTTCATACTGACATAACTTATTGTTGGCTTCGGAACAAGACCATCACTCATTGACCTTTCGTCTTGGACTGTTTCAAGATGGGATGGTTAATCCCAATCTGTATCTAGACAGGATTTTTCTTCCTTGTCTATGAAATAGCGAGACATATCGCCATCGCTATGCAACAAGTGATCGTTGACCTCAGCCAAAAAATGTGTCTTTTAATTCAACATCACTTGTTTCTATGGTACCATCTTGTAATAAAGTCTCCTCTTCTTCCACAGGTTATTCATGGCTAAAGTTACAGCACATGCAGAGAAAATCCCTGTGTTTTTCTAATTACTTTTCTTCATAACTAGGCTCATCGGAGAATATTGAGTCCATTATAACTTTGTCACCGGCCAAATCGATACCAAATAACAACAAATATATCTTCAACAGGAACTGTGGGTCGTACCCCAACTACAACCTGTCCCGAAACAAAGTCTGATTTTAAATTAATGTGATGAAGTGGAACACCATAAAACCTGGTTCTACCAACGGAAAAAACACATTTGCACCAGCCGAAGAATTCCCCGATAAAGGGTAAACTGTTTTCTAACATTAAATGTGAAAGGCAAAGGTTTTGAGTATTTGATTGTATTGCTTTACTCGATAAAGATACAAAAATAATGCCGAAAAAGCAAAATTTTGACGCCAAGTGTGTCGCCGTTTATCAGTAAACACATGTAAATTGATGGTTTATTGTTGAAGTTTATCATGATTATCACCTCTTGATAAGCCAAGACTGTGAGGCTATTATGCTCTTATCAGTCTGCTGCGCCTACGAGGATAACACAGCTTCTCGATATGATGATGATGAAAGTGACCAACGTAACATCACATGCATCAATTCAACATAGAAAATAATACATTAAACACATATAAATTAAAAAAACAAAAACATTTAATTTGAAATAAAAAACAATTTAAGAAAACAACATGCCGAAGTTTTGTACTCTAGTTGATTACTTACATTTAGAGAATATTCATACATGCCGAACTTTTGTACTCTATAGCTAGCTGCTTACTTTCATTTAGACAATATTCACCAGGGAATTTATAAATAGGCTTCTCTCAAAAACATATTGTATAAGAAATAGGAATGATAAATACTATATAACTCTGGTTATGTGTACATGAAATATTATCTTCGCATTTCCCTCCCTTTAATGCATTTTTTACATAAAATGTATTACTGATGACTTGTTAGTAATCGTTGAATAGAGAACAGCGAGATGTGGAATTCATGTCCGTGACACTAAGCTATTATAGATTTCATTTAGCTTGGTCGTTATTTGCAAATGAGCTCTATAATTATCTAGTGTACGTTAGGGGCACCACTACCTATATATGTATCCCCTAAGGTAAATGATTCCTATAATGCCTTAGTGTACCTTAGAGCTTCCATTTACCATAGTAGTAATTTACAAAGTTTACTTTAAGGGGTTCGCCCCATAAAGTGTCATTTTACACCTTTCCGATAGAAACAAAATCCAATTAAGGTTAGATCATTTTCATAATATATATCTACGATTTTAAGGGACACACTACCATTAACCATAACAAAATAATACGAGTCCCCAAAAGTAAATGATCCCTATAATGTCTTAGTGTACGTTAGAAAACCCACTACCTATATCTACGATTCGTATCATAAAACAACAACATTAACCATTGAGAATTACAAGACATGGTAAAAAGAAAAATGACAAGGACGAAACTGGAAATGTTCTGTTAAATTCAATATGCTTTTTACCCGTCTATAACCTTGCACAAAGAAGGAGGAATACTCTGGCCAGGTCATGGGCAAAAATAAAATAAATATGATGTCACGCAATGAAGCAAAGCAAAATATAGCATATGTAGATTTAATAATAAATTAAAATATATATAATTAATATGTCGCTCGTAAACATCAGAGCCAAAATGAGGTCTTATTCAGAATTTCTGCGTAAATAAATTGGGGGTTTTGCCTTTGTGTAATCTTTGCTAGCTAAGGCAATTGCCAAATTTTTTCCACGAACACACCTATAAATTTTATGATCTATTTAGGATAAAAAACAAACGAACAACGTGGTAGACAGCAATATATATTTGCAGCTAGGGGCGATATAACCCATTTTCGACATCGATAGGTGCGTTGTGGGGGGGAGGGGGGGGGGGGGGTAAAAATGTTTTCAAAGCAAAACAAATACTGTTTTCTGAGTAAAAAAGTAGGATGTGATCATGCAACCTCTCCTTTGTATGAACCAGGAGTACGTCTCAGGTTTGGAAAGCTCCCGTATCACGCAATATTTTAATGAGTTGTAGACTGGTTTATCACCTATCAGTGACACAAATCACTTTGTTATTAAAGGCTTGTAATACTCCATAATATCAAACTGACATTTTGGAAACCTTAAATTAGCATTTTCAACTACAATGGGCATGAGAGGGTCTATTAAAGCATTACATGCTATAGAATCTTGCGATATACTCTCATTGTTTATTTCAAGAACATTCTAAAACAATGTGTCCTTTCTCTTACAATAGGAACAAGATTTAGGTGATTCCCCTTTATTTATTTCTGGAGGTCTGTAGCTATTTTTATTTTTTTCTCCCAAGAACCTGATGTTGGTTGATCACAATTTACTCATCTCATCATTGAATATTCTGTTTAACAAGGAACATGATGACTTTTCTCGTTTATATTGAATACCAACACTTCACAATAATCCATATAGAGGAAATAATACTACAGGTGCTTATTCTTTTAGAGGAAAGTAATTGTTTATAAATATGGCTAACATTTTGAATACTGTCAAAGTGGGAATACAATCATATTGGAACAAGGTCTATCCACGTAGTAGTTTCAATCAAATTTGGACACTGAAATACTGGATCTTGTGGATAATTGTAATTATCGTTTGATTTCAGAAATTGTGTCTGTCTTTCTCTACACGTTACTGACCATTCACAGTTGTAATGTATACAGACGTTTCAAAATATCACTAATAACGCGGTTATCTTCAAAATGGTAAGAAACGTTACAAATTAATAGTAATACATATATCAAAATATTGTGTAATATTTAGTTGTTTCAATAAAATACAATTTTATTATTGTTAAGAAGAATATCCCATTTGAATTAATGTATCTATTTAGAAATACGGTGTTTCAAATCAGGTTCAATGAATGAATGCTCCCAATCTTTACAATTACAGTCTTGAGCAATACACATTGAAAAATATTGCGTAATTTGGAGTTGTTACAATAATATATATTCATATTCCTGTTCAGATACACAACCCATTCTAATTAATGTAGCTATTTAAAAATACGGAGTTTGAAAACGGGTTCAATTAATGCATACCCTGTATCTTTACCCGTTACACTTTACTTGTATGTTTGATTATAATTATAAATGTTATTTTACTTTGTCGTGAAATTTGATTATTTTGCGTAAATTGTTCTTAAGCAACATCAATTATAGATATGCATGTATTGTGTCATAGAATATCCATAAAACATATTAGAATAATGACAACTGATCAAGTTTCGTAATGCTGTTGAACGTGTCTGATTTGATTGATGTGATTTTATATTGGAATACAAATAACTGTCAAATAAAAAATATACATCAATACTTGAAACTGTGATTCTCTATGCAGTTGTATTTCAACGTAACATATTGAATAAAGTATAATACGCTTTTAGTAAGTCTTCAACAATTCATGATTTGATTGATAACATGAATAACAAAATATACCACGCCATCAGGAAAGCTGCTATGTTTAATGGTAAAATAGTAGACATATGTGCAACATTACCTCAAACACATATATGTACATGGAATCTGATTATATTTGTTTGTATTAGAATCGGGTGCACTAACACACACATTTGGATAACGTTTTTCTTTCATTTCTTTCGATAACATATTCCTGTTCAGAAAATATACACAACGCATGCTAATTTATGTAGCTATTTACAAATACAGTGTTTGAAAGCGGGTTCAATTAATAAATTCTCTCAAACTTTATCTGTCGCAGTGTACATGTATGTTTGATTAGAATGATAAAAGTTCTTTAATATTGTTTTGGAAATTGAATATTTTGCGTAATTGTTTTTAAACAACATAAATAAGGGTAATAAAAAAATCAACGAACTCCGAACATTCTTACAAAGGGAAAGTCAAAACTCATAATCATACAAACAGACAAAATCAGTCAACAACCGGAAAACTGTGAAAACCGTAATGAATAATAGATATACATAGAATGTATTAGAATCGGGTGTACTAACATATACATTTCGACAACGTTTTTTGTTTCATTAGTTTCAATAAAATGTATTCATATTCCTGTTCGGAAAAAAATACACAATCCATTATAATTAGCGTAGCTATTTAAAAATAAAACATTTCAAAACGGGTTCAATTAATGCATAATCTTTACCTGTTACACTTTACTTGTATGTTTGATTAGAATTATAAAAGTTATTTGATTTTGTCGTGGAATTTAAATAGTTAGCGTAAATTGTGCTTAAGCAACATAAATTATGCATATACATGTATTGTAAATCATAGAATGTCAACAACAACAAAAGAGAACATTGACAATCGATAAAGTTTCGTAATTGTATTGGAATACAAATAACTGTCGAATAAAAAATATACATCAATATTACAAACTTTAATAATCTGTGTAGTTGTATTTCAACGTAACATATTGAATAAAGTATAATACATTTTTAGTAAGTCATCAACCATAAATGATTTGATTGATAACATGAATAACTAATGGAACGAAAAAAAAATTCTAAAATATTCTATTAACAGAAAGATACAACCAATAATCAATTAGTCCGATCCTTTTCTATGAAAATTAATTCTTGTGGAATTAAAATTTCTTTTAGTTCTAATCCTGAAAGCTTCCAAATATTGGCCGATGAAATTGTCAATAGTTCAAGTCACGTGACTTTACTAAGAAGAGATTAAAGATACCATAGGGGCAATCAGAATCCGTATATCGAAGAACAGACAACACAATGTCCAAAAGAAAAATGTATAAAAGGATAAAAACAACGATCGACAAAACATACATATGAAGCTAAAGTTCGAGTAGCACGAATCCCACTAAAGACTGGGGTGAATTCAGGTGCTCCAGAAGGGCCTGTGGATCCAGCTCCACTAGTGGCACCCGTCGTGTTAATTTAATTACAAACCCGATAATAAGTCGTGAGTACGGAAAGGACCAGGAATTGCTTCCGACAAATGGAACATATCGGTGGTCATTGTGACACATATATTCCATAGTGGTCAGCCACGTCATGGTGGCAACCGTAACATTTTCGAAGTGATGACTTCAACTTTACCAAAAGGAACTCTTGTTTCAGTAGCTTCCTTGTTAGCAGCATCCTCTATCAATGACATCCTGATAGGAGTGACAAGCTCTGGAATATCGTATCATCTGAGAGAGATATACTCCATATGCCAGTGCTGCTGGAATGTGCTACATATAAATGGAAACTTCACAATGGGAATATTGAAATCATCTCTTTTGTCGTAATGTTTCGTTCCTAACTGCCCCTCACTGTCGATTTCGAGGTGTAGGTCAGATATGAATTAGACCTATCTGTATCTGTAGTGTCCTTTATTTCAGGCTCAATGGGATAGATGCAATTGAGTGAAAGGACATCACCTTTATAGCGGAACATTAAATTAAAGGATCGGGCTAGCTTCTTTTTGTTTTACTAAGTAAAGATATCTAAATAAAATGCTGTAGATTCCAGCTATTATATAAATCCTAAATTTTAGACTGACAGCTCTCGAAGTTGCTGCCTCTTATTTACTAGTTCATGAAATTATCTAGAACTTTCCAAAAAATGCGTAGAAATATCTAGAACCTATCAAAATTCAATAACAATTCAAAACTTGTAAACAACTTGAGGTATTTTTGATAAACTATTTGCACTGATCGTGTAGTGTTCTCAACAACAACACATATTCTAATGAACAAAGTAATTTCTCATATTCATTATATATACATAGAATCTCCTCTCTTGAAGAAAAAGTTTGGATACAAACATTTTACCATCAATCTCTATTTTAATCATCACAATATTATCCAACTCTAGAAAAAAACATTAGCTATACAATTATCTTTACATTTAATATGTTTTATTATTAGATTGTATTCTTGCAACATTAATCCAAAATCTCGTTAATCTTAGATTTTTATTTTGCATTTTGTTAATAAATGTGACGGTATTGTGATCAGTAAAACCCACTAATGGATGAAATGTATATCAAAATGCTTCAAGGATAACAATAAGGCAAGTCTTTTTTTTTCAATTGTGGATTATTTTTTCTGATCTTTGTCAAAGTTTTAAGAAAAAATGGCAATTCGGCAGATATATGTCATATTTACCTTCTTGGAGCAAAACTGCACCAACACCTACATCACTAACATCCAATGTTAACTTATATTCTTTCGAAAAGACGTGTGTTTTCACCTGACATATTTGGCTTTTCTTTCTTCTCGTAGGTGTATTCACAATATAAATTAAATCATTCAGTCTGGATTCAATTACATATGGCCAACAATATTTAGCTTGTAATGGAAGACAATGAATAAACAATAAAACAACAACTTTCTCGCCTGGTTTAAATTATCTTATCATGGCATCCTTATCATACCACTGCTTCATTTTATCTTGGCGTTCTATTTCACATGCTCTTGTAAACTTATGCCTAAAATACTCCACATAATATAATATACTAATAGCATGAATAATAATAAACTTAGAGATTCTTGAAAGGCTTCCCTTACAACAAACAGTAGCATGCATATCCCATCATCCCAATCTTATTGACTGTCTAAACAAAATGTTTTCATCATATTTTTTTAAGGTTTGGTGTACTCTTTCCAAAGCTCCTTGAGACTCAGGGCGTTATGCATTAGATTTAAACTATTTTGTATTTAATTTAATTGATGCATAACTTGCTGAAATGAACGAGACACACAATTTGATCCTCATTTGACTGAGTTGTTTTAGGAAGACCCACCAAAGAAAAACCAACATAGTTAGAGCCCTTATTATAGCATTAGCTTTACTATTCCTAAGTGGAATGGCTATAGAAAAACGGGTGGAGGCGCACATTATAGTTAGTAATTATATATTTCCTTATTTAGTCTTAGGAAGTCGCCTCACAGAGTCAACAATAACCCTACTGGAAGACATTTCAAAAGCGGGTATGGCCTGAGTCGAGCTGCACGAATGTTTTGATTCGGCGTCCACATAACTCGGAAGATGTTACAAGATCAACAGTTCTTGGCTACGTCTCGTCTTATATTCGGTCAGTAAAAATGGACCAATATCCCGTTGGATGTTTTGTTAACACCCAAGTCTGCAGTCATTGACGAATCATGAGCCTGGCTCACAACTGCTTTCCTGTATTCTTCCTGTACCACTAACTGGCAGATCATTTTACATTCATCTTACACCATCACATCTGGCGGTCGCCATTTTCTCATCAATACTTAGTCTTTCATGAAATAGCAAACATTAACTTTCTCTGCTTCCTCTACTGAGAATGACTTAATAGAAGGTAGTACGAACTATTCCTTCTGCGCACTGATAAGTTGTTCCCTAATGAGAAGGTCATTACTGACATATCTTATTGTTGGCTCCAGAACAGGACCATCACTCGTTGACCTTTGGGACTGGACTGTTTCAATATGGGATATTTAGTCCTCATCTGTATCTAAACGGGATTTTTGTTCCTTGTCAATGAAATAACGAGACATATCACCATCGCTATGCAACAGGTGATCGTTGACATCAGCCAAAATAATGTGTCTTTTGATTCAACATCACTTGTTTCTATGATACCAGCTTGCAATAAAGTATCCTCTTCTTCCAGAGGCTTTTGAATGGCTAAGGTTACAGAACATGCAGGAACAATCCCTATATTTCTTTAATTCATTCTCTTCATAACTAGGGTTCTCGGAGATTATTGGGGCCATTATAACTTTGTCACCGGCCATATCGATACCAAATAACAAAGAAATATCCTCCACAGGAAGTGTATGTCCTACCCAACTACAACCTGTCCCGAAACAAAGTTTGATTTTAATTTAATGTGATGGAGTGGAACACTAGGAAAACTTGAGTCAACCCCCTGTAACAACACATTTACACCAGCCGAAGTATTCCTCGATAAAGGTATGCTGTTTTCTAACATTAAAGGTGAAAGTCAAAGGTTTTGAGTATTTGATTTTATTGTTTTACTCATAAAAGATACATGAATAATGCCGGAAAAGCAAAATTTTCACGCCAAGTGTGTCACCGTTTATCTGTAAACACAGGTAAATTTACGTTTATTGTCGCAGCTTAACATGATTATCTCCTCTTGGTAAGCCAATACTGTGAGGTCATTTGGTTATTATCAGTTTGCTGCGCCTACGAGGATAACATAGCTTCTCGATAGTATGATGATAACAGTGACGAAAGTGACATCACTGACATCGATTCAACTTAGAACATAATACATTAAAAACATATAAATTAAAAAAAAACATTTAATTTGAAATAAAAATTGTTTTAAAAAAAATACATGCCGAACTTTTGTACTCTTACTGTTTACTTACATTTAGACAATATTCACCAGGGAATTTATACATAGGTTTCTCTCAAAAAATAGTGTGTAAGAAATACGAATAATAAATACTAGTAACTCTGGTTATTTGTACATGAACTATTATCTTCACATTGTTTTCCCTTTAATGCTTTTTTTACATAAAATGTATTAATTATGTCTTGTAAGTAATCGATGAATAGAGAACAGCGAGATGTGGAATTCATGTCCGTGACACTAGGTTATTATAGCTTTCATTTACCTTAGTCGTAATTTACAAAGTTTACTTTTAGGGGCTCGCCCCATAAAGTGTCATTTTACACCTTTCCGAGAGAAGCAAAATTCAATTAAGGTAAGATCGTTTTGATAATATATACCTACGATTTTAAGGGACCCACTACCATTAACCATAACAAAATAATACGAGTCGCCAAAAGTAAATTATCCCTATAATGTCTTAGTGTACGTTAGGGAACCCACTACCTACATCTACGATTCGCATCATAAAACAACAACATTAACAATAGAGAATGATGTGAGTCCCCTAAAGTAAATGATTCATATAATGCCTTTGTGTACTTTAGGGGACCCGCTACCATATATAGCTGGCTCATATTATAAGGCAACAACATTCGTAATAGAAAATAATGTGAGTCCCATAGAATACATAATAAATATTGTGAGAAAACAAAACTAAGTCTCATAGAACAAAAATGGTACTTTCTATGGTGAGTGACAGAGGTTTTTTGAGGATATGCAGAGCCACCTAAAGTACATGAAAGTCTGACACACTTATTCACTTAAGCAGAATATTTTACACAATTTACAATATAAATCATTGGTCCGTATTCAACAATTGACGATAACCCACACTGTAAAATAATGTACATGTATCTCAGAGGAGGATCCGTAATGGAGGCCATTTTCGTTCAGACACCATTTTTTTCACAAATATCAAAAGATACCGACGCGTAGTTCAAAGCGAAAATTACAAAACATGGTAAAAAGAAAAATGACATGGACGAAACTGAAAATGTTCTGTTAAATTTAATATTTTTGTACCCGTCTATAACCTAACACAAAAAAAGCGGAATAGTCTGGCCAGGTCATGAGCAAAAATAAAATAAATATGATGTCACGCAACGAAACAAAGCGAAAAAAAGCATGTGTAGAAGACTTGATAATAAATTATAAATATTTATCTGAAATGTCCCTCGTAAACATCAGGACCATGGAGGTCTTATTCAGAATTTCTGCGTAAATAAATTCGGCGTTTTGCCATTGTGTTATCCTTGCTAGCTAAGGCAATTACCAATTTTTTTATTGTCTATTTAGCATTAAAAAAAACGAACAACGTGTTAGACAACAAGACATGTTTGCAGCTATGAGCGATATAACCCAATTTCGACATCGAGATGTGCGTTGGGAGAGGCTAATAATGATTTCAAAGCATCAAATTACTGTTTTCTGAGGAAAAAAGTGGGATGCGATCGTGCCAACACGCCGCTTTGAAATCTGAAAGCCTACCTCTTTTTTGGTATACATTGATAATATTTACGGTTTACATTTGAAAGGACAGACACAAATATTGAGTCAGAATTGAAATTGATTTAAAATTTATTCACACGGGTTAATACCAAAATGAATTATGGCACGGCAATGACTATAATATTTCACATTTGCAAAGAAGACACACCAATAATATATATGCACGATGAACCCACGGGAGTAAACCCTAGAACCACGGTATTTATTCTTTCATTTTAGTATATTTTAACAAGCGATTTTTTATAATTAGTAGACTTAGATAAGTCATGAACGAGGAGAAAAAACAATTATTGTCAGACTATTTAACAGTGATGCCAAAAGGAATGTCATGCGTGCAGAGAAAAACTTGAAAAACAATGTTCGTTTTGTAGACGACATTACAAAACAAAATCATGAACTAATGAAAAGGATGCGTGATTCCAATAGATTTGACTCGGTGTGGTTCTACAATTGTGGCATATATGGAAGAACAACTGATGATAAACAATTCAAATTTGGTTTGTATGATGACATTGACATTAAAATCAGACAGAGAAGGTAAATGCTTACTTTTTTACCATACATTAACTGCCCATATTCATTTAATTTTATATTTAATTTGTCTTTACCTGTTATGATATGCATATTGAATACACAGTAAACAAGATTATATAGAATGTACATAAGATGATATCTACATACCGGTACCAGAAAATATACTGTCATGATTATTGATATACATTACATTTCATTTATTATTTTTATTACCGTATACATGTAGTACCCTGTATTTGATTCTGTATGGATTCTTTGCTTTTCTTCAGAAATACATATTGTGACTACTTGCAACTGTCTTAGCACAACATTTTAATTATTTACATTTGCATATTGAAGATAATATATACTATTACCTGCGCTACCAACAGTGGACATAGGCTTAGGGGCCATATGACTCCACCTGTTTGCCCAAATATATATATACATGTACCTAGGTAGGTTATGTAATCTGGAACTCTGAGTTTTTGGTATAACATGTCTTAGATTTGACCCATGTCTATGAGGCGGAATAATGGTGTGCACCTCCTGTATTCATAAGTATTGGAACAATTTTATCATGAGCTTTCCGTATAATTATGTGTATTAAACTTGTTGGTTTGTTCACTGAAACATTAGTTTGTGTAATTGTTAACGATCCTTTAGTTTTGTTCATCACTTTTCTAATGTACCCAGTGTTACCCACTCATGTATTTGTGGATAAATTCAAGATGTTGCATTGGAAAAGGGGGGGGGTATTTCCAGCATGTTGAACATAGTTATTGGTTTGTTGTCTGGAACAAGGGCAGCAACTGTTTTTTTGTGATCTAGAATTGATGTAGTTTATATTCTGGCTGCATGAAATAATTGCACACCTCCTTTTCATAAGTGATTTTTTTTTTTGTGGATTTTCCCACAACTGAAACACTAATGGTACATTGTACATGGGTGAAAATCCTACATGTTATAGTTCATATAATTAAATGTGGCCTTCTCTAGTTGTTTGCCACCTTGAATTTTTGAATCTTAAATTGAAGTAGTAGATTTTCTGCATGTGTGACTTGCTCAGGGTATGGCCGTATCTATTGTTTGGGACAACAATGAGTAGAGTGGGTATGCATTCAGTGTTGGTCTTGTATCTTAATTGATAAATATAATAGAAATGATATGTATAATACTGATAACTTATTAAATTTTTGTTTTGTTTACCAGTTACATTTTAACAGAATGAAACAGAATATTGATGTGTATGATTTTGATTTTGCTGATACTATATGAAATTAAAAGGATATAATTTATAACTGTAAAAATTGCAATATATTATGTTGTTTAGCTTTTTGTAGCCATGTTTGATTACAGTCATTGTTTTTATTGTCTCTTTCTTTTGTCTTCTCTCTCTTTGTACTACTGTTCATTACATTTTTTCTGTTGTCTTCTTTCTTTTTGTACTACTTTTAATTTCATTTTTGTGTACTTATTATTATATTGTTTGGTCTGGTGCAGAATTTATGTATATTGTCTGTTTATTTATGATAATCAATCAGTGTGTTATGTTATAAGATTACTTAATGGCTAGTGTAAGAATTCTTTCAGTAAACTGTCAGGGACTCGGTAGCATTGTAAAAAGAACAGATGTCTTTAATTATCTAATAAAAAGCAGTGCAACATCTACTGTCTACAAGATACTCATTTTACTTGTGAAAATGAAAAGAGCATACGATCAAGTTGGGATTATGAATGTTATTTTAGCTCATTTACATCAAATGCCAGGGGTACTGCTATTCTTTTTAACAATAATTTTGAATTTAATATTCTTAAAGAGAAAAGAGACATAAATGGGAATTATCTTGTTTTAGATATTAATGTTGACAAAATTAACTTTACACTTGTTTCTATTTATGGACCGAATGATGATAATCCTCAATTTTATGAGAATATCATGTCAATAGTTGAGGAATTTGGAAATGAAAATTGTATAATTTGTGGTGATTTCAATCTTGTATTATGTCCAGAGTTAGATTATTGTAACTATTTGCATGTAAATAACCCAAAGTCGAGAGAGAAGGTTTTAGAATTAATTGAAGAAAGAAGTCTAATAGACCCTTATAGACAACTTTATCCAGATAGTTTTCGTTATTCTTGGAGGAAAAAAAATCCATTTAGACAGGCTAGATTGGAATTTTTCCTTTTTACAGAAAGTATGCTTACTAATTTAAAAAAATGTACTATTGATCCAAGTTACAGATCTGATCATTCAATGATTATTTTAAGCCTTGTGTTTAATCCCTTCAATAAAGGTAAATGCTTGTGGAAGCTTAACAACTCACTATTATACGAAAAAGGACTACAGCAAGATAGTAAGGGAAAAAATCATTGATCTGAAAAAACAATATGCAGCATTAATCTTTAATAGGGATAAAATTCAAGAAATTGATGATAATGAACTGCAACTTACTATTAACGTTCAACTGTTTTTGGAAATGTTACTTTTAGAAATACGAGAAAAAACAATTTCATTTGCAAGTTATATAAAAAAAATTAAGGAACAGAGAATTAGAGATCTTAAAGAAGAAATTGCTACCTTTAAAAAAAATGTTACTGAAAACTCAATTGAAAATTTAGAAACAAAAAAGCATGAATTGGAATCTCTTAGAAATGAAAAAATGAAAGGTAAGTTAGTAAGATCAAGAGCTCAATGGGTAGATGAAGGAGAAAAGCCAACAAAATATGCTTGTGGGCTAGAGTCTAAAAATTATACCAGTAAGATAATTCCAAAAGTTGAAAAAGATAATGGGGAAATTGTTACAAATCAGAAGGAGATATTAAAAGAAGTACACTATTTTTTATGAAAATTTGTACAACAATAAAGATGAAGATAAAGGTTGTAGTCTTAAAGATATAGTGGAGGGTTTGAAAGGGGCAAGTATAATAAAACTCACAGAAGAAGAAAAAGATAATTTAGAAGGGGAAATTGAGAGCTTTGAAGCTGGGGAAATTTTGAAAAAAATGAAAAATAACAAAAGTCCTGGTTCAGATGGGTTTACATCAGAGTTTTTAAAGTTGTTTTGGAAAGATCTGAAAGTTTTTGTTATTGGTTCTTTAAATTATGGGTATAGTTTAGGAAGTTTATCTGTTACACAAAAACAAGGTATAATCACATGTTCACCAAAGGGAGAAAATCAAGACATTTTCTAAAACAATGGCGGCCAATCTCATTATTGAATACAGTATATAAGATAGGGTCTGGGGTGATAGCAAATAGAATAAAAAAGTTCTCCCCACATTAATTAATAATGATCAGACTGGTTTTATTGCAGGTGGGTACATAGAGGAAAATATTAGGCTTTTGTTTGATATAATGGAATATGCAGAGGAGAATGATATACCTGGTTTATTTTTGTTAATAGATTTTGAGAAGGCTTTTGACTCAATATCATGGAACTTTCTTAATAACATTTTAAAAATTTTCAATTTTGGGGAATCTATTCAAAAATGGGTTAAAACGTTTTATAACATCATTAAATCTGCAGTCAATCAGGGAGGGAATTTATCTGAGTTTTTTCATATAGAGGGAGGCTGTAGACAAGGGGATCCGTTGTCCCCTTAGGTATTCATACTATGTGCTGAAATAATGACTATAAAAATAAGAGAAAACCCTAAAATAAAAGGAATTAAAATCTTGCACTCAGAACATGAAATTTCTCAGTTCGCTGATGATACATCAGTAATTTTGGATGGATCAGAAGAATCATTAAATGAAACCCTTTTGGAATTGGAATGGTTCAAAAAGATATCACGCCTTAAAATAAATTTTTCAAAAACACAAGTTATTTGGATAGGAAGCAAAAAATACAGCAGTGATAGACTATGTGAAAACTGGAATCTCTCCTGAAGAAAAAATACGTTTACTGTTTTGGGAATAAATTTCGATGTTGATATTTCTAAAATTACAAAGATCAATTATGAAAAATATAAAAAAAAAATGAAAGGACTCTTTAAACAGTGGAACAAAAGAAATTTAACTCCTATAGGTAAGATTACTGTGGTTAAATCACTAATTCTGTCAGTACTTAACCATATTATTATTGAACTTCCAAACCCTAGTATAGAAATTATTAAAAATATTGAAGCTATGTTATATACATTTATTTGGAAATCATCTGTTAATAGAGTGATAAAGAATATCATGCAAAAGAAGTATCAAGAGGAGGGACTTAAGATGATTAATTTATTTTGGCTTTGAAGTCCACATGGATCAGGAGACTCTTTTTCAACAATTGTAAATGGCAGAATATGTGTATGTCATCAATTGATATAAATAAACTATCATGTGGCGGTAGTGGATATATAGAACAAGTAATAGAAAGTGTAAACAATCAATTTTGAAAGGATGTATTATATGCTTGGAAATCTGTTATTGAAAAAGACGAAAACAAAGATTGGACAAACTTTCTTGCCAATACAGTTTGGCTGAATAAGCAGGTAAAAATTTACAAAAGAACTATCTTTTATCCAGAGTGGTTCAATAGGGGTGTACAGTTTGTTAACGATTTTATCAATGATGATGGTTCTTTTCTGACTTTAGATCAGTTTTCAAACAAATTTGGACTTTGTGAAAATATTCTGCAATATACTGGGGTTATTAGTTCTTTACGACAAATGCTAAAATTATATCCATATGGAGACAAATCATCTAATTTACAGACTCCTTTTGTCCCATCATCTCTACAAAATATTTTCCGAAGTTCTAAAGGTTCAAAAGATATGTACACAATTCTAAATAAAAACAATAGTGTTCCTACAGCTCAAAGAAAATGGAATACAGTTTTCGATATTAATTAAAATGAGTGGAAACAAATTTATATACTCCCATTTAAATAAAGGTAATAACAAAATTACCGAACTCCGAACAATCTTACAAAGGGAAAGTCAAAACTCATAATTATATAAACAGACAAAATCAGTCAACAACCGGAAAACTGTGAAAACCGTAATGACCCTGACTTGGTACAGGCATTTCTAAAGAAATGGTGGGTTGAATCAGATTTTAAGGCGCCAAACCTCCCGCTCTCATTACGGTTCAAAGGTTCCGGCTGTCACTGTAACAGTATTTAAATACAGGAACAAAATAGGTAAAATAGTTGTCAAAGCAGTACCATATTCGGTGACGTAAATGTCAAAAATATTTTTACGTCACACATTGACAAAAAAATTCTTGACATTTGTGCTACAGCATGTACAAAATTACATTGGTTTCAATTTAGAATAAACCACAATATTCTGGCTACTAATTATATCCTGAAAAAAATTAAAATTATTGATGATGCAAATTGTAATTTTTGCCAAAAGGAAAATGAAACCATTGAACACATTTTTGGGGGTTGTGAAAATGTACAAAATCTGCTAGGGCAAGTCAATTCTTGGTTCGGTGACAAAGACATAAACCAAACATTTTTAAAGAGACTCTAATTTTTGGGGATATTGATAAAGTATATAAAGATGATGTATACAATACCATTTTACTAAGCATATAATACTATATATATACAAATAGATGTCTGAAGAAAAAATTATCCTTTCATTCGCTTAAAACCTGTTTGATAAATTTATATAAAACTGAAAAAAATTATTGCTGTCCGAAATCAAAGAATTGCAGAATTTCAATTACATTGGAGTACTTTTGAAAAACGTTTGAGGATTCTTTATAAAAATACATTAAATTATTATCTACTTTTTTCCTAATTATACAAAAAAATATTTCTCACATACATCAATAGTAAACAATTATAAACTCTGCAAAATACCTCTTTTCTCATCTTTTATATTCTAAAAAAAAAAAAACAACCTCCACTGCAATATACATATGATTATATATTGGAAAAGATTGTAAGAAGATTGAATTGTACTTTACTATATAGATTGTATGATGTTTTATATGTTATTATATTATTGTACTCTATTCTGTATTGATGTATTTTGCAGTTGAGAAAAAAAAAATAAAAAAAAATAAAAAAAGTCATGAACGAGGAAAGGACCGGAAAGTGCTTACGACAATTGGATCATATCCGTAATCATTTGTGACACAAATATTCCATAGCTGTCAACCAAGTCGTGGTTACGACCGTAAACTTTTCAAAGTGGTAACCAATGTCCACCCGCCCAACCGTTTTGCACACAAAGAAAGAATATGGTATGATTATCTTTGTCCCCATAAAAAAGAAAACAAATGACACGAACGACGTCACGACAGGATATTTTTAAAGAGGAATAACATGATTGATATTTCTCGCGGTTTTAAACATGAAAGTTTACATAGAGATTTCGCGCAAAAGTCTGAAGAAACTTTAAAATTATTACGATATTCTATCAATATAATAAAAACACTTTCTAACAATGTGTAAATCTGAAAACAAACTATGACCTTTGCATTTCACCTTAAAGTTTTCGTTTTGGTGTAATGGACATTCCATTATATAATGAATTGAATCTTCAAAAGGGGAACCACATTGCCATTTTGAGTCATTTGTAATGTTTATACGAAATAAATCAGAATTCAATGAGCTGCATTGATGTGGTAGTCTAGTATGAAGCATGCTTAGTTTTCAGGAACCTTCACCATAATATTCCGGAGATTTATTAGTATTTTATATTAATCCTAGATTTAAACATGATATATTTAGGCTATTTATAATATTTAAATCTACATTTGTCCATGACGAAACAGTGGATGGTATAACAAATGTCGTAGACATTAATAGTTTACTTTATGGTGTTGTATAGTTTTCACCGTTTCGAATATTGTGATCACTGATATTTTATACTGTAGGAGGTAGACAATTACCCAAATATTGAGGACATAGTGTATTATGCATTTTGTAAAATGTTGTCAGTTGCGATATTTACGCCTAGAATACAACTATTCCCACCTTGTTTCATAGGAACGAGAATCTCTACTTGCAAATTGTGTTCGTCATGCAATATTCCAGCTGATTATATTTAAACCATTTCCAGTTTTGATATTTCCCTTTTAAAACTCACATCCCAAACCTTGCAAGCATATTCTAATTTTGTCCCTATGAAAGTAAGATATATATTTGATAGAGTTTGCTTTGCAAAGAGTACACTTTAGTTTTCTGAGAACATTAACCTGTTTAAAAGTACAGCTGCTATATATAATGGTAAAATCGTAGAAACAGGTGCAAAGGAGTTACCTCTTACCCATATGCACATGAACTATAATTTGATTTTTGATTGTGTTAAAATAGAGTTAACAAACACACACACATTTGTCTAAAATAATTGTCATCAAACATCATATAAATTGATTATACCGTTAACTTAAATTTGGGTATCACGGCTATCATAGTAAAACCGGCATCGTAAACAGTGGTTGATTTGCACAATGCTCTGGGTATCCTACTTACTGAAATACTAGTTATGACAAAGAGGAACATTTGGCTGATCACAATTCATTCATCTCATCATTTTATATTCTGTTTAGCAAGGAGCATGTCTTCATGATGACTTTTCTCGTTTATATTGAATACTAAAACTTCACAAACATCCATATAGAGGAAATAATACTAAAGGTACTTATTCCTTTTGAATAAAGTAATTGCTTATAAATATGACTAACATTTTGACTGCTGTCAAAGAGGGAATACACTCATATTGGGAAAAGGTCTATTCACGTAGCAGTTTCAATCAAATGTAGATACTGAAATACTGGATCTTCTGGATAATTGTAATCATCGTTCTATATCAGAAATTTCGTCTGTCCAAACATGTGACTTTTGTACACTTTACTGACCATTCAGCGTGGGAATGTATAAAGACGTTTCAAAATATCATTAAGAACCCGGTTATATTCAAAATGGGAAGAAACATTACAAATTGATAGCAATACATATATCAAAATATTGTGTAATTTTTAGTTGTTTCAATAAAATATATGCATATTATTGTTAAGAAGAACATCACATTTCAATAAATGTAGCTATTTAGAAATACGGTGTTTCAAATCATGTTCAATGAATGAATGCTCCCAATCTTTACCAATTACAGTCCTAAGGAATAAACATAGCAAAATATTGCGTAATTTTGAAATGTTTCAATACAATGTATTCATATTCCTGTTCAGAACATATACACATCCCATTCTAATTAAAATAGCAAATAGGGTGTTTGAAAGCGGGTTCAATTACAAAATCCCCGCACCTTTTACATGTTACACTTTACTTGTATGTCTGATTAGAATTATAAAAGTTATTTTGTTTTGTCGTGGAATTTGAATAGTTTGTGTAAATTGTTCTTAAGCAACATAAATTATATATATACATGTGTTGTAAGTCAAAAATATAAACAACAAATAAGAGGAATATTCACTACCGATAAAGTTTCGTAATGTTGTTGAACGTGTCTGATTTGATTGATGTGGTTTAATTAGATTGCAAATAAATGTCAAATAAAAAAAATACATCACTACTTGAAACTTTGATACTCTATGTAGTTGTATTTCAACGTAGCATATTGAAAAACGTATAATACGCTTTCAGTAAGTCTTCAACCATTCATGATTTGATTGATAACATGAATAACTAATGTTGCCTCAACCTCAGAACAGGTCTGTCATATATAATGGTAAAATAGTAGACACATTGGAAAAGTTACTTCAAACACATATATGCATGGAATCTGAATAGAATTTGATTGTGCTAAAATTGTGTGCACATGTGTCTATGATTATTGTCATCAAACATCATCAATTGATTCTGGATAAAAAATAAATTTTGGTATCACGGCTATCATAGTAAAACCGACATCGTTAGCAGTGGGTGATTTGTGCTTTAATGAAGCAACTTTCCATTGAACACTCTTCTGGTAATCCTACATACTAAAATACTAGTTATGGCAGAGAGAAGCATTGGGCTAATCAGAAGTCATACACCTCATCATTGAATATGTTGCTTAACAAAGAACATGATGACTTTTATTGTTGATATTGAATAACAAAACTTCACAATAATCTATACAGAGGAAATAATACTACATGTGCTTATTTTTCTTCAAGAAAACATGTTGACTGCTTCAAAGACGGAATACAATCATACTGGGATAAAGTCTATTCACGTAGTAGTTTCAATCGAATGTGGATACTGAACTACTGGATCATCTAGATAATATTAATTATCGTTCTATTTCAGAAATTTAGTCTGTCCAAACATGTGACTTGTCTACACTTTACAAATCATTCATCGTGGGAACGTAAAATAGACGCTTAACAATATCATTAATAACGTGGTTACCTTCAACATGGAAAGAACCGTTACGAAGTTATTGTAATAAGTCATGAAATTTTATTTTGTCAAGCACGAAAAAAGACAAAATACGCTACACAGAAGATTGATTCTGATTGCTCCTGTGGTATCGTCAAACTCTTCTTACCACTAAGTTGCAGTTGGGTATCGATGACATATCTGTAGAGTTCGGAGTGCATATTTGTCAACAACTTGTTTTATATAGAGAAAAGGCATTACCTACGACATATATTGTCATATAAGGAACATACTTTTCTATAAATAATAATAAGTGATAGTCAAAGAAGTTCTAGGTTTGGTAGATTTTTGAAAGTGTTGTCCTCTATCACTGATATGGCATTACCGCTTACGCTCCTATAAATAGCAACAAATGTCTCATGTTTATACTTCATTTATTTTGTAGCTTTTTGCTCTGTCTTAAGAAATACGTATATCAAAATATTGTGTAATTTTGAGTTTCTTGAATAAAATATAGTTATATTATTGTTAAGAAGAACATCCTATTTGAATTAATGTAGCTATTTAGAAAAACGGTGTTTCAAATCAGGTTCAATGAATGAATGCTCCCAATCGTTACCTATTAAGTCTTGAGCAATACATAGCAAAATATTGCGTAATTTGGAGAGTTTTTTCAATAACATGTATTCATATTCCTGTTCAGAAAAAATACACCACTCATTCTAATTAGTGTAGCTATTTAAAAATACGGTGTATGAAAGTGGGTTCAATTAATGCATACCCTCAATCTTTACATGTTACACTTTACTTGCATGTTTGATTAAAATTATAAAAGTTATTTTATTCTGTCGTGGTATTTCACAATTTTACGTTAATTGTTCTTAAACAACATACATTATAGATATACATGTATTGTAAGTCATATAATGTCAAAACATTAATACGAATATGGACAACCGATACCGTTTTGCAATGGTGTTGAACGTGTCTGATTTGATTGATGTGATTTTATATTGGAATGCAAATAACTGTCAAATAAAAAATATACATCAATACTACAAACTGTGTTACTCTATGTAGCTGTAATTCAACGTCACATTTTGAATAAAGTATAATACATTCTTAGTAATGCATCAACCATTCATGATTTGATCGATAACATTAATAACTAATGTTACGAACAAAAAATTCAAGAATATACTAGTATCAGAAATATACAACCAACAGTCAATTAAGTTTCCATTCTTTAATATAACAACAAAATTTACTTCATACCATTATACAACTACACAAATCAAATTAATAAATTATTACTGGCCTCGTTGTCAATGTTCAAATTTAATTTCCTTTAGAATAAATGATCTTGTCCTTTTCGCTATATTAGTGCGATCCTTTTCTATGAAAATTAATTATTGTTGAATTAAAATATGTGTTAGCACTAATCATGAAGAGACCAAAGGGGCAATCAGAATCCATATATCAAAGAACAGACATCACAATGACGAAAAGAAAAAGTACAAAAGGAAAAACAATGACCTACAAAACACATATATAAAGCTAAAGATCGAGTAACAGGAGTCCATATAAAGACCGGGGTGAACTTATGTGCTACAGAAGGGTCTGTAGATCCTGATCCATTAGTGGCACCCGTCGTGTTAATATAGTTATAAACCCGATAATAAGTCGTGAATGAGTAAAAGACCATGAAGTGTTTACGATAAGTGGAGCATATCGGTTGTCATTGTGACACAGATATGCCATAGTGGTCAACCAAGTCATGGTGGTGACCGTACCATTTTCGAAGTGATGATTTCACCTTTACCAAAAGGAACTCTTGTTTCAGTAGCTTCCGTGTCAGCAGTATCCTCTATCACGGAAATCCTGATAGGAGACACACGCTCTCGAATATCGTATCGTTTGAGAGATATATACTCCATGTGCATGTGCTGCTGGAATAGTGCTACGCATAAATGGAAAGTTCACAATGGGAAAATTGTTATCATCTCTTTTGTCGTAAAGTTGTGTGCAAAGTTCACAATGGGAAAATTGTTATCATCTCTTTTGTCGTAAAGTTGTGTGCTTAACCGCCCCTTATTGTCGATTTCGAGGTGTAAGTCAAGATATGAACCAGATCTTTCTGTGGTGTCCTTTATTTCATTTTCAATGGGATATATGCGATCAAGAGAATTATTTAGTGAAAGGATATCATCTTCATAGCGGAATGTGAAATTATAGTACCGGGCTTCTTTTCATTTTACTAAGTAACGATATATAAATACAATGCTATATATTTCAGCTATTACATCAATCCTAATTCTTAGATTGACACCTCTCGAAGTTGCTGCGTCTTATATCTATATACTATTTCATGAAATTCTCTGGAACTTTCCAAAAAATGTGACCTTGTCTATACATAAACAATATCTAGAAATATCTAGAACATATCAAAATTCAAGATCAAAATTAAGAACTTGCAAACGCTTTGACGTATTTTTAATAACATATTTGCACTGATGATGTAATGTTATCAACAACAAAAACTATTCTAGTGAAGAAAGTAATATATCATCTTTATTATATATACATAACATCTCCTCTCTTGATGAAAAGGTTTGGATACAAACTTTTTGCAATAAATTTCTATTTCAGTTCATCACAATATTATCGAACTCTAGACAAAACATTAACAATAAAATTATATTTACATTTAATATGTTTTATAATCAGATTTTATTCTTGCAACAGTAATCGTTTATCTGTGATTTTTATTTTGCATTTTTTTAATAAATGTGACGGTATTGTGATCAGTAAACACCACGATAGGATGAAATGTACATCAAAATGCTTCAAAGAAAACAATAAGGCAAGTCATTTTCTTTTCAATTGTGGATATTTTTTTGTTATTTTTGTAGCATCCACTGTTAACTTATATTTTTTTCGAGAAGCCTTGTGTTGTCACCTGACATATTTGTTTTTTTCTTTCTTCGCGTAGGTGTATTCACAATATAATTTAAATCATTCAGTCTGGATTCAATTACATATGGCCAAAAATAGATAGCTGGTAATGGATGACAAGGAATAAGCAATAACACAATTCCTTTCTACCCTGGTTTAAGATCTCTTACCATGGCATCCTTATCATACCAGTGTTTCATTTTATCTTGGCTTTGCTTCAAATTGTCATGTTCTATGTCACATGCTCTTGTAAGCTTATAATTAAAACACTCCACATAATCTAAAATACTAATACAAGTATTTTCACAAATTTGTCTTTGAAAATCGTTCAATGACCTCCCATAGAGTGTCCAAAACAAATTCAAAATGAAAAAAACCATAGAGAATCTTGAAAGGCTTCCCTTACAGCAAGCAGTAGCATGCGGACCCCATTATCCCAATCTTTATGACTGTCTAAACAAAATGTTTTCATCATATTTTTTAATGTCTGGTAAAATCTTTCCAGAGCTCATTGAGACTCAGGGTGATATGCATTAGACTTAAACTGTCTATATTTAATTCATGCATAACTTGCTGAAATAAATGAGAAATAAAATTGGATCTCTGATTTGACAGAATCGTTTTAGGAAGACCGACAAAGGTAAACACAAAATAGTTAAAGCCTTAATTATAGTTTTAGCTTTAATATTACTAAGTGGAATGGCTTCAGGAAAACGGGTGGAAGCACACATTATAGTTAGTAATTATATATTTCCGTATTTAGTCTTAGAAAGTGGCCCCGCCCAGTCAACACTAACCCTACTGAAAGAATCGTCAGAAGCAGGTACAGGTCGGAGTGTAGCTGCATGAATGTTTTGATTCGGTTTCCCTTGATTTGACATGTGCTACAGGAGCTATAGTCCTTGCCTACTTCTGGTCTTATATTCGTGCAGTAGAAATGGGCCAATTTCCTGTTAGATGTTTTTTTCTAAAACCCAAGTGTTCAGTCATTCACGAATCATGGGCCAGGCTCATAACTGCTTTCCGCTATTCTTCCGGTATCACTATCTGGCAGATCACTTGCCATTCATCTTACGCAGACACATTTGGTGGTCGCCATTTTCTCATCAATACATCGCCTTTCATGAAATAGGAAACCTTCTCTGCCGCCTCTATTGGGAATAATTTAGAACAAGGTAGTGCGAGCTTTTCCTTCTGCACACTAATAAGTCGTTCCCTAGTCAGAAGTTCAATACCGACATATATTATTGCTTGCTTAAGAACAGGTCCATCCCTCATTGACCTTTGGTCCTGGACTGTATCAAGATGGAATTTGCAGTACTCATCTGTATCTAGACAGGAGTTTTGTTCCTCGTCTATAAAATAACGAGACATATCGCTATCGCTATGTAAAAAGTGATCGTTGACATCAGTAAACAAATTTGTCTTTTAATTCAACATCACTTGTTTCTATGATACCACCTTATAATAAAGTTTCCTCTTCTGCCAGAGTCCTTTTCGTGGCTAAGGTTACAGCACATGCAGGAAAAACCATTCTATGTTCTAATCCATTCTCTTCATAACTAGCCTCCTCGGAGACTATTGGATCCATTATAACCTTGCAACCGGCCACATCGATACCAAATAACAAAGACATTTCCTGAACAGGAAGTGTAGGTCTTACCACAAGCAAAGTCCCGAAGCAAAGTCTGAATATAAATTAATGTGGAACACTATGAAAACCTGGGTGTGCCTCTTGTAACAACACATTCGCAGCAGCCGAAGAATTGCCAGATAAATACATGGGCCTTTCCATATTGGCCCATTGATCATCCCGAGAACCCATCTCCAGCCAATATGGGTCAAGGGATGATGGCCAGGCCAATATGGAAATGCCCATGTATTAAACTATTTATTACATACTTCCGACATCTAGAAAAGAGACACCCATATTGGTTTGAGACGAAATCGAGGCCCATATGGAAATGATCTTGTAGTAATCCAATAACCGGTTATTATCCCTGGGTGTGAAGATATGGACAGTTTACTTCCGGTCATATTGGTCATAGAAAAATTCATTTATTTGAACTAACTATGTAATAAATATACATACCATCTCCTCTATTGAAGAAAAAGTTTGGATGCAAACTTTTTACAATAAATCTCTATTTCAATTCATCACTGTAGATAAAACATTTGCTATAAAATGATCTTTACATTTAATATGGTTTATAATCAGGATCTATTCTTGCAACATTAATCCCCATCTCGTTAATCTGTGATTTGTATTTTGCATATTGTTAATAAATGTGACGGTATTGTGATAAGTAGGCACCACGAATGGATGAAATGCACATCAAAATGCATTTATTTTCAATTGTGGATTATTTTTGCTGATCTTTGTCAAATTTTTAAGAAAAAATAGCCATTCGGCTAATCTAGGCCATCTTTACCTTCTTGGAGCAAAACTGCACCAACACTTACATCACTAGTATATATAATTTAAATCATTCAGTCTGGATTCAATTACATATGGCCAACAATATTTAGCTTATAATGGATGACATTAAATAAGCAATAACAAAATAACTTTCTCGCCTGAATTAAATTTTCTTATCAAGGCATCGTATCATACCACTGTTTCATCATAACTTGGTTTTGTTTCAAATTGTCTTGTTCTATTTCACATGCTCTTGTAAACTTATACATCAAACACTCCACATAATCTAAAATACTAATAACAGTATTTTCACAAAGCCAGTTTTCTTTCAAAAGAGACCTCCCACAGAGTGTCCAAAAAACCAGTCCAAAAGAACTAAAACGTAGAGATTCGTGAAAGGCTTCCCTAGCAGCAAACAGTAGGATGTGGACCCCATCATCCCAATCTTTTTGACTGTCTACACACAATGCTTTCATCATATTTTTTAAGGTCTGGTGAAATCTTTCCAGAGCTCCTTGAGACTCATGGTGATATGCATTAGCTTGAAACTGTTTTATGTTTAATTTAATTGATGCATAACTTGCTGAAATAAATGAGACATACCATTGGATCCCTGATTTGACCGAGTTGATTTAGGAAGACCCACAAAAGTAAAAACAAAATAGTTAGAGCCTTAATTATAATATTAGCTTTAATATTCCTAAGTGGAATGGCTATAGAAAAACGGGTGGAGCCACATATCATAGCTAGTAAATATAGATTTCCTTATTTAGTCTTAGGAAGTGGCCCCACACAGTCAACGCTAACCCTACTGAAAGACTCTTCAAAAGAGGGTACGGACCGGAGTGGAGCTAAACGAATGCTTTGAATCGGTATCCCCATAACTCGGCAGATGTTAAAAGATCAACAGTTCTCGGCTACGTCTTGTCTTATATTCGGCAAGTAGAAATGGGACAATATTCCGTTGGAGGTTTTGTTAAAACAAAATAAGTAGAACCGTAATTATAGTTTTAGCTTTAATATTCCAAAGTGGAATGGTCTCAGGTGGATGCACACATTATAGTTAGCAAACAAATGTTTCCTTATTTAGTCTTAGGAAGGGGCCCTACACAGTCAACAATAACCCTACAGAAAGACTCTTCAGAAACGGGTACTGGTCGGAGTTGCGCTACACGAATGTTTTGATTCGGTTTTCCATAACTTGGCAGATGTTACAAAATATACAGTGCTCTGCAACGTCTCGTCTTATATTCGGCCGGTAGAAATTGGCTAATATCATGTTGGAGTTTTTTTAACACCCAAGTGTTCAGTCATTTTCGAATCATGGGCCACGCTCATAACTTCTTTCGGTATTCTTCCGGTACCACTATCTGGCAGATCACTTTCAATTCATCTTACACAGTGGCATCTGGTGGTCGCCATTTTCTCATCAATACTTAATCTTTCATGAAATCCTTCTGCGCACTATTAAGTCGTTACCTAGTCAGAAGGTCATTACTGACATATATTATTGTTTACTTAAGAACAGGATCATCACGCAGTGACCTTTGGACATGAACTGTATCAAGGTGGAATTGATACTCCTCATCTGTATTTAGACAGGATTTGTGTTCCTTGTCTGTAACATAAGGAGACATTTCGCCATCGATATGTAAAAAGGTGATGGTTGACATCAACAAACAAATGTGTCTTTTAATTCAACATCACTTGCTTGCTTACGAACAGGAGCATCACTCATTGAGCTTTGGTCCTGGACTGTATCAAGATGGGATTTGTAGTCCTCATCTGTGTTTAGACAGGATTGTCGTTCCTTGTCTACAAAATAACTATGCATATCCCCATCGCTATGTAAAAAGTGATCGTTGACATCAGCCAAATAAATGAGCTTTAATTCAACATCACTTGTTTCTATGGTACAATCCTGCAATAAAGTCTCCTCTTCTTCCAGAGGCTTTTACTGGCTAAAGTTACAGCACATGCAGGATAAACCCCTGCATTTTCTAATTCATTTTCTTCGTAACTATGCTCCTCGATGACTATTGGGTCTATTATAGCCTTGTCACCGGTCTAATCGATACCAAATTACAGCGAATTATCCTCAACAGGAAGCATGTATGTTATCCCAACTACAACCTGTCCCGAAACAAAGAATAATTTTTAATTAATTCGATGGAGTGGAACACTTTGACAACCTGGGTCTACCCCTAGTAGCACCATATTTCCACCAGCCGAAGTATTCCCCGATAACGGTACAATATTTTCTAACATTAAAGGAGAAATGCAAAGGTTTTGAATATTTGATTGCATTGCTTTACTCGATACAGATACATAAATAATGCCGAAAAAGCAAAGTGTTGACGCAAAGTGTGTCGCCATTTATCTGTAAGCACAGGTAAATTGATGGCTTATTGTCGATGTATATCATGGTTATCTCCTCTTGCTAAGCCAAGACTGTGAGGTTATTCTGTTCTGATCAGTCTGTTGCGCCTACGAGGATAGCATAGCTTCTTGATATTCTGATGATGAAAGTGACCAACGTAACATCACATGCATCAATTCAACATAGAAAATAATACATTAAATACATATAGATTAAAAAAACAAAAACATTTAATTTGAAATAAAAAAAACAATTTAAGAAAACAACATGCCGAACTTGTGTATTCTAGTTGCTTACTTACATTTAGACAATATTCACCAGGGAATTCATAAATAGGCTTCTCTCAAAAAATATTGTATAAGAAATATGAATGAAAAATAGTAGTAACTCTGGTTATTTGTACATGAACTATTACTTCACATCCCTTTAATGCATTTTTACATAAAATGTATTACTGAGAGAACGGTGATTTGTTGAATTCATGGCTGTGACACTAAGTTATTATAGCTTGCATTTAATTTAGTCGTAATTTTCAAAATTTACTTTCAGGGGTGCGCACCATAAAGTGTCATTGTAAACCTTTCCGAGAGAAGCAAAATTCAATGAAAGTTAAATCATTTTCATAATATGTAGTTACCAACTACCACTAACCATAACAATAAATGATCTCTATAATTCTTTAGTGTACTTTAGGGGCCTCACTACATATATCCACGATTCATATCATAAGAAAACAACACTAACCATAAAAAATGGTTCGAGTCCGCTAAGGTAAATAAGGGTAATAACAAAATTACCGAACTCCGATCAATCTTACAAAGGAAAAGTAAAAACTCATAATTATATAAACAGACAAAATCCGTCAAAAACCGAAAAACTGTGAAAACCGTAATGACCCTGACTTGGTACAGGCATTTCTAAAGAAATGGTGGGTTGAATCAGATTTTACAGCGCCAAACCTCCCTCTCTCATTATAGTTCAAAGGTTCCGGCTATCCCTATAACAGTATTTAAATGCAGGAACAAAATAGGTATAACGGTGGTCAAAGCAGTACCATATTCAGTGAAGTAAATGTCAAAGACAATTTTACGTCACACATTGATAAACAAATATTTATGACATTTTTCTTGGCTTCCATATCTTTATATATTTTCACTATGTGAAAATGCATCGCTTATAATCGTTTCTGCAGAGACGGAATATATTTCGACAAGATCTTGGTATCGGAATATAAACTTTTTAAGAGATCGAATAAGACGAATCTTTTGATAGCCCTGGTCCAGTAGCCTGTTTCTCAGATGAAGATTACGTTTCAGGAAATCAGAAAAATTGCTACTGTAAACACCATATGCAGGAGAAGCTGGTATATTGCTGCACATGTTTGTTTATGATTTTAAAATTTGAGTCGTCCCGTTTATCATAATGTTTAGTACTGAGTTGACCACTGCTGTCAAATTCGAGGTATATGTCCAAAAATGATGCGTACGAAGCTGTATCTGTGGTTTCTTTAACTTCCAGCTCTGGAGGATATATCAATGTAAGAAATTCTGCAAATCTAGAATTATTGATAGATAAAACGTCATCAATATACCTGTATGTGAAATTAAAAGCTCTGGTCTCATGAATCTTCTTATCTTTTACAAGCTTTTGAAGAAACCCCGACTCATACGAGTATAAAAATAAATCGGTTAGAAGAGGGGCACAATTCGTACCCATTGGTATGCCGACGACCTGCCGAAACAGTGTCCTTCCAAAGGAGACAAATATGTTATCGATGAGGAACTCCAGCATACTGATTACTTGTTCCTCGGAGTAGTATGTTTTACCTTTCTTAATTGTGTTTAAATGATTCCTATAATATCTTGGTGTACTTTAGAGATTCACTACCACATATACCTGGCTCATATTATAAGACAAACCATTCATTAAAGAAAATAATGTGAGTCCCCTAAAGTACATAATACACATCATGAGATAGCAAAGCCAAGTGTCATAGAACAAGCATGATACATCATATGGTGAGTGTTTGGCTTTTGTTTTTGAGGATATGTAGGACCCCGAAAGTACATGAAGGTCTGACAATTTTACACAATCTACAACATAGATCGTCTTATCGTATTCAACAATTGACGACAAACCGCACTGTACGACAATGTAGATTTATCACAGCGGCGGGTCCAGACCTTTCGATAAAGGGGGACGTTTTATTTCAGTTTTAGAATATCAAAAGATACCGATAAGTAATTGAAAGCGAAAATTACAATACATGGAAATGTTCTGTTACATTTAATATGTTTTTACCCGTCTATAACATAGCACAAAAAATGGGACCTGTCCCTCTCTGGGGCCGTGTATGTGTCTCTTAGGGGATGGCCATTTGATTCCGAGAGGGATCTGGAATTTGTTTTTTAGAAATAAATATTGTGGCCAGGTCATGAGCAAAAACAAAATAAATATCCTGTCACGCAACGAAACAAAACGAAATACAGCATATGTAAACGACTTGATAATAAATGAAATACATATAAAAACAATTTCGCTCGTAACCATCAGAGCCAAAGAGGTCTTATTCAGAATTTCTGCGTAAGAACATTCGGGGTTTTGCCATTGTGTTTTCCTTGCTAGCTAATACCATGGCCATTTGTTTTACGCGAATATACCTTTAAATTTTGTAGTCTATTTAGCATAAAAAACAAACGAGCCACGTGTTAGACAGCAATATATGTTTGCAGCTAGGGGCGATGTAACCCAATTTCGACATCGAGAGGTGCGTTGGGAGGTGGCTAATTATGTTTTCAAACAACAAATTACTGTTTTCTGACAGAAAAAAGTGGATGTGATCGTTCCACCTCTCCTTTGTATGAACCAACTGTGCATCTCCGCTTTGAAATCTGAACGTCTACCCCTTTTTTGGTATACATTGATAATACTTACGGTCTACATTTGAAATAACAGATACAAATTTAAAGTCAGAATTGAAAATGATTGTATTTTTTCTTCAAACGGTTTTATACCAAAACGCGTCATGGCGCGGCAATAACAGTTTGATATTTCACATTTGTTAAGAAGACAGACCCAACATATATATGAAAGATTAACCCACGAGAGCATATCCTAGAACCACTGTATTTATTCTTTCATGTTAGTATATTTTTAAGAGCGTTTGCTTAACTAGTATATTTAGATAAGTCACGAACGAGGAAAGTCCCGGGAAGTGTTTAAGAGAAGTGGAACATATTCGTGGTAATTTGTGACACAGATATTCCATAGTAGTCAACAAAGTCGTGGTTGCGATGGTAAAACTTTCGAAGTGATGACCAATGTCCACCCGCCCAACCGTTTTGCACACAAAAAAAAAGAATATGGCATGATTATCTTTGTTCCCACGAAAAAGAAGAAATGACATGAACATCGTCACGACAGGATATTGTTTAAAGGGGAATAACCATGATTGATATTTCCCCGCGGTTTTAAACAGGTAAGTTTACCAGACGGTTTCGCACAAACGTCTTGAGCAAATTGAAAATTATTACGATTGTCTATCAAGGTATTAAAATCACTATCTAAAAAGGTGTAAATCTGAAAGAAAGCTATGAGCGTTGCATTTCACCTTTACAGTTTGGGAAACTCCCGTATCACGCAATATTTTAATGGGTTGTAGATAGGTTTTAGCACCTATCAGTGATACAAATCCCTTGGTTATAAATGGCTTATATTTCTCCATAATATCAAACTGAGATTTTGAAAACCTTAAATTTGCAATGGTCATGAGAGGGTCTTTTAAAGCATTACATGATATAGAACCTTGCGGTGTTTATTTTAAAAACATTCTGAAAGAAAGTGTCCTTTTTCTTACATTAGAAGCAATATTTAGGTGATTCCCCTTTATTTATTTCGGGAGATCTGTAACTATATATTTTTTCTTTTTCCTCCCAATAACCTGATTTTGGTTGATCAAAATGGTTATAAGAAGGGTGTCTATTTTGAACATAATTCAAATTTATTTTTCAAAAACATTAATTTATGCGTCAGTGGAAAATCATCTGCCATATTGCTGGCTTCTACTAAGCTGGAAACGTTATGTATTTCTAAATATGTCCTAATATCTGAATGAATGCATCGTTTAAATTCTTCAATAAGAATTGTCTTGTCTTAATTTATCAAAATGTGTAGTTATTTCGCTAGAAGTGAGCCACTTTTCAAACAAAGGTTCTTTTTTAAGGGCAAATTCAAGTTCAAGTTCTGTCATTTTTAATTGCATTTGCTTTCTTCAATTCTTCTTTTTTCTTGCATTTTTTCCTTTTCTATTTCTTTAAGACTGAGTTTATCTTTAATTTATTTTAATCTTATTTTTTCTTGCATTTCAATTTCTCTCACGTTTACAGTATCAACCCCAAAATTGTTAACCAATTCCAAGTCAAGTTCACCCTAAATCTCCTCATCAACAATAATATTACGGATTTCAAATTTTAACATGGTAGTTTTAAACTCAAAATTCAATCATTTGCATAGCAGTAACAATTATCATATCTTAGTGCCTAAATCGCCCCCCTCTTTGAATCTGACATAACTTCTTCTGCCGAAAATAGCATTTTGATTGTTGGTTGTAATAAATATATAATTCAATCAAATATAGACTTCTATAAATCATCTCTTTTTTAATAATGTTCTCCTACAAATAGTCGTCCATGCGGACGATCCCTCAATTACTGTTAAGTGAAGTTTTTTTTCTACAGTATACAACCAACAATCAAGTTTCTATTTAATAGAATATGATATATGATAGGCAAATTACTTAATACTATTATACAATAACAAATATCAAATTAATAAACTATAATTGGCCTGCATGTTCAAATTCAAATTCCTTTAGATTAAATTATCTTGTCCTTTCTGGTATATTAGTTCGATTCTTTCCTATGAAAATGAATTATAGCTGAATTAAAATATCCCTCAGTTCTAATACTGAAAGTTCCCAAATATTAGCCGTTGAAATTATTAATAGTTCAATGTTGAAGTTACTCGACTTCACTAAGTAAATATATCCAAGTGCAATGCTATAGAATCCAGCTATCATACAAATCCTAAATCCAGGACTGACGCTCTCGAAGTCTTACATACTATTTCATGAAATTCTCCAGAACATTAAAAGAAAATGTCACATTGTTTACATATATAAACAATATGTAGTAATGGCTAGAACATATCAAAATTCAAGGTCAAAATTAAAAACTTACATACAACTTGACCTACTTTTGTAACCTATTTGCACTGATGATGCATTGCTATTGACAACAACAAAACATACTAATGAACAAAGTAATATCTCATATCTATCATAGCTACAAAAAACTAAATATACCAAACCATCAGTACAGCTGCCATGTCTAATGGTAAAATTGTAGACACATCTGCAAAGGTGCTACCTCTAACAGATATGTACAGCTACTATAATTTCATCACAAACACATACACATTTGTCTAAGATGATTGTCATCAAACATCATCAATTGATTATAACGTAAGCTTAAATTTGGAAATCACGGCTATCATAGCATATAGGGCATCGTAAACAGTGGGTGTTTTGGGCTCTAATGAAATAACCTTTATTTGCGTAATACTCTGGTAATCCTACTTACTAAAATACTAGCTATGAGAAAGAGGATCTTTTGGCTGATCACAAATCATTGAATATTTTGTTTAACAGGGAACCAGATTACTTTTCTAGTCAATATTGAATACCAAAACTTCCAAGAATCCATATAGAGAAAATAATACTACAAGTGCTTCTACTTTTTCAAGATAGTAAATAGCAAATAGTTCATGGCGCTGAGGGTCATAATGCAGTATATGGACCGGACCGTAACCAAAAAAATATTATATGGCCTAAAGCTTCTGTATCTGTGGTATCCTTCATTTCACGCTCAATGGGATAGATGCGATCGACAAAATTAAATGAAAGGACATCATATGTATAGTCGAGCATGAAATTAAAGGATCGGGTTAGCTTCTTTTCGTTTTACTAAGTACAGATATCTAAATACAATGCTATAGATTCCAGCAATTATATAAATCCTAAATTTTAGACTGAAAACTTTCGAAGTTACTGCGTCTTATTTACTATTTCATGAAATTATCTAGAACTTTCCAAAAAAATGTGTATAAATATCTTGAACATATCAATATTAAGTCAAAAGTAAAAACTTTTAAAAAACGTGACGTATTGTTGATAAACTATTTGCACTGATGATCTAACGTTCTTAACAAAACACACTATTCTAATGAACAAAGTAATATCTCATATTCATTATATATACATATAATCTTCTTTCTTGAAGAAAAAGATTGGACACACACTTTTTACAATACATCTCTATTTCAATTCAACACAATATTATCCAACTTTAGACACAACATTAGCTATGCAATTATCTTTACATTTAATATGATTTATAATCAGATTGTATTCTTGCAACATAAATTCTCATCTCGTTAATCTGTGATTTTTATTTTGCATTTTGCTAATAAATATGACGGTATTGTGATCAGTAATCACCACGAATGGATGAAATGTAAATCATAATTGCTTCAAAACAATAAGGCCCGTACAAATGGAGAATTTGCTAACACCCAAGTGTTCAGTCATTGACGAATCATGAGCCAGGCTCACAACTGCTTTCCTGTATTCTTCCTGTACCACTAACTGGCAGATCATTTTACATTCATCTTACACAGTCACATCTGGCGGTCGTCATTTTCTCATCAATACTCAGTCTTTCATGAAAAAGCAAACATTATCATTCTCTGCTTCCTCTACTGAAAATACAAGGTAGTACGAACTCTTCCTTCGGCGCACTGATAAGTTGTTCCTAATGAGAAGGTCATTGCTGACATATCTTATTGTTGGCTTCAGAACAGGACCATCACTCGTTGACCTATGGTCCTGGACTGTTTCAAGATTGGATATTTAGTCCTCATCTGTATCTAAACGGGATTTGTATTCCTTGTCTATGAAATAACGAGACATATCGCCATCGCTATGCAACAAGTGATCGTTGACATCAGCCACAAGAATGTGTCTTTTGATTCAACATCACTTGTTTCTATGGTGCCAGCTTGCAATAAATATTCCTCTTCTTCCAGAGTCTTTTTCATGGCTACCGTTACAGAACATGCAGGAAAAATCCCTATATTTCTTTAATTCATTCTCTTCATAACTAGGGTCCTCGGAGATTATTGGGGCCATTATATCTTTGTCACCGGCCATATGGATACCAAATAACAAAGAAATATCCTCCACAGGAGGTGTAGGTCCTACCCCAACTACAACATGTCCCGAAACAAAGTTTGATTTTAATTTAATGTGATGGAGTGGAACACTATGAAAACCTGGGTCAACCCCCTGTAACAACACATTAACACCATGTGAAGTATTCCTCGATAAAGGTATGCTGTTTTCTAACATTAAAGGTGGAAGTCAAAGGTTTTGAGTATTTGATTTTATTGTTTTACTCGGTAAAGATACATGAATAATGCCGGAAAAACAATTTGTTCACGCCAAGTGTGTCACCGTTTATCTATAAACACAGGTAAATTTACGGTTTATTGTCGCAGCTTAACATGATTATCTCCTCTTGGTAAGCCAATACTGTGAGGTCATTTGGTTCTTATCAGTTTGCTGCGCCTACGAGGATAACATAGCTTCTCGATATTATGATGATAACAGTGACGAAAGTGACATCACAGGCATCGATTCAACATAGAACATAATACATTAACAACATATAAATTAAAAAAAAAACATTTAATTTGAAATAATGTTTTTTTTTAAATAATACATGCCGAACTTTTGTACTCTTGCTGTTTACTTACATTTAGACAATATTCACCAGGGAATTTATACATAGGTTCCTCTCAAACAATAGTGTGTAAGAAATATGAATAATAAATAATAGTAACTCTGGTTATTTGTACATGAACTATTATCTTCACATTTTCTTCCCTTTAATGCTTTTTTACATAAAATATATTAACTATGTCTTGTAAGTAATCGATTAATAGAGAACATCGAGATGTGGAATTCATGTCCGTGACACTAAGTTATTATAGCTTTCATTTACCTTAGTCGTAATTTACAAAGTTTACTTTTAGGGGCTCACCCCATAAAGTGCCATTTTACACCTTTCCGAGAGAAGCAAAATTCAATTAAGGTTAGATCATTTCGATAATATATATCAACGATTTTAAGGGACCCACTACCATTAACCATAAAAATATAATACGAGTCCCCAAAAGTAAATTATCCCTATAATGCCTTAGTGTACTTTAGGGAACCCACTACCTACATCTACGATTCGTATCATAAAACAACAACATTAACCAAAGATAATGATGCGAGTCCCCTAAAGGAAATGATTCATATAGTGCCTCTGTGTACTTTAGGGGACCCGCTGGTTCATATCATAAGGTAACAACATTCATTATAGAAAATAATGTGAGTCCCATAGAGTACATACACAATATTGTGAGACAACAAAACTAAGTCTCATAGAACAAAAATGGTACTTTATATGGTGAGTGTCAGGCCTTTTTTGAGGATATGCAGAGCCACCTAAAGTACATGAAAGTCTGACACACTTATTCACTTAAACAGAACATTTTACACAATCTACAACATAAATCGTTGCTTCGTATTCAACAATTGACGACAACCACACTGTACAACAATGTACATGTGTCTCAGAGGAGGATCCATAATGGAGGCCGTTTTCGTTCAGACACCATTTTTTTTTCACAAATATCAAAAGATACCGACACGTAGTTCAAAGCGAAAATTACAAGACATGGTAAAAAGAAAAATGACAAGGACGAAACTGGAAATGTTCTGTTAAATTTAATATGTGTTTACCGGTCTATAACCTAGCACAAAAAAAGGGGATTAGCCTGGCCAGGTCATGAGCAAACATAAAATAATTATGATGTCACGCAACGAAACAAAGCGAAAAATAGCATATGTAGACGACTTGATAATAAAATAAAAATATATATATGAAATGTTGCTCGTAAACATCAGAGCCATGGATATCTTATTCAGAATTTCTGCGTAAATAAATTCGGCGTTTTGCCATTGTGTTATCCTTGCTAGCTAAGGCAATTGACAATTTTTTTACACGAATACACCAATAACTTGTATGGTCTATTTAGCATAAAAAAGAGAATAACTTGTTAGACAGCAAGACATATTTGCAGCTATGGGCGATATTACACAATTTCGACATCGAGAGGTGCGTTGGGAGGGTCTAATAATGATTCCAAAGCAACAAATTACTGTTTTCTGAGGAAAAAAGTGGGAAGCGATCGTGCCAACACTCAGCTTTGAAATATGAACGCCTACCTCTTTGTTGGTATACATTGATAATATTCACGGTCTACATTTGAAAGGACAGACACAAATATTGAGTCAGAATTGAAATTGATTAAAAATTTATTCACACAGTTTTATACCAAAATGAATTATGGCACGCAATGACTGTATGATATTTCACATTTGCAAAGAAGACAAACCAATAATATATATGCACGATGAACCCACGGTAGTATATCCTAGAACCACGGTATTTATTCTTTCATTTTAGTATATTTTAACAAGCGAATTTTTTAATTAGTATTCTTATATAAGTCATGAACGAAGAAAGGACTGGGAAGTGCTTGGGACAAGTGGAAGACATCCGCGGTCATTTATGACACAGATATTCCATAAGGGTCAACCAAGTCGCGGTTACCCGCCGTAAAACTTTCGAAGTGATGACCAATGTCCATCAGCCCATCCGTTTTGGACACAAACAAATATAATGGTATGATTATATTTTTCCCCATAAAAAAGACGAAATGACACAAACGACGTCAGGACAGAAGATTTTTAAAGGGGAATAACCAGAATGATATTTCTCGCGGTTTTAAACAGGTAAGTTTACTTGACGATTTCGCACAAAAGTATTGAATTAATTGAAAAGTATTACAATGTTCTATCAAGGTACTAAAATCACTATCTGAAAATGTGGAAATCTGAAAAAAAAGTTATGACCTTTGCATTTCACCTTAAAGTGCTCGTTTTGGTGTAATGGATATTCCAGTATATAATGAATTGAATCTTTAAATAAGGAACCACATTGCCATTTTGAGTCATTTGTAATGTTTATGTGAAATAAATCAGAATTCAATGAGCTGCATTGATGTCGTAGTCATGAATCATTTTTAGTTTTCTGGACCATTCACCATAATATTCCGGAGATTTAATAGTATTTTATTTAATCCTAGATTTAAGCATGATATATTTAGGTTATTTATAATATTTAAATCTAAATTTATCCATGACGAAACAGTGGATGGTATACATAATTTCGTATACATTATGAGTTTACCTTTATGGTGTTGCATAGTTTTCAACGTTTTGGAGATTGTGATCACTGATATTGTATACTGTATGAGGTAGACAATTATCCAAATATTGGGGACATAGTGTATTAAGCATTTTGTAAAATGTTGTCAGCTGGCGATATTTACGCCTAGAAGACAAATATTCCCACCTTGTTTCATAGGAAAGATAATCTCTACTTGCAAATTGTGTTCGACCAAAACATCGCAAGCATATTCTAATTTTGTCCTTATGGAAGTAAGACATATATTTGATAGAGTATGCTTGCAAAGAGTACACTTTAGTTTTATGAGAATATTAACTTTTTTGAAAGTACAGCTGCTATATATAATGGTAAAATCGTAGACACAGGTGCAAAGGTGTTACCTCTTATATATATGTACGTGAACTCTTAATTCAATTTTTTATGGTAATAAAATTGGATTAAAAAACACGCACACATTTGTCTAACATAATTGGCATCAAACATCACATAAATTGATTATACCGTTAACATATAGTTGGGTATCAATGCTATCATAGTAAAACCTGCATCATAAACAGTGCTTGATTTGAGCTCTAATGAAGCAACTTTGCATTGCATAATGCTTTGGTAATCCTACTTACTGAAATACTAGCAATAGCAAAGTGGAACATTTGGCTGATCACAAGTTTTCATCTCATCATTGAATATTATGTTTAACAAGGAGCATGATGACTTTTCTCCTTTATAATGAATACCAAAACTTTACAAGAATCCATATAGAGGAAATAATACTACAGGTGCTTATTCTTTTTCAAGAAAAAATGTTGACTGCTGTCCAAGACGGAATACAATTGTACTGGGACAAAGTCTATTCACGTAGTAGCTTCAATCAAATGTGGATACTGAACTACTGGATCTTCTGGGTAATTTCAATTACCGTTCTATTTCAGAAATTTACTCTGTCCAAACATGTGACTTTTCTACACTTTACAAACGTCTTTGAAATGATAAGAATCGTTACAAATTGATAGTAATCGGTCATGAAATAAGTTATTTTATTTTGTCAGGCAAAGTGGAACATTTAGCTGATCACAAGTTTTCATCTCATCATTGAATATTATGTTTAACAAGGAGCATGATGACTTTTCTCCTTTATAATGAATACCAAAACTGTACAAGAATCCATATAGAGGAAATAATACTACAGGTGCTTATTTTTTTGAAGAAAGTATTTTTTCATAAATATGTCTAACATTTTGACAAATTGATAGCAATACATATATCAACATATTGTGTAATTTTGAGTTGTTTCAATACAATGTATTTATATTATTGCTAAGAAGAACATCCCATTTCAATAAATGTAGCTATTTAGAAATACGTGTTTCCAATCATATGCAATGAATGAATGCTCCCAATCTTTACCTATTACAGTCTTAAGGAATACGCATAGCAAAATATTGCGTAATTTGGAGTTGTTTCAAAAAAATGTATTCATCTTCCTGTTCAGAACATATACACAACCCATTCTAATCAACATAGCAACTATTGTGTTTGAAAGCGGGTTCAATTAATGCATACCCTCAATCTTTCCCTGTTACACTTTACTTGTATGTTTGATTATAATTATAAAGCTTATTTTATTTTGTCGTAGAATTTGAATACCCTCCATATATTGTTCTTAAGCAACATACACTATACATACATGAATGCATGTGTTGTATGCCATAGTATTAAACAAAACAAAATAAGAGGAATATTCACAATCGATAAAGCTTCGTAATGTAGTTGAACGTGTCTGATTTGAGTGATCTGATTTAAATGGAATACAAATAACTGTCAAATAAAAAATATATATCAATACTTGAAACTTTGATTCTCTATGTAGTTGTATTTTAACGTAGCATATTGAAAAGAGTATAATACGCTTTCAGTAAGTCTTCAACCATTCATGATTTGATTGATTACATGAATAACTAATGTTGCCACAACCTCAGAACAGTTCTGCCATATATAATGGTAAAATAATAGACACATTGGCAAAGCTTCCGCAAGAACATATGTACGTGGAATCTGAATAGATTTTGATTGTGTCTAAAATAATTGTCATCAAACATCATACATTGACTATGGATAAAAGTTAAATTGGGATATCACGGCTATCATAGTAAAACCGGCAACGTTAGCAGTGGGTGATATGTAGTCTAATGAAACAACTTTCCATTGCACAATCCTCTGGTAATCCTACTCACTAAAATACTAGATTGGCAGAGAGGAACATTTGGCTGATCGCAAGTCATTTATCTCATCATTGAATAATCTATTTAACAAGGAACATGATGACTTTTCTTGTTTATATTGAATAACAGAACGTCACAATAATCTAAATAGTGGAAATAATACTACAGGTGCTTATTCTTTTTCAAGACAACAGTTTGACTGCTCTCACAGACGGAATACAATCATACTGGGACAAAATTTATTCACGTAGAAGCTTCAACCGAATGCGGATACTGAAATACTGGATCTTCTGGATAATTTTAATTATCGTTCTATTTCAGAAATGTTGTCTGTCCAAACAAGTGACTGTTCTACACTTTACAAACCGTGCATTGTGGAAATGCGTACAGACGTTTAACAATATCATTAATAACGCGGTTATCTGTACCATGGTAAGAAACGTTACAAATTTATCGTATTCGGTCATGAAAGTTTATGTTGTCAAGCGCGAAAAAAGATAAAATACACTACACCGAAAATTGATTCTGATTGCCCCTTTGGTATCTTCAAACACTTTTGACCACTAAGTTGGAGTTCCGAATATATGACATATCTGTAGAGTTTGGAGTGCAAATGTGTCAACAACTTGTTTTATCTAAAAAAAGGCATTACCTAAGTCATAGATTGTCATATAAGGAAGATATTTTTCTATAAATAATACTAAATGATACTCACAGCTTTTGTAAGTTTGGTAGATCGTTGAAGGTGATTTCCTCTATCACTGATATGTCATTGTGGTCTAACCACTTATAAATAGTCAACACATGTTTATACTTGATTAAGTCTGTAGCTTTCTACTCTGTCCTAAGCAATACGCATATCAACATATTGTGTAATTTTTGGTTGTTTCAATAAAATGTATTCATAGTATTGTTAAGAAGAACATCGCAATTGAATTAATGCAGTTATTTAGAAATACGGTGTTTCAAATCAGGTTCAATAAATGAATGCTCCAAATATTTACCTATTACAGTCTTGAGTAATACACATAGCAAAATATTGCGTAATTTGGAGTTGTTTCAATAAAATGTATTCATATTCCTGTTCAGAAAAAATACACAACCCATTCTAATTAGTGTAGCTCTTTAAAATTACAGTGTTTGAAAGTGGGTTCAATTAATGCATACCCTCAATATTTACCTGTTGCACTTTACTTGTATGTTTGATTAGAATTATAAAAGTTATTTTATTTTGTCATGGTATTTTAATATTTTGCGTAAATTGGTAAATTGTTCTAAAACAACATACATTATACATATATATGTATTGTAAGTCATATAATGTTAAAAAAAATGAGGAATATCAACAACCGATAAAGCTTTGTAATGTTCTTGAACGGGTCTGATTTGATTGATGTGATTTTATTGGAATACAAATAACTGTCAAATTTACATCAATGCTTGGAACTTTGATACTCTATGTATTTGTATTTCAACCTAACATATTGAATAACGTATAATACGCTTTTAGTAAGTCTTCAACCATTCACGATGTGATTGATAATATGAATAACTAATGTTGCCACAACCTCAGAACAACTCTGTCATATATAATGGTAAAATAGTAGACACATGGGCAAGGTTACCCCAAGCACATATGTACATGGAATCTGAATATATCTTGATTGTGTTAGAAATGTGTGCACATTTGTCTAAAATAATTGTCATCAAATATCATAAATTGACTATGGATAAAAGCTAAATTGGGGCATCACGTATATCATAGTAAAACCGGCAAAGTTAGCAGTGGGTGATTTGCACTCTAATTAAACAACTTTCCATTGCACAATGCTCTGGTAATCCTACTTACTAAAATACTAGCTATGGCAGAGAGGAACAATTGGCTGATCACAAGTCGTTCATCTCATCATAGAATATTCTGCCTAACCAGGAAGATGATGACTTTTCTTGTTTATATTGAATAATAAAACTTCATTATAATCTATATAGATAACTGTTTGATATTTCACATTTGTAAAGAAGATAAACCCATAATATATATGAAAGACTCAGAAATAGGTCCGGTTCCACCAGCATGTCCGATTCCACAAACATCCCCGATTATATTATGAGTCAAATATCAACTTGAGATTCCAAATACAAGCCTGATTCCATTGTGATGTCAAACTCTCCCAAACATGTCCGATTTGGTCCCACAAACGTGCTCGACTTTACAAAGAAACAATATTATCCTTCCATCTGATGCATGTTTACAATTCTGTCGTGTTTCAGTATTATTACTATACTATAAAACCATAGATATAAGTGAGTGAAAAGTAGAATATTTAGGGAAAACCAAATCGTGTACGAATAGGGTTGGGGTTAGTGTTAGGATTAGGGTTAGGGTCAGGGTTAGGGTTTGGGTTAGTGTTAAATAGTATGTTATCAAAGTTGTCCCAGAAAGTTTCAGGATTCGTGTTTTTCGTTAAATGGTCCCATGTCCGTGGAACATATTCGTGGTCATTTGTGACACAGATATGCCATAGCGGTCAACCAAGTCGTGGTTGCGACCGTAAAACTTTCGAAGTGATGACCAATGTTCACGCACCCAACCGTTTTCCACACAAAGAAAGAATATGGTATGATTATATTTGTCCCAATAAAAAAGAAGAAAAGACACAAACGACGTCACGACATGAAATTATTAAAGGGGAATAACCATGATTTCACACAAACGTCTTGTCAAAATTGATAATTATTTCGATTTTCTATTAAGGTACTAAAATCACTATCTAAAAATGTGTAAATATGAAAAAAAACAATATGCCCTTTGCATTTCACCTTTTAGGCTTGGAAAGCTCCCGTATTACGCAATATTTTAATGAGTTGTAGACTGGTTTTATCACCTATCAGTGACACAAATCATTTTGTTATAAAAGGCTTATAATTCTCCATAATATCAAACTGACATTTTGGAAACCTTACATTAGCATTTTCAATTACAATGGCCATGAGAGGGTCTTTTAAAGCATTACATGCTATAGAATCTTGCGATATACTCTCATTGTTTATTTCAAGAACATCCTGAAACAATGTGTCCTTTCTCTTACAATAGGAACACGATTTAGGTGATTCCCCTTTATTTATTTCTGGAGGTCTGTAGCTATTTTGATTTTGTCTCCCAATAACCTGATGTTGGTTGATCAAAATGGTTATAAGAAGGATTCTATTCTGAATATAATTCAAATTCGGGACACTTCCAGCTCTTTTATTTTTCAAAAATATTAATTTATGCGTCAGTACATATTCACCTGCCATATTGCTGGCTTTTACTAATCTGGAAACGTTATGTTCATCTATATATGTCTTAATATCTGAATGAATGCATTGTTTAAATTCTCCAATAAGAATTGCTTTGCCTTTATTAATCAAAATGTGTAGTTACTTCGGTAGAAGTGAGCTCCTTTTTTAACAAAAGTTCTTTTTCACAGGCAAAGTCAACATGACTGTATCTTCCTGTTTTCTACAACTTCTACACTTTTGCCGACAAACCTCCGTTACCAATTCACATGCTTTCAAAATGGCTTCTTTCACTTCTTCATAATTTGAACTTGTTTCTCGGGCTTTCCTTGTCAGGGCACTCTGTAAAAGTAAGGTCCAGTATTCATTGGGCGAAGTCAGACTTTTTTGCAATTTTCTCAAAATGAACAAACTAATTGTCCACATCTTTCTCCAGAATAGGTGGAAGAAATCTGATGTACTTCACAACATCACATTTATTTTGTATTTGAAGGTAACACCAAAGGCACTCTCTCCTCTTTTTCTTTTGAAAGCATGAATTGCTCAAGTTCAAGTTCTTTCATTTTTATTTGCATTTGCATTTCTTCAATTCTTCCTTCTCCTTGCATTTCTTCCTTTTCTATTTCTTTAAGTCTGAGTTTTTCTTCAACTTATTTTAATCTGATTTTTTTTTCCATTTCAATTTTTCTCATGTTTACTGTATCATCCCCAAAATTGTTAACCAATTCCAAAACATCTTCACCCAAAATCTCCTTATCAACAATAATCTTACGGATTTCAAATTTTAACATGGTAGTTTTAACCTCAAAATTCAATTAATTGCATAGCAGTAACAATGCTGATTGTTAGTCTCTCAAACGCCCCCCTCTTTGAATCTGACATAAATTATTCTGCCTAGCATAGATTATCGATAGTATGATGATAACAGTGACGAAGGTGACATCACAGGCATCGATTCAACATTAAAAACATATAAATTAAAAAAAAAACATTTAATTTGAATTTTTTTTTTAAAACAAATGCATGTCGAACTTTTGTACTCTTGCTGTTTGCTTACATTTAGATAATATTCACCAGGATAATATGAATAACAAATACTAGTAACTCTGGTTATTTGTACATGAACTATTATCTGCACATTTTCTACCCTCTAATGCTTGTTTTACATAAAATGTATTAATTATGTCTTGTATGTAATCGATGAATAGAGAACAGCGAGATGTGGAATTCATGTCCGTGACACTAAGTTAGTATAGCTTTCATTTACCTCAGTCTTAATTTACAAAGTTTACTTTTAGGGGCTCGCCCCATAAAGTGTCATTTTACACCTTTCCGAGAGAAGCAAAATTCAATTAAGGTTAGATCATTTCGATAATATATATCTACGATTTTAAGGGAACCACTACTATTAACCAAAAAAAAATACGAGTCCCCAAAAGTAAATTATCCCTATAATGCCTTAGTGTACGTTAGGGAACCCACTACCTTCATCTACGATTCGTATCATAAAACAACAACATTAACCATAGAGAATGGTGCGAGTCCCCTAAAGTAAATGATTCATATAATGCCTTTGTGTACTTTAGGGGACCCGCTACCATATATAGCTGGTTCATAGCATAAGGCAACAACATTCGTTATAGAAAATAATGTCCCATAGAGTACATAATAAATATTGTGAGACAACAAAACTAAGTCTCATAGAACAAAAATGGTACTTTATATGATGAGTGTCAGAGCTTTTTTTAGGATATGCAGAGCCACCTAAAGTACATGAAAGTCTGACACATTTATTCACTTAAGCAGAACATTTTACACAATCTACAACGTAAATCGTTGCTTCGTATTCAACAATTGACGATGACCCACACTGTACAATAATGCACATGTATCTCAGAGGAGGATCCGTAATGGAGGCCGTTTTCGTTCAGACACCATTTTTTTCACAAATATCAAAAGATACACGAACGACGTCACGACAGGATATTTTTAAAGAGGAATAACCATGATTGATATTTCCCGCGGTTTTAAACAGGAAAGTTTACATAGAGATTTCGCACAAAATTATTACAATATTCTATCAAGGTACTAAAATCACAATGTGTAAATCTGAAAACAAGTTATGACCTTTGCATTTCACCATAAAGTTTTCGATTTGATGTAATGGACATTCCATTTTATAATAAATTGCCATTTTGAGTCATTTGTAATGTTTATACGAAATAAATCAGAATGCAATGAGCTGCATTGATGTGGTAGTCTAGTATGAAGCATGCTTAGTTTTCAGGAACCTTCACTATAATATTCCGGAGATTTATTAGTATTTTATTTTAATCCTAGATTTAAGCATGATATATTTAGGCTATTTATAATATTTAAATCTACATTTGTCCATGACGAAACAGTGGATCGTATAACAAATGTCGTAGACATTAATAGTTTACTTTATGGTGTTGTATAGTTTTCACCGTTTCGGAGAATGTGATCACTGATATGTTATACTGTAGGAGGTAGACAATTACCCAAATATTGAGGACATAGTGTATTATGCAGTTTGTAAAATGTTGTCAGTTGCGATATTTACGCCTAGGAGACAACTATTCCCACCTTGTTTCATAGGAACGAGAATCTCTACTTGCAAATTGTGTTCGTCATGCAATATTCTAGCTGATTATATTGAAACCATTTCCAGTTTTGATATTTCTCTTTCAAAACTCCCATCCCAAACCTCGCAAGCATATTCTAATTTTGTCCCTATGAAAGTAAGATATAGATTTGATAGAGATTGCTTTGCAAAGAGTACATTTTAGTTTTCTGAGAACATTAACCTGTTTAAAAGTACAGCTGCTATATATAGTGGTAAAATCACAGAAACAGGTGCAAAGGAGCTACCTCTTACACATATGCACATGAACCATACTTTGATTTTTGATTGTGTTAAAATAGGGTTAACAAACACACACACATATGCCTAAAATAATTGTCATGAAACATCATATAAATTGATCATACCGTTAACTTAAATTTGGGTATCACGGCTATCATAGTAAAACCGGTATCGTAAACAGTGTTGATTTGCACAATGCTCTGGTTATCCTACTTACTGAAATACTAGTTATGACAAAGAGGAACATTTGGCTGATCACAATTCATTCATCTCATCATTTTATATTCTGTTTAGCAAGGAACATGTCTTCATGATGAATTTTCTCGTTTATATTGAATACTAAAACTTCACAAAAATCCATATAGAGGAAATAATACTAAAGGTGCTTATTCTTTTTGAATAAAGTAATTGCTTATAAATATGACTAACATTTTGACTGCTGTCAAAGAGGGAATACACTCATATTGGGAAAATGGTCTATTCACGTAGTAGTTTCAATCAAATGTGGATACTGAAATACTGGATCTTCTGGATAATTGTATTTATCGTACTATATCAGAAATTTCGTCTGTCCAAACATGTGACTTTTGTACACTTTACTGACCATTCATCATGGGAATGTATAAAGACGTTTCAAGATATCATTAAGAACCCGGTTATCTTCAAAATGGGAAGAAACGTTACAAATTAATAGTAATACATATATCAATATATTGTGGGATTTTTAGTTGTTCTAATAAAAATGTATTTATATTTTGCACGGCCACCAATCTCTCTAACTCATATTCAAATGATATGCTAACGGTACAGTTATCTGGTTTTCAGGATATGAAATGGCGGGATTTGTTCACGTCTACAAGGAGGTAAGTAGCACATTATTATCTTGTATTCAAGCACTTTTCACAAACAAAGGCCATATAATTCGACGCAATTTGAAAATTCCTAATGCCAGAGTAAGCCGTTTCGTTGACTCATGTGCCGTAATGACGCTATTATCTTTCTCATGTGTGTGTTATCAATAAAAATTGTTCGATCGTGTAACTGACTGACTGAAGCACAGTCTACATGCAATTGTGGTGTATATGGAAATGATCTTGTAGTAATCCAATAACGGATTATTTTCCCGGGGTATGAAAATATGGACAGTTTACTTCCGGTCATATTGGTCATGCAAAAATGCTTTTATTTGAACTAAGTATGTAATAAATATACATAACATCTCCTCTCTTGATGAAAAAGTTTGGATACAAACCTTTTACAATAAATGTCTATTTCAATTCATCACAATATTATCCAACTCTAGACAAAGCATTAGCTGTACAATTATCTTTACATTTAATATGTTTTATAATCAGGATGTTTTCTTGCAACATTAATCCCAATCTCGTTAAACTGTTATTTTTTTTTGCATATTGTTAATAAATGTGATCAGTAAACACCACGAATAGATGAAATGTACATCAAAATGCTGTTTTTATCAATTGTGGATTATTTGTTCTGATCGTTGTCAAACTTTTAAGAAAAAATAGCAATTCGGCAAATCGATGTCATCTTTACCTTCTTGGAGCAAAACTGCACCAACACCTACATCACTAGCATCCACTGTTAACTTATATTCTTTCGAGCAGCCTTGTGTTGTCACCCTCCATATTTGTCTTTTCTTTCTTGTCGTAGGTGTATTCACAATATAATTTAAATCATTCAGTCTGGATTCAATTACAAATGGCCAACAATATGTAGCATGTAATGGATGACAACGAATAAGTAATAACACAATAACTTTCTCGCCTGATTTAAATGTTCTTATCATGGCATCCTTATTATACAACTGTTTCATTTTAACTTTGTTTTGTTTCAAATTGGCTTGTTCTATTTCACATGTTCTTGTAAGCTCATACTTAAAACACTCCACACAATCTAAAATACTAATAACAATATTTTCACAAAGACATTTTTCTTTCAAAAGAGACCTCCCACAGAGTGTCCAAAAACCAGTTCAAAAGGACTACAACGTAAAGATTCATGAAAGGCTTCCCTTGCAGCAAACAGTAGCATGTGGACCCCATAACTCTCATATTTTTTAAGGTCTGGTGAAATCTTTCCACAGCTCCTTGAGACTCAGGGTGATATGCATTAGATTGAAACTGTTTTATGTTTAATTTAATTGATGCATAACTTTCTGAAGTAAATGAGACATAACATTGGATCTCTGATTTGACTGAGTTGTTTTAGGAAGACCCACAAAAGAAAAACACAAAATAGGTAGAACCTTAATTATAGTTTTAGCTTTAATATTCCTAAGTGGAATGGCTTCAGGTGGATGCACACATTATAGTTAGCAAACAAAGGTTTCCTTATTTAGTCTTAGGAATGTGCCCTACACAGTCAACAATAACCCTACATAAAGACTCTTCAGAAACGGGTACTGGTCGAAGTGGAGCTACACGAATATTTTGATTCGGTTTTCCCATAACTTGGCAGATGTTAAAAGATCTACAGTTCTCGGCTACGTCTCATCTTATATTCGGCGGTAGAAATGGGCTAATATCAAGTTGGAGTTTTTTTTAACACACATGTGGTCAGTCATTTTCGAATCATGGGCCAAGGTCATAACTTCTTTCCGGTATGCTTCTGGTACCATTATCTGGCAGATCACTTTCCATTCATCTTACACAGTGGCATCTGATGGTCGCCATTTTCTCATCAATACTTAGTCTTTCATGAAATAGTAAATATGAACCTTCTCTGCCTGCTCTATTGAGAGTGAGCTCTTCCTTCTGTGCACTAATAAGTCGTTCCCTAGTCAAAAGGCCATTACTGACATATTTTATTGCTTACTTAAGAACAGGACCATCACTCATTGACCTTTGGACCTGGACTGTATCAAGGTTGCATTTTTACCCCTCATCTGTATTTAGAGAGGATGTGTGTCCTTGTCTGTAAAATAACGAGACATATCGCCATCGCTATGTAAAAAGTGATCGTTGACATCAGCCAAACAAATGTGTCTTTTAATTCAACATCACTTGTTTTCTTAGGAACAGTAGCATGGCCCATTGACCTTTGGTCCTGGACTGTTTCAACATGGGATTGGTTGTTCTCATCTGTATTTAGACAGGATTTGTGTTCCTTGTCTATGAAATAACTATGCATATCCCCATCGCTATGTAAAAAGTGATCGTTGACATCAGCCAAACAAATGTGTCTTTTAATGCAACATCACTTGTTTCTATGGTACCATCTTCCAATAACGTCTCTTCTTCTTCCAGGGGCTTTTTCATGGCTAAAGTTACAGCACAAGAATGATAAACCACTGTATTTTCTAATTCATTCTCTTCGCAACTATGCTCCTCGAAAACTATTGGGTCCATTATAGCCTTGTCACTGGCCTAATCGATACCAAATAACAACGAATCATCATCATCAGGAAGCATATATCTTATTCCAACTACAGCCTGTCCCGAAACAAAGAATAATTTTGAATTAATGCGATGGAGTGGAATACTATGAAAACCTGGGTCTACCCCCAGTAACGCCATATTTGCACCAGCCGAATTATTCCCCGATAAAAGTACACTATTGTCTACCATTAAAGGAGAAATACAAAGGTGTTCAGTATTTAATAGTATTGCTTTACTCTATAAAGGTACATACATAATGCCGAAAAAGCAAAGGTTTGACCCCAAGTGCTTCGCCGTTTATCTGTAAACACATGTAAATTTATGGTTTATTGTCAAAGTTTATCATGATTATCTCCTCTTGTTAAGCCAAGACTGTGAGGTTATTTTGTTCTGATCAGTCTACGAGATTAACACAACTTCTCGATATTATGATGATGAACGTGACCAACGTAACATCACATGCATCAATTCAACATAGAAAATAATACATTAAACACATATAAATTAAAAAACAAAAACATTTAATTTGAAATAAAAAAAACAATTTAAGAAAACAACATGCCGAAGTTTTGTACTCTAGTTGATTACTTACATTTAGATAATATTCTCCAGGAAATTTATAAATAAGTTTCTTTCAAAATATATTATGTAAGAAATATGAATGATAAATACTAGTATCTCTGGTTATTTGTACATGAACCATTACCTTCACATTTTCCTCTCTTTAATTCTTTTTTACATAAAATGTATTACTGATGACTTGTTAGTAATCGTTGAATAGAGAACAGCGAGATGTGGAATTCATGTCCGTGAAACTAAGATATTATAGTTTTCATTTTGCTTAAGGTAAATGATTCCTATAATGCCTTGGTGTACTTTAGAGCTTCCATTTACCATAGTCGTAATTTACAAAGTTTACTTTAAGGGGTTCGCCCCATAAGGTGTCATTTTACACCTTTCCGAGAGAAACACAATTCAATTAATGTTAGATCATTTTCATAATATATATCTACGATTTTAAGGGACCCACTACCATTAACCATAACAAAATAATACGAGTCTCCAAAAGTAAACGATCTCTATAATGCCATGGTGTACTTTAGGGGACCCACTACCATATATAACTGGTTCATATTATAAGGCAACAACATTCGTATAGGAAATAATGTGATTCCCCTAGAGTACGAAATAAATACTGTAAGACAACAAAACTAAGTCTCAGAGAACAACAATTGTACTTTATATGGTGAGTGCCCTGGATGCTCTTATTGAGGATATGTAGAGCCCCCTAAAGTACATGAAGGCCTGACACACTTATTCACTTAAACAGAACATTTTACACAATTTACAACATAAATCGTTGCTCCGTATTCAACAATTGACGACAAACCACACTGTACGACAATATACATGTATCTCAGAGGAGGATCTATACCTTTCCATAATGGGGGCCGTTCTAGTTCAGACATCATTTTTTAGAAATATCAAAAGATACTGACACGTAATTCGAAGCGAAAATTACAAGACATGGTAAATAGAAAAATGACAAGGACGAATCTGGAAAAGTTCTGTTAAATTCAATATATTTTTTACCCATCTATAACCTAACACAAAGAAGGAGGAATACTCTGACCAGGTCACGGGCAAAAATAAAATAAATATGATGTCACGCAACGAAACAAAGCAAAATATAGCATATGTAGACGACTTGATAATAAATTAAAATAATATAATAAATATGTCGCTCGTAAACATCAGAGCCAAAATGAGGTCTTATTCTGCGTAAATAAATTCAGAGTTTTGCAATTGCGTTATCCTTGCTAGCTAAGGCAATTGCCAATTATTTTACACAAATACACCTATAAAATGTATGGTCTATATAGTATAAAAAACAAACGAGCAACGTGTTAGACAGCAATATATATTTGCAGCTAGGGGCGATATAACCCATTTTAGACATCGAGAGGTGCGTTGGGGGCGGGGGGGGGGAGGGCTAATAATGATTTCAAAGCAGAACAATTACTGAACGCCTACCTCTTTGTTGGCATACATTGATACTATTTACGGTCTACATTTAAAAAGGACAGACGCAAATTTTGAGTCAGAATTGAAATTAATTTAAAATTTATCGACACAGTTTTATACCAAATTGCGCTATGGCACGGCAATCACTGTTTGATATTTCACATTTGCTAAGAAGACTTACCCATGATAGATATGTATGATGAACCCACGGGAGTATATCCTATAACCACGGTATTTATTCTTTCATTTTAGTATATGTTAACAAGCCGTTTTTTTTATTAGTATACTTTTTAAGTGATGAACGAGGAAAGGACCGAGAAGTACTTGCGACAGGTGGAATTTATCAGTGGTCATTTGTGACACAGATATTCCATAACAGTCAATGAAGTTGAGGTTGCGGCCGTAAAACTTTCGAAGTAATGACCAATGTCCACCATCCCAACCGTTTTGCACACACAAAAAGAATATGGTATGAATATATTTCTCCCATTAAAAGGAAGAAATGACAAGAACGACGACAGAATATTTTTAAAGTGGAATAACCATGATTGATATTTCCCGCGGTTTTAAACAGAAAATTCAAAAGTATTACCATTTTCTATCAAGGTACTAAAATCACAATCTAAAAATGTGGAAGTTTATGACCCTTGCATTTCACCTTAAAGTTTTCGTTTTGGTGTATTGGACATTCCATTATATTTTGAATTGAATCTTCAAAAGGGGAACCACATTGCCATTTTGAGTCATTTGTAATGTTTATACGAAATAAATCAGAATTCAATGAGCTGCATTGATTTCGTAGTCTAGCATGATGTATTTTTAGTTTTCTGGACCATTCACCATAATATTCCGGAGATTTAATAGTATTTTATTTCATCCTAGATTTAAACATGATATATTTAGGCTATTTATAATATTTAAATCCAAATAGACATTATGAGTTTACCTTATGGTGTTGTATAGTTTTGATCGTTTTGGAGATTGTGATCACTTACATGTTATTCTGTAGAAGGTAGACACTTACCCAACTATTGAGGACATAGTGTATTATGCATATTGTAAAATGTTGTCAGCTTGCGATTTTTACTCCTAGAAGATAAATATTCCCACCTTGTTTCAAAGGAAAGATAATCTCTACTTGCAAATTGTGTTCAACCAAAACATCGCAAGCATATTTTAGTTTAGTCCTTATGAAAGTAAGACATATATTTGATAGAGTTTGCTTGCAAAGAGTACACTTTAGTTTTCTGAGAACATTAACGTGTTTGAAAGTACAGCTGCTATATATAATGGTAAAATCGTAGACACAGGTGCAAAGGAGTTACCTCTTACACATTTGTACATGAACTCTAATTTATTTTCTGATTGTATTAGAATTGGGTTCAAAAAATACGCACACATTTGTCTAAAATAATTGTCACCAAACATCATATAAATTGATCATATCGTTAACTTAAATTTGGGAATCGTAAACAATGGTTGATTTGGTCTCTAATTGAGCAACTTTCCATTGCAAAATGCTCCGGTTATCCTACTTACTGAAATACTAGCTATGACAAAGAGGAACAGTTGGCTGATCACAAGTCATGCATATCATCATTGAATATTCTGTTTAACAACGAACATGATGTCTTTTCTCGTTTATATTGAATACCAAAACTTTCCAAGAATCCATATAGAGGAAATGATACTACAGGTGGATATTCTTTTTGAAGAAAGTAATTGTTTATAAATATGTCTAACATTTTGACTGCTGTCATATTGCGACAAAGTATATGCACGTAGTAGTTTCAATCAAATGTGGATACTGAAATACTGGATCTTCTGGATAATTGTAATTATCAATCTATTTCAGAAATTTCGTCTGTCTTTCTCTACACTTTACTGACCATTCACCGTGGGAATGTATAAAGACGTTTCAAAATATCATTAAGAACGCGGTTATCTTCAAAATGGTAAGAAACGTTAAAAATTGATAGCAATACATATATCAAAATATTGTGTAATTTTGAGTTGTTTCAATAAAATATATGCATATTATTGTTAAGAAGAACATCCCATTTCAATAAATATAGCTATTTAGAAATACGGTGTTTCAAATCATGTTCAATGAATGAATACTCCCACTTTTTACCAATTATAGTCTTAAGGAATACACATAGCAAAATATTGCGTAATTTGAAATTATTTCAATAAAATGTATTCATATTCCTGTTCAGAACATATGCACATCCCATTCTAATTAAAATAGCAAATATGGTGTTTGAAAGCAGGTTCAATTAATAAATCCCCGCACTCTTTGCCTGTTACACTTCACTTGTATGTTTGATTAGAATTATAAAAGTTATTTTGTTTTGTCGTGGAATTTGAATAGTTTGTGTAAATTGTTCTTAAGCAACATAAATTATATATATAAATATGTGTTGTAAGTCAAAAAATTAAACTACAAATAAGAGGAATATTTACTACCGATAAAGCTTCGTAATGTTGTTGAACGTGTCTGATTTTATTGATGTGGTTTAATTGGAATGCAAATAACTGTCAAATAAAAAAATACATCACTACTTGAAACTTTGATACTCTATGTAGTTGTATTTCAACGTAGCATATTAAAAACGTATAATGCGCTCTCAGTAAGTCTTCAACCATTCATGATTTGATTGATAAAATGAATAACTAATGTTGCCACAACCTCAGAACAGGTCTGTCATATATAATGGTAAAATAGTAGACACATTGGAAAAGTTACTTCAAACACATATATGCATGGAATCTGAATAGATTTTGATTGTGTTAGAAATGTGTGCACATTTGTCTAAGATAATTGTCATCACACATCATCAATTGATTCTGGATAAAAATTAAATGTTGGTATCACGGCTATCATAGTAAAACCGACAACGTTAGCAGGGGGTGCTTTGGGCTCTAATGAAGCAATTTTCCATTGAACACTATTCTGGTAATCCTACATACTAAGATACTAGTTATGGCAGAGAGAAGAATTGGGCTAATCAGAAGTCATTCATCTCATCATTGAATATGCTGCTTAACAAGGAACATGATGACTTTTATTGTTGATATTGAATAACAAAACTTCACAATAATCTATACAGAGGAAATAATACTACATGTGCTTATTTTTCTTAAAGAAAACATTTTGACTGCTTCAAAGACGGAATACAATCATACTGGGATAAAGTCTATTCCTGTAGTAGTTTCAATCGAATGTGGATACTGAACTACTGGATCATCTAGATAATTTTAATTATCGTTCTATTTCAGAAATTTAGTCTGTCCAAACATGTGACTTTTCTACACTTTACAAATCATTCATCGTGGGAATGTATAAAGACGTTTAAAAATATCATTAATAACGCGGTTACCTTCAAAATGGTAAGAACCGTTACGAAGTTATTGTAATAGGTCATGAAATATTATTTTGTCAAGCACGAAAAAAGACAAAATACGCTACACAGAAGATTGATTCTGATTGCTCCTTTGGTATCGTCAAACTCTTCTTACCACTAAGTTGGAATTCGGTATCGATGACATATCTGTAGAGTTCGGAGTGCATATTTGTCAACAACTTGTTTTATATAGAGAAAAGGCATTACCTATGACATATATTGTCATATAAGGAACATACTTTTCTATAAATAATAATAAGTGATACTCACAGATATTCTAAGCTTGGTAGATTTTTGAAGGTGTTGTCCTCTAACACTGATATGGCATTACCGCTTAAACTCCTATAAATAGCAACAAATGTCTCATTTTTATACTGTATTTATTCTGTAACTTTCTGCTCTGTCATAAGAAATACGTATATCAAAATATTGTGTAATTTTGAGTTTCTTGAATAAAATATAGGTATATTATTGTTAAGAAGAACATCCTATTTGAATTAATGTAGCTATTTAGAAAAAAACGGTGTTTCAAATCAGGTTCAATGAACGAATGCTCCCAATCGTTACCTATTACATGCTTGAACAATACACAGCAAAATATTGCGTAATTTGGAGAGTTTTTTCAATAACATGTATTCATATTCCTGTTCAGAAAAAATCCACCACTCATTCTAATTAGTGTAGCTATTTAAAAATACGGTGTATGAAAGTGGGTTCAATTAATGCATACCCTCAATCTTTACATGTTACACTTTACTTGCATGTTTGATTAAAATTATAAAAGTTATTTTATTCTGTCGTGGTATTTGACAATTTTGCTTAAATTGTTCTTAAACAACATAAGTTATAGATATACATGTATTGTAAGTCATAGAATGTCAAAACATTAATAAGAATATGGACAGCCGATAAAGTTACGTAATGTTGTTGAACGTGTCTGATTTGATTGATGTGATTTTATATTGGAATGCAAATAACTGTCAAATAAAAAATTTACATCAATACTACAAACTTTGTTACTCTATGTAGTTGTAATTCAACGTAACATATTGAATAAAGTATAATACATTTTTAGTAATGAATCAACCATTCATGATTTGATCGATAACATTAATAACTAATGTTACGAAAAAAAAATTCAAGAACATTCTAGTATCAGAAATATACAACCAACAATCAATTAAGTTTATATTCTTTAATATAACAACACAATTTACTTCATACCATTATACAATTACACAAATCAAATTAATACATTATTACTGGCCTCGTTGTCAATGTTCAAATTTAATTTCCTTTAGAATAAATAATCTTGTCCTTTTCGCTATATTAGTGCGATCCTTTTCTATGAAAATTAATTATTGTTGAATTAAAATATTTGTTAGCTCTAATCCTGAAAGTTTCAAATATTGGCCGATGAAATGGTTGCTAGTTCAATGACTTTACTAAGAAGAGTTTGAAGAGACCAAAGGTGCAATCAGAATCCGTATATCAAAGAACAGACATCACAATGACGAAAAGAAAAAAGTACAAAAGGAAAAACTATGATCTACAAAACATATATATAAAGCTAATTGTCGAGTAACAGGTGTTCATATAAAGACCGGGTGAACCCAGGGGCTACATAAGGGTCTGTATATCCTGATCCACTAGTGGCACCCGTCGTGCTAATATAGTTACAAACCCAATAATAAGTCGTGAATGAGTAAAAGACCGTGAAGTGCTTACGATAAGTTGGGCATATCGGTTGTCATTGTGACAGAGATATGCCATAGTGGTCAACCAGTCATGGTGGTGACCGTAACATTTTCGAAGTGATGATTTCACCTTTACCAACATGAACTCTTGTTTCAGTAGCTTCCGTGTTAACAGTATCCTCTATCACGGAAATCCTGATAGGAGCCACACGCTCTAGAATATCGTTTCATTTGCGAGATATATACTCCATATGCCTGTGCTGCTGGAATGGTGCTACGCATCAATGGAAAGTTCACAATGGGAAAATTGGTATCATCTCTTTTGTCGTAGAGTTTTGTGCTTAACCGCCCCTCATTGTCGATTTCGAGGTGTAAATCTAGATATGAACCAAACCTATCTCTTTATGTGGTATCCTTTATTTCATTCTCAATGGGATATATGCGATCAACATAATTATTTAGTGAAAGGACATCATCTTCATAGCGGAACGTGAAATTATAGGACAGCGCTTCTTTTCGTTTTACTAAGTAGCGATATATAGATACAATGCTATATATTCCAGCTATTGCATCAATCCAAATTCTTAGACTGACACTTCTCAAAGTTGCTGCGTCTTATATCTATATACTATTTCATGAAATTCTCTAGAACTTTCCAATAAATGTGACCTTGTCTATACATAAACAATATCTAGAAATATCTAGAACATATCAAAATTCAAGATCAAAATTAAGAACGTGCAAACATCTTGACGTATTTTTTAACATATTTGCACTGATAATGTAATGATATCAACAACAAAAACTATTATAATGAACAAAGTAATAGCTCATCTTTATTATATATACATAACATCTCCTCTCTTGAAGAAAAGGTTTGGAAAATATTATCGAACTCTAGATAAAACATTAGCTATACAATTATCTTTACATTTAATATGTATTTTAATCAGATTGTATTCTTACAACAGTAATCGTTTATCTGTGATTTTTATTTTGCATTTTATACATGTGACGGTATAGTGATCAGTAAACACCACGATTGGATGAAATGTACATCAAAATGCTTCAAAGATCACAATAAGGCAAGTCATTTTTTTTTTAATTGTGGATAATTTTTTATTATCTTTGTAAAACTTTTAAGAAAAATAGCAATTCATCAGATCTATGTCATCTTTACATTCTTGGAGCAAAACTGCACCAACACCTGCATCACTAGCATCCACTGTTAACTTATATTTTTTCGAGAAACCTTGTGTTGTCACCTGACATATTTGTTTTTTTCTTTCTTCTCGAACGTGTATTCGCAATACAATTTAAATCATTCAGTCTGGATTCAGTTACATATGGCCAAATATATTTAGTTTGTAATGGATGACAATGAATAAGCAATAACACAATAACTTTCTCGCCTGGTTTAAGTTCTCTTATCATGGCATCCTTATCATACCACTGTTTCATTTTATCTTGGCTTTGCTTCAAATTGTCATGTTTTATGTCACATGCTCTTGTAAGTTTATAATTAAAACACTCCGCATAATCTAAAATACTAATAACAGTATTTTCACAAATTTTTCTTTCAAAATCTATCAGGGTCCTCCCATAGAGTGTCCAAAAACCAGTTCAAAAGGAATAAAACATAGAGATTCTTGAAAGGCTTCCCTTACAGCAAGCAGTAGCATGCGGATGCTATTATCCCAATCTTTATGACTGTCTAAACAAAATATTTTCATCATATTTCTTAATGTTTGGTGAAATCTTTCCAGAGCTCCTTGAAACTCAGGATGATGTGCAATAGACTTAAGCTGTTTATATTTAATTCATGCATGACTTGCTGGAATAGATGAGAAATACAATTGGATCCCTGATTTGACAGAATTGTTTTAGGAAAACCCACAAAGTAAAAACAAAATAGTTAAAGCCTTAATTATAGCTTTAGCTTTAAAATTCCTGAGTGGAATCACTTCAGAAAAACGGGTGGAGGCACACATTATAGTTAGTAATTATAGCTTTCCGTAATTAGTCTTAGAAAGTGGCCCAACCCAGTCAACAATAACCCTACTGAAAGAATCTTCAAAAGCAGGTACGGGTCTGAGTGTAGCTGGATGAATGTTTTGAATCGGTTTCCCTTGATTTGACATGTGCTACAAGAGCTACAGTCCTTGGCTAATTCTGGTCTTATATTTGTGCAGTAGAAATGGGCCAATTTCCTGTTTGATGTTTTGCTAACACCCAAGTGATCAGTCATTCACGAATCACTCTGGTTATTTGTACATGAACTATTACCATCACATTTAATGCATATTTACATACAATGTATTACTTACGACTTCTTAGTAATCGTTGAATACAGAACAGCAAGATGTGGAATTCATGTCCGTGACACTAAGTTATTATAACATTCATTTACATTAGTCGTCATTTACAAATTTACTTTAAGGGGCTCGTCCCATAAAGTGTCATTTTACAACTTTCCGAGAGAAACAAAATTCAATAAAAGATAAATCATGTTCATAATATATATCTACGATTGTAAGTCACCCACTACCATTAACCATAAAAAAATAATAAGAGTCCCCAAAAGTAAATGATCCCTATGATGCCTTAGAGTACTTTAGGGAACCATTACCTATATCAACGATTCATATCATAAGACAACAACATTAACCATAGAAAATAATGCGAATCCCTTGAAGTAAATGATTCCTATAATTCATTCGTATACCTTAGAGAACCCACAACCAAATATACCTGGTTCATATCATAAGACAACAACATTCGTAATAGGAAATAATGTGGGACCTCTAGACTACCTAATACATTTTGTTAGACAACACAACTAAGTCTCATAGAACAAAAATGGTACTTTATAGGGTTTGGTTTTTTTTTCTTTTTCTGAGGATATGTAGAGACCCCTAAAGTACAGGAAGGCCTGATACACTGATTCACTAAATCAGAAATGTTACACAATTTACAACATAGATCGGTGTACCGTATTCAAAAATTGACGACAGACCATACAGTACGACAGTGAACATGTATCTCAGAGGTGGATCCAAACCTTTCCATGAAGGGGGCCGTTTTATTTCAGAAACAAGTTTTTTTAAGAAATATCAAAAGATACCGAGACATAATGCAAAGCGAAAATTACAAGACATAGTGAAAAATGACAAAGAGTAAGCTGGAAATATTCTGGTAAATTTAATATGTTTTTCCCGTCTATAACCTAGCAGAAAAAAAAGGACATGTCCCCCTCTGGGAACGCCTTTTAGTCTGTTAGGGGATGGTCATTTGCTTCTGAGTGGGATCTGGAATTTATTTTAGAAATACATATTCTGGCCAGGTCATGAGCAAAAATGAAATAAATATCCTGTCACGCACCGAAACAAGAGGAAATACAGCATATGTGGACGACTTGATAATAAGTGAAAAATATATATACATAATGTCGCTCGTAAACATCAGAGCCAAGGAGGTCTTATTCAGAATTTCTGCGTAAATAAATTCGGGGTTTTACCATTGCGTTATCCTTCCTAGCTAAGGTAATTGCCAAATTATTTACACGAATATACCTATGCATGTTGTGGTCTATTTAGCATAAAAAAACAATCGAGCAACCTGTTAGACAGCAAGATATGTCTGCAGCTAGGCGCTATGTAAACCAATCTCGACATTGAGAGGGGCTAAAAATGTTTTCAAAGCAAAAACATACTGTTTTCTGACAGAAAAAAATGGTATGCAATCGTGCCACCTCTCCTTTGTGTGAACCAAGAGTACATCTCCGCTTTGAAATCTGAACGCCTACCTCTCTTTTGGTGTGCATTGATATTATTGACGGTCTATATTTGAAAGGACAGACACAAATTTTAAGCTAGAATTGAAATTAATTTGATTTTTTATGACACGGTTTTATACCAAAACGCGTCATGGCACGGTAATATCTATTTGATATTTCACATTTGTTAAGAAGACAGACCGATAATATATGTGCACGATGAATCCACGGGAATACATCCTAGAACCACGGTATATATTCTTTCATTTTAATATATTTTAACAAGCGATTGTTTTCCTAATTAGTAGACTTGGATAAGTCATGAACGAGGAAAGAACCGGGAAGTGTTTACGACAAGTGCAACATATCGTAGTCATTTGTGACATAGATATTCCAATACGGTCAACCAAGTCGTGGTTGCAACCGTAAAGCTTTCGAAGTGATGACCAATGTCCACCCACCCAACCGTTTTGCACACAAAGAAAGAATATGGTATGATTATCTTTGTCCCCATAGAAATGAAAAAATGGCACGAACGACGTAACAACAGGATATTTGTAAAGTGGAAGATCCAAGATTGATATTTCCCGCGTTTTAAACAGGTAAGCTTACATAAAGATTTCGTAAAAAAGTCTTTCGAAAATCTAAAATCATTACGATATTCTACCAAGGTACTAAAACCACTATCTAAAAATGTGTAAATCTGAAAAAAAAGTTAGGACCTTTGCATTCCACCTTAAAGTTTTCTTGTTTGGTGTAATGGACATTCCATTATATAATGAATTGAATCTTCAAAAGGGGAACCACATTGCCATTTTGAGTCATTTGTAATGTTTATACGAAATAAATCAGAATTCAATGAGCTGCATTGATGTGGTAGTCTAGTATGAAGCATGCTTAGTTTTCAGGAACCTTCACCATAATATTCCGTAGATTTATTAGTATTTTATGTTAATCCTAGATTTAAACATGATATATTTAGGCTATTTATAATATTTAAATCTACATTTGTCCATGACGAAACAGTGGATGGTATAACAAATGTCGTAGACATTAATAGTTTACTTTATGGTGTTGTATAGTTTTCACCGTTTCGGAGATAGTGATCACTGATATTTTATACTGTAGGAGGTAGACAATTACCCAAATATTGAGGACATAGTGTATTATGCAGTTTGTAAAATGTTGTCAGTTGCGATATTTACGCCTAGGAGACAACTATTCCCACCTTGTTTCATAGGAACGAGAATCTCTACTTGCAAATTGTGTTCGTCTTGCAATATTCTAGCTGATTATATTGAAACCATTTCCAGTTTTGATATTTCTCTTTCAAAACTCCCATCCCAAACCTCGCAAGCATATTCTAATTGTGTCCCTATGAAAGTAAGGTAGAGATTGCTTTGCAAAAAGTACATTTTAGTTTTCTGAGAACATTAACCTGTTTAAAAGTACAGCTGCTATATATAGTGGTAAAATCGTAGAAACAGGTGCAAAGGAGTTACCTCTTACACATATGCACATGAACCATACTTTGATTTTTGATTGTGTTAAAGTAGGGTTAACAAACACACACACATTTGTCTAAAATAATTGTCATGAAACATCATATAAATTGATCATACCGTTAACTTAAATTTGGGTATCACGGCTATCATAGTAAAACCGGCATCATAAACAGTGGTTGATTTGCACAATTCTCTGGTTATCCTACTTACTGAAATACTAGTTATGACAAAGAGGAACATTTGGCTGATCACAATTCATTCATCTCATCATTTTATATTCTGTTTAGCAAGGAGCATGTCTTCATGATGAATTTTCTCGTTTATATTGAATACTAAAACTTCACAAAAATCCATATAGAGGAAATAATACTAAAGGTGCTTATTCTTTTTGAATAAAGTAATTGCTTATAAATATGGCTACCACTTTGACTGCTGTCAAAGAGGGAATACACTCATATTGGGAAATGGTCTATTCACGTAGTAGTTTCAATCAAATGTGGATACTAAAATACTGGATCTTCTGGATAATTGTAATTATCGTTCTATATCAGAAATTTCGTCTGTCCAAACATGTGACTTTTGTACACTTTCCTGATCATTCATCGTGGGAATGTATAAAGACGTTTCAAGATATCATTAAGAACCCGGTTATCTTCAAAATGGGAAGAAACGTTACAAATTAATAGTAATACATATATCAAAATATTGTGGGATTTTTAGTTGTTCTAATAAAAATGTATTTATATTTTGCACGGCCACCAATCTCTCTAACTCATATTCAAATGATATGCTAACGGTACAGTTATCTGGTTTTCAGGATGTGAAATGGCGGGATTTGTTCACGTCTACAAGGAGGTAAGTAGCACATTATTATCTTGTATTCAAGCACTTTTCACACAAAAAGGCCATATAATTCGACGCAATTTGAAAATTCCTAATGCCAGAGTAAGCCGTTTCGTTGACTCATGTGCCGTAATGACGCTATTATCTTTCTCATGTGTGTTTTGTCAATCAAAAGAGTTCGATCGTTTAATTGACTGACTGAAGCACAGTCTACATGCAATTTTGGTGTATATGGAAATGATCTTGTAGTAATCCAATAACGGATTATTTTTCCGGGGTATGAAAATATGGACAGTTTACTTCCGGTCATATTGGTCATGCAAAAATGCATTTATTTGAACTAAATATGTAATAAATATACATAACATCTCCTCTCTTGATGAAAAAGTTTGGATACAAACCTTTAACAATAAATCTCTATTTCAATTCATCACAATATTATCCAACTCTAGACAAAGCATTAGCTGTACAATTATCTTTACATTTAATATGTTTTATAATCAGGATGTATTCTTGCAACATTAATACCCATCTCGTTAATTTGTGATTTTTTTTGCATATTGTTAATAAATGTGATCAGTAAACACCACGAATAGATGAAATGTACATCAAAATGCTGTTTTTATCAATTGTGGATTATTTGTTCTGATCGTTGTCAAACTTTAAAGAAAAAAATAGCAATTCGGCAAATCGATGTCATCTTTACCTTCTTGGAGCAAAACTGCACCAACACCTACATCACTAGCATCCACTGTTAACTTATATTCTTTCGAGTAGCCTTGTGTTGTCACCTGCCATATTTGTCTTTTCTTTCTTGTCGTAGGTGTATTCACAATATAATTTAAATCATTCAGTCTGGATTCAATTGCAAATGGCCAACAATATGTAGCATGTAATGGATGACAACGAATAAGTAATAACACAATAACTTTCTCGCCTGATTTAAATGTTCTTATCATGGCATCCTTATCATACAACTGTTTCATTTTAACTTTGTTTTGTTTCAAATTGGCTTGTTCTATTTCACATGCTCTTGTAAGCTTATACTTAAAACACTCCACACAATCTAAAATACTAATAACAGTATTTTCACAAAGCCATTTTTCTTTCAAAAGAGACCTCCCACAGAGTGTCCAAAAACCAGTTAAAAGGGACTACAACGTAGAGATTCATGAAAGGCGTCCCTTGCAGCAAACAGTAGCATGTCGACCCCATAATCCCTATCTTGTTGACTGTCTAAACAAAATGTGTTCCTCATATTTTTAAGGTCTGGTGAAATCTTTCCACAGCTCCTTGAGACTCAGGGTGATATGCATTAGATTGAAACTGTTTTATGTTTAATTTAATTGATGCATAACTTTCTGAAGTAAATGAGATATAACATTGGATCTCTGATTTGACTGAGTTGTTTTAGGAAGACCCACAAAAGAAAAAACAAAATAGGTAGAACCTTAATTATAGTTTTAGCTTTAATATTCCTAAGTGGAATGGCTTCAGGTGGATGCACACATTATAGCTAGCAAACAAAGGTTTCCTTATTTAGTCTTAGGAATGTGCCCTACACAGTCAACAATAACCCTACATAAAGACTCTTCAGAAACGGGTACTGGTCGAAGTGGAGCTACACGAATATTTTGATTCGGTTTTCCCATAACTTGGCAGATGTTAAAGGATCTACAGTGCTCGGCTACGTCTCGTCTTATATTCGGCCGGTAGAAATGGACTAATATCACGTTGGAGTTTTTTTAACACCCAAGTGGTCAGTCATTTTCGAATCATGGGCCAAGCTCATAACTTCTTTCCGGTATGCTTCTGGTACCGTTATCTGGCAGATCACTTTCCATTCATCTTACACAGTGGCATCTGATGGTCGCCATTTTCTCATCAATACTTAGTCTTTCAGGAAATAGTAAATATGAACCTTCTCTACCTGCTCCATTGAGAGTGAGCTCTTCCTTCTGTGCACTAATAAGTCGTTCCCTAGTCAAAAGGCCATTACTGACATATCTTATTGTTTACTTAAGAACAGGATCATCACTCATTGACCTTTGGACCTGGACTGTATCAAGGTTGCATTTTTACCCCTCATCTGTATTTAGACAGGATTTGTGTCCTTGTCTGTAAAATAACGAGACATATCGCCATCGCTATGTAAAAAGTGATCGTTGACATCAGCCAAACAAATGTGTCTTTTAATGCAACATCACTTGTTTCTATGGTACCATCTTCCAATAAAGTCTCTTCTTCTTCCAGAGGCTTTTTCATGGCTAAAGTTACAGCACAAGACTGATAAACCACTGTATTTTCTAATTCGTTCTCTTCGCAACTATGCTCCTCGAAGACTATTGGGTCCATTATAGCCTTGTCACTGGCCTAATCGATACCAAATAACAACGGACTATCATCATCAGGAAGCATATATCTTATTCCATCTACAGCCTGTCCCGAAACAAAGTCTAATTTTGAATTAATGCGATGGAGTGGAATACTATGAAAACCTGGGTCTACCCCAAGTAACACCATATTTGCACCAGCCGAATTATTCCCCTATAAAAGTACAATATTGTCTACCATTAAAGGAGAAATACAAAGGTGTTCAGTATTTGATTGTATTGCTTTACTCTATAAAGATACATAAATAATGCCGAAAAAGCAAAGTGTTGACGCCAAGTGAGTCGCCGTTTATCTCTAAACACATGTAAATTGATGGTTTAGTGTCGAAGTTTATCATGATTATCTCCTCTTGTTAAGCCAAGACTGTGATGTTATTTTGTTCTGATCAGTCTACGAGAATAACACAACTTCTCGATATTATGATGATGAAAGTGACCAACGTAACATCACATGCATCAATTCAACATAGAAAATAATACATTAAACACATATAAATTAAAAAACAAAAACATTTAATTTGAAATAAAAAAAACAATTTAAGAAAACAACATGCCGAAGTTTTGTACTCTAGTTGATTACTTACATTTAGATAATATTCTCCAGGAAATTTATAAATTGGTTTCTTTCAAAATATATTATGTAAGAAATATGAATGATAAATACTAGTATCTCTGGTTATTTGTACATGAACCATTACCTTCACATTTTCCTCTCTTTAATTCTTTTTTATATAAAATGTATTACTGATGACTTGTTAGTAATCGTTGAATAGAGAACAGCGAGATGTGGAATTCATGTCCGTGAAACAAGATATTATAGTTTTCATTTAGCTTGGTCGTATATATATATATCCCCTAAGGTAAATGATTCCTATAATGCCTTGGTGTACTTTAGAGCTTCCATTTACCATAGTCGTAATTTACAAAGTTTACTTTAAGGGGTTCGCCACATAAAGTGTCATTTTACACCTTTCCGAGAGAAACAAATTCAATTAAGGTTAGATCATTTTCATAATATATATCTACGATTTTAAGGGACCCACTACCATTAACCATAATAAAATAATACGAGTCTCCTAAAGTAAACGATCTCTATAATGCCATGGTGTACCTTAGTGGACCCACTACCATATATAACTGGTTCATATTATAAGGAAACAACATTCGTTATAGAAAATAATGTGATTCCCCTAGAGTACGTAATAAATACTGTAAGACAACAAAACTAAGTCTCAGAGAACAACAATTGTACTTTATATGGTGAGTGCCCGGGATGCTCTTATTGAGGATATGAAGTACATGAAGGCCTGACACACTTATTCACTTAAACAGAACATTTTACACAATCTACAACATAAATCGTTGCTCCGTATTCAACAATTGACGACAAACCACACTGTACGACAATATACATGTATCTCAGAGGAGGATCCATACCTTTCCATAATGGGGGCCGTTTTAGTTCAGACATCATTTTTTTTAGAAATATCAAAAGATACTGACACGTAATTCGAAGCGAAAATTACAAGACATGGTAAATAGAAAAGTGACAAGGACGAATCTGGAAAAGTTCTGTTAAATTCAATATATTTTTTACCCATCTATAACCTAGCACAAAGAAGGAGGAATACTCTGAACAGGTCACGGGCAAAAATTAAATAAATATGATGTCACGCAACGAAACAAAGTAAAATATAGCATATGTAGACGACTTGATAATAAATTAAAATAATATAATAAATATGTCGCTCGTAAACATCGGAGCCAAAATGAGGTCTTATTCTGCGTATATAAACTCAGGGTTTTGCAATTGCGTTATCCTTGCTAGCTAAGGCAATTGCCTATTTTTTTACACAAATACACCTATAAATTGTATGGTCTATTTAGTATAAAAAACAAACGAGCAACGTGTTAGACAGCAATATATATTTGCAGCTATGGGCGATATAACCCATTTTAGACATCGAGAGGTGCGTTGGGGGGGGGAGGGAGGGGGGGGGGGGGGCTAATAATGATTTCAAACAGAACAATTACTGTTTTCTGAGTAAAAATGTGGGATGCTATCATGCAACCTCTCCTTTGTATGAACCAGGAGTACTTCTCCGCTTTGAAATATGAACGCCTACCTCTTTGTAGTCATACATTGATAATATTTACGGTCTACAATTAAAAAGGACAGACGCAAATTTTGAGTCAGAATTGAATTTAATTTAAAATTTATCTACACAGTTTTATACCAAATTGTGCTATGGCACGGCACTCACTGTTTGATATTTCACATTTGCTAAGAAGACTTACCCATGATAGATATGTATGATGAACCAACGGGAGTATATCCTATAACCACGGTATTTATTCTTTCATTTTAGTATATTTTAACAAGCCGTTTTTTTTAATTAGTATTCGTTGATAAGTGATGAACGAGGAAAGGACAGAGAAGTGCTTGCGACAGGTGGAATTTATCAGTGGTCATTTGTGACACAGATATTCCATAACAGTCAATCAAGTTGAGGTTGCGGCCGTAAAACTTTCGAAGTAATGACCAATGTCCACCATCCCAACCGTTTTGCACACACAAAAAGAATATGGTATGAATATCTTTCTCCCATAAAAAGGAAGAAATGACAAGAACGACGACAGAATATTTTTAAAGTGGAATAACCATGATTGATATTTCCCGCGGTTTCAAAATTATTACCATTTTCTATCAAGGTACTAAAATCACAATCTACAAATGTGGAAGTCTGAAAAAAGTTATGACCCTTGCATTTCACCTTAAAGTTTTCGTTTTGGTGTAATGGACATTCCATTATATTTTGAATTGAATCTTCAAAAGGGGAACCACATTGCCATTTTGAGTCATTTGTAATGTTTATACGAAATAAATCAGAATTCAATGAGCTGCATTGATTTCGTAGTCTAGCATGATGCATGTTTAGTTTTCTGGACCATTCACCATAATATTCCGGTGATTTAATAGTATTTTATTTCATCCTAGATTTAAACATGATATATTTAGGCTATTTATAATATTTGAATCCAAATAGACATTATGAGTTTACCTTATGGTGTTGTATAGTTTTCATCGTTTCGGAGATTGTGATCACTTACATGTTATTCTGTAGGAGGTAGACAATTATCCAGCTATTGAGGACATAGTGTATTATGCATATTGTAAAATGTTGTCAGCTTGCGATTTTTACTCCTAGAAGATAAATATTCCCACCTTGTTTCAAAGGACAGATAATCTATACTTGCAAATTGTGTTCAACCAAAACATCGCAAGCATATTCTAGTTTTGTACTTATGAAAGTAAAACATATATTTGATAGAGTTTGCTTCCACAGAGTACACTTTAGTTTTCTGAGAACATTAACGTGTTTGAAAGTACAGGCTGCTATATATAATGGTAAAATCGTAGACACAGGTGCAAAGGAGTTACCTCTTACACATGTGTACATGAACTCTAATTTATTTTTTTATTGTATTAGAATTGGGTTCAAAAATACGCACACATTTGTCTAAAATAATTGTCACCAAGCATCATATAAATTGATCATATCGTTAACTTAAATTTGGGAATCGTAAACAATGGTTGAATTGGTCTCTAATTGAGCAACTTTCCATTGCACAATGCCCTGGTTATCCTACTTACTGAAATACTAGCTATGACAAAGAGGAACATTTGGCTGCTCACAAGTCATTCATCTCATCATTGAATATTCTGTTTAACAAGGAACATGATGTCTTTTCTCGTTTATATTGAATACCAAAACTTTCCAAGAATCCATATAGAGGAAATGATACTACAGGTGGATATTCTTTTTGAAGAAAGTAATTGTTTATAAATATGTCTAACATTTTGACTGCTGTCATATTGCGACAAAGTCTATGCACGTAGTAGTTTCAATCAAATGTGGATACTGAAATACTGAATCTTCTGGATAATTGTAATTATCATTCTATTTCAGAAATTTCGTCTGTCTTTCTCTACACTTTACTGACCATTCACCGTGGGAATGTATAAAGACGTTTCAAAATATCATTAAGAACGCGGTTATCTTCAAAATGGTAAGAAACGTTACAAATTGATAGCAATACATATATCAAAATATTGTGTAATTTTGAGTTGTTTCAATAAAATATATGCATATTATTGTTAAGAAGAACATCCCATTTCAATAAATGTAGCTATTTAGAAATAGGGTGTTTCAAATCATGTCCAATGAATGAATACTACCACTTTTTACCAATTATAGTCTTTAGGAATACACATAGCAAAATATTGCGTAATTTGGAATTGTTTCAATAAAATGTATTCATATTCCTGTTCAGAACATACACACATCCCTTTCTAATTAAAATAGCAAATATGGTGTTTGAAAGCGGGTTCAATTAATAAATCCCCGCAATCTTTACCTGTTACACTTCACTTGTATGTTTGATTAGAATTATAAAAGTTATTTTGTTTTGTCGTGGAATTTGAATAGTTTGTGTAAATTGTTCTAAAGCAACATAAATTATATATATATATGTGTTGTAGGTCAAAAAATTAAACAACAAATAAGAGGAATATTCACAACCGATAAAGCTTCGTAATGTTGCTGAACGTGTCTGATTTTATTGATGTGGTTTAATTGGAGTGCAAATAACTGTCAAATAAAAAAATACATCACTACTTGAAACGTTGATACTCTATGTAGTTGTATTTCAACGTAGCATATTGAAAAACGTATAGTGCGCTCCCAGTAAGTCTTCAACCATTCATGATTTGATTGATAAAATGAATAACTGATGTTGCCACAACCTCAGAACAGGTCTGTCATATATAATGGTAAAATAGTAGACACATTGGAAAAGTTACCTCAAACACATATATGCATGGAATCTGAATAGATTTTGATTGTGTTAAAAATGTGTGCACATGTGTCTATGATTATTGTCATCAAACTTAATCTATTGATTCTGATAAAAAATAAATGTTGGTATCACGGCTATCATAGTAAAACCGACAACGTTAGCAGTGGGTGCTTTGGGCTCTAATGAAGCAACTTTCCATTGAACACTATTCTGGTAATCCTACATACTAAAATATTAGCTATGGCAGAGAGAAGCATTGGGCTAATCAGAAGTCATTCATCTCATCATTGAATATGCTGCTTAACAAGGAACATGATGACTTTTATTGTTGATATTGAATAACAAAACTTCACAATAATCTATACAGAGGAAATAATACTACATGTGCTTATTTTTCTTCAAGAAAACATTTTGACTGCTTCAAAGACGGAATACAATCATACTGGGATAAAGTCTATTCACGTAGTAGTTTCAATCGAATGTGGATACTGAACTACTGGATCATCTAGATAATTTTAATTATCGTTCTATTTCAGAAATTTAGTCTGTCCAAACATGTGACTTGTCTACACTTTACAAATCATTCATCGTGGGAATGTATAAAGACGTTTAAAAATATCATTAATAACGCGGTTACCTTCAAAATGGTAAGAACTGTTACGAAGTTATTGTAATAGGTCATGACATATTATTTTGTCAAGCACGAAAAAAGACAAAATACGCTACACAGAAGATTGATTCTGATTGCTCCTTTGGTGTCGTCAAACTCTTCTTACCACTAAGTTGGAGATCGGTATCGATGACATATCTGTAGAGTTCGGAGTGCATATTTGTCAACAACTTGTTTTATATAGAGAAAAGGCATTACCTACGACATATATTGTCATATAAGGAACATACTTTTCTATAAATAATAATAAGTGATACTCACAGATATTCTAAGCTTGGTAGATTTTTGAAGGTGTTGTCCTCTATCACTGATATGACATTACCGCTTAAACTCCTGTAAGTAGCAACACATGTCTCATTTTTATACTTGATTTATTCTGTAACTTTCTGCTTTGTCTTAAGAAATACGTATAACAAAATATTGTGTAATTTTGAGTTTCTTGAATAAAATACAGTTATATTATTGTTAAGAAGAACATCCTATTTGAATTAATGTAGCTATTTAGAAAAAACGGTGTTTCAAATCAGGTTCAATGAACGAATGCTCCCAATCGTTACCTATTACATTCTTGAGCAATACACAGCAAAATATTGCGTAATTTGGAGAGTTTTTTCAATAACATGTATTCATATTCCTGTTCAGAAAAAATACACCACTCATTCTAATTAGTGTAGCTATTTACAAATACGGTGTATGAAAGTGGGTTCAATTAATGCATACACTCAATCCATACATGTTACACTTTACTTGCATGTTTGATTAAAATTTTTAAAGTTATTTTATTCTGTCGTGGTATTTGACAATTTTGCGTAAATTGTTCTTAAACAACATAAATTATATATATACATGTATTGTAAGTCATAGAATGTCAAAACATTAATAAGAATATGGACAGCCGATAATGTTTGGTAATGTTGTTGAACGTGTCTGATTTGATTGATGTGATTTTATATTGGAATGCAAATAACTGTCAAATAAAAAATATACATCAATACTACAAACTTTGTTACTCTATGTAGTTGTAATTCAACGTAACATATTGAATAAAGTATAATACATTTTTAGTAATGAATCAACCATTCATGATTTGATCGATAACATTAATAACCAATGTTACGAAAAAAAAATTCAAGAACATTCTAGTATCAGAAATATACAACCAACAACCAATTAAGTTTATATTCTTTAATATAACAACACAATTTACTTCATACCATTATACAATTACACAAATCAAATTAATAAATTATTACTGGCCTCGTTGTCAATGTTCAATTTTAATTTCCTTTAGAATGAATGATCTTGTCCTTTTCGCTATATTAGTGCGATCCTTTTCTATGAAAATTAATTATTGTTGAATTAAAATATTTGTTTGCTCTAATCCTGAAAGTTTCAAATATTGACCGATCAAATGGTTGCTAGTTCAATGACTTTACTAAGAAGAGGTTGAAGAGACCAAAGGTGCAATCAGAATCCGTTTATCAAAGAAGAGACATCACAATGACGAAAAGAAAAAAGCACAAAAGGAAAAACAATGATCTACAAAACATATATATAAAGCTAAATGTCGAGTAACAGGTGTCCATATAAAGACCGGGGTGAACACAGGGGCTACAGAAGGGTCTGTATATCCTGATCCACTAGTGGCACCCGTCGTGCTAATATAGTTACAAACCCAATAATATGTCGTGAATGAGTAAAAGACCGTGAAGTGCTTACGATAAATGGGGCATATCGGTTGTCATTGTGACACAGATATGCCATAGTGGTCAACCAAGTCATGGTGGTGACCGTAACATTTTCGAAGTGATGATTTCACCTTTACCAACAGGAACTCTTGTTTCAGTAGATTCCGTGTTAACAGTATCCTCTATCACGGAAATCCTGATAGGAGCCACACGCTCTCGAATATCGTTTCATTTGCGAAATATATACTCCATATGCATGTGCTGCTGGAATGGTGCTACGCATCAATGGAAAGTTCACAATGGGAAAATTGGTATCATCTCTTTTGTCGTAGAGTTTTGTGCTTAACCGCCCCTCATTGTCGATTTCGAGGTGTAAATCTAGATATGAACCAAACATATCTCTTGATGTGGTATCCTTTATTTCATTCTCAATGGGATATATGCGATCAACAGAATTATTTAGTGAAAGGACATCATCTTCATAGCGGAACGTGAAATTATAGGACAGGGCTTCTTTTCGTTTTACTAAGTAGCGATATATAAATACAATGCTATATATTCCAGCTATTGCATCAATCCAAATTCTTAGACTGACACCTCTCAAAGTTGCTGCGTCTTATATCTATATACTATGTCATGAAATTCTCTAGAACTTTCCAATAAATGTGACCTTGTCTATACATAAACAATATCTAGAAATATCTAGAACATATCAAAATTCAAGGTCAAAATTAAGAACGTGCAAACATCTTGACGTATTTTTTAACATATTGCACTGATAATGTAAAGATATCAACAACAAAAACTATTCTAATGAACAAAGTAATATCTCATCTTTATTATATATACATAACATCTCCTCTCTTGAAGAAAAGGTTTGGAAACAAACTTTTTGCAATAAATTTCTATTTCAGTTCATCACAATATTATCGAACTCTAGACAAAACATTAGCTATACAATTATCTTTACATTTAATATGTTTTTTAATCAGATTGTATTCTTGCAACAGTAATCGCTTATCTGTGATTTTTATTTTGCATTTTATACATGTGACAGCATAGTGATCAGTAAACGTGGATGAAATGTACATCAACATGCGTCAAAGATCACAATAAGGCAAGTCATTTTTTTTTCAATTGTGGATAATTTTATGTTATCTTTGTAAAACGTTTAAGAAAAATAGCAATTCGTCAGATCTATGTCATCTTTACATTCTTGGAGCAAAACTGCACCAACACCTGCATCACTAGCATCCACTGTTAACTTATATTTTTTCGAGAAACCTTGTGTTGTCACCTGACATATTTGGTTTTTTTTTTCTTATCGTACGTGTATTCGCAATATAATTTAAATCATTCAGTCTGGATTCAATTACATATGGCCAAAAATATTTAGCTTGTAATGGATGACAATGAATAAGCAATAATACAATAACTTTCTCGCCTGGTTTAAGTTCTCTTATCATGGCATCCTTATCATACCACTGTTTCATTTTATATTGGCTTTGCTTCAAATTGTCATGTTCATGTCACATGCTCGTGTAAGCTTTTAATTAAAACACTCCGCATAATCTAAAATACTAATAACAGTATTTTCACAAATTTTTCTTTCAAAATCTTTCAGGGTCCTCCCATAGAGTGTCCAAAAACCAGTTCAAAAGGAATAAAACATAGAGATTCTTGAAAGGCTTCCCTTACAGCAAGCAGTAGCATGCGGACCCTATTATCCCAATCTTTATGACTGTCTAAACACAATATTTTCATCATATTTCTTAATGATTGGTGAAATCTTTCCAGAGCTCCTTGAGACTCAGGGTGATATGCAATAGACTTAAACTGTTTATATTTAATTCATGCATAACTTGCTGGAATAAATGAGAAATACAATTGAATCCCTGATTTGACAGAATTGTTTTAGGAAAACCCACAAAAGTAAAAACAAAATAGTTAAAACCTTAATTATTGCTTTAGCTTTAATATTCCTAAGTGGAATCACTTCAGGAAAACGGGTGGAGGCACACATTATAGTTAGTAATTATAGCTTTCCGTAATTAGTCTTAGAAAGTGGCCCAACCCAGTCAACAATAACCCTACTGAAAGAATCTTCAAAAGCAGGTACGGGTCTGAGTGTAGCTGGATGAATGTTTTGAATCGGTTTCCCTTGATTTGACATGTGCTACAAGAGCTACAGTCCTTGGCTAATTCTGGTCTTATATTTGTGCAGTAGAAATGGGCCAATTTCCTGTTCGATGTTTTGCTAACACCCAAGTGATCAGTCATTCACGAATCACTCTGGTTATTTGTACATGAACTATTACCTTCACATTTAATGCATATTTACATACAATGTATTACTTACGACATCTTAGTAATCGTTGAATACAGAACAGCAAGATGTGGAATTCATGTCGTGACACTAAGTTATTATAACATTCATTTACATTAGTCGTAATTTACAAATTTACTTTAAGGGGCTCGTCCCATAAAGTGTCATTTTACAACTTTCCGAGAGAAACAAAATTCAATAAAAGATAAATCATGTTCATAATATATATCTACGATTGTAAGTCACCCACTACCATTAACCATAAAAAATAATAAGAGTCCCCAAAAGAAAATGATCCCTATGATGCCTTAGTGTACTTTAGGGAACCCACTACCTATATCTACGATTCATATCATAAGACAAAAACATTAACCATAGAAAATAATGCGAATTCACTGAAGTAAATGATTCCTATAATTCATTGGTATACCTTAGAGGACCCACTACCAAATATACCTGGTTCATATCATAAGACAACACCATTCGTAATAGGTAATAATGTGGGACCTCTAGACTACCTAATAAATTTTGTTAGACAACACAACTAAGTCTCATAGAACAAAAATGGTACTTTATAGGGTTTGTTTTTTTTTCTTTTTCTGAGGATATGTAGAGACCCCTAAAGTACAGGAAGGCCTGATACACTGATTCACTAAATCAGAAATGTTACACAATTTACAACATAGATCGTTGTACCGTATTCAACAATTGACGACAGACCATACTGTACGACAGTGTACAAGTATCTCAGAGGTGGATCCAGACCTTTCCATGAAGGGGGCCGTTTTATTTCAGAAACAAGTTTTTTTTAAGAAATATCAAAAGATACCGAGACATAATTCAAAGCGAAAACTACAAGACATGGTGAAAAATGACAAAGAGTAAGCTGGAAATATTCTGGTAAATTTAATATGTTTTTCCCGTCTATAACCTAGTAGGAAAAAAAAGACATGTCCCCCTCTGGGAACGCATTTGTGTCTATTAGGGGATGGTCATTTGCTTCTGAGAGGGATCTGGAATGTTTTTTAGAAATTCATATTCTGGCCAGGTCATGAGCAAAAATGAAATAAATATCCTGTCACAAACCGAAACAAGAGGAAATACAGCATATGTAGACGACTTGATAATAAGTGAAACATATATATACAAAATGTCGCTCGTAAACATCAGAACCAAGGAGGTCTTATTCAGAATTTTTGCGTAAATAAATTCGGGGTTTTACCATTGTGTTATCCTTCCTAGCTAAGGTAATTGCCAAATTATTTACACGAATATACCTATGCATGTTGTGGTCTATTTAGCATAAAAAAACAATCGAGCAACCTGTTAGACAGCAAGATATGTCTGCAGCTAGGGGCTATGTAAACCAATCTCGACATTGAGAGGGGCTAAAAATGTTTTCAAAGCAAAAACATACTGTTTTCTGACAGAAAAAAATGGTATGCAATCGTGCCACCTCTCCTTTGTGTGAACCAAGAGTACATCTCCGCTTTGAAATCTGAACGCCTACCTCTCTTTTGGTGTGCATTGATATTATTGATGGTCTATATTTGAAAGGACAGACACAAATTTTAAACTAGAATTGAAATTGATTTGATTTTTTATGACACGGTTTTATACCAAAACGCGTCATGGCACGGCAATATCTATTTGATATTTCACATTTCTTAAGAAGACAGACCGATAATATATATGTGCACGATGAATACACGGGAATACATCCTAGGACCACGGTATTTTAGTATATTTTAACAAGCGATTGTTTTCCTAATTAGTAGACTTAGATAAGTCATGAACGAGGAAAGAACCGGGAAGTGTTTACGACAAGTGGAACATATCGTAGTCATTTGTGACATAGATATTCCAATACGGTCAACCAAGTCGTGGTTGCAACCGTAAAGCTTTCGAAGTGATGACCAATATCCACCCATCCAACGTTTTGCACACAAAGAAAGAATATGGTATGATTATCTTTGTCCCCATACAAATGAAGAAATGGCACGAACGACGTAACAACAGGATATTTGTAAAGTGGCAGATCCAAGATTGGTATTTCCCGCGGTTATAAACAGGTACGCTTACATAATGATTTCGTAAAAAAGTCTTCAGAAAATTTAAAATCATTACGATATTCTATCAAGGTACTAAAACCACTATCTAAAAATGTGTAAATCTGAAAAAAAATTAGGACCTTTGCATTCCACCTTAAAGTTTTCTTGTTTGGGGTAATGGACATTCCATTATATAATGAATTGAATCTTCAAAAGGGGAACCACATTGCCATTTTGAGTCATTTGTAATGTTTATACGATATAAATCAGAAGCAATGAGCTGCATTGATGTCTTATTCTAGCATGAAGTATGCTTAGTTTTCTGGACCCTTCCCGATAATATTCCGGAGATTTATTAGTATTTTATTTCATCCTAGATTTAAACATGATATATTTAGGCTATTTATAATATTTAAATCAAAATGTGTCCATGACGAAACAGTGGATGGTATGGCGAATGTCGTAGACATTATGAGTTTACCTTATGGTGTTGGATAGTTTTCATCGTTTCGGAAATTGTGATCACTGATATTTCATAATGAAGGAGGTAGCCAATTACCCAAATATTGAGGACATAGTGTATTATGCATTTTGTAAAATCGTGTCAGCTTGTGATATTCACGCCTAGAAGACAAATATCCCCACCTTGTATCATAGGAAAGGGAATCTCTACTTTCAAATTGTGTTCATCATGGAATATTCTAGCTGATCCTATTTAAACATTTTCTAATTTTGATATTTCTCGTTCAAAGCATCTATCCCAAACTTTGCAAGCATATTCTAATTGTGTCCCTATGAAAGTAAGATATATATTTGATAGAGTTTGCTTGCGAAGAGTACACTTTAGTTTTATGAGAACATTAACCTGTTTAAAATTACAGCTGCTATATATAATGGTAAAATCGTAGAAACAGGTGCAAAGGTGTTACCTCACATTAACTCTAATTTGATTTTTGAATATGTTAGAATAGGGTTAACAAACACACACACATTTGTTAAAAATAATTGTCATCAAACATCATATAAATTGATCATACCGTAAAGTTATATTTGGATATCACGGCTATCATAGTAAAACCGGTGTTATAGAGCCATTGTTCCTCCATAGTCAGCTTTCCCCCCGGAAAAATGGGTAGGGGGAAAAACTACTATAGGAGCATTATAGAGCCATTTTCCCCCCATAGCCAGTTACCCCCCCCCCCCCCTGAAAAATGGCTATATAGTAGGATTTCCTCCCCGGAAGAATGGCTATATAGTGGGATTTCCCACCCGGAAGAATGGCTATATAGTAGGATTTCCCCCCGAAAGAATGACTACATAGTAGTCCCCCTCTGAAAATGGCTTGAATATTCAACTTAATTGCTCTGTTAAATTTTACTACCACTTCCCAGTGCAACTTTTGGTCGACTATTAATGTCGATGGGTTTACTAGCCAAGTAGCTTGTATATGGATGATCCAAATGACTTTGAATGGGCTTTCCCAAAAGCAAAAAATATGGCATCTAATGGGACATTATATGATACCCCACCACGTTTTGCATATTTTCAGTATTGAAACGCCCATAACTTTGGAACCAATTATCTGATCAAACTAAAATTTGAACTTGATCTGTATTTTATGGTACTAAACAAATGTAGAAAATCCTTCAACACGTTCTAAAGGTATCATCTGGAAACCATCGGGGGACGGACAGACGGACACTCAACTGCAGAATTTTTCAGAGGCCATCACATAATACATATAAAAAGTAAAACATGGACATCTGTTACTATTCTTAAGAGGTACCCATTTTATGTCCATATCTCACTAGTGGGAAGTTGGCCCCTTATAATAGCCCACAATAAATTGAGTGCGCTCGATGATTTAACGTAATAAACAAATAATCAATGTAATTGTGAGCTAGATTCACACTTTGTATTTGATTTCAAGATTTTTTTTGGAAATTCTGCACCTCAATCGATGGTTAAAATGCCCATGCAGACTCATCAAATATATATTCTCCAGACATACGTATATTTCTTTTATATATCAGTTTTATTTTATCATTGCGAAAAAAAAGGAGGCAAATGTGCTAAAGACGTTAGATTCAAACAAGACGATCTGAATAGCTCACCTGGCAAACCGTACCCTATAAGTTTGTGAATATGTGCTCATAGAGAATAGCTGAAAAATGCGAAAATTCGTAAAAACTGACATTTCAGAGGCTAATAACTTCAACACCTGTAATCCGATTCCAGGAAGATAGACCTTGTCATGCTGTTCAAATTTGCAATTAAGATTGACCTTCTATCGTCTATAAATTTCAAGATAATAGCCGAAAATGCAAGAATTGGTAAAAACTGACATTTCAGGGGCCATAACTCCAACACCGGTAGTCCGATTTTGCTGAACATTTGCAGGCAGATAGAACTTGTCATTATGATCAATTTCGCAGTTTACATTGAACACCTATCTCTTAGTTTTCAATATAAAAGCCGAAAATAGCAAAATTGGATATTTCAGGAGCAATATCCCATATAATGGGTCGTCGTACAACTTCGACCTGATGGAGACTTTTGTAGAGCTTCATTAACTGAACATTTCAGCAAGCAAAAGTTTTTCTCTATCTATAATAGTTTTCAAAATATTAGCCAACAAGTGCAACGACTTCGACCTAATGGAGACTTTTTTTTAGAGCTTTTGATCCTGAAGAAGGAAGGTCGCCTGCATTTCCCTCTATCTGCAACAGTTTTTGAGATATTAATTAGTCAAAAACTGCAGTTTGACCCCTATGTTGATCTATGTTCTATTTTAGCAGCGGCGGCCATGTTTTTTGGTCATCGGTAATGTCGGACACACTTTTTAATCTAGATAGCTTCAAGATAATTGTGGTCAAGTTTGGTTATAATCCCTTCGGTAGTTTTAGAGGAGAAGTTCTTAGAAAAAGCTTACGACGACGACGACGCCAAATGATAGCAATAGCTCACTGGGATCTTCGACCCAGAAGAGCTAGAACTAAATTGATAGTTAAAAATTACATGAAGAAAGTGGAGATCTAAATACTACTAAATCTTCAATCATTTGGTGCTTATTTATGAATATAATTTAGGCCAGTCGTCGAATGCAATATGCAGAAACATTTTAGACATTTTGATGTGAGAAAAATCGAAAAGGTTTCCCAGTTTTTGTTCTATTATCTTTACAAACTTAATCATCTGTATATTTTGGGAGCGACCGTTTCATCTATATGGCGGGTGACAAACCTGTATTTTTATGGTCATTTCCATGCATCTATGTACAATTTACATGATCCTGCAACTTAAAGTTGCTGGGATATGAACTCGGACGTTAAACTCGTTTAGAATCAATTAAAAATGAACTGTAAACTGTAGGTCAAAGTGACCTACTTTTGCCTGGATGCTGACCTACCATCTCCGATGCATCTATGTACAAGTTTACATGATACTACAACTTATAATTAATGAGATATGAACTCGGACGTTAAACTCGTTCAAAGTAATTGAAGCGCGAAATGTGGGTCAAAGTGACCTACTTTTGCCTGGACGCTGACCTACCATCCCAGATGCATCTACATTCAAGTTAACATGATCCTACAACTTATATTTGCTGAGATATGTGCGTGGACGGGAACGCTGACGCGCACATGGACGCCGGGGGTACTCCAATAAATTTTCTCAACGTCGTTGAGGCGAACTAAAAAGATATTGAACAGTCCTTTTTAGGTGCTACAACATCCTTTTTAAGGGCTAAAAATTATTTAAACCAAGTTACCACTGGTTCCTTTCCTGAAAATTATATAAACGTTCATCAAGGAATCCAGTGTTCCAGAGCCGACCATGCAGGCCTATTTATGTCACCTTTTTTTGAAACAATGGCCTTGTGTAAAAATAAATCACGTTTGAAGTTATTCACGTAATTTGTTACTTTACCTTAAAATTGGAAATAACTTCATTGAAAAAAAACAGGCTCTGTATTAAAATTCTGAGACACTGTTTTATGCTTTTTACTAGCTCTTCAGATTGCAAGAAAAATATTTACACTATCTAGCTAAATTCAAATATATGAATGTTCAATTGAATTTGGTCAATGAGTTAGGTCGTTGGATCTAACAACTCATACAAGCCTATCACCAATACAGCGTGGGTTCGCGCCCGCTTTGTAAATTACAAAAAGGGTGCACTCGACTCGCAGCCGCAAGTGATCAAGTTTAGCAGTTGCTTGCCCATGGTCGGTGGTTCTCTACGGGTACTTCGGCTTCATCCACCACTAAAACTGGTCGCCATGATATAGCTGAAATATTGTTGAAAGTGGCGTTAAAACACCAAAAATCAAATCAATCAATCAATCAATTGGATTTTCAATTTTTTTTCCAAATAAGTTCATGCAATATTTTGACCTCCAATAATTTGTGACAAAAAGAAGTAGAAGTGAAGATGTTGCTTTTGTCTATAAACTGCGCCCAACTTTAAAATAATACACAAACTATTAGGCAAGATATGAAATGACAGCAGACGGACGGACGAATGGACGTACTGATCACTGTAGGGTGCTGCCATTTTGATGATACGACCCAAATTATTTGTTATTGATAAATCTGGATTTGAGTGAGTGAGTGAGTGCGTGCGTGCGTGCGCGAGCGATCGAGTGAGTGAATGAGTGAGTGAGTGAGTGAGTGAGTGAAGTGAGTGAGTGAGTGAGTGAGTGAGTGAGTGAGTGAGTGAGTGAGTGAGTGAGTGAGTGAGTGAGTGAGTGAGTGAGTGAGTGAGTGAGTGAGTGAGTGAGTGAGTGAGTGAGTGAGTGAGTGAGTGAGTGAGTGAGTGAGTGAGTGAGTGAGTGAGTGAGTGAGTGAGTGAGTGAGTGAGTGAGTGAGTGAGTGAGTGAGTGAGTGAGTGAGTGAGTGAGTGAGTGAGTGAGTGAGTGAGTGAGTGAGTGAGTGAGTGAGTGAGTGAGTGAGTGAGTGAGTGAGTGAGTGAGTGAGTGAGTGAGTGAGTGAGTGAGTGAGTGAGTGAGTGAGTGAGTGAGTGAGTGAGTGAGTGAGTGAGTGAGTGAGTGAGTGAGTGAGTGAGTGAGTGAGTGAGTGAGTGATTGAGTGAGTGAGTGAGTGAGTGAGTGAGTGAGTGAGTGAGTGAGTGAGTGAGTGAGTGAGTGAGTGAGTGAGTGAGTGAGTGAGTGAGTGAGTGAGTGAGTGAGTGAGTGAGTGAGTGAGTGAGTGAGTGAGTGAGTGAGTGAGTGAGTGAGTGAGTGAGTGAGTGAGTGAGTGAGTGAGTGAGTGAGTGAGTGAGTGAGTGAGTGAGTGAGTGAGTGAGTGAGTGAGTGAGTGAGTGAGTGAGTGAAACGCAATTTTCCAAAAAAAATAACGTATGTACAATTATATCTTTAGATTTATCAACTAACAGAAATCTTAAAAAATAACATATGTACAATTATATCTTTAGATCTATATATAAACTACATGCACCTAGGAGCCTGAATCGCTCACATGGGATTCTTTTAAAGATAACAATGATCTGGCAGGAATTTCTTACATTGAGTATATGGGAAAAAATGATCTGTGATCTGGCACGGACTAACCCCCCCCCCCCCCCCCCAGAAACATAATATCAATATCATTCATGACATCGCGGGCGTACCTTATTGAAACCATCCGGATATAAAATATCTCGAAACACTGCCCTATGAAAAGATTAGGTACTTATAGTATAATCACTACACAATACTAACATAGTGTTATTGTTTGAAAGAGAACCTCATTGAAAACCACACGGATTAAAACATATACCCAACTCTAAGACCATTGGAAGATACAATCACAGCACAAACAAAGATAGTGGAATTTGAATATGTGTAGACGTCTTCACAACTTTAAAATCATGTTAAACCCTTGATTATCTTCGGATAATGTTTGTCCTTTATATCATGTATATGTTTAAAACATTGAAAATTTTATAGGCGAGAATAGCATTTTTAACAAGAGTTTTTGATCGTACCCACATGTACACGATTATACATAAAATATGATATATGCATATGTTAATTGCTGAAAAACGAGAGATTCTATGAACAGTTTTACACAAGTACAATATATAAAGTTATTTACAAAAACGAAACTTAATCAAAGTGATTCCCCTTTGAATTGTCCAGAAAAATACTTTTTGTTGTTACTGGTTTTTCTCCTAGAATAACGGATTTGTATTTCAACCATTTGCTTTCATTTCCTGGGCTGCAATAAATGTGAATATCCGTATTTAGCATCGCCGCATCGAAAAGAATCTCGGCCTCAGTCGCCCATATTCGTCCAACTCCATACTACTTTTGTTCAAGTAATCTGGCCCAAAGATTTGATCAATTTTCTTTTTGTTTTGTGCCATCCAATATGTAATCATGTTCCTTGTTTCTTCGAACTGTTCTTGATCTCCAACCAATGCGTCACTAATCCCTTGAAAAAAACAGTTACCATCACCCTTCATTTTCACAATTCCTGATGGTTTCGATGAAGATTCAACGTCTCTTCTCTGCACTTCCGGGTGACACTTTTGCAATTGCAGTGGAACTTTACATTTTGATAATAAATCTGCTGCCATTTTATATCAACTGGGTGGATACAGGTATATTCATTACTAACTTTTGTGACTTCAATTTCGTTTGCGTCGCGTATTTCTTCAAATGTTTAATGTTGTATTTTGTGTTCAATAGTATCCCATCAAGTTGTGTTAGGGTTGCAACGCCCATATATGAAATGTCGTGGACTTCGTATGGACCTTTCCACGATTTCTCCATTTTAGACCCCTTTCTGGACGATCTTCTGGCATTGAAAAGTAAAACTTTGTCTCCTTTCTTTATTTGTCTGACTTCGAATCCACTTTTCTTTTCTTTGCATATTGTTTTTTCTGTTTTTCCTGTGATTCGGTAACATTTTTTTTACTGTTGATATAACAGACTCTCTAAGGTCTGTAATGAATTTAAGACCCCCTTCATAATCGGATTCATTGTTATTGTTTAAGTCAATTGATGGTTGTTCTATTCCAGAAAATGGTCTTCCGAACATGACAGAAAAGGGAGTTTGCTTGGTAGTTTTATGGACCATTGTTCGATATGTAAATAACAATTCAAGCAAAAAGATATCCCAATCATTTTGGTCTTCGTTACAGATTTTTAGTATCATTTGCTGTATCGTCTGATTTGAACCTACGAGGCCGTTTGTTTGGGGATGATAAGCCGTTGATATTCTATGGACAGCATTTGTTTTTTCGATCAACGATGACATAACGGAATTGACAAACTCTCGGCCTTGATCACTGCTGTAAATTGCTGGAAAGCCCATTGTAAGAGGAATTTTGTACAAGGATGATGCTATTGTTTCCGCTTTCTTATCACGGATAGCAATCGCCTCAGGCTATTTCGTAAGCTTAAAATGTAGGAATTTCCACTTTTCGATTTTGGCATTTTTACCAAGTCTATCCCCACATGATACCATGGTGCAACTATTGGCATAGGGTGGAGCACATCATCAGTTTTTTTTAAAATATCCACAATGTTGGCATTTAGGACAATACTTTATGTGATTAGAAACATCAGAGTATACATTTTTCCAGTAATAAATTTCGGAGATGGCATTGTATGTTTTTTCAATACCCAAATGGCCTTTATTGTCATGGAACTTTTCCATTATTATGGTTTTATCCGACTTTCGGAAAATTACCTCTCTGAGTTCATTGTTACGATTATTCCAATTCAATTTTCTTTCTTTTATTAGATATTTCTTAGCTACTGATCTTAGCTTACGTTTATCATGTTTAGATGACCCCTTTGGATACTCCTTATTATTAAGATAGTTAAAGAGTTCTTCCTTTTCCATTTCAAGTTCAAATAAAGTTATATTTCAAATCTAATTAGTAAGTGAACGAACAGCTTCCTCCTGAAATACCCTAATTGTCCTTGAGGATGAAAACCCACGTGCCATTTCAAATATTTTCACCATTTCATAAAAATGCATTGGGATATACAAATCTTTTACTGTAAACAGTTTCATGTAGACTTCCATTTCAAATACATGGATTATTTCCATGAGAATGTCTGGTAATGAGTCATTTGTCAAGGACATTCTTGTTTCGTGAACAATTTTTAAGGTTACATCTTTCAAATGCATGCAGAATCCAAACTTCAGCTACAATATGTAGCACAGTAGATCACGGACTCTATATATTTGTTCTTTGTATAAATCGGTGTTAGAAACAGTTATATTATTGAGAAACCATACCAGAAAATTCGAAGTTGTTTGATTTTTACCCAATTCTCTCGCCCTGATTTTGGCAACAGTGGACGTCATATGTACGTTGATATTTTAATATTAAAACAAATTCGGGAAAACAATGATCAAAATTATGAAAATGAAATTTTAAAATATTATAAGGAATGTCATGAACGTTGATTGAAGAGGGACTGAGAGGTTTATTTGCGGTCATTGAAATTCTAAAGTAATTATAAAACTGCAAGTTTAACTTGTAAAATTTTGAAAACAAACGATATTGATATTGATTAATAAAATATTCGATTTACCACCAGGAAATTATTCATAATTGTTTTCAATCAAATTTGAAATATAATTTTACTATCTAAAAATGAAACATGAGCATGAGCATGAGTACTACAAAGATACCTCTTTTCCTTAACCTCATAATTTAATATTAAATACTAGTCCACATTCCTAATTTAGATTCGCAGGTATGTTAATGCAACTTGCAATATTTTCGGCTTTTGAAATTGTTGTTTTTATAATACCTGGCTAAAGAGTTAATTTCATCCCCTAATCGTTAGAATTCGTTTGTCTTTCGTATAGAAAAACTTAAATTACATTTCAAATGGGAGTTGTCGCGCTTTGTTCCATTCGACATAAACTGTATTAAAGTCACGTGACCACCAGTAGGGGTTGGTTAATGCAACTACAAGAAATCCTAAAAGTTCAGGCCAAAACGTTCTTTTTTGTAAATAAAAATCGCTGTTCTAGATAGAAAAAAAGCCTGCCTTTCAAGTTTTAAGTGCTACCCTGTCCGTATTGTACGTCTTTTATAAGAAAATACAAAATGAAGTGCTAGTTTTCAACGTAAACATTTCTGGCAACGATTACCAACCTAATTTCTCAGAATATATGAAGACAGCGATGTAGTAGCAGCAATGTTGTGAATTTTGATCACCTGCTTTAAGTCTGTGCAAATTTACAGTAACTTTAGAGGACATTATTGGCTTGTGCCAGATCGATTTTTATTAGGTATCCAAGATTTGACTTTTGATGGTGGATTTAAAACGTTCAAATGACCGATTTGGTTTACGAATGTTTATCGTGTCGATACCGGAATAATATTGAAAAGTATAAACTGGCGCTATTTTAACAAACAGGAAAATCGAAAATATTTCAAAAAAATTTTGTTTGTATTTAAAACTGTTTGAAATAAAAAATAATATGTATTTTGATCATTCACTATAACAAAAATACAATATTTCAGGTACATATAAAACCATGGGGTACTGTAAAGAGGAAAAAGGGGGATGGTAAAAAAAAGTCACACATAGTAATTTTACTGTTATGTTTTGTACCATTTGAAATTAGATATTAGTTTTAATCTCATCTTTTCAAAAATAAAATATTTCTGTCTTTTTCTACAATCACATTTGAATATCTAAATGTCTACAAACCTAGCACTGACCTCCACAGGCTCAGCACAGATAATCGCAAACCATTTATTGTTTTCTATAATTAAAAAAAAAATGAAAAACTAGGATGAATTTTATTTATTCTTAATTTTTCACCATTAAAATATTTATTTCTGGTGGTTTTTCTTCCGTTCTTATATTAGCCTATAATCACACACAATTTGAAGATCAAGAAAATATGAGGGAAAATATTAAGTCAAGAGTTTACCATTCTAGCATTGTTTAAACACTAAGAGTCTGAAAATACAGTTCTAAATATTTTTATTATGAATTTATGTAATTTTGCTAAAGTAATCATCTCTCGTTGCACCAAAGATGCAAGTACTATAAATTGGTGGAATGAAAATGCATGTTCTTCAGATGATTTAAAGCTGGACATTCCTGCTCACAGTCAACTTATCACCACTCAAACCAGGCATACTCTTTACCATACATTCATGGAAAAATACCCCAAAATGCAAATCTCTTTTGAAAAATTTAAGTATAAGCTGCCAAGGATCCAGAAATACATCACAAATAAGCAAGTACTGGAAAAATAACAACAAAAATGGTGAAAAGATGGAATTTATTAGGGTCATTCTACAGTACTGATGTATGATATGGGACATTCATACCATTTTTTAAAGTAAAGATATGTTATGATTTTCAAGCTTTTTGTTCACAATAGAACATTTTTCTTCCATATTCAAAATGAAAAAAGATAGTTCCCATCCATTTAATTTGTCTAAACATAATTCAATGTGTCCTGTCGAAAAAGTAACGCTTGTTACGTGGTGTCCAATGTATACCTGTTTTATTTAAATTAGTTTTAAAACAACCTAAATGTTGAATTGAAAATGTTTTTCAACCTTTAGAATATTCAAAGAAACAGTGAAAATTATGTTTTCTGCAGTCAGGAAACTATTTTGTAGCCATACCATTTATGATGTAAATCAGTACTTGTCATGATTGCAAAAATTGAAATATTCTATTAAATAAAATGTTCTTTCCACATTGCTATGTTTTACATTTACAGAGAATAATTAGATAAAGTAATGTAAAACCAAGACATTTCAGTAATGTAATTACATCGGTTACATGATAAAACCCTCCAGTTGATAGAAAAGTAACGCATGTTACAAGGGACGCCAAGTAACGAATGTTACATATGTATCGTATCCATAAAGCACATAATATCCCATTTTCAAACAGAATAGATTATACCAGTAGCTTAAATAGAACTGAGTGCATTGCATATATTAAGAATACCTTCAAATACAATTAAATAAGAATGGTGTGTGGCATCAAAATCTTGTTTTCGGTGGCAAGTTCTTGGACACCATATAACATCCGTGGGTTTAATAATCAGACTTCTTTTCAATTTTTTAAAATCTGATTTCGAAACATCCAAATACAAACTTATACACCAATGCAAATACCTTTATAATCATTATGACAGTGTTGACTACATTACATGTACACTGGTATATTAAAATACCAAGAGATTTTAATAGTGAGTCCATGAGTTTTAGGAGTCATAATGTAGCTGAGAAATAACAAAGTACCGAAATTGCTACAAATTCTGCAATCTGGCCATTTCGACAACTGTGATTATATCCTTTTCAAACTTCGGCAATAGAATTCCAAAGGAACAAGTTAAATGGGAAATTCAAAAAGACAGAATCCAGAGACGAGGTAAAATCGAAAAGACAGAAACAGAGACAACAAAAAGGAAATATTCAAAAGAAGAAGAATGAACAAGACCACACAGAAACTAAAGCACTCGCAATGTGAAACTCCACCAAAACTGGAATGAATATCAACTATGGCTGGTATTTGTAAAAGTTTGCCAGTAGTTTAAATGGGGACTTTTCCTCAAGAATTAACGTTTGAACACTAAAATCAAATTTATGGTTTTATTTTTTAACTCTTTCCATTATAACGTCACTCTTCTTTTTCCTTTTCAGAGTCGGCTATACATCTATAAAGAAAAACAAATGTGCATACATTTTTAAACATAGCTTTATTATCATCACATGTAAAGAGAATGTATGATGTGTGTTATTTTTTTCAACACTTTTGTTTACTGAATAATTAATCTAAACATGCAAAAAGAAATAAAATTATATGTAGTACTGAAAAAAGAGGGTTGAAATCAAAAACAGATAAAACAGATAAAGCTTTATCTGCAATTTCCAAACAATTTTAATCAGCCTCATAAATATATCTATTTGCCAAGTAGTATTAAATTTTTCAGATTGATAAAGATGGAAAGCCTTTAAGTTATTTAATGATCTTTAAAAATTACCTTCAAATTTAAAATAAATCCTGCAACCTTTAAGTTCTATGTCAGGCGATTTTAGTTGTTTGATGACATCCTCCTGTAGAACAGTGTGGCACTTTTCATTTTCTATCCATCATGAATTATAATTGGCCTTGTGATAGAATTTGACCTATGGTCAATTAGTAACCTGTAATACACAGTTTAGAGCAAATGTATAATAAAATTAACTTTGTTATAGTTTTGCAATCTTCAGTTAGGAATTCAACATTTAGGTATTTAAATATCTGGATGCTTACTGCTTTAAAATATTACCATCATTTCGAAGTTACAATTTTCTAGAGAAAAACATACACATGTACATCATACTACATGCACTCAATATTTCAAGAAAAAAATGATAAAAGCAAAAGAAAATTATGATCCATGATACAAATAAATCTGGTAAGGAAACTAAGGATAGTTAAGCTTAGTATGTCATTCAAATTAAGATTTGTGATGTGATGGATTCAAAGATGATTATGATGAGATTTTGTTTTATTTTCATACTTGATTGATATATAAAAAAAATACATTCATCCACAAAATGAAAAGAATTAGTATGCAACAACATGCAGATGCCTTTTCACATGCACAAGCAACAATTCCACATGTAATATAAAAAAATATATCTGGGAATTGAAATCGGTTTGATTGATTGTTGTTTAACGTCTTACCAGCAATATTTCAGCTTTATTCAGGACGAGAACAAGTTTATTGAAATCGGGCATGCAAGAATAAAATTATATATAATTTATTTTCATTTTTCAAATCTTTTCACTTTAATAACATATTTTTGATTATCCAACAATATGCAGGACATTCTATTACACAAGGGAGCCAGGAGAATGGTCTGCCTACATGTTTTAATTTCAAGGTTATAACTGTGCCTTAAATATGAAATTAAACTCATCTGACACTTTTGAACAGTTTTCTTCTATATCCAAATGAATGGAATGCACTGCATTTCAATAATTATAATGAACATCTCAAGACTTACAACTGCTGGGTAATAATTAGACCCATGGTCTATTAAAATGTAACTTCCTGTGATCTGAAAGCTGTGATGAAATGAATAAAATGTGATGTCTATATCATGAATACATGAAAATGTTAAAATGGAATATGTGTACATGTACTTGCATGATATTACAGTAAAGGAATATTAGTACGATTACTTTACTTCTATCTATCTTTGTTAGCAGATAGTGAAAAATAATTTCCATGAGCAATGATAAAATGAGTATGATTTTAAATGTGTGATGGATGGTATTACTGACAAAATAAAATGATATATTAATGAGTTTTGATGAAATATTAATTGCATAAGAATAGTAAGCACAATAAATATATGTACCTTTTTTCCTTGTCTAGTTGGTCACAAGTTGTATGGACATCAATAACTTCTCCAATACCATTTGTGTCATCTTCTGCTGATTTTCCGCCGAGTCCGAAGACCGAAGCATAAACTAGTTAAACGGTTATCAATCCCAATGACATGACCAGTTAGTAAGTTGAAAGAAGATATAAAACATCAAGTAGAAACTGGCAAATTAAATATAGGAGTTAAAATTTTCCCCAAAATTGTTAAAACTAACATAATAAATGATGACGGGAAAATGGTTGATAACAAATATTCTGTATATGGAAGGAAAATACCCCTGAAACAAATACTTGAAGAAATGACAGAAGAACAGAGAGGAATGGGCATTATCCGTTGGAATAAGGACAGTATCGATAACATATGAATGACTGAAGTGACAATTTATTTTTCTAAAATTGATGAACCAGTTCCTGATGACCTAGAAATAGCACGTATCAAAATTTCAGAGTTAGGACAAAGAAGACATCTTAAAGTTTGACATGACCACTCTGATATTCTTAATCGAACATATTTTAGTATTATGATCTCTTGCATCTATGACCGCGCCTTCTACCTTACAAACCAGGAATATAAAGCCAAATACCCTGACAGAAAACCCGCTCATGTTCAATCTCTTGTTGAAAAACCAAAAATGTATGTATTTGGACAATCAAAAAGCACAGATATTGATCAGATGTCATATACTCCAACACGTATTCAAGATTTACAAACACTCGATCTTCCAACTGTTGGATCCACAGGAATTAAGATCTACGATGCTATGAGAATTGTTACCTGGGACAATCCAGCACGTCAGTTTGAATGTGGACAGCAACGAGGGGGGAACTACAGTTGCCTTTGTGGAATCCATGTGAAAGACCATAGTAATTGGGCTGATGCTCTCCATCAAAAAACCTTATCTCTACAGGAAAGACTAGACATTTTCAAAGAAGGGACAATGTGGAAACATTTCTCAGCTTCAAACATTAATCCTCTTTCTAATCTGAAGAAGAACGACCTAATTGATGAATTGGATTCCAGAGACATAGATGTTTATAACTTGAATAAAACTGACCTCCAGTCCAAATTGTCTGAAATATTACATGGTATTCAACGACCACCAGCACTTATTTGTCCGTCATTATTCAATGATGATACTCTTTCTACTCTTAACTGTCAGCACTATGAAATCAGCAATTGTGAACCATTACATGATATTACCAATGTTGTCCAGAACCTTCTTATAGAATTACCTCATCATATACCAGCATCCTCTCTTCAGAAAGAATATCAATTTTTTTGTGAATTACTAATAGGAGACAAAAATCAGTTTAAGGGTAGCGATGCACGTTTATATGCAATTAAATTAGCACAGTATGAAGAAGGCGTTTTAAATTATGACATACCTCCCTTATGCACTGCATTGACTGAAATTATCAGAATTTGCTACAATACCGAAGATGAAAGATCACCAAAGCAAGTTCTGCGTCTTTATAATCAATGCTTTCAGTTTGGACTCCTTGTAACACATGTAATTGAAAAACCAGTTAAACTGTCTGCTAGAAAGTTTTTCGGCATCTACTTCCATAGCTTGGTTATTCATTTCCCAGAAATCTACCATTTATTTTGTTTGCGATCTTTAATTCGGAAGATGAGGAACGCACGCTTGGAGATTTGCGATCTATCTCAGAGAAGACAAGTAACAGACAGGCTCCTCTTGTTGTCGACAACTGCATGCTTAGGTACTTTGCCAAAGAGAAAAGAAATGATCGATCTGAGAACTTCAAGAAACTGAATTATTTGATATATATTATAAAAATGTGCAAATGTATGTTATAAGATGGAATGAATATTATTTTATTAAAAAAGGAAAATGATCATTGCTATTTCTAATTTACAACATACTGTATCTTACTGCATTACAACTGAATTGTAATTCATTTGTTTTGGGTAAGAAATACATTTAAAACAGGAGATATTGGACTGATTTGATTTTTGGTGTTTAACGCCACTTTCAACAATATTCCAGCAATATCATGGTGACCAGTTTTAGTGGTGGAGGAAGTCGGGAGTACCCAGAGAGAACCACCGAACATGGCCAAGCAACTGGTAAGCTTTATCACATGCGGCTGCGAGTCGAGTGCACCCTTTTTTGTTATGTACACAGCTGGGTTTTAGCCCATGCCGTATTAGTGATAGGCTTGTATGAGTTGTTAGACCCAGCGCAAGATATTGGACAGATGCACACGAGATCAAATAACATAAAACACTTCTATATAAAAAGCAATGGCGGACAACAGTGTAAATACGTCTCTTTCAGTTATATCGTGACGACCAGTTTTAGTGGTGGAGGAAGCCGGAGCACCCAGAGAGCCTAACATATTTTAAATAGGACACCTAGCTAATTTAAGAGGCCAGGAAATGTAATATATGGCTCGGGGACTATCTATACTATTAATAGTGATAGATAGACCCCAATTGGCTATAGTGCACCATCTTTAGCTCACCTCAAGGTTTAACATGCAAACATGTACAATGTTGATTGGGAAAACGAGTTAAAATTCAGGAAATTGAAGAACCCCCCCCCCCCCTCTCCCCCAAACATGGCCGATTGAAATAACATAACCCAGTTTAAAAATTAAAATAGAAAATCTAGTTTTTATCACTGCCAGTAGCAATACTGTACTGTAGTCAATAATATTCAAAAAGTAGCATCCCAAAAATCGCCAGCATGCCGGATAGGACACATGGCATGCATGGTCAGTCAGAAAATGTTTCCGTGGAGGAGAAACCCAATACAATCCTAGTAAAACAAGTTATACCTTTGTTGTTCTGAACGTTATAAACAGAAAATTATTATACATTCACAATAAATTGTCTATTCCGTGTAGAAACTGAACTTACATACAGCGAACAGGTGATGTACAGGTGCTTGGTCGTTCTGAATGAAAGAAAATTACAAGCTTCTTGGAGACTTAGTTTTACAAATAAGGAAGATAAGCCCGCCTACAAAGCTAGAATGACAGTTGAAGAAAAACGTCTATTGCAAGTTTATCCCGATAAAATAAAAAGATATGTGACAAGAACAGACAGAAAATAACATATTTCATCATTTTGGAACAGTAAAAGCGTTTAAGCATTCAAATAATAGACACAATTTAACATTCACGGCAACGAACTGCAAAAGACGCAGGCAAACAACGCGCGCATCTGCTTATAAATATTCATAAGACCAGAAGAGTTATTTCCCCTTACGAAAGTCGATAAACGTTGCATTAACTTGCCTGCGTTATTCATAAGATTTTTATTTCTAAGATATCAAAATAGAAAAGTCTTGTTTTTCAACTAAAAAATGAAGAAAATTCAAAAAAAAATCATAGTGAATGTATTATGAATCTTGTCGTATATATAATTGACACATCCCGTCTCAACAAGTCATTTATATTATATTTTGGATTAAACATACATATGAGATTCCTAAGTTAAAAAGAAAAAAAACTCTTGAAGACTTTCAGGAAATTTATTAAAGATACACGTGTAATTTCCACAGGTGGGTTTTGGAGACTTTAAGGGTCTGCATATGGAATATGCACTTAGGAAATATCTATGCATATAATATGAGAATTAGAAGTACTCCGAAAAGAATTTTTCGTATGTCTCAAGATTTTCATCATTGATGAAACTATTTTTTTTCACGGAAGGTGTTTTCGAAGAGGTTCGCACCGCTATACTTTTTTTTCAATCCGTTATATTCTTTTGCATTTTTGGTATGAGATGGATTGAATAATGCATTTGATTATTGACCAATTGTGGTCGACGATACTTGCAAATATGGTGTTTTCGAAGAGGTTCGCATTGTGAATTTTTTCAATTCGTTTGTAACGCAAGGAAAAGGCGTTGTGTACTTGGACAAAATTTGATGGGATATGCATTAAAATGTACCCTGTACCCGAATATATGCAATAAGACCCCTGAGAACTATACCCAAATGTATGCAGTTAGAAAATTAGTACCTAAATGTGCATATTTGTCACGGACTGAAATAAGATTAATTAGAGTGACTATAGTATGTTAGACTTTGCCTTTGGATTTTGAAAGACGAAATTAAAACGCGAAATTGTGAAAGCGAAAACGCACAAACGAAAAAGCAAAAATTCTAAATTGCGACAGCGAAGAGGCGAAATCGAAATCATTTCTCCATTTTGCGTTTCAACCTTTTCAGGTTTTCGGCTCTCGCTTATTCGCGTCTTTTTTTTTGCATCTTCGCAAGAATGAAGGTGGCCGATTGGTCAAGGCGCTGGACATTACAATCAGGATGTCGACACCGTTGTGGGTTCGATCCTATGTGTGTCAAGGTTTCAAGGCACCTTCTCTAGCTCAGGGTTTCGCCGATTTTCCAGATTGAAATATCGGGTTCCCCCCACAAGACTGGTGACATTGCGAGAACCCTATATCTGTAAAACGGTCGTTCATTTCGCCGTCGGAAAACTTGCCTTTGAGTTTATCATACCTTCACATTCGCGTTGTGAGTTCGACCTACGATTAGGCTAGGTTTAAGGTAAGGTTTAAAATTAGGATTAAGTTAAGGCCTAGGTTTAGGGATAGTGTTGGACCGAGGGATTCGGTGAGGATTAGGCGTAAGGGTAGGGTAATGTCTAGCCTAGAGTTTGCATACTTTAAAGGTATTGGTTGGGTAAGTTTACGTTGAAGTCAGGTTTATGTTAAGACGAGGGGGAAAATTGACTATATAGCCATTTTTCCGGGGGGGGAAATTCTACTATATAGCCACTTTTCCCCCTGTCAAAAACTGGGGGGAAAATGGCTATGTTCAATGATATAGTCATTTTTCCGGGGGGAAAAATGGCTATTCAGTCAGTTTTCCGGGGGGGAAAATGGCTATATAGTCAGTTTTCCGGGGGGAAAATGGCTAGGGGGAAAAACTACTATAGGACACCGGCATCGTAAACAGTAATTGATTTGCACAATGCTCTGGTTATCCTACTTACTGAAATACTAGTTATCACACAGAGGAACATTTGGCTGATCACAGGTATTTCATCTTATCATTGTATATTCTGTTTAGCAAGGAACATGTCTTCATGATGACTTGTCTCGTTTATATTGAATACCAAAACTTCACAAGAATCCATATTAGGGAAATAATACTAAAGGTGCTTATTCTGCTGTCAAAGAGGGAATACACTCATATTGGGACAAGGTCTATTTACGTAATAGCTTCAATCAAATGTCGATACTGAAATACCTGATCTTCTGGATAATTGTAGTTATCGTTCTATATAAGAAATTCCGTCGTCTAAACATGTGACTTTTGTACACGTTACTGACCATTCAGCGTGAGAATGTATAAAGACGTTTCAAAATATCATTAATAATTCGGTTATCTTCAAAATGGTCAGAAATGCTAGAATTTAATAGTAATACATATATCAAAATATTGCGTAATTTTTAGTTGTTCCAATAAAATGTATTTATATTATTCACGGCAACCAATCTCTAACTCATATTCAAATGATACGCTAACGGTAAAGATATCGGGATTTCCGTAAATGCATTGGCGGGATTTGTTCACGTCTACAAGGAGGTAAGTAGCACATTATTATCTTGTATTCAAGCTTTTTTCACAAAAAAGGGCCATGATATTCGACACAATTTAAAAATTCCTACTGCCAAAGTAAACCGTTTCTTTGACTCATTTGCCGTAATGACGCTAGAATATTTCTGCTATCGTGGTCATTGTTACACAGATATTCCATGACAGTGGCAACCGTAACATTTTCGAAGTGATGACTTCAACGTTGCCAACAGGAACTCTTGTTTCAGTAGCTTCCTTGTTAGCAGCATCCTCTATCAAGGACATCCTGAGAGGAGCCACAAGCGATGGAATATCGTAACATCTGAGAGATATATACTCCATATACATATGCTGCTGGAATGTTGCTACATATAAATGGAAAATTCACAATAGAAAAATTGAAATCATCTATTTGTCGTAAAGTTCCGTTCTTAACCGCCCATCACTGTCTATTTCGAGTTGTAGGTCAAGATATGAAGCAGACTTATCTGTTTCCCTTTTATCCTTTATTTCAAGCTCTATGTGATAGGTGCGATCAAGAGAATTATTCAGTGAAAGGACATCATCATTATAAAGGAACGTGAAATAAAAGCATCGAGCTAGCTTCTTTTCGTTGTACTAAGTAAAGATATCTAAATAAAATGCTATAGATTCCAGCAATTACATAAATCCTGAATTTAAGACTGATAGCTGTCGAAGCTGCTGCGTCTTCTTTACTATTCCATGCAATTATCTAGAACTTTCCAAAACATGTGTAGAAATATCTAGAACGTATCAAAATTAGGGGTCAAAATAAAAAAAACTTGACGTATTTTTGATAACCTATTTGCACTGATGATGTAATGTTCTCAACAACAACACATATTCTAATGAACAAAGTAATATCTCATATTAACTATATACAGGTTAATAAATTGGCATTTCCATATTGGCCTATTGATCATCCCGACACCCCGTATCGGGCCAATATGGGTGGAGGGTTGATTACCAGGCCAATATGGAAATGCCCATGCATTAAAATATTTATTACATACTTCCGACATCTAGAAAAGAGACACCCATATTGGCCTGAGATAAAATCGAGGCCTATATGAAAATGATCTTGTAGTAATCCAATAACCGGTTATTATCCCGGGATGTGAAAATATGGACAGTTTACCTCCGGTCATATTGTTCATACAAAAATGCATTTATTTGAACTAAGTATGTAATAAATATACATATCATCTCCTCTATTGAAGAAAAGGTTTGGATACAAACTTTTTACAATACATCTCTATTTCAATTCATCACTCCAGATAAAACATTAGCTCTACGATGATCTTTACATTTAATATGGTTTATAATCAGGATGTATTCTTGCAACATTAATCCTCATTTCGTTGATCAGTGATTTGTATTTTGCACATTGTTATTAAATGTGACGGTATTGTGATAAGTAGGCACCACGAATGGATGAAATGTACAGCAAAATGCTTTTTATTTTCAATTGTGGATTATTTTTTCTGATCTTTGTCACACTTTTAAGCAAATTCGGCAAATCTATATCATCTTAACTCCTTGGAGCAAAACTGCACCAACACCTACATCACTAGTATATATAATTTAATAATTCAGTATGGATTCAATTACATATGGCCAACAATATTTAGCTTATAATGGATGACAATGAATAAACAATAATACAATAATTTTCTCGCCTGATTTAAATTCTCTTATCAAGGCATCGTAGCATACCACTGTTTCATTTTAACTTGGCTTTGTTTCAAATTGTCTTGTTCTATTTCACATTCTCTTGTAAGCTTATACATAAAACACAAAGCCATTTTCTTTCAAAAGGGACTTCCTACAGAGTGTCCAAAAAACAGTTCAAAAGGAATAAAACGTAAGGATGTGTGAAAGGCCTCCCTTGTAGCAAACAGTAGGATGTGGACCCCATCATCCCAATCTTTGTGACTGTCTGGACAAAATGTTTTCATCATATTTTTTAAGGTCTGGTGAAATCTGTCCAGAGCCCCTTGAGACTCAGGGTGATATGCATTATATTGAAACTGTTTTATGTTTAATTTAATTCATGCATAACTTGCTTAAATAAATGAGACATAAATTGGATCCCTGATATGACCGAGTTGTGTTAGGAAGACCCACAAAAGTAAAAATAAAATAGGTAGAGCCTTAGTTATAGTTTTAGCTTTAATAATCCTAAGTGGAATGATTTCAGGTGGATGCACACATTATAGTTAGCAAACAAAGGTTGCCTTATTTAGTGTTAGGAAGGGGCCCTACACAGTCAACAATAACCCTACAGAAACGGGTACTGGTCGGAGCGGAGCTACACAAATGTTTTGATTCGATTTTCCCATAACTTTGCAGATGCTACAAGTTCTACAGTCCTCGGTTGCGTCTCGTCTTATGTTCGGTCGGTAGAAATGGGCCAATATCATGTTGGAGGCTTTCTTAACACCCAAGTGTTGTCATTTTCGAATCATCGGCCAAGCTCATATCTTCTTTCCGGTATTCTTCTGGTACCAATATCTGGCATATCACTTTCCATTCAGTCGCCATTTTTACATCAATACTTAGTCTTTCATGAAATAGTAATTAGTAAATATGAACCTTCTCTGCCTGCTCTATTGAGAATGTGAGCTCTTCCTTCTGCGCACTAATAAGTCATTCCCTAGTCAAAAGGTCTTTACTGACATATCTTATTGTTTACTTAAGAACAGGATCATCACTCATTGACCTTTGGACCTGGACTGAATCAAGGTTGCATTTTTACTCCTCATCTGTATTTAGACAGGATTTGTGTCCTTGTCTGTAAAATAACGAGACATATCGCTATCACTGTGTAAAAGGGTGATGGTTGACATCAGCAAAGAAATATGTCTTTTAATTCACTTGCTTGCTAAATAAAAGGATCATGACCCATTGACCTTTGGTCCTGAACCGTATCAAGATGGCATTGGTAATCCTCATCTGTATTTAGACAGGATTTGTGTTCCTTTTCTATAAAATAACTATGCATATCCCCATGTCTATGTAAAAAGTGTTCGTTGACATCAGCCAAACAAATGTGTCTTTTAATTCAACATCACTTGTTTCTATGGTACCATCTTCCAATAAAGTATATTTTCTTTCCAGGGGCTTTTTCATGTCTAAAGTTACAGCACATGCAGCATAAACCCCTGTATTTTCTAATTCATTTTCTTCGTAACTATGCTCCTCGAATACTATTGGGTCCATTATAGCCTTGTTACTGGCCTAATCGATACCAAATAACAACGAACTATCCTCAACAGGAAGCATAGATCTTATCCCATCTACAGCCTGTCCCGAAACAAAGTCTAATTTTGAATTAATGCGATGGAGTGGAACACTATGAAAACATGGGTCTACCCCCTGTAGCACCATATTTGCACCAGCCGAAGTCTTCCCCGATAAAGGTACACTATTTTCTAATATTAAAGGAGACATGCAAAGGTTTTCAGTATTTGATTGTATTGCTTTACTCTATAAAGATACATAAATAAGGCCGAAAAAGCAAAGTTTTGATGAAAAGTGTGTCATCGTTTATCTGTAAACACAGGCAAGTTGATGGTTTGTTGTCGCAGTTTATCATCAGTATCTCATCTTGCTAAGCTAAGACTGTGAGGTTATTCTGGTCTTATCAGTCTGCTGCGCCTACGAGGATAGCATAGCTTCTCGATATTATGATGATGAAAGTGACCAACGTGACATCACATGCATCAATTCAACATAGAAAATAATACATTGAACACATATTAATTAAAAAAAACCAAAAACATTTAATTTGAAATAAAATATATTTAAAAAAAAATACATGTCGAATGTTTGTACTCTATAGCTAGCTGCTTACTTCTATTTAGACAATATTCACCAGGGAATTTATCAATAGGCTTCTCTTAAAAAAAATATTGTATAAGAAATAGGAATGATAAATACAATATAACTCTGGTTATGTGTACATGAAATATTATCTTCACATTTTCCTCCCTTTAATGCATTTTTACATAAAACGTATTACTGATGAACTTGTTAGTAATCGGTGAATAGAGAACAGCGAGATGTGGAATTCATGTCCGTGACACTAAGTTATTACATTGTATAACCTTCAATTCCTTTAGTCGTAATTTACAAAGTTTACTTTAAGGGGTCCATAAAGTGTAATTTTACACATTTTCGAGAAAAAAAAGGCAGTAAAGATTAAATCATTGTCATGATATATATCTACGATTTTAAGGGACCAACTACCATAAACCATTAAAAATTAATACGAGTCCCCAAAAGTAAATGATCCCTATAATGCCTTAGTGTACGTTTGGGAACCCACTAACTATATCTACGATTCGCATCATGAGACAACAACATTAACCATACAGTATGATGCGAGTCCCCTAAAGTAAATGATTCCTATGATGCCTTGGTGTACTTTAAGGGGCCCTCTACCATACATAGCTGGTTCATATCATAAGGCAACAACATTCGTAATAGAAAAATGGTGAGTGCCCGGGGTTTTTTTTGAAGATATGTAGAGACCCTAGAGTACATTAAGGCCTGACACAATTATTCACCTAAGCAGAACATTTTACACAATCTACAAAATAAATCGTTGCTCCGTATTCAACAATTGACGACAAACCACACTGTATGACAATGTACATGTATCTCAGAGGAGGATCCAGACCTTTCCATAATGGGGGCCGTTTTAGTTCAGACACCATTTTTTCTAGAAATATCAAAAGATATCGACACGTAATTCATAGCGAAAATTACAAGACATGGTAAAAAAAAATGACAAGGACGAAACTGGAAATGTTCTGTTCAATTTAATATATTGTTACCCGTCTATAGCATAGCACAAAAAAGGGGAATATTCTGGCCAGGTCATGAGCAAAAATAAAATAAATATGATGTCACGCAACGAAACAAAGCGAAATATAGCATATGTAGACGACTTGATAAAAAATAAAAAAATATATATATGAAATGTCCCTCGTAAACATCAGAGCCAAAGAGGTCTTATTCAGAATTTCTGCGTAAATAAATTCGGGGTTTGTCATTGTGTTAACCTTGCTAGCTAAGGAAATTGCCTTTTTTTTTTACACAAATATACCTAGAAATGCTATGGTTTATTTTGCGTAGAAAACAAACGAGCAACGTGTTAGACAGCAAGACATATTTGCAGCTAGGGGCGATATAACCCAATTTCGACATCGAGAGGTGCGTTAGGAGGGGCTAATAATGATTTCAAAGCAAACAATTACTATTTTATGGGGAAAAAAGTAGAGTGCGATCGTGCCACCTCTCCTTTGTATGAACCAGGAGTACATCTCCGCTTTGAAATCTGAACGCCTACGTCTTTTTTGGTATACATTGATAATATGTACAGTCTACATTTTAAAGGAAAGACAACAATTTTGAGTCAGAATTGAAATTGATTAAATTTTATTCGCACGGTGTTATGCCAAAATGCGCTATGGCACGGCGATGACTGTTTGATATTTCACATTTTCTAAGAAGAAAGACCCGTCATGTACATGCACGATGAACCCACGGGAGTATATCCTAGAACCACGTATTTATTCTTTCATTTATTTAGTATATTTTAATAAGCGTTTTTTTTTAATTAGTATTCTTTGATAAGTCATGAACGAGGAAAGGACCGGGAAGTGCTTGCGACAAGTGGAACATATCCGTGGTCATTTGTGACACAGATATTCCATAACGGTCAACCAAGTCGTGGTTGCGACCGTAAAACTTTCGAAGTGATGACCAATGTCCACCAGCCCAACCGTTTTGCACACAAAAAAATAATATGGTATGATTATCTTTGTCCCCATCAAAAGAAGAAATGACACGAACGACGTTAGGACAGAATTGTTTTAAAGGGGAATAACCATGATTGATTTTTCATGTAAGTTTACCTGACGATTTCGCACAAAAGTCTTGAGAAAATATAAAATTATTAACATTTTCTATCAAGGTACTAAAATCACTATCTAAAAATGTGTAAATCTGAATGAAAAGTATGACCTTTGCATTTCACCTTAACGTTTTCGTTTTGGAGTAATGGAATTCCATTATATAATGAATTGAATCTTCAAATATTTTGGAGATTTAATAGTATTTTTATTTAATCCTAGATTTAAACATGATATATTTAGGCTATTTATAATTTTTAAATCTAAATTTTTCCATGACCAAACAGTGCATGGTATAAAGAATGTCGTAAACATTATGAGTTTACTCTATGGTGTTGTATAGTTTTAATCGTTTCGGAGATTGTGATCACTTATATTTTATGCTGTAGGAGGTAGACAATTATCCAAATATTGAGGACATAGTGTATTATGCATTTTGTAAAATGTTGTCAGAATGCGATAGTTACGCCTAGAAGACAAATATTCCCACCTTGTTTCAAAGGAAAGAGAATCTCTACTTGCAAATTGTGTTCAACCAAAACATCGCAGGAATATTCTATTTTTTTCCTTATGAAAGTAAGACATATATTTGATAGAGTTTGCTTGCAAAGAGTACACTTCAGTTTTTTGAGAACATTAACGTGCTTGAAAGTACAGCTGCTATATATAATGGTAAAATCGTAGACACAGGTGCAACAGAGTTACCTCTTATACATGTGTACATGAACTCTAACTTAATTTTTGATTGTATTAGAATTGGGTTAAAAAACACGCACACATTTGTCTAAAATAATTGTCATCAAACATCATATCAATTGATCATACCGTTAACTTACATTGGGGAATCATGGCTATCATAGTAAAACTGACATCATACACAGTGGTTGATTGGGACTCTAATGAAGCAACTTTCCATTGCACAATGCTCTGGTGATCCTACTTAATGAAATATTAGCTATGACAAAGAGGAACAAGTCATTCATCTCATCATTGCATATTCTGTTTAACAAGGAACATGATGACTTTTCTCGTTTATATTGAATACCAAAACTTTACAAGAATCCACATAGAGGAAATAATACTACATATGTCTAACATGTTGACTGGTGTCATATTGGGACAAAGTCTATGAACGTAGTAGTTTCAATCAAATGTGGATACTGAAATACTGGATCTTCTGGATACTTGTAATTATCGTTCTATTTCAGAAATTTCGTCTGTCTTTCTCTACACTTTACTGACCATGCACCGTCGGAATGTATAAAGACGTTTCAAAATATCATTAAGAACGCGGTTATCTTCAAAATGGTAAGACACGTTACAAATTGATAGTAATACATATATCAAAATATTATGTAATTTTGAGTTGTTTCAATGCAAGGTATGTATATTATTGTAAAGAAGAACATCCCATTTCAATAAATGTAGCTATTTAGAAATACGGTGTTTCAAATCATGTTCAATGAATGAATGCTCCCAATCTTTACCTATTACTGTCTTAAGGAATACACATAGCAAAATATCGCGAAATTTGGAGTTGTTTCAATAAAATGTATTCATATTCCTGTTCAGAACATATGCACAGCCCATTCTAATTAAAATAGCAAATACGGTGATTGAAAGAGGGTTCAATTAATAAATTCCATCGATCTTTACCTGTTACATTTTACTTGTATGTTTGATTAGAATTAAAAAAGTTATTTTATTTTGTCTTGGAATTTGAATAGTTTGCGTAAATTATTCTTAAACAACATAAATTATACATATAAATGTATTCTAAGTCATAGAATGTCAACAACAACAAAAAAATAAGAATATTGACAACAGAAACAATTCGTAATGGTGTTGAATGTGTCTGATTGTATTGATGTGATTATATATTGGAATGCAAATAACTGTAAAATAAATATTGAATAAAGTTGTATTGTAAGTCATAGAATGTCAACAACATACTAAGAATATGGACAACGGATCAAATTTCGTAATGTTGATGAAAGTGTCTGATTTGATTGATGTGATTTTATATTGGAAGAAAATAAATGTCAAGTAAAAATTATACATCAATACTACAAACTTTGTTATTCTATGTAATTGTAATTCAACGTAACTTATTGGATAAAGTATAATACATTTTAATAATTCATCAACCATTCATGATTTGATCGATAGCATGAATAACTAATGTTACGAAAAGTTTTTTCTGGAATATTCTAGTAACAGAAAGATACAACCAACAATCAATTCATTTTCATTTTTTTAATATAACAACAAAATTTACTTCATATTGTTCTACAATTACACAAATCAAATTAATAAATTATTATTGGCCTCTTTGTCAATGTTCAAATTTAATTTCCTTTAGAATAAATGATATTCTACTTTCCGGTATATTAGTTCGATCCTTTTCTATGAAAATGTATTCTTGTTGAATTAAAATATCTTTTAGTTCTAATCCTGAAAGTTTCAAATATTGGCCGATGAAATTGTTAATAGTTCAATGACTTTACAAGGAAGAGTTTGAAGAGACCAAAGGGGCAATCAGAATTCGTATATCAAAGAACAGACAACACAATGGCGAAAAGAAAAGTACAAAAGGAAAAACAACAATCTACAATACATACATATAAAGCTAAAGGTCCAGTAACAGGAGTCCCAATAAAGACCGGGGTGAACGCATGTGCTCCAGAAGGGTCTGTAGATCCTGATCCACTAGTGGCACTCATCGTGTTGATATAGTTACAAACCCAATAATAAGTCATGAATGAGTAAAGGACCGTGAAGTGCTTACGATAAGTGGAACATATCGGTGGTTATTGTGACACATTTATTCCATAACGGTCAGCCAAGTCATGGCGGTGACCGTAACATTTTCGAAGTGATGACTTCACCTTTATCGAAAGGAACCCTTGATTGCAGTAGCTTCCGTGTTAGAAGCATCCTCTAACAAGGAAGTCTTGATAGGAGCCACACGCTCTGAAATATCGTATCATCAGAAAGATATATTCGTATTATGCAGGTTCTGCTGGAATGGTGCTACGTATAAATGGAAAGTTCATAATGGGAAAATTTAAATCATCTCTTTTATCGAAAAGTCTCGTTCTTGGTCATCCCTCACTGTCTATTTCGAGACGTAGGTCAAGATATGAAGTGGACCTATCTGTATTTGTGGTATCCTTTATTTCAGGCTCAATGGGATATATGCGATCAACATAATTATTTAGTTAAAGGACATCATCTTCATAGCGGAACGTGAAATTAAAGGACCGGGCTTCTTTTCGTTTTACTAAGTAAAGATATTTAAATACCGTGTTATCTATTCCAGCTATTACATAAATCCTAAATCTTAGACTGACAGCTCTCGAAGTTGCTGCGTCTTATATTAATATACTTTTTCAGGAAATTCTCTAGAACTTTCCAAGCAATGTGACCTTGTTTATACATAAACAATTTCTAGAAATATTTAGAAGATATCAAAATTCAAGGTCAAAATTAAAAACTTGTGAACAACTTGACGTATGTTTGATAACCTATTTGCACTGATGATGTAATTTTATCAACAACAAAAAATATTCTAGTGAACAAAGTAATATCTCATATGTATTATATATACATAGCATCTCCTCTCTTGAAGAAAAGGTTTGGATACAAACTGTTTGCAATAAATCTTTATTTCAATTCATCACAATATTATCCAACTCTAGACAAATAATTAGCAATAAAATTATCTTTACATTTAATATGTTAATCAGTGATTTTTATTTTGCATTTTGCTAATAAATGTGACCGTATTGTGATCAGTAAACACCACGAATGGATAAAATGTACATCAAAATGCTTCAAAGATAAAAATAAGACAAGTATTTTGTTTCCGCAATTGTGGATTAATGTTTCTGATCTTTGTCAAAATTCAAAGAAAAATAGCAATTCAGCACATCTATGTCATCTTTACCTTCTTGGAGCAAAACTGCACCAACACCTACATCACTAGCATCCACTGTTAGCTTATATTCTTTCAAGAAGCCTTGTGTTGTTACCTGATATATTTGTCTTTTCTTTCTTCTCGTAGGTGTATTCACGATATAAATTAAATCATTCAGTCTAGATTCAATTACATCTGGACAAAAATATGTAGCTTGCACTGGATGACAATGAATAGGAAATAACACACTAACTGTCTCGCCTGGTTTGAATTATCTTATCATGGCATCATTAGCATACCACTGTTTCATTTTAACTTGGCTTCGTTTCAAATTGTCATGTTCTATTTCACATACTCTTGTAAGCTTATGCATAGAATACTCCACATAATCTAAAATACTAATAACAGTATTTTCACAAAGCCATTTTTCTCTCACAAGGGACTTCCCACAGAGTGTCTAAAAACAAGTTCAAAAGGACAAAAACCTAGAGATTCTTGAAAGGCTTCCCTTACAGAAAACAGTGGCATGCAGATCCCATCATCCAAATCTTTTTGACTGTCTAAGCAAAATGTGTTATCATATTTGTTAAGGTCTGGTGAAATCTTTCTAGAGCTCCTTGAGACTCACGGTGTTATGCATTATATTTAAGCTGTTTTTAATTTAATTTAATTTATGCATAACTTGCTGAAATAAATGAGACATACAATTGGATCCTCATTTGACTGAGTTGTTTTTGGAAGACCCACAAAAGTGAAAAACAAAACAGTTAGAGCCTTAATTATGATATTAGCTTTCATATTCCTAAGTGGAATTGCAATAGAAAAAATCCGGAGGAAGCACACAGTATGGTTAGTAAATATGTATTTCCTTATTTAGTCTTTGGAAGTGGCCCCACACAGTCAACCCGTACCCTACTGAAAGACTCTTCAAAAGAGAGTACGTACCGGAGTGGAGCTACACGAAAGCTTTTAATCATTTCCCCCATAACTCGGCAGATGCTACAAGATCAACAGTTCTCGGCTACGTCTCGTCTTATATTCGGCAAGTAGAAATCAGCCATTATCCCGTTCGAGGTTTTGTTAACACCCAAGTGTTCAGTCATTGACGAATCATGCGTCAGGCTCACAGCTGCTTTCCTGTATTCTTCCTGTACCACTGGCAGGCAGATCACTTTACATTCATCTTACACAGTTGCATGTGGCGTCGCCATTTTATCATCGATGCTTAGTCTTTCATGAGATAGCAAACATTAGCATTCTCTGCTTTCTCTACTAAGAATGACTTAGAACATAGTAGTACAAGCTCTTCCTTCTGCGCACTGATAAGTTGTTCCCTAGTGAGAAGGTCATTACTGACATATCTTATTGTTGGCTTAAGAACAAGACCTTCACTGATTGACCTTTGGTTCTGGACTGTTTCAAGATGGGATGTTTAGTCCTCAGACAGAATTTGTGTTCCTTGTTTATGAAATAACGAGACATATCGCCATCACTATGCAACAAGTGATCGTTGACATCAGCCAAAATAAAATGTGTCTTTTAATTCAACATCACTTGTTTCTATGGTACCATCCTGCAATAACGTATCCTCTTCTTCCAGAGACTTGTTCATGTCTAAAGTTACATGCAGGAAAAATCCCTGTATCTCTTTAATTATTTCTCTTCATAACTAGGCTCCTCGGAGATTATTGGGTCCATTATAACTTTGTCGCCGACCAAATCGATACCAAATAACAAAACAATATCCTCAACAGGAAGTGTAGGTCGTACCCCCAACCTGTCCCGAAGCAAAGTCTGATTTTGAATTAATGTGATGGAGTGGAACACTATGAAAACCTGTGCCTACCCCCTGAGACAACACATTTGCACCAGCTGAAGTATTCCCAAATAAAGGTAAACTGTTTTCTAACATCAAAGGTGAAAGGCAAAGGTTTTGAGTATTTGATTGTATTGTTTTACTCGATAGAGATACATGAATAGTGCCGAAAAAGCAAATTTGTGACGCCAAGTGTGTCACCGTTTATCTGTAAACACAGGTAAATTTATGGTTTATTGTCGCAGTTTATCATGAGTATCTCCTCTTGGCAAGCCAATACTGTGAGGTCATTCGGTTCTTATCAGTCTGCTGCGCCTACGAGGATATCATAGCTTCTCGATATTCTGATAATAAAATTGACGAAAGTGACATCACAGGCATCGATTCCACATAACACATTAAAAACATACAAATTAAAAAAAAAATCATTTAATTTGAAATAAAATATATATAAAAAAAAAGACATGCCGAACTTTTATACTCTAGCTCTTTACTTACATTTAGACAATATTTGCCAGGGAATTTATATATAGGGTTCTCTCAAAAAATATTGTATAAGAAATATGAAAAATAAATACTAGTAACTCTGGTTATTTGCACATGAACTATTTTTTACATAACATGTATTACGTATGACTTGTTAGTAAATATCGTGAGACAACAAAACCAAGTCTCATAGGACAAAAATGATACATTATATTGTTAGTGTACTCATTTTTTTAGGATATGTAGAGCCCCCTAAAGTACACGGAGGCCTGACACACGGATTCACTTGAACAGAAAAGTGTACCCAATCTACAGCAGAGATCGTTGTACCGTACTCAACAATTGACGACATACCACAATGTACGGCAATGTACATGTATATCAGAGGCAGATCTAGGCCTTTCCATAATGGTGGCCGCTTTATTTCAGAAACCATTTCATTTTACAAATATCAAAATATACCGAGACGTAATTCAAAGCGAAAAATGACAAGGACGAAATTTGAAATGTTCTGTTAAATATAATATGCTTTTACCCGTCTATCAACTAGCACAAAAAGGGGGGGCCTGTCCGGCTTTGGGGACTCATATGTGTCTCTTAGGGGATGGCCATTTGATTCTGAGAGGGATCTAGAATTTTTTTAAATAAATATTCTGGCCAGGTCATGAGCAAATATTAAATAAATCTCCTGTCATGTAACGAAACGAAACGAAATACAGCATATATAGAAGATTTGATAATAAATGAAAAAATAGATACAACAAATGTGGCTCGCAAACATCAGAACCAAGGAGGTCTTATTCTGAATTTCTGCTTAAATAAATTAGGTGTTTTGCCATTGTGTTATTCTTACTAGCATAAAAAACAAAAGATCAACATGTTAGACAGCAATATATGTTTGAATCTAAGGCGATATAGCCCAATGTCGATATCGAGAGGTGCGTTGGGAGGGGTTTATAATGTTTTCAAAGCAAATAATTACTGTTTTCTGACAGAAAAAACGGGGATCATTCGGATCTGATCGTGTCACCTCTCCTTTGTATGAACCAAGAGTACATCTCCGATTTTTTGGTATAGATTGATAATAGTTATGGTCTACATTTGAAAGGACAGACAAAAATGCTATGTCAGAATTCAAAATGACTTGACATTTTTTCACAGTTTTATTCCAAAACGCGTCATAGCACGGCAATAACTGTTTGATATTTCATATTTGTTAAGAAGACAAATCCATAATATATATGCACGATGAACCCACGGGAGTATATGATAGAACCACGGTATTTATTCTTTCATTTTAGCATATTTTTTCAAGCGAATTGTTTTGATTAGTATATTTAGATAAGTCATGGACAAGGAAAGGACATGGAAGTGTTTACGACAAGTGGAACATATCCGTGGTCATTTGTGACACATATAGTCCATAGCGGTCAACCAATTGGTGGTTGCGACCGTAAAACTTTCGAAGTGATGACCAATTTCCCCCGCCCAACGCTTTGCACACAAATAAAGAATATGGTATGATTATCTTTGTCCCCAAATAAAAGAAGAAATAACACGAACGACGTCACGACATGATCTTTTTAAAGGGGAATAACCATGAATTATATTTCCCGCGGTTTTAAGCAAATTTACCTGACGATTTCGCACAAAGGTCTTGAGAAAATAAAAAAAATATTACAATTTTCTATCAAGGTACTAAAATCAATATCTAAAAATGTGTAAATCTGAAAAAAGTTATGACCTTTGCATTTCACCTTTTAAGTTTGGAAAGCTCCCGTATTGCGCAATATGTTAATGGTTTGTTGACTGGTTTTATTACAAATCACTTTGTTATAAAGGGATTATAATTCTCCATAATATCAAACTGAGATTTTAGAAACTTTATATTAGCCCTTTCAATTACAATGGGCATGAGAGGGTCTTTTAAGCATTACATGCTATAGAACCTTGCGGGGGACTCTGATTGTTTCTTTTAAGAACATTCAGAAACAATGTGTCCTTTTTCTTACAATAGGGAGGAAATTTAGCTGATTCCCTATTATTTATTTCGGGAAGTCTGTAGATATTTTTAATTTTTTCTCCCAAGAACCTGATTTTGGTTGATCAAAATGGTTATAAGAAAGGATCTATTCTGAACATAATTCAAATTCGGGACACTTCCGGCTCTTTTATTTTTCAAAAACCTTAATCTATGCGTCAGTGCATATTCATACGCCATATTGCTTGCTTCTACTAAACTTTAAAGGTAATGTTCATCAATTATGTCTTAATATCTGAATGAATGCATTGTTTAAATTCTTCAATAAGAATTGCTTTGCCTTAATCTATCAACATTTGTAGTTACTTCGTTAGAAGTGAAGCCCTTTTCAAACAAAAGTTCTTTTTCACGGTCAAAGTCAACGTGAATTTGATCATCCCGTTTTCTACAAATTTTACACTTTTGCAGATAAGCCTCCGTTACCAATTCATATGCTTTCAAAATGGCTTCTTTCACTTCTTCTTAATTTGAACTTGTATCTCGGGCTTTCCTTGTCAGGACACTCTGTAAATGTAAGGTCTAGTATTCATTGGGCGAAACCAGATTTTTACCAAGTTTCTCAAAATGAACAAACTATTTGTCCACTTCTTTCTCCAAAAAAGGTGGAACAAATCTGATGTACTTCACAACATCACATTTATTTTGTACTTGAAGGTAATACCAAAGGCACTCTCTCCTCTTTTTCTTCTTTAGAAAGCATAAATTGTTCAAGTTCAAGTTCTTTCATTTTTAATTGCATTTGCATTTCTTCAATTCTTCTTTTTTCTTGCATTCTTCCTTTTCTATTTTTTTAAGTCTGAGATTTTCTTCAACTTATTTTAATCCGATTTTTTCTTGCATTTCAATTTCTCTCATTTTTACTGTATCAACCCCAAAAATTGTTAACCAATTCCAAGTCATCTTCACCCAAGATCTCCTTATCGACAATAATGTTACGGATTTCAAATTTTAACATGGTAATTTTAACCTCAAATTTCAATTATTTGCATAGCAGTAATAATTCTGATTGTTAGTGCCTTAAACACCTCCCTCTTTGAATCTGACATCAATTATTATGCCGAAAATACCATTTTGAATGTTGGTTGTAATAAATAAATAACTAAAGAAAATATAGACTTCTATAAATCATTTCTTTTTAATAATCTTCTCTTACAAATAATCGTCCTGGCGGTTTATACCTTAATTACAGTTACGTAAAGGATTTTTTTCTAGTGTATTCTAGTAACAGAGAGGCACAACCAACAATCAATTAAGTTTATATTCTTTAATATATTAAACAGATTTACTTAATACTAATATACACTCACACATATTAAATTGATAAATTATAACGAGCCTGTCTGTCAATGTTCAAATTTAAATCCCTTTAGATTAAATTATTTTGTCCTTTCCTTGGTATATTAGATTCCTATGAAAGTGAATTCTAGTTAAATTAAAATATTCCACAGTTCTACTCCTGAAAGTGTCCGAATATTGGCCGTTGAAATTGTTAATAGTTTAATGTTCAAGTCAGCCGTCATCACCAAGTAAATATATCCAAGTGCAATGCTATAGATTCCAGCTATCATACAAATTCTAAATTTTAGACTGACAGCTCTCCAAGTTGCTGCGTCTTACATAATATTTCATGAAATTCGCTAGAACATTTAAAAAATGTGACATTGTTTACTTATTTAAGCAATGTGTAAAAATGACTAGAACATATCAAAATTCAAGGTCAAAATTAAAAACGTGAAAACAACTTGACCTATTTGTGATAACCTATTTGCACTGATGATGTAATGGTACCAACAAATATTTTAATGATTAAAGTAATGTCTAATATCTATCATAATTATAAAACACTAAATATACCACACCATCAGTAAAGCTGTCATATCTAATGGTAAAACACTAAATATAACACACCATCAGTAAAGCTGTCATATCTAATGGTAAAACACTAAATATACCACACCATCAGTACAGCTGCCTTATCTAATAGTAAAACACCATATATATCACATCGTCAGTACAGCTGCCATATATAATGGTAAAATCGTAGACACAGCTGCAAAGGAGCTTTCTCTAACCCATATGTACAGGAACTCTCATTTCATTTTTGATTGTGCTAAAATTAGGTGCACAAACACACACATATTTGTCTAAAATAATTGTCATCAAACATCATATAAAGTCATCATAACGTTAACTTAAATATGAGTATCACTGCTATCATAGCAAAACGGCATCATAAACAGTGGTTCATTTGGGCACTACTGATGCAACTTCCCATTGCTCTGATTATCTTGCTTACTGAAATACTAGTTATGACAAAGAGGAGTATGTGGTTGAAGCATGTGGCTGATGACAAGTCATTCATCTCATCATTGAATATTCTGTTTAACAGTGAACTTTTTTCCAGTTTTGCTATTTCTCGTTCAAAGCACCCATCCCAAACCTCGCAAGCATATTCTAATGTTGTCCTTATGCAAGTAAGATATACCTCTATGACATATGTACATGTACTTATTGTTTTAGAAATGGGTGCACAGACACACCCACATTTGTCTAATATAATTGTCATCAAACATCATATCAATTGATCATAACGTTAGCTTATATTTGGATATCACGGCTTTCATAGTAAAACTGGCATCGTAAGCATTAATAGTTGTTGTTTGGGCTCTAATGAAACAACTTTCCATTGCACAATGTTCTGGTCATGCTACTTACTGAAATACTAGCTATGACAAAGAGGAACAATTGGCTGATTACAAGTCATTCATTTTCACCATTGAATATTCTGTTTAACAAGTAGCCTAATTACTTTTCTCGTTTACATTGAATATCAGAAATTCACAAGAATCCATATAGAGAATGTAATACTACAGGTGCTTATTCTTTTTCACGAAAACATTTTGACTGCTTCGAAAGACGGAATACAATCGTAATGAGTCAAAGTCTATTTACGTAACAATTTCAATCAAATGTGGATACTGACATACTGGATCTTCCATACTTTACAAACCATTCATCGTGGGAATGAATAAAGACGTTTAAAAATATCATTAATAACGCGGTTATCTTTAAAATGGTAAGAACCGTTACAAATAAGGGTAATAATAAAATCACCGAACTCCGAACAATCTTACAAAGGGAAAGTCAATACTCATAAATATGTAAACAGACAAGAACAGTCAACAAACGCAAAACTGTGAAAACCGTAATGATCCTGACTTGGTACAGGCATTTCTAAAGAAATGGTGGGTTGAATTAGATTTTAAAGCGCCAAATCTCCCGCTCTCATTACTGTTCGATTGATGAAATAAGTTATTTTATTTTGTCAAACATGAAAAAAGACAAAATACGCTACACCAAAAATTGATTCTGATTGCTCCTTTGGTATCTTCCAACACTTCTTACCACTAAGTTGGAGTTCCGTATCGATGACATATCTGTAGAGTTCGGAGTGCACATTTGTCAACAACGTGTTTTATATTAAAAAAAGCATTTCCTAAGACATATTATTGTCATATAAGGAACATACTTTTCTATAAATTAAGCAGTATATATATCAAAATATGGTGTAATTTTGAGTTTTTCAATAAAATGTAATTATATTATTGTGAAAAAAAACCTCCCATTTGAATTAATGTAGCTATTTAGAAATACGATGTTTCAAATTAGATTCAATGAATGGATGCTCCCAATCTTTACCTATTACAGTCGTAAGTAATACACATAGCAACATATTGCGTAATTTGGAGTTTTTTTCAATAAAATGTATTCATATTCCTGTTCAGAAAAAATACACAAGTCATTCTAATTAGTGTAGCTATTCAATAATACGGTGTTTCAAAGTGAGTTCAATTAATGTATACCCTCAATCTTTACCGGATACACCTTACTTGTAAGTTTCATTATAATTATAAAAGTTATTTTATTTTGTCTTCGAATTTGAATATTTTGCGTAAATTATTCTTATGCAACGTTAATTATACATATACATGCAATGCAAGTCATAGAATGTCAACAACAAAAATATGAATATTGACAACAGCAAAAGTAAATAACTGTAAAATAAATAATATACACATCAATCCTTGAAACTGTGATACTCTATGTGGTTGTGTATCAACGTAACATATTGAATAACGTTTCAAAACGTTTTAGTCTTCAACAAATCATGATTTGATTGATAACATACCACACCCTCAGAACAGCTGCTGGATCTAATACTAAATAGTAGACACATGGGCATGGTGACCTCACATATGCACAGCAATGGTGAAAACTTTAATTTGGGTATCACGGCTATAATAGTAAACCCGGCATCTTAAACAGGTGGTGATTTGGGCTCTAATGAACGAACTTTTGATTGCACAATGCTCTGGTTATCCTACTTACTGAAATACTAGTTATGACAAAGAGGAATATTTGGTTGATCACATGTCATTCATATCATCATTGAATATTCAGTTTAACACGCAACATAGTGACTTTTCTAGTTTATATTGAATACCAAAACTTCACAAGAATCCATATAAAGGAAATAATACTACAGGTGCTTATTCTTTTGGAACGAACCAATTGTTGATAAATATGGCTAACATTTTGACTGCTGTCAAAGAGGGAATAAAATCATATTACAAATAATGAAGTTTCAGCAATTTGTTGAAGGTGTCTGATTTGATTGCTGTGATTTTATTGGAAGGGGCAATCAGGAATGTACAGCTTAGAGACACTGGCACTATTGGTTACATATGCCACATGACGAAGACAAACAAACACAAAAGCACAACACAACACAGAAAATTAAAAAAGATGAACAACATGGGCCTCACCAAAAGTCAGGTGCTCGTGAAGAGAATGCAGTTCCTGTGTGGTGAATATTAACAGAGCTCGATCCACATATATACCCTTCGCATGTCCCCATGTGGCACATAGAGGCAACTAATGGCTGCCATATGTCTTGAGGCTGATACTTGTATTCATGCGGAATTTAGTTTTCATGCACAATTCTTCTATTTCTACCGACATTTGATTCATTGAAATATAAAATGTATCATGTTGATAAGCAAATGCATACTATTAGATCGTGGATATGAAACAATTGTATGTGGATTGCAAACTGCGAAACATGGAGGAATTATTGTTGATTATTTGTCATTTGAGTATCTTCTTGTCTTGATATACCTTTTGGGATTTTTTACCAGTTATACCGGGGATGTAAATAAAAAAAAATTATATGATTTATCCTAGAGCATATAACGTGCGCATGTAAATGTGGACACTTCACTTTCTGTTCAATTTTTTTCCAGTTTCACCAAAAAATTAGTAATTCAAACAAGGCCTTTGCCTTAATTTGAATATTGATAGAACTATCATGTTTGTTCAGTTGCTTTGAATATTAATTCAATGGCTACAATGCGAAAAAAAACTAATTACAGCAAAGTAATCCCATTTGTTCCTCTTGTGACATAAACTTTGGTATTAGTACCGCATCAACCAAATACTGACCGCCTTCAACAATCTGAAGATTTTTGTCAGAGCCTGTTCTTCTTCCACCAAATACTGACTGCCTTCAACAATTTGAAGATTTTGTCAGAGTTTGCACAAGACAACTGCAAAAGACTAAAACTAGTTGAATGCACGGGTAATATTGATTTTTGCTTAGCGCCAAATTAAGCATTATTTCATTCATATCATGGCGTGAACACACTATATATATTACATTCCTCATCTACATTGATTGATTGATTGGTTGATTGATTGGTGCTTAGCGTCAACGCAGTCGATTATAAGATGTTTCAGTGAAAAACTGGAAATAGATGGAATGCATTCCGATCATTCCTCCTTATTTAGCAAATAACTGTTAATAAATATACCATGAATAATACGACAGCTGGTCAAGACCACCAAGTCGTTGTGATTTGGACCGTAGGAACAAAGAGTCCTACCAATTGACTAATGTATTCCGTGCAATTTGCTATATCTTTGCTGGTTTCAACTGTCCTTGCAGTGTTTTAAATAAACATTAAAGAAAACCGAATTGCCAACCACACCATGAATTGACAATCAAGAGAAACTGGCAACTTTGGAAACACAAGAAACAGGACGAAGACAAACAAGCGAAAAAAACAACAATATACTAAAATGATGAGCAACACGGACCTCACCAAAACTGGGGGTGAATCCAGGCGCCTGTTAAGAAAAAGCAGTTTAACTCATAAATTTTATATATTCATTAATTTCAGTAACATGTTAACATCCCTGACAGACATTAGTGTAGTACCCGATCCCAATTCATTAGATTTAAGAAATTAAATAAAACATAAATATTCCACACAGACAATAGCGTAGTGTCCGATACCAATTTGTTATATTTAGCAAACAAGATAGGTTTATACTAAGAGAATAGACATGGGTTTTCGTTAAACCTAAGAAAAGTATGTTAGATGTCACTGTCTGGTTACCTCAGTGTTTACCTGTTTGAAAGTCATATCCATTATTGTTTTGATATTTGATGCATTTTAGAGAAAGAGGCCTTTTTCAAATGTGTTAGATTATTTCAGATAAACGACGTGACAACCTTTACATTGTGCAGAGGTCACTTGTAGTTCTAACTTGTTATATTCTTGTTTGCTCCATCGTAAAATATGATGACTTTACAAACACGATCATCAGATAAATTGCTAAGATATATGATCATACCGTATCCCCCCACCCACCAGACCGTACTGGAGGTAAACCTAGTTATTTCATCTTACCATTACTGAAAAAAAAATACATTCTAACTAATAAATATAACATATATAACATAATATTTTTGTTGTAATCCCAGACTTACAGTCTTATAGTTTTATCAGGTAAATCTGTTGGAATACTATCCAGTCTTGTATGTGAGCAGTCAACAACAGGTTCACCATCCTGGCTAAGACAACGACATTCACTAGGGCATAATGATGCCACACCGACAAGTAAAATCACAACAGCTGTTGTTGTTATAAGAAACTGCATGTTGTGTCGTAAGTCTACAAATACAAAGACAGAATGTATGTACATAATAGTTATTTCCATTGCTGTATAAATACAATGTAGGGAGATTTATATTATGTGAATATGTATATAACAATAATATTGTATTTCTAAACTTTCAGTTTATTTAAGATTTTCATGTTTGAATGACCGAGCTTATTTCCAAGTGAGCAGCTTTTCAACAATATCATGTGAAGAAGAAGTTACATTTCGATGATAATAATAATGATGTCTGTTTTGTACTTAACCAACAATCTTAGTTGTATTTCTGAGCTGACTAAGCAGTCCACGGATATATATATGTCGTTCCAATCGGACACATTTGTTTCTGATTCTGGACCAACTAATCTTTGCGGATATATATGTTGTTCCAATCGGACACATTTGTTTCTGATTCTGAACCAACTACTCTGCTCCTGCTCCTTATTGCTGTCTGTCACCGGTGAAGCAACACATAACACTAGTATGGCTATTTGTTTGACCCGACCGAGGCTTAATCCCACGAGCTACCGTTATCATGTTCACCATTACACCACCTACAATGTTAGCGAAACATGCAATCGTTGTAATGATGATAAAACCTAACCTTCTTCTTGGTGTATTCGGTACTTAACGGTGAATGTAATTATATTATAAAGTTAAGTTTTGTTTCTTTGTGTCAATACACATATATACACATGGTTACATTAGAATGGAGATAACTGTATTCTATTTGAAAAAATCACGGCTGCAATGGTCGATTTAATGGTGTAATGTTAACGGTATCAATTCCACGGTTGAAATAGCGTAAGATATTTGTAGAATTTTAGCTGATTAACGCTTACGTCAACTTGTCAATAATAGACATTTATGCACATGACTACATTAAAATGGAGAGAAGTGTATTTGTATCGCGTCGCCATTAAACTCAATTTGCGACAATCAAATCTTCAAATGATGCCGTGAAATTTACAAATACAATACAGTTATCTCCTAATTGAAATCGCCGGAAAATAAATTGATGTAATTGTCACGTTTTCATATTAAGTTAACCTACATTTGTGTCAGGGGGTTTATTCACTTAATTTAAATCTACAAATCTACATTGTCGATTTGTCTAATTTCTTATATATATTTTTGACTGTGCTATCTGATACATTAAACCATAATGTATCTTTTTCAATTTGTATTTTTAATTTGAAATTTATTCAAATGTGTAGCCCTATTGTGTATTTATATTAATTTCATTAATTTATGTGGAACTTCAATGTTATTATATATGTATTTTCAAATCACACACGTAGCATCTGGGTCCCTTGTAAAGTCGTCATATTGGTTCGACATTATACATTGAAAAAGTCTTTCGATGAGATGAAGATTGTGTCATTCAACAAAGTGTTTAATTCTTTATCCCTTTGTTTTGTTGGTGTTGTTGTACAAAACATTTTAGACGTCTATAATTTAGTTTACTTCTGTAGTATCGTTGACTGGTTCAATCTAATTAAAACTAGATCCCCGCACTTGCTCCCTATTTTCGTTCGCCGCGTTGGTAGATCTAACAATACTCCGTTAAAGGTCGCGTCAGGGGTCAGCATGAATATAATATCTGAAATTTATATTAGCCAATCAGAAATATAATTTACTTCGCAGAACAACTAATCAGAGAACCGCTTTTTCCGTGTCTTCGGTGTTGTGTGAATAAAACATGGCAGCCTCCATGCGATATGATTGACAGCACGTCGACCGATATTTGACCACTAATTGGCATCGATGAGTTGAAACAGTAGCATAGAACAATTCTGGAATGTCTCATCGACAAAAAATATTGTATGGCAGTATTACCAACTGGTTTGGAAAGTCACTGCCGTTTGGTTAATCAACAACTAACACACACACCGAATGACAAAACGATCGTATACAGTCCACTTCACGACGTATAGCCTTGATGCAAGATAAAGTTGAGGGAATGTCGAAAATACCAGATAACAACTTATGCAGGTCATTGATACATTATCATACCTTATTATTACCTATTCACGATTTGAAAAAGATAGGAGCCTATCTTTGTTTGCAAGATGATGGTTTCAATTTGCTATTTAGTCTTTTTCTAGGGTACTTAGTTCTTAATTAAAAACAAAGAAGCAAAACAATACAGTATGGAAAAAATAATTGTAGAAGACCATACATTATATAGTAATTCTCGGTCCATTTAAATCCAAAGCAAGATATTAGTTACTAAATGTGCATGTGTTTATCAAACAGAAAAAAATACTTAGGTTTTCCTGTCCAGATAATATTAAATCCTGTACACTTTCTGGAATTCACTTCATATACTCTCAAGCGATAACCACATTGATGTTGTTTAACACCACTTCCAACAATATTTCAGTTATGTAATGGCAGTCACTTTTATTGGTGGAGGACCTGGAGAAAACCATGACCTGTCGCAAGTCACTGACACACTTTATCACATAATGTTGTACACTGATTGCAGAGGTAGTTGTAAATCCAACTAGCATACGATCACCGCCACAGTGGCCTCAGATCCACATTGAAAGTGGAGTGAATATTGCAATGTACTTGAGTTTGAGAGGAAAATGTGGATACATGTACCACACCATAAAGATACAATGTACACATACTAACCCTTGACAGCAACAATTTGTGTCCATGTTACATTGTGTATATAAAACTAAATAAGAAATTTTCTGTCATGTACACAGAATAATATATATTTTGTTTTGCCAGCTTCAAATATTTGCACAAAACTGTACATCAAGCAAGGATTTTAAACAACAACAAAAACAATTTGCATCCATAATGTTACTTTTGCTTTATTTCTTATTTTCTACATGCATTGTGGTTATCAGGGGTGAAGACGTTGATGGCATACACAAGACAACATTCAGAAAGTGATTTTCATATGTCGGTGAACTGATTTCAATTTGTCTATCTACCACTCTTCTTGAATTGAGGCTTAGAAGTCTTGAAGACATATACTGAATTTGAAATCAACAGACATAAGAGAAATAATGCTGTCACTAAATTAAGAATTTCAAAAGTTTCTAATGAAGTAGATATTGCAATGAAATGGTTGATAGATGCTCTAAATGACCCAATGGAGAACTTTCTGAGTAATATTTAGAGTACTTTTAATTTCGTGTATGTGCTGATAAACTGATCGAGGGCGTGCCCGAGATCAGTTTATCTGCTCATACAAGAAATTAAAAGTATTCTAAATGTGTGTATCATAACCAATCAAACGGAAGCAAATGTGTGATTGACGTCTGTCGCACTTGAGAAGACTGATCTTGGTCACGTACGCCAGCAGTCAGTGACGTGGTAAAATGATTTTTAATAGAACACGTGTTTAACGTCAAAACGCTAAATGGCAGCGAACATGACGGACAATCTTTTAAACGATGATATGGATATTATGCTTTCACAGGTGGCAGATAACATTTCATTTTTTTTTTATTGAAATTTTGATGCGACACACACATGACACAACTTTTTCTGAAATAATTCTTGATTATAACAAAATTTTAGAAGAGAACGAACAGTTTTTGATTTTATTCTTTTAAGAAAATGGAAAATCTGAGGCGGTTTTTCAGCATTTTTGAAGTGTGAGGCGGCAATTGCTTTTTGAACGTGGTGTGACTCAAATAAGATCACTTTTTGTATTGCAAAACTGATAATTTGTCTTGTTTGAATAACAAAAATTGATTCGTTAATAGGAAAGATAAAGAATTGTTCATGTGTTTTTATGTCATCTTCATGAACAAGCACGTGGGGATCACTTTGTCAGTCTTTTTGCTTGATTTATACACAGGTGCTCTTGGCACGGACCACACCCCTTTTTTCTAACTTTCTGTTTACAAACTTATTTTCATTAAAAAAAATTATTTCTTTATTATTTCATCTCTTTTTCCTTAATTTAACTTGTTCGTGTCAATATTCATGCGATCTTATGCTAACATCAAATTGGATGTGTCGACCCTATAATAGTCATAGATACTAATAGGGTCGACACATGCAATTTGATGTTAACATAAGAATGTATGAATATTGACGCGAACAAGCTAAAATAAGGAAAAAAGAGATGAAATAATAAAGAAATAAAGAAATTTTATTGAAAATAAATTTGTAAACAGAAAGTTAGAAAAAAAAATGGGGGGGGGGTGGTCCGTGCCACGAGTACCTGTGGTTTTATAGTTTTTTCCAGTGTCAGATTTAAGAAAGCTTGCACTTAGTACCACTTTGCACCCAACATGTTTATCATTTGGTCAAAAAATTACAATGTGTTCCAATTCAAGGGCAATTGTCAAACAAAAGTTACAATGCGTTTATTTCAAAATTAGGTCACAGTTAAAGCACACTAAATAGAACATGCCTTGCCCAAAAATAGCTATCTTGACTCCACCTCCTGTATGGTTATCTTCTTTTAGAAAATACTAAAGATCAAAGGAAAACACACTGGGTTGTGATACAAGGACTATTATATTCTGTAATTCTATAACAAATGCATCATAGATTTATACATATATAACTTCCAGAATATTCAGACGTCATGAATATGTTTCATTAAGAAAGTAAAACCAAATACAATGCTCTGATTGAAAGACATTAACAGTAAGATGGGGATTGTTATTACCACAAATGCACGAAACATGAGCATTCTCAATTGCTATAGTATTGTTTTATATGGTTCCTAGCCCAAACACTGTTCTTGACCTTGTACAAGCAATTTGTAGAGCAGGGAGGGATGGCAAGAAATATGTTGCCATGGTCCTATGCAACTCGTGAAATCTACGAGCAGTTGAGCCTGAAGTAAAGGCTGTTGTGGCATCTACCGACTGCACATGTTAAATGCATTCTTGAGAGAATCAGACCTTCACCAAGAGCCAAACAAGACCCACAATTTGCTTAATGTATGTGCTAGAAAATCTCTTCCGTTCTAGCAAATTATAAATGGCCGATATTGAAGAAAGTGATTATGATGTAACGGATCCATAGGATCTGTCAGACTACTAAGATGAAATCAACATGATGGACTAAATGCTTTGTAAAATTAAAAAAAAAAATTTCATCTAAATTATATTTGTTTATTTCTTTAATTCAGATTGATTGATTGTTTGGTGTATGGTGCTAACATTAGCACTGTTTGAGCTATGTTATAGTGTTCATTTAATTCGACTTCATGAAGATAGTAAAATAATGTTTGTTTGATATATATTATCTTACATTTCCACTAGACAAAAACAACATATCGACATATACTACTAATAGTATAAATGAATTTACAGACCAAATTGTGCACACACAAACAAATTAACATTGAGAAGTTAAAATCGTCAATGGAACATGAAAAATGTAGGTAACACCATACCAAATTGATGTTTAGATTCTCAGATTTTCTGTTTAAAATAATAGGACGAGTTTGAAGATACCAAAGGGGTAATCATATTCCGTATATCGAAGAAGAACAGACAACACAATGGCCAACATAAAATGTGCAAAAGGACAAACAATTATATATAAAACTAAAGATTGAGCAACGCGAACCACACTAAAACCGGGGGTGAATTCAGGTGCTCCGAAGGGTAAACAGTTCCGGTAATAAGTCGTAAATGAGGAAAGGACCGGGAAGTGTTTACGATAAGTGGAACATATCCGTGGTCATTTGTGACACATATTCCATAACGGTCAACCAAGTCATGGTGGCAACCGTGAAATATTTAAAGTGATGACTTCAACTTTACCAAGAGGAACCCTTGCTTCAGTAGCTTCCTTCTTAGCAGAAATCCTCTATCAAGGAAATCCTGATAGTAACCACAATTTCTGGAATATCTTATCAGAAGCGAGCAAATTTCAGTTTGTTATATTTTCAAAAGAACTTTTTGGTTAGCAATGATGGCGAGGGAAAGGTGTTTAATTTTTTTTTCTATGAAATTTCTGATTTTGCAGAACCTACATTACAGTCAGAGACATGGCATGATAAATCACTGTGATAGACATATCACTCTTCTTAGTGATACTGATATATATTTTGGTCTGTTTAATCTATCTACTTATTTTGATATGCCTTTTGGGTGAAACACTTTTGGATAAGTAACACTCCAAATGTATTAAAAATTTTGAAAATATATTTAATAGAACATAAGATGTATTCAAATCACCAATATTGGTGATAGGTCTATCTCACAGTGATTTATCATGATATGTCTCTGACTGTATTGTAGTGAAAATAAAATTTAATTATTCAGTTCAGTGAGATGTAAAATTGAAAAAGTTAGAAGCAAAAGGCAATAATGTAAACCACTTTTTTCCGTAGGGTACCATTTTTGTGGTTTTCGTGGGTAGGGTGATCCACGAAATTAAGAATCCAACGAACAATGAAACTTAGAAAGCAGTTTGACATCGATATATCGCCATGCTTTCCTCTAGTGACTTCAACTTTCTGGAGCAGCAGCAAAGGGGACAGTTGACAATTTTAATGACGAAATAAGTACGAGCATACCTTGTAATGGGTTATAATCCACATGCAAATGTTTGTGAATTATTTGATTTTGAAACGACACAATTGCTTCTCTGAGAAAAGATTTTAACAACTTCCGGTAAAAAAATTACTTCCATACCATACAGTAACGGTGACACACTTTTAAGTGCTGCATAAACATTTCTCTTTTAAATTATAACACCCTTCAATTAACATATTTGATCAACTTTCTTTAAACAATTAAGTATAAGTTAATTGTACATTTGCCCCATGGTCAGGATTAATTGTGTGACACAATTACGAGAGGTTTCAATCCCAGATAAGGGTAATAAAATATCGAACATGTTGAAGTAATTTTACAAGTGCAGTCTGTCATAGTGAGAAAAAACAAACTTTATTGTTCTTTTTTTAGTTGTGAAAAACAAAAATTGAAAATAAAATGGAAATTAAATATTTGTAAAACATAAAGCAAATTTATTATATATGGATGGAAATTGCTAATATACGTGCTCATGAAATAATTGAAATTCGATGAAATAACACTGATTTGCTCTGATCTATAATTATGAAATTCAAAAGCTGATTTTGTTCCGATTCTAAGTTGATATAAGGAAAAAAAAGAGAAATAAACACTTTAATATCCACGTTCCACTTCCGATTACATAATTATATGGCTCATTTGTCTAATATATTGAGGCTTTCTCGAAGTTTTGAAACCAAGTGAAACTTGTTATGTTGAAAATATAAAATCAGCGAACTTTTTTTTTAGCACAAACACAAATTCAACGAATTTACGAATCCACGAACTTGTAATTTTTAACAAAACCACGAACATTGATACCCACGAAGAAAAGTACTTTCACAGTATTTAGCATTTTTTTTAGCGTGAAACTTTTAGGAACAGGCGCGACTGAAGATCTTAAATTGATTGTATATGGCATAATCCAATATACAGTTTGCATTATGTCCCATATTGACCCATTCTTACAGACTGTTATAAATGCGTAGTCGTTCAAATGTTGAAGTCGCATGACTAGGCTAAGCCTAAACTCAAATGTAAAACTTTTAAGTCAGTATTGCACTAAATCTCCGCATTAAGGAGAACGAGCAGACTGGTTTGTTTGGAATCAGGATAATGTGTCCTAGTTGGAGTGACATGTCTATCCACAGACTGTTGTTTCAGTGAGCCAGCACTATGATAATCCAGCTAAGTGGTTGCTCTAGTACAAAGCGGACCCCGCCTCCATTTTATTGAAGATTATCTTGTTCTGGCAATGATAAAGCTGAAAAAATACTGAGTTGGCGCTAAACAACACTCACTCCTCTTATGTTGGGACAAACAAGGATGTTAACGCTCAAATATGGGAACACACTAACTACTGTACCAACCAGGTGGTTGATTTCTGGTTGGAAAGCAGATGATCGTGACTTACACAAGAACAATAAAACCCAATGTTTTGCTTTTGGCAACATTTATCATTGAGAAGATAAGAATAATTTGTAATAATCCTGGTTCATCCATCATTTGATTACACAATTAAACTGCTGCTGTGAGCACAGAAGAAATGCAATATGATTTAAAATGATTTACTCATCTACACAAGATATAAATGTAAACAGGAGTGTGGAAATACACCAATGTTCTGCTTGTCCACAAGCAAGTTATCTGAAAAAAAGTTACTTGCCGGCACCGAATCATACTTGTACTGTTTTTTTAAAACATTTGACACAGCAGGGTCATGGTGAATATATCTGATAAAGATTGCCTCTCGATCGGTGACAGGAGTTTGTACTGTTAATCCAACTTGCTTCTATTATAACATCATTGATCAAGTTTAGTAAAGTTAACACAAACATTTTTTATTTGAATTGAGTGTGTAGTGACAGAATACACTGTGCTGAAAAGCTTCTCACATCGGCAAAGTTCATTTTATTAAATTTTGCAATAGCTTTGTCCACCAAAACAGTCATGCTGTCCGAGATTTTGGCAATAATCATTTACGATTGCTACTCTGCCAATTCATGATATTCAACGCAGATATGGCAATGTGAGACAATATCAGCATCCATTAGTAACCATAGGAAATCGGCTACCTACTTGAAAAGTCCGTTGGGTGTTTTCCCTCAAATTGTACATCATTTTAATTTTCGGCTAACGTTTTCCGTTCATTAACTTCGGTCCAAGTTCGGATGTTATGTTTATTTATATGAAGGAAAGGCCACATATTACACAATTATTGTTTCCTATGTACTTCTTTCTTTGGCTTATCAGAGACTGCTAATTGCATGTTTTTGTTATTTTATTTCTTCAAGCGACAAACATGGGCGCAGACATTTTATTTTTTTTAACCATTCGGAGTATATCGGGTGCGTTGGAAAATGCATTTGCTTGTCAATTTTTTTCATGAGTTTGTAGAAATATCGTTGATTGGTCAGTTCCAATGAATTCAAGTTGACCCCTGACGCTACCCTTAACGGAGTATTGTTATATCTACCCACGCTGCGAACGAAAAGAGGGAGCAAGAGCGAAGATCTAATTTTAATTAGATTGTTGACTGGTTTTTTATTTATTTATTTACATTTATTTATCTTATTCATTATTTTTCATTTTAAAATCGTTGGTAGCACAACGCTAACCATGCATTGATACTCTTCATTAGTCACCCTTAGTTTTATTGAAATAATTACATTCCTTGTCCAATAACTAATCTGGCATTTAGAACAAAATTACATTATTCAAATTTCCCGATTGGTCGGTAGGACACAAAAACAAAAAGAAAATATAAGTCTAAAAAAACAAAAAAAACAAAAACAAAAACAAAAATCACCCAAATTGAAACAAACCAAAACACAAAAAATACAAAAACCCCCCCCCCCCTCAAAAAAAAACCCAAATCAAAACAAAAAACCCCACAAAATACCACAATATAGGCACATTTCCAAATTGAACTGGAGACTCTTGGAAGTCATCCATGATTGAATGATATCATACTACACCAGACCCATCTTGATTTTGTAAAATAAAATAGAGGGAATTTCTATCCACAAATACTGCTGGGATATTATTATCCAGCAACAATGCAATGTCATAGAACTACACAATATAAATCAATCTAATTCGGTATAAAAAACATTAACTTTTGGATTTCATAATAGAGCTTTAAAGTTAAATTATTTTCAATTTCGGAGCTGAAAACTCAGTTTCATTTTTATTATAATATAGCAACAATGCGCGTCAGAGCAATGATATAATTGTTAATCAATCTAGAAAAATATATATACATACAGCTTTAAAATCATATTTAATTTTGGAGATAGGAATTCAGTTTCATCTTTACAATTTCATATGTGAATATTAACATGTTTTTTTTAATCAACTTACCCGTGAATGCGAAAACAATGTAGAAAAATAAGCTGTTTAAGTCTCAGATATATTAGAAAGGCTTTTGTTTTCAACAATCAACAATGAATTATTCTTCCACTATAATAGCAAAACATATTCGACAATATGCACTCATATTTGATGGTATCTAATTGTAACAAGCACAATAGATGGTATGAATAAGTGTTGTTTTAAGTACCATAACCCCGCTATTTTATATTGAAGTGTATTTATCAGTCAGGAGATTAAATAATCATGTATATGTATGTAAATGGAATAGCATATATAATTTTATAGGGGGTGTATAGAGCATGTGTTTGAAAATACAAAAATAATAAAAACCAGGAGGACATACTTTCACAGTAATACATGTACATGAATAGCTTGATAGTAATGCTCTTCGCCCTTTTATATGTGTAGGTTGTCATTTAACTGGCATTGTCTCCACTAGCAAACAAAGATCGTACAACATTAGCAGAATTTTCGACTATCACGTTTAGAGCATTTCCTTTTCTTGCTGCTATTTTTTTTACATTATTTGGCTTTCCAATTTTTCGACTCAATGTCGTGCGCCCTAAATTAGACCTCTACTTTTTTTACTTTTTTATGAACAATTCACTTTGGAGGACAATGCTTGCTAATTTTGATTTTTTTAAATTTTTCACAACATTGGATACAAAGCTTTGTGCTTAGAAAACATATGCTGTATATTTAGATGTCGACCTTCCACAGTTATTAATACCTGTTTGTATGTGTATTAACCATTTAATCTAAATACCATAGTAGGTACATAAACGTTATCAAACAAATTACAGTTTTAATATAGAAACTCATCCTCGGTGTGATTATATTCACAAAGATGGTAAGTATATCAATTCGTGGTAGGATTTAGAATGTCTCTACAGAAAACAATGAAACATACATCTAATTTACAAAAACTATATCTAAGTTTTTTATTGTTTAATTTATTAATGAACAATCATCAATTCTTAGTCATCCTTTCCTTAGAACATATTTTAACCTTAATTGTTGCTAATATTAATTTCCACCGTTCACAAAATTTACCATTAATTGTAATTCTCCGCCATATTCGCCGAGCATACAAATATAAAAAGAATCAACCATATTCATATTTATTTTCAATGCCAAACATAATGGATTATACTCGGTTAGTATTACCATTTTCAAACAAAATAGTTTGAAGACCATTTAAATATTAGGGAAATGGTAAAGGCGGAAATTTCACAATAACTTTGCACAATAATTAGCTATGTGTATTGATTAAAATGTATTACAATATGACAATTCAATGTTAATATCTTTGTAATCACTGATTGTGCATGAACCCTCTTGCAGGGACTGTGAATAGTATTTTAGAACACAAATTGTCACGCGACGACAAATCCATTTCACTTTCATTAGTCGTCCTGATAAACAGATGACTTACTACACTGTGCACGACAAATACTGCTTTAGAAATCCATCACTGTCGCATTAGTTCATAAGACTGTTCCTGTGGTACAGGACTGGTTCCTGTATTCTCTGTTATATCATATTTGTCATAAGGTTGTTTCTGTTCTACAGGAATGGTTCCTGTATTCTGTGCTATATCATATTTGTCATAAGGTTGTTTCTGTTCTACAGGAATGGTTCCTGTATTCTCTGCTATATCATATTTGTCATAAGGTTGTTTCTGTTCTACAGGAATGGTTCCTGTATTCTGTTCTATATCATAGTTGTCATAAGGTTGTTTCTGTTCTACAGCAATGGTTCCTGTATTCTGTGCTATATCATATTTGTCATAAGGTTGTTTCTGTTCTACAGAAATGGTTCCTGTATTCTGTGCTATATCATATTTGTCATACTGTTGTTTCTGTTCTACAGGAATGCTTCCTGTATTCTGTGCTATATCATATTTGTCATATGGTTGTTTTTGTTCTACAGGAATGCTTCCTGTATTCTGTGCTATATCATATTTGTCGTGAGGTTGTTTTTGTTCTACAGGAATGGTTCCTATATTCTATGCTATATCATATTTGTCATTAGGTTGTTTCTGTTCTACAGGAATGGTTCCTGTATTCTGTGCTATATCATATTTGTCATAAGGTTGTTTCTGTTCTACAGGAATGGTTCCTGTATTCTGTGATGTATCATATTTGTCATAAGGTTGTTTCTGTTCTACAGGAATGATTCCTGTATTCTGTGCTATATCATATTTGTCATAAGGTTGTTTCTGTTCTACAGGAATGGTTCATGTATTATATGCTATATCATATTTGTCATTAGGTTATTTCTGTTCTACAGGAATGGTTCCTCTATTCTGTGCTATATCATATTTGTCATAAGGTTGTTTCTGTTCTACAGGAATGGTTCCTGTATTCTGTGCTATATCATATTTGTCATAAGGTTGTTTTTGTTCTACAGGAATGGTTCCTGTATTCTGTTCTATATCATATTTGTCATAAGGTTGTTTCTGTTCTACAGAAATGGTTCCTGTATTCTGTGCTATATCATATTTGTCATAAGGTTGTTTCTGTTCTACAGAAATGGTTCCTGTATTCTGTGCTATATCATATTTGTCATAAGGTTGTTTCTGTTCTACAGGAATGCTTCCTGTATTCTGTGCTATATCATATTTGTCATATGGTTGTTTCTGTTCTACAGGAATGGTTCCTGTATTCTGTGCTATATCATATTTGTCATGAGGTTGTTTCTGTTCTACAGGAATGGTTCCTGTGTTCTATGCTATATCATATTTGTCATTAGGTTGTTTCTGTTCTACAGGAATGGTTCCTGTATTCTGTGCTATATCATATTTGTCATAAGGTTGTTTCTGTTCTACAGGAATGGTTCCTGTATTCTGTGATATATCATATTTGTCATAAGGTTGTTTCTGTTCTACAGAAATGGTTCATGTATTATATGCTATATCATATTTATCATTAGGTTGTTTCTGTTCTAAAGGAATGGTTCCTGCATTCTGTGCTATATCATATTTGTCATAAGGTTGTTTCTGTTCTACAGGAATGGTTCCTGTATTCTGTGCTATATCATATTTGTCAAGAGGTTGTTTCTGTTCTACAGGAATGATTCCTGTATTCTGTGCAATGCCATATTTGTCGTATGGTTGTTTCTGTTCTACATGAAGGGTTCCTGTATTCTGTGCTATATCATATTTGTCATAAAGTTGTTTATTTTCTTCAGGAATGGTTCCTGTATTCTGTGCTAAATCATATGTGTCATAAGGTTGTTTCTGTTCTACAGAAATGGTTCCTGTATTCTGTGCTATATCATATTTGTCATAAGGTTGTTTCTGTTCTACAGGAATGCTTCCTGTATTCTGTGCTATATCATATTTGTCATATGGTTGTTTTTGTTCTACAGGAATGCTTCCTGTATTCTGTGCTATATCATATTTGTCGTGAGGTTGTTTTTGTTCTACAGGAATGGTTCCTATATTCTATGCTATATCATATTTGTCATTAGGTTGTTTCTGTTCTACAGGAATGGTTCCTGTATTCTGTGCTATATCATATTTGTCATAAGGTTGTTTCTGTTCTACAGGAATGGTTCCTGTATTCTGTGATATATCATATTTGTCATAAGGTTGTTTCTGTTCTACAGGAATGATTCCTGTATTCTGTGCTATATCATATTTGTCATAAGGTTGTTTCTGTTCTACAGGAATGGTTCATGTATTATATGCTATATCATATTTGTCATTAGGTTATTTCTGTTCTACAGGAATGGTTCCTGTATTCTGTGCTATATCATATTTGTCATTAGGTTATTTCTGTTCTACAGGAATGGTTCCTGTATTCTGTGCTATATCATATTTGTCATAAGGTTGTTTCTGTTCTACAGGAATGGTTCCTGTATTCTGTGCTATATCATATTTGTCATAAGGTTGTTTCTGTTCTACAGGAATGGTTCCTGTATTCTGTTCTATATCATATTTGTCATAAGGTTGTTTCTGTTCTACAGAAATGGTTCCTGTATTCTGTGCTATATCATATTTGTCATAAGGTTGTTTCTGTTCTACAGAAATGGTTCCTGTATTCTGTGCTATATCATATTTGTCATAAGGTTGTTTCTGTTCTACAGGAATGCTTCCTGTATTCTGTGCTATATCATATTTGTCATATGGTTGTTTCTGTTCTACAGGAATGGTTCCTGTATTCTGTGCTATATCATATTTGTCATGAGGTTGTTTCTTTTCTACAGGAATGGTTCCTGTATTCTATGCTATATCATATTTGTTATTAGGTTGTTTCTGTTCTACAGGAATGGTTCCTGTATTCTGTGCTATATCATATTTGTAATAAGGTTGTTTCTGTTCTACAGGAATGGTTCCTGTATTCTGTAATATATCATATTTGTCATAAGTTTGTTTCTGTTCTACAGAAATGGTTCATGTATTATATGCTATATCATATTTATCATTAGGTTGTTTCTGTTCTAAAGGAATGGTTCCTGCATTCTGTGCTATATCATATTTGTCATAAGGTTGTTTCTGTTCTACAGGAATGGTTTCTGTATTCTGTGCTATATCATATTTGTCATAAGGTTGTTTCTGTTCTACAGGAATGATTCCTGTATTCTGTGCAATACCATATTTGTCGTATGGTTGTTTCTGTTCTACATGAAGGGTTCCTGTATTCTGTTCTATATCATATTTGTCATAAGGTTGTTTCTGTTCTACAGAAATGGTTCCTGTATTCTGTGCTATATCATATTTGTCATAAGGTTGTTTCTGTTCTACAGAAATGGTTCCTGTATTCTGTGCTATATCATATTTGTCATAAGGTTGTTTCTGTTCTACAGGAATGCTTCCTGTATTCTGTGCTATATCATATTTGTCATATGGTTGTTTCTGTTCTACAGGAATGGTTCCTGTATTCTGTGCTATATCATATTTGTCATGAGGTTGTTTCTGTTCTACAGGAATGGTTCCTGTATTCTATGCTATATCATATTTGTCATTAGGTTGTTTCTGTTCTACAGGAATGGTTCCTGTATTCTGTGCTATATCATATTTGTCATAAGGTTGTTTCTGTTCTACAGGAATGGTTCCTGTATTCTGTGATATATCATATTTGTCATAAGGTTGTTTCTGTTCTACAGAAATGGTTCATGTATTATATGCTATATCATATTTATCATTAGGTTGTTTCTGTTCTAAAGGAATGGTTCCTGCATTCTGTGCTATATCATATTTGTCATAAGGTTGTTTCTGTTCTACAGGAATGGTTCCTGTATTCTGTGCTATATCATATTTGTCATAAGGTTGTTTCTGTTCTACAGGAATGATTCCTGTATTCTGTGCAATACCATATTTGTCGTAAGGTTGTTTCTGTTCTACATGAAGGGTTCCTGTATTCTGTGCTATATCATATTTGTCATAAAGTTGTTTATTTTCTTCAGGAATGGTTCCTGTATTCTGTGCTATATCATATGTGTCATAAGGTTGTTTCTGTTCTACAGGAATGGTTCCTGTATTATGTGCTATATGATATTTGTCATAATGTTGTTTCTGTTCTACAGGAATGGTTCCTGTATTCTGTGTTATATCATATTTGTCATAAGGTTGTTTCTGTTCTACAGGAATGGTTCCTGTATTCTGCGCTATATCATATTTGTCATAGGGTTGTTTCTGTACTACAGGAATGGTTCCTGTATTCTGTGCTACATCATATTTGTCATAAGGTTGTTTCTGTTCTACAGGAATGGTTCCTGTATTATGTGTTATATCATATTTGTCATAATATTGTTTCTGTTCTACAGGAATGATTCCTGTATTCTGTGCTATATCATATTTATCATAAGGTTGTTTCTGTTCTACAGGAATGGTTCATGTATTATATGCTATATCATATTTGTCATTAGGTTGTTTCTGTTCTACAGGAATGGTTCCTGTATTCTGTGCTATATCATATTTGTCATAAGGTTGTTTCTGTTCTACAGGAATGGTTCCTGTATTCTGTGCTATATCATATTTGTCATAAGGTTGTTTCTGTTCTACAGGAATGGTTCCTGTATTCTGTTCTATATCATATTTGTCACAAGGTTGTTTCTGCTCTACAGAAATGGTTCCTGTATTATGTGCTATATCATATTTGTCATAAGGTTGTTTCTGTTCTACAGAAATGGTTCCTGTATTCTGTGCTATATCATATTTGTCATAAGGTTGTTTCTGTTCTACAGGAATGCTTCATGTATTCCGTGCTATATCATATGTGTCATTAGGTTGTTTCTGTTCTAGAGGAATGGTTCCTGTATTATACGCTATATCATATTTGTCATAAGGTTGTTTCTGTTCTGCATGAATGGTTCCTGTATTATGTGTTGCATCATATTTGTCACAAGGTTGTTTCTGTTCAACAGGAATGGTTCCTGTATTCTGTGCTATATCATATTTGTCATAAGGTTGTTTCTGTTTTACAGAAATGGTTCCTGTATTCTGTGCTATATCATATTTGTCATAAGGTTGTTTCTGTTCTACAGAAATGGTTCCTGTATTCTGTGCTATATCATATTTGTCATAAGGTTGTTTCTGTTCTACAGGAATGCTTCCTGTATTCTGTGCTATATCATATTTGTCATATGGTTGTTTTTGTTCTACAGGAATGGTTCCTGTATTCTGTGCTATATCATATTTGTCGTGAGGTTGTTTTTGTTCTACAGGAATGGTTCCTATATTCTATGATATATCATATTTGTCATTAGGTTGTTTCTGTTCTACAGGAATGGTTCCTGTATTCTGTGCTATATCATATTTGTCATAAGGTTGTTTCTGTTCTACAGGAATGGTTCCTGTATTCTGTGATATATCATATTTGTCATAAGGTTGTTTCTGTTCTACAGGAATGATTCCTGTATTCTGTGCTATATCATATTTGTCATAAGGTTGTTTCTGTTCTACAGGAATGGTTCATATATTATATGCTATATCATATTTGTCATTAGGTTGTTTCTGTTCTACAGGAATGGTTCCTGTATTCTGTGCTATATCATATTTGTCATAAGGTTGTTTCTGTTCTACAGGAATGGTTCCTGTATTCTGTGCTATATCATATTTGTCATAAGGTTGTTTCTGTTCTACAGGAATGGTTCCTGTATTCTGTTCTATATCATATTTGTCATAAGGTTGTTTCTGTTCTACAGAAATGGTTCCTGTATTCTGTGCTATATCATATTTGTCATAAGGTTGTTTCTGTTCTACAGAAATGGTTCCTGTATTCTGTGCTATATCATATTTGTCATAAGGTTGTTTCTGTTCTACAGGAATGCTTCCTGTATTCTGTGCTATATCATATTTGTCATTTGGTTGTTTCTGTTCTACAGGAATGGTTCCTGTATTCTGTGCTATATCATATTTGTCATGAGGTTGTTTATGTTCTACAGGAAAGGTTCCTGTATTCTATGCTATATCATATTTGTCATTAGGTTGTTTCTGTTCTACAGGAATGGTTCCTGTATTCTGTGATATATCATATTTGTCATAAGGTTGTTTCTGTTCTACAGAAATGGTTCATGTATTATATGCTATATCATATTTATCATTAGGTTGTTTCTGTTCTAAAGGAATGGTTCTTGCATTCTGTGCTATATCATATTTGTCATAAGGTTGTTTCTGTTCTACAGGAATGGTTCCTGTATTCTGTGCTATATCATATTTGTCATAAGGTTGTTTCTGTTCTACAGGAATGATTCCTGTATTCTGTGCAATACCATATTTGTCGTATGGTTGTTTCTGTTCTACATGAAGGGTTCCTGTATTCTGTGCTATATCATATTTGTCATAAAGTTGTTTATTTTCTTCAGGAATGGTTCCTGTATTCTGTGTTATATCATCTTTGTCATATGGTTGTTTCTGTTCTACAGGAATGGTTCCTGTATTCTGCGCTATATCATATTTGTCATAGGGTTGTTTCTGTACTACAGGAATGGTTCCTGTATTCTGTGCTACATCATATTTGTCATAAGGTTGTTTCTGTTCTACAGGAATGGTTCCTGTATTATGTGCTATATCATATTTGTCATAATATTGTTTCTGTTCTACAGGAATGATTCCTGTATTCTGTGCTATATCATATTTGTCATAAGGTTGTTTCTGTTCTACAGGAATGGTTCATGTATTGTATGCTATATCATATTTGTCATTAGGTTGTTTTTGTTCTACAGGAATGGTTCCTGTATTCTGTTCTATATCATATTTGTCATAAGCTTGTTTCTGTTCTACAGGAATGGTTCCTGTATTCTGTGCTATATCATATTTGTCATAAGGTTGTTTCTGTTCTACAGGAATGGTTCCTGTATTCTGTTCTATATCATATTTGTCATAAGCTTGTTTCTGCTCTACAGAAATGATTCCTGTATTATGTGCTATATCATATGTGTCATAAGGTTGTTTCTGTTCTACAGAAATGGTTCCTGTATTCTGTGCTATATCATATTTGTCATAAGGTTGTTTCTGCTCTACAGGAATGCTTCCTGTATTCCGTGCTATATCATATGTGTCATTAGGTTGTTTCTGTTCTACAGGAATGGTTCCTGTATTATACGCTATATCATATTTGTCATAAGGTTGTTTCTGTTCTGCATGAATGGTTCCTGTATTATGTGTTGCATCATATTTGTCACAAGGTTGTTTCTGTTCAACAGGAATGGTTCATGTATTCTGTGCTATATCATATTTGTCATAAGGTTGTTTCTGTACTACAGGAATGGTTCCTGTATTCTGTGCTACATCATATGTGTCATAAGGTTGTTTCTGTTCTACAGGAATGGTTCCTATATTATACGCTATATCATATTTGTCATAAAATTGTTTCTGTTCTACATGAATGGTTCCTGTATTATGTACTATATCATATTTGTCATAATATTGTTTCTGTTCTGTAGGTATGGTTCCTGTTTTCTGTGCTATATCATATTTGTCATAAGGTTGTTTCTGTTCTACAGAAATGGTTCTTGTATTCTGTGCTATATCATATTTGTCATAAGGTTGTTTCTGTTCTACAGGAATGCTTCCTGTATTCTGTGCTATATCATATTTGTCATATGGTTGTTTCTGTTCTACAGGAATGCTTCCTGTATTCTGTGCTATATCATATTTGTCATATGGTTGTTTTTGTTCTACAGGAATGGTTCCTGTATTCTGTGCTATATCATATTTATCGTGAGGTTGTTTCTGTTCTACAGGAATGGTTCCTATATTCTATGCTATATCATTTTTGTCATTAGGTTGTTTCTGTTCTACAGGAATGGTTCCTGTATTCTGTGCTTTATCATATTTGTCATAAGGTTGTTTCTGTTCTACAGAAATGGTTCATGTATTATATGCTATATCATATTTATCATTAGGTTGTTTCTGTTCTAAAGGAATGGTTCTTGCATTCTGTGCTATATCATATTTGTCATAAGGTTGTTTCTGTTCTACAGGAATGGTTCCTGTATTCTGTGCTATATCATATTTGTCATAAGGTTGTTTCTGTTCTACAGGAATGATTCCTGTATTCTGTGCAATACCATATTTGTCGTATGGTTGTTTCTGTTCTACATGAAGGGTTCCTGTATTCTGTGCTATATCATATTTGTCATAAAGTTGTTTATTTTCTTCAGGAATGGTTCCTGTATTCTGTGTTATATCATCTTTGTCATATGGTTGTTTCTGTTCTACAGGAATGGTTCCTGTATTCTGCGCTATATCATATTTGTCATAGGGTTGTTTCTGTACTACAGGAATGGTTCCTGTATTCTGTGCTACATCATATTTGTCATAAGGTTGTTTCTGTTCTACAGGAATGGTTCCTGTATTATGTGCTATATCATATTTGTCATAATATTGTTTCTGTTCTACAGGAATGATTCCTGTATTCTGTGCTATATCATATTTGTCATAAGGTTGTTTCTGTTCTACAGGAATGGTTCATGTATTGTATGCTATATCATATTTGTCATTAGGTTGTTTTTGTTCTACAGGAATGGTTCCTGTATTCTGTTCTATATCATATTTGTCATAAGCTTGTTTCTGTTCTACAGGAATGGTTCCTGTATTCTGTGCTATATCATATTTGTCATAAGGTTGTTTCTGTTCTACAGGAATGGTTCCTGTATTCTGTTCTATATCATATTTGTCATAAGCTTGTTTCTGCTCTACAGAAATGATTCCTGTATTATGTGCTATATCATATGTGTCATAAGGTTGTTTCTGTTCTACAGAAATGGTTCCTGTATTCTGTGCTATATCATATTTGTCATAAGGTTGTTTCTGCTCTACAGGAATGCTTCCTGTATTCCGTGCTATATCATATGTGTCATTAGGTTGTTTCTGTTCTACAGGAATGGTTCCTGTATTATACGCTATATCATATTTGTCATAAGGTTGTTTCTGTTCTGCATGAATGGTTCCTGTATTATGTGTTGCATCATATTTGTCACAAGGTTGTTTCTGTTCAACAGGAATGGTTCATGTATTCTGTGCTATATCATATTTGTCATAAGGTTGTTTCTGTACTACAGGAATGGTTCCTGTATTCTGTGCTACATCATATGTGTCATAAGGTTGTGTCTGTTCTACAGGAATGGTTCCTATATTATACGCTATATCATATTTGTCATAAAATTGTTTCTGTTCTACATGAATGGTTCCTGTATTATGTACTATATCATATTTGTCATAATATTGTTTCTGTTCTGTAGGTATGGTTCCTGTTTTCTGTGCTATATCATATTTGTCATAAGGTTGTTTCTGTTCTACAGAAATGGTTCCTGTATTCTGTGCTATATCATATTTGTCATAAGGTTGTTTCTGTTCTACAGGAATGCTTCCTGTATTCTGTGCTATATCATATTTGTCATATGGTTGTTTCTGTTCTACAGGAATGCTTCCTGTATTCTGTGCTATATCATATTTGTCATATGGTTGTTTTTGTTCTACAGGAATGGTTCCTGTATTCTGTGCTATATCATATTTATCGTGAGGTTGTTTCTGTTCTACAGGAATGGTTCCTATATTCTATGCTATATCATTTTTGTCATTAGGTTGTTTCTGTTCTACAGGAATGGTTCCTGTATTCTGTGCTTTATCATATTTGTCATAAGGTTGTTTCTGTTCTACAGGAATGGTTCCTGTATTCTGTGATATATCATATTTGTCATAAGGTTGTTTCTGTTCTACAGGAATGATTCCTGTATTCTGTGCTATATCATATTTGTCATTAGGTTGTTTCTGTTCTACAGGAATGGTTCCTGTATTCTGTGCTATATCATATTTGTCATAAGGTTGTTTCTGTTCTACAGGAATGGTTCCTGTATTCTGTGCAATATCATATTTGTCATAAGGTTGTTTCTGTTCTACAGGAATGGTTCCTGTATTCTGTTCTATATCATATTTGTCATAAGGTTGTTTCTGTTCTACAGAAATGGTTCCTGTATTCTGTGCTATATCATATTTGTCATAAGGTTGTTTCTGTTCTACAGAAATGGTTCCTGTATTCTGTGCTATATCATATTTGTCATAAGGTTGTTTCTGTTCTACAGGAATGCTTCCTGTATTCTGTGCTATATCATATTTGTCATATGGTTGTTTCTGTTCTACAGGAATGGTTCCTGTATTCTATGCTATATCATATTTGTCATCAGGTTGTTTCTGTTCTACAGGAATGGTTCCTGTATTCTGTGCTATATCATATTTGTCATAAGGTTGTTTCTGTTCTACAGGAATGGTTCCTGTATTCTGTGATATATCATATTTGTCATAAGGTTGTTTCTGTTCTACAGGAATGATTCCTGTATTCTGTGCTATATCATATTTGTCATAAGGTTGTTTCTGTTCTACAGGAATGGTTCATGTATTATATGCTATATCATATTTATCATTAGGTTGTTTCTGTTCTAAAGGAATGGTTCCTGCATTCTGTGCTATATCATATTTGTCATAAGGTTGTTTCTGTTCTACAGGAATGGTTCCTGTATTCTGTGCTATATCATATTTGTCATAAGGTTGTTTCTGTTCTACAGGAATGATTCCTGTATTCTGTGCAATACCATATTTGTCGTATGGTTGTTTCTGTTCTACATGAAGGGTTCATGTATTCTGTGCTATATCATATTTGTCATAAAGTTGTTTATTTTCTTCAGGAATGGTTCCTGTATTCTGTGCTATATCATATGTGTCATAAGGTTGTTTCTGTTCTACAGGAATGGTTCCTGTATTCTGTGTTATATCATCTTTGTCATAAGGTTGTTTCTGTTCTACAGGAATGGTTCCTGTATTCTGCGCTATATCATATTTGTCATAGGGTTGTTTCTGTACTACAGGAATGGTTCCTGTATTCTGTGCTACATCATATTTGTCATAAGGTTGTTTCTGTTCTACAGGAATGGTTCCTGTATTATGTGCTATATCATATTTGTCATAATATTGTTTCTGTTCTACAGGAATGGGTCCTGTATTCTGTGCTATATCATATGTGTCATTAGGTTGTTTCTGTTCTACAGGAATGGTTCCTGTATTATACGCTATATCATATTTGTCATAAGGTTGTTTCTGTTCTGCATGAATGGTTCCTGTATTATGTGTTGCATCATATTTGTCACAAGGTTGTTTCTGTTCAACAGGAATGGTTCCAGTATTCTGTGCTATATCATATTTGTCATATGGTTGTTTCTGTACTACAGGAATGGTTCCTGTATTCTGTGCTGCATCATATGTGTCATAAGGTTGTTTCTGTTCTACAGGAATGGTTCCTATATTATACGCTATATCATATTTGTCATAAGATTGTTTCTGTTCTACATGAATGGTTCCTGTATTATGTACTATATCATATTTGTCATAATATTGTTTCTGTTCTGCAGGTATGGTTGCTGTTTTCTGTGCTATATCATATTTGTCATAAGATTGTTTTTGTTCTACAGGAATGGTTCCTGTATTCTGTTCTATATCATATTTGTCATAAGGTTGTTTCTGTTCTACAGAAATGGTTGCTGTATTCTGTGCTATATCATATTTATCATAAGGTTGTTTCTGTTCTATAGAATTGGTTCCTGTATTCTGTGCTATATCATATTTGGCATAAGGTTGTTTCTGTTCTACAGGAATGGTTCCTGTATTCTGTGATATATCATATTTGTCATAAGGTTGTTTCTGTTCTACAGGAATGATTCCTGTATTCTGTGCTATATCATATTTGTCATAAGGTTGTCTCTATTCTACAGGAATGGTTCATGTATTATATGCTATATCATATTTGTCATTAGGTTGTTTCTGTTCTACAGGAATGGTTCCTGCATTCTGTGCTATATCATATTTGTCATAAGGTTGTTTCTGTTCTACAGGAATGGTTCCTGTATTCTGTGCTATATCATATTTGTCATAAGGTTGTTTCTGTTCTACAGGAATGATTCCTGTATTCTGTGCAATACCATATTTGTCATAAGGTTGTATCTGTTCTACAGGAATGGTTCCTATATTATACGCTATATCATATTTGTCATAAGATTGTTTCTGTTCTACATGAATGGTTCCTGTATTATGTACTATATCATATTTGTCATAATATTGTTTCTGTTCTGCAGGTATGGTTCCTGTTTTCTGTGCTATATCATATTTGTCATAAGGTTGTTTCTGTTCTACAGGAATGGTTCCTGTATTCTGTTCTATATCATATTTGTCATAAGGTTGTTTCTGTTTTACAGAAATGGTTCCTGTATTCTGTGCTATATCATATTTATCATAAGGTTGTTTCTGTTCTATAGAATTGGTTCCTGTATTCTGTGCTATATCATATTTGGCATAAGGTTGTTTCTGTTCTACAGGAATGCTTCCTGTATTCTGTGCTATATCATATTTGTCATATGGTTGTTTCTGTTCTACAGGAATGGTTCCTGTATTCTCTGCTATATCATATTTGTCATGAGGTTGTTTCTGTTCTACAGGAATGGTTCCTGTATTATGTGCTATATCATATTTGTCATAAGGTTGTTTCTGTTCTACAGGAATGGTTCCTGTATTCTGTGATATATCATATTTGTCATAAGGTTGTTTCTGTTCTACAGGAATGATTCCTGTATTCTGTGCTATATCATATTTGTCATAAGGTTGTCTCTATTCTACAGGAATGGTTCATGTATTATATGCTATATCATATTTGTCATTAGGTTGTTTCTGTTCTACAGGAATGGTTCCTGCATTCTGTGCTATATCATATTTGTCATTAGGTTGTTTCTGTTCTACAGGAATGGTTCCTGTATTCTGTGCTATATCATATTTGTCATAAGGTTGTTTCTGTTCTACAGGAATGGTTCCTGTATTCTGTGTTATATCATCTTTGTCATAAGGTGGTTTCTGTTCTACATGAATGGTTCCTGTATTATGTGCTATATCATATTTGTCATAATATTGTTTCTGTTCTACAGAAATGGTTCCTGTATTCTGTGATATATCATATGTGTCATAAGGTTGTTTCTGTTCTACAGGAATGGTTCCTGTATTATACGCTATATCATATTTGTCATAAGGTTGTTTCTGTTCTGCATGAATGGTTCCTGTATTATGTGTTGCATCATATTTGTCATAAGGTTGTTTCTGTTCTACAGGAATGGTTCCTGTATTCTGTGCTATATCATATTTGTCATAAGGTTGTTTCTGTACTACAGGAATTGTTCCTGTATTCTGTGCTACATCATATGTGTCATAATGTTGTTTCTGTTCTACAGGAATGGTTCCTAAATTATACGATATATCATATTTGTCATAAGATTGTTTCTGTTCTGCATGAATGGTTCCTGTATTATGTGTTGTATCATATTTGTCATAAGGTTGTTTCTGTTCAACAGGAATGGTTTCTGTATTATGTGCTATATCATATTTGTCATAAGGTTGTTTCTGTTCTGCATGAATGGTTCCTGTATTATGTGTTGTATCATATTTGTCATAAGGTTGTTTCTGTTCTACAGGAATGGTTCCTGTATTATGTGTTGTATCATATTTGTCATAAGGTTGTTTCTGTTCTACAGGAATGGTTCCTGTATTATGTGTTGTATCATATTTGTCATAAGGTTGTTTCTGTTCTGCATGAATGGTTCCTGTATTCTCTGCTGTATCATATTTGTCAAAATGTTGTTTCTGTTCTACAGGAATGGTTCCTGTATTATGTGTTGTATCATATTTGTCATAAGGTTGTTTCTGTTCTACATAAATGGTTCCTGTATTATGTGCTATATCATATCTTTCGTATGGTTGTTTCTGTTCTGCATGAATGGTTCCTGTATTCTGTGCTATATCATATTTGTCATAAGGTTGTTTATGTTCTTCAGGAATGGTTCCTGTATTCTGTGCTATATCATATTTGTCATAATATTGTTTCTGTTCTGCAGGTATGGTTTCTGTATTATGTGCTATATCATATTTGTCATAAGGTTGATTCTGTTTTACAGGAATGGTTTCTGTATTATGTGCTATATCATATTTGTCGTGAGGTTGTTTCTGTTCTACAGGAATGGTTCATGTATTCTGTGTTATATCATATTTGTTATGATGTTGTTTCTGTTCTACAGGAATGGTTCCTGTAATATGTGCTATATCATATTTGTCATAAGGTTGTTTCTGTTCTACAGGAATGGTTCCTGTATTCTGTGTTATATCATATTTGTCATAAGGTTGTTTCTGTTCTACTTGAATGGTTCCTGTATTATACGCTATATTATATTTGTCATAAGGTTGTTTCTGTTCTGCATGAATGGTTCCTGTATTATGTGTTGTATCATATTTGTCATAAGGTTGTTTCTGTCTTGCAGGAATGGTTCCTGTATTTTCTGCTATATCATATTTGTCATAATGTTGTTTCTGTTCTACAGGTATGGTTCCCGTATTATGTGTTGTATCATATTTGTCATAAGGTTGTTTCTGTTCTACAGGAATGGTTTCTGTATTATCTGCTATATCATATTTGTCATAAGGTTGTTTCTGTTCTGCATGAATGGTTCCTGTATTATGCGTTGTATCATATTTGTCATAAGGTTGTTTCTGTTCTTCAGGAATGGTTCCTGTATTTTCTGCTATATCATATTTGTCATATTGTTGTTTCTGTTCTACAGGAATGGTTCCTGTATTATGTGTTGTATCATATTTGTCATAAGGTTGTTTCCGTTCTACAGGAATGATTCCTGTATTATGTAATAAATGTTATTTGTCATCAGGTTGTTTCTGTTCCACAGGAATGGTTCCTGTATTATGTGCTATATCCTATTTGTCATAAGGTGGTTTCTGTTCTACAGGAATGGTTCCTGTATTCTGTGCTATATCATATTATTCATAAGGTTGTTTCTGGTCTACAGGAATGGTTCCTGCATTCTCTGCTATATCATATTTGTCATAATGTTGTTTCTGTTCTACAGAAATTGTTTCTGTATTATGTGCTATATCATATTTGTCATAAGATGGTTTCTGTTCTACAGTAATGGTTCCTGTGTTCTGTGCTATATTATATTTGTCATAAGGTTGTTTCTGTTCTACAGGAATGGTTCCTGTATTATGTGCTATATCATATTTCTCTTAAGATTGTTTCTGTTCTACAGGAATGGTTCCTGTATTATGTGCTATATCATATTTGTCATAAGGCTGCTTCTGTTCTACAGGAATGGTTGCTGTATTCTGTACTATATCATATTTGTTGTAAGGTTGTTTTTGTTCTATATGAATGGTTCCTGTTTTATGTGCTATATCATATTTGTAATAAGGTTCTTTCTGTTCTACAGGAATGGTTCCTGTATTCTGTGCTATATCCTATTTGTAATAATGTTGTTTCTGTTCTAGATGAATGGTTCCTGTTTTATGTGCTATATCATATTTGTCATTAGGTTCTTTCTGTTCTAGAGGAATGATTCCTGTATTCTGTGCTATATCATATTTGTAATAATGTTGTTTCTGTTCTACAGTAATGGTTCCTGTATTCTGTGCTATATCATCTTTGTCATAATGTTGTTTCTGTTCTACAGGAATGGTTCCTGTATTCAGTACTATGTCATATTTGTCATAAGGTTGTTTCTGTTCTACAGGAATGGTTCCTGTATTATGTGCTATATCTTATTTATCATGAGGCTGGTTTCTACACAATGTGGGATATCATATTGATCATAAAGCTGTTCCTGAACTACAGGAATGGTTCCTGTATTCTCTGCTATATCATATTGATCATGTGGCTATTTCTGGAATACAGGAATGGTGTCTACATAATATGAGTCTGTGTTGTGAACACCTACAACGATAATAGTGATATATATATTTGAATTTGAGTTAGTGACTGATTGCTATTTAACGCCATCACCGTTATGTAAAATGCTAATTTTCAATGACATGATGATGAGATCCACTTTATTCTAGACAAACAGGATTAGTTGGATTTTCATAATGTTACCTCATTGAAACAACAGTCTGTGAATAGATATGTCGCCCCACTCGGACATATTACCTGATTCCGACCTAACCAATCTTTGCTCTTTCACAATAATGTTGCGTTCTTAGCGCAGTAGCAACACACATCAGGTTGATTATCTTTTGTTTGACCCGATCGGGTCTCGAACTAGCGACCTGCATCACTCGAAGCGGGCACACTAACCACTACAGACCTGACGCGGTTATTCTATTTTTATTTTTTATTTTTATTTTCTACGGTATAATCGAAGAAGGACAGGCACCACAATGGCGCAAAGAATAAAAGGTCAAACAACAATCTACAAAACACTACACAGAAAACTCAATCTATGGTAACACGACCACCCCCCCCCCCCCACCCCCCACCCACCCACCTCAAACCCCACCCCCAACAAAATGCAACACAATCAATCAATCTGATATGACAAAGCATAGAAATTAAATTAAATTTATTAGCGATCTTAGCATTTACAAGATTACTTATTATTTCTAAGAATGTTTTTTTTTAATAATAAGTCCCATTTATGGAGAACGTATCACTTCTGAACATACTACATTTATTTTGATGTAAAATATGAACATGTGTTTGGAGTATTATAATCAGAACCCCATTTTAAAGGGAGAAATTGTAAACCTATGGTAGTTTGCATTCATGAAACATACATTGTTGATAACAAGCATTTCCATTGCAAAACATCAAGTAAGAAAGGATCTTAATGATCAAAATGATTGCAGATGAATTAGTTAGAAAGGTCATTTCACATAGGTACATATAAAAGTATAGGACAAGCGTATAGTAAGAAAGAATATGGACGTAAATAATTGATGAATTGACCACATGAACTACAGGAATGGTTCCTACATAATGTGATATATCATATTGATCATAAGTCTGTTTCCGAACTACAGGAATGATATCTACATAATATCTTATCTCACATTGATCACTATGTATGTTACAGAACTAAAGGAATGGCTTCTACATAATGTGCTATATCACATTGATCATTAAGTATGTTACCAAACTACAGGAATGGTTTCTACATAATGTCCTATATCACATTGATCACTAAGTATGTTCCCGAATTACAGGAATGGCTTCTACATAATGTGCTATATCATATTGATCATAAGTCTGTTTCCGAACTACATGAATGGCTTCTACATAATGTACTATATCACATTGATCACTAAGTATGTTCCCGAACTACAGGAATGTTTTCTACATCATGTGCTATATCATATTGATCATAAGGCTGTTCTTGGACTACCGGACTGGTTTCTACATAATATGCTTATGTGTTGTGAACATCTAGAACGATGAAGCCCCACACGGACACATTATGCTCATTCCAAGCCAAACAGTGTTTGCTCGTTCACCTTAATCTTGCGTTCTTAGCGAAGAAGCAACATATACGTATGTGCTTGGTCTTTGGCTTTACCCGATTGTGGCTCGAACCAACTACATATCACACTCGAAGCGATCACACTAGTCATTACACCCCTGACGTGGTTTATTTTTATAATTTTTTATTTGACTTTGTTACGTTATAATTGTAAACATACATCCTATATACTTGAAAGAAGAGTTTGAAGATACCAACTCAATAAATCGAAGGACAGAAAAAACACAATGGCGCAATTAATAAAAGGACAAACAACGATCTACAAAACACTACACAGAAAACTAAATACAGGTTAACACGTCCCCCCCCCCCCCCAACACTAATTGTGAAATATCAGCTATATAAGGCTCTCCCCCAACAATAAACCAGGAAATGTGTTTCCCCTTTAATAGCTAAGCATACTCGACAATAGACACTCATAATTGATGACCTCTCATTTCAACAAACACAAGAGATGGAATTAAGTATTTTAAGTACCATAACCCCGCTATTTCATATTGAAGTGTATTTATCAAGTCAGGAGATTAATTAATCATGTATATGTATGCAAATGGAATCGCATTTATAATTTTACAGGAGGTGTATACAGCATGTGTTTGAGAATACAAAAAAAACAATAAAAACCAGGAGGACATACTCTCACAGTAATACATGTATACCAAGCTTCGTGTTTAGCAATACTTTTGTGTTGCATTAACCATTTAATCAAAATACCATAGTGGGTACGGTACTTAAAGGTTCTCAAGCAAATTGCAGCATTGAAATAGAAACTCATCCTTGGTGTGATTAGATTCACAAAGATGTTAAATATATCAATTCGTGGTAGAATTTACAATGTCTCCACAGAAAACAATGAAACTTACATCTAAATTTACAAAAGCTATTTCTAAGTTTTTCATTGTTTAATTTATTTATGAAAAATCATCAATTCTTTGTCATCCTCTCTTTAGAAAATATATTAAACTTAGTTGTTGCTAATATTAATTTCCACCGTTCACAATGTTTATCATTAATTGTAATTCTCCGCAATATTAGCCGAGCATACACATATAAAAAGAATCATCCATATTCATAATGTATTTTCAATGCCAAACATAATATATTATACTCGATTAGTATTAACATTCTCTAACAAAAAAGTTTTGAAGACCATTTAAATATTAGGGAAATAGTAAAGGCGGAAATTTTAACTTTGCACAAAAATTAGCGATATGTATTAATTGAAATGTATTACAATATGACAATTCAATGTTAATATCTTTGTAATCACCGATTGTGCATGAACCCTCTTGCAGAGATTGTGAATAGTATTATAGAAGAAAACTTTTCACGCGACGACAAATCCACTTATTTTTCATTAGTCGTCCTGGTAAACAGATGACTTATTACACTGTGCATGACAAATAATGCTCTAGAAGTCCATCAATGTCGTATTATTTCATAAGGCTGTTCCTGTGTTACATGAATGGTTCCTGTATTCTGTGGTATATGATATTTGTCATCAGGTTCTTTCTATTCTACAGGAATGGTTCCTGTATTCTGTGCTATATCATATTTATCATAAGGCTGGTTTCTTCACAATGTTCGATATCATATTGATCACATGGCTGTTCCTGGACAACAGGAATGGTGTCTACATAATGTGAATCTGTGTTGGGAACACCTACAATGATTATGGTGATATATATTTGAATTTGAGTTAGTGAGTGATTGCTGTTTAACGCCATAACTGTTATGTCATGACGAGACCAAGTTAATTTTCAATGACATGATGATGAGATCCACTTTGTTCTAAACCAACACGATTAGCTGGATTTGCATAGTGTTACGCATTGAAACAACAGTCCGCGAATAGATATGTCCCCCCACTCGGACACATCACCTGATTCCGAGCTAACTAATCTTTGCTCTTTCACATTAATGTTGCGTTCTTAGCGCAGTAGCAGCAAATATCAAGTTGATAGTCTTTGGTTTGACCCGATCGGGGTTCGAACCAACGACCTACAACACTCGAAGCGAGCACTCTAACCACTACAGACCTGACGCAATTAATTTATTTAATTTGTTATTTTAATTTGCCACTGTATATTGTAAACCTATATACTATATACTTCAAAGAAGAGGTTGAAGATGCCAAATCAGTAAATCGAAGAAGGACAGGCAAACACAATGGCGAAAAGAATAAAAGCACAAACAACGATCTACAAAACACTACACAGAAAACTAAATATAGGGTAGCACGACCACCATCCCCCCAAAAAAGACAAAAACAAAAACAAAAAAATACAACGCAAGCAACCAAGGTTGAAATTCGGTACTGCAATCAATCAATCTGATATGATAAAGTATAGAAATGAAATTAAATTAATTAGCGATCTTTGCATTTACAAGATTACTTATCATTTCTAAAAATGTTTTTTTTAATAATAAGTCTCATTTATGGAGAACGTATCACTTCTGAGCTTACTACATTTACTTTGATATAAACCATGAATATGTGTTGTGAGTATTATAATCTGAACTCCATTTCAAAGGGAAAATTCTAAACCTATGGTAGTTTGCATTCATGAAACATACATTGTTGATAACAAGCATTTTCATTGCAAAACATCAAGTAAGAAAGGATCTTAATGATCAAAATGATTGGAGATGAATTAGTAAGAAAGGTCATTTCATTTAGGTACATATAAAAGTATAGGACACGCGCATGGTAAGAAAGAATGTGGACGTTAATAATTGATGAATTGACCACATGAACTACATGAATGGTTCCTACATAATGTGCTATATCACATTGATCATTAAGTATGTTCCCGAAATACAGGAATGGATTCTACATAATGTGCTATATCATATTGATCATAAGTCTGTTGCCGAAGTACATGAATGGTTTTCACATCATGTGCTATATCATATTGATCATAAACTGTTTCTGGACTACCGGGATGGTTTCTACATAATATGCTTCTGTGTTGTGAACACTTAGAACGATAAAGATGAAACATATGTGAATTTGAGCGAGTGAGTGATTATTATTTAAGGCCAGCTCAGCTATGTCATCATGAGATAAATTTGATTTTCAATGAGATGATAATGTGATCCGCTTTCTTCTAGACGAAGACGATTAGTTGGATTGTTATGGTGCTACCTCACAAAAAGAACATGCTGCCCCACCCGGACACATTATGCTCATTCCGAGCCTACCAATGTTTCCTCGTTCACCTTAATCTTGAGTTCTTAGCGAAGAAGCAACATATACGAATGTGCTTTGTCTTTGGCTTTACCCGATTGTGGCTCGAACCAACTACATATCTCACTCGAAGCGATCACACTAACCATTACATCCATGGCGCGGTTTATTTTTTAATTTTCTATTTGAATTTGCTACGGTATAATTGTAAACATATATCCTATGTACTTGTAAGAAGAGTTTGAAGATACCAACTCAATAAATCGAAGGACAGAAAACACAATGCCGCAATTAATAAAAGGACATACAACGACCTACAAAATACTACACAGAAAACTAACTATAGGTTAACTCGACCACTCCCCCCCTCCCCCAAAAAAAGTTTGTGAAATATAAGCTATATAAGTCTCTCAAGTATATTAGAAAGTCTTCCTTGTTTTTCACAATAAACCAGGAAATGTGTTTCCTCTTTAATAGTTAAGCATACTCGACAATAGACACTCATAATTGATGACCTATCATTTCAACAAATGTCCCAAATAATAAAAGGACAAACAACGATCTACAAAACACTACACAGAAAACTAAATATAGGTTAAAACGACCCCCTTCTCCAAAAAAAATAAATTGTGAAATATAAACTATATAAGTCTCTCAAGTATATTAGAAAGTCTTCCTTGTTTTCAACAATAAACCAGGACATGTTTTTCCCCTTTAATAGTTACGCATACTCGACAATAGACACTCATAATTGATGACCTCTCATTTCAACAAACACAAGAGATGGCGTGAATTAAGTATGTTTAAGTACCATAACCCCGCTATTTTTAATAGTGAAGTGTATTTATCAAGTCAGGAGATTAATTAATCATGTATATGTATGCAAATGGAATCGCATTTATAATTTTACAGGAGGTGTATACAGCATGTGTTTGAGAATACAAAAAATAATAAAAAAACAGGAGGACATACTCTCACAGTAATACATGTACATGTAATTTAGGACTATCACGTTTAGAGCATTTCCTTTTCTTGCTGCTATTTTTTATTTACATTATTTGGCTTTCCAATGTTTCGACTCAATGTCGTGCGACCTAATTTAGAGCTCTACTTTGTTACTTTTCCATGAAAAATTCACTTTGATCTTTTAGGATTTTTCACAACATTGTATACTAAGCTTTGTGTTTAGAAAACATATGCTGTATATGTAATTGTCGACATTTCACAGTTAGAAATACTTTTATTTTGCTTTAACCATTTAATTAAAATACCATAGTGGGTACGGTACATAAACGTTATCAAGCAAATTGCAGCACTAAAATAGAAACTCATCCTCGGTGTGATTAGATTCACAAAGATGGTAAATATATCAATTTGTGGTAGGATTTATAATGTCTCCACAGAAAACAACGAAACCTACATCTAAATTTACAAAAGCTATTTCTACGTTTTTCATTGTTTAATTTATTAATGAAAAATCATCAATTCTTAGTTATCCTCTCATTAGAAAATATTTTAAACTTAGTTGTTGGTAATATTAATTTCCACCGTTTACAATATTTATCATTAATTGTAATTCTTCGCCATATTAACCTAGCATACAAATATAAAAAGAATCATCCATATTCATAATTTATTTTCAATGCCAAACATAATGGATTATACTCGGTTAGTATTAACATTCTCTAAGAAAAAAAATGTTGAAGACCAATTAAATATTAGGGAAATAGTAAAGGCGGAAATTTCCACTTTCCACAAGAATTAGTTATATTCACTGATAAAATTTATTGTAATATGACAATTCAATGTTAATATCTTTGTATTCACTGATTGTGCATGACACCTCTTGCAGGGACTGTGAATAATATCTTAGAACACAACTTTTCACGCGACGACAAATCCATTTCGTTTTCATTAGTCGTCCTGGAAAACAGATGATTTATTACACTGTGCATGACAAATAATGGTTTAGAAGTCCATCAATGTCGTATTATTCGATAAGGCTGCTCCTTTGTTACTTGAATGGTTCCTATATTCTGTGCTATATCATATTTGTCATAATGTTGTTTCTGTTCTACAGGAATGTTTCCTGTATTCTGTGTTATATCATATTTGTCATAAGGTTGTTTCTGTTCTACATGAATGTTTCCTGTATTCTGTGCTATATCATATTTATCAAAAGGCTGGTTTTTACACAATGTGCGATATCATATTGATCATAATGCTGTTCCTGAACTACATGAATGGTTCCTGTATTCTGTGCTATATCATATTGATCATATGGTTGTTCCTGGACTACAGGAATGGTGTCTACATATTGTGAGTCTGTGTTGTGAACACCTACAATGATAATGGTGATATACATTTGAATTTGAGTTAGTGAGTGATTGCCATTTAACGCCATCACAGTTATATCATGACGAGACCAAGTTAATTTTCAATGACATGATGATTAGATCCACTTTATTCTAGACCAACACGATTAGCTGGAGGATTTTCATAGTGCTAGCTCATTGAAACAACAGTCCGCGAATACATATGTCGCCCCACTCGGACACATTACCTGATTCCGACCTAACCAATATTTGCTCTTTCACATTAATGTTGCGTTCTTAGCGCAGTAGCAGCAAATATCAAGTTGATAGTCTTTGGTTTGGCCCGATCGGGGCTCGAACCAACGACCTGCATCACTCGAAGCGAGCACTCTAACCACTACAGACCTGACGCAGTTAATTTATTTAATTTGTTATTTTAATTTGCTACGGTATATTGTAAACATATATACTATATACTTCAAAGAAGAGTTTGAAGATGCCAAATCAGTAAATCGAAGAAAGACAGGCAACACAATGGCACAAAGAATAAAAGGACAAACAACGATCTACAAAACACTACACAGAAAACTGAATATAAGGTAACACGACCCCCACCCCCCAAAAAGAGACAAACAGAAAAACAAGAAAATACAACACAAGGACAACCGAAGTTGAAATCCGGTACTGCAATCAATCAATCTGATATGATAAAGTATAGAAATGAAATTAAATTAAATAGAGATCTTTGCATTTACAAGATTACTTATTATTTCTAAAAATGTTTTTTTTAATAATAAGTCTCATTTATGGAGAACGTATCACTTCTGAGCATACTACATTTATTTTTATATACAACATGAACATGTGTTGTGTTTATTATAATCAGAACTCCATTTCAAAGGGAGAAATTGTAAACCTATGGTAGTTTGCATTCATGAAACATACATTGTTGATAACAAACATGTCCATTGCAAAACATCACGTAAGAAAGGATCTTAATGATCAAAATGATTGGAGATGAATTAGTAAGAAAGGTCATTTCACTTAGGTACATACAAAAGTATAGGACAGGCGCATAGTAAGAAAGAATATGGACTTAAATAATTGATGAATTGACCACATGAACTACAGGAATGGCTTCTACATAATGTGCTATATCATATTGATCATAAGTCTGTTGCCGAAGTACATGAATGTTTTTCACATCATGTGCTATATCATATTGATCATAAGGCTGTTCCTGGACTACCGGAATGGTTTCTAAATAATATGCTTCTGTGTTGTGAATACCTAGAACGATAAAGATGAAATATATGTGAATTTGAGCGAGTGAGTGATCATTATTTAAGGCCAGCTCAGCTATGCCATCACGAGACAAAGTTAATTTTCAATGAGATGATAATGTGATCCGCTTTCTTCTAGACGAAGACGATTAGTTGGATTTGTATGGTGCTACCTCACAGAAAGAACATGTCGCCCCACCCGGACACATTATGCTCATTCCGAGCCAATCAATGTTTCCTCGTTCACCTTAATCTTGCGTTCTTAGCAAAGAAGCAACATATACGAATGTGCTTGGTCTTTGGCTTTACCCGATTGTGGCTAGAACCAACTACATATCTCACTCGAAGCGATCACACTAACCATTACACCCCTGACGCGGTTTATTTTTTAATTTTTTATTTAAATTTGCTACGGTATAATTGTAAACATATATCCTATATACTTAAAAGAAGAGTTTGAAGATACCAACTCAATACATCAAAGGAAAGACAACGCAATGACCCAATTAATAAAAGGACAAACAACGATCTACAAAACACTACACAGAAAACTAAATATAGGTTAAAACGACCCCCCCCCCCCCCCCCCCCACCTCCCCAAAAAAACAAATTATGAAATATAAACTATATAAGTCTCTCAAGTATATTAGAAAGTCTTCCTTGTTTTCAACAATAAACCAGGAAATGTTTTCCCCCTTTAATAGTTAAGCATACTCGACAATAGACACTCATAATTGATGACCTCTCATTTCAACAAACACAAGAGTTAGCGTGAATTAAGTATGTTTAAATACCATAACCCCGCTATTTTATATTGAAGTGTATTTATCAAGTCATGAGATTAATTAATCATGTATATGTATGCAAATGGAATCGCATTTATAATCTTACAGGAGGTGTATACAGCATGTGTTTGAGAATACAAAAAATAATAAAAACCAGGAGGACATTCTCTCACAGTAATACATGTACATGTAATTTTGGACTATTACGTTTACAGCATTTCCTTTTCTTGCTGCTATTTTTTTTTACATTATTTGGCTTTCCAATGTTTCGACTCAATGTCGTGCGCCCTAAATTAGAGCTCTACTTTTTTTACTTTTTTATGAAAAATTCACTTTGATCTTTTAGGATTTTTCACAACATTGTATACCAAGCTTTGTGTTTAGAAAACATATGCTGTATATGTAGTTGTCGACATTTCACAGTTAGAAATACTTTTGCTTTGCATTAACCATTTAATCAAAATGCCATAGTGGGTACGTTACATAAACGTTATCAAACAAATTTCAGCATTAAAATAAAAACTGGTCCTCGGTGTGATTAGATTCACAAAGATGGTAAATATATCAATTCGAGGTAGGATTTACAATGTCTCCACAGAAAACAATGAAACTTACATCTAAATTTACAAAAGCTATTTCTAAGTTTTTCATTGTTTAATTTATTAATGAAACATCATCAATTCTTAGTCATCCTCTCATTAGAAAATATTTTAAACTTAGTTGATGCTAATATTAATTTCCACGTTCACAATGTTTATCATTAATTGTAATTCTCCGCCGTATTAGCCTAGCATACAAATATAAAAAGAATCAACCATATTCATAATTTATTTTCAATGTCAAACATAATGGATTATACTCGGTTAGTATTAACATTCTCTAACAAAAAAGTTTTGAAGACCATTTAAATATTAGGGAAATAGTAGAGGCGGAAATTTCCACTTTGCACAAGAATTTGCTATATTTATTGATTAAAATTTATTACAATATGACAATTCAATGTTAATATCTCTGTATTCACTGATTGATCCCTCTTGCAGGGACTGTGAATAATATTTTAGAACAAAACTTTTCACGCGACGACAAATCCATTTCGTTTTCATTAGTCGTCCTGGTAAGCAGATGACTTATTACACTGTGCTTGACAAATAATGCTTTAGAAGTCCACCAATGTCGCATTATTTCATAAGGCTGTTCCTGTGTTACATGAATGGTTCCTGTATTCTGTGCTATATGATATTTGTCATCAGGTTCTTTCTGTTCTACAGGAATGGTTCCTGTATTCTGTGCTATATCATATTTATCATAAGGCTGGTTTCTACACAATGTGTGATATCATATTGATCATATGGCTGTTCCTGGACTACATGAATGGTGTCTACATAATGTGGATCTGTGTTGTGAACACCTACAATGATAATGGTGATATATATTTGAATTTGAGTTAGTGCTATTTAACGCCATCACAGTTATGTCATGACGAGACCAAGTTAATTTTCAATAACATGCTGATGAGATCCACTTTGTTCTAGACCAACACCAAATCTGGTACTACAATCAATCAATCTGATATGATAAAGTACAGAAATGAAATTAAATTAATTAGCGATCTTTGCATTTACAAGATTACTTATTATTTCTTTTTATTATTTTTATAATTTTTTTAATGATAAATCCCATGTATGGAGAACGTATCACTTCTGATCATACTAGATTTATTTTGATATAACATATGTGTTGTGAGTATTATAATCAGAACTCCATTTTAAAGAGAGAAATAACAAACCTTTGGTATTTTGCATTCATGAAACATACATTTTTGATAACAATCATTTACATTGCAAAGCATCAAACAAGAAATGATCTTCATGGTCAAAATGATAGGAGATAAAATAGTTAGATTAGGTACATATTAAAATAAGTTGTAAACAATATGGACGTAAATGAACATATCAGTGAGACGTGTACCAAATTCAGCATTAATCGTCTTGAACATCAATTTGTTGTTTAGTCCAGAATAAACATTACAAGCAAAATCAAAATTACCTACTATCAGTAATACAACACAAATAACAAAAGTAAAATCACCTACTATCAGTAATACAACATAAATAGCAAAAATAAATTACCTACTATCAGTAATACAACATAAATAGCAAAAGTAAAATTACCTACTAATAGTAATTGCCAGCAAAATAACTTACTCATATTTAAGTACTCGCTAGTGAACGTACCATTGTCAAATCCTCTCACTGTGTGTCTATTTTCTTTTTTTTTTCTTTCTTCTATATCTAAAATAATCATCAGCCTGCTTCTGACTTGTGAATCTGTAATAAATACTCTCCTCTGAAGGCGCTTGGCCAAATAAACCGAAACCTGGTAGGAAGCATTCATTCACAAACATGGTCGCCAATTGGTATAATTTACAAGATATCAATAAAGTGTAGGTAACAGTATTCAACAATAAACATCAATCTTACATGTAATGTAAAGAGATGACGCCATATATTCACTTATTACCAGGTCTTCCGAAAGTGATTTTTAAATTTCATTTTTACATTTTAATTATGTCATGACGAATAAATACACTATTCAAATTTTCGTTCACTCTATGGTAATTCATATCATGTCCCATAGCTATTTTAGTTTTGGTTGCTTTGTGATGCTTAACGCCACTTTCAAAAATATGTCAGCTATGTCGTTGCGGTTAGTTTTTCTTTAGTGGAGGAAACCGTAGTACCAGGAGGAAACGACCAACCTGTAAACAGACATTGACAAACTTTATCAGATACTGTTGTATCGAGTACACCTTTCCATTAACAGGGTTCGAACTCACAAATGTAGTGGTGATCTGTCCACCCCATATGAAGGAAATAACAGCTTCATTATACCAAAACTACTCTAAGTTGTTCAAAACTTGAATTTGTTCATTTGTAGACAACGTATCATCTTACTCAATGTTATATATATATGTATATGCTTGGGTTGGCCACCGGGTTTGTTTCCTCGTCAGAATAATATCCGTAAGATATTCAAATTGTCTTATTTTTGTGGAATGAAAAAAAAACAATTTGCATGGTATAGTAATGGTAATTATTCGAAAATATAGTGGTTCGTGTTGCTCCATCTTTAGATTTCTGTGTAATATTTTGTAAATCGTTCCTGTTTCAATTGATGACTACTGATTACCCTTTGGTACCTTCAAGCTTTTTCAAATTAAGCTCTTTCTGTGAATAATCATTATATTTCCCGTGAGTACCTTGGTATTGATATTGCTTACAAGATATTATTATCATAATAGTATATGAATACATATGGAGTGAGAGATGAACCTTAGTTCTAATGATATTTACATGTCGATGAACAATTAAATGTTCATATATTTGAAAAGAAAGAAACTATTTTATGCACAATTTTTCCAGACACTGGAAATCTAATCAGTTCCTAAAAATGTTCATCCGAAGCAAACTATTTTTAATAGTTTTTGTCATAACCGACTAATTCATTATATCTACATGTAGCAAGTTTTAAAAAATATTTGTCTTTCCAATATTTTAACTACGGTCGTACCATTTTTGTACCTTGTGAAATTTGCTCTTGAAACGCAATACGTGCATTAAATTAGAGATCTACATTTTTGTGAGATGTCTAAAATAGAGACCATCAAATATATCTATACGATTTTAATTAATCATCAATTTACACATGTATCATACATATTTATCAATTGAAATTACAATATGATAATTGAATATTATAATCTAAGAGAGAAAACGCGTTACTCTGCGGGTGATGTTTTACAACGCATACACTCTTTGGAATTTCCATGCGACGCACAATCTATTTACATTATTAAAATAAAGAACATAAGTTATTCCTATAAGATTTTAATTAGTCATACATTTACACATGTATCATACATATTTATCAATTAAAATGACAATATGACAATTGGATATTCATATCTAAGAGAGAACAAATGTACCCATGGTGTTAGAGGCACTGGGGATGATGTTTTATATACCTTTTGAAAGTTCATGCGACGCAAAATCGATTTACATGTTCATTTGTTTCTTACTGTGAGCGGACGATTTAATTCATGTAGAATGACAAATAATGGTTTAGAAATCTTATATCAATGTCGTATTGTTTCAAAACGCTGATCATGAACTACAGGAATTGCGTCTGCAATAAGTGTAATATCACATTCTATCGTAAGGCTGTTCTTATATTACCGAAATGCTGTCTACATAATGTGTTTCTCTGCTGGTAACACCTGTTACAATGCAAATGTTATATATTTAATTTCACAGTGGTATACCTCTATCTGTAGGTACAATAAGTAGTTACTAATTGACGAGTTTTTCGTTATAACAAATATGACACAAATGACCAAATGGTGCAGCAACTGACAAATGACCAAATGATAGAGTAACTCACGAATGCGCTCAGAGCATGACTGAGCTACATCGTGTTTTGGTGATGAGTGACATGTTTTTGATAATAAATAAGTAATAGTATCTATTATATAGATCAACAAAAGCTTCGATTCACATTTAATATATAATGAGTCAAACTGCATTATATTACGTGTGGATATACTATGTTGTGTATCGCTTCACTAACAGCGCATCCACACAAACGGTCAAAGGGGCGTAACTGTAAAACATACAGAAAATTAGCCCGACAAAGAAATGTGAAAATAAAAACAATGAGTTTACTATGAAAATGATCGTTCTTATTTAAGTCCGAATAAGCCATATTTAACAGCTATCTAATTGATAAACGTTAGAGAATACCGAACGGGCAATCCAAAAAGGACAATCCAGAGAAATTGGCAGCATAGGGTACACAGGACGAAGAAAACCAAGACAAAAACACAACACAATATGTGCTGGAAACCACTATGCACAACCAACGAAAACAATATTATTTAAAAAGCATGGGAATTTGATTCTGAAGGTTGTGCTCATCAATTCCATTTGAAAAATTCACAGAGTCTAGGGAATTTTTCAGTTGCGCAGGTACTGCCTTTGTATTTGCATTGAGTAGGTAAATATATCGAGTTCTCTGTTTCTAAAATAACTCATAATATATAATGGCGAGAACAACTTAATTTTCAACGAAATAATGTCCGCTTTGTTCTAAACCAACACGCTGACATTCCTTTAATCCAACGAACAAAACTCTTGACCAGGATATGACTGGAATATAATCATGTTTTACAAGATCGTGGAGCCGTCGTGATAGTGACGTATGATAGTTGGATGTACAACTACCTATGTAATATGTAACCATCACCACTAACGTTGTGAGTTTGAATCCCACCCATGAAGAGGTGTACTCTATGCAATATTGCATGATAACGTTTCACAGTGAATTTGGGCAAGTTAGTGGTTTGCTCTAGGTACTCCAGTCATCAATGAATAAACCTGGCCGCATCGATATAGGTTAAATATTGTGGAAAGTGCCAATAAAAACCATATCATACGTCCATGATAATTATATTCTAAAGTCTAAAAATAATATTTGAAATATTTAAAAGAAATATGGTCACCATTAGATTGTGTGTAGGTATTATCATGGTAACCTAAACTGTCCATTCATTGTATATATTAAAGGTATAAATAAAATGAAAGATTACCTCAATGTAGCCAGGATAATAGTAACACAAATTAACGCAGTACCAAGGAAGGTTCCAACACCTGTATATAAATATAATTAGTAATTTGGCCATTTGACTGTGATGTGACTGTTACAGCAACTGTAAATATATGTGTAATTTATATAAGGAAAGGTAAATTAGATTAAAAACTATGAAGCTTGAGGAATCTCCATTTTGAAGGCTAGTATTGCGCATAGTGGTAGTGTGTGTGTGTGTGTTTAAATAACCCATACAATGGTATGGAACGATGTTCTCATTTTGTGAAAGTTAAGCTGCATGTTATTCAGGGATTGCAGTGGGTATGCACATTGCATACCTTGTTTTGTTGGTGCTTCGATTTAATTTGAATTTTAACAACGAATGGCAATACATATACACACAATAACATTGAAACAACGGAGATACCCCGATATATCGTTTATCGACATAAATAATGAGTGCCACTGAACAGCAGGATATGGGTTGGTTTACTCTCATCATAGGTTAGTAGTTTTGCTCATTGTTGAAGAAACCGCTGTGACTATGAAATGTTTCAAATATTATGTTTCTTTACGGTCTGAGCTCCATGTTATGATGCACTTTACGATTTCCGCATAACAACAATGTAGGAGGCCTTGCGCATAGAGTTGTTGAACAAATATATTGCTCTGTTTTTCTTCGCATTGTGTACTCTATGTCACCAGTTTCCCTGTATTGTTCATTTTTTATTGCCCCTTCGGTATTCTCTACCGTTTATATATCTTAGATTGTTCATTTTTGATTGCCCCTTCGGTATTCTCTACGGTTATATATTACTGGTTTTTCTGGTAACTAATTTTAGTGTCTTCAAACTTTTCTATTGTTATGTTTTAGAACATGTCAATTGTACCTGTTATGTGACAACCGTCTTCTCTAAATCGTCAATGCAGCCATGTGTACAATTTCCGTCAAGTCTGTCACATATCTTGTTGACACATGTATGACTATGTGATTCAGAATTGATTCCATATCTACCAGTAGTACATTCTGAAAGCAAAAACGAAAATCAAAACAACCAAAAAAAAACAAAAACAAAAACAAAACCAAAAAACAAAAACAACAAAACAAAATAAAACAAAACAAAACACAATACAATATATCACTTGTCACCAGGATATAGGAATGAAGGGAGACATGGGTGGGTTATTTATCAAATATGCATGCATGCACTTCCTATATTTATAATTCATCAAATGTACATAGTGTTTAATATGCGTTTCGTCTGTACTTTGTCCTTTGACCTTTGCATTGTCTGTCCTTCGATTTATGGATTCGGATTACCCCTTAGCTATCTTCAAACTATGCTTCGTCCTACATATTATGAAATAATTTGTTGTGAGTTAGAAATATATACATAACATTATTTGCGGCAGCTTCGGATGAATAAAACCGCACCGGAGGTGTAGTCGTCAGCGCGTTCGCCTCGACTGTGGTAGATCGTGCGAATCCCGGTAGGTAGGGTCAAACCACAGACTATAAATTTAGTATTGGTTTCTTCTCCGCTAAACACTCAGCATAAAGGGGTAATAACAAAAGCTCTGGATAAGAATACTGTGTTCGAGTGAAGCGACATGTCCTTCCGCAGACTGTTGTTCAGGGAGCTAATACTATGAAACAAATCCAAATAAGCGTGTTGGTCTAACAAAGAGTATACATCATCATTATCCCTCGAAAGTAACTTGTTCTAGCTGACAAATTGCTCATTCGACGTTAACCAACAATCAGTCACTCACTATAATGACCACTAACATGTCAGGTGTTTGGTGGCCAATTGGAAGGATAAATTTCTGAGCCTTTTCATGATCTCTAATGTCTTTTATGGTAATCAAATCAGCCTTCCTTCGATACACACAAGCACTACATTTATCTACAGGATATAAACTACTTATTGTCTTTGCTCTAGCTGAATAAACAACATGTCAATTGCTAATTGATCCTTCGGTATTCTCTCACATTTATTTATATAAATAATTCACATATGGTGTATATAGCTCACTAGAAAGGTATGCTTACATATTATTCCATAATTCTACAAACTTACGATGCTTACAATACGGACCCATCCAACTTTTACTGCAAACAGATAAGGATATACCAGACATAGGGTGACATGTTTCACATTTATCAGGACATATTTTATTACAGTTTTGTCCATACGTCCCACCAAGGCAAGCTACAAGCAAGTTATTTATGAAATGTTAAATCGTACAAAAATAAGAACCACACTTAGAGTTAGCTTGTTGATTTCTACGACTACCTTTGTCCACAAATAATGGGATTCCCGTGGGAACAAACGTGGCCCTGTCCTTGTCCATCTTGTGTTTTATCCCGATTGGACAACATGTATGCAACACCTTATCAAAGACAAGAGAATTACACGTCCTATAATCTCACATTCAGATATATTCAGGATGATCTGTTAATTAATAATCCAAAGTTTGCAAACACATTAGTATATACCTCAAATAACTTGAGGTAAAAGAAACAGGAACAACAGAAAACAACTTCCTCTACCTCACTTCTTTATATTTAGATCAACCTTGACACCAACAAGCAGAGTCAATGGCATAACAGAGGACTTCACAATTAAACTTTTTACAACGTCACCGTCTTCTGGGTTATAAACTATAAAGCTAATATTTCTAAAAAAATCGTCTAATCGTTCACAGAGTTTTTCGAAAGATAGCACCACCTTGTTGAAAAGCTTAAATATCCTTAACTTACCTAAGTCAAACTTTGTATGTGCATATTTATTACAGTTGTAACCAAAGTAGTCAAGACTGCATTATATAAAAACAAACCCACGATAGCCAAGATTATATTCATGACAATACCTAATTCACACTTCTCATGTCCTGTCTGCCATCCAGGATTACATCCAGAAGTATATGTACAGACACCAAATTCCCTGCCACAGGAATCTGATAAACACCCATCACATGATTCATTACAGTTGTGGCTATAGTAACCACACGACTACATTCAATAATGCAGCAATAGTAAACTAATATGTATCGTTGGACAAATTTGGAGTTGAAAATGTTGACATTGGCTGAAAAAGGACATGATAACAGAAAACATGTTTAAAACAAAGAAATCATTTTAAAATAAATTATGGAAATATGTCAATACATTGCATTACCAATGATGTGTACGTTTTCGTTTTGATCTTTACATGCGATAATATCTATTGTCAAGTAACTGTCGTTAATTGAACATAGTATCGCTGGGTTTGTTTAATGTAACGCTATAATGACGTCACTGACGTCATCTCACCAAATCATCGATAAATGGCTATTATTGATATGTTTTGCACTATATGGACTTCTCACCGCATCACACATCACCAAGCTTCGCCTTCGATGTGATGTTACTCTACGAAATTCATTCTCGTAAAATGAGTCAACGATGTTCATGGGGGTTTTTTGTTTACTTTTATTGTCTATTTTTCTCATGGTGTGGTCCTTTTGAGCTTAAGTTAATCTATGCAGTGATTATTATTAACAAGAGTAGAGGGTGTGTGATTGTATCAGCCAGCTAACCCCCCCTATTCCCCACCCCACCCCACATATATTGGTGCGTCTTTGCCAAGTCTCGACATGGATTTCAAACGCCATATATTCTTTGTCTTTTTTGTGTTGAGTGATTTGATGTGAGAGGTGAACTTTCGTTTTTTCTTAATGCTGGAATTGTTGATCATCACTGTCTTAATCTTTTCTCTAACTCAAACAGATTAATCATATTTTATACCTGTAGTACATGTACTTTCTATATATCCAGGTTGACATTCACCAGGAAGACACTTACCCGTAATAGGATCACATGGTCGGTTGATACAATGGCAAGTGCGGGAGCATTTATTTCCAAATATCACTGGTGTACACGATACAAACAAGAGTCGTACAATTGAGTAATTTGAAAAATAAAGATGACATTTGTAAAATATAAATATCAGTATTTTTTGTTGTTTTTTTTATTTTTTTTTGTTTGCTTTGTTTTGTTTTTCTTGTTTTTTTTTTATTGTTTTAAAAGGTTAAAACACACTTCGTTCATATAATGCACACACATATCTATATACATATATATACAGTCAAACCTGTCTATAAAGGTCACTCAAGGGAACCTAAAAATGTGCCCTTTATGAGCAGTTGCGCTTTATATACAGGTTAAAATTATATGCACTATACATTAATGGGGAAAATGAGGCTGCCCTTTATAAACAGTGGTTTGCTATATAGAGGTGCCCTTTAAGGCATGTTTGATTGTATATACATGTACGTAATTCCAAAAACTGCTCTGCGGTAACAAATATACTATATCCTGGTACTAGGTAAAAGTTAACATACACAACAATATGCAGCTAATACGTTTGTATTGATTGTATATATAATATAATACAAATACATTGTATATATTATTTATGCACATTACCTTAAGGGAAAACGCTAAAATGCCACGACAATGCAAATTTAAAAAGAAAAAACGCTAAAATGCCACGACAATGCAAATTTAAAAGGAAAAACGCTAAAATGCCACAGCAATGCAAATTTAAAAGGTAAAACGCAAATATAACAAGACAATTCGCTAATTTAACTGGTAAACGCTAATATAACTGGTAATCTTTAATTATTTGCATTTTACCGGGCATATTTGCATTTTCTATTTCCTAGTGTTAGCCAATAAAAGATTTGAACGTCAACACGTTATAAGTATAATTACCTTTGTTAGCTTGTTATGTTCCTCCATTCCGGAGAGGCACATTAATCTTTCACCACATTCAGTGTACAAACTCAACTCCTCCTACCATTTGAATGGACATTCATCGAATATGTGTAATGATATGTTATTTTGCTTGCTTAATTATTTTTTTTGAATCGGACATCATTGTTTGTTTGCTTTATGACAGCTTGGAAATTGAATAATGCTCGCATTTATCACAAGTCCCCCTCTAGTCCTATTTTACAACGTCTGTACATACACCGGTGTCAGTATCACATCCATCACAATAGTCCCTCTCTAGTCATATCTTACAACCGTCGGTCCAAACATCGGTGTCAGTATGACATATATCACAATAGTCCCCCTCTAGTCCTATTTTACAACCGTCTGTACATACACCGGTGTCAGTATCACATATATCACAATAGTCCCCCTCTAGTCATATCTTACAACCGTCTGTACATACACTGGTGTCAGTATCACATCTATCACAATAGTCCCCCTCTAGTCCTATCTTACAACCGTCTGTACATACACCGGTGTCAGCATCACATGTATCACAATAGTCCCCCTCTAGTCATATCTTACAAGCGTCTGTACATACATCGGTGTCAGTATGACATATCACAATAGGCCCCCTCTATTCCTATTTTTTCAACCGTCTGTACATACACCGGTGTCAGTATCACATCTATCACAATAGTCCCGCTCTATTCCTATCTTACAACCGTCTGTACATACACCGGTGTCAGTATCACATATATCACAATAGTCCCCCTCTAGTCCTATCTTACAACCGTCTGTACATACACGGGTGTCAGCATCACATATATCACAATAGCCACCCTCTAGTCCTATCTTACAACCGTCTGTACATACATTGGTGTCAGTATCATATCCATCACAATAGTCACCCTCTAGTTATATCATGCAGCCGTCTGTACATACACCGGTGTCAGTATCACATCTATCACAATAGTCACCCTCTAGTCCTATCTTCCAACCGTCGGTACATGCACCGGTGTCAGTATCACATATATCACAATAGTCACCCTCTAGTCATATCTTACAACCGTTTGTACATACACCTGTGTCAGTATCACAATAGTCCCCCTCTAGTCCTATTGTACAGCAGTCTGTACATACACCTGTGTCAGTATCACAATAATCCCCCTCTAGTCCTATTTAACAGCCATCTGTACATACATCGGTGTCAATATCAAACCTATCACTATAGTCCCTCTCTAGTCCAATTTAACAGCGTCTGTACATACACCTGTGTCAGTATCACATATATCACAATAGTCCCCCTCTAGTCCTATTTAACAACGTCTCTACATACACCGGTGTCATTATCACATATATTACAATAGTCCCCCTTTAGTCCTATTTCACAACCGCCTGTACATACACCATTGTCAGTATCACATATATCATATTATGCATACACCGGCGTTTCTTGGTAGATGAAACTGGGGTATGCCAATTTGCTGCAGAGCATTGTCAAGTGGCGGTCAGCTTTATTTGTAGATGAAACCAGATTACGTCAATTAGGTGCAAATCACTGCCAAGTGGCGGTTAGTTTTATTGGTAGCTGCAACCGGGTACGCCAGTCTGCTACAAATCGCTGACAGGTGGCTGTTAGTTTCTTTGGTAGATGAAAGCTGTGTACGCCAATCTTCTGCTAATAACAGACAAGTGGCGGTCAGTTTTATTGGTAGATGAAACCGGCGTATGCCAATCTGCTGCAAACTACTGACAAGTGGCGATCGGTTTTATTAGTAGATGGAACAGCAGTATGACAATCTGCTACACATCGCTGACAACTCAGCAATTGTTCAGCTATATTGGGGCGAAAAACAAGTTAATTTTCGATGAGACGATGATGATGTCCGCTTTATACTAAACAAAGACGCATAGTTCGATTGTTGTATACCTCATTGAAACAACAGTCCGCGGATAGTTAATTAAAATATACAGAAAGGAAATAATAAGACAGGGAGAAGGTATATGAAATATTAAGATATGATATAGATAATGGAAATAGTAAGAAAGAAATATATAATGGAAATATTAATATAGAGAATAGATAATGGAAATATTAAAATAGCAAATAGATAATGGAAATATTAACATAGGTAATAGATAGAGAAATATGAAAATTAATTTAAAACAATTACATGAAGTTCTAGTTTTGCATAAGACATCCGACGTGAACCCAGGAGCTGGCGATGGATAAGTACATGTAGTTCTAGTTTTGCAGAAGACATCCGACGTGAACCCAGGAGCTGGCGATGGATAAGTATATATAGTTCTAGTTTTGTATATGACATCCGATGTGACTCCAGGAGCTGGCGATGGATAAGTACATATAGTTCTATTTTTGTATAAGACATCCAACGTGACCTCAGGAGCTGGCGATGGATAAATACATGTAGTTCTAATTTTGCAGAAGACATCCGACGTGAACCTAGGAGCTGGCGACGGATAAGTACATGTAGTTCTAGTTTTGTATAAGACATCCGACGTGAACTTTGAGCTGGCGATGGATAAGTACATGTAGTTCTAGTTTGGTATAAGACATCCGCTGTATTACTCGCATAGTCAAGTCGTTGACGGAATAAAGAACAAATCTACGTAATAATATAGGTGAGAAAAGTCACCATCGCTGATTCGTACTAACTACGGTGCTACCTATACCTGTACATAGTCTACCTGGAAGAATGGAAACACACTCTAGTGTAACTTTCAACGGTTAGAAAAATAATTCATCATAATCCTGTCCTTCCTTATACATGTTATATCATGGATTGTAACAGGATAAACACAACGAGTGTCACGTGTGGAGCAGGAATTGCTTACTCTTCACACATCATCTGAATTCCTCCCTAGTTGTAGTGGGATTCATGTTGTTCGACCTTTTGCTTACTGTGTAGTATTTTGTAAATCATGATTTGTGCTTTTGTTGTTTTTTTGCTTGGCCATTGTGCTGTCTGTCCTTCGATTTACGGTATCTTCAAAAAATTCTTACATACATGCTATTTCATGTAATACTCATATTTGGTATTTCAGCTACGTCACAGTCATCTACAGGTTACACTGCTAAATATACAGGAGTTGGAAGCTTCGTTGTTACTGCTTTAATGAGTGTCATTATTGTCATGACTCCTCATTACATAGTGATCGTAGTGACCTCAATAGCTACAAAATAACTAACAATTCCTCTATCTCATCTGCATTAAAATCGCATAGTGCGCACGACGCGTTTCTACATTGACCTTCATCAGGTACGACCAGCGCCAAAAAGGTGCTTAGAACAAGGACACCAAAATGCCTAAACATGATAGCTGAAATCGGCTAAGACCACCTGTGACTGAGGGAGGAGACCGGCTAAGACCACCTTTGACTGAGGGAGGAGACCGGCTAAGACCACCTGTGACTGAGGGAGGATACCGGCTAAGACCACATGTGACTGAGGGAGGAGACTGGCTAAGACCACCTGTGACTGAGGGAGGAGACTGGCTAAGACCACCTGTGACTGAGGGAGGAGACGGACTAAGACCGCCTGTGACTGAGGGAGGAGAACTGTAGCTTTACAGTCTCTAAATAATGTAATTAATAATGAAAAAAGGTGATCTTAGCCGATTTTGGCTATCCTGTTTAAGCCTTTTTTGTCACAAAACTTTAATTTATTAGGCTTTCTAATGTTTTTATTTTGAGCGTACCTGATGAAGATTATTCCAGAAACGCGTCGTGCGCACTAAATTTGATATCTACGGTTTTATTGTTACATAAACTAAAATTGAGGAGGAGTTGTAATATTAGGTGTATTTATGCTAATCTTAGATATAGAAGAAATAAAAAAGACAAGTGCAAAGCAACCAAATTGACACATAACGAGAGAATTTGAAAACGATACGTTCAGTAGCGATTATTCAAACACTGGTAATTTACATCTGACGCAGAATTTGATAGTAGGTAAATGTAGACCACACCAAAAAGTCGAAAAACAACATGCTTAATCCTCACTGTATTTCTTTACACATATTTATATCCAAAACGACTAGACTATGAGTAACATGAAGGGTGTTTTATAAGATGCAGGAAATACTTACCCTTCGCGAGCACATGGGTACACCCCGGGGTATTTTTTTTGTGATACATGGTACTACTCTTTTTAGTGTCTTGTGTTGTTGCCTATTTTTCATAAATTTTTATTATGTTGGGTTTTTTTTGTGTTTTTGTTTTGGTTCTATGTCTAAGTCCATTATTGCCAATGTCTCGAGGTTGTCCATTCTTGATTGACTTTTCGGTGTTTTCTAATGTTAACCTATGTGTCTTACTGACATGTATGTCTTGAGATATTATTTGTAGCATCTGATGTTCAATAGGGCAACGACAATTGTATGGATTATGGAAACAATCTTAAAGAATGTAAACTCTATAGAACAGAAGCAAATTAACTAGATAGTGTACATAAGTGTACAAATATATCACTGGACATCTAATTATATATATAACAATTGTGTTGTTACAGGTGCTAACAACATAGAGACACATTATGTAGACACCATTCCTGTAACTCAAGAACAGCCTTATGATTCCATATCACAAAGATTTCAGAATTATAAAACGATATTGGTCATGCATAGTGGAATGAGTTATACATTTATCAGGAACAAAAATGGAAATGGAACAATAGTTGGACGCATAGCCAATCTAAAGAAAAGATAGGTTACAAAATATATTTTACAATATCGTGAAAGCGAAATTGCTCTACAATATTGCTTTTTTACTATATAAGCTTAATCGTCACATTGTAATAAATTGTAATATTCTTATAATTTATGATCCATGTGAAAATCCATGCTTAATTAACAACATTCATGATACATCTGAAACATTCCTCATTTGGCGTAAATCAATAATCACTCACATTCAAATATTAGTGGACGGGAACACGACAGTGGACATTTAACGACACTTTCAACACTATTTCATGGAGGTCAGTGTTATTGTTAGATGAAACTGCAGTACCCCAATCTGCTGCAAAGCACTGACAAGTGGCGATCAGTTTCATTGGTACACAAAACGGGTATGCCAATCTGCCGCAAAGTAAAGAAGATGAAACCGGAGTACGTCAATCTGCTGCAAATTCCTGACAAGTAGCGGTCATTTTTATAAGTAGGTGAAACCGGGGAATACCAATCTGCCGCAAATTACCCACACGTGGCTTCAGTTTTATAAGTAGATGAAACCGGGTACACCAATCTACTGCAAATCACTGACAGACTTTAAAAGACATTTTACAGAAACATTAAATGACATGGATAACCGTCAACACATGTTTTGTGTTTTTATTTTGTTTTCCTTATGTTCATTGTTTTGTTCCTGGTTCCCAATGCTGTTCGTTTCTGTTCTTGATTGCCGTTCTGTTTTTTCTCTCTAAATTATTAAAAGAAAGTTTACACAGTGATGGTCATTAATTCCACCAATATAAACAAAACAAACAACCTCTAAACAGTGATGGTCATTAATTCCAACAATATCAACAAAGTAAACAGCCACCTCCCAACAGTGATGGTCATTAAACCCACCAATATCAACAAAACAAACAACCACCTCTAAGCAGTGATGGTCATTAATTCCACCAATATCAACAAAACAAACAACCACCTCTAAACAGTGAAGGTCAACAATTACACCAATATCAACAAAACAAACAACCACCTCTAATCAGTGATGACCATTAATTCCACCAATATCAACAAATCAAATAACCACTAAACAGTGAAGGTCAACAATTCCTCTAATATAAAAAAAAACAAACAACCATCTCTAAAGAGTGATGATCATTAATTCCAACAATATCAACAAAGCAAACAGCCACCTCTAAACAGTGATGGTCATGAATTCCACCAATATCAACAAAACAAAAAACCACCTCTAAACAGTGAACGTCAACAATTCCACCAATATCAACAAAACAAAGAACCACCTCTAAACAGTGAACGTCAACAATTCCACCAATATCAACAAATCAAAGAACCACCTCTAATCAGTGATGACCATTAATTCCACCAATATCAACAAAACAAAAAACCTCTAAACATTGAAGGTCAACAATTCCTCTAATATCAACAAAACTACCAACCATCTCTAAAAGTGATGGTCATTAATTCCAACAGTATCAACAAAGCAAACAGCCACCTCTAAACAGTGATGGTCATTAATTCCACCAATATCAACAAAACAAACAACCCCCTCTAAACAGTGATGATCAACAATTCCACCAATATCAACAAAACAAACGATCTCTAAACAGTAAAGGTCAACAATTCCACCAATATCAACAAAATATATACAACCACCTTTAGACAGTGATGGTCAACAATTCCTCCAATATCAACAAAACAAACAACCACCTCTAAACAGTGATGGTCATTAATTCCACCAATATCAACAAAACAAACAACCCCCTCTAAACAGTGATGATCAACAATTCCACCAATATCAACAAAACAAACGATCTCTAAACAGTAAAGGTCAACAATTCCACCAATATCAACAAAATATATACAACCACCTTTAGACAGTGATGGTCAACAATTCCTCCAATATCAACAAAACAAACAACCACCTCTAAACAGTGAAGGTCAACAATTCCACCAATAACAACACAATAAATGCAATCACCTCTAAACAGTGATGGTCAACAATTTCACCAATATCAACAAAGCAAACAACCACCTCTAAACGGTGATGGTCGACAATTCCACCAATATCAAACAATTCCACCAATATCAACAAAACAAACAACACCTCTAAACAGTGATGGTCAACAATTCCACCAATATCAACAAATCAAACAACCTCTAAACAGTGATGGTCAACAATTCCACCAATATCAACTAAGCAAGCAGCCACCTCTAAGCAGTGATGGTCAACAAGTCAACAATTATACCAATATTAACAAAACAAACAACCTCTAAGCAGTGATGGTCAACAATTCTACCAATATCAATAAAACAAACAACCTCTAAACAGTGATGGTCAACAATTCCACTAATTTCAACAAAGCAAACAACCACCTCTAAACAGCTATGGTCAACAATTCCACCAATATCAACAAAACAAACAACCTCTAAACATTGAAGGTCAACAATTCCTCTAATATCAACAAAACTACCAACCATCTCTAAAAGTGATGGTCATTAATTCCAACAGTATCAACAAAGCAAACAGCCACCTCTAAACAGTGATGGTCATTAATTCCACCAATATCAACAAAACAAACAACCCCCTCTAAACAGTGATGATCAACAATTCCACCAATATCAACAAAACAAACGATCTCTAAACAGTAAAGGTCAACAATTCCACCAATATCAACAAAATATATACAACCACCTTTAGACAGTGATGGTCAACAATTCCTCCAATATCAACAAAACAAACAACCACCTCTAAACAGTGATGGTCATTAATTCCACCAATATCAACAAAACAAACAACCCCCTCTAAACAGTGATGATCAACAATTCCACCAATATCAACAAAACAAACGATCTCTAAACAGTAAAGGTCAACAATTCCACCAATATCAACAAAATATATACAACCACCTTTAGACAGTGATGGTCAACAATTCCTCCAATATCAACAAAACAAACAACCACCTCTAAACAGTGAGATGGTCATTAATTCCACCAATATCAACAAAACAAGCAATCACCTCTAAACAGTGAAGGTCAACAATTCCACCAATAACAACACAATAAATGCAATCACCTCTAAACAGTGATGGTCAACAATTTCACCAATATCAACAAAGCAAACAACCACCTCTAAACGGTGATGGTCGACAATTCCACCAATATCAAACAATTCCACCAATATCAACAAAACAAACAACACCTCTAAACAGTGATGGTCAACAATTCCACCAATATCAACAAATCAAACAACCTCTAAACAGTGATGGTCAACAATTCCACCAATATCAACTAAGCAAGCAGCCACCTCTAAGCAGTGATGGTCAACAAGTCAACAATTATACCAATATCAACAAAACAAACAACCTCTAAGCAGTGATGGTCAACAATTCTACCAATATCAATAAAACAAACAACCTCTAAACAGTGATGGTCAACAATTCCACTAATTTCAACAAAGCAAACAACCACCTCTAAACAGCTATGGTCAACAATTCCACCAATATCAACAAAACAAACAACCAACTGTCATCTTAACTGAACTCACTGAACACAAAAAATTCAAGATACAACATTGTAGCAAAGCTAAACTCGTAAATGGGAATTCCAATCCTACTCGGTTGATAGCTGGATCACCAATGGCAAGGTTCTTTTATTATATATCACACAAGACATATAGTAAAGTGTTGATATTGCATGATTTAACAGAAACTAAACAATAAAGTGAAGAAATATTTATTTTCAAGAAAATATGCATATATAAAAAAAAGTATTTGGTTATTGATAAGCTAAAATCTCTGTCATTTACTATACATAAACGATTTTTTCTTTTATTTATTGACTTAGATTTCGTTGAAATAGAATATCATCTAACTCATGAGATAAATAAAAATACAATAAAGAACTAAATATGTTTTATCTTCTAAGGATCGCTGTAATGTGCACCAGTTGTTTATCTTAGCATCGCGTCAGTTGTTGCATCGTATAATACAAAAATTTTTTGGGTGCCAAGATTTTCATTCCGCAGAACAAAAATCGGCAAAAATGAAATGTCTTCGTTTTAGTCCAAAACCGCAGAAATTACCGGTTATACAGTATACGTAACTCCTAAAAATATGAACTTTAGATGTATGATCCGTGGGTTCAAGGTCAAACACCAACCTCAATTACAAGATTATGAATGTTTTATATTTACTTTATGTTTGTCGTATTTTCATTATGAGGTATTTCAAAATATCAACTCTTCTGAGCAATTTCAGAGGTCAACAATAATTAACAAGGAAAACATGATACAAGTTCAAAACAATACTAACATATGTGAAATTGTTGAACTAGGTGAATCAATGCGACATTGTATTCCTCAACTCAATCCTATTCTGGGTTTAGGGTAAGGATTATGGTGTTTAATGCCACTTTCAACAATTTTTCAGTTATATCGTGGTGGTCAGTTTTATTGGTGGAAGAAACAGGAGTACCCGGAGAAAATCACCGACCTGTCGCAAGTCACTGACAGACTTTAGCGATGTATTGAGAACACTTCGCCTGAACGTAATCAATAATCAATCACTCAATCTCTGATTCCATTAGGCTAGGGCCTACGAAAGTCAAGGAATACCTGACAAGAAGCATATTTAATATATATGAAACAAAAATTACTAAATAGTACATAGGGCCTACAAAGGCCTTAATACGGCCCTGCTTTCAAGTAAATAATTATATTTAGAGTTATTATACAAATCTTTTTTTTTATATATTTTTCAAATTCCAACAAGTTATAAGTCAATAGATGTATCATATAAAAGTTGAGTTACTAGAATTATATAATACTACATAAATACACTGTACATACATTACACAATATTGGTTCTCAAATAAATATATTCAAAAAAAGTATTATTACACGAATTTTGGTGAAAATAGACCTAGTCTGATATTATATTATATGGTGGACAATATTCCATGCAATAACACTTTGTATTGCAGAACTTAAAGCAAATTATGAAAGCACCATATTAGACAACACTAGTACAAATATCAAGGGAAATGCACCCTGTGTGGCTACATACCACATGGACTATTGCAAGGTCCCGGATCTATAATCGAACATTTTGTACCAAAGACAATCGCTCTACCAAAAATAAAATCAAAAAAATCAAAAAAATGAAAATCAAAAAAAAATATTTCAAAATAAATAGCAGGACATTTTTACTTTATATACCTGTCTAATCCCGCAACCTTTTATCAATGTACCTGTGCCAAGCCAATACAATGATCGATGATGTTAATGTTTCAGGGGTATCGAGAAGGCCTCTGTTTCCCTTCTTTTTAGGTGTTTTTTTAATCTGCTCAGACAGTGTTTTTTGCTCTGTTTTTCATTTTATTATGATATATGAATAGATAGTCTGTTAAGATAATACGTTGTAGTATCATTATTCTATCATTGTCCACTTATTAATAGCTAGTCTGTTAACATAATACGGTTGTAGTATCAATATTCTATTATTGTCCTCTTATTAATAGCTAATCTGTTAACATAATACGGTTACACTATCATTATTCTATTATTGTCCTCGTCAGATGGAATTGTTTCCTATACCTCACCAGATAACACTCTACGGAAATTATTCCTGAGAGAGAAGGCAATATATTTTTAGTACATAGCATCTTATTCTTGAAAATGTATTCCACAAGTGTAGTTCCACCTTGAAATCGCTTGAAACTGGCATAGTTCCCGTTAATGGGTATATTCGCCCGTTGCAAATATTAAGCATAAGGTGTTCAAAAATAGAAAACAAAAATCATTCAATTAAAATAAAAAAAAATCATGTGTTTTGTACTAAAATATTATAGAGTATAAAGTTTACTTTTTTTCGGACATTTTAACCGAACACAACCCGCCTCAGCCTAATTAAAAATTGCATTAAAATTGACTGCTGAGAAAGGCTATGTTAAGCCGAAATGTCCGGGAAAAACTGTAAAGTTTTTATTTATATTATTCATATATAAACATTAAATACAGTTCAACCTGCCCATGCGGTCACCTCTATTAAGCAATCACCTGTATTATAAGGTCACATTTTGTTCATCTTGTCATATAAAATTGTATGTGAACTGAACCTATTTTAAGAGGTCAACTGTCATATAAGACAATGTTTGGCTTTCTGAAATACAAAAAAATATTTGTTGTTCTCTAAGTGTTTTTGAATACATCACAGGCACATCCAATATCTTTATATTGATTGACATTATTTTTGAAACATGTTATTAGGTTTTCAATAAGGTTTTCAAAAAATATAAAAGAAAACTTAACTATTATGTAAAATGTGATATTAAACATTGTCGTGGGTATTCTGAACAAGTCGAACACATTTAAGAGGTTTTTTTTTAAATAATAATTTTCTATTGCAAAATTGAATACTTTTTTTTCGAATTGAACAATGTAGCGTTTTTTCCTTTGAATTTAAAAATATTGGACCAGATGTCTATTGTACCGATAATCCAGACTCCTGAAAGGATACAATTAAAATATAGGTTAAATATTAGTCAACAAATCCTATATATCATACATGTAATGTCAGGAGATGAGGTGACACATTAATATATTGCCAAGTCTTCATCACGTAGTTACTTGCTTAGTAACAATTAAATGTTGATATCTTTGAAAATGACAGAAAATATTTGTATATATACATTCCTTCTGGCAATGACTGCAAATAATGGCATCAGTTCATTAAGCTGTTCATGCAAAGTAAATTTTTTTATTATTTTTTTCAATTTCAATAATTTTCATGACAACTGATAATTCATTGCAACTAGCAACTTGTAAAAATTATGTGGCTCTCCCATCTTGTAGCTATGAGCGTGCCTGATGTAGTTTGTGATAAACTAGCTATATACATGCTAATACATATATACAAGAATGACATAAACAATCATACACTATTTTGATTAAATACTATTTTGCACATGAATAAGACATAATTATGTATCCTCTGCAACTTATTACAATATGACAATTGAGTGTTAATATCTTTGAAAAAGAAACCATGTTACAACAGAGTGTTCATGCACGCTCTTGCAGCGACAAGAAATAATACTAATACTCTAAAACAAATCCTTTCACTGGACGAAAAATAAATTTCCATTTCCATTAATCTTCATGGGAAAGATATGACTTATTATACTGATCATGATACACAATGTCATAATAAGTGATTAACGATGTTTTTTTTTGAAAACGAGAGGACATTTCTCAGTCATCTCAGCGAAGGGCGAAAACCCTGAGATGAGAGATGACTGAGAAATGTCCTCGAGTTTTAGAAAACACTGTTAATTATGTTATCGCTATGCTAGTATGTTTATTAAGGATTTGGTAATGTGACGTCATTATAACGTCATATTAGAAAAGAGCGATATTACTAAGGGTCATTGACAACAGTTAGCGATTAGCGATAATTGGAATCATCTCAGCGCTTACGTGATTGTAAACATAATGGTTTTAAGCATCAAAGGGAAAGTAAACAAAATAGTGATGAAAGCCCTCACATCATACCTCTATGGTTTCATAAGGATGGTACTGGACCACATCGTAATCTGTTGCTGTCATCTGAGCACCTACAGAAATAAATGTGTTATATATTGTAATATACTGTGGTATAATGCATACCTTATATATTTGTAAGACGAGTTTGATGATACCAAAGTGGTAATCCGTAAATCGAAGAAAAACAGCAAACACAATGGCCAGAAGAAAATGGACAATTGAAAAAAAAAACCTATGCAAAAAAACTAAAGATCAAGCAACACGAACCCCTCTAAAACCCGAGGGTGAACTCATGTGCTCCGGAAGTGTGAGCAGTTCTTTCTACACTAGTAGGACTAGTCGTGTTACTCTAGTTACAAGCACGGTGATAGCCTATATAATATAGAATCCTTGGTATGCCTGCAATGCTGTTAAAGTGGTCTTAATTACTAATCAATCAACCTTATATGTTTTGCATAGATATGAACAGTTTGTACATCATAATAGTTATTTCGATTAACATGATTAATTGTAATTTTTACAATTATTTCATATACAACTTTAGAGGAATCTATTTGATTTCTTAGGTACGTAGTTATGAACTTAATACTTGAATTAAATTGTTGCATAAACTGTTACTAAATTCAGTGAACATTTAACCAAGGTCGTCTTTAAAGCTACCAGGGGTAGTCGTGGTAGTGATCGTATAGTAGTTGGATGTACAACTACATATGCAATCAGTGCCTATCAACACTAACGTTATGAGTTCGCATCCTGCTCAGGCAAGGTGTACGCGTTACAACATTATGTGATCAAGGAACAAATAAAAAAAATGGAACATAGTATAGTAAGAAGTGCTTTGACTATATATGAACACGAGCGACTACTATCCACAATTACACAAATTCAAATAATGGAAAATCACTTTGTATTGATGTTCTACATTTCAGTCACCATAGGGCTTTCAAGAATGAACATAACGCATGCCCTAACATGAGTGTGAAACGAACCTTATACTCTCTATGCAGCAGTTTATTAGCGGTGGTCTTTACTTTTGCCGATGAACGATACAACTGGTCATCTTTATCGTTTTGATGTCACTTGGTGTATATAATTTTATTTCCCAGATGTTTTAAAATAATATACAGGTGAGGTAATCATACAAATACCGTCATCATATATTTACTCTGTTTTCAATTTATTCTGGACATTTTACTCTGAAAGGATATTATGGCATATAACCACAATATACATATCACCCACCAGATGTGGAAGCGAGGAAAGACCCAGCTATTAAGACAGAAATTTCAGTTAGACATGCTACAAAGGAAACATTAAATGTATTGGTCCTCAACATTATTGTGTAGTCTACAATTATACAGCATAACAAACGAAAGCCAAACTACCTAAAATATGTTTGGGTTCATATTAAGCTTACCAATGTTCAAACGACCGCTACCGAAAGTAGTATTTTCATATGCTCTCTTTCTTCTATATCTAAAATAAAAGTAAACTATAATGTTTTATTTTTATTTCTTATATCTCCTCCACAATGTTTGTGTTTGTAACTAGCCACACTGTATATCACAGTAAGCTTTTGTCATTGAACTTTTGCTTTTTTTTAGAGTTTAACATATGTCATAGGTTTGGTTGATATTATCCCCGGTGTGTCTGTTGTTCGAAATGTAGCTTTTTGTGTAGTGCTCTGAGGATCATTCTTTGTTTCTTTTCTTTAGGCCATTGAATTGTGTATGTACTCGATTTGCTTTACCATGATCGAGTTCCCCTTTGACATTTCCAAACTTTTGGACATTGCATTGTCTGTTCTTCGATTTACGGCTTTTGCTTCCTTTTGATATATCCTGATTACTCCTTCGATATTTTTTAATTTCTCCTTGTGTACCCTCTGATCGCCCCTTTGATGTCTTCTAATTACCTCTTTGGTTTTTTCTGATTACGCCCTTGATATCTTTAGATCACTCCGTTTGTATCTTCTGATTACCACTTTGGTATCTTCTGATTACGATTTTCGTATCTTCTGATTACCACCTTTGGTATCTTCTGATAAGCTCATTGTTTTCTTCTGATTAACCCCTTGCTATTTTCAACGTTTTGTGAGGAATTCATTGAGATTGCCAATCATTTCTGATTTGTTTGCCAAGTCATACACTTGAATTACCAAGATTTGATAATCTGAGAAATATAATTAAAATCGATGGTGTTCACTGATTTACCCAACAAATTCCTAGGATATAACTGGAATATAATTTTTCGTGAATCTTCACAATAGTTATAATACATTGTGAAAAATGTTGAATTTAAGCAAAGACATTTATTAACATTGTTAAGAAAGATATATCTTCTCCTATTAGTTGTTGAACATATGCAGAATATTAAAATGATAACGAAGCTGTCAGATTACCTCGGTGAGGCAAAAACAATGCCAGCCACTAAAGCTGTAACAAGGAAGGCTCCCATCCCTGTATATACTGCAGTACAATTATCAGCTGTAAGGACAAATACATGTATGTGTATTACAGTTGGTGAAATCAAGTAGGAAAAAAAAATGAATACTTTCTAATATCACCCCGAAATAATACGGACCGCCATGTTATACATATAATATTAGGAAGAGAAATAACATGAAAAACAATTAAAAACTACTCTGTTGAAACAATTCCAATATCCAGTCTAAATATCTTAGAAAGGGGAAATATATTTATTCATAGCACACAAATAAATAAGCGATGCATTTCCTGAAGGTCAAAGTCACTTTAGTAAATAGTTGTAGGGTTGACCTATTTTGATATCGAGGTTAGCATAATAACCATTACACCACTGAAACTGTTTTGCTAGATGAAATGAACCCATACTGTAGACTTATTTATTTGGACATATGTTCTGAAAGCTTGCATAATGTATGATGTCACTTTCAGCAATCCAATAATCCACGGTCGTCATTAGGAATTGATCGATGAATACGGAATTTGAGTGACTCAAATGCTTTCAGATCTCTCTCCCAACAAGAGCAACACGATGATGTCATTAGTGGAGCAGGAACTGCTCGTCTTTCCGACGTTCACACCGGCTGTTAGTAATGTTCAATCTTTAGTTTTCTGTTCAATATTTGGTTGCTCATTGTTTGCCTTCTTCGTTTTTTGGCCATTGCATTATCGGTTCTTATTCACTTTACAGCTTCTGATGTCTCCTTTCATATTCACTGACAAACTTAATCACATTATGTAGTATCACACTGGTATATATACCGATTACAACAAGGCATACAGCACATGAGAGTACCCGATATCTTTGCTTCGGATAATTAAAATCTTATATTTCAGCAAGTTTTGACATTAGAGTAGCTTGACAATTTAATTATCAATATAAATATGCATACAATGATGTTGGCGCCTTTCTATTACGTTTTCTGTCATTCCATGACACTAGCTGTGTAATAACATACGTTCTTCCCAACTAAACATTTGCAAGAATGTATTAGTCCAGTAAGTGAAGAGCATAAGCCCATAAAATTAGATGGACTCCTTCGATTTTATTGGAGTGTCTAGATCATAGGAGTGAGTAATAATATATATTTGTATTTGAAGTGTCGATTTTCTGATTGCCTAGTGGTGACATTTTTTCACCTTTTTTCTTTTTTGAATTTATTCATACATTTCCGACTATTTTCAACTATATTTATATAGTATTATGCATTTACCTTTGTCACACTTAAGTGCGTACCATCCTGCTTTGCATATGTCTTCAATATCACAAACTCCATCAGAACTGTTACATAATTCAGATATACATCCCTCACATGTATCATTACAGTTATTACCAAATAGTCCTTTTCTACAAGCTTTAAATAATATATAAAACAAATATGTAAACCCTGGAGTCCGCTATGGTGCGACCACTAATTTACAGAATTATGTTCTACAGAAACACTTGAAAACAATCAACATATATGTGTAAGTATTTGATAGTTTGCTTATATTAGTATCTTAGTTAGACATCAGAAAGTTGTGGTAGGGATCCTGTTAACAGGCTTCATCCGGTCACATTATGTGTCTGTCCCAAGCCAAGCCGAGCCCCAACGTCATATGCCGTGATCGTTTGTGTATACAAATACGCAAATGGTCTTATAAACACTCGGTTTTATCGATCGGCAAATCAACACTCGTTCGCATTCGTATTGATGAAATCATCATTCAACTTGTATCATATAAAATAAATTATACAGTGAAACCTGTCTAAGCCGAACCTTCTTGGGACCAACTTTTGTGTTCGGAATAAACAAGACTTCGGATTATACAGAATAATTAAACACAGATTTTCTATATTATGACTTTATTTAAAGTTCGATTGAAACAAGATTTCAGTTTATTCAGGGTTCAGTTTAGACAGGATTCACGGTATCACCAGTACTGTTGTGTTTGCCTCTTCGATATTCTGTAACATTTATTTGTATACAGAATTTGTTTCTACAATTTGAAGATACCAAAGTGATATTCAAAAACCGCCAATCAAACATATCTGTGCAAGTATGTTATTGTTTGTTTATATAAATATTTTAGTTAGACATCAGATTATCAGAATGTCGTGTTTGAGATCTCGTTAATCGATTTAACATTGTCCCATTTTGTTTCTGCCCGAAGCCAGGACCTCGAGTCCCACCGTCATAAGCCGTCATCTATTTTTCCCAAATAGTTGTAGTTGTATTGATATGGGTGGAATTGTATAAACTTTCTTTTCATAACTTCGTAAGCTACACCATATAAATCTGACTATTTAAACGGTTTTGAGTTAGTGATGTGCAATTGTCAATGGGGGTGTCTTTTCTGCAATTAGCACATATGTCAACACGTGGCGATCAAACCCGCCTTGTTTACAGTATTGACCATCAAACTTACGTTTTCTACAGTAGAAACACACTAAACTTTACTGTTTACAATATGGACCCATCAAACTTATGTTGTTTACAGCATGGATACATTAAGCATACGCTGTTTACAATATGGACCCATTAACCTTATCTTGCTGATGGAATGGACCCATCAAGCTTATGTTGTTTACAGTATGGACACATCAATCTTATGTTTTTAACGGAGTGGACCCATCAAACTTAAATTGTTTACATCATGGATGCATTTAACTTACGCTGTTTACAATGTGGAACCATCAAGCTTATGTTGTTTACAGTATGGACACATCAAACCTCCGTTTCTTACAATATGGACTAAACATACTTGCGTTGCTTGCAGCATGGAGCCATTAAGCTTACGTTGTTTACACCATGGATTCATCAAAATACGTTGTTTACAGTATGGACTCAGTACACTTACGTTGTTTACACGATAAGACCCATCAAATGCACATTGTTTACACTATAAGCCCATCAGACCCACGTTGCTTACAGCATGGACCGCATCAACATGACGTTGTTTACAGCATTGACCATCAAACTGAAGTTGTCTACAGTATGCACACATCAAATTTATATTGTTCATGGTATGGACCCATCACACGTACGTTGATTACAGCATATACCTATCAATCTTACGTTATTTACAGTATGGACCCATCAAACTTATGTTGTTTACAGCATGGATACATTAAGCTTACGCTGTTTACAATATGGACCCATTAAACTTATCTTGCTTATGGAATGGACCCATCAAAATTATGTTGTTTACAGTATGGAACCATCAAACGTATGTTCTTTACGGAATAGACCCATCAAACTTAAATTGCTTAGAGCATGGACACATCATATATACGTTGCTTACATTATTGACTAATCATATTTACGTTGTTTATAGTATTGACCCATCAACATGACGTTGCTTACAGCATGGATCCATTACGATTACGTTGCTTACATCATGGATACATCACAATACGATGTTTGCAGTATGGACTCATTAAACTTACGCTGTTTACACTATAGACCCATCAAACCCACGTTGTTTATAGTATATACCCACCAACATTACGGTGTTTACAGAAAAGAGTTATTAAACTTACGTTGCTTAAATGGTGGATTTATCAAGCGTACCTTGTTTACAGTATGGATTCATCAACCTTATATTGTTTACATTATGGACCCAACATTTTACTTGGTTAACAGTATGGGGCCATCAAACACTGTTTACATCATAGGATTAGTAAACTTACGCTGTATGCAGTATGTCCCCATCCAGCCCTTTCTACAACCAGATAAACATACACCAGACACATGACAAGTGTTATTATAACAGTTATTAGAGCAATCTTGGCTACAGTTCGGTCCATATCTTCCATCCACACAAGCTGCAATTAAATTGTTTATAACACACAATGACAAACAAAAACACTATCATGCATGATATATATGTACCGATGCATTGTCAATTTCCTTTAATGTTGTTGATGGTGGCAAATACAATGGTACATGTCAACATTATTATGTTGTCTCATATATGATATCATTTCGGGATTCCTGTCGAATAAGACTTATTATACATATAATTATGACACACGTTTTGTAGGGTATTGAAAAATGACAATTGCTTTATAGTGAATAGGCCAGCGTAGCATGGAAAACAATCCTGCGTATGTAACATAAACGTCATACAAGATTCTCTAAGCATAACACAGAACTTGTTACACATCTGAATACACTACTCACATTTCCAAAAACCACAGTAACCACTGACAACTGAATCACTAGCTTTTCTGGTCCTGTCATGACAAAAACTAGTTCATTTGATTTGCTTCCTGAGCGCTACGCATAATATGTAGTAGTATACTGCAGTGCAGTGTAGTGTAGTGTAGTGTAGAGTAGTGTAGTGTAGAGTAGTGTAGTGTCGTGTAGAGTAGTGTAGTGTAGTGTAGCCTACGCGTTATGACAAATTATGAATTTATCTTTTACTTTCTGATAGAAAAGTTATTTTTTTATTAAAATACCTAAATCACACTTCGTTGCCTAGGCTGCCATCCAGGTTTACATCCAGACAAATCTGCACAGATACCATACTCACTATCACATGTATCTGATAAACATTCGTCACATGATATATTACAATTGTATCCATAGTAACCAACCATATATTATAAAATGAAGCAATAATAACCAGATATGTATCGTGGGACAAAAATGTAGTCGAAAATGTTGACATTGGCTTACAAGGGATCTATATTTATATTTATATAAATAAATATATAAATTTATATAAAACATCACTAGCGTCAAAATAATGTAATATATATCAGAGTCTTATGGTACCGTGGGGAATAAATTAAAGACATGACGTCGAAGATAGATTTAAACAGCATGTGCATACACGGAACCATGACACCTACGCAACCTTGGGATCGGACTATCATATTAGTAGCAAGAATGGGAAAGTCTATATATTGAATACTTGTGAAATTTATATAACCTTTTATTGGATTCGATGTTTCTTTGGCCCTATCATATGCCATTTACTTTTCTCTGTTCGATTTGTGCGTGTTTGTAATATATTTTGTGACCTTAATGATGGTAATACCGTGAAATCGGGAAACATGTTTGCGCCAAGGCTATGTTTTCACGGTGAAATGCAAAGGTACACAACTTTTATTGAGCTTTACACTTGTTTAGATAATGATTTTAGTACCTTGATAGGAAATGGTAATAATTTTAAATTTTCTCAAGCCGTTTGTTCGAAATCGACAGGTAAGCTTAACTGTTTTAAACCGCGGGAAATATCGATCATGCTTATTTCCCTTTAAAAATGTCCTACCGTGGCGTTATTTGTGTCCTTTCTGTATATTATTGATATCTTTTTGATGGGCACAAAGATAATTATGCCATATCCCTTCTTTGTGTGCAAACGGTTGCGTTGGTTGGTGGGCATTGGTAAATTTACTCTTTCTAAACTAACTTTAAAAGGCTATACATACTGATTAAAAAACTTCCCTTGTAAGAATAAACTAAAATGACAGAATAAATGCCTTGTGTGCATTGGTTCTAAGCAGGGCCGTCTTAACAGCATTATAGGCCCGTGGAAAGCAGTGCACTTGCGCACCCCTACCTACACAACCACTCACAGGAATACAAATGTGAATGGACGATAACATTGAACATATGCTTATTGTATTGGTACTATCAACGACATCAGTGTTTAAGCATTACACAAAATGCTATGCACAACATACGTAGCTTAGCATGGGCTCCTATTTTCGTGGGTCCACAGGCATCTCCCCAGCGTACCCATGCATTAAGACTGGTTCAAAGATTTCATCCCGTTGGTTCATCGTAGTTATGGGTCAGTTTTCTTAGCAAATGTGAAACATCAAACAGTCATAGCCGCGCCATAACGCGCTTTGGTATAAAACCATGTGGAAAAATTTCAAATTATTTTCAATTTTACTGTCAACATTTTTTTTCTCCACTTTGAACATATTATTAGCCACTCCAAGCGCACCACTTGATGCCTATTTTTTAATGTGGGTGCCAGAGAAACTGTATTAAGCCTATGATTAAATACTGCGGAAATTTACTAATCATGTATTAGTAATGTGAATGTTTTATCTTGTAGTTTACTAAATGTTTGTAACAAAAAATAATAACTTAAAGTAAATGAACACAACTGTTCACAACCTTCCTGAAGTAATTTTTACGCTACACCCTTCACATCTGACAGACCCTGATTAATGGTCCTATCAAGACTAACTTTCCTAAATTAATACATTTAAGCAAAACACATATATACGTTTAATCAGATTGTTAAAGAATATTCCCTGTATAACCTTATATACCTCACATATTTCGAATATCATTTGGAACCTTCATGCATTTGAACATTCTTGGTATGAATCTTAGCAATACGTTTACACCCTTCCGAATAGATTTATCTATGTATGTATGCCAACATATGGAGTGGTAATATATTATTGAAGATAAATATGGCTTTGGGGGACAGATACTTTTCATTTATCGATCCTCATACATGACTTATCACTGGGTGTGCATCAAGGTTAACACGGTGGGCGTCACCTGTGGAGCAAGACCAGTTTACCCTGCCGCAGAACCTGCGTTCATCCCCGGTTTTAGTTGTGTTCGTGTTGCTTGATCTTTAGGTTTCTGTGTAATGTTTATTAGATCGTTGTTTGTCATTTTGTCTTTTGTCTTTTTGCCATTGTGTTTTCTATTCTGATATATACAACATCTGATTACCCCTCTGGTTTGATCCAACTTTTCGTCATAGAAAACGGGTCAATATTACTAATATGCAATAAATAACACTTTCAAACCCAAAAGTGTTTAAATACTCACCAAAGCAATCGGTAAAGTTATTTAGTTGTAAGGTTGACAGTTTTTTCTCCTCCATAGTCAGAGCAAGTTATTGAGTTTGGAAACATAGGGCTTAGCTTGAGCCATCTCCAGAATGGGATGGTATAACAATAACCACAATGCATATCAAGCTGACTAGAAATAAAAAATATCTCTGTTTATGACTAATTGATATTAAATATGTTCGCATGAGCGATTCCTGTGGCAGGTATTTAGTAAAGATTATACAAATATAAATGTAGAGGTACAATCGATGCATATAAGAAACATATACATGACTGCTCACTCCCCAGGCTTGGTTCGTGAACTTCAGTAAAAACTGCCGGGTTGAAAATAATTGATAATTACTCATGTGAAGCTATAGGAAATATTTATATTGAATAAAACATAATCAAATTAGAAAAAACCCAGTGTAACGCTGATGCTGTTATCATCAAGAGGACTGACAAAGCGTTTGCTATTTCTGTGAGGTCACATAACCAGTGATATCATAAAGTTAAGCTTATATGCTAGAGTTCGTGTCGATACACATTACTAAGCAACCGCATCGGTGGCGTAATGGTTAGCGTGCACACCTCGAGTACGGTATATCGTTGGATCGAGCACCGGTAGGGTCAAACCAAAGGCCATGAGACTGGTATTTGTTGCTTCTCTTCTAAGGACGCAGCATTAAGGAGAAAGAGCAAATACTGGTTGGCTTGGAATCAGGATAATATATCCGAGTGTGGAGCGACAGGACGATCCGCGAACTGTTGTTTCAGTGGGGTAGCACTATAAAAATTCAACTCAGCCTGTTGGTCTAGAACAAAGCGGACCTCATTATTATTTCATTGGAAATTAATTTGTTCACGCAATAATATAGCTGCAAAAATACCGAATTGGCGTTAAATAACAATCACTCACTCACTCACTCACATTACTGTAATGCTATGTATATAACTTACAGTAATTCCAGTCCTGGTAGATTCTCGAACGCATTTTCACTAACAAATGATATAGGGTTGTTTTGCGTATATCTGAAATATAGCTTCATATTAGAAAATAGTAATATTGTCTTATAAGCCGTTGTGGACTACAACGAAATCTGACGATTGGGGAACGCAAACCCACAAAAAGGCCCAGAAGGGTAGCAGTTCCTGAAAAAGTCCACTGTATTAATTTTGTCTATTTACATCGTCTGCTCCACCTGTATATGAATGGCATATCGTTTGAATAATCACGAGGGTAGATATGTAATTTATCTTAAATTTGATATCAATGGTCAACTATCTACTAGACTCTATGACAAAGGAGACGACATCAATTAGGTTAAATTGTATTCCCCTATTGTGTCTTATGATGACTTGGTTTGTTATCTAATATATATATCATAGGAAAGACCAGCAGCTCTCTTTATATTCGTTTGAAGAGCAACTTATTACCAAACTAATATATACAATATTGGTGTATTGACGGTTAATATATTATTGATGTGGCGAAGCTTAGAAACGAGGGAAAGACGAGTTTTTAGCGAGTCTGTCTATCCGTTTCGTGCCGAGCCACGTAAAGTCTACATCTACCATCAATACACCGGTATTGTATTTATCCTGCAATACAATTTGCCTAAAAAAATGTTATTCAATTTAATGAAAAAAAAAGGATAATGGAAACCTCATTGATACTTCAATAGTATTTCCGGTAATGGGTGTGGCTTAACAGCTTTATTTGGCTAATATAAAAAAGTGTTATTATGACAGAGGTGTGGCTTAATAGCTTTATTAGGCTAATGTGAAAAGAGTTATTATAACAGTGTCATAGCAAAGCAACAGTTTATTTTAACCCATTTATTATGACAACAAATATCCCAATTGCAGATAAATATATATATATATATATACGTCTGAAAATTAAACCAAACAGTGTTAGAATTAGATTTTAGAGCTGTCAAATTTTTGTTCTTCCCTCGACGGGATTTGAACCCACACCATTGTTACACTGCAGCACCATTCGCTTAGCCTTACGTCCAGCGCCCTAGACCACTCGACTACATATAAAAGAAATTATTAAAAAAAGAACAATGACTTTAAAGATTTTTATTAATCTTATAACAACTTTAAAGATGTTCATTAATTGTATAGGTAATATATTTTACCGCGAATACGTAACATCATAGTCTCCCTTTATATTGTTAACGTCACACTATTGTTAACGTCATATATATACACTTATAAACATTGTACCTGAAGATCTGCAACAGCAGTGAAAACGTTAGTACAAGAATGTTGTGAAAAATCCGTTTTGTTCTTTTTTTAATAATTTCTTTTATATGTACCAGCATACGGATTTCATTTGACTTTTTAATATATATATATATATATATATATACAATGTCTGAAAAACCAGTCAACGATCAATCTTACGGGGTGTTGGATCGTTACGGTATAACGATACTATTCAAGTAAAACAATTATAAAGGTCTAAAATGGTTTGTAAAACAACACCAAGTACACAAAACAAAGTGATAAAGAATTAAACACTTCGTAGAATGACAAAATTTTCGTCCCACCGAGGGACTTTATCAATGTCTATATATATATACATATAATACAAATTATCATGCATATAAATATTCACTGTGTATTCGCTTTATTAATCGTATTTTTATTGGCTGAAGTATAGTCACATGGTGTTTTATAATATAATGTATCATATGTTTATAATTAATAACGTCAATTTCTCCCATACGTAAACGCCGAAAGTGCAACAGCGATAACAGCCACGGGGAAGAAATGGGGGCAAAACTCTGATACCACGATATGAAGCCTCTCGTGAGCCCAAATTACGTCACTTCCGCCCATCTGTCATTTGTTGTTTGCAAAATGTCAGAGTTTATCAAAGGAAGATTTGTGGGCGTTTCGCAAGCAGAAACGGACGCATTTGTCAAAAGCATGAAAAATCCTAACACTAAAAGAAAGACAAAATCGGATACACATATTTTTAAGGAGCGGTTGATAACAAATAATGAAACAAGACTGCCAGAAGAAATCGAAAAGCAAAATCTTGATATGTATCTTGCTCGATTTAGGTTATCGGTAAGATCCAAAAAGAAAGAAGAATATGATCAGCATGGTATGTTGAAGGACAAATTCAGAATCTCATGTCATATGTGATAATGTATGTCAATTTCCTGCAGTGGTTTCCTCTGGGTACTCCAGTTTCTTCCGCCAAAAAAATGAAGGTCATGCACTTGTATCAATACGTTTGGTGTCTGTTTAGGAAGTTAACTAAATGTTCTTTTTAATTTAATTTTGAAATATGTGATAAATAGATTAATGCATGCCCTTTTCTATATCAGGACTGTTATCATCCCTCGACCGATATTGACCCTCTGGCTAAAGCATTAATCTATAAATAATACTAATAAATAATACAGTAAGATTCCTCCACATACAAATATGTATAACATGTCTGTGTTGTAGATTGCAATTTTATTTGGCTAGTAGTTCAGTAATAGGGTAGTTTGTATTAGGTTTATATATGTTAATAATAATAATAAAGTACTGATATTAAATTGTTGTACATAGGATTATTGTACATGTGATTTCGTTTAAGATTTGGAGATCTGTGTGGTTGTGGTCGTATGGTAGGTGGATTCATAGCTACCTGTGGAATCAGTGCCAGCGGTGAGTTCAAATTCCGATCATGACGAGGTGTACTCGATACAACATTATGTGATAAGAATTGTCAGTGACTTGCGGCAGGTCGATGGTCTTCTCCAGTTACTCCAGTTTCCTCCACCAATAAAACTGACCACAATGATGTAAATGGAATATCGTTGAAAGTAGAGTTAAGCTCCATAACCCATCATCCTAACCTGTTTTTGCATCAATGTGCAATGCATAACCACCGTGCATCTAGAAATATTGATATATAAAGAGTGATCACGAAGTTTGTGTAATGTACTTTTGGTAAGCATACATACAAAATGATGTATACTTTATGAGTGCTATTGGTGTAAAGATGGATGCAAACCATCATATTTCGTTGTATTTATAATTCTCGTGGATTGGCTCGCCCACAAATCACACGAAAATTGGTTCTGCACAACAATGAAAAACAAAACAAAACAAAAACAAACTAACAAATAAACCAAAAAAAAAATAATAAAAAAAAACAAAAAATTTACCAACCCAAAGAAAACCAACAGCAAAAAACAAGAACAGACAACAACAAACAAAACAAAAAAAACAAAAAACAAAAAACAAAAAGCAAAAGCAAAAACCAAAACAACCAAAAACTAAAATAAAAATAAAATAATAAAATATTGAAATATTTAAAAAGCGAAACAAAAAACTTTATATTAAATTTATATAGGTTTACAAGTACACATGTGTTTTGGACAGTCTGCTTGTCTTAAGTTACACTTTGATTGGTGATCCAATGTTAGTATTCATACCGATAAAATTTATTGTATTTTTCGAACCTTTCTTCGACTTAGAATTGATGTTTTGAGGAAACGTTGTTATTGGTTGCTGCTTATGTAACCGTTTATTTGGCAATTTGCCAGGTTGTTCAATTATTATATTTCTAACGTCATTGGTCGTGGTTGAAACACAAAAACATGCGTATTTATTGATCGGACAAAACCCTTGTTGACATGGTAAAACACACCGTGATCGTGATCCTGATATGAGTGCATGGTTCCCTTTGGGAGTGCATGTAAGCAATTCAGCGGTAGGGCAAACTGTTGAAATATTGTTTGTTGATCGAATATCCCCACAAATAGCTATACCGCCTTTTGAAGGAAATATGTTTCTGCTACCCGTGACATCAATTGGTGGTCTTATTTTTGAGTTGATATGCCCATGGTTATGAATAGGAGTATGAACATGATTGTGCATTATTCCAATTTGTTCAACGTTTCCAGTACCCGTCCATGGTCTGAATTTGATTTTCTTACTTATATGTCTTTTTTTGATAGCTGATTGTTTATATGGTGATTGAACTCGACTTCGCCTCGTACCACCAACCTCTGGATTCACTTGGTGCTGAAATTGCCGAAGCTTTACACCATTCGGAAGTATTGATGGTGTATGTGTAGGTGACTGAGCTAGATGATATTTTAAGTTAGTCTGCGCTGTTCCTTGACCATTGGACAATTTCTGAAAACTGTTCTGACCTGTGATAGATATTCCACTGCCATTGCTGATTGAGTTCTTGCTCGTTGCAAATGGTAAAGCTTTGTGTTCCATTTGTGGAACTACATTTGGTGGAATCGCAATTGAACTTTTTGGTTTTGACTTTTAACATTTTGAGTCTGAGTGTTGTGTGTTCCTTTATTTGTTGAGTATATTTGCAATCCATTTGAAGCCGGCATGATGCCTTGAATTTGAATTTGTTTTGGAACATATGGTTTCCCTTGACTACCAGACAATGGTACATATTTAATAGTTGAATGACTTTGACCACTTGCTGATTGAACAGATTGGGCATTTGATGCTCTTTGACTACTTGTTCGTGGTAGAGACTCAATTATTGGTTGTCCTTGACTTCTTGTTAGTGGTAAAGATGCAATATTATTTCCATAAGATATCGAACTTGTGGTATGCCCGGATCTAATGCCTCCTACAGGTAATTTTATCCCAGGAACATTCGATTTTAGTTGCATTCCCGAAGACGCTATAAACAGAGTCCCAATATTCGGAAGGTTTCTAAAAGCCGACGCTTCGTTTTGCACTTCTTTTTTATTTTCAAAGGGGATGGTTGTTGTTGGTGCCTAGGTTCACTGTTTTGCTGTAGCTTTTTAGAAACGTCCATAGTTTTCACGCCACTGGCGCCATTGTTCACGTTGTTTGCTGTTTTAATGTGTAATCCATGCTGTTGAATACCTGGTAATTTTGATCTGAGATCTAATTCCTTAGTATAATTGATTCCCTCCCCTTTTACCTGATGATTGGAAGGTGGTGTCGTTGGCATGTCATCGGTTTTTATATTTTCAGTAGTCTTACTTAGACTCCAAAGATTCCAGAAGTCTGGTTTAATGCCAGGTCGGTTTGGTGGTATCGTATTTATCAGTTGAATTTCCGGTTCTGTAGTTGAATCCACATGATTTCTATTTATCAGCTGAATACCCGGATGTTTGGTTGCATCTACGCCATGTCTAGTTTTTAAATGAGTACCCGGATGTGTATCTCTACTACTATACTGACTATTTATAGATTGAATGTCCGAATGTACATTGCCAAACCTTCTATTTATAAAGTTAGTGTTGCTGGTATTTTCACGCCACTTATTTGAAAATACTGATTGTCTGGTCTTGCTTGTATGTCCGACATTGTCCATTGAAGTAGGGATTATCGTGATTTAGTTGTGTTGGCACTTGATTAACAGGTCAATAAACATGAGGACTTGGCCGTACGTTAGATGCTTTGACCTTTAAAACAGAAGACAGGAGCTGAATGTTTGGACTCAATGTTTCTGCAGTTGTTTTAAAATCAGGTTCTATTGTATGCATTTTGAACTGTTCATGTAGCGTAATGGTGCACGCTTAGCGGAGAAGCAGCAACTACCAATTGTGTAGTCTTTGGTTTGAACCGAGCAGGATTTAAACCCACGATCTACCGCACCTGAGTCGAGCAAGATAACCATTACACCATCAGTGCAAATGAAGTGCACACGATTGTTAAGAAATGTGTTTCTTTACTATAAAAACTAGTTCAACGTCTAATATTGTACCAGAGCCTATATAATGTCTCTTATTATTCTTATTTGAAGGACTTGATTGATTTGATTTGATATTTGGTGCTTAACGTCAGTTTCAGCAATATTTCAACTATATCATGGTGACCAGTTTTAGTCGTGGAAGAAGCCGGAATACTCGGAGAGAACCACCGACCATGGGGAAGCAACTGATAAACTTTATCAGATGCTGGTGGGCGTCGAGTGCACCTTTTTTGTAATTTACAAAGCCGGGCGCGAACCCACTCCTTATTGGTGATAGGCTTGTATGAGTTGTTAGGTAATCCAACTACCTAACTCATTGAGCTACCCGAGCCCTTCACCGGAAAAGGAATTGCCACACTTGAATGAACTAAAATATATTAGATAATTAAATCGTCTTATTTCTAATGCTCATTATAATATAAATCTACAATTAAAATACAATACAGTTAATAATATCCAAATATACAAAATATCTCAAATTCCAACACTATCACATAAATATTATGTGTATATCATGGTAAATTTATTTTGTATGTCATGATAAATCTTCTGTGTATGTCATGGTATATCTTCTATGTATGTCATGATAAATCTTCTTTGTATGTCATGGTATATCTTCAATGTATGTCATGATAAATCTTCTTTGTATGTCATGGTATATCTTCTATGTATGTCATGATAAATCTTCTTTGTATGTCATGATGAATCTTCTTTGCATGTCATGGTATATCTTCTATGTATGTCATGATAAATCTTCTTTGTATGTCATGGTGAATTTCTTGTATATTTTTATAGCAATAGTGTAATTTAAATCATTACAATTATAGTGTCATGAATGGAATATTGTCCTGACTTCATTATGGATAGTGTACTTTGGTATTTTATTCATAAAATTATATCCGTTTTTTAAGTGGAATAATCTCATGATCGAAATATTGTCTTAACTTCCTTGTTGAGTTTACATGTTTTAAAAACCATTTAAAAACTATTTTATCTTATGACAAGAAGGATTAAAGTGAAATGATGAACAAGTTATCGATACAAATTCTATCTTTTATCTTCTTGATCGGTAAAGTTTATATTATTTTATGGAAACTCAACACATCGTATTAAATATGCACATATATTAGTGATTAGTATTAAATATGTACATATATTAGTGCTTAGTATTAAATATGTACATATATCATATATTTAGATTAAAATACAGGTGTTTTGTATATGCACTATCAATGATTGTCCCAAGCTTATATCGTGTATACCCTATATCGCATACCCTATATCGCATACCCTATATCGTATACCCTGTATCGTATACCCCAAAAAAATTCAAAATTTCAAAATTTTCCAATATTTCATAAAATTTCAAATTTTTTAAAACAAATTAAAAATTCTCAAAAAATTTAAAATTTACATAAAATTGAAAAATAAGAAAAAAAATTCAAAATTCAAAAATCTTTAATAAAAATTTAAAACTTTTCCAAAATATTCAAAATTCATAAAAATACATGTATTATCAAAGGCATGGTTAAACTGTATGATATAATGAACATTACCTGTCAAAATCTGTATCACATGCCGTATCAACCCTCGACCTATATCACCCCTCGGGCCGGTGGCCCTTCGGGTGATATAGGGTTCTCAGGTTCATACGGCATGTGATACAGATTTTGACATGTAATATTCAGTATATAATAGTGCTTAGTCGTATCATTGTTTTGAACATTTGAATCTTTGAGTGTACCCGATGAAGGTTATTCTAGAAACGCGCTATGCGCACTATTTGATGTCTACGTTTTTATTACGAGAAATTTGAATAGGGGTGAGGGCTATGGTGTTAAACGCTACTTTCAACAATATTTCAGCTATATCATGACAGTCAGTTTTATTGGTGGAGGACAATTGAATACCCGGAGAAGACCTCCGACCTGCCGCAAGTCACTGACAAACCTTATCACATAGTGTTGTATCGAGTACACCTCGCATGAGCGGGATTCCAACTCACAACGTTAGTGGTGATAGGCACTGATTGCATAGGTAGTTATAAATCTAACTACCATACGATCACGACCACGACGAGCACTATAAGGTGCGACATTAATAGAATAAATAGCGATAAAAAAATGGGATTGCCTATACTATAATAAATGTTTGTAACAAGAGTAATACGACATCTGTCATTAGTTGGACATTATCTGTTTATCCTTCCAGAATACATGAGCTCGCCCCCTCTTTTAGTGGAATTCATGTTGTTCTATCTTTAGTTTTCTGTGTAGTGTTTTGTAGATCATTATTTGTTCTATTGTCTTGTTGACTTGTGGCCATTGTATTGTCTTTCATTCTTCAATTTCGGCTTCTTGTTATCTTCAAACTATTTCTTTTGTGTGTATATAAGCTAATTGACATACACTATACCTATCGTTGGAGGAGGTACACTACAAGGTTTGGTTGGTTGGCTTCATGGTGCTTAACGCCACTTTCAACAATATTTCAGTTATATCGTGGCGGTAAATTGTATGTGTGGAGGAAATAGGAGTATCCGCAGAAAACCACCAACCTGTCGCAAGTCACTGACAAACTTTATAAAAAAAATGTTGAAACAAGTACACCTCGCCTGAGCAGGGTTCCAACTCACAACGTTATTGGTGATAGGCACTGATTGCATAGGTCGTTCTAAATCTATCATACGATCAAGACCACGAAGGCCCCTTGTCACTACAAGGTGTAATGGATTTGTCAAAGTTGCAATAAAATGAGAAACAGATATACCACACTGCAGGAACAGTTCCAAATTTCAATCGAAAAATCGTAGAAAGAGGAAAAAAAAAAACAAACAAAAACAAATAAGCAACAACCCCAAACCGTTATCTTACATTTTTAATATTGCTGTTTAAAAATGTCATCTTTTTAATACTCTCTCTATATACCATTAAAGGTGTAGTCCATGCTTCTTACTACGAAACATATAATAAGGGCGTCTACAATAGACATTATGAGTACTGTTCGGCTGGATGTTGTGAACCATCAGTTCCTGGGAACCAGAAACCCTGTTGTGATGCTACTGGTGTGACTGTTGGAATTGCTATTGGGTTGTTGGTTTTTTTATTGTTTGTGTTTCTCTTATATTATAATATAGAAGATGAAAAAGGAATGATAGTAAGTATTATCTTACCTGTAGTCTTGCAATGTTTCGCGCTATGGTGTTTAATACCACATACAACAATAATTCAGTTATATTGTGGCGGTCAGTTTTATTGGTGGAGAAAACCGGAGTACCCGGAAAAAACCACCGTCCTGTCGTGTCCCACTGACAAACTTTATCACATAATGTTGTATCAAGTACGCCTCTCCACCAGCACGATTCGAACCAACAACTTTGCCATACGATCACGGTCACGGCCACTACGGCCACTATTGTCTTCCGGTACTGACAGAGTGTATAAAATATATGTGTTCTTCGTCTGTTTATATAAGTATTACCGTTGGAGATCTAGTTATTATTGGGTAGGGTCGATTTTACCCCATATACCAGCTTAAACCGGCAATATTTGTGTGCATTTCCGAAGCTAGGACCTGCATTTTCAACATCATATGCCTTGGTACTTTTTTGTGTTCAGTTAAGATGAGAGCTGGCTGGGCGTTTTGTTGATATTGGTGGAATTGTTAAACATCACTGTTTAAATGAAGATTTAGATATTCTCGTCATTCTATTTTCGTGTACAACATATCTATTTCGTGATTCTGTTGTCATACACGACATATATTGACCTAATTCTATCGTCTTATACGACATGCATTGACCTGATTATGTCGTCTTATACGACGCACTGATGAGATCTTCTTATACGACATACATTGACATAATTCTATCGTCTTATACGACATATATTGAGGAAGGTTATTCTAGAAACGCGTCGTGTGCACTAATCTTGATATCTTCTATTTACACCTTTGGCATCTTCACACTTTTCGACTTTAGTTGTTTTGTTAAAATGATGTCTTTTGAAGACTGTAATGTTAATTTCGGGATATTGCTGTCATTCCATGTTTTTGTACAACATATGTATTTCGTGTTTTTGTCGTCAGGTACGACATATTTTGACCTAATACTGTCTGCTTATATGACATATATTGACCTAATTATGTCGTCTTATATGACATATATTGACCTGATACTTTCAGCCTATGAGATATTTATTGACCTGATTCTGTTGTCAGATACGACATATATTGCGATGATTATGTCGTCTTATGCGACATTTATTGACCTGATTCTGTTATCAGATACGACATATATTGCGATGATTATGTCGTCTTATGCGACAATTATTGACCTGATTATGTCGTCTTATATGAGATATATATTAACCTACTACATTCTGTTTATACCACAATTACTTACCTGGTTTTATCGTCTTATATGACATATGTTGACCCGATTCTGTCTTCTTGTAAGACATTTATTGACGAAAACTTCAAAAACAAGGGATAAATATTAGGAAGATTGTGTTATAATCTATTATTTGCAAGTAATAACAGTTACAGTCACAACGAAAGAGAGGTACCGATACCTCCACCGACAATATACTCGCCAGCAACTGGAAACAGCAATCCTAGTCAATGAATATAATATTCATATCCATCGAACCATACTGTTCAAACGAACACATCTTGATTTATATTTATATATGAAAATATTCAAACATTATTTTAAAGATAAACTATTATCCATGAGGAAATAATTATTATGTAATTACTATGAATGATATTACGGTCTGAGGTTTGAAAATAACATCGCGGATCAACTCTCCTAAGTGGCCTATCTTTATTGTGTGAAATGAGTGACTGTTAGCCCCAATTTATCCCGAATGTGTTTCATTAGTTTCAATTAAGGTGGAATTAGTTATTGCTTGTTTTATGTTCATTGCTAAATATCAGTCGTAAATCGCAGAAGGACAGGCAATGCAATGACCAAGTGAAAAAAAAACACAAGGACAAACAATGATCTACAAATCACTACTCGAAATCTTATAGATTCAGCAAGACAAACTCCATTAATATCCAGGGGGAATCAGGTGCTCCAGAAGTGTAACCAGTTCCTATTCCACTAATCACACCCGTTGTGTGTTTTTTTGTATTTGAAAATACTAATTTATACATTTAAACAAAGTGTTGCAAAAGTTTTTCGACGGCACTACCGTCTTCGTCAGTTGCTAATACTAAGATATTGTCGCACTTTTTGTTGAAACCCTATGCCGACATAATGAGCTTAAATAAGCGTAATTTTACTTGAAGCAGATTTTGTTTTGTAAAAACAAGACATCGTATATACATTAGTATTCCAGTATTTAAAATACCATTTCAAAAACAAATATATGAACACATTTTGAAAATAAAAAATACATTTGAGAAAATAATTAGTTGCTATATACCTCCATATAATTCGTGCAATAATTATTGCCTACAACAAAATGAGAGAAGGGAGTTCAAAACGGGGAGGGGAAAGACACAAATTGGGGGTAGAGGTAAATACTTTCTGACAACAAATACAGAAATGAAACAAAAATATACTAAAAATTATCATACATTCAAATATTCATTGTGTATCCGTTTGGTAAATAGTAAGTTCATCGGTTGAAATGTAGTCACATTGTGTTGTATATTATATTATGATAATAAATATTCATTGGATGAAGTGTAGTCACATGGTGCATTATATTTTATTTTAAAATTACTAAATAAGAGATACGGTAAGATTATTCTACATACAAATATTTATGACATATCTATGTTGTACATTGTTATTTAATTGGCTGAATTTCAGTAGTAGAGTATTTTATTTTATGTTTATATAGTTCATGGTGCTTAAAGCCACTTTTAACAATATTTCAGTTATATCGTTGCGGTCAGTGTTATTGGTGTAGGAAACCGGATGATTCGGAGAAAACCACCGATCTGTCGGAAGTCACTGACAAACTTTATCACATAATGTTTTACACCTCGTCCTGATGGAGATTCGAACTCACAACATCAGTGGTGATAGATACTGATTGCATAGATAGTTGTAAATCTAAATACGTTACGACCACGCCCACGATGGCCCCATGTTAATATATGTTAACAATAATAATAATAATAATAAAGTACTTATATTAAATTTTTGTGCATATGAATATTGTACATTAGTTTGATTTCGTTTTCGCTTTGGAATCCGTCGTGATCGTATTGTAGTTGGGTCTACAACTACCTGTGCAATCAGTACCTATCACCACTAACTTCTTGAGTTCGAACACTGCTCATGGTGAGGTGTGCTCGATACAACATTATGTGATAAAGTTTGTCAGTTAGTTATAGCAGATCGGTGGTTTCCTCCTCCAATAAAACTGCCCGCAATGATGCAACTGGAATAACGTTGAAAGTGGGATTAAACACCATAATCCTAACATGTTTGTGCATGAATGTGCAATGTATCACCAGTGTACTTCATAATGCGTCCAGAAATATTAACATATAAAGAGGAATACCTTAAATTGTGACCACGGAGTTTGTGTAATGTACTTCCGCTATACATTTTTTGTGTATATACATAAAAAATGATGTGTTCTTTATGAGTGTTGTTCATGTAAACATAGAAATCATATTTTGTTGTATTTATAACTCTCGTGAATTGGCTCGACCATAAACCCCACGAAAATTGGCTTCACAGAAAAAGAAAAGAAAACAAAACATAAACAAACCAATAAAAAAACAAAAAAAACAAGGGAAAAAAAAAAAAAAAAAAAATAATAGTACCAAAATATTTAAATGTTTGAAAAGCAAATCAAAAACCTTTTAACAAAACAAGTATGTCAAGTAAATACTTTACATAGGTTCACAACTACACATGTGTTTTGGTCAGTCTGTTTCTTTTAAGCTACATTTTGATTGGCACCAGGTGTTCTTTCCTTGTATAGCAGCAAACAGTTTAGTGGTAGAACATTCCACTGTATAATTTAAAGTATTTCTTGGAGATCCCATGTTAGTATTGATACCGATAAAATTTATTGTATTTTTCGAACGTTTCTTCGACTTAGAATTGCTGTTTTGAGGAAACGTTGTTATTAATTGTTGCTTATATAATCGTTTATTTGGCAATTTGCCAGGTTGTTCAATTATTATATTCCTTGCGTCATGGGTCGTGGTTGAAACACAAAGACATGCGCATTTATTGACTGGACAAAACCCTTGTTGACATTGTGAAACACACTATGATCTTGATCCTGATATAAGTGCGTGGTTCCCCTTTGGATTATACGTAAACCATACGGTGGTAGAGCAAACCGTTGAAATGTTTTTAGTTGATTGAATATCCACAGTAATAGACATACCGCCCTTTATCTAGGGCATACAAGTGTGGTTCTGTCAAAATTGGAGCTAACGAGTCTTTGGCGAGTGATTCACGAATTAAATCGCTCAATCTTTCTGGTCCGAGATACAGTTTCACTATTTTTATGAAAGTGGAATAGCTGATGTGGCAGCACTGATATAAGGGGGCTAATATAGATATTTCGTCATGTTTTGTTTTTCCGAATTCTCGTCCGTTATCGTAATGTAACTGAAATGTATTATTTCCGAAATACTTGTAAGTCTCGTAATGGTGCCAGTCCATGTTACCCATTACGAAATCAAATATATGCATCTCAATTAAATCTAGTAACCTTCGGTACTTACTAAAAGGAGGTTCCTGCTTAACTAAATCGCATAGGTCATCCTTTACTTCCCAGTAGGCCATTTTGTCTTCTCTATGCATTCGTCGTCATGGATTAATCCATGTGTTTCTGTCGACTATGTTGGCGGAGGGGAGGAATGTGGCGAACGAACCTTCCAACATATCCGGTTTCCCACAAATAGCATGATTGATATCACAATAGTGTGTGCAATATCCATGGAAACATACGTTATCAACGGGCGACATGAAAAATTATTTCACTAATTTTAGATCGGCCACGTTCTTAATTTCTGACGTCATGTTGATTTTTCTACCAATCGTCGGAGGGACGTTGTGAAATCCCAGGACCCAATCAAGATGAAATGCCGCTATTTCAGCATGATGTCTGTCATAATCATTGACATAAATGTGGTCTGGTATCGTTTCTACGTCACTTGCAAAGCGCACAGGCTTAAAGAGTGCCTTTCCGCCTTTACGATATGTGATTTAATTTGAGTTCCACCCTCCAGCATTTTCGCGGCTGTTATAGGTTGCACGGTTAAGTCCTTCATAAAATCTCCAAGATTATTCTTAATTGGATCGCATAATGTTGTTTGGTGCATACCTCTCTGGAAAATTTCCCAATTGTTTCTGTATGAATCTCTTCGTTTTCTTAAAGCTGGAAGAAATGAATACTGTTTATTCAGGGAAGAAATGAATAATGTCTATTCAGGGAAGAAATTAATAGTGTTTATTCAGGGAAGAAATGAATAGTGTTTTTTCATGGAAGAAATGAATAGTGCTTATTCAGGGAAGAAAAGTATAAAAATAGTGCTTATTCAGGGAAGAACTGAATAGTGTTTATTCAAGGAAGAAATGAATAGTGCTTATTCAGGGAAGAAATTAATAGTGCTTACGAAGGGAAGAAATGAATAGTGTTTATTCAGGGAAGAAATAAATAGTGTTTATTTAGGAAAGAAACGAATAATGATTCTTCAGGGAAGATATGAATAGTGTTTATTCAGGAAAGAAATTAATAGGTTTTATTCAGGGAAGAATCGAATAATGTTTATTCATTAAAAAATGAATAATGTATAGTAAGGGAAGAAATAAATAGTGCTTATTCAGGGAAGAAATGTAAAAAAATAGTGCTTATTCAGCGAAGAAATGAATAGTGTTTATTCTGAGAAAAAATGAGGAATGTTTTTTCAGTGAAGAAATGAATAGTGCCTATTTAGGGAAGAAATGAATTTTGTTTATTCAGGGAAGAAATGGATAGTGCTTATTCAGGGAAGAAATGAATAGTAATTATTCAGGGAAGAAATGAATAGTGTTTATTCAGGGAGGAAATGAATAGTGTTTATTCAGGGAAGAAATAAATAGTGTTTATTCAGGACACAAATGAATAATGCTTCTTCAGGGAAGAAATGAATAATTTATTCAGGGAAGAAAAGAATAGTGTTTATTCAGGGAAGAAATGAATAGTGCTTATTCAGGGAAGAAATGAATAGTGCTTATTCAGGGAAGAAATGAATAATATTTATTCAGCGAAGAAATGAATAGTGCCTATTTAGGGAAAAAATGAATACTGTTTATTCAGGGAAGAAATGAATAGTACTTATTCAAGGAAGAAATACATAGTGCTTACAATGGGAAGAAATGCATAGTGCTTATTCAGGGAAGAAATGAATAGTATTTATTGAGGGAAGAAATGAATAGTGTTTATTCAGGGAAGAAATGAATAGTGTTTATTCAGGAAAGAAATAAATAGTGTTTATTCAGGGAAGAAATGAAGTGTTTATTTAGGGAAGAAATGAACAGTGTTTATTCAGGGAAGAAATGAATAGTGCTTACTAAGGTAAGAAATGAATAGTGCTTATTGAGGGAAGAAATGAATAGTGCTTTTTCAGGGAAGAAATGAATAGTGTTTATTGAGTGAATAAATGAATAATGTTTATTCAGTGAAGAAGTTAATAATGTTTATTCAGGGAAGAAATGAATAGTACCTATTCAGGAAATAAATGTATAGTGTTTATGCAGGGAAGAGATACATAGTGTTTAATCAGGGAAGAAATGAATAGCGCTTATTCGGGGAAGAAATGCATAGTGCTTACTAAGGGAATGAATGAATAGTGCTTATTCAGGGAAGACATGAATACTTTTTATTCAGGGAAGAAGTGAATAATGTTTATTCAAGGAAGAAAATAATAATGTCTATTCAGGGAAGAAATGAATAGTGCTTATTCAGGGTAGAAATGAATAGTGTTTATTCAGGGAGGAAATGAATAGTGTTTATTCATGTAAGAAATTAATAGTGCTTATTCAGGGAAGAAATGAATAAAAATTGTGCTTATTCAGGGAAGAAATGAATAGTGATTATTCAGGGAAGAAATGAATAGTGATTATTCAGGGAAGAAATGAATAGTGTTTATTCAGGAAGAAATGAATAGTGTTTATTCAGATGAAGAAATGAATAGTGCTTATTCAGGGAAGAAATGAATAAAAATAGTGCTTATTCAGGAAAAAAATGAATAGTGTTTATTCAAGGAAGAAATGAATAATGCTTATTCAGGAAAGAAATTAATAGTGCTTTTGAAGGGAAGAAATGAATAGTGTTTATTCAGGGAAGAAATAAATAGTGTTTATTCAGGAAAGAAACGAATATTGATTCTTCAGGGAAGATATGAATAGTATTTATTCACGGAAGAAATTAATAGTGTTTATTCAGGTAAGAATCGAATAATGTTTATTCATTAAAAAATGAATAATGTATAGTAAGGGAAGAAATAAATAGTGCTTATTCAGGGAAGAAATAAAAAAAAAATAGTATTTATTCAGCGAAGAAATGAATAGTGTTTATTCTGAGAAAAAATTAGGAATGTTTTTTCAGTGAAGAAATGAATAGTGTCTATTTAGGGAAGAAATGAATATTGTTTATTCAGGGAAGAAATGAATAGTGTTTATTCAGGGAGGAAATGAATAGTGCTTATTCAGTGAAGAAATAAATAGTGTTTATTCAGGACAGAAATGAATAATGCTTTTTCAGGGAAGAAATGAATAGTGTATATTCATGGAAGAAATGAATATTGCTTATTCAGGGAAGAAATGAATAGTGTTTATTCAGGGAAGAAATGAATAGTGTTTTTTCATGGAAGAAATGAATAGTACTTATTAAGCGAAGAAATGTATAAACATAGTGCTTATTCATGGAACAAATGAATAATATTTATTCAGTGAAGACATGAATAGTGCCTATTTAGGGAAAAAATGAATACTGTTTATTCAGGGAAGAAATGAATAGTGCTTTTTCAGGGAAGAAATACATAGTGCTTACAAAGGGAAGAAATACATAGTGCTTATTCAAGGAAGAAATGAATAGTATTTATTCAGGGAAGAAATGAAGAGTTTTTATTCAGGAAAGAAATGAATAATGCTTCTTCAGGAAAGAAATGAATAGTGTTTATTCAGGGAAGAAATGAATAGTGCTTATTGAGGGAAGAAATTAATAGTGCTTATTGAGGGAAGAAATGTATAGTGTTTATTGAGTGAAGAAATGAATAATGTTTATTCAGTGAAGAAATTAGTAATGTTTATTCAGGGAAGAAATGAATAGTGCCTATTCAGGAAATAAATTAATAGTTTTTATTCAAGGAAGAGATGAATAGTGTTTATTCAGGGAAGATATGAATAGCGTTTATTCCGTGAAGAAATGCATAGTGCTTACTAAGGGAAGGAATGAATAGTGCTTATTCAGGGAAGAAATGAATACTTTTTAATCAGGGAAGAAGTGCATAATGTTTATTCAAGGAAGAAAATAATAATGTCTATTCAGGGAAGAAATGAATAATATTTTTTCAGGGAAGAAATGAATAGTGTTTATTCATGTAAGTAATTAATAGTGCTTATTCAGGGAAAAAATGTATAAAAATTTTGCTTATTCAGGGAAGAAATGAATAATGTTTATTCAAGGAAGAAATGAATAATGATTATTCAGGGAAGAAATGAATAGTGTTTATTCAGGAAGAAATTAATAGTGTTTATTCAGATGAAGAAATGAATAGTGCTTATTCAGGGAAGAAATGAATAAAAATAGTGCTTATTCAGGAAAAAAGTGAATAGTGTTTATTCAAGGAAGAAATGAATAGTGCTTATTCAGGGAAGAAATTAATAGTGCTTACGAAGGGAAGAAATGAATAGTGTTTATTGAGGGAAGAAATAAATAGTGTTTATTCAGGAAAGAAACGAATAATGATTCTTCATGGAAGATATGAATAGTATTTATTCAGGGAAGAAATTAATAGTGTTTATTCAGGGAAGAATCGAATAATGTTTATTCATTAACAAATGAATAATGTATAGTAAGGGAAGAAATAAATAGTGCTTATTCAGGGAAGAAATAAAAAAAAATAGTATTTATTCAGCGAAGAAATGAATAGTGTTTGTTCTGAAAAAAAATTAGGAATGTTTTTTCAGTAAAGAAATGAATAGTGCCTATTTAGGGAAGAAATGAATATTGTTTATTCAGGGAAGAAATGGATAGTGCTTATTCAGGAAAGAAATGAATAATGCTTATTCAGGGAATAGAAGAAGAGTGTTTATTCACGGAAGAAATGAATATTATTCAGGGAAGAAAAGAACAGTGTTTATTCTGGGAAGAAATGAATAGTGTTTATTCAGGAAAGAAACGAATAGTGTATATTCATGGAAGAAATGAATATTGCTTATTCAGGGAAGAAATGAATAGTGTTTATTCAGGAAGAAATGAATAGTATTTATTGAGGGAAGAAATGACAATGTTTATTCAGGGAAGAAATGAATAGTGCTTATTCAGGGTAGAAATGAATAGTGTTTATTCAGGGAGGAAATGAATAGTGTTTATTCATGTAAGAAATTAATAGTGCTTATTCAGGGAAGAAATGAATAAAAATTGTGCTTATTCAGGGAAGAAATGAATAGTGATTATTCAGGGAAGAAATGAATAGTGATTATTCAGGGAAGAAATGAATAGTGTTTATTCAGGAAGAAATGAATAGTGTTTATTCAGATGAAGAAATGAATAGTGCTTATTCAGGGAAGAAATGAATAAAAATAGTGCTTATTCAGGAAAAAAATGAATAGTGTTTATTCAAGGAAGAAATGAATAATGCTTATTCAGGAAAGAAATTAATAGTGCTTTTGAAGGGAAGAAATGAATAGTGTTTATTCAGGGAAGAAATAAATAGTGTTTATTCAGGAAAGAAACGAATATTGATTCTTCAGGGAAGATATGAATAGTATTTATTCACGGAAGAAATTAATAGTGTTTATTCAGGGAAGAATCGAATAATGTTTATTCATTAAAAAATGAATAATGTATAGTAAGGGAAGAAATAAATAGTGCTTATTCAGGGAAGAAATAAAAAAAAAATAGTATTTATTCAGCGAAGAAATGAATAGTGTTTATTCTGAGAAAAAATTAGGAATGTTTTTTCAGTGAAGAAATGAATAGTGTCTATTTAGGGAAGAAATGAATATTGTTTATTCAGGGAAGAAATGAATAGTGTTTATTCAGGGAGGAAATGAATAGTGCTTATTCAGTGAAGAAATAAATAGTGTTTATTCAGGACAGAAATGAATAATGCTTATTCAGGGAATAGAAGAAGCGTGTTTATTCACGGAAGAAATGAATATTATTCAGGGAAGAAAAGAACAGTGTTTATTCTGGGAAGAAATGAATAGTGTTTATTCAGGAAAGAAACGAATAGTGTATATTCACGGAAGAAATGAATATTGCTTATTCAGGGAAGAAATAAATAGTGTTTATTTAGGAAAGAAACGAATAATGATTCTTCAGGGAAGATATGAATAGTGTTTATTCAGGAAAGAAATTAATAGGTTTTATTCAGGGAAGAATCGAATAATGTTTATTCATTAAAAAATGAATAATGTATAGTAAGGGAAGAAATAAATAGTGCTTATTCAGGGAAGAAATGTAAAAAAATAGTGCTTATTCAGCGAAGAAATGAATAGTGTTTATTCTGAGAAAAAATGAGGAATGTTTTTTCAGTGAAGAAATGAATAGTGCCTATTTAGGGAAGAAATGAATTTTGTTTATTCAGGGAAGAAATGGATAGTGCTTATTCAGGGAAGAAATGAATAGTGCTTACGAAGGGAAGAAATGAATAGTAATTATTCAGGGAAGAAATGAATAGTGTTTATTCAGGGAGGAAATGAATAGTGTTTATTCAGGGAAGAAATAAATAGTGTTTATTCAGGACACAAATGAATAATGCTTCTTCAGGGAAGAAATGAATAATTTATTCAGGGAAGAAAAGAATAGTGTTTATTCAGGGAAGAAATGAATAGTAATTATTCAGGGAAGAAATGAATAGTGCTTATTCAGGGAAGAAATGAATAATATTTATTCAGCGAAGAAATGAATAGTGCCTATTTAGGGAAAAAATGAATACTGTTTATTCAGGGAAGAAATGAATAGTACTTATTCAAGGAAGAAATACATAGTGCTTACAATGGGAAGAAATGCATAGTGCTTATTCAGGGAAGAAATGAATAGTATTTATTGAGGGAAGAAATGAATAGTGTTTATTCAGGGAAGAAATAATAGTGTTTATTCAGGAAAGAACTGAATGATGCTTCTTCAGGAGGGAAATGAATAGTGTTTATTCAGGGAAGAAATGAATAGTGTTTATTCAGGAAAGAAATAAATAGTGTTTATTCAGGGAAGAAATGAAGTGTTTATTTAGGGAAGAAATGAACAGTGTTTATTCAGGGAAGAAATGAATAGTGCTTACTAAGGTAAGAAATGAATAGTGCTTATTGAGGGAAGAAATGAATAGTGCTTTTTCAGGGAAGAAATGAATAGTGTTTATTGAGTGAATAAATGAATAATGTTTATTCAGTGAAGAAGTTAATAATGTTTATTCAGGGAAGAAATGAATAGTACCTATTCAGGAAATAAATGTATAGTGTTTATGCAGGGAAGAGATACATAGTGTTTAATCAGGGAAGAAATGAATAGCGCTTATTCGGGGAAGAAATGCATAGTGCTTACTAAGGGAATGAATGAATAGTGCTTATTCAGGGAAGACATGAATACTTTTTATTCAGGGAAGAAGTGAATAATGTTTATTCAAGGAAGAAAATAATAATGTCTATTCAGGGAAGAAATGAATAGTGCTTATTCAGGGTAGAAATGAATAGTGTTTATTCAGGGAGGAAATGAATAGTGTTTATTCATGTAAGAAATTAATAGTGCTTATTCAGGGAAGAAATGAATAAAAATTGTGCTTATTCAGGGAAGAAATGAATAGTGATTATTCAGGGAAGAAATGAATAGTGATTATTCAGGGAAGAAATGAATAGTGTTTATTCAGGAAGAAATGAATAGTGTTTATTCAGATGAAGAAATGAATAGTGCTTATTCAGGGAAGAAATGAATAAAAATAGTGCTTATTCAGGAAAAAAATGAATAGTGTTTATTCAAGGAAGAAATGAATAATGCTTATTCAGGAAAGAAATTAATAGTGCTTTTGAAGGGAAGAAATGAATAGTGTTTATTCAGGGAAGAAATAAATAGTGTTTATTCAGGAAAGAAACGAATATTGATTCTTCAGGGAAGATATGAATAGTATTTATTCACGGAAGAAATTAATAGTGTTTATTCAGGTAAGAATCGAATAATGTTTATTCATTAAAAAATGAATAATGTATAGTAAGGGAAGAAATAAATAGTGCTTATTCAGGGAAGAAATAAAAAAAAAATAGTATTTATTCAGCGAAGAAATGAATAGTGTTTATTCTGAGAAAAAATTAGGAATGTTTTTTCAGTGAAGAAATGAATAGTGTCTATTTAGGGAAGAAATGAATATTGTTTATTCAGGGAAGAAATGAATAGTGTTTATTCAGGGAGGAAATGAATAGTGCTTATTCAGTGAAGAAATAAATAGTGTTTATTCAGGACAGAAATGAATAATGCTTTTTCAGGGAAGAAATGAATAGTGTATATTCATGGAAGAAATGAATATTGCTTATTCAGGGAAGAAATGAATAGTGTTTATTCAGGGAAGAAATGAATAGTGTTTTTTCATGGAAGAAATGAATAGTACTTATTAAGCGAAGAAATGTATAAACATAGTGCTTATTCATGGAACAAATGAATAATATTTATTCAGTGAAGACATGAATAGTGCCTATTTAGGGAAAAAATGAATACTGTTTATTCAGGGAAGAAATGAATAGTGCTTTTTCAGGGAAGAAATACATAGTGCTTACAAAGGGAAGAAATACATAGTGCTTATTCAAGGAAGAAATGAATAGTATTTATTCAGGGAAGAAATGAAGAGTTTTTATTCAGGAAAGAAATGAATAATGCTTCTTCAGGAAAGAAATGAATAGTGTTTATTCAGGGAAGAAATGAATAGTGCTTATTGAGGGAAGAAATTAATAGTGCTTATTCAGGGAAGAAATGTATAGTGTTTATTGAGTGAAGAAATGAATAATGTTTATTCAGTGAAGAAATTAGTAATGTTTATTCAGGGAAGAAATGAATAATGATTATTCAGGGAAGAAATGAATAATGTTTATTCAAGGAAGAAATGAATAATGATTATTCAGGGAAGAAATGAATAGTGTTTATTCAGGAAGAAATTAATAGTGTTTATTCAGATGAAGAAATGAATAGTGCTTATTCAGGGAAGAAATGAATAAAAATAGTGCTTATTCAGGAAAAAAGTGAATAGTGTTTATTCAAGGAAGAAATGAATAGTGCTTATTCAGGGAAGAAATTAATAGTGCTTACGAAGGGAAGAAATGAATAGTGTTTATTGAGGGAAGAAATAAATAGTGTTTATTCAGGAAAGAAACGAATAATGATTCTTCATGGAAGATATGAATAGTATTTATTCAGGGAAGAAATTAATAGTGTTTATTCAGGGAAGAATCGAATAATGTTTATTCATTAACAAATGAATAATGTATAGTAAGGGAAGAAATAAATAGTGCTTATTCAGGGAAGAAATAAAAAAAAATAGTATTTATTCAGCGAAGAAATGAATAGTGTTTGTTCTGAAAAAAAATTAGGAATGTTTTTTCAGTAAAGAAATGAATAGTGCCTATTTAGGGAAGAAATGAATATTGTTTATTCAGGGAAGAAATGGATAGTGCTTATTCAGGAAAGAAATGAATAATGCTTATTCAGGGAATAGAAGAAGAGTGTTTATTCACGGAAGAAATGAATATTATTCAGGGAAGAAAAGAACAGTGTTTATTCTGGGAAGAAATGAATAGTGTTTATTCAGGAAAGAAACGAATAGTGTATATTCATGGAAGAAATGAATATTGCTTATTCAGGGAAGAAATGAATAGTGTTTATTCAGGAAGAAATGAATAGTATTTATTGAGGGAAGAAATGACAATGTTTATTCAGGGAAGAAATGAATAGTGCTTATTCAGGGTAGAAATGAATAGTGTTTATTCAGGGAGGAAATGAATAGTGTTTATTCATGTAAGAAATTAATAGTGCTTATTCAGGGAAGAAATGAATAAAAATTGTGCTTATTCAGGGAAGAAATGAATAGTGATTATTCAGGGAAGAAATGAATAGTGATTATTCAGGGAAGAAATGAATAGTGTTTATTCAGGAAGAAATGAATAGTGTTTATTCAGATGAAGAAATGAATAGTGCTTATTCAGGGAAGAAATGAATAAAAATAGTGCTTATTCAGGAAAAAAATGAATAGTGTTTATTCAAGGAAGAAATGAATAATGCTTATTCAGGAAAGAAATTAATAGTGCTTTTGAAGGGAAGAAATGAATAGTGTTTATTCAGGGAAGAAATAAATAGTGTTTATTCAGGAAAGAAACGAATATTGATTCTTCAGGGAAGATATGAATAGTATTTATTCACGGAAGAAATTAATAGTGTTTATTCAGGGAAGAATCGAATAATGTTTATTCATTAAAAAATGAATAATGTATAGTAAGGGAAGAAATAAATAGTGCTTATTCAGGGAAGAAATAAAAAAAAAATAGTATTTATTCAGCGAAGAAATGAATAGTGTTTATTCTGAGAAAAAATTAGGAATGTTTTTTCAGTGAAGAAATGAATAGTGTCTATTTAGGGAAGAAATGAATATTGTTTATTCAGGGAAGAAATGAATAGTGTTTATTCAGGGAGGAAATGAATAGTGCTTATTCAGTGAAGAAATAAATAGTGTTTATTCAGGACAGAAATGAATAATGCTTATTCAGGGAATAGAAGAAGAGTGTTTATTCACGGAAGAAATGAATATTATTCAGGGAAGAAAAGAACAGTGTTTATTCTGGGAAGAAATGAATAGTGTTTATTCAGGAAAGAAACGAATAGTGTATATTCACGGAAGAAATGAATATTGCTTATTCAGGGAAGAAATAAATAGTGTTTATTTAGGAAAGAAACGAATAATGATTCTTCAGGGAAGATATGAATAGTGTTTATTCAGGAAAGAAATTAATAGGTTTTATTCAGGGAAGAATCGAATAATGTTTATTCATTAAAAAATGAATAATGTATAGTAAGGGAAGAAATAAATAGTGCTTATTCAGGGAAGAAATGTAAAAAAATAGTGCTTATTCAGCGAAGAAATGAATAGTGTTTATTCTGAGAAAAAATGAGGAATGTTTTTTCAGTGAAGAAATGAATAGTGCCTATTTAGGGAAGAAATGAATTTTGTTTATTCAGGGAAGAAATGGATAGTGCTTATTCAGGGAAGAAATGAATAGTGCTTACGAAGGGAAGAAATGAATAGTAATTATTCAGGGAAGAAATGAATAGTGTTTATTCAGGGAGGAAATGAATAGTGTTTATTCAGGGAAGAAATAAATAGTGTTTATTCAGGACACAAATGAATAATGCTTCTTCAGGGAAGAAATGAATAATTTATTCAGGGAAGAAAAGAATAGTGTTTATTCAGGGAAGAAATGAATAGTGCTTATTCAGGGAAGAAATGAATAGTGCTTATTCAGGGAAGAAATGAATAATATTTATTCAGCGAAGAAATGAATAGTGCCTATTTAGGGAAAAAATGAATACTGTTTATTCAGGGAAGAAATGAATAGTACTTATTCAAGGAAGAAATACATAGTGCTTACAATGGGAAGAAATGCATAGTGCTTATTCAGGGAAGAAATGAATAGTATTTATTGAGGGAAGAAATGAATAGTGTTTATTCAGGGAAGAAATAATAGTGTTTATTCAGGAAAGAACTGAATGATGCTTCTTCAGGAGGGAAATGAATAGTGTTTATTCAGGGAAGAAATGAATAGTGTTTATTCAGGAAAGAAATAAATAGTGTTTATTCAGGGAAGAAATGAAGTGTTTATTTAGGGAAGAAATGAACAGTGTTTATTCAGGGAAGAAATGAATAGTGCTTACTAAGGTAAGAAATGAATAGTGCTTATTGAGGGAAGAAATGAATAGTGCTTTTTCAGGGAAGAAATGAATAGTGTTTATTGAGTGAATAAATGAATAATGTTTATTCAGTGAAGAAGTTAATAATGTTTATTCAGGGAAGAAATGAATAGTACCTATTCAGGAAATAAATGTATAGTGTTTATGCAGGGAAGAGATACATAGTGTTTAATCAGGGAAGAAATGAATAGCGCTTATTCGGGGAAGAAATGCATAGTGCTTACTAAGGGAATGAATGAATAGTGCTTATTCAGGGAAGACATGAATACTTTTTATTCAGGGAAGAAGTGAATAATGTTTATTCAAGGAAGAAAATAATAATGTCTATTCAGGGAAGAAATGAATAGTGCTTATTCAGGGTAGAAATGAATAGTGTTTATTCAGGGAGGAAATGAATAGTGTTTATTCATGTAAGAAATTAATAGTGCTTATTCAGGGAAGAAATGAATAAAAATTGTGCTTATTCAGGGAAGAAATGAATAGTGATTATTCAGGGAAGAAATGAATAGTGATTATTCAGGGAAGAAATGAATAGTGTTTATTCAGGAAGAAATGAATAGTGTTTATTCAGATGAAGAAATGAATAGTGCTTATTCAGGGAAGAAATGAATAAAAATAGTGCTTATTCAGGAAAAAAATGAATAGTGTTTATTCAAGGAAGAAATGAATAATGCTTATTCAGGAAAGAAATTAATAGTGCTTTTGAAGGGAAGAAATGAATAGTGTTTATTCAGGGAAGAAATAAATAGTGTTTATTCAGGAAAGAAACGAATATTGATTCTTCAGGGAAGATATGAATAGTATTTATTCACGGAAGAAATTAATAGTGTTTATTCAGGTAAGAATCGAATAATGTTTATTCATTAAAAAATGAATAATGTATAGTAAGGGAAGAAATAAATAGTGCTTATTCAGGGAAGAAATAAAAAAAAAATAGTATTTATTCAGCGAAGAAATGAATAGTGTTTATTCTGAGAAAAAATTAGGAATGTTTTTTCAGTGAAGAAATGAATAGTGTCTATTTAGGGAAGAAATGAATATTGTTTATTCAGGGAAGAAATGAATAGTGTTTATTCAGGGAGGAAATGAATAGTGCTTATTCAGTGAAGAAATAAATAGTGTTTATTCAGGACAGAAATGAATAATGCTTTTTCAGGGAAGAAATGAATAGTGTATATTCATGGAAGAAATGAATATTGCTTATTCAGGGAAGAAATGAATAGTGTTTATTCAGGGAAGAAATGAATAGTGTTTTTTCATGGAAGAAATGAATAGTACTTATTAAGCGAAGAAATGTATAAACATAGTGCTTATTCATGGAACAAATGAATAATATTTATTCAGTGAAGACATGAATAGTGCCTATTTAGGGAAAAAATGAATACTGTTTATTCAGGGAAGAAATGAATAGTGCTTTTTCAGGGAAGAAATACATAGTGCTTACAAAGGGAAGAAATACATAGTGCTTATTCAAGGAAGAAATGAATAGTATTTATTCAGGGAAGAAATGAAGAGTTTTTATTCAGGAAAGAAATGAATAATGCTTCTTCAGGAAAGAAATGAATAGTGTTTATTCAGGGAAGAAATGAATAGTGCTTATTGAGGGAAGAAATTAATAGTGCTTATTCAGGGAAGAAATGTATAGTGTTTATTGAGTGAAGAAATGAATAATGTTTATTCAGTGAAGAAATTAGTAATGTTTATTCAGGGAAGAAATGAATAATGATTATTCAGGGAAGAAATGAATAATGTTTATTCAAGGAAGAAATGAATAATGATTATTCAGGGAAGAAATGAATAGTGTTTATTCAGGAAGAAATTAATAGTGTTTATTCAGATGAAGAAATGAATAGTGCTTATTCAGGGAAGAAATGAATAAAAATAGTGCTTATTCAGGAAAAAAGTGAATAGTGTTTATTCAAGGAAGAAATGAATAGTGCTTATTCAGGGAAGAAATTAATAGTGCTTACGAAGGGAAGAAATGAATAGTGTTTATTGAGGGAAGAAATAAATAGTGTTTATTCAGGAAAGAAACGAATAATGATTCTTCATGGAAGATATGAATAGTATTTATTCAGGGAAGAAATTAATAGTGTTTATTCAGGGAAGAATCGAATAATGTTTATTCATTAACAAATGAATAATGTATAGTAAGGGAAGAAATAAATAGTGCTTATTCAGGGAAGAAATAAAAAAAAATAGTATTTATTCAGCGAAGAAATGAATAGTGTTTGTTCTGAAAAAAAATTAGGAATGTTTTTTCAGTAAAGAAATGAATAGTGCCTATTTAGGGAAGAAATGAATATTGTTTATTCAGGGAAGAAATGGATAGTGCTTATTCAGGAAAGAAATGAATAATGCTTATTCAGGGAATAGAAGAAGAGTGTTTATTCACGGAAGAAATGAATATTATTCAGGGAAGAAAAGAACAGTGTTTATTCTGGGAAGAAATGAATAGTGTTTATTCAGGAAAGAAACGAATAGTGTATATTCATGGAAGAAATGAATATTGCTTATTCAGGGAAGAAATGAATAGTGTTTATTCAGGAAGAAATGAATAGTATTTATTGAGGGAAGAAATGACAATGTTTATTCAGGGAAGAAATGAATAGTGCTTATTCAGGGTAGAAATGAATAGTGTTTATTCAGGGAGGAAATGAATAGTGTTTATTCATGTAAGAAATTAATAGTGCTTATTCAGGGAAGAAATGAATAAAAATTGTGCTTATTCAGGGAAGAAATGAATAGTGATTATTCAGGGAAGAAATGAATAGTGATTATTCAGGGAAGAAATGAATAGTGTTTATTCAGGAAGAAATGAATAGTGTTTATTCAGATGAAGAAATGAATAGTGCTTATTCAGGGAAGAAATGAATAAAAATAGTGCTTATTCAGGAAAAAAATGAATAGTGTTTATTCAAGGAAGAAATGAATAATGCTTATTCAGGAAAGAAATTAATAGTGCTTTTGAAGGGAAGAAATGAATAGTGTTTATTCAGGGAAGAAATAAATAGTGTTTATTCAGGAAAGAAACGAATATTGATTCTTCAGGGAAGATATGAATAGTATTTATTCACGGAAGAAATTAATAGTGTTTATTCAGGGAAGAATCGAATAATGTTTATTCATTAAAAAATGAATAATGTATAGTAAGGGAAGAAATAAATAGTGCTTATTCAGGGAAGAAATAAAAAAAAAATAGTATTTATTCAGCGAAGAAATGAATAGTGTTTATTCTGAGAAAAAATTAGGAATGTTTTTTCAGTGAAGAAATGAATAGTGTCTATTTAGGGAAGAAATGAATATTGTTTATTCAGGGAAGAAATGAATAGTGTTTATTCAGGGAGGAAATGAATAGTGCTTATTCAGTGAAGAAATAAATAGTGTTTATTCAGGACAGAAATGAATAATGCTTATTCAGGGAATAGAAGAAGAGTGTTTATTCACGGAAGAAATGAATATTATTCAGGGAAGAAAAGAACAGTGTTTATTCTGGGAAGAAATGAATAGTGTTTATTCAGGAAAGAAACGAATAGTGTATATTCACGGAAGAAATGAATATTGCTTATTCAGGGAAGAAATAAATAGTGTTTATTTAGGAAAGAAACGAATAATGATTCTTCAGGGAAGATATGAATAGTGTTTATTCAGGAAAGAAATTAATAGGTTTTATTCAGGGAAGAATCGAATAATGTTTATTCATTAAAAAATGAATAATGTATAGTAAGGGAAGAAATAAATAGTGCTTATTCAGGGAAGAAATGTAAAAAAATAGTGCTTATTCAGCGAAGAAATGAATAGTGTTTATTCTGAGAAAAAATGAGGAATGTTTTTTCAGTGAAGAAATGAATAGTGCCTATTTAGGGAAGAAATGAATTTTGTTTATTCAGGGAAGAAATGGATAGTGCTTATTCAGGGAAGAAATGAATAGTGCTTACGAAGGGAAGAAATGAATAGTAATTATTCAGGGAAGAAATGAATAGTGTTTATTCAGGGAGGAAATGAATAGTGTTTATTCAGGGAAGAAATAAATAGTGTTTATTCAGGACACAAATGAATAATGCTTCTTCAGGGAAGAAATGAATAATTTATTCAGGGAAGAAAAGAATAGTGTTTATTCAGGGAAGAAATGAATAGTGCTTATTCAGGGAAGAAATGAATAGTGCTTATTCAGGGAAGAAATGAATAATATTTATTCAGCGAAGAAATGAATAGTGCCTATTTAGGGAAAAAATGAATACTGTTTATTCAGGGAAGAAATGAATAGTACTTATTCAAGGAAGAAATACATAGTGCTTACAATGGGAAGAAATGCATAGTGCTTATTCAGGGAAGAAATGAATAGTATTTATTGAGGGAAGAAATGAATAGTGTTTATTCAGGGAAGAAATAATAGTGTTTATTCAGGAAAGAACTGAATGATGCTTCTTCAGGAGGGAAATGAATAGTGTTTATTCAGGGAAGAAATGAATAGTGTTTATTCAGGAAAGAAATAAATAGTGTTTATTCAGGGAAGAAATGAAGTGTTTATTTAGGGAAGAAATGAACAGTGTTTATTCAGGGAAGAAATGAATAGTGCTTACTAAGGTAAGAAATGAATAGTGCTTATTGAGGGAAGAAATGAATAGTGCTTTTTCAGGGAAGAAATGAATAGTGTTTATTGAGTGAATAAATGAATAATGTTTATTCAGTGAAGAAGTTAATAATGTTTATTCAGGGAAGAAATGAATAGTACCTATTCAGGAAATAAATGTATAGTGTTTATGCAGGGAAGAGATACATAGTGTTTAATCAGGGAAGAAATGAATAGCGCTTATTCGGGGAAGAAATGCATAGTGCTTACTAAGGGAATGAATGAATAGTGCTTATTCAGGGAAGACATGAATACTTTTTATTCAGGGAAGAAGTGAATAATGTTTATTCAAGGAAGAAAATAATAATGTCTATTCAGGGAAGAAATGAATAGTGCTTATTCAGGGTAGAAATGAATAGTGTTTATTCAGGGAGGAAATGAATAGTGTTTATTCATGTAAGAAATTAATAGTGCTTATTCAGGGAAGAAATGAATAAAAATTGTGCTTATTCAGGGAAGAAATGAATAGTGATTATTCAGGGAAGAAATGAATAGTGATTATTCAGGGAAGAAATGAATAGTGTTTATTCAGGAAGAAATGAATAGTGTTTATTCAGATGAAGAAATGAATAGTGCTTATTCAGGGAAGAAATGAATAAAAATAGTGCTTATTCAGGAAAAAAATGAATAGTGTTTATTCAAGGAAGAAATGAATAATGCTTATTCAGGAAAGAAATTAATAGTGCTTTTGAAGGGAAGAAATGAATAGTGTTTATTCAGGGAAGAAATAAATAGTGTTTATTCAGGAAAGAAACGAATATTGATTCTTCAGGGAAGATATGAATAGTATTTATTCACGGAAGAAATTAATAGTGTTTATTCAGGTAAGAATCGAATAATGTTTATTCATTAAAAAATGAATAATGTATAGTAAGGGAAGAAATAAATAGTGCTTATTCAGGGAAGAAATAAAAAAAAAATAGTATTTATTCAGCGAAGAAATGAATAGTGTTTATTCTGAGAAAAAATTAGGAATGTTTTTTCAGTGAAGAAATGAATAGTGTCTATTTAGGGAAGAAATGAATATTGTTTATTCAGGGAAGAAATGAATAGTGTTTATTCAGGGAGGAAATGAATAGTGCTTATTCAGTGAAGAAATAAATAGTGTTTATTCAGGACAGAAATGAATAATGCTTTTTCAGGGAAGAAATGAATAGTGTATATTCATGGAAGAAATGAATATTGCTTATTCAGGGAAGAAATGAATAGTGTTTATTCAGGGAAGAAATGAATAGTGTTTTTTCATGGAAGAAATGAATAGTACTTATTAAGCGAAGAAATGTATAAACATAGTGCTTATTCATGGAACAAATGAATAATATTTATTCAGTGAAGACATGAATAGTGCCTATTTAGGGAAAAAATGAATACTGTTTATTCAGGGAAGAAATGAATAGTGCTTTTTCAGGGAAGAAATACATAGTGCTTACAAAGGGAAGAAATACGTAGTGCTTATTCAAGGAAGAAATGAATAGTATTTATTCAGGGAAGAAATGAAGAGTTTTTATTCAGGAAAGAAATGAATAATGCTTCTTCAGGAAAGAAATGAATAGTGTTTATTCAGGGAAGAAATGAATAGTGCTTATTGAGGGAAGAAATTAATAGTGCTTATTCAGGGAAGAAATGTATAGTGTTTATTGAGTGAAGAAATGAATAATGTTTATTCAGTGAAGAAATTAGTAATGTTTATTCAGGGAAGAAATGAATAATGATTATTCAGGGAAGAAATGAATAATGTTTATTCAAGGAAGAAATGAATAATGATTATTCAGGGAAGAAATGAATAGTGTTTATTCAGGAAGAAATTAATAGTGTTTATTCAGATGAAGAAATGAATAGTGCTTATTCAGGGAAGAAATGAATAAAAATAGTGCTTATTCAGGAAAAAAGTGAATAGTGTTTATTCAAGGAAGAAATGAATAGTGCTTATTCAGGGAAGAAATTAATAGTGCTTACGAAGGGAAGAAATGAATAGTGTTTATTGAGGGAAGAAATAAATAGTGTTTATTCAGGAAAGAAACGAATAATGATTCTTCATGGAAGATATGAATAGTATTTATTCAGGGAAGAAATTAATAGTGTTTATTCAGGGAAGAATCGAATAATGTTTATTCATTAACAAATGAATAATGTATAGTAAGGGAAGAAATAAATAGTGCTTATTCAGGGAAGAAATAAAAAAAAATAGTATTTATTCAGCGAAGAAATGAATAGTGTTTGTTCTGAAAAAAAATTAGGAATGTTTTTTCAGTAAAGAAATGAATAGTGCCTATTTAGGGAAGAAATGAATATTGTTTATTCAGGGAAGAAATGGATAGTGCTTATTCAGGAAAGAAATGAATAATGCTTATTCAGGGAATAGAAGAAGAGTGTTTATTCACGGAAGAAATGAATATTATTCAGGGAAGAAAAGAACAGTGTTTATTCTGGGAAGAAATGAATAGTGTTTATTCAGGAAAGAAACGAATAGTGTATATTCATGGAAGAAATGAATATTGCTTATTCAGGGAAGAAATGAATAGTGTTTATTCAGGAAGAAATGAATAGTATTTATTGAGGGAAGAAATGACAATGTTTATTCAGGGAAGAAATGAATAGTGCTTATTCAGGGTAGAAATGAATAGTGTTTATTCAGGGAGGAAATGAATAGTGTTTATTCATGTAAGAAATTAATAGTGCTTATTCAGGGAAGAAATGAATAAAAATTGTGCTTATTCAGGGAAGAAATGAATAGTGATTATTCAGGGAAGAAATGAATAGTGATTATTCAGGGAAGAAATGAATAGTGTTTATTCAGGAAGAAATGAATAGTGTTTATTCAGATGAAGAAATGAATAGTGCTTATTCAGGGAAGAAATGAATAAAAATAGTGCTTATTCAGGAAAAAAATGAATAGTGTTTATTCAAGGAAGAAATGAATAATGCTTATTCAGGAAAGAAATTAATAGTGCTTTTGAAGGGAAGAAATGAATAGTGTTTATTCAGGGAAGAAATAAATAGTGTTTATTCAGGAAAGAAACGAATATTGATTCTTCAGGGAAGATATGAATAGTATTTATTCACGGAAGAAATTAATAGTGTTTATTCAGGGAAGAATCGAATAATGTTTATTCATTAAAAAATGAATAATGTATAGTAAGGGAAGAAATAAATAGTGCTTATTCAGGGAAGAAATAAAAAAAAAATAGTATTTATTCAGCGAAGAAATGAATAGTGTTTATTCTGAGAAAAAATTAGGAATGTTTTTTCAGTGAAGAAATGAATAGTGTCTATTTAGGGAAGAAATGAATATTGTTTATTCAGGGAAGAAATGAATAGTGTTTATTCAGGGAGGAAATGAATAGTGCTTATTCAGTGAAGAAATAAATAGTGTTTATTCAGGACAGAAATGAATAATGCTTATTCAGGGAATAGAAGAAGCGTGTTTATTCACGGAAGAAATGAATATTATTCAGGGAAGAAAAGAACAGTGTTTATTCTGGGAAGAAATGAATAGTGTTTATTCAGGAAAGAAACGAATAGTGTATATTCACGGAAGAAATGAATATTGCTTATTCAGGGAAGAAATAAATAGTGTTTATTTAGGAAAGAAACGAATAATGATTCTTCAGGGAAGATATGAATAGTGTTTATTCAGGAAAGAAATTAATAGGTTTTATTCAGGGAAGAATCGAATAATGTTTATTCATTAAAAAATGAATAATGTATAGTAAGGGAAGAAATAAATAGTGCTTATTCAGGGAAGAAATGTAAAAAAATAGTGCTTATTCAGCGAAGAAATGAATAGTGTTTATTCTGAGAAAAAATGAGGAATGTTTTTTCAGTGAAGAAATGAATAGTGCCTATTTAGGGAAGAAATGAATTTTGTTTATTCAGGGAAGAAATGGATAGTGCTTATTCAGGGAAGAAATGAATAGTGCTTACGAAGGGAAGAAATGAATAGTAATTATTCAGGGAAGAAATGAATAGTGTTTATTCAGGGAGGAAATGAATAGTGTTTATTCAGGGAAGAAATAAATAGTGTTTATTCAGGACACAAATGAATAATGCTTCTTCAGGGAAGAAATGAATAATTTATTCAGGGAAGAAAAGAATAGTGTTTATTCAGGGAAGAAATGAATAGTAATTATTCAGGGAAGAAATGAATAGTGCTTATTCAGGGAAGAAATGAATAATATTTATTCAGCGAAGAAATGAATAGTGCCTATTTAGGGAAAAAATGAATACTGTTTATTCAGGGAAGAAATGAATAGTACTTATTCAAGGAAGAAATACATAGTGCTTACAATGGGAAGAAATGCATAGTGCTTATTCAGGGAAGAAATGAATAGTATTTATTGAGGGAAGAAATGAATAGTGTTTATTCAGGGAAGAAATAATAGTGTTTATTCAGGAAAGAACTGAATGATGCTTCTTCAGGAGGGAAATGAATAGTGTTTATTCAGGGAAGAAATGAATAGTGTTTATTCAGGAAAGAAATAAATAGTGTTTATTCAGGGAAGAAATGAAGTGTTTATTTAGGGAAGAAATGAACAGTGTTTATTCAGGGAAGAAATGAATAGTGCTTACTAAGGTAAGAAATGAATAGTGCTTATTGAGGGAAGAAATGAATAGTGCTTTTTCAGGGAAGAAATGAATAGTGTTTATTGAGTGAATAAATGAATAATGTTTATTCAGTGAAGAAGTTAATAATGTTTATTCAGGGAAGAAATGAATAGTACCTATTCAGGAAATAAATGTATAGTGTTTATGCAGGGAAGAGATACATAGTGTTTAATCAGGGAAGAAATGAATAGCGCTTATTCGGGGAAGAAATGCATAGTGCTTACTAAGGGAATGAATGAATAGTGCTTATTCAGGGAAGACATGAATACTTTTTATTCAGGGAAGAAGTGAATAATGTTTATTCAAGGAAGAAAATAATAATGTCTATTCAGGGAAGAAATGAATAGTGCTTATTCAGGGTAGAAATGAATAGTGTTTATTCAGGGAGGAAATGAATAGTGTTTATTCATGTAAGAAATTAATAGTGCTTATTCAGGGAAGAAATGAATAAAAATTGTGCTTATTCAGGGAAGAAATGAATAGTGATTATTCAGGGAAGAAATGAATAGTGATTATTCAGGGAAGAAATGAATAGTGTTTATTCAGGAAGAAATGAATAGTGTTTATTCAGATGAAGAAATGAATAGTGCTTATTCAGGGAAGAAATGAATAAAAATAGTGCTTATTCAGGAAAAAAATGAATAGTGTTTATTCAAGGAAGAAATGAATAATGCTTATTCAGGAAAGATATTAATAGTGCTTTTGAAGGGAAGAAATGAATAGTGTTTATTCAGGGAAGAAATAAATAGTGTTTATTCAGGAAAGAAACGAATATTGATTCTTCAGGGAAGATATGAATAGTATTTATTCACGGAAGAAATTAATAGTGTTTATTCAGGTAAGAATCGAATAATGTTTATTCATTAAAAAATGAATAATGTATAGTAAGGGAAGAAATAAATAGTGCTTATTCAGGGAAGAAATAAAAAAAAAATAGTATTTATTCAGCGAAGAAATGAATAGTGTTTATTCTGAGAAAAAATTAGGAATGTTTTTTCAGTGAAGAAATGAATAGTGTCTATTTAGGGAAGAAATGAATATTGTTTATTCAGGGAAGAAATGAATAGTGTTTATTCAGGGAGGAAATGAATAGTGCTTATTCAGTGAAGAAATAAATAGTGTTTATTCAGGACAGAAATGAATAATGCTTTTTCAGGGAAGAAATGAATAGTGTATATTCATGGAAGAAATGAATATTGCTTATTCAGGGAAGAAATGAATAGTGTTTATTCAGGGAAGAAATGAATAGTGTTTTTTCATGGAAGAAATGAATAGTACTTATTAAGCGAAGAAATGTATAAACATAGTGCTTATTCATGGAACAAATGAATAATATTTATTCAGTGAAGACATGAATAGTGCCTATTTAGGGAAAAAATGAATACTGTTTATTCAGGGAAGAAATGAATAGTGCTTTTTCAGGGAAGAAATACATAGTGCTTACAAAGGGAAGAAATACATAGTGCTTATTCAAGGAAGAAATGAATAGTATTTATTCAGGGAAGAAATGAAGAGTTTTTATTCAGGAAAGAAATGAATAATGCTTCTTCAGGAAAGAAATGAATAGTGTTTATTCAGGGAAGAAATGAATAGTGCTTATTGAGGGAAGAAATTAATAGTGCTTATTCAGGGAAGAAATGTATAGTGTTTATTGAGTGAAGAAATGAATAATGTTTATTCAGTGAAGAAATTAGTAATGTTTATTCAGGGAAGAAATGAATAATGATTATTCAGGGAAGAAATGAATAATGTTTATTCAAGGAAGAAATGAATAATGATTATTCAGGGAAGAAATGAATAGTGTTTATTCAGGAAGAAATTAATAGTGTTTATTCAGATGAAGAAATGAATAGTGCTTATTCAGGGAAGAAATGAATAAAAATAGTGCTTATTCAGGAAAAAAGTGAATAGTGTTTATTCAAGGAAGAAATGAATAGTGCTTATTCAGGGAAGAAATTAATAGTGCTTACGAAGGGAAGAAATGAATAGTGTTTATTGAGGGAAGAAATAAATAGTGTTTATTCAGGAAAGAAACGAATAATGATTCTTCATGGAAGATATGAATAGTATTTATTCAGGGAAGAAATTAATAGTGTTTATTCAGGGAAGAATCGAATAATGTTTATTCATTAACAAATGAATAATGTATAGTAAGGGAAGAAATAAATAGTGCTTATTCAGGGAAGAAATAAAAAAAAATAGTATTTATTCAGCGAAGAAATGAATAGTGTTTGTTCTGAAAAAAAATTAGGAATGTTTTTTCAGTAAAGAAATGAATAGTGCCTATTTAGGGAAGAAATGAATATTGTTTATTCAGGGAAGAAATGGATAGTGCTTATTCAGGAAAGAAATGAATAATGCTTATTCAGGGAATAGAAGAAGAGTGTTTATTCACGGAAGAAATGAATATTATTCAGGGAAGAAAAGAACAGTGTTTATTCTGGGAAGAAATGAATAGTGTTTATTCAGGAAAGAAACGAATAGTGTATATTCATGGAAGAAATGAATATTGCTTATTCAGGGAAGAAATGAATAGTGTTTATTCAGGAAGAAATGAATAGTATTTATTGAGGGAAGAAATGACAATGTTTATTCAGGGAAGAAATGAATAGTGCTTATTCAGGGTAGAAATGAATAGTGTTTATTCAGGGAGGAAATGAATAGTGTTTATTCATGTAAGAAATTAATAGTGCTTATTCAGGGAAGAAATGAATAAAAATTGTGCTTATTCAGGGAAGAAATGAATAGTGATTATTCAGGGAAGAAATGAATAGTGATTATTCAGGGAAGAAATGAATAGTGTTTATTCAGGAAGAAATGAATAGTGTTTATTCAGATGAAGAAATGAATAGTGCTTATTCAGGGAAGAAATGAATAAAAATAGTGCTTATTCAGGAAAAAAATGAATAGTGTTTATTCAAGGAAGAAATGAATAATGCTTATTCAGGAAAGAAATTAATAGTGCTTTTGAAGGGAAGAAATGAATAGTGTTTATTCAGGGAAGAAATAAATAGTGTTTATTCAGGAAAGAAACGAATATTGATTCTTCAGGGAAGATATGAATAGTATTTATTCACGGAAGAAATTAATAGTGTTTATTCAGGGAAGAATCGAATAATGTTTATTCATTAAAAAATGAATAATGTATAGTAAGGGAAGAAATAAATAGTGCTTATTCAGGGAAGAAATAAAAAAAAAATAGTATTTATTCAGCGAAGAAATGAATAGTGTTTATTCTGAGAAAAAATTAGGAATGTTTTTTCAGTGAAGAAATGAATAGTGTCTATTTAGGGAAGAAATGAATATTGTTTATTCAGGGAAGAAATGAATAGTGTTTATTCAGGGAGGAAATGAATAGTGCTTATTCAGTGAAGAAATAAATAGTGTTTATTCAGGACAGAAATGAATAATGCTTATTCAGGGAATAGAAGAAGAGTGTTTATTCACGGAAGAAATGAATATTATTCAGGGAAGAAAAGAACAGTGTTTATTCTGGGAAGAAATGAATAGTGTTTATTCAGGAAAGAAACGAATAGTGTATATTCACGGAAGAAATGAATATTGCTTATTCAGGGAAGAAATAAATAGTGTTTATTTAGGAAAGAAACGAATAATGATTCTTCAGGGAAGATATGAATAGTGTTTATTCAGGAAAGAAATTAATAGGTTTTATTCAGGGAAGAATCGAATAATGTTTATTCATTAAAAAATGAATAATGTATAGTAAGGGAAGAAATAAATAGTGCTTATTCAGGGAAGAAATGTAAAAAAATAGTGCTTATTCAGCGAAGAAATGAATAGTGTTTATTCTGAGAAAAAATGAGGAATGTTTTTTCAGTGAAGAAATGAATAGTGCCTATTTAGGGAAGAAATGAATTTTGTTTATTCAGGGAAGAAATGGATAGTGCTTATTCAGGGAAGAAATGAATAGTGCTTACGAAGGGAAGAAATGAATAGTAATTATTCAGGGAAGAAATGAATAGTGTTTATTCAGGGAGGAAATGAATAGTGTTTATTCAGGGAAGAAATAAATAGTGTTTATTCAGGACACAAATGAATAATGCTTCTTCAGGGAAGAAATGAATAATTTATTCAGGGAAGAAAAGAATAGTGTTTATTCAGGGAAGAAATGAATAGTGCTTATTCAGGGAAGAAATGAATAGTGCTTATTCAGGGAAGAAATGAATAATATTTATTCAGCGAAGAAATGAATAGTGCCTATTTAGGGAAAAAATGAATACTGTTTATTCAGGGAAGAAATGAATAGTACTTATTCAAGGAAGAAATACATAGTGCTTACAATGGGAAGAAATGCATAGTGCTTATTCAGGGAAGAAATGAATAGTATTTATTGAGGGAAGAAATGAATAGTGTTTATTCAGGGAAGAAATAATAGTGTTTATTCAGGAAAGAACTGAATGATGCTTCTTCAGGAGGGAAATGAATAGTGTTTATTCAGGGAAGAAATGAATAGTGTTTATTCAGGAAAGAAATAAATAGTGTTTATTCAGGGAAGAAATGAAGTGTTTATTTAGGGAAGAAATGAACAGTGTTTATTCAGGGAAGAAATGAATAGTGCTTACTAAGGTAAGAAATGAATAGTGCTTATTGAGGGAAGAAATGAATAGTGCTTTTTCAGGGAAGAAATGAATAGTGTTTATTGAGTGAATAAATGAATAATGTTTATTCAGTGAAGAAGTTAATAATGTTTATTCAGGGAAGAAATGAATAGTACCTATTCAGGAAATAAATGTATAGTGTTTATGCAGGGAAGAGATACATAGTGTTTAATCAGGGAAGAAATGAATAGCGCTTATTCGGGGAAGAAATGCATAGTGCTTACTAAGGGAATGAATGAATAGTGCTTATTCAGGGAAGACATGAATACTTTTTATTCAGGGAAGAAGTGAATAATGTTTATTCAAGGAAGAAAATAATAATGTCTATTCAGGGAAGAAATGAATAGTGCTTATTCAGGGTAGAAATGAATAGTGTTTATTCAGGGAGGAAATGAATAGTGTTTATTCATGTAAGAAATTAATAGTGCTTATTCAGGGAAGAAATGAATAAAAATTGTGCTTATTCAGGGAAGAAATGAATAGTGATTATTCAGGGAAGAAATGAATAGTGATTATTCAGGGAAGAAATGAATAGTGTTTATTCAGGAAGAAATGAATAGTGTTTATTCAGATGAAGAAATGAATAGTGCTTATTCAGGGAAGAAATGAATAAAAATAGTGCTTATTCAGGAAAAAAATGAATAGTGTTTATTCAAGGAAGAAATGAATAATGCTTATTCAGGAAAGAAATTAATAGTGCTTTTGAAGGGAAGAAATGAATAGTGTTTATTCAGGGAAGAAATAAATAGTGTTTATTCAGGAAAGAAACGAATATTGATTCTTCAGGGAAGATATGAATAGTATTTATTCACGGAAGAAATTAATAGTGTTTATTCAGGTAAGAATCGAATAATGTTTATTCATTAAAAAATGAATAATGTATAGTAAGGGAAGAAATAAATAGTGCTTATTCAGGGAAGAAATAAAAAAAAAATAGTATTTATTCAGCGAAGAAATGAATAGTGTTTATTCTGAGAAAAAATTAGGAATGTTTTTTCAGTGAAGAAATGAATAGTGTCTATTTAGGGAAGAAATGAATATTGTTTATTCAGGGAAGAAATGAATAGTGTTTATTCAGGGAGGAAATGAATAGTGCTTATTCAGTGAAGAAATAAATAGTGTTTATTCAGGACAGAAATGAATAATGCTTTTTCAGGGAAGAAATGAATAGTGTATATTCATGGAAGAAATGAATATTGCTTATTCTGGGAAGAAATGAATAGTGTTTATTCAGGGAAGAAATGAATAGTGTTTTTTCATGGAAGAAATGAATAGTACTTATTAAGCGAAGAAATGTATAAACATAGTGCTTATTCATGGAACAAATGAATAATATTTATTCAGTGAAGACATGAATAGTGCCTATTTAGGGAAAAAATGAATACTGTTTATTCAGGGAAGAAATGAATAGTGCTTTTTCAGGGAAGAAATACATAGTGCTTACAAAGGGAAGAAATACATAGTGCTTATTCAAGGAAGAAATGAATAGTATTTATTCAGGGAAGAAATGAAGAGTTTTTATTCAGGAAAGAAATGAATAATGCTTCTTCAGGAAAGAAATGAATAGTGTTTATTCAGGGAAGAAATGAATAGTGCTTATTGAGGGAAGAAATTAATAGTGCTTATTCAGGGAAGAAATGTATAGTGTTTATTGAGTGAAGAAATGAATAATGTTTATTCAGTGAAGAAATTAGTAATGTTTATTCAGGGAAGAAATGAATAATGATTATTCAGGGAAGAAATGAATAATGTTTATTCAAGGAAGAAATGAATAATGATTATTCAGGGAAGAAATGAATAGTGTTTATTCAGGAAGAAATTAATAGTGTTTATTCAGATGAAGAAATGAATAGTGCTTATTCAGGGAAGAAATGAATAAAAATAGTGCTTATTCAGGAAAAAAGTGAATAGTGTTTATTCAAGGAAGAAATGAATAGTGCTTATTCAGGGAAGAAATTAATAGTGCTTACGAAGGGAAGAAATGAATAGTGTTTATTGAGGGAAGAAATAAATAGTGTTTATTCAGGAAAGAAACGAATAATGATTCTTCATGGAAGATATGAATAGTATTTATTCAGGGAAGAAATTAATAGTGTTTATTCAGGGAAGAATCGAATAATGTTTATTCATTAACAAATGAATAATGTATAGTAAGGGAAGAAATAAATAGTGCTTATTCAGGGAAGAAATAAAAAAAAATAGTATTTATTCAGCGAAGAAATGAATAGTGTTTGTTCTGAAAAAAAATTAGGAATGTTTTTTCAGTAAAGAAATGAATAGTGCCTATTTAGGGAAGAAATGAATATTGTTTATTCAGGGAAGAAATGGATAGTGCTTATTCAGGAAAGAAATGAATAATGCTTATTCAGGGAATAGAAGAAGAGTGTTTATTCACGGAAGAAATGAATATTATTCAGGGAAGAAAAGAACAGTGTTTATTCTGGGAAGAAATGAATAGTGTTTATTCAGGAAAGAAACGAATAGTGTATATTCATGGAAGAAATGAATATTGCTTATTCAGGGAAGAAATGAATAGTGTTTATTCAGGAAGAAATGAATAGTATTTATTGAGGGAAGAAATGACAATGTTTATTCAGGGAAGAAATGAATAGTGCTTATTCAGGGTAGAAATGAATAGTGTTTATTCAGGGAGGAAATGAATAGTGTTTATTCATGTAAGAAATTAATAGTGCTTATTCAGGGAAGAAATGAATAAAAATTGTGCTTATTCAGGGAAGAAATGAATAGTGATTATTCAGGGAAGAAATGAATAGTGATTATTCAGGGAAGAAATGAATAGTGTTTATTCAGGAAGAAATGAATAGTGTTTATTCAGATGAAGAAATGAATAGTGCTTATTCAGGGAAGAAATGAATAAAAATAGTGCTTATTCAGGAAAAAAATGAATAGTGTTTATTCAAGGAAGAAATGAATAATGCTTATTCAGGAAAGAAATTAATAGTGCTTTTGAAGGGAAGAAATGAATAGTGTTTATTCAGGGAAGAAATAAATAGTGTTTATTCAGGAAAGAAACGAATATTGATTCTTCAGGGAAGATATGAATAGTATTTATTCACGGAAGAAATTAATAGTGTTTATTCAGGGAAGAATCGAATAATGTTTATTCATTAAAAAATGAATAATGTATAGTAAGGGAAGAAATAAATAGTGCTTATTCAGGGAAGAAATAAAAAAAAAATAGTATTTATTCAGCGAAGAAATGAATAGTGTTTATTCTGAGAAAAAATTAGGAATGTTTTTTCAGTGAAGAAATGAATAGTGTCTATTTAGGGAAGAAATGAATATTGTTTATTCAGGGAAGAAATGAATAGTGTTTATTCAGGGAGGAAATGAATAGTGCTTATTCAGTGAAGAAATAAATAGTGTTTATTCAGGACAGAAATGAATAATGCTTATTCAGGGAATAGAAGAAGCGTGTTTATTCACGGAAGAAATGAATATTATTCAGGGAAGAAAAGAACAGTGTTTATTCTGGGAAGAAATGAATAGTGTTTATTCAGGAAAGAAACGAATAGTGTATATTCACGGAAGAAATGAATATTGCTTATTCAGGGAAGAAATAAATAGTGTTTATTTAGGAAAGAAACGAATAATGATTCTTCAGGGAAGATATGAATAGTGTTTATTCAGGAAAGAAATTAATAGGTTTTATTCAGGGAAGAATCGAATAATGTTTATTCATTAAAAAATGAATAATGTATAGTAAGGGAAGAAATAAATAGTGCTTATTCAGGGAAGAAATGTAAAAAAATAGTGCTTATTCAGCGAAGAAATGAATAGTGTTTATTCTGAGAAAAAATGAGGAATGTTTTTTCAGTGAAGAAATGAATAGTGCCTATTTAGGGAAGAAATGAATTTTGTTTATTCAGGGAAGAAATGGATAGTGCTTATTCAGGGAAGAAATGAATAGTGCTTACGAAGGGAAGAAATGAATAGTAATTATTCAGGGAAGAAATGAATAGTGTTTATTCAGGGAGGAAATGAATAGTGTTTATTCAGGGAAGAAATAAATAGTGTTTATTCAGGACACAAATGAATAATGCTTCTTCAGGGAAGAAATGAATAATTTATTCAGGGAAGAAAAGAATAGTGTTTATTCAGGGAAGAAATGAATAGTGCTTATTCAGGGAAGAAATGAATAGTGCTTATTCAGGGAAGAAATGAATAATATTTATTCAGCGAAGAAATGAATAGTGCCTATTTAGGGAAAAAATGAATACTGTTTATTCAGGGAAGAAATGAATAGTACTTATTCAAGGAAGAAATACATAGTGCTTACAATGGGAAGAAATGCATAGTGCTTATTCAGGGAAGAAATGAATAGTATTTATTGAGGGAAGAAATGAATAGTGTTTATTCAGGGAAGAAATAATAGTGTTTATTCAGGAAAGAACTGAATGATGCTTCTTCAGGAGGGAAATGAATAGTGTTTATTCAGGGAAGAAATGAATAGTGTTTATTCAGGAAAGAAATAAATAGTGTTTATTCAGGGAAGAAATGAAGTGTTTATTTAGGGAAGAAATGAACAGTGTTTATTCAGGGAAGAAATGAATAGTGCTTACTAAGGTAAGAAATGAATAGTGCTTATTGAGGGAAGAAATGAATAGTGCTTTTTCAGGGAAGAAATGAATAGTGTTTATTGAGTGAATAAATGAATAATGTTTATTCAGTGAAGAAGTTAATAATGTTTATTCAGGGAAGAAATGAATAGTACCTATTCAGGAAATAAATGTATAGTGTTTATGCAGGGAAGAGATACATAGTGTTTAATCAGGGAAGAAATGAATAGCGCTTATTCGGGGAAGAAATGCATAGTGCTTACTAAGGGAATGAATGAATAGTGCTTATTCAGGGAAGACATGAATACTTTTTATTCAGGGAAGAAGTGAATAATGTTTATTCAAGGAAGAAAATAATAATGTCTATTCAGGGAAGAAATGAATAGTGCTTATTCAGGGTAGAAATGAATAGTGTTTATTCAGGGAGGAAATGAATAGTGTTTATTCATGTAAGAAATTAATAGTGCTTATTCAGGGAAGAAATGAATAAAAATTGTGCTTATTCAGGGAAGAAATGAATAGTGATTATTCAGGGAAGAAATGAATAGTGATTATTCAGGGAAGAAATGAATAGTGTTTATTCAGGAAGAAATGAATAGTGTTTATTCAGATGAAGAAATGAATAGTGCTTATTCAGGGAAGAAATAAATAGTGTTTATTTAGGAAAGAAACGAATAATGATTCTTCAGGGAAGATATGAATAGTGTTTATTCAGGAAAGAAATTAATAGGTTTTATTCAGGGAAGAATCGAATAATGTTTATTCATTAAAAAATGAATAATGTATAGTAAGGGAAGAAATAAATAGTGCTTATTCAGGGAAGAAATGTAAAAAAATAGTGCTTATTCAGCGAAGAAATGAATAGTGTTTATTCTGAGAAAAAATGAGGAATGTTTTTTCAGTGAAGAAATGAATAGTGCCTATTTAGGGAAGAAATGAATTTTGTTTATTCAGGGAAGAAATGGATAGTGCTTATTCAGGGAAGAAATGAATAGTGCTTACGAAGGGAAGAAATGAATAGTAATTATTCAGGGAAGAAATGAATAGTGTTTATTCAGGGAGGAAATGAATAGTGTTTATTCAGGGAAGAAATAAATAGTGTTTATTCAGGACACAAATGAATAATGCTTCTTCAGGGAAGAAATGAATAATTTATTCAGGGAAGAAAAGAATAGTGTTTATTCAGGGAAGAAATGAATAGTGCTTATTCAGGGAAGAAATGAATAGTGCTTATTCAGGGAAGAAATGAATAATATTTATTCAGCGAAGAAATGAATAGTGCCTATTTAGGGAAAAAATGAATACTGTTTATTCAGGGAAGAAATGAATAGTACTTATTCAAGGAAGAAATACATAGTGCTTACAATGGGAAGAAATGCATAGTGCTTATTCAGGGAAGAAATGAATAGTATTTATTGAGGGAAGAAATGAATAGTGTTTATTCAGGGAAGAAATAATAGTGTTTATTCAGGAAAGAACTGAATGATGCTTCTTCAGGAGGGAAATGAATAGTGTTTATTCAGGGAAGAAATGAATAGTGTTTATTCAGGAAAGAAATAAATAGTGTTTATTCAGGGAAGAAATGAAGTGTTTATTTAGGGAAGAAATGAACAGTGTTTATTCAGGGAAGAAATGAATAGTGCTTACTAAGGTAAGAAATGAATAGTGCTTATTGAGGGAAGAAATGAATAGTGCTTTTTCAGGGAAGAAATGAATAGTGTTTATTGAGTGAATAAATGAATAATGTTTATTCAGTGAAGAAGTTAATAATGTTTATTCAGGGAAGAAATGAATAGTACCTATTCAGGAAATAAATGTATAGTGTTTATGCAGGGAAGAGATACATAGTGTTTAATCAGGGAAGAAATGAATAGCGCTTATTCGGGGAAGAAATGCATAGTGCTTACTAAGGGAATGAATGAATAGTGCTTATTCAGGGAAGACATGAATACTTTTTATTCAGGGAAGAAGTGAATAATGTTTATTCAAGGAAGAAAATAATAATGTCTATTCAGGGAAGAAATGAATAGTGCTTATTCAGGGTAGAAATGAATAGTGTTTATTCAGGGAGGAAATGAATAGTGTTTATTCATGTAAGAAATTAATAGTGCTTATTCAGGGAAGAAATGAATAAAAATTGTGCTTATTCAGGGAAGAAATGAATAGTGATTATTCAGGGAAGAAATGAATAGTGATTATTCAGGGAAGAAATGAATAGTGTTTATTCAGGAAGAAATGAATAGTGTTTATTCAGATGAAGAAATGAATAGTGCTTATTCAGGGAAGAAATGAATAAAAATAGTGCTTATTCAGGAAAAAAATGAATAGTGTTTATTCAAGGAAGAAATGAATAATGCTTATTCAGGAAAGAAATTAATAGTGCTTTTGAAGGGAAGAAATGAATAGTGTTTATTCAGGGAAGAAATAAATAGTGTTTATTCAGGAAAGAAACGAATATTGATTCTTCAGGGAAGATATGAATAGTATTTATTCACGGAAGAAATTAATAGTGTTTATTCAGGTAAGAATCGAATAATGTTTATTCATTAAAAAATGAATAATGTATAGTAAGGGAAGAAATAAATAGTGCTTATTCAGGGAAGAAATAAAAAAAAAATAGTATTTATTCAGCGAAGAAATGAATAGTGTTTATTCTGAGAAAAAATTAGGAATGTTTTTTCAGTGAAGAAATGAATAGTGTCTATTTAGGGAAGAAATGAATATTGTTTATTCAGGGAAGAAATGAATAGTGTTTATTCAGGGAGGAAATGAATAGTGCTTATTCAGTGAAGAAATAAATAGTGTTTATTCAGGACAGAAATGAATAATGCTTTTTCAGGGAAGAAATGAATAGTGTATATTCATGGAAGAAATGAATATTGCTTATTCTGGGAAGAAATGAATAGTGTTTATTCAGGGAAGAAATGAATAGTGTTTTTTCATGGAAGAAATGAATAGTACTTATTAAGCGAAGAAATGTATAAACATAGTGCTTATTCATGGAACAAATGAATAATATTTATTCAGTGAAGACATGAATAGTGCCTATTTAGGGAAAAAATGAATACTGTTTATTCAGGGAAGAAATGAATAGTGCTTTTTCAGGGAAGAAATACATAGTGCTTACAAAGGGAAGAAATACATAGTGCTTATTCAAGGAAGAAATGAATAGTATTTATTCAGGGAAGAAATGAAGAGTTTTTATTCAGGAAAGAAATGAATAATGCTTCTTCAGGAAAGAAATGAATAGTGTTTATTCAGGGAAGAAATGAATAGTGCTTATTGAGGGAAGAAATTAATAGTGCTTATTCAGGGAAGAAATGTATAGTGTTTATTGAGTGAAGAAATGAATAATGTTTATTCAGTGAAGAAATTAGTAATGTTTATTCAGGGAAGAAATGAATAATGATTATTCAGGGAAGAAATGAATAATGTTTATTCAAGGAAGAAATGAATAATGATTATTCAGGGAAGAAATGAATAGTGTTTATTCAGGAAGAAATTAATAGTGTTTATTCAGATGAAGAAATGAATAGTGCTTATTCAGGGAAGAAATGAATAAAAATAGTGCTTATTCAGGAAAAAAGTGAATAGTGTTTATTCAAGGAAGAAATGAATAGTGCTTATTCAGGGAAGAAATTAATAGTGCTTACGAAGGGAAGAAATGAATAGTGTTTATTGAGGGAAGAAATAAATAGTGTTTATTCAGGAAAGAAACGAATAATGATTCTTCATGGAAGATATGAATAGTATTTATTCAGGGAAGAAATTAATAGTGTTTATTCAGGGAAGAATCGAATAATGTTTATTCATTAACAAATGAATAATGTATAGTAAGGGAAGAAATAAATAGTGCTTATTCAGGGAAGAAATAAAAAAAAATAGTATTTATTCAGCGAAGAAATGAATAGTGTTTGTTCTGAAAAAAAATTAGGAATGTTTTTTCAGTAAAGAAATGAATAGTGCCTATTTAGGGAAGAAATGAATATTGTTTATTCAGGGAAGAAATGGATAGTGCTTATTCAGGAAAGAAATGAATAATGCTTATTCAGGGAATAGAAGAAGAGTGTTTATTCACGGAAGAAATGAATATTATTCAGGGAAGAAAAGAACAGTGTTTATTCTGGGAAGAAATGAATAGTGTTTATTCAGGAAAGAAACGAATAGTGTATATTCATGGAAGAAATGAATATTGCTTATTCAGGGAAGAAATGAATAGTGTTTATTCAGGAAGAAATGAATAGTATTTATTGAGGGAAGAAATGACAATGTTTATTCAGGGAAGAAATGAATAGTGCTTATTCAGGGTAGAAATGAATAGTGTTTATTCAGGGAGGAAATGAATAGTGTTTATTCATGTAAGAAATTAATAGTGCTTATTCAGGGAAGAAATGAATAAAAATTGTGCTTATTCAGGGAAGAAATGAATAGTGATTATTCAGGGAAGAAATGAATAGTGATTATTCAGGGAAGAAATGAATAGTGTTTATTCAGGAAGAAATGAATAGTGTTTATTCAGATGAAGAAATGAATAGTGCTTATTCAGGGAAGAAATGAATAAAAATAGTGCTTATTCAGGAAAAAAATGAATAGTGTTTATTCAAGGAAGAAATGAATAATGCTTATTCAGGAAAGAAATTAATAGTGCTTTTGAAGGGAAGAAATGAATAGTGTTTATTCAGGGAAGAAATAAATAGTGTTTATTCAGGAAAGAAACGAATATTGATTCTTCAGGGAAGATATGAATAGTATTTATTCACGGAAGAAATTAATAGTGTTTATTCAGGGAAGAATCGAATAATGTTTATTCATTAAAAAATGAATAATGTATAGTAAGGGAAGAAATAAATAGTGCTTATTCAGGGAAGAAATAAAAAAAAAATAGTATTTATTCAGCGAAGAAATGAATAGTGTTTATTCTGAGAAAAAATTAGGAATGTTTTTTCAGTGAAGAAATGAATAGTGTCTATTTAGGGAAGAAATGAATATTGTTTATTCAGGGAAGAAATGAATAGTGTTTATTCAGGGAGGAAATGAATAGTGCTTATTCAGTGAAGAAATAAATAGTGTTTATTCAGGACAGAAATGAATAATGCTTATTCAGGGAATAGAAGAAGCGTGTTTATTCACGGAAGAAATGAATATTATTCAGGGAAGAAAAGAACAGTGTTTATTCTGGGAAGAAATGAATAGTGTTTATTCAGGAAAGAAACGAATAGTGTATATTCACGGAAGAAATGAATATTGCTTATTCAGGGAAGAAATAAATAGTGTTTATTTAGGAAAGAAACGAATAATGATTCTTCAGGGAAGATATGAATAGTGTTTATTCAGGAAAGAAATTAATAGGTTTTATTCAGGGAAGAATCGAATAATGTTTATTCATTAAAAAATGAATAATGTATAGTAAGGGAAGAAATAAATAGTGCTTATTCAGGGAAGAAATGTAAAAAAATAGTGCTTATTCAGCGAAGAAATGAATAGTGTTTATTCTGAGAAAAAATGAGGAATGTTTTTTCAGTGAAGAAATGAATAGTGCCTATTTAGGGAAGAAATGAATTTTGTTTATTCAGGGAAGAAATGGATAGTGCTTATTCAGGGAAGAAATGAATAGTGCTTACGAAGGGAAGAAATGAATAGTAATTATTCAGGGAAGAAATGAATAGTGTTTATTCAGGGAGGAAATGAATAGTGTTTATTCAGGGAAGAAATAAATAGTGTTTATTCAGGACACAAATGAATAATGCTTCTTCAGGGAAGAAATGAATAATTTATTCAGGGAAGAAAAGAATAGTGTTTATTCAGGGAAGAAATGAATAGTGCTTATTCAGGGAAGAAATGAATAGTGCTTATTCAGGGAAGAAATGAATAATATTTATTCAGCGAAGAAATGAATAGTGCCTATTTAGGGAAAAAATGAATACTGTTTATTCAGGGAAGAAATGAATAGTACTTATTCAAGGAAGAAATACATAGTGCTTACAATGGGAAGAAATGCATAGTGCTTATTCAGGGAAGAAATGAATAGTATTTATTGAGGGAAGAAATGAATAGTGTTTATTCAGGGAAGAAATAATAGTGTTTATTCAGGAAAGAACTGAATGATGCTTCTTCAGGAGGGAAATGAATAGTGTTTATTCAGGGAAGAAATGAATAGTGTTTATTCAGGAAAGAAATAAATAGTGTTTATTCAGGGAAGAAATGAAGTGTTTATTTAGGGAAGAAATGAACAGTGTTTATTCAGGGAAGAAATGAATAGTGCTTACTAAGGTAAGAAATGAATAGTGCTTATTGAGGGAAGAAATGAATAGTGCTTTTTCAGGGAAGAAATGAATAGTGTTTATTGAGTGAATAAATGAATAATGTTTATTCAGTGAAGAAGTTAATAATGTTTATTCAGGGAAGAAATGAATAGTACCTATTCAGGAAATAAATGTATAGTGTTTATGCAGGGAAGAGATACATAGTGTTTAATCAGGGAAGAAATGAATAGCGCTTATTCGGGGAAGAAATGCATAGTGCTTACTAAGGGAATGAATGAATAGTGCTTATTCAGGGAAGACATGAATACTTTTTATTCAGGGAAGAAGTGAATAATGTTTATTCAAGGAAGAAAATAATAATGTCTATTCAGGGAAGAAATGAATAGTGCTTATTCAGGGTAGAAATGAATAGTGTTTATTCAGGGAGGAAATGAATAGTGTTTATTCATGTAAGAAATTAATAGTGCTTATTCAGGGAAGAAATGAATAAAAATTGTGCTTATTCAGGGAAGAAATGAATAGTGATTATTCAGGGAAGAAATGAATAGTGATTATTCAGGGAAGAAATGAATAGTGTTTATTCAGGAAGAAATGAATAGTGTTTATTCAGATGAAGAAATGAATAGTGCTTATTCAGGGAAGAAATGAATAAAAATAGTGCTTATTCAGGAAAAAAATGAATAGTGTTTATTCAAGGAAGAAATGAATAATGCTTATTCAGGAAAGAAATTAATAGTGCTTTTGAAGGGAAGAAATGAATAGTGTTTATTCAGGGAAGAAATAAATAGTGTTTATTCAGGAAAGAAACGAATATTGATTCTTCAGGGAAGATATGAATAGTATTTATTCACGGAAGAAATTAATAGTGTTTATTCAGGTAAGAATCGAATAATGTTTATTCATTAAAAAATGAATAATGTATAGTAAGGGAAGAAATAAATAGTGCTTATTCAGGGAAGAAATAAAAAAAAAATAGTATTTATTCAGCGAAGAAATGAATAGTGTTTATTCTGAGAAAAAATTAGGAATGTTTTTTCAGTGAAGAAATGAATAGTGTCTATTTAGGGAAGAAATGAATATTGTTTATTCAGGGAAGAAATGAATAGTGTTTATTCAGGGAGGAAATGAATAGTGCTTATTCAGTGAAGAAATAAATAGTGTTTATTCAGGACAGAAATGAATAATGCTTTTTCAGGGAAGAAATGAATAGTGTATATTCATGGAAGAAATGAATATTGCTTATTCAGGGAAGAAATGAATAGTGTTTATTCAGGGAAGAAATGAATAGTGTTTTTTCATGGAAGAAATGAATAGTACTTATTAAGCGAAGAAATGTATAAACATAGTGCTTATTCATGGAACAAATGAATAATATTTATTCAGTGAAGACATGAATAGTGCCTATTTAGGGAAAAAATGAATACTGTTTATTCAGGGAAGAAATGAATAGTGCTTTTTCAGGGAAGAAATACATAGTGCTTACAAAGGGAAGAAATACGTAGTGCTTATTCAAGGAAGAAATGAATAGTATTTATTCAGGGAAGAAATGAAGAGTTTTTATTCAGGAAAGAAATGAATAATGCTTCTTCAGGAAAGAAATGAATAGTGTTTATTCAGGGAAGAAATGAATAGTGCTTATTGAGGGAAGAAATTAATAGTGCTTATTCAGGGAAGAAATGTATAGTGTTTATTGAGTGAAGAAATGAATAATGTTTATTCAGTGAAGAAATTAGTAATGTTTATTCAGGGAAGAAATGAATAATGATTATTCAGGGAAGAAATGAATAATGTTTATTCAGATGAAGAAATGAATAGTGCTTATTCAGGGAAGAAATGAATAAAAATAGTGCTTATTCAGGAAAAAAGTGAATAGTGTTTATTCAAGGAAGAAATGAATAGTGCTTATTCAGGGAAGAAATTAATAGTGCTTACGAAGGGAAGAAATGAATAGTGTTTATTGAGGGAAGAAATAAATAGTGTTTATTCAGGAAAGAAACGAATAATGATTCTTCATGGAAGATATGAATAGTATTTATTCAGGGAAGAAATTAATAGTGTTTATTCAGGGAAGAATCGAATAATGTTTATTCATTAACAAATGAATAATGTATAGTAAGGGAAGAAATAAATAGTGCTTATTCAGGGAAGAAATAAAAAAAAATAGTATTTATTCAGCGAAGAAATGAATAGTGTTTGTTCTGAAAAAAAATTAGGAATGTTTTTTCAGTAAAGAAATGAATAGTGCCTATTTAGGGAAGAAATGAATATTGTTTATTCAGGGAAGAAATGGATAGTGCTTATTCAGGAAAGAAATGAATAATGCTTATTCAGGGAATAGAAGAAGAGTGTTTATTCACGGAAGAAATGAATATTATTCAGGGAAGAAAAGAACAGTGTTTATTCTGGGAAGAAATGAATAGTGTTTATTCAGGAAAGAAACGAATAGTGTATATTCATGGAAGAAATGAATATTGCTTATTCAGGGAAGAAATGAATAGTGTTTATTCAGGAAGAAATGAATAGTATTTATTGAGGGAAGAAATGACAATGTTTATTCAGGGAAGAAATGAATAGTGCTTATTCAGGGTAGAAATGAATAGTGTTTATTCAGGGAGGAAATGAATAGTGTTTATTCATGTAAGAAATTAATAGTGCTTATTCAGGGAAGAAATGAATAAAAATTGTGCTTATTCAGGGAAGAAATGAATAGTGATTATTCAGGGAAGAAATGAATAGTGATTATTCAGGGAAGAAATGAATAGTGTTTATTCAGGAAGAAATGAATAGTGTTTATTCAGATGAAGAAATGAATAGTGCTTATTCAGGGAAGAAATGAATAAAAATAGTGCTTATTCAGGAAAAAAATGAATAGTGTTTATTCAAGGAAGAAATGAATAATGCTTATTCAGGAAAGAAATTAATAGTGCTTTTGAAGGGAAGAAATGAATAGTGTTTATTCAGGGAAGAAATAAATAGTGTTTATTCAGGAAAGAAACGAATATTGATTCTTCAGGGAAGATATGAATAGTATTTATTCACGGAAGAAATTAATAGTGTTTATTCAGGGAAGAATCGAATAATGTTTATTCATTAAAAAATGAATAATGTATAGTAAGGGAAGAAATAAATAGTGCTTATTCAGGGAAGAAATAAAAAAAAAATAGTATTTATTCAGCGAAGAAATGAATAGTGTTTATTCTGAGAAAAAATTAGGAATGTTTTTTCAGTGAAGAAATGAATAGTGTCTATTTAGGGAAGAAATGAATATTGTTTATTCAGGGAAGAAATGAATAGTGTTTATTCAGGGAGGAAATGAATAGTGCTTATTCAGTGAAGAAATAAATAGTGTTTATTCAGGACAGAAATGAATAATGCTTATTCAGGGAATAGAAGAAGAGTGTTTATTCACGGAAGAAATGAATATTATTCAGGGAAGAAAAGAACAGTGTTTATTCTGGGAAGAAATGAATAGTGTTTATTCAGGAAAGAAACGAATAGTGTATATTCACGGAAGAAATGAATATTGCTTATTCAGGGAAGAAATAAATAGTGTTTATTTAGGAAAGAAACGAATAATGATTCTTCAGGGAAGATATGAATAGTGTTTATTCAGGAAAGAAATTAATAGGTTTTATTCAGGGAAGAATCGAATAATGTTTATTCATTAAAAAATGAATAATGTATAGTAAGGGAAGAAATAAATAGTGCTTATTCAGGGAAGAAATGTAAAAAAATAGTGCTTATTCAGCGAAGAAATGAATAGTGTTTATTCTGAGAAAAAAATGAGGAATGTTTTTTCAGTGAAGAAGTTAATAATGTTTATTCAGGGAAGAAATGAATAGTACCTATTCAGGAAATAAATGTATAGTGTTTATGCAGGGAAGAGATACATAGTGTTTAATCAGGGAAGAAATGAATAGCGCTTATTCGGGGAAGAAATGCATAGTGCTTACTAAGGGAATGAATGAATAGTGCTTATTCAGGGAAGAAATGAATAGTGCTTACTAAGGTAAGAAATGAATAGTGCTTATTGAGGGAAGAAATGAATAGTGCTTTTTCAGGGAAGAAATGAATAGTGTTTATTGAGTGAATAAATGAATAATGTTTATTCAGTGAAGAAGTTAATAATGTTTATTCAGGGAAGAAATGAATAGTACCTATTCAGGAAATAAATGTATAGTGTTTATGCAGGGAAGAGATACATAGTGTTTAATCAGGGAAGAAATGAATAGCGCTTATTCGGGGAAGAAATGCATAGTGCTTACTAAGGGAATGAATGAATAGTGCTTATTCAGGGAAGACATGAATACTTTTTATTCAGGGAAGAAGTGAATAATGTTTATTCAAGGAAGAAAATAATAATGTCTATTCAGGGAAGAAATGAATAGTGCTTATTCAGGGTAGAAATGAATAGTGTTTATTCAGGGAGGAAATGAATAGTGTTTATTCATGTAAGAAATTAATAGTGCTTATTCAGGGAAGAAATGAATAAAAATTGTGCTTATTCAGGGAAGAAATGAATAGTGATTATTCAGGGAAGAAATGAATAGTGATTATTCAGGGAAGAAATGAATAGTGTTTATTCAGGAAGAAATGAATAGTGTTTATTCAGATGAAGAAATGAATAGTGCTTATTCAGGGAAGAAATGAATAAAAATAGTGCTTATTCAGGAAAAAAATGAATAGTGTTTATTCAAGGAAGAAATGAATAATGCTTATTCAGGAAAGAAATTAATAGTGCTTTTGAAGGGAAGAAATGAATAGTGTTTATTCAGGGAAGAAATAAATAGTGTTTATTCAGGAAAGAAACGAATATTGATTCTTCAGGGAAGATATGAATAGTATTTATTCACGGAAGAAATTAATAGTGTTTATTCAGGTAAGAATCGAATAATGTTTATTCATTAAAAAATGAATAATGTATAGTAAGGGAAGAAATAAATAGTGCTTATTCAGGGAAGAAATAAAAAAAAAATAGTATTTATTCAGCGAAGAAATGAATAGTGTTTATTCTGAGAAAAAATTAGGAATGTTTTTTCAGTGAAGAAATGAATAGTGTCTATTTAGGGAAGAAATGAATATTGTTTATTCAGGGAAGAAATGAATAGTGTTTATTCAGGGAGGAAATGAATAGTGCTTATTCAGTGAAGAAATAAATAGTGTTTATTCAGGACAGAAATGAATAATGCTTTTTCAGGGAAGAAATGAATAGTGTATATTCATGGAAGAAATGAATATTGCTTATTCAGGGAAGAAATGAATAGTGTTTATTCAGGGAAGAAATGAATAGTGTTTTTTCATGGAAGAAATGAATAGTACTTATTAAGCGAAGAAATGTATAAACATAGTGCTTATTCATGGAACAAATGAATAATATTTATTCAGTGAAGACATGAATAGTGCCTATTTAGGGAAAAAATGAATACTGTTTATTCAGGGAAGAAATGAATAGTGCTTTTTCAGGGAAGAAATACATAGTGCTTACAAAGGGAAGAAATACGTAGTGCTTATTCAAGGAAGAAATGAATAGTATTTATTCAGGGAAGAAATGAAGAGTTTTTATTCAGGAAAGAAATGAATAATGCTTCTTCAGGAAAGAAATGAATAGTGTTTATTCAGGGAAGAAATGAATAGTGCTTATTGAGGGAAGAAATTAATAGTGCTTATTCAGGGAAGAAATGTATAGTGTTTATTGAGTGAAGAAATGAATAATGTTTATTCAGTGAAGAAATTAGTAATGTTTATTCAGGGAAGAAATGAATAATGATTATTCAGGGAAGAAATGAATAATGTTTATTCAGATGAAGAAATGAATAGTGCTTATTCAGGGAAGAAATGAATAAAAATAGTGCTTATTCAGGAAAAAAGTGAATAGTGTTTATTCAAGGAAGAAATGAATAGTGCTTATTCAGGGAAGAAATTAATAGTGCTTACGAAGGGAAGAAATGAATAGTGTTTATTGAGGGAAGAAATAAATAGTGTTTATTCAGGAAAGAAACGAATAATGATTCTTCATGGAAGATATGAATAGTATTTATTCAGGGAAGAAATTAATAGTGTTTATTCAGGGAAGAATCGAATAATGTTTATTCATTAACAAATGAATAATGTATAGTAAGGGAAGAAATAAATAGTGCTTATTCAGGGAAGAAATAAAAAAAAATAGTATTTATTCAGCGAAGAAATGAATAGTGTTTGTTCTGAAAAAAAATTAGGAATGTTTTTTCAGTAAAGAAATGAATAGTGCCTATTTAGGGAAGAAATGAATATTGTTTATTCAGGGAAGAAATGGATAGTGCTTATTCAGGAAAGAAATGAATAATGCTTATTCAGGGAATAGAAGAAGAGTGTTTATTCACGGAAGAAATGAATATTATTCAGGGAAGAAAAGAACAGTGTTTATTCTGGGAAGAAATGAATAGTGTTTATTCAGGAAAGAAACGAATAGTGTATATTCATGGAAGAAATGAATATTGCTTATTCAGGGAAGAAATGAATAGTGTTTATTCAGGAAGAAATGAATAGTATTTATTGAGGGAAGAAATGACAATGTTTATTCAGGGAAGAAATGAATAGTGCTTATTCAGGGTAGAAATGAATAGTGTTTATTCAGGGAGGAAATGAATAGTGTTTATTCATGTAAGAAATTAATAGTGCTTATTCAGGGAAGAAATGAATAAAAATTGTGCTTATTCAGGGAAGAAATGAATAGTGATTATTCAGGGAAGAAATGAATAGTGATTATTCAGGGAAGAAATGAATAGTGTTTATTCAGGAAGAAATGAATAGTGTTTATTCAGATGAAGAAATGAATAGTGCTTATTCAGGGAAGAAATGAATAAAAATAGTGCTTATTCAGGAAAAAAATGAATAGTGTTTATTCAAGGAAGAAATGAATAATGCTTATTCAGGAAAGAAATTAATAGTGCTTTTGAAGGGAAGAAATGAATAGTGTTTATTCAGGGAAGAAATAAATAGTGTTTATTCAGGAAAGAAACGAATATTGATTCTTCAGGGAAGATATGAATAGTATTTATTCACGGAAGAAATTAATAGTGTTTATTCAGGGAAGAATCGAATAATGTTTATTCATTAAAAAATGAATAATGTATAGTAAGGGAAGAAATAAATAGTGCTTATTCAGGGAAGAAATAAAAAAAAAATAGTATTTATTCAGCGAAGAAATGAATAGTGTTTATTCTGAGAAAAAATTAGGAATGTTTTTTCAGTGAAGAAATGAATAGTGTCTATTTAGGGAAGAAATGAATATTGTTTATTCAGGGAAGAAATGAATAGTGTTTATTCAGGGAGGAAATGAATAGTGCTTATTCAGTGAAGAAATAAATAGTGTTTATTCAGGACAGAAATGAATAATGCTTATTCAGGGAATAGAAGAAGAGTGTTTATTCACGGAAGAAATGAATATTATTCAGGGAAGAAAAGAACAGTGTTTATTCTGGGAAGAAATGAATAGTGTTTATTCAGGAAAGAAACGAATAGTGTATATTCACGGAAGAAATGAATATTGCTTATTCAGGGAAGAAATAAATAGTGTTTATTTAGGAAAGAAACGAATAATGATTCTTCAGGGAAGATATGAATAGTGTTTATTCAGGAAAGAAATTAATAGGTTTTATTCAGGGAAGAATCGAATAATGTTTATTCATTAAAAAATGAATAATGTATAGTAAGGGAAGAAATAAATAGTGCTTATTCAGGGAAGAAATGTAAAAAAATAGTGCTTATTCAGCGAAGAAATGAATAGTGTTTATTCTGAGAAAAAAATGAGGAATGTTTTTTCAGTGAAGAAATGAATAGTGCCTATTTAGGGAAGAAATGAATTTTGTTTATTCAGGGAAGAAATGGATAGTGCTTATTCAGGGAAGAAATGAATAGTGCTTACGAAGGGAAGAAATGAATAGTAATTATTCAGGGAAGAAATGAATAGTGTTTATTCAGGGAGGAAATGAATAGTGTTTATTCAGGGAAGAAATAAATAGTGTTTATTCAGGACACAAATGAATAATGCTTCTTCAGGGAAGAAATGAATAATTTATTCAGGGAAGAAAAGAATAGCGTTTATTCAGGGAAGAAATGAATAGTGCTTATTCAGGGAAGAAATGAATAGTGCTTATTCAGGGAAGAAATGAATAATATTTATTCAGCGAAGAAATGAATAGTGCCTATTTAGGGAAAAAATGAATACTGTTTATTCAGGGAAGAAATGAATAGTACTTATTCAAGGAAGAAATACATAGTGCTTACAATGGGAAGAAATGCATAGTGCTTATTCAGGGAAGAAATGAATAGTATTTATTGAGGGAAGAAATGAATAGTGTTTATTCAGGGAAGAAATAATAGTGTTTATTCAGGAAAGAACTGAATGATGCTTCTTCAGGAGGGAAATGAATAGTGTTTATTCAGGGAAGAAATGAATAGTGTTTATTCAGGAAAGAAATAAATAGTGTTTATTCAGGGAAGAAATGAAGTGTTTATTTAGGGAAGAAATGAACAGTGTTTATTCAGGGAAGAAATGAATAGTGCTTACTAAGGTAAGAAATGAATAGTGCTTATTGAGGGAAGAAATGAATAGTGCTTTTTCAGGGAAGAAATGAATAGTGTTTATTGAGTGAATAAATGAATAATGTGTATTCAGTGAAGAAGTTAATAATGTTTATTCAGGGAAGAAATGAATAGTACCTATTCAGGAAATAAATGTATAGTGTTTATGCAGGGAAGAGATACATAGTGTTTAATCAGGGAAGAAATGAATAGCGCTTATTCGGGGAAGAAATGCATAGTGCTTACTAAGGGAATGAATGAATAGTGCTTATTCAGGGAAGACATGAATACTTTTTATTCAGGGAAGAAGTGAATAATGTTTATTCAAGGAAGAAAATAATAATGTCTATTCAGGGAAGAAATGAATAGTGCTTATTCAGGGTAGAAATGAATAGTGTTTATTCAGGGAGGAAATGAATAGTGTTTATTCATGTAAGAAATTAATAGTGCTTATTCAGGGAAGAAATGAATAGTGATTATTCAGGGAAGAAATGAATAGTGATTATTCAGGGAAGAAATGAATAGTGTTTATTCAGGAAGAAATGAATAGTGTTTATTCAGATGAAGAAATGAATAGTGCTTATTCAGGGAAGAAATGAATAAAAATAGTGCTTATTCAGGAAAAAAATGAATAGTGTTTATTCAAGGAAGAAATGAATAATGCTTATTCAGGAAAGAAATTAATAGTGCTTTTGAAGGGAAGAAATGAATAGTGTTTATTCAGGGAAGAAATAAATAGTGTTTATTCAGGAAAGAAACGAATATTGATTCTTCAGGGAAGATATGAATAGTATTTATTCACGGAAGAAATTAATAGTGTTTATTCAGGTAAGAATCGAATAATGTTTATTCATTAAAAAATGAATAATGTATAGTAAGGGAAGAAATAAATAGTGCTTATTCAGGGAAGAAATAAAAAAAAAATAGTATTTATTCAGCGAAGAAATGAATAGTGTTTATTCTGAGAAAAAATTAGGAATGTTTTTTCAGTGAAGAAATGAATAGTGTCTATTTAGGGAAGAAATGAATATTGTTTATTCAGGGAAGAAATGAATAGTGTTTATTCAGGGAGGAAATGAATAGTGCTTATTCAGTGAAGAAATAAATAGTGTTTATTCAGGACAGAAATGAATAATGCTTTTTCAGGGAAGAAATGAATAGTGTATATTCATGGAAGAAATGAATATTGCTTATTCAGGGAAGAAATGAATAGTGTTTATTCAGGGAAGAAATGAATAGTGTTTTTTCATGGAAGAAATGAATAGTACTTATTAAGCGAAGAAATGTATAAACATAGTGCTTATTCATGGAACAAATGAATAATATTTATTCAGTGAAGACATGAATAGTGCCTATTTAGGGAAAAAATGAATACTGTTTATTCAGGGAAGAAATGAATAGTGCTTTTTCAGGGAAGAAATACATAGTGCTTACAAAGGGAAGAAATACATAGTGCTTATTCAAGGAAGAAATGAATAGTATTTATTCAGGGAAGAAATGAAGAGTTTTTATTCAGGAAAGAAATGAATAATGCTTCTTCAGGAAAGAAATGAATAGTGTTTATTCAGGGAAGAAATGAATAGTGCTTATTGAGGGAAGAAATTAATAGTGCTTATTCAGGGAAGAAATGTATAGTGTTTATTGAGTGAAGAAATGAATAATGTTTATTCAGTGAAGAAATTAGTAATGTTTATTCAGGGAAGAAATGAATAGTGCCTATTCAGGAAATAAATTAATAGTTTTTATTCAAGGAAGAGATGAATAGTGTTTATTCAGGGAAGATATGAATAGCGTTTATTCCGTGAAGAAATGCATAGTGCTTACTAAGGGAAGGAATGAATAGTGCTTATTCAGGGAAGAAATGAATACTTTTTAATCAGGGAAGAAGTGCATAATGTTTATTCAAGGAAGAATATAATAATGTCTATTCAGGGAAGAAATGAATAATATTTTTTCAGGGAAGAAATGAATAGTGTTTATTCATGTAAGTAATTAATAGTGCTTATTCAGGGAAAAAATGTATAAAAATTTTGCTTATTCAGGGAAGAAATGAATAATGTTTATTCAAGGAAGAAATGAATAATGATTATTCAGGGAAGAAATGAATAGTGTTTATTCAGGAAGAAATTAATAGTGTTTATTCAGATGAAGAAATGAATAGTGCTTATTCAGGGAAGAAATGAATAAAAATAGTGCTTATTCAGGAAAAAAGTGAATAGTGTTTATTCAAGGAAGAAATGAATAGTGCTTATTCAGGGAAGAAATTAATAGTGCTTACGAAGGGAAGAAATGAATAGTGTTTATTGAGGGAAGAAATAAATAGTGTTTATTCAGGAAAGAAACGAATAATGATTCTTCATGGAAGATATGAATAGTATTTATTCAGGGAAGAAATTAATAGTGTTTATTCAGGGAAGAATCGAATAATGTTTATTCATTAACAAATGAATAATGTATAGTAAGGGAAGAAATAAATAGTGCTTATTCAGGGAAGAAATAAAAAAAAATAGTATTTATTCAGCGAAGAAATGAATAGTGTTTGTTCTGAAAAAAAATTAGGAATGTTTTTTCAGTAAAGAAATGAATAGTGCCTATTTAGGGAAGAAATGAATATTGTTTATTCAGGGAAGAAATGGATAGTGCTTATTCAGGAAAGAAATGAATAATGCTTATTCAGGGAATAGAAGAAGAGTGTTTATTCACGGAAGAAATGAATATTATTCAGGGAAGAAAAGAACAGTGTTTATTCTGGGAAGAAATGAATAGTGTTTATTCAGGAAAGAAACGAATAGTGTATATTCATGGAAGAAATGAATATTGCTTATTCAGGGAAGAAATGAATAGTGTTTATTCAGGAAGAAATGAATAGTATTTATTGAGGGAAGAAATGACAATGTTTATTCAGGGAAGAAATGAATAGTGCTTATTCAGGGTAGAAATGAATAGTGTTTATTCAGGGAGGAAATGAATAGTGTTTATTCATGTAAGAAATTAATAGTGCTTATTCAGGGAAGAAATGAATAAAAATTGTGCTTATTCAGGGAAGAAATGAATAGTGATTATTCAGGGAAGAAATGAATAGTGATTATTCAGGGAAGAAATGAATAGTGTTTATTCAGGAAGAAATGAATAGTGTTTATTCAGATGAAGAAATGAATAGTGCTTATTCAGGGAAGAAATGAATAAAAATAGTGCTTATTCAGGAAAAAAATGAATAGTGTTTATTCAAGGAAGAAATGAATAATGCTTATTCAGGAAAGAAATTAATAGTGCTTTTGAAGGGAAGAAATGAATAGTGTTTATTCAGGGAAGAAATAAATAGTGTTTATTCAGGAAAGAAACGAATATTGATTCTTCAGGGAAGATATGAATAGTATTTATTCACGGAAGAAATTAATAGTGTTTATTCAGGGAAGAATCGAATAATGTTTATTCATTAAAAAATGAATAATGTATAGTAAGGGAAGAAATAAATAGTGCTTATTCAGGGAAGAAATAAAAAAAAAATAGTATTTATTCAGCGAAGAAATGAATAGTGTTTATTCTGAGAAAAAATTAGGAATGTTTTTTCAGTGAAGAAATGAATAGTGTCTATTTAGGGAAGAAATGAATATTGTTTATTCAGGGAAGAAATGAATAGTGTTTATTCAGGGAGGAAATGAATAGTGCTTATTCAGTGAAGAAATAAATAGTGTTTATTCAGGACAGAAATGAATAATGCTTATTCAGGGAATAGAAGAAGAGTGTTTATTCACGGAAGAAATGAATATTATTCAGGGAAGAAAAGAACAGTGTTTATTCTGGGAAGAAATGAATAGTGTTTATTCAGGAAAGAAACGAATAGTGTATATTCACGGAAGAAATGAATATTGCTTATTCAGGGAAGAAATGAATAGTGTTTATTCAGGAAGAAATGAATAGTATTTATTGAGGGAAGAAATGACAATGTTTATTCAGGGAAGAAATTAATAGTGTTTATTCAGGGAAGAAATGAATAATGTTTACTCAGGGAAGAAAGGAATAGTGATTATTCAGGGAAGAAATGAATAGTGTTTATTCAGGGAAGAAATTAATAGTGCTTATTCAAGGAAGAAATGTATAAAAATTGTGCTTTTTCAGGGAAGAAATGAATAATGTTTATTCAGGGAAGAAATGAATAGTGATTATTCAGGGAAGAAATGAACAGTGTTTATTCACGAAGAACTTAATAGTGTTTATTCAGATGAAGAAATGAACAGTGCTTATTCAGGGAAGAAATGAATAAAAATAGTGCTTATTCAGGAAAAAAATTAATAGTGTTTATTGTGTGAAGAAATGAATGGTGTTTATTCAGGGAAGAAATGAGCAATGTTTATTCAGGAAAGAAATGAATAGTGCCTATTCAAGGAATAAATTAATAGTGCTTATTCAGAGAAAAAATGAATAGTGCTTATTCAGAGAAAAAATGAATAGTGCTTATACAGGGAAGAAATGAATAGTGTTTATTCAGAGAAGAAATGAAAATGTTTATTCAGGGAAGAAATTAATAGTGTTTATTCAGGGAAGAAATGAATAATGTCTATACAGGGAAGAAATGAATAGTGCTTATTCAGGGAAGAAATGAATAGTGTTTATTCAGGGAAGAAATGTATAGTGTTTATTGAGTGAAGAAATGAATAATGTTTATTCAGTGAAGAAATTAGTAATGTTTATTCAGGGAAGAAATGAATAGTGCCTATTCAGGAAATAAATTAATAGTCTTTATTCAAGGAAGAGATGAATAGTGTTTATTCAGGGAAGATATGAATAGCGTTTATTCCGTGAAGAAATGCATAGTGCTTACTAAGGGAAGGAATGAATAGTGCTTATTCAGGGAAGAAATGAATACTTTTTATTCAGGGAAGAAGTGAATAATGTTTATTCAAGGAAGAAAATAATAATGTCTATTCAGGGAAGAAATGAATAATATTTTTTCAGGGAAGAAATGAATAGTGTTTATTCATGTAAGTAATTAATAGTGCTTATTCAGGGAAAAAATGTATAAAAATTTTGCTTATTCAGGGAAGAAATGAATAATGTTTATTCAAGGAAGAAATGAATAATGATTATTCAGGGAAGAAATGAATAGTGTTTATTCAGGAAGAAATTAATAGTGTTTATTCAGATGAAGAAATGAATAGTGCTTATTCAGGGAAGAAATGAATAAAAATAGTGCTTATTCAGGAAAAAAGTGAATAGTGTTTATTCAAGGAAGAAATGAATAGTGCTTATTCAGGGAAGAAATTAATAGTGCTTACGAAGGGAAGAAATGAATAGTGTTTATTGAGGGAAGAAATAAATAGTGTTTATTCAGGAAAGAAACGAATAATGATTCTTCATGGAAGATATGAATAGTATTTATTCAGGGAAGAAATTAATAGTGTTTATTCAGGGAAGAATCGAATAATGTTTATTCATTAACAAATGAATAATGTATAGTAAGGGAAGAAATAAATAGTGCTTATTCAGGGAAGAAATAAAAAAAAATAGTATTTATTCAGCGAAGAAATGAATAGTGTTTGTTCTGAAAAAAAATTAGGAATGTTTTTTCAGTAAAGAAATGAATAGTGCCTATTTAGGGAAGAAATGAATATTGTTTATTCAGGGAAGAAATGGATAGTGCTTATTCAGGAAAGAAATGAATAATGCTTATTCAGGGAATAGAAGAAGAGTGTTTATTCACGGAAGAAATGAATATTATTCAGGGAAGAAAAGAACAGTGTTTATTCTGGGAAGAAATGAATAGTGTTTATTCAGGAAAGAAACGAATAGTGTATATTCATGGAAGAAATGAATATTGCTTATTCAGGGAAGAAATGAATAGTGTTTATTCAGGAAGAAATGAATAGTATTTATTGAGGGAAGAAATGACAATGTTTATTCAGGGAAGAAATGAATAGTGCTTATTCAGGGTAGAAATGAATAGTGTTTATTCAGGGAGGAAATGAATAGTGTTTATTCATGTAAGAAATTAATAGTGCTTATTCAGGGAAGAAATGAATAAAAATTGTGCTTATTCAGGGAAGAAATGAATAGTGATTATTCAGGGAAGAAATGAATAGTGATTATTCAGGGAAGAAATGAATAGTGTTTATTCAGGAAGAAATGAATAGTGTTTATTCAGATGAAGAAATGAATAGTGCTTATTCAGGGAAGAAATGAATAAAAATAGTGCTTATTCAGGAAAAAAATGAATAGTGTTTATTCAAGGAAGAAATGAATAATGCTTATTCAGGAAAGAAATTAATAGTGCTTTTGAAGGGAAGAAATGAATAGTGTTTATTCAGGGAAGAAATAAATAGTGTTTATTCAGGAAAGAAACGAATATTGATTCTTCAGGGAAGATATGAATAGTATTTATTCACGGAAGAAATTAATAGTGTTTATTCAGGGAAGAATCGAATAATGTTTATTCATTAAAAAATGAATAATGTATAGTAAGGGAAGAAATAAATAGTGCTTATTCAGGGAAGAAATAAAAAAAAAATAGTATTTATTCAGCGAAGAAATGAATAGTGTTTATTCTGAGAAAAAATTAGGAATGTTTTTTCAGTGAAGAAATGAATAGTGTCTATTTAGGGAAGAAATGAATATTGTTTATTCAGGGAAGAAATGAATAGTGTTTATTCAGGGAGGAAATGAATAGTGCTTATTCAGTGAAGAAATAAATAGTGTTTATTCAGGACAGAAATGAATAATGCTTATTCAGGGAATAGAAGAAGAGTGTTTATTCACGGAAGAAATGAATATTATTCAGGGAAGAAAAGAACAGTGTTTATTCTGGGAAGAAATGAATAGTGTTTATTCAGGAAAGAAACGAATAGTGTATATTCACGGAAGAAATGAATATTGCTTATTCAGGGAAGAAATAAATAGTGTTTATTTAGGAAAGAAACGAATAATGATTCTTCAGGGAAGATATGAATAGTGTTTATTCAGGAAAGAAATTAATAGGTTTTATTCAGGGAAGAATCGAATAATGTTTATTCATTAAAAAATGAATAATGTATAGTAAGGGAAGAAATAAATAGTGCTTATTCAGGGAAGAAATGTAAAAAAATAGTGCTTATTCAGCGAAGAAATGAATAGTGTTTATTCTGAGAAAAAATGAGGAATGTTTTTTCAGTGAAGAAATGAATAGTGCCTATTTAGGGAAGAAATGAATTTTGCTTATTCAGGGAAGAAATAAATAGTGTTTATTTAGGAAAGAAACGAATAATGCTTCTTCAGGGAAGAAATGAATAATTTATTCAGGGAAGAAAAGAATAGTGTTTATTCAGGGAAGAAATGAATAGTGCTTATTCAGGGAAGAAATGAATAGTGCTTATTCAGGGAAGAAATGAATAATATTTATTCAGCGAAGAAATGAATAGTGCCTATTTAGGGAAAAAATGAATACTGTTTATTCAGGGAAGAAATGAATAGTACTTATTCAAGGAAGAAATACATAGTGCTTACAATGGGAAGAAATGCATAGTGCTTATTCAGGGAAGAAATGAATAGTATTTATTGAGGGAAGAAATGAATAGTGTTTATTCAGGGAAGAAATAATAGTGTTTATTCAGGAAAGAACTGAATGATGCTTCTTCAGGAGGGAAATGAATAGTGTTTATTCAGGGAAGAAATGAATAGTGTTTATTCAGGAAAGAAATAAATAGTGTTTATTCAGGGAAGAAATGAAGTGTTTATTTAGGAAAGAAATGAACAGTGTTTATTCAGGGAAGAAATGAATAGTGCTTACTAAGGTAAGAAATGAATAGTGCTTATTGAGGGAAGAAATGAATAGTGCTTTTTCAGGGAAGAAATGAATAGTGTTTATTGAGTGAATAAATGAATAATGTTTATTCAGTGAAGAAGTTAATAATGTTTATTCAGGGAAGAAATGAATAGTACCTATTCAGGAAATAAATGTATAGTGTTTATGCAGGGAAGAGATACATAGTGTTTAATCAGGGAAGAAATGAATAGCGCTTATTCGGGGAAGAAATGCATAGTGCTTACTAAGGGAATGAATGAATAGTGCTTATTCAGGGAAGACATGAATACTTTTTATTCAGGGAAGAAGTGAATAATGTTTATTCAAGGAAGAAAATAATAATGTCTATTCAGGGAAGAAATGAATAGTGCTTATTCAGGGTAGAAATGAATAGTGTTTATTCAGGGAGGAAATGAATAGTGTTTATTCATGTAAGAAATTAATAGTGCTTATTCAGGGAAGAAATGAATAAAAATTGTGCTTATTCAGGGAAGAAATGAATAGTGATTATTCAGGGAAGAAATGAATAGTGATTATTCAGGGAAGAAATGAATAGTGTTTATTCAGGAAGAAATGAATAGTGTTTATTCAGATGAAGAAATGAATAGTGCTTATTCAGGGAAGAAATGAATAAAAATAGTGCTTATTCAGGAAAAAAATGAATAGTGTTTATTCAAGGAAGAAATGAATAATGCTTATTCAGGAAAGAAATTAATAGTGCTTTTGAAGGGAAGAAATGAATAGTGTTTATTCAGGGAAGAAATAAATAGTGTTTATTCAGGAAAGAAACGAATATTGATTCTTCAGGGAAGATATGAATAGTATTTATTCACGGAAGAAATTAATAGTGTTTATTCAGGTAAGAATCGAATAATGTTTATTCATTAAAAAATGAATAATGTATAGTAAGGGAAGAAATAAATAGTGCTTATTCAGGGAAGAAATAAAAAAAAAATAGTATTTATTCAGCGAAGAAATGAATAGTGTTTATTCTGAGAAAAAATTAGGAATGTTTTTTCAGTGAAGAAATGAATAGTGTCTATTTAGGGAAGAAATGAATATTGTTTATTCAGGGAAGAAATGAATAGTGTTTATTCAGGGAGGAAATGAATAGTGCTTATTCAGTGAAGAAATAAATAGTGTTTATTCAGGACAGAAATGAATAATGCTTTTTCAGGGAAGAAATGAATAGTGTATATTCATGGAAGAAATGAATATTGCTTATTCAGGGAAGAAATGAATAGTGTTTATTCAGGGAAGAAATGAATAGTGTTTTTTCATGGAAGAAATGAATAGTACTTATTAAGCGAAGAAATGTATAAACATAGTGCTTATTCATGGAACAAATGAATAATATTTATTCAGTGAAGACATGAATAGTGCCTATTTAGGGAAAAAATGAATACTGTTTATTCAGGGAAGAAATGAATAGTGCTTTTTCAGGGAAGAAATACATAGTGCTTACAAAGGGAAGAAATACATAGTGCTTATTCAAGGAAGAAATGAATAGTATTTATTCAGGGAAGAAATGAAGAGTTTTTATTCAGGAAAGAAATGAATAATGCTTCTTCAGGAAAGAAATGAATAGTGTTTATTCAGGGAAGAAATGAATAGTGCTTATTGAGGGAAGAAATTAATAGTGCTTATTCAGGGAAGAAATGTATAGTGTTTATTGAGTGAAGAAATGAATAATGTTTATTCAGTGAAGAAATTAGTAATGTTTATTCAGGGAAGAAATGAATAGTGCCTATTCAGGAAATAAATTAATAGTTTTTATTCAAGGAAGAGATGAATAGTGTTTATTCAGGGAAGATATGAATAGCGTTTATTCCGTGAAGAAATGCATAGTGCTTACTAAGGGAAGGAATGAATAGTGCTTATTCAGGGAAGAAATGAATACTTTTTAATCAGGGAAGAAGTGCATAATGTTTATTCAAGGAAGAAAATAATAATGTCTATTCAGGGAAGAAATGAATAATATTTTTTCAGGGAAGAAATGAATAGTGTTTATTCATGTAAGTAATTAATAGTGCTTATTCAGGGAAAAAATGTATAAAAATTTTGCTTATTCAGGGAAGAAATGAATAATGTTTATTCAAGGAAGAAATGAATAATGATTATTCAGGGAAGAAATGAATAGTGTTTATTCAGGAAGAAATTAATAGTGTTTATTCAGATGAAGAAATGAATAGTGCTTATTCAGGGAAGAAATGAATAAAAATAGTGCTTATTCAGGAAAAAAGTGAATAGTGTTTATTCAAGGAAGAAATGAATAGTGCTTATTCAGGGAAGAAATTAATAGTGCTTACGAAGGGAAGAATTGAATAGTGTTTATTGAGGGAAGAAATAAATAGTGTTTATTCAGGAAAGAAACGAATAATGATTCTTCATGGAAGATATGAATAGTATTTATTCAGGGAAGAAATTAATAGTGTTTATTCAGGGAAGAATCGAATAATGTTTATTCATTAACAAATGAATAATGTATAGTAAGGGAAGAAATAAATAGTGCTTATTCAGGGAAGAAATAAAAAAAAATAGTATTTATTCAGCGAAGAAATGAATAGTGTTTGTTCTGAAAAAAAATTAGGAATGTTTTTTCAGTAAAGAAATGAATAGTGCCTATTTAGGGAAGAAATGAATATTGTTTATTCAGGGAAGAAATGGATAGTGCTTATTCAGGAAAGAAATGAATAATGCTTATTCAGGGAATAGAAGAAGAGTGTTTATTCACGGAAGAAATGAATATTATTCAGGGAAGAAAAGAACAGTGTTTATTCTGGGAAGAAATGAATAGTGTTTATTCAGGAAAGAAACGAATAGTGTATATTCATGGAAGAAATGAATATTGCTTATTCAGGGAAGAAATGAATAGTGTTTATTCAGGAAGAAATGAATAGTATTTATTGAGGGAAGAAATGACAATGTTTATTCAGGGAAGAAATGAATAGTGCTTATTCAGGGTAGAAATGAATAGTGTTTATTCAGGGAGGAAATGAATAGTGTTTATTCATGTAAGAAATTAATAGTGCTTATTCAGGGAAGAAATGAATAAAAATTGTGCTTATTCAGGGAAGAAATGAATAGTGATTATTCAGGGAAGAAATGAATAGTGATTATTCAGGGAAGAAATGAATAGTGTTTATTCAGGAAGAAATGAATAGTGTTTATTCAGATGAAGAAATGAATAGTGCTTATTCAGGGAAGAAATGAATAAAAATAGTGCTTATTCAGGAAAAAAATGAATAGTGTTTATTCAAGGAAGAAATGAATAATGCTTATTCAGGAAAGAAATTAATAGTGCTTTTGAAGGGAAGAAATGAATAGTGTTTATTCAGGGAAGAAATAAATAGTGTTTATTCAGGAAAGAAACGAATATTGATTCTTCAGGGAAGATATGAATAGTATTTATTCACGGAAGAAATTAATAGTGTTTATTCAGGGAAGAATCGAATAATGTTTATTCATTAAAAAATGAATAATGTATAGTAAGGGAAGAAATAAATAGTGCTTATTCAGGGAAGAAATAAAAAAAAAATAGTATTTATTCAGCGAAGAAATGAATAGTGTTTATTCTGAGAAAAAATTAGGAATGTTTTTTCAGTGAAGAAATGAATAGTGTCTATTTAGGGAAGAAATGAATATTGTTTATTCAGGGAAGAAATGAATAGTGTTTATTCAGGGAGGAAATGAATAGTGCTTATTCAGTGAAGAAATAAATAGTGTTTATTCAGGACAGAAATGAATAATGCTTATTCAGGGAATAGAAGAAGAGTGTTTATTCACGGAAGAAATGAATATTATTCAGGGAAGAAAAGAACAGTGTTTATTCTGGGAAGAAATGAATAGTGTTTATTCAGGAAAGAAACGAATAGTGTATATTCACGGAAGAAATGAATATTGCTTATTCAGGGAAGAAATGAATAGTGTTTATTCAGGAAGAAATGAATAGTATTTATTGAGGGAAGAAATGACAATGTTTATTCAGGGAAGAAATTAATAGTGTTTATTCAGGGAAGAAATGAATAATGTTTACTCAGGGAAGAAAGGAATAGTGATTATTCAGGGAAGAAATGAATAGTGTTTATTCAGGGAAGAAATTAATAGTGCTTATTCAAGGAAGAAATGTATAAAAATTGTGCTTTTTCAGGGAAGAAATGAATAATGTTTATTCAGGGAAGAAATGAATAGTGATTATTCAGGGAAGAAATGAACAGTGTTTATTCACGAAGAACTTAATAGTGTTTATTCAGATGAAGAAATGAACAGTGCTTATTCAGGGAAGAAATGAATAAAAATAGTGCTTATTCAGGAAAAAAATTAATAGTGTTTATTGTGTGAAGAAATGAATGGTGTTTATTCAGGGAAGAAATGAGCAATGTTTATTCAGGAAAGAAATGAATAGTGCCTATTCAAGGAATAAATTAATAGTGCTTATTCAGAGAAAAAATGAATAGTGCTTATTCAGAGAAAAAATGAATAGTGCTTATACAGGGAAGAAATGAATAGTGTTTATTCAGAGAAGAAATGAAAATGTTTATTCAGGGAAGAATTTAATAGTGTTTATTCAGGGAAGAAATGAATAATGTCTATACAGGGAAGAAATGAATAGTGCTTATTCAGGGAAGAAATGAATAGTGTTTATTCAGGGAAGAAATGTATAGTGTTTATTGAGTGAAGAAATGAATAATGTTTATTCAGTGAAGAAATTAGTAATGTTTATTCAGGGAAGAAATGAATAGTGCCTATTCAGGAAATAAATTAATAGTCTTTATTCAAGGAAGAGATGAATAGTGTTTATTCAGGGAAGATATGAATAGCGTTTATTCCGTGAAGAAATGCATAGTGCTTACTAAGGGAAGGAATGAATAGTGCTTATTCAGGGAAGAAATGAATACTTTTTATTCAGGGAAGAAGTGAATAATGTTTATTCAAGGAAGAAAATAATAATGTCTATTCAGGGAAGAAATGAATAATATTTATTCAGCGAAGAAATGAATAGTGCCTATTTAGGGAAAAAATGAATACTGTTTATTCAGGGAAGAAATGAATAGTACTTATTCAAGGAAGAAATACATAGTGCTTACAATGGGAAGAAATGCATAGTGCTTATTCAGGGAAGAAATGAATAGTATTTATTGAGGGAAGAAATGAATAGTGTTTATTCAGGGAAGAAATAATAGTGTTTATTCAGGAAAGAACTGAATGATGCTTCTTCAGGAGGGAAATGAATAGTGTTTATTCAGGGAAGAAATGAATAGTGTTTATTCAGGAAAGAAATAAATAGTGTTTATTCAAGGAAGAAATGAAGTGTTTATTTAGGGAAGAAATGAACAGTGTTTATTCAGGGAAGAAATGAATAGTGCTTACTAAGGTAAGAAATGAATAGTGCTTATTGAGGGAAGAAATGAATAGTGCTTTTTCAGGGAAGAAATGAATAGTGTTTATTGAGTGAATAAATGAATAATGTTTATTCAGTGAAGAAGTTAATAATGTTTATTCAGGGAAGAAATGAATAGTACCTATTCAGGAAATAAATGTATAGTGTTTATGCAGGGAAGAGATACATAGTGTTTAATCAGGGAAGAAATGAATAGCGCTTATTCGGGGAAGAAATGCATAGTGCTTACTAAGGGAATGAATGAATAGTGCTTATTCAGGGAAGACATGAATACTTTTTATTCAGGGAAGAAGTGAATAATGTTTATTCAAGGAAGAAAATAATAATGTCTATTCAGGGAAGAAATGAATAGTGCTTATTCAGGGTAGAAATGAATAGTGTTTATTCAGGGAGGAAATGAATAGTGTTTATTCATGTAAGAAATTAATAGTGCTTATTCAGGGAAGAAATGAATAAAAATTGTGCTTATTCAGGGAAGAAATGAATAGTGATTATTCAGGGAAGAAATGAATAGTGATTATTCAGGGAAGAAATGAATAGTGTTTATTCAGGAAGAAATGAATAGTGTTTATTCAGATGAAGAAATGAATAGTGCTTATTCAGGGAAGAAATGAATAAAAATAGTGCTTATTCAGGAAAAAAATGAATAGTGTTTATTCAAGGAAGAAATGAATAATGCTTATTCAGGAAAGAAATTAATAGTGCTTTTGAAGGGAAGAAATGAATAGTGTTTATTCAGGGAAGAAATAAATAGTGTTTATTCAGGAAAGAAACGAATATTGATTCTTCAGGGAAGATATGAATAGTATTTATTCACGGAAGAAATTAATAGTGTTTATTCAGGTAAGAATCGAATAATGTTTATTCATTAAAAAATGAATAATGTATAGTAAGGGAAGAAATAAATAGTGCTTATTCAGGGAAGAAATAAAAAAAAAATAGTATTTATTCAGCGAAGAAATGAATAGTGTTTATTCTGAGAAAAAATTAGGAATGTTTTTTCAGTGAAGAAATGAATAGTGTCTATTTAGGGAAGAAATGAATATTGTTTATTCAGGGAAGAAATGAATAGTGTTTATTCAGGGAGGAAATGAATAGTGCTTATTCAGTGAAGAAATAAATAGTGTTTATTCAGGACAGAAATGAATAATGCTTTTTCAGGGAAGAAATGAATAGTGTATATTCATGGAAGAAATGAATATTGCTTATTCAGGGAAGAAATGAATAGTGTTTATTCAGGGAAGAAATGAATAGTGTTTTTTCATGGAAGAAATGAATAGTACTTATTAAGCGAAGAAATGTATAAACATAGTGCTTATTCATGGAACAAATGAATAATATTTATTCAGTGAAGACATGAATAGTGCCTATTTAGGGAAAAAATGAATACTGTTTATTCAGGGAAGAAATGAATAGTGCTTTTTCAGGGAAGAAATACATAGTGCTTACAAAGGGAAGAAATACATAGTGCTTATTCAAGGAAGAAATGAATAGTATTTATTCAGGGAAGAAATGAAGAGTTTTTATTCAGGAAAGAAATGAATAATGCTTCTTCAGGAAAGAAATGAATAGTGTTTATTCAGGGAAGAAATGAATAGTGCTTATTGAGGGAAGAAATTAATAGTGCTTATTCAGGGAAGAAATGTATAGTGTTTATTGAGTGAAGAAATGAATAATGTTTATTCAGTGAAGAAATTAGTAATGTTTATTCAGGGAAGAAATGAATAGTGCCTATTCAGGAAATAAATTAATAGTTTTTATTCAAGGAAGAGATGAATAGTGTTTATTCAGGGAAGATATGAATAGCGTTTATTCCGTGAAGAAATGCATAGTGCTTACTAAGGGAAGGAATGAATAGTGCTTATTCAGGGAAGAAATGAATACTTTTTAATCAGGGAAGAAGTGCATAATGTTTATTCAAGGAAGAAAATAATAATGTCTATTCAGGGAAGAAATGAATAATATTTTTTCAGGGAAGAAATGAATAGTGTTTATTCATGTAAGTAATTAATAGTGCTTATTCAGGGAAAAAATGTATACAAATTTTGCTTATTCAGGGAAGAAATGAATAATGTTTATTCAAGGAAGAAATGAATAATGATTATTCAGGGAAGAAATGAATAGTGTTTATTCAGGAAGAAATTAATAGTGTTTATTCAGATGAAGAAATGAATAGTGCTTATTCAGGGAAGAAATGAATAAAAATAGTGCTTATTCAGGAAAAAAGTGAATAGTGTTTATTCAAGGAAGAAATGAATAGTGCTTATTCAGGGAAGAAATTAATAGTGCTTACGAAGGGAAGAAATGAATAGTGTTTATTGAGGGAAGAAATAAATAGTGTTTATTCAGGAAAGAAACGAATAATGATTCTTCATGGAAGATATGAATAGTATTTATTCAGGGAAGAAATTAATAGTGTTTATTCAGGGAAGAATCGAATAATGTTTATTCATTAACAAATGAATAATGTATAGTAAGGGAAGAAATAAATAGTGCTTATTCAGGGAAGAAATAAAAAAAAATAGTATTTATTCAGCGAAGAAATGAATAGTGTTTGTTCTGAAAAAAAATTAGGAATGTTTTTTCAGTAAAGAAATGAATAGTGCCTATTTAGGGAAGAAATGAATATTGTTTATTCAGGGAAGAAATGGATAGTGCTTATTCAGGAAAGAAATGAATAATGCTTATTCAGGGAATAGAAGAAGAGTGTTTATTCACGGAAGAAATGAATATTATTCAGGGAAGAAAAGAACAGTGTTTATTCTGGGAAGAAATGAATAGTGTTTATTCAGGAAAGAAACGAATAGTGTATATTCATGGAAGAAATGAATATTGCTTATTCAGGGAAGAAATGAATAGTGTTTATTCAGGAAGAAATGAATAGTATTTATTGAGGGAAGAAATGACAATGTTTATTCAGGGAAGAAATGAATAGTGCTTATTCAGGGTAGAAATGAATAGTGTTTATTCAGGGAGGAAATGAATAGTGTTTATTCATGTAAGAAATTAATAGTGCTTATTCAGGGAAGAAATGAATAAAAATTGTGCTTATTCAGGGAAGAAATGAATAGTGATTATTCAGGGAAGAAATGAATAGTGATTATTCAGGGAAGAAATGAATAGTGTTTATTCAGGAAGAAATGAATAGTGTTTATTCAGATGAAGAAATGAATAGTGCTTATTCAGGGAAGAAATGAATAAAAATAGTGCTTATTCAGGAAAAAAATGAATAGTGTTTATTCAAGGAAGAAATGAATAATGCTTATTCAGGAAAGAAATTAATAGTGCTTTTGAAGGGAAGAAATGAATAGTGTTTATTCAGGGAAGAAATAAATAGTGTTTATTCAGGAAAGAAACGAATATTGATTCTTCAGGGAAGATATGAATAGTATTTATTCACGGAAGAAATTAATAGTGTTTATTCAGGGAAGAATCGAATAATGTTTATTCATTAAAAAATGAATAATGTATAGTAAGGGAAGAAATAAATAGTGCTTATTCAGGGAAGAAATAAAAAAAAAATAGTATTTATTCAGCGAAGAAATGAATAGTGTTTATTCTGAGAAAAAATTAGGAATGTTTTTTCAGTGAAGAAATGAATAGTGTCTATTTAGGGAAGAAATGAATATTGTTTATTCAGGGAAGAAATGAATAGTGTTTATTCAGGGAGGAAATGAATAGTGCTTATTCAGTGAAGAAATAAATAGTGTTTATTCAGGACAGAAATGAATAATGCTTATTCAGGGAATAGAAGAAGAGTGTTTATTCACGGAAGAAATGAATATTATTCAGGGAAGAAAAGAACAGTGTTTATTCTGGGAAGAAATGAATAGTGTTTATTCAGGAAAGAAACGAATAGTGTATATTCACGGAAGAAATGAATATTGCTTATTCAGGGAAGAAATGAATAGTGTTTATTCAGGAAGAAATGAATAGTATTTATTGAGGGAAGAAATGACAATGTTTATTCAGGGAAGAAATTAATAGTGTTTATTCAGGGAAGAAATGAATAATGTTTACTCAGGGAAGAAAGGAATAGTGATTATTCAGGGAAGAAATGAATAGTGTTTATTCAGGGAAGAAATTAATAGTGCTTATTCAAGGAAGAAATGTATAAAAATTGTGCTTTTTCAGGGAAGAAATGAATAATGTTTATTCAGGGAAGAAATGAATAGTGATTATTCAGGGAAGAAATGAACAGTGTTTATTCACGAAGAACTTAATAGTGTTTATTCAGATGAAGAAATGAACAGTGCTTATTCAGGGAAGAAATGAATAAAAATAGTGCTTATTCAGGAAAAAAATTAATAGTGTTTATTGTGTGAAGAAATGAATGGTGTTTATTCAGGGAAGAAATGAGCAATGTTTATTCAGGAAAGAAATGAATAGTGCCTATTCAAGGAATAAATTAATAGTGCTTATTCAGAGAAAAAATGAATAGTGCTTATTCAGAGAAAAAATGAATAGTGCTTATACAGGGAAGAAATGAATAGTGTTTATTCAGAGAAGAAATGAAAATGTTTATTCAGGGAAGAAATTAATAGTGTTTATTCAGGGAAGAAATGAATAATGTCTATACAGGGAAGAAATGAATAGTGCTTATTCAGGGAAGAAATGAATAGTGTTTATTCAGGGAAGAAATGTATAGTGTTTATTGAGTGAAGAAATGAATAATGTTTATTCAGTGAAGAAATTAGTAATGTTTATTCAGGGAAGAAATGAATAGTGCCTATTCAGGAAATAAATTAATAGTCTTTATTCAAGGAAGAGATGAATAGTGTTTATTCAGGGAAGATATGAATAGCGTTTATTCCGTGAAGAAATGCATAGTGCTTACTAAGGGAAGGAATGAATAGTGCTTATTCAGGGAAGAAATGAATACTTTTTATTCAGGGAAGAAGTGAATAATGTTTATTCAAGGAAGAAAATAATAATGTCTATTCAGGGAAGAAATGAATAATATTTTTTCAGGGAAGAAATGAATAGTGTTTATTCATGTAAGTAATTAATAGTGCTTGTTCAGGGAAAAAATGTATAAAAATTTTGCTTATTCAGGGAAGAAATGAATAATGTTTATTCAAGGAAGAAATGAATAATGATTATTCAGGGAAGAAATGAATAGTGTTTATTCAGGAAGAAATTAATAGTGTTTATTCAGATGAAGAAATGAATAGTGCTTATTCAGGGAAGAAATGAATAAAAATAGTGCTTATTCAGGAAAAAAGTGAATAGTGTTTATTCAAGGAAGAAATGAATAGTGCTTATTCAGGGAAGAAATTAATAGTGCTTACGAAGGGAAGAAATGAATAGTGTTTATTCAGGGAAGAAATAAATAGTGTTTATTCAGGAAAGAAACGAATAATGATTCTTCATGGAAGATATGAATAGTATTTATTCAGGGAAGAAATTAATAGTGTTTATTCAGGGAAGAATCGAATAATGTTTATTCATTAACAAATGAATAATGTATAGTAAGGGAAGAAATAAATAGTGCTTATTCAGGGAAGAAATAAAAAAAAATAGTATTTATTCAGCGAAGAAATGAATAGTGTTTGTTCTGAAAAAAAATTAGGAATGTTTTTTCAGTAAAGAAATGAATAGTGCCTATTTAGGGAAGAAATGAATATTGTTTATTCAGGGAAGAAATGGATAGTGCTTATTCAGGGAAGAAATGAATAATGCTTATTCAGGGAATAGAAGAAGAGTGTTTATTCACGGAAGAAATGAATATTATTCAGGGAAGAAAAGAACAGTGTTTATTCTGGGAAGAAATGAATAGTGTTTATTCAGGAAAGAAACGAATAGTGTATATTCATGGAAGAAATGAATATTGCTTATTCAGGGAAGAAATGAATAGTGTTTATTCAGGAAGAAATGAATAGTATTTATTGAGGGAAGAAATGACAATGTTTATTCAGGGAAGAAATTAATAGTGTTTATTCAGGGAAGAAATGAATAATGTTTATTCAGGGAAGAAATGAATAGTGATTATTCAGGGAAGAAATGAATAGTGTTTATTCAGGGAAGAAATGCATAGTGTTTATTCATGTAAGAAATTAATAGTGCTTATTCAGGGAAGAAATGTATAAAAATTGTGCTTATTCAGGGAATAAATGAATAGTGTTTATTCAGGGAAGAAATGCATAGTGTTTATTCATGTAAGAAATTAATAGTGCTTATTCAGGGAAGAAATGTATAAAAATTGTGCTTATTCAGGGAAGAAATGAATAATGTTTATTCAGGGAAGAAATTAATAGTGCTTATTCAGGGAACAAATGTATAAAAATTGTGCTTTTTCAGGGAAGAAATGAATAATGTTTATTCAGGGAAGAAATGAATAGTGATTATTCAGGGAAGAAATGAATAGTGTTTATTCAGGAAGAATTTAATAGTGTTTATTCAGATGAAGAAATGAACAGTGCTTATTCAGGGAAGAAATGAATAAAAATAGTGCTTATTCAGGAAAAAAATTAATAGTGTTTATTGTGTGAAGAAATGAATGGTGTTTATTCAGGGAAGAAATGAGCAATGTTTATTCAGGAAAGAAATGAATAGTGCCTATTCAAGGAATAAATTAATAGTGCTTATTCAGAGAAAAAATGAATAGTGCTTATTCAGAGAAAAAATGAATAGTGCTTATACAGGGAAGAAATGAATAGTGTTTATTCAGAGAAGAAATGACAATGTTTATTCAGGGAAGAAATTAATAGTGTTTATTCAGGGAAGAAATGAATAATGTCTATACAGGGAAGAAATGAATAGTGCTTATTCAGGGAAGAAATGAATAGTGTTTATTCAGGGAATAAATAAATAGTGTTTATTCATGGAAGAAATGAATATTGCTTATTGAGGGAAGAAATGTATTAAAATAGTGCTTATTCAGGGAAGAAATGAATATTGTTTATTCTGGGAAGTAATGAATAGTGCCTTTTTAGGGAAAAAATGAATATTGTTTATTCAGGAAAGAAATGAATAGTTCTTGCTAAGGTAAGAAATGAATAGTGCTTATTCAGGGAAGAAATGAATAATGTTTATTTAGGGAAGAAACGAATAGTGATTATTCAAGAAGAAATGAATAGTGTTTATTCTGGAAGAAATTAATAGTGTTTATTCAGATGAAGAAATGAATAGTGCTTATTCAAGGAAGAAATGAATAAAAAATAGTGTTTATTCAGGGAAGAAATGAATAGTGTTTATTCATGGAAGAAATTAATAGTGCTTATTCATGGAAGAAATGAATAGTGTTTATTCAAGGAAGAAATGAATACTGTTTATTCAGGGAAGAAATGAATAATGTCTATTCGGGGAAGAAATGAATAGTGCCTATTCAGGGAAGAAAGGAATAGTGTTTATTCAGGGAAGAAATGAATAGTGCCTATTTAGGGAAAAAAATAATATTGTTTATTCAGGAAAGAAATGAATAGTTCTTTCTAAGGTAAGAAATGAATAGTGCTTATTCAGGGAAGAAATTAATAATATTCATTCAGGGAAGAAATGAATAGTGATTATTAAGGAAGAAATGAATAGTGTTTATTCAGGAAGAAATTAATAATGTTTATTTAGATGAAGAAATGAATAGTGCTTATTCAGGGAAGAAATGAACAAAAATATTGTTTATTCAGGGAAGAAATGAACAAAAATAGTGTTTATTCAGGGAAGAAATGAAGTATTCATTCAGAAAAGAAATTAATAGTGTTTATTCATGGAAGAAATGAATAGTGCTTATTCAGGGAAGAAATGTATTAACATAGTGCTTATTCAGGGAAGAAATGGATAGTGTTTATTCAAGGAAAAAATGAATAGTATTTATTCAGGGAAGAAATGAATAATGTCTATTCAGGTAAGAAATGAATAGTTCCTATTCATGGAAGAAATGAATAATGTTTATTCAGGGAAGAAATGAATAGTGCCTATTTAGGGGGAAAAAATATTGTTTATTCAGGGAAGAAATGAATATTGCTTATTCAGGGAAGAAATGAATAGTGCTCATTCAGGGAAGAAATGAATAGTGTTTATTCAAGGAAGAAATGAATACTGTTTATTCAGGGAAGAAATGAATAATGTCTATTCAGGGAAGAAATGAATAGTGCCTATTCAGGGAAGAAATGAATAGTGTTTATTCAGGGAAGAAATGAATAGTGCTGACGAAGGGAAGAAATGGATAATATTTATTTAGGGAAGAAAGGAATAGTGTTTATTCAGGGAAGAAATGAATAATGTTTATTCAGGGAAGAATTAAATAGTGTTTATTCAGGGAAGAAATTAAGTGTATTTTAAGGGAAGAAATGAAGTGTATATTCAGGGAAGAAATGAATAGTGCTTACTAAGGGAAGAAATGAATAGTGCTTACTAGGGGAAGAAATGAATAGTGCTTATTCAGGGAAAAAATGCATAACAATAGTGCTTATTCAGGGAAGAAATGAAGTGTTTATTCAGGGAAGAAATGAATTGTGCCTATTTAGGGAAAACATGAATATTGTTTATTCAGGGAAGAAATGAATAGTGTTTATTCAGGGAAGAAATGAATAGTGCTGACGAAGGGAAGAAATGAATAGTGCTTATTCAGGGAAGAAAGGAATAGTGTTTATTCAAGGAAGAAATGAATAGTGTTTATTCAGGGAAGAAATAAATAGTGTTTATTCAGGGAAGTAATGAAGTGTATATTCAGGAAAGAAATGAATAGCGCTTACTAGGGGAAGAACTGAATAGTGCTTACTAGGGGAAGAACTGAATAGTGTTTATTCAGGGAAGTAATAGCTGGCCTGTAGAGATATTTCTACAACTGAAATGATCATGGCACCGAGCCAAACATTCTTTGTCCTTGCCACGTTTAAAGCGGAGAAGCAACAACACGACGGGTATCACTAGTGGAGCAGGTACTCCTTATAACATCCCAAAGCACCTGAGTTCACACCCTGTTTTTAGTGGGGTTTGTGTTACTCGATCTTTAGTTTTATGTGTATGGTTTGTAGATCGTTGTTTGTCCTTTTGTCGTTGTTTCTTTTCTCCATTGTGTTGTCTATCCTTCTTCGATTTACGGATTCCTATTACCCCTTTGGTATCTTCAAATGCTCCCTAAGAATGCATAGTCTGGTTGAAGCGAACGGGCATCGATTCCACGTTCGTCGAAACTCGAAACCAGCACGTTAACTATTATACCACTGATGAGTTATATGTTACAACTTAATCCATTGACAGCTGATAATGATGGTCATCACGTGGTTCAGATTAGAAGTTCGGGAAAAGTTACAATTACTGGAAATTACTTTTCATAAACCTCTAAAGTGACTGGATAATCGGAAAGGGACATGGTTTAAGTGATTGATTGATTGATTGATTGATTGATTGATTGATTGATTGATTGATTGATTGATTGATTGATTGATTGATTGATTGATTGATTGATTGATTGATTGATTGATTGATTGATTGATTGATTGATTGATTGATTGATTGATTGATTGATTGAGGTGGTATATGAAAAGTCATATTAAATAGGGATATCATTTCATGTACATGTACCTCTAATGTGGACCATAGGATGAACATGGACTTACAAATACGCAGGGAGTTAAAATAGGTGGGACCCAATGCAAAATAGAATTGATCAGCTTATCTGAAAGGGACTAGACATCTGTATATAAGCTATTCAGATTTTGTTGCATTTGATCAAATGACAATTGCTTAAATAAACTTTAGAGAAACACGAAGATGCCAGCAGTAGTGGGAGGGGGGCGGGTGTCTCAATGACCTAGGTCGCTGGATCTAACAACTCATACAAGCCTATCACCAATACGGCTTTGTAATTTGCAAAAAAGAGTGCACTCGACTCGCAGCCGCAGGTGATAAAGTTTACCAGTTGCTTGCCCATGGACGGTGGTTCTCTCCGGGTACTCCGGCTTCCCCCACCACTAAAACTGGTCGCCATGATATAGCTGAAATATTGTTGAAAGCGGTGTTAGAACACCAAAAATCAAATCAATCAAGTCCATCAGTAGTGGCCAATCCAGAGACACATTGGGCACAAGACACATGGCAAAGGACAAAAACAACAAAACAAAGAACACAGCAAAGAAAACTAAAAAGTTGAGCAACATGAACCCACAAAAACAGCGGGATTATCCGATCTCACTAATGGAAAGCAGTTCCTATTTCTTATAAGAAAGTACCATAATATAAGAAAAATAACACTCAATATTCCAGATGCATGTATTTATTTGATAAATCAAATTTTGGTAGAAAGCCATATTTCTGTATTTCATTTCATTGCCAGGTATCGTTGTCTATGCATCAATTATCATTTTTCACAAATGTATTCAAGTCGATCGGAGCATGGTGCGTCATTCCATAGAAAAGAGTGTTGGTCGTAGTAGAGTTGACCACAATGCTCTACTCCCCTATCATTATTAGGCTCCCCTTTTGCCCAATTAGAATAACCGATTGTACTGTGGTCAGATACCCATGTCCACTTCCCTTCTTTTATCTGGTCATTCGCTCCTATCCATAAGGTATAATCATTAATCCCTAGAAAATAACAACAAATAAAACATGTACAATATAGTATTGATAAATGGAACAAGACAACACTAGCGGCTCTTAGGAGACATGTAATCGTTCAAATGGTTTTCCATTTGACTTCTAAATTTCATAGAAAATCTCAGCTGATTTTTTGTTTGCCATTTGAAATTTCTGCTTACTGTAATGGCAACATTCAAGGATCAAGTTTTTGAGGATAAGATTTTAGGTAATTTTGTTTTCTCAAAATATGAAATTTCGGTTGAAAGAAAAAGTTCACTGAAGAATCTGAAATATAAGATAACCAATAGACAATTAAAGAAATTTATATTTCTTATATAGAGGAAGGGAATGTGGAAAACAATTTTAAAAAGGGACCACCCAAGCAACATTACAGGCAAATCTGGTTTAATTTGGTTCAGCAGTTTCAGAGGAGAAGATTTAAATGTGATCTCTTATAAAAAATATGCCTCGGTATAAATCGGCTGACAGCAATGTTTAACAGAAAAACGCGGAATATATGACAAATTAGTCATTGTCATATAGCTTCAATTACATTTTGAGGTCATTTTGATTGATAATAAAGCAGCAATGGACAATTTAAGAAATTTATATTATTAGTAATATCAGCCATCTTGAATGGTGGTCGGAGCTTTAGGATACAATTTTGAAATGGACCCACAAAAGGACAATCCTTGCCAGGATTGTTTTAATTTTGTTCGGTGGTTTCAGAGGAGAAGATTTAAATGTGAAAGTTTACGATGTACGACCGACACCAATTGATGGCTAAAGCTCACATGGCATTTGTCCAGGTGACCAAACAAACACACACAGTCCCCATAAAATCCAAGCATCTTTTGGTGTAAGACACGTAATCTATCGATAACTACTATTATTTCAACAACGTGTATTGTGTTCGGAGCCCAATGAGAGAAAGAATTGAAGATACCTATGGTAATCAGAAGCCCAAAGAAAAAAAGGACTAAAGGACAAACATTTTATATGAAATATATGGAGAAATATTCTAGTGCGGAAAGACTTTTGACCTGTAACTGTAGAAAAATCAAATTGCTAATGAAATGTCATTAGTTTTGATTTGAATAATCCAATTCTGAATTATATGATTGAATTATTTCTACGCATATACAAGGTAATGTGATTGTTTAGTCTTGTGGACTACTGCGTACTGATGAAGATACACACTCACAGGGCTCGCTGGAGGTTAATCAACCAAACAATCAATCAATCAATCTTGTGGAAAAGCTACAATTTACCTGTAATCACGACTTCGGATCCGAGCCAATTATTTTCTGCTGAATTGTCAATTGTCACCAAATGACTGTGTCTTCTCTCGCATTCCTTCTACAAATGAAGGAATAAAAAATAGAATACAAACTGTCTATCTGTCAAAAATCAATATACAAAAATATATTATTTATCTATTTGAGTAGTCAAACTGCATTAGATAAAGTTTTGTTATATATATATACGGTCACTGACAAACATGTGGCTTTCTGGCCCGAGGTGTAATATAGGTCGAGGGTTGATACGCATGTGATACAGATTTTGACATGTAATGTTCATCATATCATATAATTCAACCATGCCTTTGATAATACATGTATTTTGATAGATATTCACTTTATTTTTATCTGAATAGAGTTACTTCCCTTTTCAAATTTATCATTTTTAATTTTCTTTCATATGCATTCCAATTGTTATATTTGTAAGTTTTGGTCCAATTCTAATAGTCCGTGGGCTAGCATTAACCCCCGTGCAACCCCCCACCTTCCATGTCAGCATATTCTTTTTAGTCCTCCTATATATCCTCTTGGGAAAAAAACATGTTAACATTGAATATTTTGGGATGAACTTACATTTTTGAGCCTTATTTTACATCCTTTCGACAATTTTGCCGTATTTTCAGATTTTTTCATTCTTCACTTTTGCTGAGATCTTGTAGCTTATGAACAACTATTAGAATATAAAAACTGGGGTTTGGTGGATAGCTGATCGATTATATTATCGTTCAAATGAATACTTACCTATTATTACATGATGATTTCCTTATTGGCCTAGTTATTAGTCCGAGGGTAGCTGTATTGGCCTGAGGCGAAGGCCAATACACCTACCCTCGGACTAATAATTAGGCCAATACGGAAATCATCACGTAATGATATATTTATTAATTAACCATAAAATGGGTATTTATAAAATTGATGTTTATTAATTAACCATAACATTTTATCTTATAATGGGTATTATAAAATCATAAACTTAATATAAAAAAAACTAAGCCAATATGTGAAAAACTAAGCCAATATCGATATTGGCTTAGTTTTTTTTATATTGGCCGAGTTTATGATTTTATATTGTAAAGACAGTTTATGTTGTATTGACAACAATAACATAGATTTAATTAATACATATACAATATACGTACATTGTCGGTAAATATAAAATTTATTTCTACGAGCTTTAGAAACAGGCAGAATAGCGAGCCTTCGGCGAGCTTTTCAGGCCTGTTTCGCAGCGAGTACAAATTAATTTTATATTTAACGACAATGTACGTATATTGTGTTTATCCTGCAATGTCAAAAAAGTCGGAAAGCTTGTCAGATTTAAACAAAAAGGACAGAAACAAGCGTCATTCCTCGTCTTTCATAAATGTTGTCAAGGGTGTCTTCTTCGTGGTCCGCGTTACATTAGTACCAGTTTCATACTTGTCTGCGCCCTCCGCTGTACATAGCTACGGGGTACCAGGAAAGTTTATTCGTAGGCTGAAAAGTTTATTCGTCTAGTACGAATAAAGCAAAAAATTATTCGTATAGCATATTTGTAAAGCAAATGTACTGATTGCAGGATAAAAGTTATTAATATTTTATGAAGTTCAGTAATCGTAGGAGGGAAAAAATCTATGATGAAATTCCATAAAAACCGAGATTGCTCGCCTTTTGTTTTGAATAAACAAAATATTACACAACTTTGATCATATTTTTATATTGAATTTATTAAAACTATTGCATTTACGGAAAATTAATCCCATTACATCATCAAAAAACATGCTTTGTAGTGTAGATTGCAGAAAAATAGAATATTATGATTTTTGGCGATTTTAGCTCTATTCAGCCCAAAGCGCGTAATATCTTTTTCATAATATAAATTGACAACCAAATTATACAAAAATTCCCATAAAGCAGCTTAACCTGGCCAACAAGGATTATTCTGTAGAAACTCTGAGAATCAGAAATTACCCATTTTTCATGTTTTCTAACATTGGTAGAATTTAAACCCTCTTAGATGATGTTCATATGATTTGCTTAAATAAAGAATTGAAAGATATTACAGGGCAAATAAAAATTTCACCCTGCCCGACCATGTTTCTAAGAAAATAAACTGAGTTTCATAAAATTCTACGTGTTTTTTAGAGGGGTAGGGCTAATATTTTGCTATTTCTTTGTTAATCAGTAGGTAGAAGGGACATACTTATTCTCTTTCTACATTGTTATTGTACCCAGATACAAAATTCAACCGTCATTATGATGCAGTATCCTTTATTTTATTAGTAAAATTAAGATATATGCAGAATCCTGTGAAAATCTGCAAAATTGAAAATATCCCATTTTTCAAGTATTTTGACCACACAAATCACTTCATAAAGGATTACTAGTGCTTGATTTATTAAATGTGATATATTTGTTTTGTTTAGTATAAAAAAAGATCACAGTTTAGTACGAAATATTTTTTATCTAGGCTTTTAAGGGAAAATATGTTGTTTTTTTTCATTTCAGGAAGGGGGATGGGTAGGTTTTTCACGTCTGACCAAATTTGATAGTCACAAAGTGTATATATCTTGTATTCAATTGAAAGATAATACTATAAGCATTCATTTGATACCATATTGATATACTTTCAAGACTATTTAGTATACATTTAATACTCGCAAAGACAAAAATTGAAAAATAATTTAAAAAAATCCTCAAAAAGCTGCCACAGTGTGTAAATATTAGCTTCAAACGGCAAGCTCATTCCAAAATTTTCAATGTTAACATGTGTTTTCTTCAAGAGGATATATAGGAGGACTTAAAAAATATGTTAACATGGAATGTGGGGGTGCACGGGGGCTATGCTAGTCCACGGACTGATATTGATGAGAAAATATTATGCGATTTTCGACAGGGTAAAGGGTAATATTTTGCCGCTAGAAGCCCTATACAGGGTGGTACTAGAATTTGTTTTATTTTAGAATGTCTCCATAATATAACTTCACACGACAGATGTATAATGTGGTTGTCAATTTATAATATGAAAAAGATATTACGCGCTTTGGGCTGAATAGAGCTAAAATCGCCAAAAATCATAATATTCCATTTTTCTGCAATCTACTCTGCAAAGCATGTTTTTTGATGATGTAATGGGTTTAAGTTTCCGTAAATGCAATAGTTTTAATAAATTCAATATCAAAATATGATCAAAGTTGTGTAATATTTTGTCTATTCAAAACAAAAGGCGAAAAATCTCGGTTTCTATGCAATTTTTGCCTACGATTACCGAACTTCACAAAATATCAATAACTTGTATTCATTTGAACGATAATATAATCAGCTATCCACGGCATACCCCAGTTTTTATATTCTAATAGGTGTTCATAAGCTAAAAGACCTCAGCAACAGTGAAGAATGAAAAAATCTGAAAATACGGCAAAATTGTCGGAAGGATGTAAAAAAAGGCTCAAAAACGTATGTTCATCCCAAAATATTCAATGTAAAGAAGTTTTTTCTATCAAGAGGATATATATAGGAGTACTTAACAATATATGTCTACATGGAAGGTGTGTGTGTGGGGGGGGGGGGGGGGGGGGTGCACGAGGTGTTATGCTAGCCCATGGACTACAATATGTATATACATCCATAACAATTCCAAAAATCTGAAAAATCTATTGTGAAATTTTAATTTTTATGGTTAATTTGAATTTTTTGTAACCAAATCTTACCTACTGTAACACTTTTCAAATTTAAAGAGGTATATATATTGTTGAGCACTCATTGTAGTTGTGTTGTAAGAAAGGAGAGAAGGTTAGCACTCCCCTTTGTATAAATGGAATGTTTTTAAATATTACAGTACATTATTAGCTTCATTAAGAAAGAGATGTACTTCGGAAAAACAATCAATATAACGCGGCCTTCAAGGAAGACACCCATACGATATAGGGTATGGGATATAGGTCTAGGGGTGCGATTATAGGGTATGCGATACAGGGTAAACGATATAGGGTTGGGACAATCATTGATAATGCTATTACAAAACACCTGTATTTTAATCTAAATATATGATATATGTATATATATATGGTCACTGACCAACATATGGCTTTTCTGGTACCTTATTCATGTTGAGAGACCCTAAGGAAAGGTATATCAGTATTAGCGAGGACAGAGGACACCATTACAAATGATTAGAACGACCCTTTTTTCTGGGTTGTTTGTTAGACAATTTGACTTGTTTTGTGCTTTTTGACATTGTATGATAAACACAATATACGTGCATTGTCGGAAAATATCAAATTCAATGCTCGCTTTTCCATCTGTTACTAAATAAACGTAAGAGAATACCAAAGAGGCAATACAGAATGGACAAACCAGAGAAATTGGCAACAATAGGATACACAATACGAAGAATAATAAAACAAAAACACAACACAATGAAAGCCTCGTCAGAGAACGTTTGAAATCTTACCCTCGGGTATCGGAGATTTCCTTATCTTGCACCCCCCCCCCCCCCCGGAGTTATATTCTATATGTCTAATCCTTATAAATATATGGTCTTTAACCTGTTCACTGTAGGCAAATGGATATGATGTATAAAGTTAATCCGCCATTTTTATTACAGTGCCTCTACATGAAAAGAAAGTTGAAATAGTGATAGCGATGGTCAACAATGCCGACAATATCACCAACATGAATAACTACCTCTCACCTTAACTCACTGAAGAAAAAAAGACCGTGATATATGACGTTGGAAATCCAGGTTCTGTCTTGGGACAGGCACAGAAATATGTAGGGGTTAAGTCGTTAAACTGGTTAATGGGACCCCAACCCTTCTCTCTTGATAATAAGACAATAGATATATATATACACTATACTTTGTTTTTATTTATTACAATTTTAGATACCTTTGCATCGTGCCACGTTAATTTATTTAATCCAAACAAGTAGCAGTTGTTACCATATGACTTCCATCCATTCTCACATTTATCTATAAACAAAACATATAAAATGCAACACTCGTAGAACATTTAAATAATACTTGACCTTTGAAATTGACGTTGAATGTTGACATTGACGTTGGACTTTGACACTAACATTGACCTTTGACCTATGACCTGGAAAATCAATAAGGTTCCTGTTTCTCCAAAGGACTAAGTATGTACCAAGTTTGGGTAAAATCCATTGAAGGATGTTGATTCTAGAGTGTTCACAAGGATGTTACACGGTAAAAAAAATTACCCAGGGACCTTGACCTTTGACCTATGACCTTGCAAATCAATAGGGTTCCAGACTCTCCTAAGAACTAAGTATGTACCATGTTTAGTCAAAATTCATTGAAAGATGTTGATTCTAGAGTGTTCACAAGGATGCTATGCGGTAAAAATTTGATCTGGTGACCTTGATCTTTGACCTTGAAATTCAATAGGGTTCCACACTCTTGTAAGGACTAAGTATGTACCAAGTTTGGTCAAAATCCATTGAAGGATGTTGATTCTAGAGTGTTCACAAAGATATAACGCGGTAAAAATTTGACCCGGTGACATTGACCTTTGACCTATGACCTGGAAAATCAATAGGTTTCCAGATTCTTCTAATGACTAAGTATGTACCAAGTTTGGTCAAAATCCATTGAAGGATGTTGATTCTAGAGTGTTCACAAGGATGTTGCACGGTAAAACATTTACCCAGTGACCTTGACCTTTGACCTATGACCTTGAAAATCAACAGGGTTCCAGACGCTCCTCAGGACTAAGTATGTACCAAGTTTAGTCAATATCCATTGAAGGATGCTGATTCTAGAGTGTTCACAAGGATGTTATGTGGTAAAAATTTTACCCGGTGACCTTAACCTTTGATCTATGACCTTGATTCTTCTAATGACTAAGTATGTACCAAGTTTGGTCAAAATCCATTGAAGGATGTTGATCCTAGAGTGTTCACAAGGATTGTGACGGACGGACGGAAGGACAGACGGATGGACGGTAGCGTTACTATATCCCCTCTCAACTTCGTTGGCGAAGGGATAACAAAAACAATAGCTAAAGAAATAAACAATCGAAAAAAAAGCAAAAGAAAACAACAACATCAAACTAACAATTGTATGCTCATATTAAACATATTTATTTGTCCTATTTAATAATTGTAGATTATTTCGTTAAAATTATATTGCCAAATATCTTTTATATAGATATCTTCTTCTTTTTCAAGACACAAATTATGTCCAACGGAAATTTGTAAGAAATGTCTAGAAAAACTTTTTTTTTTATTCATTTTAAGATGACAGCCCCACCCTGTACATGAATCGATCACCAGGAATAAATTTGCTTAAGGCAACATGCTCAAAAACAGCTGTGCGAAGGCCAATATAACCCTCATATTTACAAAGCTGTCCTTAAGACTAGTAATCATGTCAGTGGATGATACCGTGTGGAAACAAATCAGTATTTCTTAATCTACTGTTGTTCATTTTTTTCTGTCAATAAAATTACCACCTGCTATAAATTGTGTTAAGCAATCTTTCTCAATATATTTTTCGGTATAATAAAACAGTTATTGCCATCGTATGTGTTGAAAATCAATTGATTGTAAAATATATACAAGGCTCCAATATTCTTAGCATAAAAAAAAATATTATTTTGACATAATAATAAGTTACTCACTATCTTCATCTCTCGGTTTAATATAATCACTTCCAGCACATAAAGCCGAACATATTCCAAATGCAGAACCAAATGATGTCCAGGACACTCCAGCAGCTCCAATTGATTGTAAAAATGCCAAAAGGCTTGCTGCGGGAACGACACCTGCGTATGATGCCATCCAAGCTGCTGCCCATGATCCTGCTGTTATTCCACCAGCCGTGAAGCCAAGTACAGGAAGAATGGCTGCACCCGCAATTAAGCCTCCTCCGCCAACTGCAGCTAGACAGGAAGCATAGCATATATATCCTCCTATAAATAGAAACAATTCATGGAGCATTGTTAAATGCTAAATTCATAGACTTGGAAAACATGGGTGTAAATAGGCAAGACATTTGATGCAGGGAGAACAGCTATGCCCCCTACGAACCCTCCTATTCCAACTGCAGCTAGACAGGAACCATAGCATATAGGTCCTCCTATAAAGAGAAACAATTCATGGAGCATTCTTAAATGCTAGATTTATAGATTTGGCGAAAATGGGTATAAATAAATAGGCAGGAGATTTTGATGCAATCTTTGTCTCTTGTGGAAAACGGCGATTATGGGAGTTACGATTAATTGATTTTGCTTTTCTTTCTTTTTTTCCTGTCATTTTCCTGTATTGAAATATTCCATTCACTGGAAGATGTCGTACAACTCTGGCGAGTGTCTATGTACAGACTTATTGAGTAAAACCAAATAGAACTTAAATAACGCCTATTAACATACGGTCGGCATCACAATCTGATTGACCACTACGAAATATCCACATCTCATATAACAATAGATCTGTTAATTTTTACGTAGTTGTTTTCTTTCCTCTATCACCGCAAAAGCTTTCATTGAACTTAACTGTATATGTGAGGTGTTTTATAAGAAGCGGGATCTGCTTACCCTTTGCGAGCATACGAGTTCACCCCGTTTTTTGTAGGGGTCCGTGTTGCTCATAATTTAAGATTTTTGCTTTGTTCTATGATGTGTTTGCACGTTGTGAATTCCGTGTTGTGAAATCCGTTAAGATTTCTGCATAAAAAACAATGTTCGACTCGTCTTTACCTCCAGTTGTTTGTAAGGGGACTCATGTCTTATTTACGTTATTTGTGTTTGTTTACACATAGTGGTGTCAAACATATATTGTGTTGTGTGTATGTTTTCTTTTTCTTGGTCTTCTGTACTATATATTGCCATTTGGTTCTGGATTGTCCATGCTTGATTGTATATTCGCAATTTTGTATTTGTTAATTCAATGCTACATAGACCAACATGCTTAGCTGAGCGTGTACCGTCCTAGCTCACTGTAACATATTGCGGGGTAGACATGTTTCTCCTCTGAGACATATTATCCCGATTCGCAGGCCAACCAGGCTTTGCTACTGTTACTCTTTAATACCGTTTGCTTAGCGGAGAAGCAAGACATACCAATTGCATAATCCTTGGTTTGACCCGACCGAGGCTGGAACCTAATCTGATTTAAACCATCTATCATTAACTCCTATTTAGCTTAAGCATATTTTATTAATTAATAAATATAGTACAAGTCATCCACTAGGCAGTGGAAATATTTAACCCATAGCTGGGATCTAGGTTTGCAGGCATCAGGGCATGGTCATATGCCGATGGGCCATGTATACCGCGCATCTGGGGGCCTAGATTCCTCTGAGACCTTGTGATTTTGCCTGGTAGACCGAAGGCAACATGGAGGAGAATGGTAGAAAAAGAAAGGAAACAGCTAGGATTCAACACGTTGGCAGAGACAACCAGACAAGTGCAAAACAGATCAAAGTGGAGAGGTCTCGTTCATGGCCCCATTCTCCACGAGGTGACGGAGAACTAAGTCAAGATAAATTTCAATATGATATAATACAAATAATTAAAGGGATTTGAAAACAAGCTTAGAAAAACTTATATTAATTCGTTTCCCCTTTATTGATATTTCGTGGAACTTCTATGTAAACATCAGTACGGGTCACACGTGAGTGTCCTTATGCCATGAATATATAACTCCAAATATGGCTTTAACATTTTGCAGACATTCGGATGGCTCGTAGCATGCAAAGCTGATTAGCAACATTTCCATATTGTCGAGCAAACGTCATTTTCATTTGTTGGTACATATGTACATAGGGTCACTGGTATGTGACCCGTGATAGGGTTTCCTTAGATCTCCCACGACACGACATATCAGTAAAGGGGATCAAGTGACATATATGATTTTATTCAGACGTGGATCTACCGCACGCTAATCATTACACCACCAATGCTGTTCTCTTGTCATTATACCACCGATGCAGGTCTGATAATAAAAACCAAGAGTAATACCACACTGTCGGTACAATTTCAAAATCAAATATCAAAATCGTAGAAAGAGGCAAAAATCGATACCATTAAAACACAAATACATGACCTCTCACTTTCCAGCTTGGTACGGGCACTTCAATAAACGCATCTTCGCTAGCCAAGGGTTACGATTCGTGTCCCCTTCTCTCCACCCTTGGCGGATCTAGAATAAATTTTGAGGATTCGCGCTTTAATTTTTCATTGGTTACGGCTACCAGTACACGTATCCAATCAGAAGACGTTTTACACGGAGCACATGTTATCGACGAAATGTAAGCAAAGATGCCACTTCCCGTTTTGGTTCCAATGAAAACATCTTTCCCGTCTGCCAAAGCTTTGAAACTTTTCACTTGGTTGACAATAAGTGCTTCCAATTTAAATTTATCACAAATATGTTTTTCTTCACTGGGCGCTGCCATTTTCAACTCTCCAACATACGCATAGCAAAACGATTCTGATTGGCTGGCGATGACGACTATCTAAGGGGCGCAACTTCAATAAACCACCAGGTGGCATTGTGCGCGAATTTCAAAATATATTCTAGATCCGCCAAGGGTGGAGAGAAGGGCGACCAGAATCGTAACACTTGGCTAGCGAAGATGCAATAAACGTGGCGTGGTTAAGCTATTGTTTGGTTTGTTTTGATTTGATTTTTATCATGTGTTTAACGCCACGTTCAGCAATATTTCACCTATATCATGGCGACCAGTTTTAGTGATGGAAGAAGCCGGAATACCCGGAGAGAACTACCGTCCATGGGCAAGCAACTGGTAAACTTTTTCACTTGCGGTTGTGAGTCTAGTGTACCTTTTTGTAATTTACAAAGCCGGGCGTGAACCCACGCCCTATTGGTGATAGGCTTGTATGAGTTGTTAGGTATTCCAACTACATAACTCATTGAGCCACCCGGAGTTGTTTTTTTGGCCTAATCTCTCCTCTTATTGAAATAATGCGGTCATGCAAGTTATTTACACATGTGAGCAAAATGGCAATCCTCACGTATAAACGGGCGAACATTATTACTATAAACAACGTGATGATCTTAAACATTACACATAATATATCTAATCTTGATGACACAGAAGTTTTCATATATATAAGATCAGTTATATTAAAGAGCGTCGATAGTCGAACCATTATCTAAATATTAGATAGTATAGAAGGCGATCATAAGACATTGCCATGATATAGCGTTAAACACCAAAAATCGATCATAATAGTGAAACAGAATATCATTGTCAATACCATCTTCCGTGATATGTAAGCAACTGACATAATATTATTCAATAATCAGTCGATATCTGATGGAAATAAAGCCTTTTTTTTAATGATAAGATGAGGTGACTTTAGAAAAATCCATGATTTTAACAGATTAGCACTCATAATACTCAGGTGACGTTGTAAAAAGCCTTAATAAAAACTGTAAGTTTGAACATAGGTACGAGTTGTGAAATATAAACTCCATAGACGGGAGCATGAACAATGAAGAAGAAATTCAAGAAATTTAGTCAGTGTTTGCTCTTATTTGACTACATTATTTAAGGATGTAAATGAACATAACATATTGGATTACTTATTATCGAAGGCGACACACACTATACAGATTAGTATGAAGAGAAGTATAAGTGAGGTTGGGTTATTTCCCTTTGTACGTAGTTTAATGTTCTGGTCGTTTATTCTGTTATGTGTATCTAATGGAACTATGAACCATCGAAATAGTCGTATTATAGTATCATAATTCATAATTCATAATTCAAAGCTTTATTCATACCGTGATAACAACTAACTAGAACGGCGCTTCCCGCTAAATGTTTTGACTGCCATTCTAGTCGTTTCAAAAGCTATCTTATCCTTGTATGAAAGGTGTCGAAAATTTCAGAACATTGTTTGTCCAGGATGTTGTACTTTTTTGAATTTTTCGATGGTTGGATCGATAATTGGATGTGTCTTCATGTGCCCAAAGGATAAATTATGTGACAAATAATTTAAAAGTTCGGTGAAAGCAATACGAAAGGGAAATTGAAGATAATAAAAATAAATAGAAGGAGTTGAAGCGAACAAGGGTTAGTAATGGCGTCCCTTATTGCTTTTTAAGTGGGTAATGTATTGACAGTAAAATAGCATTCACTGGGGCAAACTTAGTGGTCGGGAGCAAGTCCCTGTACTGGACTTGGTTGCATAAACCTTTAAATTTAAGTGTCAATTGAAATGTACATGAAATTAATTTACATCTGAGATTTAATTGAGACGTAAATGTAATTGCCGTTTGTGTAATCCCGTCTAGGTGTTCTAACGTGCGGGATGCGGAAATATATTGTGTGTTTGTTTGATGGTGTTTAATGCCGCTTTCATCAATATTTCGGTTATATCGTGGCGAATCGAAAATATAATATCAACTTAAGACATAAATATTATGAGAATAAACATACCTCCAACTTTGGCTGGAATTGATAGCAGTAAAATGCAGAAAATAAGAGCTGCCTTGTAAGCCATTCTACAAACAAAAAATATAAGCATTGATAAAACTGGTGCTTGATATATTAATATATATTATTGTTTGTAAAATCAAATTCTCTTTCTTGCCTGTTGACAATTGAGAGTTGTAAAACTCAAAATCCTTTTATTTTAAAAATAGTTGAAATTGATAAAAGCTTTGTTGATATAATAAACATGTCATTTAACATGGATCCTTAGTCATATAGGTATCCATGGGAACACAGTCGTTGACCAGGAAACATTGGATTATCCAGTATCCAATTGTTTAGTCCTTTATGCTAATTTTAAGCCTTTTATTATGAAATATATTTTAAAACGCTAGCAAGGCAGTTGGTACCAGCAAATGTATAAAAATTTGCACGAAATACATTCCATATTTGGCAAGACTCTTTGTTCTTTCTGTCGTAATCGGAAGAAACAAGTAGTCTTGACCAGATGTCGCATAGGTCATTGTAGATAAGTAGTCCTTATAACGGTAGGCTGTCCGATTTTTCCTCCTTTCTATATTGATAGCCAAATATCTGTTCACCCGAAATATAAAAAAATAGATCAATTGATATTTAGAAACGCAAAAAAATATATATTTCAATGAAAAATTCCCATTTCGTCAATTATTTACTCTATGCAAAATCGAAATAAACTTGAAATAAAATTTTAATAAAAAAATCTCTTTCTACGAAACTCTCGACGGAAGAGCGGTGTAGTTAAAATGAACGGAACAGCCATAAGTCAAAGAGAGATAACTCCAGCCAAATAATTTAAAAAAATACACTCCATTCTCACGCCTCCCTCTTAAAATAATAGGACTGCGTCCTTCAAACAGATTGTGTCTGTTTCATATTATAATTAAAATCAATATTTAGAACAAACATGTACCGATCTATTTAAAATCATATATTTATTGTGTCTTTTATTTTTTGGCGAATCATCAAAACAAAAATACAACAAACATTTAATTTTAATACAATTGGCTCAGTCAAGTATGTAATCCAAATTAATATAGGAATGTAATGTATACGATAGCATCTCTTTTGATCTTTTCTATTGAATGAAGGTCACTTTTAAAATATAGACATCAGATGTACATGTCTCCCACTAAACTATTGAAATAAGGTCTCTTAACTATTTTTCATAAACATGATCATTTTGTTTATTGGAAAAAGCAGGTACAAGTACATATGATAGTCATGACCCATTGGGCAAGTAGTTAGTACAAAATACAGAATACCACACAATTGTTACCTATAAGGTATTCTCATAGGTGGATCCCCCCCCCCTTTTTTTTATTCATCACTTTTGTGGGACGTTTTCATTATAAACAGTGTTGATCAACTTCAAACATTACCAAAAAACTCAATTCGAGATCGATATAAGCCCATTTCTAAAATCACAAAACCCTCCTCTAGTCTATGAAGTTGTTCAACACTGTTTATAATGAAAACGTCCCACAAAAGTGATGAAATAAACATTTTAAAAAAGGGGGGTCCTCAAGTCGGGTATTCTGAAATACGTTGTGACAACAAAATGTTCACGTAAGAAATGAACCTGACCAAACTGCAACCAAACTGAAACGTTGTGAATACGTAATGTGCTAGCTGGGTAATCTGCACCACATTGACATATGAATTATATAATGTGTTCGTACCATTTAGTCAAGTTGTTTTTAAGTAGCTGTTTTTAAACATAGGGCAAAAATAAACAAAATATATCAATGATCATGGTGAAATATAACAAAAACAAGTTAATGCATGTCCTATAGTCCTGAACAGATGTAGAAAGATAACCTGTATAGTGAATACTGTAGTCAATAAGGCCCTGTGTTTTCATCAGTCTACATATTGTAAAAGTAATGTTTGTATATAAACACGACTACATAGTGTTTATATAGAAAACAACACACTTAAACATAATAATAGTTATTTCAATTTAATTACCTTACCTGTATCCTTCAAAATTGTATTTCCTGCAAAAATTAAACTAGATTTTTAGAATACTGAATTCATGAAATAGCTATTGAATGATTGTCTGGTCAATTGTAACTTAATCTGTTTCTTACGATCCGTTGCTCTTCATTAATAAAATCATACGAGAGTAAACCAGTCGGTGCGTTGATCTATGCAATAATTAGTGCGTAAAATTATTATTTTAGATTCAGAACTTATTTGTATTGTTATTAATATTTTATTATTATACAGGTCAGTAATGGAAAACAAAAGACTTTATATGAAGCAAAGTAAAAATATATCTTCAAATCAAATCAAGTCAAATCAAATAAGTTTTATTTAAAGTCGGCAAGACACAAACAATATAACATAAGCTCGCAATGAGCTTTTGAACCGACATATATAAATATTACATAAAAACATATACAATACATTTACATACAGACACAAGTAGCACATACATTTTCATAAATATCAAGCATGCACAATTAAATTGCAAAGCAGGTAATACATAATGCAATGAAATATAAAAACACAGCAAAGCAAAGCACAAAATAAAGCACACAAATAAAATGATAATGCAAAGCAAAAATATAAAAAGCAGAACACTGAAAGTTTTGGTATACCGCTATGCATATACAGGATTTACCATTCCAAAAAGAAATAAGATGTTTAAATTCATTGAAATTAAAACCATAGACACAAGTAGCACATACATGTTCATAAATATCAAGCATGCACAACAAAATAAAGCACACAAATAAAATGATAATGCAAAGCAAAAAAATAAAAAGCGGAACACTTGATTGCGACATAGTTTTTTTCTCAAAAGGTGAGGGTCTATATGGGTGGCCCATTGATGAAGGGCGTTCACTCATGATCAAAAACCTAATATAACACTCCTGATACGTGACGTGTGTTTGCATTCTTATAATCACCTAAAATCTTAGATTTTCACAGAGACATATGTCTCTGGTTCTCCGGACACCTTTCCAATCAGGTGGTAGAAGTGTGGGGGTTACCAATTAGTTGGTTATGATAATGGCTTACATACAGATGGCATGGAAAGAATTAAACCCTCGTAAGCCTCAAATCTATTGCATTACTCCTGTCAGATTTGAACAATATTGAAACCGATACAATACTGATGCAATACTGATGTCACCGCTAACGTCGTGAGTTCGAGCCATCTGATAAAGTTGTCAGTGACTTACGGCGGGTCAGTGGTTTCCGGTGTAATTAAACAGATACATCATGTTGGGAGAGATATTTCCGAACAAAAAATGTAGTCTTGATATTATTTTTCCTACGCCCATCGACTGGATATTTTGCTGTTTTTCGACATGTAATTTTCTAAAATAGCACACTTAAGATAAGTTTGCAGATGCCAGAGTGTTAATCAGAAGCCATATCTCGATGAAGGACAAACAATACAATAGCCAAATAAAAAGATAAAGGACACAACGACAAACAAAGATCTATAAAAGAACTATAGAAAACTAATGATCGAACAACACTATCCCCACGTAAAAACGGGGGAGAACTCAGGTGGTCTGGAATGGTAAGTAGTTTATGTTCCACTAGTGGCAACTTAGATTAACTTTCGTGTTTCTCTTGATTCTCTAACGTTGTGAGTTCTAACACCGCTCAGGCGAGGTGTACTCGATACATTATGTGATACAAATGGTCGGTGACTTTTTTTTCGGTTACTCTGGTTTCCTCGACAAAATAAAACTCACCGGCACGATATAACAGAAATATTGTTGAAAGTGGCATTAAACACCATACAATCTAATCCTAGACGAGTCATGTTTCAACCTTTTGCCTTTTGTTATTTACGTCACCATAGAAACATGGAGGAGAAATACCCCTTTTGATGTCTGCAATATCTTTATAGCTGTAATATTTTTACATTGAGAGAAAACAATAACCAGCATTTGTCAGCATTGATTTGAAAATATTTTATTAGTTAAAATTAAAAACAATGTGATGCAATTCACACAATGTAAAAATAAAGTAGGTGTGTAATTTACAACATGCAAATAAAAAAAAAAACCAGCCTTGTAATTTACAACATTGAGATTCCAGAAAAAAACAGGCTTGTAATTTACAACATGGAAATTCATTGAAAAAATCAGGCTTGTAATTTACAACATGGAAATTCATTTTTTTTAAAAATCAGGATTGTAATTTACAACATGGAAATTCCTGGAAAAAAAATCAGGCTTGTAATTTACAAAATGGAAATTCAAAAAGAAAACGGGCTTGTAATTTACAACACGGAAATTCATTTGTTTTAAACCAGGATTCTAATTTACAACGTGGAAATTCATAAAAAAAAATCAGGCTTGTTATTTACAACATGGAAATTCACAAAGAAAACGGGCTTGTAATTTACAACATGGAAATTGATTTAAGAATCAGGCTTGTAATATACAATATAGAAATTTATTTAATAAATCAGGCTTGTAATTTTCAACATGGAAATTCGTCTTTAAAAAATTAGGCTTGTAATTTACAACATGGAAATTCCTAATAAATCAGGCTTGTAATTTACAACATGGAAATTCCTAATAAATCAGGCTTGTAATTTACAACATGGAAATTCCTAATAAATCAGGCTTGTAATTTACAACATGGAAATTCATATAAAAAATCAGGCTTGTAATTTACAACATGGAAATTCATATAAAAAATCAGACTTGTAATTTATAACATGAAAATTCATTAATTAAAAACATGCTTGTAATTTACAACATGGAAATTCATTATTAAAATCCACTGAATGTTAATTACCCAATATATAACCCAAATTATGCATCACTAATTTAAAGTCAAACTCACTTGATAGTTGTCAAATAGTAGTTGGATTTACACCTACCTATGCAATCATTGCCTATCAACACTGATGATGTGAGTTCGAATCTCGATAAGGGAGAGGTGTCCAACATTAAAGTTTGTCAGTGACTTGCGACAGGTCGCTGGTTGTCTCCGGGTCATCTGGTTTCCCCCACCAATAAAACTGACCGCCACGATATAACTGAAATATTGTTGAAAGTGGCGTTAAACACCATCAAACATCAAACACTTGACAGTGATATTCGTGTCCACGATCGTGTGGTATATGTTATATAATTTCTATCTACTTTGTTGGCAATCAGCAAAATCACCACTAACATGTGTAACTTGTGCTTGGTGCACGCTCATTGCGAGGTGTACTCGATACAACCATGCGCTATAAAGTCTGTCAATTACATTGCAGCAGGGTGGTTGGTTTGTTCAGGAACTGGAGGAATCCATTTCATCAAATCAACCAGAGGCTCTCAAGAGCCTGTATCGTTCACCTGGTTATAAAAAGAACCAATTGGTCTTATGTAAAAACTATGTCCTGCAGTGGTAGTCATCTTGGAATTCCGATCAACATAAAAAAAAAAATAGTTTGTAAAGGACCTTCCAATGATTGATGCACAGTTTAGGTTCAATCAGTGCAATAGCTTCAGAGAAGAAAATATTTCTGTATTTTCCCATATGATCCTGTGTTAATACTACATTGTATGACCTGTGGTGGCAGCCATCTTGGATTTCGAATCGGCATACCAAACCCAAACTTTTTAGAGGACCTTCAAATGATCATTCCTGGGCAGTTTGGTTTCAATTGTCCAAGTGGTTTCAGAGAAGAAGCGTTTTGAAACATTTTTTCCATAGGGTCCAATGTTAAATTAAGTCCTGTCGTAGCCATTTTGAATTTCATATCGGAACAAAAAAAACCTAAACTTTGTAGAGGACCATCCAAAGAACATTCCTGTCTAGCTTGGATTCAGTCTGATTTGTAGTTTCTGAGATGAAGGCATTTGAACATTTTCTCATAGGGTCCAATGTTAATCTATGTTCTGTGGTGGCGGCCGTCATGGATTTCTGATCGGCATAGAAAACTACAACTTTGTAGAGGACCTTCCAATGATCATTCCTGGGCAGTTTGGTTTCAATTGTCCAAGTGGATTCAGAGAAGAAGCCTTTTGAAGCATTGTTCCCTTAGGCTCCAATGTTAAACTAAGTCCTGCCATAGCTGCCATTTTGAATTTCATATTGGAACAAAAAACCTAAGCTTTGTAGAGGATCATCCAATGAACATTCATGTACAGTTTTGTTTAATCATATTTGTAGTTTCTGAGAAGAAGGCATTTGAACATTTTCCCATAGGGTTCAATGTTAATCTATGTCCTGCGGTGGCGGCCATCTTGGATTTCCGATCGGCATGAAAAACAGAAACTTGGTAAAGGACATTTCAATGATCATTCATTTACAGTTTGGGTTCAGTCAGTTCATTAGTTTCAGAGAAGAAGATCTTTGAAATTTCAGCCAATCAGAGCATATTATTGGCCCTGGCAGCCATGTTGAATATCCGACTGGAACGAAAAATGAAACTTTGTAGAGGACCATCCAAGGAACATTCCTGCTAAGTTTGGTTCCAATTGGCCCAGTGGTTTCGGAGAAGAGGCTTGAAATGTGAAAAGTTTACAGACGACGGACGCCAAGTGATGGCAATAGTTCACATGGACCTTTTGTCCAGGTGAACTAATAAACACGACCACCATGATATAACTTATATATATACATCAGTCATACATCACTTCATATGAATGTTTTCTATTGGATCATTCATAGTCACATGACTGTAGATAATTACATATGTATACATACAGTGACAACCTTAAAACACTCAATTCAAACATATTTTATTATTCTGTAAAATCAAGGTACATAAATTAAATGTATGAATAATTGTGACCATAAAAATATAAAAGCACCGGCGTTAAATGCATATAATAATGAATAAAATATACCACAGAATCCCCAAGTCACAAAAATATACAAACACTGGCTATAATAAATAAAATATTTAACACTGGAAAAACTGAAATCATAAAATGAAAACGATAATTCCCTCTTCACTAAAAAAACAACAACAAAACAAAAACAACAACAAACAAATTTAAAACAAAAACAAAAGAAATAAACAATCGAAGAAAAAGCAAAAGAAAACAACATCAACCTAACAATTTTACACTCATATTAAGCATACATGTATTTATTTGTCCTATTTAATATTTGTAAATTATTTCGTTAAAATTATATTGCCAAATATCTTTTATATAAATATCTTCTTCTTTTTCAAGACACAAATTATGTCCAACTGAAATTTGTAAGAAATGTCTAGAAAAACTGAATTCTATTCAACATTATTTGTGTCTACTTTTTGTTGTATTCATTTCAAGATGACAGTCCCGTCCTGTACACGAATTGATCACCGGGTATAAAGGTACTAGGCAGCATGCTAAAAAACATTTGTGTGAAGGCCAATATAACGCTCATATTTACAAAGCTGTCCTTAAGACTAGTAATCCATGCCAGTGCTGAAACACTGACAACTGGGCGGATCATATCGTGTGGAAACCAGTGAGTATTTCTTAATCTACTGTTGTTCATTTTTTTTGTAAATTTGAAAATAAACAGATCATCATGTGTCTTAAATTATATTAAACAATTTTTCCCAGTGTAGTTTACGGTATAATAAAACAGTTATTGCCGCCGTATGTGGTGAAAATCAATTTATCAAACCTCAAAAGAGATTGTTGTCCTTCAGGTTAAAGCAGTGGGGGAAACAAACCCCCCTCGGGGTTACTTTGATATCCAACACATAAAAAGGCCATAATAGTATTGTATAATATATATGTATTTCTCAATCAAATTGTTATAGCTATGTTTAAAATACAGTGAAACCTGTCTAAACCGAAAACCTACCTAAGCCAGACAGATTTTACAGTCCCATCTACTAAATATCTATGTAATTACAACCTGTATAAACTAAACACCTGTCTAAACCGAACAAATTTGTAAGTCCCAACAGGGTTCGGCTTAGACAGGTTTTACTGTATATACAATGAACCAATATTTTTAACATAAGAAAAATATTATTTTGACACAAAAATAGGTTTCTGCCAGTTTTCATCTCCTAGTTCAACATAAGCTCTTGTCATTTTTGGTAACAAATTCAGTCTATTATTATAGATACAGTCAAACCTACCCATGCAGCCACCTCTATTAAACAGTCATCTGCATTAAAAGGTCACCTTTTCCTTCTCCTGTCAAAGAAAATTTCATGTGAATTGAACCTCTTTTAAGAGGTCACTTGTCTTATGAGGCCACTTTTTCTTTGTCCCAAAGGTGACCTTTTAACACAGGTTTGATTGTATGTTCATTGTTTGCTTAACCATGTGCAGCACATAAACCAGCACATATTCCAAATATAGATCCATATGAGGTCCACGTTGCTCCAACGACACCGATCGATTGTAACAGTGCAAAAAGACCTCCTGCAGGAATAGCACCTGCATATGATGCCATCCAAGTTGCTGCCCATGATCCTGCTGCTACTCCACCGGACGTGAAGCCAAGAAGAGGAAGAACGGCTGCCCCTGCTATTAAACCTCCTCCGCCAACGGCAGCTAGACAGGAAACATAGCATAGACCTCCTCCTATAAAGAGAAACAATTCATGAAACATTGTTAAATGCTAAACTAATAGACTTAAATTGGTGAAGAGGGGTATAATTAGGCAGGAGATGCAGTCCTCACAATGAGCACCGGTTCTCCGGCCCAAGACAAGACTTTGCTCATTCATACCTGTAGATTTTTCAGTTTTCAGTTAGACATCTCTCTCTGTCTCTCTCTCTCTCATATATATATATATATATATATATATATATATATACGTCTGAAAATTAAACCAAACAGTGTTAAGAATTAGATTTTAGTGCTGTCAAATTTTTGTTCTTCCCTCGACGGGATTTGAACCCACACCATTGTTACACTGCAGCACCATTCGCTTAGCCTTACGTCCAGCGCCCTAGACCACTCGACTACATCCACTCCCTAATAAAGGAGCTTCAATAGTCGTAGTGTTACCTTGTCTCGTAAGGCAAATCTAGGGATAGGCGTAAGACATGTGTATAAGCGTGTGTAGATGGTACATATATACTTAATATTATAATTTGACAGCAATCTAACTCAGCAATTTTTAATATATTGGATAGGATAATGAAGAATTATTCACTATACAGTCACAGGAAATAAAGTATATTATACAAACGTCTAGAAGCAAGTGACAACCATACAATATATCTGTCCCACTGGATCTCAAAGTTACTTTAAAGGATACTAGGTTAATACTAAATATTATATACGTCTGAAAATTAAACCAAACAGTGTTAGAATTAGATTTTAGAGCTGTCAAATTTTTGTTCTTCCCTCGACGGGATTTGAACCCACACCATTGTTACACTGCAGCACCATTCGCTTAGTCTTACGTCCAGCGCCCTAGACCACTCGACTACATCCACTCCCTAATAAAGGAGCTTCAATAGTCGTAGTGTTACCTTGTCTCGTAAGGCAAATCTAGGGATAGGCGTAAGACATGTGTATAAGCGTGTGTAGATGGTACATATATACTTAATATTATAATTTGACAGCAATCTAACTCAGCAATTTTTAATATATTGGATAGGATAATGAAAAATTATTCACTATACAGTCACAGGAAATAAAGTATATTATACAAACGTCTAGAAGCAAGTGACAACCATACAATATATCTGTCCCACTGGATCTCAAAGTTACTTTAAAGGATACTAGGTTAATACTAAATATTATATACGTCTGAAAATTAAACCAAACAGTGTTAGAATTAGATTTTAGAGCTGTCAAATTTTTGTTCTTCCCTCGACGGGATTTGAACCCACACCATTGTTACACTGCAGCACCATTCGCTTAGCCTTAAGTCCAGCGCCCTAGACCACTCGACTACATCCACTCCCTAATAAAGGAGCTTCAATAGTCGTAGTGTTACCTTGTCTCGTAAGGCAAATCTAGGGATAGGCGTAAGACATGTGTATAAGCGTGTGTAGATGGTACATATATACTTAATATTATAATTTGACAGCAATCTAACTCAGCAATTTTTAATATATTGGATAGGATAATGAAAAATTATTCACTATACAGTCACAGGAAATAAAGTATATTATACAAACGTCTAGAAGCAAGTGACAACCATACAATATATCTGTCCCACTGGATCTCAAAGTTACTTTAAAGGATACTAGGTTAATACTAAATATTATATACGTCTGAAAATTAAACCAAACAGTGTTAGAATTAGATTTTAGAGCTGTCAAATTTTTGTTCTTCCCTCGACGGGATTTGAACCCACACCATTGTTACACTGCAGCACCATTCGCTTAGCCTTAAGTCCAGCGCCCTAGACCACTCGACTACATCCACTCCCTAATAAAGGAGCTTCAATAGTCGTAGTGTTACCTTGTCTCGTAAGGCAAATCTAGGGATAGGCGTAAGACATGTGTATAAGCGTGTGTAGATGGTACATATATACTTAATATTATAATTTGACAGCAATCTAACTCAGCAATTTTTAATATATTGGATAGGATAATGAAGAATTATTCACTATACAGTCACAGGAAATAAAGTATATTATACAAACGTCTAGAAGCAAGTGACAACCATACAATATATCTGTCCCACTGGATCTCAAAGTTACTTTAAAGGATACTAGGTTAATACTAAATATTATATACGTCTGAAAATTAAACCAAACAGTGTTAGAATTAGATTTTAGAGCTGTCAAATTTTTGTTCTTCCCTCGACGGGATTTGAACCCACACCATTGTTACACTGCAGCACCATTCGCTTAGCCTTACGTCCAGCGCCCTAGACCACTCGACTACATCCACTCCCTAATAAAGGAGCTTCAATAGTCGTAGTGTTACCTTGTCTCGTAAGGCAAATCTAGGGATAGGCGTAAGACATGTGTATAAGCGTGTGTAGATGGTACATATATACTTAATATTATAATTTGACAGCAATCTAACTCAGCAATTTTTAATATATTGGATAGGATAATGAAGAATTATTCACTATACAGTCACAGGAAATAAAGTATATTATACAAACGTCTAGAAGCAAGTGACAACCATACAATATATCTGTCCCACTGGATCTCAAAGTTACTTTAAAGGATACTAGGTTAATACTAAATATTATATACGTCTGAAAATTAAACCAAACAGTGTTAGAATTAGATTTTAGAGCTGTCAAATTTTTGTTCTTCCCTCGACGGGATTTGAACCCACACCATTGTTACACTGCAGCACCATTCGCTTAGCCTTACGTCCAGCGCCCTAGACCACTCGACTACATCCACTCCCTAATAAAGGAGCTTCAATAGTCGTAGTGTTACCTTGTTTCGTAAGGCAAATCTAGGGATAGGCGTAAGACATGTGTATAAGCGTGTGTAGATGGTACATATATACTTAATATTATAATTTGACAGCAATCTAACTCAGCAATTTTTAATATATTGGATAGGATAATGAAGAATTATTCACTATACAGTCACAGGAAATAAAGTATATTATACAAACGTCTAGAAGCAAGTGACAACCATACAATATATCTGTCCCACTGGATCTCAAAGTTACTTTAAAGGAAACTAGGTTAATACTAAATATTATATACGTCTGAAAATTAAACCAAACAGTGTTAGAATTAGATTTTAGAGCTGTCAAATTTTTGTTCTTCCCTCGACGGGATTTGAACCCACACCATTGTTACACTGCAGCACCATTCGCTTAGCCTTACGTCCAGCGCCCTAGACCACTCGACTACATCCACTCCCTAATAAAGGAGCTTCAATAGTCGTAGTGTTACCTTGTCTCGTAAGGCAAATCTAGGGATAGGCGTAAGACATGTGTATAAGCGTGTGTAGATGGTACATATATACTTAATATTATAATTTGACAGCAATCTAACTCAGCAATTTTTAATATATTGGATAGGATAATGAAGAATTATTCACTATACAGTCACAGGAAATAAAGTATATTATACAAACGTCTAGAAGCAAGTGACAACCATACAATATATCTGTCCCACTGGATCTCAAAGTTACTTTAAAGGATACTAGGTTAATACTAAATATTATATACGTCTGAAAATTAAACCAAACAGTGTTAGAATTAGATTTTAGAGCTGTCAAATTTTTGTTCTTCCCTCGACGGGATTTGAACCCACACCATTGTTACACTGCAGCACCATTCACTTAGCCTTACGTCCAGCGCCCTAGACCACTCGACTACATCCACTCCCTAATAAAGGAGCTTCAATAGTCGTAGTGTTACCTTGTCTCGTAAGGCAAATCTAGGGATAGGCGTAAGACATGTGTATAAGCGTGTGTAGATGGTACATATATACTTAATATTATAATTTGACAGCAATCTAACTCAGCAATTTTTAATATATTGGATAGGATAATGAAGAATTATTCACTATACAGTCACAGGAAATAAAGTATATTATACAAACGTCTAGAAGCAAGTGACAACCATACAATATATCTGTCCCACTGGATCTCAAAGTTACTTTAAAGGATACTAGGTTAATACTAAATATTATATACGTCTGAAAATTAAACCAAACAGTGTTAGAATTAGATTTTAGAGCTGTCAAATTTTTGTTCTTCCCTCGACGGGATTTGAACCCACACCATTGTTACACTGCAGCACCATTCGCTTAGCCTTAAGTCCAGCGCCCTAGACCACTCGACTACATCCACTCCCTAATAAAGGAGCTTCAATAGTCGTAGTGTTACCTTGTCTCGTAAGGCAAATCTAGGGATAGGCGTAAGACATGTGTATAAGCGTGTGTAGATGGTACATATATACTTAATATTATAATTTGACAGCAATCTAACTCAGCAATTTTTAATATATTGGATAGGATAATGAAGAATTATTCACTATACAGTCACAGGAAATAAAGTATATTATACAAACGTCTAGAAGCAAGTGACAACCATACAATATATCTGTCCCACTGGATCTCAAAGTTACTTTAAAGGATACTAGGTTAATACTAAATATTATATACGTCTGAAAATTAAACCAAACAGTGTTAGAATTAGATTTTAGAGCTGTCAAATTTTTGTTCTTCCCTCGACGGGATTTGAACCCACACCATTGTTACACTGCAGCACCATTCGCTTAGCCTTACGTCCAGCGCCCTAGACCACTCGACTACATCCACTCCCTAATAAAGGAGCTTCAATAGTCGTAGTGTTACCTTGTCTCGTAAGGCAAATCTAGGGATAGGCGTAAGACATGTGTATAAGCGTGTGTAGATGGTACATATATACTTAATATTATAATTTGACAGCAATCTAACTCAGCAATTTTTAATATATTGGATAGGATAATGAAGAATTATTCACTATACAGTCACAGGAAATAAAGTATATTATACAAACGTCTAGAAGCAAGTGACAACCATACAATATATCTGTCCCACTGGATCTCAAAGTTACTTTAAAGGATACTAGGTTAATACTAAATATTATATACGTCTGAAAATTAAACCAAACAGTGTTAGAATTAGATTTTAGAGCTGTCAAATTTTTGTTCTTCCCTCGACGGGATTTGAACCCACACCATTGTTACACTGCAGCACCATTCGCTTAGCCTTACGTCCAGCGCCCTAGACCACTCGACTACATCCACTCCCTAATAAAGGAGCTTCAATAGTCGTAGTGTTACCTTGTTTCGTAAGGCAAATCTAGGGATAGGCGTAAGACATGTGTATAAGCGTGTGTAGATGGTACATATATACTTAATATTATAATTTGACAGCAATCTAACTCAGCAATTTTTAATATATTGGATAGGATAATGAAGAATTATTCACTATACAGTCACAGGAAATAAAGTATATTATACAAACGTCTAGAAGCAAGTGACAACCATACAATATATCTGTCCCACTGGATCTCAAAGTTACTTTAAAGGAAACTAGGTTAATACTAAATATTATATACGTCTGAAAATTAAACCAAACAGTGTTAGAATTAGATTTTAGAGCTGTCAAATTTTTGTTCTTCCCTCGACGGGATTTGAACCCACACCATTGTTACACTGCAGCACCATTCGCTTAGCCTTACGTCCAGCGCCCTAGACCACTCGACTACATCCACTCCCTAATAAAGGAGCTTCAATAGTCGTAGTGTTACCTTGTCTCGTAAGGCAAATCTAGGGATAGGCGTAAGACATGTGTATAAGCGTGTGTAGATGGTACATATATACTTAATATTATAATTTGACAGCAATCTAACTCAGCAATTTTTAATATATTGGATAGGATAATGAAGAATTATTCACTATACAGTCACAGGAAATAAAGTATATTATACAAACGTCTAGAAGCAAGTGACAACCATACAATATATCTGTCCCACTGGATCTCAAAGTTACTTTAAAGGATACTAGGTTAATACTAAATATTATATACGTCTGAAAATTAAACCAAACAGTGTTAGAATTAGATTTTAGAGCTGTCAAATTTTTGTTCTTCCCTCGACGGGATTTGAACCCACACCATTGTTACACTGCAGCACCATTCGCTTAGCCTTACGTCCAGCGCCCTAGACCACTCGACTACATCCACTCCCTAATAAAGGAGCTTCAATAGTCGTAGTGTTACCTTGTCTCGTAAGGCAAATCTAGGGATAGGCGTAAGACATGTGTATAAGCGTGTGTAGATGGTACATATATACTTAATATTATAATTTGACAGCAATCTAACTCAGCAATTTTTAATATATTGGATAGGATAATGAAGAATTATTCACTATACAGTCACAGGAAATAAAGTATATTATACAAACGTCTAGAAGCAAGTGACAACCATACAATATATCTGTCCCACTGGATCTCAAAGTTACTTTAAAGGATACTAGGTTAATACTAAATATTATATACGTCTGAAAATTAAACCAAACAGTGTTAGAATTAGATTTTAGAGCTGTCAAATTTTTGTTCTTCCCTCGACGGGATTTGAACCCACACCATTGTTACACTGCAGCACCATTCACTTAGCCTTACGTCCAGCGCCCTAGACCACTCGACTACATCCACTCCCTAATAAAGGAGCTTCAATAGTCGTAGTGTTACCTTGTCTCGTAAGGCAAATCTAGGGATAGGCGTAAGACATGTGTATAAGCGTGTGTAGATGGTACATATATACTTAATATTATAATTTGACAGCAATCTAACTCAGCAATTTTTAATATATTGGATAGGATAATGAAGAATTATTCACTATACAGTCACAGGAAATAAAGTATATTATACAAACGTCTAGAAGCAAGTGACGACCATACAATATATCTGTCCCACTGGATCTCAAAGTTACTTTAAAGGATACTAGGTTAATACTAAATATTATATACGTCTGAAAATTAAACCAAACAGTGTTAGAATTAGATTTTAGAGCTGTCAAATTTTTGTTCTTCCCTCGACGGGATTTGAACCCACACCATTGTTACACTGCAGCACCATTCGCTTAGTCTTACGTCCAGCGCCCTAGACCACTCGACTACATCCACTCCCTAATGAAGGAGCTTCAATAGTCGTAGTGTTACCTTGTCTCGTAAGGCAAATCTAGGGATAGGCGTAAGACATGTGTATAAGCGTGTGTAGATGGTACATATATACTTAATATTATAATTTGACAGCAATCTAACTCAGCAATTTTTAATATATTGGATAGGATAATGAAGAATTATTCACTATACAGTCACAGGAAATAAAGTATATTATACAAACGTCTAGAAGCAAGTGACAACCATACAATATATCTGTCCCACTGGATCTCAAAGTTACTTTAAAGGATACTAGGTTAATACTAAATATTATATACGTCTGAAAATTAAACCAAACAGTGTTAGAATTAGATTTTAGAGCTGTCAAATTTTTGTTCTTCCCTCGACGGGATTTGAACCCACACCATTGTTACACTGCAGCACCATTCACTTAGCCTTACGTCCAGCGCCCTAGACCACTCGACTACATCCACTCCCTAATAAAGGAGCTTCAATAGTCGTAGTGTTACCTTGTCTCGTAAGGCAAATCTAGGGATAGGCGTAAGACATGTGTATAAGCGTGTGTAGATGGTACATATATACTTAATATTATAATTTGACAGCAATCTAACTCAGCAATTTTTAATATATTGGATAGGATAATGAAGAATTATTCACTATACAGTCACAGGAAATAAAGTATATTATACAAACGTCTAGAAGCAAGTGACAACCATACAATATATCTGTCCCACTGGATCTCAAAGTTACTTTAAAGGATACTAGGTTAATACTAAATATTATATACGTCTGAAAATTAAACCAAACAGTGTTAGAATTAGATTTTAGAGCTGTCAAATTTTTGTTCTTCCCTCGACGGGATTTGAACCCACACCATTGTTACACTGCAGCACCATTCGCTTAGCCTTACGTCCAGCGCCCTAGACCACTCGACTACATCCACTCCCTAATAAAGGAGCTTCAATAGTCGTAGTGTTACCTTGTCTCGTAAGGCAAATCTAGGGATAGGCGTAAGACATGTGTATAAACGTGTGTAGATGGTACATATATACTTAATATTATAATTTGACAGCAATCTAACTCAGCAATTTTTAATATATTGGATAGGATAATGAAGAATTATTCACTATACAGTCACAGGAAATAAAGTATATTATACAAACGTCTAGAAGCAAGTGACAACCATACAATATATCTGTCCCACTGGATCTCAAAGTTACTTTAAAGGATACTAGGTTAATACTAAATATAATATACGTCTGAAAATTAAACCAAACAGTGTTAGAATTAGATTTTAGAGCTGTCAAATTTTTGTTCTTCCCTCGACGGGATTTGAACCCACACCATTGTTACACTGCAGCACCATTCGCTTAGCCTTACGTCCAGCGCCCTAGACCACTCGACTACATCCACTCCCTAATAAAGGAGCTTCAATAGTCGTAGTGTTACCTTGTCTCGTAAGGCAAATCTAGGGATAGGCGTAAGACATGTGTATAAGCGTGTGTAGATGGTACATATATACTTAATATTATAATTTGACAGCAATCTAACTCAGCAATTTTTAATATATTGGATAGGATAATGAAGAATTATTCACTATACAGTCACAGGAAATAAAGTATATTATACAAACGTCTAGAAGCAAGTGACAACCATACAATATGTCTGTCCCACTGGATCTCAAAGTTACTTTAAAGGATACTAGGTTAATACTAAATATTATATACGTCTGAAAATTAAACCAAACAGTGTTAGAATTAGATTTTAGAGCTGTCAAATTTTTGTTCTTCCCTCGACGGGATTTGAACCCACACCATTGTTACACTGCAGCACCATTCGCTTAGCCTTACGTCCAGCGCCCTAGACCACTCGACTACATCCACTCCCTAATAAAGGAGCTTCAATAGTCGTAGTGTTACCTTGTCTCGTAAGGCAAATCTAGGGATAGGCGTAAGACATGTGTATAAACGTGTGTAGATGGTACATATATACTTAATATTATAATTTGACAGCAATCTAACTCAGCAATTTTTAATATATTGGATAGGATAATGAAGAATTATTCACTATACAGTCACAGGAAATAAAGTATATTATACAAACGTCTAGAAGCAAGTGACAACCATACAATATATCTGTCCCACTGGATCTCAAAGTTACTTTAAAGGATACTAGGTTAATACTAAATATAATATACGTCTGAAAATTAAACCAAACAGTGTTAGAATTAGATTTTAGAGCTGTCAAATTTTTGTTCTTCCCTCGACGGGATTTGAACCCACACCATTGTTACACTGCAGCACCATTCGCTTAGCCTTACGTCCAGCGCCCTAGACCACTCGACTACATCCACTCCCTAATAAAGGAGCTTCAATAGTCGTAGTGTTACCTTGTCTCGTAAGGCAAATCTAGGGATAGGCGTAAGACATGTGTATAAGCGTGTGTAGATGGTATATATATACTTAATATTATAATTTGACAGCAATCTAACTCAGCAATTTTTAATATATTGGATAGGATAATGAAGAATTATTCACTATACAGTCACAGGAAATAAAGTATATTATACAAACGTCTAGAAGCAAGTGACAACCATACAATATATCTGTCCCACTGGATCTCAAAGTTACTTTAAAGGATACTAGGTTAATACTAAATATTATATACGTCTGAAAATTAAACCAAACAGTGTTAGAATTAGATTTTAGAGCTGTCAAATTTTTGTTCTTCCCTCGACGGGATTTGAACCCACACCATTGTTACACTGCAGCACCATTCACTTAGCCTTACGTCCAGCGCCCTAGACCACTCGACTACATCCACTCCCTAATAAAGGAGCTTCAATAGTCGTAGTGTTACCTTGTCTCGTAAGGCAAATCTAGGGATAGGCGTAAGACATGTGTATAAGCGTGTGTAGATGGTACATATATACTTAATATTATAATTTGACAGCAATCTAACTCAGCAATTTTTAATATATTGGATAGGATAATGAAGAATTATTCACTATACAGTCACAGGAAATAAAGTATATTATACAAACGTCTAGAAGCAAGTGACAACCATACAATATATCTGTCCCACTGGATCTCAAAGTTACTTTAAAGGATACTAGGTTAATACTAAATATTATATACGTCTGAAAATTAAACCAAACAGTGTTAGAATTAGATTTTAGAGCTGTCAAATTTTTGTTCTTCCCTCGACGGGATTTGAACCCACACCATTGTTACACTGCAGCACCATTCGCTTAGCCTTACGTCCAGCGCCCTAGACCACTCGACTACATCCACTCCCTAATAAAGGAGCTTCAATAGTCGTAGTGTTACCTTGTCTCGTAAGGCAAATCTAGGGATAGGCGTAAGACATGTGTATAAACGTGTGTAGATGGTACATATATACTTAATATTATAATTTGACAGCAATCTAACTCAGCAATTTTTAATATATTGGATAGGATAATGAAGAATTATTCACTATACAGTCACAGGAAATAAAGTATATTATACAAACGTCTAGAAGCAAGTGACAACCATACAATATATCTGTCCCACTGGATCTCAAAGTTACTTTAAAGGATACTAGGTTAATACTAAATATAATATACGTCTGAAAATTAAACCAAACAGTGTTAGAATTAGATTTTAGAGCTGTCAAATTGTTGTTCTTCCCTCGACGGGATTTGAACCCACACCATTGTTACACTGCAGCACCATTCGCTTAGCCTTACGTCCAGCGCCCTAGACCACTCGACTACATCCACTCCCTAATAAAGGAGCTTCAATAGTCGTAGTGTTACCTTGTCTCGTAAGGCAAATCTAGGGATAGGCGTAAGACATGTGTATAAGCGTGTGTAGATGGTACATATATACTTAATATTATAATTTGACAGCAATCTAACTCAGCAATTTTTAATATATTGGATAGGATAATGAAGAATTATTCACTATACAGTCACAGGAAATAAAGTATATTATACAAACGTCTAGAAGCAAGTGACAACCATACAATATGTCTGTCCCACTGGATCTCAAAGTTACTTTAAAGGATACTAGGTTAATACTAAATATTATATACGTCTGAAAATTAAACCAAACAGTGTTAGAATTAGATTTTAGAGCTGTCAAATTTTTGTTCTTCCCTCGACGGGATTTGAACCCACACCATTGTTACACTGCAGCACCATTCGCTTAGCCTTACGTCCAGCGCCCTAGACCACTCGACTACATCCACTCCCTAATAAAGGAGCTTCAATAGTCGTAGTGTTACCTTGTCTCGTAAGGCAAATCTAGGGATAGGCGTAAGACATGTGTATAAACGTGTGTAGATGGTACATATATACTTAATATTATAATTTGACAGCAATCTAACTCAGCAATTTTTAATATATTGGATAGGATAATGAAGAATTATTCACTATACAGTCACAGGAAATAAAGTATATTATACAAACGTCTAGAAGCAAGTGACAACCATACAATATATCTGTCCCACTGGATCTCAAAGTTACTTTAAAGGATACTAGGTTAATACTAAATATTATATACGTCTGAAAATTAAACCAAACAGTGTTAGAATTATTAGAGCTGTCAAATTGTTGTTCTTCCCTCGACGGGATTTGAACCCACACCATTGTTACACTGCAGCACCATTCGCTTAGCCTTACGTCCAGCGCCCTAGACCACTCGACTACATCCACTCCCTTGTTATATATACACGCTTAGACACATGTCTTATGTCTATCTCTAGATTTTCCTTGCGAGACAAGGTAACACTTCGACTATTGAAGCTACATTTTTTTATGGAGCGGATGTGGTCGAGTGGTCTAGGGCGCTGGACATAAGGCTAAGCGATTGGTGCTGCAGTGTATCAATGGTGTGAGTTCAAATCCCGTCGAGGGAAGAACAAAAATTTGACAGCTCAAAAATCTAATTCTAACACTGTTTGGTTTAATTTTCAGATGTATATAATATTTAGTATTAACCTAGCATCGCAATGGGACAGATATGTAGTATGGTTGTCACCTGCTTAGATGCTTATATAGTTTACTTTATTTCCTGTGACTGTATAACGAATTCTTCATTATCCTATACAATATATATATTAAAAATTGCTGAGATGGATTGCTATCAAATTATAATAATAAGTATATATGTACCATCTACACATGCTTAGACACATGTCTTATGTCTATCTCTAGATTTTTCTTACTAGACAAGGTAACACTTCGACTATTGAAGCTACATTTTTTTGTGGAGCGGATGTAGTCGATTGGTCTACGATGCTGGACATACAACGTAAGGCTAAGCGATTGGTGCTGCAGTATATCAATGGTGTGAGTTCAAATCCTGTCGAGTGAAGAACAAAAATTTGACAGCTCAAAAATCTAATTCTAACACTGTTTGGTTTAATTTTCAGACGTATATATAGACTCAGATCGACGTCAAGTCTCTAATTGACGCCCACTCCTCAAATCGGCATCCACTTACGTCATGTTCTCACCCCTTGGATAAAGTAGTCCGTTAATTTAGGTGAAAAAGATTTTCTATCTTACCCCGGCTCCAGGGTAAGACAAGCTACATGCCGTTTTTCCCGCAAAATTGTTTTCCCATTGTCGAATTCTATTGTCGATATATAGTGTCTTGGCAATATTTTAAATGTATTTCACAATAAAATACAATGTATTTTATAAATATATTATAAATGCTACTACAACAGCGATAATATTTGACGTTGGTCAAAGGAACATATTTTTTTTATTTACGTTAGTTACCTAACAAGGGAGAGCACTCTATATTTTCTCAACGTAAAGAAATATTGACACGATAGAAAGAGATGAGAAAAAGAGGCAAACATCGTGAAAGGTGCAAGATTTTGTTATTGTAGAATCTATCACAAGTTTGTTAACTTTATTATTTTGAACCTCTTTAAAGTTGTAAAATGAAAATCTTGTATTATTTTATTAAGTAGCATTTTGGTCCTGTGATACTGTTCGCAAATTAATGTGCCAAACTACACAAAAATTAAACAAACATTGACACGGTAAAAAAGGGGTGAGAAAAGAGTCAAATACCGTAAAAGGTGCAAGATAGTAATATCTGTGACACCCTCGGGTAAGATTTAAATCGTATCAGACTAGGACAAGCCTCGTCCGATACTATTTAAATCTTACCCTCTGGTGTCACACTGAAATTTTACTATCTTGCACCTCTCCCAGTGTTAGACCCTATATATTTCAAATCACGGTCCGATTTAAGGGTATTCTCATATCGGCGTCCTTTTCAAAATTCTCAGTTCTATTGCCGATTTATCGTTAGCAAATCGACATCCTTTTCAAGTTTGTACATCATCTGCATCATTGCATATTATATCAAATGAATGCAAAGCCTCAAAGTTCCTAGCATAAATTCAGCGCGCCTGACCCGTGTTTCGTCTACAAAAAAGCCACCAGCAACCCTCTTATTTAAATAAGTCTGAAAGCAAAATCTAATGCGACATTGAATGGAGATGAAAGTCCAAAATTCAAAATGATGGATGCTTTCAAGCAGTTTTTATGTAGATTTTCATATTCTATTATATGTTTCCTTGTTAGATTATTAATATTTGTGCAGCCTGAAATATGTGCTATAATGCTCATTTTCCTGTTTTAATAGTTGTATTCGGGACAAATCAATGAAACAAAGCGACATACTGTAAATTGAGAAATGAATATAATGACAGTTTTGTTTTGCGTGTGTTTTTTAATCTTTTATTTAAATTTGTTGTTACTTTTATTTTGGCGCATTTTTCCACTTTCTAACATCATCAATAGAGTTATTATCGAAATAATAAGTGTTTTCAATGATTCCTCAAATTACACAATAAGATTTTATCTACAGTAGCTATAAAAAAAAACATAGGCAATTCATGTCATCAACAATCACTCAGGCCAAACAAAAAAATATGTGTGTTTACGGTCACATGTAAAAAAAATCTAGGGTCCGTTGGTCGGCATTAATTTTTTTTTTATTATCAGCAAAACCGGAAATAGATGTTACCGGTTCCGGAATCCAATTCCGGTATTTCATTTTCGAAATTTTCGGTAAACCGTTATTTGTTGAAGCTGTTTTATGACGAGTTACGCAGTTTTTCTACCTTCTTTGCTCTCAATTTTGACAGAAAGCTAGCGGTTGAATAAATAAAACATTGCTGCTGATTACAGAACAAAAATGGTCATCCGAATTCTGTGTAAAAATTGATAGGGTCACTAGCAAAAATTAGTCGAATAATTGCTGATAAAAAAGGCGTTGAAAGATAGGGTCGGTCGAGTGACGTAAACACACATATTTTTTTGCTTGGACTCATCTGGAATCTGGTCTTGTCACCTCTCCATCAATGCTTCAAAAACCTGCCCTAACGGGTGTGACGTCATTAGAAGCATACGTCAGTGACGTCATTGGAAGTCGATTTGAGAAAATGAGAAACAGCCATATATTTGAGAATTGGATGCCCATTTAAGGATTGGACGTCAATTAGAGACTGAATGTCGATCTAAGTCTTACATATATATTAATACAATGTATATATATTATATATGGTTGTATGGTTGTCACTTGCTTCTAGACGTTTGTATAATATACTTTATTTCCTGTGACTGTATAATGAATTCTTCATTATCCTATCCAATATATTAAAAATTGCTGAGTTAGATTGCTGTCAAATTATAATATTAAGTATATATGTACCATCTACACACGCTTATACACATGTCTTGCGTCTATCCCTAGATTTTCCTTACGAGACAAGGTAACACTACGACTATTGAAGCTCCTTTTTTAGGGAGTGGATGTAGTCGAGTGGTCTAGGGCGCTGGACGTAAGGCTAAGCGAATGGTGCTGCAGTGTAACAATGGTGTGGGTTCAAATCCCGTCGAGGGAAGAACAAAAATTTGACAGCTCTAAAATCTAATTCTAACACTGTTTGGTTTAATTTTCAGACGTATATTATATATATATATATATATATATATACGTCTGAAAAATTAAACTAAACATTGTCAGAATAATATTTTATTTATAGTTTTTATTTAGATATGTATTAGAAATTCAAGAATTTTATTCGGGCCAGTAAATTCTAATTTTTATTATGAGGACATAAAAGCCATATTTTTTCCTCTTTCAGAACAACTGTTCACACTTCATATAGTTATGGGAGTAACGAGCATTGATTTTGTGTTTTAGGGATATCAATATTTCTTTTTTCAATGATTCTTCTATTACATTTTGAAACTGTTCCGACAGTATGGTATTTTTTTTTAATCATTCCTATGAAGTGTACTCTAGATCTAAACACTTAAGTTTCCTCACTCAAAATTGCTATGTAGTATTCTTTACTCTTTGATTGGCTGATTAGTTGTAAAGCAAAATAATGTCCATTAGGACAACATTTCATAGATTTGTAATATGAAATGTTGTCCTAGTTTATGAAAAATTATCCCAATCTAATTATGTTCTGAAGTTGATGTTTCATCTTCAGATTTATTTGATGTATCTTTACTAGAAATGTTTTTGCCCAACAGAAGTGTCGATGACAACACAAATGAGGTCCTAGAGACTGATATTCCTGTAACTCCGCCTACAAAACGCTGTAGAAAAAAGGACAGGAAGAACAGGATTTTTGAATATTACTAGATATAACGATAAAAAAGACGTCGGATGTCCTGTTGTGATAGCTGCTGCCATTCCCCATGCAATGTAGCTTTCAACTGACGAATGTTTTGCACAAGAGGTTCCCTAGCCTGCATACGACGGCCTAACCTGTCCCAAATATGCTCTATGGGATTCAAATCCGGGCTCATGGCTGGCCATGGAACAGAAGTCACGGCTTCACTTTGTAGGTATGCGGTTACTACTCTTGAACGATTGGGCCTGGCGTTGTCATCGTTATACACAGGCCTTGTAGCTAATGGGTGGTTGTCGGAATGTGGGCCAACAACTAGTTGCAAGACGTCTCTGATGTACAGATAACCAGTTAGGTTCCCTTGTATGGTGACTAAATCCAGCTTGCAATCATGAGAGATACATCCCAAACCATCACTTTGCCTCCACTGTAAGGGACAGATAGCTGGATATTTCCTTGGGGCATAGGCTGTATTTTTGTGTCTCCAAACCCTCATCCGACCGTCGGTTACATGAAGCAGAAATCGGCTCTCGTCTGACCAATGGATCTTACGCCATGTCCTTAAATTCCAACCACGTTGTGCTAAGCACCATGCCAGACCTGTTCGTCGATGTCGGTCTGACAACAGTGGACATTTAATGACTCTCCTTGACTTAAGTCCCGCTGATTTCAGACGATTTCTAACTGTTCTTGTTGACAGACGTCTATTGGACAGCCAGTATTGTTTGAGTACGGGACAGGTGGCGAATAGCATCCGTCTAACCAAACGCTACAATGCCATGTCGTCACGATCAGATGTTACCCGTCGTCTGCCAGATCTTGGGAAGTCTTTCACATTGTTGGTTTGTGTGTGTTTCCTCACCAGTCGGCTGACTACAGAATAGTGGTAGCCCATCTGACGTCCAATAGCTTTGAAGGACATCCATGTTGTATGCATGCCGATTATTTGCCATTTTTGTGCTTCTGATATTCGCCTTCGTACCATGCTTACTGAGAAGGAATGACAATTTTAAAACACCGGACTTAAATACCCAAACTCGAAGCGTGAACACACTGCATTTTGAGTAATGCGTGAGAGGCATGGTTCACGTGCATGACTAGTCGATATTAGATATAATGGTCACACCTGTGTGAGAACATCATTTTAATGGAGCATTGTTCTTGATATTATCAATATAAATATTAGAATCTAAACTTAGTGTAACTTATTATGTTTTAATATATCAGGGGTACTTAACCTTTTTCTTTGTGTATATATAGGATCACGTGACATATCAGGAAAGGGGATCAAGTAGGATTTTAATTAGACGTGGATCTACAGCACTCGACGTAAGCACGCTAATCATTCCACCACTAATGCTGTTCTCTGTCGTAATCGGTTATATGGTGGTGATTCGAAAATATAATATCAACATAAGACATAAATATTATGAGACTAAACATACCTCCAACTTTGTTTGGAAATGATAGCAGTAAAATGCAGAAAATAAGAGCCATTCTACAAACAAAATATATAGTCATTGAGATAAATGGTGCTTGATATTAGCATTTAATTGTTCTTATTTAAATGCCTTATCCAATGTATCATCAACAATTCGTGTACACGTCCGTGCGCCTCTCATTATGGAAGTTACTTTGCATTGGTATTTAGTCCTACCATTGATTATCGTTCTTTAAGTACAGCGTGTCCTTTTCGAAAAGGCAGCAAGCAGACAGGTCAGGTTTTTTGTTCATCTTAAAAATTGATCGACAAATTTATAAAGCTTAGTTGATATTGTAAACATGTCCTTTTGCATGGATCTTAGTCATATAGGTATCCATTGGAAAACAGTCGTTGACCAGGAAACATTGGATGATCTTGTATCCAATAGTTCAATCCCGTATACTGATTTTACGTCTTTTATTGTGAAGTATATTGTAAAACGTTAGCAAGACAGTTGGTACCAGCAAATTTATAAAAATATTCCACGAAATACATTCCATAGTTGGCAAGACTCCTTGTTCTTTCTGTCATAATCGGAAGGAACAATTAGTCTTGACCAGATGTCGTATATGTAATTGTAGACAAGTAGTTTACTCTTAGTTATCTGCTTTTTTATGAGGAACGACCGGAATGTGGTCCGAGTAATTCCAATTGTTCAATAAAACATGTTTTAATAGACTACGTAGATGCTGCCGATGTTCGTCAGACATTCTAGAATGTTAACAATTGATATAATTTGCTAACAAATGTCGCTAGCGACACAATTTTGAAATTTTGAATAAAAACTGATTAATATATATAGGCAACAATAAGCAAAAAAATATTTAGGATCATGGTGAAATATAACGAAAACAGGTTAATGCATGTCCTATAGTCGTGTACAGATGTAGAAATGTTCTGCCTAAATGGATAGCCTCTAGGCAATAAGGCTGTGTGTTTTCATCAGTATATATGTATTGTTGTTTGTATATAAACACGACTACAGCATGTATATATAGAAAACAACACATTAAAAGCGTAATAATAAAGATATATCAATTAAATTACCTTTATGCTCTAATATCTAATATGTGCGACAGTCAATGAATCTGGGTGGTAGTTGGAGGCTTGGGTTTGATCTCAAATTACCTTTGTACTTCAAAATTGTATTTCCTGCGAAAGTGAAAGTAAATGTTTGGAAAATTGAATTTTCGTGAAATAGCTATTGAATGAATCCATTGTCATGTATATACGTAATCTGTTTCTTACGATCCGTTGCTCTTCATTGATAAAAACATATGGTATGAAACCAGTCGTTGATCTGTAATCATCAATATCATCCCTTTATTTGTTACACCTTAAAACAACCATCTAAACATTATGCTTATTTTCAATAATCTTTTCATGTATCAGGCTTATCCAGATCATGATTCATAACATATTAGGCAACATTTGATTCTCAATGGGGGATAAACTTGGACTTCTTTAAATATGGTTTTCGACATTAAGAAAAAATCCACTATTAATTAAAAAAAATATTTGGGCTTGATCAGGAAACAACATATATATTTTTTAGATGATAAACAAACAAATAAAAATTGGCTGTAGATAGATATCCACACCACTCCACAGATAATCAAGTAGTTATTCCCTTAAATTTAGACATCCCCTTTCATAATTATTTATCAAGAAGGGTAGACATATTATCTAAATGTACTAGTAAGCTGAACAAATGATAATTTCTATTCATACAGTATCTTGTCATGACTGATTTTTTTATACTTATGTAGAGCAAAGATATTTTTATATCAATAGATGTTTTATAATCTAAGTTGTACTAAACATGTAACTGTAGATAAATTTATATATTTTGGGTCTAGCACAATGCCCGGGAAAAGTATAAATTAATGTTTTTTTTTCCATATACATTGTATTTTATTTTATTTTTTCTGTGTCTTTGTTTAACAGTTCAGATATGTACAATGGTCTTTGTATTTTCTATTAAGCAGTCACCTGTCTTAGAATGTCACTTTTTTCTTGTCCTGTCATAGAAAATGTTATATGAATTGAACCTCTTCTAAGCGGTCAACTGTCTTAGAAGACCACTGTTTCTTGACTGTACATACAATATTTACATTACAGCAGGAGGAGCTAAGTATTAGCCAAGGGAATATCTGATCTGTTGATTTTTTCTTATAAATCTACATAACTTTTCTATTTTTTTTTTCAGAAGTGAACATAATTTGCTTGAATTTTAAGATATTTGGTATTATTATTTGGGTTCGATTTTCAGTAAAAGAAATGAAATTCCATAAAATAGTGATATTATAAAGGTAATTATCAATAAAACAATTCTTGATTAACTTTACCTGATTAATTTCAATTTAATCAGTTAGGCACTTTACACTTTATAAATAAGCATAACAATGAACAAAATGTGGGAATATATATTTTTAAAGTATTTTATTTTTTGTATTAATTCATAACCCTCCTTTTTGAATAAGGATGAGTTTTTATCGTTTAGATCACCATCAATATAAAAACAAATACAAAATATGACTGGGGGTAACTAAAGATATTTATTGAATAAAATTTGAATCCTCAAAACCTGTCGGTTTAATTTGCCCGGCCCAAATTTCTATTTCTTCTTATGGTTGTATTTACCAATACTATTTTGTTTCTTTGACATGCTTTTGACTTTGTATTTTTTCTGTGTATATGTATACCTATTATATCTCTTTATTATTATTATGACCTGTCAATATCTATTTCATCCTCTTGGCATTGGGTATTACTGGTAATTATCATAATAGTCTGTTTAAAATATATCTTGACTAATTATATATATATATATAATTCACTTCCAGTAGATATTATATGGACATATTATATAAATGTATACTAGCCTCATTGTTATGCATTACAATCATATTAAAATTAGTGTAAAGATATATTTATATATTAAATATGCTTTTATGTTTCTATATTTCAGGTACATGGATATCAATTTTGGTTCAATATTGTGTATTAGGGAGAAGACACAGTCAAGACATACAAATTATAGGAGGACCTTAAAAATGAACATTTCAAAATGTTGTTTTAATTATTGTGAAATATAAATTGTATATTATGGCCTTTAGTCTGAAACATACATATATATTACAAAATTATAGATATATGAAATGATTGTAATGTATTACTTGTGTAGATCATCAGTAAATTAGTGCAGGCATACAGAGAAAGCCATGAGAGCAAATATAAAAGGCTAGCACAATACGGAACATTCAATTTGAGAATGTATGTCATAGATTAAGAATGAACTCACATGTTCTAGTCTGACATGATATTTTTCTTGGTCATATATAATTGAATTTTTCTGTTGAGATCTGTAGGTGAAGAAACTTTATATAGATCTAGAGAAGGCTCTCAAATATGCTTGAAAACAATTGTGTGATTTTTGGGGTCAAGCTCATAAGTGGAACATGACCTCAAGATTATACAGATTAATATATGCATATTCTGGATATCTTAAGGCTACATTATATGGTAAAAAAATAAAACTGTGGAAAAGAAAATATACAAAAAACCCTTTATAATATGAACTTCAAAAGTCAAGATCATATGTGAGTCATGATAGTCTCGTGGCGATGTGCATGATTACCAAATATCAGATTAAAGTAACAAAGATATTACCTAGACAAAGATTATGTTGCTAGCTTTGTGAATTGAAAAGTTCAAATAAAAATAGCACACTGAATGCTATAGAAGTCACTCTGGTAAAGGAAATGCCCAACAGTGATATTCTATAACTGAGCTAACTCATTTGTGATGTGTGTGATGGGCATTTACTCTATGCTCAGTTATTTGACCTTGAGATCAAAGGTCATGATCATATATAATATGGGGTGCATTGTGTCCTTGATCGTATGGCAGTTGGATTTGTTACTAACAACAATCAGTGCATATCACCAATCAGGTTATGAGGTGTACTCGATACAACATTATTTGATAAAGTTTGTCGGTGGCTTGCGACAGGTCTGGCGTTTTTTCCGGATATTCCGGTTTCCTCCACCAATAAAACTGACCGGCATGATATAAGTGATATATTGTTGAAAGTAGCGTTAAGCACCAGAAAACCAACATATATGAGATGGCAAGGTCACATGCAGGTCGTAATGATAAGCAACACATTGTTCATGGCAATATATCTGTATGCCACATTTGTCGTGATGATACATGACAGACCATCTTATGATAATACAGCTACACACCAAATATCATAAGTCTATGACAAAAGATAAAAAAGTTACAGCCATGATACGAAAAATTCCCTAAAATCAATTATTTGACCTTGATATATAAGGTCAAGGTCATATGAAGGTCGTGATAATACATGACAAGCCATCTGAATATAATACACCTACATACCAAATAGCATAAGCTAATGTCAAAATATAAAAAAATACAGCCTGGATAAGATAATTCCCTAAATTCAGTCATTTGACCTTGAGATCTGAGGTCAAGGTTATGTAAGGTCGTAATGATCCATATCGCAGCATCTTATGATAATACACCTACATACCAAATATCATAAGTCTACATCAAAGGATAAAAGAGTTACAGCTTGAATACGAGAATTCCCTAAATTCATGTTTTTGACCTTGAGAACTGATGTCAAGGTCATGTGAAGGTAGTAATGGCACATAATACAGCATCTTGTGATACTACACCTACATACCAAATATCACAAGTCTATATCAAAGGATAATAGAGTTACAGCTTGGATACCATAATTCCCTAAATTTAATTATTTGACCTTGAGACCTGAGGTCAAGGTTATGTGAATGTTGTGATGATGTAAAGTACAACATATTTCGATAATACACCTAAATACCAAATATCAAAAATCTATATCAAAGGATAAAAGAGTTACAGCCTGAACAAGGTTGTTTGAGTATAAATAGAATTAGATGAAGAAAAAGTCCTACTAAAACAATATGTCTCCCTTCAGTCCTTCGTTGAAGGGGAGACATTATTTGATCATATTAGACATTTAAATCTGGAAAACCATTTTGTCTTAATATACAAGTGTCTCTGAAACACACTGAGCGAGTTCTTCAAACTCTTGTAAGACCAACCTGCAGAAATAAATGACTATGCAACAATTTCTAAAAATTGACAAGAAAGTGTCAGAAAGATTTCAATATGCACGTGCATTCAAATGAGGGTGACGTCATCAAAATGCACCAAAATCTTGTAACCTTTGTATTAATGAGTTACACATTAAGCAAACTTTATGTTGATATAAAGTTTGATATGCTTAATATGAAATTTAAAAATCATCTGTTCTACCTACCTATGGGACATTATATCATTTATATTATATCCTTAATATTCTATGCTACTAAGTATTATATATACCATGGATCTTACGAATTAACTTAATTAAACAACCGAATCCGAAGGATGAGCTGGTTTAGTTAAGTTCATGAGTAAGATCCATGTTATATATGGTTTGTAACAGAAATCAATATTGGGTGCTTTCGTCGAGGTCCGCAAAATCATGGAATAACATAAAAATCATGGAATATCATCAACATCTTCATGTTAGACCATGGTTTGTAAAAGTTCACTATTTCTATGTTGATTACTGCATAAAAATATCAAAGGAACATGCGTATTTATCATAAACCATCATAATTCAAAACATTATATATACAGTATATTCATCAAAACATAGGATAATCGTTTGTGTCTTCTTTAAGCATTCCGCTATATAGCTTCCCGCATGTTGACGGAACATTTTCAACCAGAGCTCATCAACGACAGTGGATATCTGAACTTCTAGTAAATAATTGTATCAATGAAGTCACGTGTCCGCCTATTGTAGTAAACCCACTTACGTATCTGTTAACAGTTCAGGTGAAGAACGCCTTGTACTTGAATTAAGACACGTAAACAAATTTGTAGATAAACAAAAGGTAAAATTCGAGGGTGTAAATGAGGCGCTGGCTTTTGCAAATAATTCAAAGTACATGTATACAATCTTAAATCAATTAATGTAAGGGTTTTAGTTCAATATTGGAGATCGTTATGATTTCCTATTGTAGTTTATCTTGATAACAGCAGAAACTTTATACAGACAATCAAAATGTTGTTAAAATTGTTAAAAAGGGCAGTATGAAACCTGAGTTACATAATATCAGTTTGTTTATGTTTCCGTTATGTCTATAATATAATATTTTGTTAGAGGTTTTGATGATTGGGGTGTTTCTCAAAACATTTTATTTATTTTTCAACAAATTATGGGATCCGATCACTTGCGACACATTTGCAGACAACAAGAGCAAAAAAGTATCTACTGGTATATTCTTTTCTAGATTTTTTACAACGGGCACTTCCGGTGTTGATGCATTCGCTTATGATTGGTCAAAATATAAAAACTGGATTGTCCCTCCGGTACATTTGATATATATGACTATAAGTCTTATGCGGATGTGTAAAGCCCGAGGCACTCTTGTAATACCTAAGTGGAAGTCGGCCGTGTTTTGGCCCATGATTATAAATAGTTTTACAGATAATCATCAAAGTTATATCAAAGATTTAAGAGAGTATAAAAATCCCCACCAAACTATTCCAACCAGGATCGCAAGAAAAAGTATATTTGCTAAACAGCCTTTTCATAGCAGTGCATTAGTTTTGTTGATAAATTTTCATTAGAGACTGTTGTTTTATAATGTCACTCATTGTGACAGGTTTAGTATCTGTGTCACGCAGTGTGACTAGATTGTTGATATAGAGTTCACACAGTGTGACTAGATTGTTGAAATAGAGGTCACGCAGTGTGACTAGATTGTTGATATATATTGCACGCAGTCTGACTAGATTGTTGATATAAAGGTCACGCAGTGTGATTAGAATGTTAGCATAGAGGGCACGCAGTGTGACTATATTGTTGATATAGAGGTCGGGCGATGTAACCAGTTTACGATTAATAAAGTCACGCAGTCTGGCTATATTTATGAACTGAAATGTGAATGAATTTATATTGTGAAGAGAGTATGCTATACTAGAGATCGTTATTTAACACATTGTATATAAAGTCCTACTCTACGATTTTCAAAAGGGGAGGTAATAATAAACGAACTCTACTGTATGCTGTTTATACAATATAATAAGTAGAAGAATTAACTTTGCTGATATTTTTTTTTCAAGATGCTAATTATTATTTTTTTATTTACCGTACCAGTGGAAACAGTTTGAAAATTTTGCCAAAGATTCAAGGTTTACGAGTGTGATTCGTGCTTTACCGTCTATTGTCGAGACTTCAAAGTCGACTGATACAGTCAGTAAATACAAGTTTTATTTCGAAACATTTAGAAAATGATGTATTATGTGTTCTTTACAGTCTTCACCTGCGGCATCGACTACAGTTATACTTTATATTGGTGGAATTATTCAATAAGGCGTTAGTGCTGGAGTGCTAGAATCAGATTGCTATGCAATTAAACGGCACCATGAATTTAATCTTACTTCCAACCCTTGCGCAGACAATTGTTTATCTTTGGTCACAGCTTTCTTGGAAAACCTGTTAATGAAAAAAAAGAACCTTTTACGCCTGGAATGATGCGCTTAATTTTATTGAAATATGGTGATAAAAATGATCTGAGTAAATTGAGGGTTTGTGTATTATGTCTTTTAGGATTTTCACGCTTTTTATGTTATAACGAGTTGTCCATTATAAAAACGAAAAATATAGTTGTTCATGATAGTCATGTTGAGCTAACATTAGTTCAGAGGAAAACTGGTATTTATTGAAGGGGTATTATTGTAGTTATCGCCAAAACGGGGAATGATTTGTGCCCAGTCACTTGGTTAAAGAAGTACATGTATGTACAGTTGGCAGATTTAAATTCTAATCCTGAATTTTTCATTTGACGCTCTCTGTGTTTTTTAAAGTCGCCAAAAATGTATAAACTGAATACAAATAATTGTCCATTGCCCTAAACGAGAGCAAGAGAGTTTACTTAAGGCTTTAGACGATATCGGTTTTGATAAGTCGAGATTCAGCCTTCATAGTTTGAGAGGCGGAGGGGCATCAACTGCAACAAATCAAGGGGTTTCTGAGAAATTGCCAACAGCACATGGACGTTGGTCATCAGATAGGGCTATTTTAAAGATAATTTACAATCACAAATATCGGTCTCTTTGAATCTTGGCATACTGTTTTATCGTCATTTGTTTGATCGAAGTTACTGCGAGCAACAAAGCCTAATGCATGTGTTGTGTTTTTATATTACCATATGAGTTAGACATGAATTAATTTAAATTCGGACGAGCTAGCGAGGGAAAATTTAAATGTATTTCTTTCCGTTTGATAATGGGTTTTTCCCTTTAGCTATATATGTAAGATATACATAAAGTTGGGTAACCTGTTTGGATAGTATGCATATTCCAGGTTTTACTTAGTAACAGGTATGTTTTGCACAAGAAACAGTTTTGGCGGTAATTAGGGTGGTGTTTTATAATTTATATATAAAGGCCTGTTTGAATAATTTCACTATCGAAGGTGCTCACAGTAACTACGATCTGGACGTTAGTATAAGTTTTTCGCTGCAGAGTTGATTTGTATTTAGTACATTGTCATGTTTGTAATTAAGTATTAAATGTACTGTCAAATATTCGTCGAATTAAAAGTTGTTTCGTGAGAAAAAAAGAAGAAAATATACTGCGAGCAACCAAGCCTAATATAAGTGTTGTCTTTTTATTTGCCTATATGAATTAGACAGGAAATAATTTAAATTCGGACGAGCTAGCGAGGGAGAATTTAATGTTGTAGAACATGGGTTCGAGTCCCTGTTAGGTAAACCGAAAGACTATATAAGCAGTATTTGCTGTTTCTACTCTAGCATCTAAGCACGTGTTGGTATAGCAAATATTGTAATATTACTCCAATATTCTTAATATCTTTAATTTCAAACATATTATATCTGACTCGAAAAAACACTTTCACCATTCTTAATGGGACTAAAACCAAGACAATCGAAACATCAGCGACTGTGGTGTTCTTCCAGTTGGATTAACTGATAAGTATGCTACCTCATATACTAAGCAATAATAGAAGAAATTCAGCTATATCGTGTCGGTAAGTTTTTTAAGTGGAGACAACCGATGTACCCGCAGTAAACTTCCGACCTAACGCAATGCACTGGCACACATTATCACATAATGCTGTATCGAGTACACCTCGCCATGAGCGGGATTCCAACATTGCACAGAAAACTGAAGATCGAATACAAACCCCATTAAAATTAAAAACAAGAGGTGAACTCGGGTGCTCAGGAACGATAAGCAGTTCCGTCTCAACATACATGGTTTGACGCTTGAGCGATAAGTACAAAGACAATCACTAGGACTATGACCACGTGCTTCAGCACCTGTTTTGAGGTTCTAATTCTCAAAGCACTTAACGGCAATTTATAATAGGCCATCATATAATTTACTAATAGAAGACTTAAGGTTATATTCTCTTTCGTTCTAGTCATATGGGTTCTCTAAGTCTAAGTCGTTCCTCCTCTCATAGGGTAGTATATTAAAGCAGCTATCTTGTTCAGTGGAGGACATATTCGCGATTGGCGAAACCGAATAATTTATCGAGTGAACACGGACAATCGAAATCCGGACTATCCAGAAAAAAACTGGCAACATAGGGTACATTAGAGGAAGAAAAACAAAACAAAGCCACCACCATACTCAAGCAAACACACATGGCGTAAATAATACATGAACACTCCTACATACAACTAAAAGTAAAGGGCAATATTCCATTATACTACATGACACACGACAACACGATAGCTGGTCGTTGTGACGGATATCGCATAGTCGATGGAGCAGCTTTTGATGAATTTAAAAAAATATACTTTCGCAAATAACACAAAATAATCAACAGTATGCAGGTAAAATGATGCACATACGGGAAATGCATGTCAAAGGGATTGTCAAATAACACACAATAATCCGCAGTATACAGATAAAATTATGCACGTATTGTAACTGCATTTCAAAGTGATTGTCAACTAACACAGTATAATCCGCAGTGTGCAGTCAATATTATTGCACGTACGGAAACTGTATTTCAAAGGGATTTAATCCTAATTTTTCCAGAATATTGACGGAATGCTATGTACATATTGTCGTTATAACAGGAGAATACAATGCTAAGCGATATGCCTTTAGTCATCAATCCATTGCCATAGATTTACACTTGAAACATTTTGTCACAGAAAAAACATTTAAAAAAAAATGTTACTGGAATTTAATTAAATGCATGCAACGGTGCATTCAGGCTATCGTTTTAGAATAAGTTCATAAAGAAAGGCAAAGGACATGAAAGGCATAAAAAGTCAGGACAGACGGTTGATGTAAGCATATTGTACACATAACAAAACTCTCCTAATTTAATAGACTTCCGGTGAATTATTGAATAAGATAGGTATAAAACCTCAGTGCAGGAGGGTGATCTAAGCATATTGTTACACCATCCTCGTGTATTTAATAGACTTCCGGTTAAATATTGAATAAGGTATAGATTGAAATACTTTGTGTTGCTCGATTTTTTTTTCTGTGTGGTGTTTTGTAGATCATTGTTTGTCCCTTTGTCCGTTTTGGCTTGGTAATTGCATTGTCTGTCCTCAATCAATTTACGGCTTCCGGTTGGCCCTTTGGTATCTTCAAAATGTTCTTACTTATGCCGTAGGGGTCAGGAAAATGTGAACTTAGTTGAAGTGTTCACATATAATAATAGTGGTTGATTATTTGGTTTATGGTGTTTAACATCACTTTCGACACTATTTCAGTAATATCGTGGGGGTATGTTTTATTGGTTGTGGAAGCCGAAGAACCCGGAGAAACAACCACCAACCTGTCGCTAGTCAAGTCATGAAAATATACAAACACTGGCAAATAATAAACATTAGTATATGACTTTAGATAATGTCTTTTTCTGATTGGTTGACATCCTAGTAACGTTCTTTAATAAAGCGTTATATTCACCTCACCGGACGTAACGCGCGGTGAAAATAGTATATATTCACCTCGCGTGACGTAACGTGCGGTGAATATAGCATGCTAACGTCTTGCACCAAGCTAAGCCAAAGAAAACGTCGCGATAAAAGCTTATTTTAAGAGTGAAAGAAACATATAAAATGTGTCATATAATAAAACAATTAATGACTTTTCAATTCGATGGATTCCACGATTTATAAATCCTTGTCTCCACCTCATTAAAATTCATTAATTGTATAATATATTTAACACTGGAAATATAATAAGACATAGCATATCTTACTGGAAAAATAATTGTAAATAAACTATTTTACAAAGGAAAAACCGTAATTATACAACGAAAAACGATAATTCCTCCTTCATCCCCCTCAAAAAAAATTTAAGCAAAAACACACAAGAAATAAACCATCAAAGAAAAAGCATATAAATATCTTCTTCTTTTTCATGACACAAATTATGTCCAACGGATATTTGTCATAAATGTCTTGTAAGAAAAACTAATTTATAATCGACATGATTTGTGTGAACTTCTTTTGATTCATTTCAAAATGAGAGTCTCATCATGTACATGAATCGATCACCGGGAGAGAATATACTAGGCGGGATGCTTAAAAAAACAGCTGTGCAAAGGCAAATATAACGTTCATATTTACAAAGCAGTCCATAAGACTAGTAATCCATGTCAGTGCTGAAACACTGATCACTTAGCGGATGATACCGTGGGAAAACAAGTGAGTATTTCTTATGACAAGCGAGTATTTCTTAATCTATTGTTGTTCATTTTGTCTGTAAATTTAAAAATAAAAAAATCACCACCTGCTTTAAATTGTGCTAATCAATCTTTCTCAGTGTATCTGTTGGTATAACAAAACAGTTATTATCATCGTATGTGGTGTAAATCAATTTATCAAACCTCAAAAATATGTTGTTTTCCTTCAAACTAAAGCCATAGGGGAAACAAACTGGTGTGACGAATTTAGGCATTCACCACATGTACAGGCCATTATAGTATCGTATAATATATTCCTCAATCAAACTGTTATATTTATGTTAAAATATATACAAGGTTCCAATATTCTTAGCATAAGAAAAATATTATTTTGACACAATTATAGGTTACTCAAAATAATCACTTGCAGTACATAATGTAGTACATATTTTATCGATAGAGCGATATGAGAACCAATTTGCAGCAGTGCTGATTGATGGTAAATATGCAAAAATACCCTCTGCAGGAACAAGACCTGCGCATGATGCCATCCATTTCACTACACAGGAAGCATAACACATATATCCCCCTATAAAGAGAAACAATTCATGGAGCATTGTTAAATGCTAAATTTATAGACTTGGTGAAAATGGATGTAAATAGGCAAGAGATGTGATGCAATTTTTTTCTCTTCTGCAAAAACGATGATTTTGGGAGTCACGAACAATTGACTTTGTTTTTCTTTTTTTTTTCAGTCGTTGTTCTGTATTGAAATATTCCATTCACTGGAAGATGTCGCACAACCCTGGCGAGAGTCTATGTACAGAAATATTGAGTAAAACAAAACAGAACGTAAATAACTGACGTCGATGCCTATTAACATAGGTCGGCATCACAATGTGGTTATCCGTTACGAAATATCCATATCTTAAATAACAATAGATCTGTTACTTTTTACGTGGATGTTTTCTTACCTATATCACTGCAAAGATTTTATCGAACTTCACTGTATATGTGAGTAACACGGTGGTGTCTTATGAGAAGAGGAATCTGTTTACCCTTCGCGAGAACACGAGTTCACCCCCGGTTTTTTGTTTGGGTTCGTGTTGCTCATGGTTTAAGTTTTTGCCTTGTCCTATGATGTGCTTGCACGTTCTGAATTCCGTGTTGTGAAATCTGCTAAGATTTCTGCTTAAAACACAATGGTCGGTTCGTCTTTACCTCCAGTTGTTTGTAATGGGACTCATGTCTTATTTACGTTATTTGTGTTAGCTTACACCTAGTGCTGTCAAACATATATTGTGTTGTGTGTATGTTTTGTTTTGCCTGGTCTTGTGTACTATATATTACCATTTTCTCTGGATTGTCCATGTTTGATTGTACATTAGATATTTTAAATTTGCTAAGTCAATGCTACATAGACCAACATGCTTAGTTGATTGTGTACCGTGCTAGCTCACTGAAACATATTGCGGGTAGACATGTTTCCCCTCTCAGATATAGTATCCTGATTGCAGGCCAACAGGTCTTTGCTTCTCTTACTCCTCAATACCGCTTGATTAGAGGAAAAGCAGGACAAACCAATTGCATAGACCTTGGTTTGACCTGACGGGGGCTCGAACCTAATCTGATTTAAATCATCTATCATTGCCTCCCCTTTAGCTTAAACATATTTTATTAATCAATAAATATTGTACAATAAGATAAATTTCAATATGATATAATACAAATAATTAGAGGGATTCGAAAACAAGCTTAGAAAAATTTATATTAATTCGTTTCCCTGGAATTATATTAATTCGTTTCCCCTTTATTGATATTTCGTGGGACATCTATGTAAACATCATTGCGGGTCACACGTGAGTGTCCTTATGCCATGAATATATAACTCTAAATATAGTTATAGCATCTTGCGGTCAATCGGATGGCTCGCAGCATGGACAGCTGTTTAGTAACATTTTCATATTGTGGAGCAAACGTCATTTTCATTTGTTGGTACATATGTACATAGGGTCATTGGCATATGACCCGTGACGGGGTTTCCTTAGATCTCGCACGACACGACATATCAGTAAAGGGAATCATGTGAGAGATATTTCTTTATTTACACGTGGATCTACCGCACTCAACGTAAGCACGCTAATCATTACACCACCTATGCAGGTCTGATAAAATGAAAAACAAAAAATACCACACTGTCGGAACAATTTCAAAATCAAATATCAAAATCGAAACCACTAACACACAAATACATCCCTGCCTTGGTATAGCTATTTCAATAAACGTGGCGGGGTTAAACTATTTGTTGGCCCAATCTTTCCTCTTAATAAAATAATGCGGTCATGCAAGTTATTTCCACATGTGAGTAAAATGGCAATCCTCACGTATAAACGGGCGAACATTATGACTGTAAACAACGTGATGATCTTAAACATTACACATAATATATTTAATCTTGATAACACAGAAGTTTTCATATATATAAGATCAGTTATATTAAAGAGAGTCGATAGTCCAACCATTATCTAAATATTAGATAGTATACAAGGCGATCATAAGACATCGCCATGATATAGTTGAAATATTTCTGAAAGTGGCGTTAAACAGCAAAAATCAATCACAAGGCATAATAGTGAAACAGAATATCATTGTCAATAACATCTTTCATGATCTATAAGCACTGACAGAATATTATTCAACAAGGAGTTGATATCTGCTGGCAAAGAAAAACCTTTTTAAAGATAAGATGAGATGACTCTTTAAAATTCAGTGATTTTAACATATTAGCACTCATAATACTCAGGTGACGTTGTAAAAAGTCGTAATACAAACTGCAAGCTTGAACGTAGATACGAGTTGTGAAATAAAAACTCCATAGACGGGAGCATGAACAATAAAGAAGAAACCCAAGAAATTTAGTCAGTGTTGGCTCTCATATGTACTACATTATTTAAGGATGTAAATGAACATAACATACCCAAACTATACAGATTACTATGCAATTTTAACATGAAGAGTACGTAGTGTAGTGTAGTTGTCGTTTATTTTGTTATTTGTATCAAATGAAACTATGAACTATCGAAGTAGTCGTATTATTGTATCATAATTCATAATTCATAACTTAAAGTTTAATTTGTACCGGGATAATAACTTAAATGGGGTTTCGCGCTACATTTTCTGACTGCCATTCCAGTCGTTTCAAAAGCTATCTTATCCTTGTATGAAATGCGTCGAAAATTTCGGAACATTGTTTGCCCAGGATGTTGTACATTTTAGAACTTTTCGATGTTTTGATCGATTATTGGATGTGTCTGCATGTACCCAAAGGATACAGTATGTGACAAGTCATTTAAAAGTTCCGTAGAAACGATAAGAAGTGAAATTGAAGAATGATGAAAAAAATAGGAGTTGAAGCGAGGAAGATTAATAGTAATGGCGTCCCTTATTGCTTTTTAAGTGGGTAATATATTGACAGTAAAATAACATTCACTGGGGCAGATTTAGTGGCCGGGAGGAAGTCCGTGTGTTGGACTTGTGTTGTTCAAATCTTGATTAAATGTAAGTGTCAATTAAAACTTAATTGACACTTAACATTGCTTGAAATGTACATGAAATTAATTTCCACCTGAGTTTTTGTCGAGACTTAAATTTATTTGACGTTTGTGCATTCCAGTACAGGTGTTCTAACGAACGGGATTAGACAAAATATTGTTTATTTGCTGAATGACTTTATGGTGTTTAACGCCACTTTCAAAAAAATTTCGGTTATATGGTGGCGATTCGAAAATATAATATCAACATAAGACATAAAGATTATGAGACTAAACATACCTCCAACTTTGTTTGGAAATGATAGCAGTAAAATGCAGAAAATAAGAGCTGCTTTGTAAGCCATTCTACAAACAAAATATATAGTCATTGAGATAAATGGTGCTTGATATTAGCATTTAAATGTTCTTATTTAAATGCCTTATCTAATGTGTCATCAACAACTCGTGTACACGTCAGTGCGCCTCTCATTATGGAAGTTACTTTGCATTGGTATTTAGTCCTACCATTGATTATCGTTCTTGAAGTACAGCGTGTCCTTTTCGAAAACGCAGCAAGCAGACGGGTCAGGTTTTTTGTTCATCTTAAAAATTGATCGAAAAATTTATAAAAGCTTTGTTGATATTGTAAGCATGTCCTTTTACATGGATCGTAGTCATATAGGTATCCATGGGAACACAGTCGTTGACCAGGAAACATTGGATGATCCTGTATCCAATTGTTCAGTCCTTTATACTGATTTGACGTCTTTTATTATGAAATATATTTTAAAACGTTAGCAAGACAGTTGGTACCAGCAAATTTATAAAAAAATCCACGAAATACATTCCATAGTTGGCAAGACTCCTTGTTCTTTCTGTCATAATGGGCAGGAACAAGTAGTCTTGACCAGATGTCGCATAGGCCATTGTAGATAAGTAGTTTACTCATAGTTATTTGCTTAATTATGAGGAACGACCGGAATGTATTCCATGTAATTATAGTTATTCATTTAAACATGCTTTGATGGGCTGTGTGGATGTTACCGATATTTGGCAAACATTCTACAAAGACAATGCAACAATGTATACGATTTGTTTACAAATGTCACAGGCGACACAATTTTGAAATTTTGAATAGAAACTGATTAATATACATAGGCAACAATAAACAAAATATATTTAGGATCATGGTGAAATATAACGAAAACAGGAAAATGCATGTCCTATAGTCGTGTACAGATGTAGAAATGTTCTGCCTAAATAGATAGCCTCTAGTCAATAAGGCTTTGTGTTTAAATCAGTATATATGTATTGTTGTTTGTATATAAACACGACTACAGCATGTATATATAGAAAACAACACATTAAAAGCGTAATAATAAAGCTATATCAATTAAATTGCCTTTATCCTATAATATCTAATATGTGACGACAGTCAATGAATCTGGACGATAGGTGGATGCACTGGTTTTTATCTCAAATTACCGTTGTACTTCAAAATTGTATTTCCTGCGAAAGTGAAAGTAAATGTTTGAAAAATTGAATTTCCGTGAAATAGCTATTGAATGATTTCATTGTCATGTATATACGTATTCTGTTTTCTTACGATCCGTTGCTCTTCATTGATAAAAACATACGTTAGTAAACCAGTCGTTGCGTTGATCTGTAATCATCAATATCATCCCTTTATTTGTTACACCTTGAAACAACCATTTAAACATTATGCTTATTTTTTTAGTATCTTTTCGTGTATTAGGCTTACCCAGATCATGATTAATAACATATTAGGCAACATTTGATTCTCAAGGGGGGGAGGGGGAATAGACTTGGATTTTTTTCGGCATTAAAATAAATCCACTATTAGTTTGAAAAAAATATTTGGGATTCATCAGGAAGCAAAATAATTTTTTTTAGATGATAAACAAACAAACAAAAAATGGCTGTAGATAGATATCCACACCACCCCACAGATAATCGAGTAGTTGTTCCCTTAAGCCTAGACATCCCCTTTCATAATTATCTAACTAGAAGGGTAGAAATATTATCTAAATGTACTAATACACTGAACAAATGATAATTTCTATTCACACAGTATCTTGTCATGATTAATTTTATATATACTTATGTAGAACAAAGATATTTGTATATCAATAGATTTGTTTTAGTCTAAATTGTACTAAGCATGTAGCTGTAAATAAATTTATAAATGTTGGGTCTAGGACAAAAGCTCCACAGACAATGCCCGGGAAAAGTATAAATTGATGTTTTTCTTCCATATACATTGTATTTTATTTTATTTTTTCTGTGTCTTTGTTTAACAGTTCAGATATGTACAATGTTCTTTGTATTTTCTATTAAGCAGTCACCTGTCTTAGAATGTCACCTTTTTTCTTGTTCTGTCATAGAAAATGTTATATGAATTGAACCTCTTCTAAGCGGTCAACTGTCTTAGAAGACCACTGTTTCTTGACTGTACATACAATATTTACATTACAGCAGGAGGAGCGAAGTATTAGCCAAGAGAATATCTGATCTGTTGATGTTTTCTTATAAATCTACATAACTTTTCTAGTTTTTTTTTTAAAAGTGAACATAATTTGCTTGAATTTTAAGATATTTGGTATTATTATTTGGGTTCGATTTTGAGTAAAAAATAATGACATTCCATAAAATAGTGATATTATTAAGGTAATTATCAATAAAACAATTCTTGATTAACTTTACCTGATTAATTTCAATTTAATCAGTTAGGCACTTTACAATTTTCCCCAAGAAGATTACTTCTTTCTGGAAGAGATTACATTTAGATGGTTTTAATTAAGAAATAGTTCATGCCGGCCATACTTTATTGTTATTCAAATATGGGTAGGCATTATATTCATGAATATATTGAACATTGTGAAATATAACGAAAACAAGTTAATACATGTCCTAGTCGTCAACAGATGTTCGGTCTAAATGGATAGCCTCTAGTTAATAATGCCCTGTATTTTCATCAGTATATATGTATTGTAAAGTAATGTTTGTGTGTAAACACGGCTACAGTTTATATATATAGAAAACAACACATTTAAGCGTAATAATAGAGCTATTTCAATGCAATTACCTTTATCCTTCAAAATTGTATTTCCTGCCGTAGTGAAACTAGATTTTTGGAATGATTGTGTTGTCATGTACATGTACAAATGGTTACTGTAATCTTTTTCTCACGATCCGTTGATCTTCATTGATAAAAACATACGTGGGTAAACCAGTGGGTGCGTTGGTCTATGTCATATAAAAATATTATGTATGTGAAACTTATTTGTATTAACCTTATTAATATTGTACAGGTCAGTATGGGTCTGTCAAGGTGGCCTATTGATGAAGGGCGTTCACCAACGATCGAAAACCTACTATAACACTCCTGATACCTGACCTGGGTTTGCATCCTGATAATCATCTACGGTGTTCGGTTTTCATACAGACATATTTCTCTGGTTCTTCGTACATCTCTTCAAAGCCGGGATGGAGGTGTGGTGGTTATCAATTACTTGGTTATAATGATGGCTCACATATTTCTTTTTCCTCTTCCAATACAGTGCAGAGCTCTAATTGAGTACAATTGCACTATTGACCTTGCTGGTTGTGACAACAAAGGTACAAACCATATGTACAGGTGCAAGTTAAAAACAGTTTGGTGGTGCGATTATGCGATGTTGTAGCTCGGTACCCCATGTGTGAAGGCTGTTCCATATCCTTATATTGTCTGGTAAGAAGGAATGCCTGTAGATTGAAGTTCTGGCACATTGGACAAGGAATCACGCTATGCAACCTCTAGCTACGGATGATGTAGTATGCAGCTCAAGCGGTGGTATTGCTATTAGGTCATTTATTATTCTATACATCATTACAGCTTGACATGTTGTCCTTCTCTCGGCTAATGATTGCTTCTCTCTAGTATATTTAGCATATATGTTATGCTACAACTTTGTCAATAGTCGTTCATTACAAACCGGGCTGATCGTATTTGTACGCTTTCTAATCTCTGGATGTTGACGTTGGCAAATGGGTCCCAAACTGTAGATGAGTACTCAAGCAATGGTCTTAATAGCGTTGGATAGCATACAGCCTTTGTTATTTGTGGACAGTGTTGCAGAGTTCTTTGAATAAAGGCCCTGGTCAAGTATGTTTTGCTATGTTTTCAATGTGTGTGTTCCAGTTGATTGTTTTGTGGATGGTTACTCCTAAGCATATAGCTGAGTCAACTATTTCCAATTAATGATCATGTATGTCATAACTTGTGGGAGGTGGTCTACGTTTGTTTGTTACACGTCGATGTTGGCATTTACTGTGATGGAACTGTCTGATTCCCATCTGAGTGTTTTTTTCATGTCTTCCTGAAGTAGTTTCTAGTCAGCTTCATTTTGGATCTTTCTGTATAATTCACAGTCATATGCAAATAGACGAGCTGTCGATGACTGTACGTATTCTGGTGGTTCATAAATAAAGTGGAGTAACATGAGTGGCCCAGTACGTGAGTTCAAGGTTCTTGGCAGCACTACGGCAAATTATATGCTATAATATCTAATATATGACGACAGTCAATTAATCTGGGCGGTATTTGGAGACACGGGATGTATCTCCTTTCTTAAAGATTGGTACAACAAAGACCTCTTTCCAATCAGCTGGTAGAGTGCCTTGATTGATCGATGCTTGGAAAAACGTTGTGAAGGCTTCAGCAGGCATGGTGCAAGCTTTGTGAGAAGTCCTGTTGGAATCTCATCTGGACCAGCGTCTTTGTGGATGTTCAAGTTGCTCAATAATTTCAGGACACCATTTTGAGTAACATGAATATTATTCAACCACAGAATTTGAACACATTAAGGCACACTATTTTTTACAGTATTTGGACTACATCTGGGGTCAATTGTTGAACTTGTGATTAAGCTACTCAGATGATTAGCCATAATTGCACAATCAATTCCTAATCACATAGTTAATAAATGTAAACTAAGTTCTGTTGTTGAACTTTTTTTAATCAATGTATTTTCTAATCATTTGATTATCTTTTAATCACTTGATTAGCAAGCGATTACCCGAAATGCAGCTGGGCAAATCACATTGCCTTCCTGTTGTCTGTAGGTAAAATGGAGGATGAAGTGAACCCAAAAAAAAACTGCCCAGTTTGAGAAAGGCTATTATTGACAAAAATCCACCTAAGTTATACAATGGTTGGTGCCTTAGGACAAATGGAATAGTTTGTCATTCAATGTCAAGTGCACCTTTACAAAATATAGGTAGAAAGCAAATAAGGTAGGTGGATGTACTGCTGCAAAGATTTTCCTCCGTGGAGAGAATAAGTAACATGCGGCAGGACATTGAAGGAGATCTTGAGACGGGAGGCCTACCTAATTAACAAAATGCTATAGTAAATTCTTCAAATACATTATAGAGATGTCAGTTTATTCCTTTCAAAACTCCAAGAGAGAAAGCAAACAACAAGCAAAGTATGTGAATATTAATAAATCCATTAGTATCTAAGCTTATCGTCTTTAATACAGGGAATTCCCGGTGAATAAAAATACTTTCTAAATAAAATGTCATTTGACATCGTTTATCATAATCTGGGATGAACATCCACTAATCTTCTTTCCATCCATTCTCATCACATTGCGTCTGTCGTCGGTGCTTGTGTTGGCTTTGTACGTTAGCAGCCTCTTGTCAAAAAAGGTACTGGGCCAATATTGACAAAACTTGGCCATGACTAACATTGGGTGGATCCAATAAAAAATTGTGATTTTTATGTAGATCCCTTAAAAAAACATGGGCGCCACGGGGGATTTTCCGCTTCAGCAATTTTGCCTTTTTTCATCTTCTCTTCAGAAATCAATCAGCCAATGGGAACCAAGTTGCAGGAAATAGTCATTAGATGAATAACTTTCTGTTATGTGATTTTGATGCTGGTAAGATTTTCGACATGGCCCCCATCGACGATCATACTTTTGCATGGGACCCTATGAGAATTATTATAGTATTATTAGGAAATGGATTAACAGAATATTATAATATTAAGTCAGCGATACAGGCTCCTTTGAATCTCTAGTTTCTTTCCCTTAACTTGATACCATTTAACATGTCTCCCATGCAACCATTTTTTCTCTGATAATACTCAAAAGACCATGGGCTTTGCATTATGAATTGGATTTTTAAATGGTTTGGAATTATTTTTTGTTATTAACATTAATATATATCATTGTCTTAACTGTTCATCAGAATAATTCATCAACAGTGGATTTTGTCCTCGGAAAACATCCTCTTTCCAAGGCACCATCCCTATATTTCAAAATGCAGCATCCGCCATATTTGAACTTAATCAAGTGATTAATATTTAATACAGGTATAGGAGTTGTTTTATTTTTGTTACATTTCAGTCATATTATTAACCTTAATCACATGTTCAACAACAAACTAATTATTTGAATAGTTTTAATCATATTACTAAGCAAATTCAACACAGTGTTAGTGATAACGACAAGTTGAACAACGGACCCCATAATTTTATAATTCTAACTTTAATAGCAATACTAATGAGACATCTTACTTGTTCACCAAATACCATATAATCTGGAGTTGAAGTTTAAAGATGTAAAAGTGGCTTACATAATTGCATATGTAGCTTTCAATTAATTTCCAAATCCTCAAGTTTCACACCCATAAAGTATCATTGGCTTAACCATACTATGAATCCAGACAACTGGAACATGTCGTGACACATAACATACGCAGTAGAGGAACACAGTACGACATATCACAAATACAACATCTCAGCATTTACCGAGTCTGATTTGTATATTTTCCATAGTATCTTAACATACAATAATATATATTAATATATAAAGCAACAATTTTATCAAGGACTATATTTTTTGCTTGCAGAATGGCTTACAAGGAGGCGCTTATCTTCTGCATTTTACTGCTATCATTTCTAGCCAAAGCTGGAGATTTGCTTAGTCTTATGATACATATGTCATATTATATTTATATTGTATTGTCTTAATTCCATCTAGAGGTATGCTTAATCTGAAAATATGTATGTCTTATTTTTATACGAGCAATCCGATTGACCGAAATAGTTACATAGTCATGGCATAAGGACACTCACATATGACCAGTAATGAGGTTTACATAGATGTCCCACGTATTATCAATAAAGAGGAGGTAATCATAGATTTAAATCAGATTAGGTTCGAACCCCGGTCGAGTCCAACCAACGACTATACAATTGGTATGTCTTGCTTCTCCGCTGAGCACTTGTTATTAAGGAATAAGAGTACAACAGACTGGTTGGCAGCAATCAGGATAACATATCTGAGAGGAGAAACATGTCTACCCACAATATGTTTCAGTGAGCTAGCATGGTACAAATTCAACTAAGCATGTTGGTCTATGTAGTATTGACTTAATAAATATAAAATATCGAATTTGCAATAAAACATGGACAATCCAGAGAAAATGGCAATACATAACACACAAGACCAAGAAAAACAAAACATACACACAACACAATATATCTTTGACACCGCTATGTATAAGCAAACACAAATAACGTAAATACGACATGCATCCTCCTATAAACAGCTGATGAACCAAACATCGTTTTTGTGCGGAAATCTTAACATACATCACAACACGGAATGCTAAGCGTACAAACACCTATTAGGACAAAGCAAAAACTTAATTCATGAGCAACACCGACCCCAACAAAATCCGGAGGTGAACTCGTGTATTCGCGAATGGTTAGCAGATCCTGCTTCTAATAGGACACTGCCGTGTTACTCGTGTATAGAGTCACGTTCGGTGATAGAAGAAAGAAAACATCTACGTAAAATACAAAATATATATTGTTGCCGACCGTATGTTGATAGGTGTTTACGTCAGTAATTTAAGTTTTGTTTTGCTTTTCTCAATATGTCTCTGCATAGACACTCGCCAGGGTTGTACGAAATCTTGGTGTGCATGGACTCTATCAATACAAAAAACGATAGGAAAAAGGAAAAAACACAAAGTTGTCACCCCGAGGCAGGCTTTTTTCCCCTATGGCGTTGGCCAGAAGGAAAACAACCTCTTTTGAGGTTTGATAAATTGATTTTCACCACATACGATGGCAATAACTGTTTCATTCTTCTGCGAGCTACACTGGGAAAGGCTGCTTAGCATAATTTCAGGCACATGGTGATTTGCTTATTTTGAAATTTACAGAAAAAATGAATAACTGTAGATTTAGAAATACTAACTTGTTTCCACACGGTATGATCCGCCCAGTTGTCAGTGTTTCAGCACTGGCATGGATTACTAGTCTTAAGGACTGCTTTGTAAATATGAGCTTATTTTACGAATTTAGTTTGCTACACATATTTTCATTGGTTCTTCAACCCTGAATGTCAGCATATATTCTGAAAACAGATGGGGTATATATTTCAGTCCCCAAAAACGATTAAAACATGGACGACAAAACATTACGCTTCACTGAATCAATGGTATAATACGGAATAATAAATGTATTTTTACCAAATTATATGCTGTTTTTATACTCAAAACGGCTGCATGAACAAACAAATATTACAACGGTTAATTCCGTCACAAATACCTGATCGATTCAGCAAACTCCTATGTTCCACGGCTGTACCATCACAAATAAACAAAACGTTGAGCCTTGAAAAGTTTCGACGTCATGGGGCCACACCAAGGTTTTATTTACATGTTGTTAACATTTAAATTATTGAAACTGTTTCGCAAACCCGTTGTTTTGTTATGTGATATATTAATGTTATATTTATAAAGTTTATAAAATTTACTACATATGAAACTGCATTGATTTAGAAATTTAGTACACTATATTCTTTCATGAGACACTCTATGCATGAAATATGACGTGACACATATTTTGACGTCATTGAAGAATGACGTCAAAGGTACGGAAACGGACATCTAGAGATGCGAAAAATGAAAATAAAAGAGGCAAATTTATTTAAGACAGTTGGATGTTGTATTTAAAAAAACAATGGTTAAATCCAGAACCAAACTGTCGTATAAATTTTTTTTATTTATTTTTGTTGTTTGTTACCATTTTGTTTGTTTATTTTTATTTTCCTTTTTTTTTTACCACGTACATATTCCCAATTCATATTTAAAACCTTATTAAATATTTTGCGTCTTTTATTTTCATTTTCCGTATTTCTAGATGTCCCTTTTCGTACCTCTGACATTCTTTGTTCAATGACGTCAAATATTTGTCACGTGATATTTTAAGCACTGAGGTGTCTCATAAAGGAAAATCCTGTTCAATATTTCTAAATCAACACAATTTCATATGCAGTAAATTTATAAACATTATAATTATAACTTTAATATATTACATAACAAAACAACGGGTTTGTGAAACAATTTCAATAATTAAAATGTTAACAATAAGCACAAACTTGGTGTGGCCCCGTACCCTCGAAAGTTTTAAAGGCGGAAACTTTAACACACTTTCACTTGTTGATTGCTGTGTTCAAATTTGTAATGGTACAGCCGTGGAACACGGGAGTTTGCTGAATTGTTCTGGTGTTTGTGACGGAATTAACTGTTGTAAGAGTGTTATAATCACAAAATAAATCATCATAATTTACATCCAAAATGTCAACGACGTCCGTAACCGACGATGAAACATGTGTATTGGCTCTCATTTGAACAAGTGATGTTGAACTTGAACTGTTTTGTGTCGGCGGCATGAGTTGCAACCGGGAAGTACTGTGCGGTGGCATTATTGAGGATAGTTGAGATGGTTGCTCTCCACGAACAGAACTTGTGATAATGTCTCCCATAACTTATTTTTCTTTTGATGAAACACGTTGATATACTGCAACTGACGAGACAGATTTGTGTCCGGTAACTGCCATAAGTTGTGCCATTGAACAGTTTCTTCCGAGGATAGTTGCACCCGTTGCACGAATTGAGTGGTTAGTGTAGATATCTTTGTTGTTCATACAACCGTTTTGAGTTTAAAAACAGCATTTAATTTGGTAAAAATACATTTATTATTCCGTATTATGATATTGATTCAGTGAAGCGTAAATATTTCTGTTTTTGTCAACCACGTTGTTATTGTTTTTTGGGGCCCAAATGAGGGAGACCGAAAACGTACATATATACCCGTCTCTTTTCCGAATATATGCTGACATTCAGGGTTGAATAACCAATGAAAATATGTGTAGCAAACTAAATTCGTAATATCATATAATATTTTTCTTCGCACAACTGTTTTTCATCATGCTGCTTAGTATATTCTTTCTCGGTGATCGATTCATGTACAGGATGCGACTGTTATCTTGAAATGAATCAAAAGAAGTTGACAGAAATCATGTCCATTGGAATTTAGTTTTTCTCGACGTTTATTACAAATTTCCATTGTACATAATTTCTGTCCTGCAAAAGAAGATATTGATATGAAAGATATGTGTCATTATAATTTTAACGAAATAAATTACAAATAGTAAAAATAAATATGTTTAATATGATCATAGCATTGTTTTTCTCTAAATAATATTGGTTTGATGTTGTTCTTTTCTTGTAGTTTTTCTTTGATTGTTTATTTTTCGTGTATTTTTTGTTTTAGCTTTGTTTGTTGTTTTTCTGGGGGTTTTTTTGTGTGTGAAGGAGGAATTATTGTTTTCATTTTCTGATTTTGGGTTTTCAAACGTAAAATATTCTATTTATCCTTATTTATGACCGATTTTTGTATATTTTTTTGACTTGGGCATTCTTTGGTTGATTTATTGATTAATTTTTGGTGTTTAACGCCACTTTCAGCAATATGTCAGCTATGTCATGGCGGTAGGTTTTAATTGTGGAAGAAGTCGGAATACCAGGAGAGAACCACCAACCATGGACAAGCAACTGGTAAGCTTTATCACTTGCGAGTCGAGTGCACCTTTTTGTAATTTACAAAGCCGGGTGCGAACCCAAGCCGCATTGGTGATAGGTTTGCATGAATTGTTAGGTAATCTAACCACCTAACTCATTGAGCCACCCGGACCCTGGCATTCTTCGGTATATTTTATGCATTATTAAATGCATTTAACGTCAGTGCCGCAAGTATTCATATATCTAATTCATGTTCCTTAATTGTACAGACAAAAAATTATTTGCTTGAAATGATTATTGTCTACCAGTCATGGGTACATTGTATGGTTATCACCTCTATAATTATCTACGGTAATGTGACTATTTATGATCCAATAGAAAGCATTCATATGAAGTGATGTATACTAATATAAGTTATAGAAAGCATTCATATTAAGTGATGTAAACTAATATAAGTTATAGAAAGCATTCATATTAAGTGATGTATACTAATATAAGTTATAGAAAGCATTCATATGAAGTGATGTATACTAATATAAGTTATAGAAAGCATTCATATTAAGTGATGTATACTAATATAAGTTATAAAAAGCATTCATATGAAGTGATGTATACTAATATAAGTTATAGAAAGCATTCATATGAAGTGATGTATACTAATATAAGTTATAGAAAGCATTCATATGAAGTGATGTATACTAATATAAGTTATAGAAAGCATTCATATAAAGTGATGTATACTAATATAAGTTATAGAAAGCATTCATATGAAGTGATGTATACTAATATAAGTTATAGAAAGCATTCATATGAAGTGATGTATACTAATAAGTTATATCATGGCGTCGTGTTTATAGGTTTGAGAATATGGATTGTCGAAGAAAATAACCAGCCTGCGGCAATGTAATGGATATACTTGATCACACATGGTTGTATCGAGTACACCTTCCCATGATCGGGCAACGAACCCACAACTTGAATTTACCTGTCGTAAATTACAAGCCTGATATATTTAATGAATTTACAAGTTGTAAATTACAAGCCTGATTTTTTCTTCATGAATTTCCATGTTGTAAATTACAAGCCTGATTTCTAAAAATGTGTTTCCATGTTGTAGATTATAAGCCTTATTTTTTTTTAAATTGTACGAAATCGTATTACTTTGCTTTTAACTATAATTGATAAAATGTTTTTTTTTAGCTCTATGCTGGCTAATGTTTTTTTTTCATTTACAGCTATAAAGATGTTGCAGACCTGCAAAGGGGTATTTCTCCTCCATGTTTCTATGGTGACGTAAATAACAAACGGTAAAAGGTTGAAATATGACTCGTCTAAACTGTGAAATCATGGAAACATCTTACTCGAAAAAAAACTATAATTGTGTAGCTTCAATTGACTGGCAGGGCAGTAGTGCTTAAAATATACACAATCTACTGATGTACAGCTAGGAGATTCAATTAGCAATTAAATTAAATATGTTATTACTATTGCACGCTTAATATAAATGAAGGGCCGTCGTCATCGTATGGTAGTTCAATTTACAACTATCTATGCAATCAGTGAAAATCATCATTTCTCTGGGTCCTCTGGTTTCCTACATCAATAAAACTGTCCGCCATTATCAATCTGAAATATTGTTAAAAGTGGCGTTAAACACCACAACGCTATGCATAGCCCTCAATTTAAAATTGAAAAAAATACCATACTGTTGGAACAAATCCAAAGTCAAATATAAAAATCGTATTATGAAACAAAGTCGATACCTTACAACAATTCAACAACAAGTGGCTAGTTTGATGGGTCCGACATTGGCAGGTCGGTGGTTTTCTCTGGGTCCTCTGGTTTCCTCCACCAATAAAACAAGCTAGTTTGATGGGCATAACACTCCACTCTTAGTGAAATGATGCGGTCATGCAACTGCTTTCAGTAAATTAATAAGCTATTTATCATGATCGCCACCGATTTCTATAGATTTTTATAACTGATTGATATTAAATCTGTTACAGATATCCCTAAACATTTTTTGTCCAAGGAGTAATGGTCTTTAAGAAAGAAGAGTTTGAAGAAACCAAATGGGTAATCATAATCCGTACATGTCCAATTTTACCAAATGTAAACAGGTTCTGGTGATATATGGTTGAATATGCCGGTCGAAGTTATGTCTCTTCACGTGACATACTTGTCATACTGAGCTGCTGGTATGGCAAGATCAGTGCGAGGTATGTTTATTATGACGAAAACAAATAATAAGAGAGGTTTGAAGAATCAAAAGTGGTAATCAGAAGCCGTAAATCAGAGGACAGACAGACAATACAATGGCCAACCAATAGAGAACAAAAAGACAATCACCGATCTACAAAACATAACACAGAAAATTAAAGGTTGAGCAACACAAACCCAAATAAAACCGGATGTGAAATCAGGTGCTTCGGAAGGGTAGGTGATTCCCTCTCCATGTATGGTACCTGTCGTGTTACTCTAGTCTTGCTATAAACCAGGACTGGGTTTAGCCTTCATTAAATTTAGGTGTCAATGTAAACTTATTTGACACTTAAATTTACTTGAAATGTGCATGAAATTAATTTACACTTTAATCGAAACTTACATTTAATTGAGGCTTGTGCAACCCAGATCCGGTGATAAGTCATGAATGGTTTGATGACTTAGATGAATTAGTACTGTTATTGTTCACACCCGATTGGTATGTTGAAATATCTGTAAGCGAAGAAAGTGGTACAGGCATGTCATGCTTGCGTATACTAGAGGTATCATTGGCATAATAATGACCACTGCTCATTCCTGGTCACGAACATAATCATTTGTGAGGGCCCATGTGGTTCAATGAGTTAGGTATTTGGGTTACCTAACAACCCATACAAGACTATCACCAATACGATGTGGGTTCTCGCCCCGCTTTGTAAATTACAAAAAGTGTGCACTCGACTCGCAGTCGCAAGTGATAAATCTTACCAGTTGCTTGTCGATGCTCGGTGGTACTCTCCGGGTACTCAGGTTTCCTCCACCACTAAAACTGGTCGCCATGATATAGCTTAAATATTGCTGAAAGTGGCGTTAAGCACAATAAATCAATTAATCAATGTTCATTTTGCGTGTTTTTAGATTGCATCACAATGTTCATGGCTTCAAACTCTTATTCGACAAGACCTTCACGCGGACAGTAGCGTGATATTTACCAAATATGGGTGCTACTTTACAATCCTCCTTAAGTGTCTTACTCCCACGTGATAATCTTATACCTTTGTTATTGATAATCCCTTCAAATAAATTGCTGCTATGACACATTGAACACTAAGTTGCTCTCCACATGATGAAGCAGTAAAACTATCATTAGTAAATATAAGATTTGAACTCTCATAGAATGGCTGTTTCAAAACACAAATGGCAAAAATCTAGAAAAAAATTAAAATTAAACATACAGCTTATAAGATTTGCTTTTCTATGATATTTCATCTAATACACATTGAAGTGTGCAAAACCAACTGGATGTTTGTCTAATACACATTGAAGTGTGTAAAACCAACTGGATTTTTTGTCTAATACACATTGACGTGTGTAAAACTAACTAGATTTTTGTCTAATACACATTGAAGTGTGTAAAGCCAACTGGATTTTTCAAATGAACAAACAATACAATTTTAAGAACATTTCATTTATAGAAAAAAATAACAGCAACTTCTTAAATTCTTAAGCAATGAGATCCATCTCAGTTTGAATTATATGTTTCTGTTCATTGTCATAAAATGAGAAGTACATCATATATTTTTAAAATGCATAACAAGTTTGTACTTTTTAGAAAAAATATGCTTTGTTTGTGTTGATTTTTTTGTTGAATTTATTTTTCATTTTCTATTTTTGCATTACACATATAATACATTACATACATTTTTAGCAGGACGGTGTCAGTCGTTACCGATAAGCATTACTAAACATTGTCATAGTGTACATTCAAATACATTATTTGCTTGTGTTACTATCATTCTTAGTTTAAATAATTTAGTAGTAAAAAAATATATCATTTTCAAAAGTTCTAGTTTTCAAAATAGAAATTACATACTTCATAAGCTTAAAAGTGGTTTTCAGCAAATATTTCTCTATATTTATAATATACAATACAATGCATTACAATAATAGTCATTTTGGATGCACTTGTCCACTGTCCATATATATGGTGTATCCATTTATAATTTTTATTTTGAGTTACTTCCCTTATACCAATATTATCTTAAAGGCATACAGGCTGTCAAAATTGAATTTGCTTTATACTAACTGTTGCCAATATTTGATGCTTTATAATAACTGCAGTTGAAATTTTTCATAACATCATACGTAAATAGCCTAGAACGAAGGAAATACGTCGCTGTTTCATTTTCTTGAATCCAGTAAAGAATCCAATGTTTACCCGCGCAATATTCATTCGACCTGACAATAAGCTCATTCGGGAAAGCGTTTGCGCATGTGTGAAATTGTTTGTTGATGAAGAAAGTACATGACACAATTCGAATCGTAGAAGAACGAAAACATTGACGGATTCTATGCGGAAACGACACAAAAAGGAGGATTCAGGAGGCTTTGTGTAAGAATAAAAAAAAAATGCTACACCGACATACTCCATTTTCAACACGTAAGCATAATTTAGTATCTTTTTTCGGCCGAATCGTATATTGACAGTAGAATTGCATCGTATTTTTTATATATTGGTTTTTTTTTTCAGGAGAAAACGCTAGGTAATATCTCTTTTAAATTAGAGACTAAAATAATGAAAGAAGAATATGATCGGCAAGGTATGTTGATGGACAAATTCATAATATCATGTCATATGTGATAATGTATGTCAGTTTCCTGCAGTGTTTTTCCTCTGGGTACTCCAGTTTCTTCGCCAAGATAACTGAAGGTCATGCACTCGTATCAATACGTTTGGTGTCTGTTTAGGAAGTTAACTAAATGTTCTTTTTAAATCAATGTTGAAATATGTGATAAATAGATTAATGCATGCCCTTTTCTATATCAGGACTGTTATCATCCCTCGACCGGTATCGACCTTCGGGCTAAAGCATTAATCTATAAATAATACTAGTGAATAAATCTGAGATACAGTAAGATTCCTCTACATACCCATATGTATAGCATGTCTGTGTTGTAGATTGCAATTTTATTTGGCTAGTAGTTCAGTAGTAGGGTATTTTGTATTATGCTTAGATATGTTAATTATTATAATAAAGTACTGATATTAATTTTTTGTACATAGGATTATTGTACCTGTGATTTCGTTTAAGATTTGGAGGTCTCTGTGGTTGTGATCGTATAGTAGGTGGATTTACAGCAACCTGTGGAATCAGTGCCAGCGGTGAGTTCAAATTCCGATCATGACGAGGTGTACTCGATACAACACTATGTGATAAGAATTATCAGTGACTTGCGTCAGGTCGATGGTCTTCTCCAGTTACTCCAGTTTCCTCCACCAATAAAACTGACCACAATGATGTAAATGGAATATCGTTGAAAGTAGAGTTAAACACCATAACCCATCATCCTAACCTGTTTTTTTTTCATGAATGTGCAATGCATAACCACCGTGCATCTAGAAATATTAATATATAAAGAGTGATCACGACGTTTGTGTAATGTACTTTTGGTAAGCATACATTAAAAATGATGTATTCTTTATGAGTGTTATTGGTGCAAACCATCATATTTCGTTGTATTCATAGCTCTCGTGAATTGGCTCGCCCACAAATCACACGAAAATTGGTTCTGAACAACAATGAAAAACAAAACAAAACAAAAGCAAACTAACAAATAAACAAAAGAAAAAATAATAAAAAAAAAAAAATACCAACCCAAAGAAAACCAACAGCAAAAAACAAGAACAAACAACAAACAAAACAAAAAAAACAAAAAACAAAAGACAAAAACCAGAACAACCAAAAACTAAAAAAAAAAATAATAATAAAATATTAAAATATTTAAAAAGGGAAACAAAAATCTTTATATTAAATTTATATAGGTTTACAAGTACACATGTGTTTTGGACAGACTGCTTGTCTTAAGTTACACTTTGATTGGAGATCCAATATTAGTATTCATACCGATAAAATTTATTGTATTTTTCGAACCTTTTTTCGACTTAGAATTGCTGTTTTGAGGAAACGTTGTTATTGGTTGCTGCTTATGTAACGTTTATTTGGCAATTTGCCAGGTTGTTCAATTATTATATTTCTAACGTCATGGGTCGTGGTTGAAACACAAAAACATGCGTATTTATTGATCGGATAAAACCCTTGTTGACATTGTGAAAAAGACCGTGATCGTGATCCTGATATGACAGCCTGGTTCCCGTTGGGATTGCACGTAAGCAATTCAGCGATAGAGCAAACCGTTGAAATATTGTTTGTTGATCGAATATCCCCACTAATAGCTATACCGCCTTTTGAAGGAAATATTGTTCTGCTACCCGTGACATCAATTGGTGGTCTTATTTTTGAGTTGATATGCCCATGGTTATGAATAGGAGTATGAACATGATTGTGCATTATTCCAATTTGTTCAACGTTTCTAGTACTCGTCCATGGTCTGAATTTGATTTTCTTACTTATATGTCTTTTTTGACAGCTGACTGTTTATATTTTGATTGAACTCGACTTCGCCTCGTACCACCAACCTCTGGATTAACTTGGTGCTGAAATTAGGGAAGCTTTACACCAGACGGAAGTATTGATGGTGTATGTGTAGGTGACTGAGCTAGATGGTATGTTGAGCTAGTCTGCGCTGTTCCTTGACCATTGGACAATTTCTGAAAACTGTTCTGACCTGTGGTAGATATTCCACTGCCAATGCGGGTTGAGTTCTTGCTCGTTGCAAATGGTAAAGCTTTGTGTTCTATCAGTGGAACTACATTTGGTGGAATTGGCAATTGAACTTTTTGGTTTTGACTTTTAACATTTTGAGTCTGAGTGTTGTGTGTTCCTTTATTTGTTGAGTATATTTGCAATCCATTTGAAGCCGGAATGAAGCCTTGAATTTGAATTTGTTTTTGAACAGATGGCTGCCCTTGACTACGTGACAATGGTACATATTTAATATTGGAATGACCTTGACCACTTGCTGATTTAAACAGATTGAGTATTTGATGCTCTTTGACTACTTGTTCGTGGTAGAGACTCAATTATTGGTTGTCCTTGACTTCTTGTTAGTGGTAAAGATGTAATATTATTTCCATAAGATATCGGACTTGTGGTATGCCCTGATCTAATGCCTCCTACAGGTAATTTTATCCCAGGAACATTCGATTTTAGTTGCATTCCCGAAGACGCTAAAAACAGAGTCCCAATATTTGGAAGGTTTCTAAAAGCCGACGCTTCGCTTTCCACTTTTTTTTATTTTCAAAGGGGGTGGTTGTTGTTTGCTGTAGCTTTTTAGTAACGTCCTTAGTTTTCACGCCACTGGTGCCATTTTTCACATTGTTTGCTGTTTTAATGTGTAATCCATGCTGTTGAATACCTGGTAATTTTGATCTGAGGTCTAATTCCTTAATATGATTGATTCCCTCACCTTTTACCTGATGATTGGGAGGTGGTGTCGTTGGCATGTCATGGGTTTTTATATTTTCAGTAGTCTTACTTAGACTCCAAAGTTTCCAGAAGTCTGGTTTAATGCCAGGTCGTTTGGTGGTATCGTATTTATCAGTTAAATTTCCGGTTATGTGGTTGAATCAACATGATTTCTATTTATCAGCTGAATACGGGATGTTTGGTTGCATCTACGCCATGTCTAGTTTTTAAATGAGTACCCGGATGTGTATCTATATTACTATACTGACTATTTATAGATTGAATGTCCGAATGTACATTGCCAAGCCTTCTATTTATAAACTTATTTGAAAATACTGATTGTCTGATCTTGCTTGTATGTCCGACATTTGTCCATTGAAGTAGGGATTATCGTGATTTAGTTGTGTTGGCACTTGATTAACAGCTTTATAAACATGAGGACTTGGCCGTACGTTAGGTGCTTTGACCTTTAAAACAGAAGACAAGAGCTGAATGTTTGGACTCAATGTTTCTGCAGTTGTTTTAAAATCAGGTTCTATTGTATGCATTTTGAACTGTTCATGTGGCGTAATGGTGCATGCTTAGCGGAGAAGCAGCAAATACCAATTGTGTAGTCTTTGATTTGAACCGAGCAGGATTTAAACCCACGATCTACCGCACCTGAGTCGAGCACGATAACCATTGCACCATCGATGTTGGTTATTTAATATGCATTAGTGTTTGCAATCATAATATATAACATCTAACAAAAATACACAGTGCAAATGAAGTGCTCACGATTGTTAAGAAATCTGTTTATTTACTATAAAAACTAGTTGAACGTCTAATATTGTACCAGAGCCTATATAATGTCTCCTATTATTCTTATTTGAAGGACTTGATTGATTTGATTTGATTTTTGGTGCTTAACGCCAGTTTCAGCAATATTTTAGCTATATCATGGCGACCAGTTTTAGTGTTGGAAGAAACCGGAGTACTCGGAGAGAACCACCGACCATGTGCATAGTGTACTTTGGTATTTTATTCATAAAATTCTATCTGTTTTTTTAAGTGGAATAATCCCATGATTGAAATATTGTCTTAGCTTCCTTGTTGAGTTTACATGTTTTAAAAACCATTTAAAAACTATTTTATCTTGTGACAAGAAGGATTAAAGTTAAATGATGAACAAGTTATCGATACAAATTATATGTTTCATCTTCTTGATCGGTAAAGTTTATATTATTTTATGGAAACTGAACACATCGTATTAAATATGCACATATATTAGTGATTAGTATTAAATATGTACATATATTAGTGCTTAATATTAAATATGTACATATATCATATATTTAGATTAAAATACAGGTGTTTTGTATATGCATTATCAATGATTGTCCCAAGCTTATATCGCTTATGCCCTATATCGCATACCATATATCGTATACCCTGTATCGTATACCCCAAAAAAATCAAAATTTAAAAATTGTCCAATATTTCATAAAAATTTAAAAAATTTAAAAAAAATTTAAAAATTGAAAAAATTTCAAATTCTCAATAAAATTTAAAAATTTAAAAAAATTAAAAAATTAATATAATTTCAAAATTCATAAAATACATGTATTATCAAAGGCATGGTTGAAATATATGAATTAATGAACATTACATGACAAAATCTGTATCACATGCCTTATCAACTCTCGACCTTTATCACCCCTCTGGCCGTGGCCCTTCGTGTGATATAGGGTTCTCGGGTTCATACAGCATGTGATACAGATTTTGACATGTAATATTCAGTATATATTAGTGCTTAGTCGCATCATTGTTTTGAACATTTGAATCTTTGAGTGTACCCGATGGAGGTTATTTCAGAAACGCACTATTTGATGGATACGTTTTTATTGCGGGAAATTTTAATAGGGGTGAGGGCTATGGTGTTCAACGCCACTTTCAACAATATTTCAGTTATATCATGGCGGTCAGTTTTATTGGTGGAGGACAATTGAATACCCGGAGAAGAACACCGACCTGCCGCAAGACACTGACAAACCTTGTCACATAGTGTTGTATCGAGTACACCTCGCCTGAGCGGGATTCCATATCACAACGTTAGAGGTGATAGGCACTGATTGCATAGGTCGTTATAATACGATCACAACCACGACGAGTCCTTGGCACTACAAGGTGCGACATTAATAGAAGAAATAGCGAGAGAAAAATGGGATTGCCTATACCATTATAAGTGTTTGTAACAAGAGTAATACGACAGGTGTCATTTGTTGGACATTATCTGTTTACCCTTCCAGAATACATGAACTCGCCCCCTCTTTTAGTGGAGTTCATGTTGTTCTATCTTTAGTTTTCTGTGTAGTATTTTGTAGATCATTATTTGTTCTATTGTCTTGTTTACTTTTGGCCATTGTATTGTCTTTCATTCTTCAATTTCGGCTTCTTATTATCTTCAAACTATTTCTTTTGTGTGTATATAAGCTAATTGACATACAATATACCTATCGTTGGAGGAGGTACACTACAAGGTTTGGCTGGTTGGCTTCGTGGTGCTTAACGCCATTTTCAACAATATTTCAGTTATATCGTGGCAGTCAATTGTATTTGTGGAGGAAATAGGAGTACCCGCAGAAAACCACCAACCTGTCGCAAGTCACTGACAAACTATAAAATAGAATGTTGAAACAAGAACACCTCGCCTGAGCGGGGTTCCAACTCACAACGTTAGTGGTGATAGGCACTAATTGCATAGGTCGTTATAAATCTATCATGCGATCACGACCACGAAGGCCCCTTGTCACTACAAGGTGTAATGGATTTGTCAAAGTTGCAATAAAATGAGAAACAAATATACCACACTGTAGGAAGAGTTCCAAATTTCAATCGAAAAACGTAGAAAGAGGAAAAAACAACCAAATAAAAACAAATAAGCAACAAACCCAAACCGTTATCTTATATTTTTAATATTGCTGTTTAAAAATGTCATCTTTTTAATACTCTCTCTATATACTATTAAAGGTGTGGTCCATTCTTGTTACTACGAAACATATAATAAAGGAGTCTACTATAGACATCATGAGTACTGGTCGACTAGATGTTGTGAACATTCAGTTCCTGGGAACCAGAAACCATGTTCTGATGCTACTGGTGTGACTGTTGGAATTGCTATTGGGTTGTTGGTTTTTTTTATTGTTTGTGTTTCTCTTATATTATAATATAGAAGATGGAAAAGGAATGCTAATAAGTATTTTCTTCCGTAATTGGCCGTTTTCGGGTGAAGACGACCGAGGTAAGACGAGTCCACGTGCACTCGTCTTTACTCGTTGTGACATCCAATCAGAACGCCTCTAGCAAGAAAACAAATCGTTTAAATATATACCCTAAGCCTGGAATGTCACATTATATACCCTGTATGATAGATGAATAACAGATATAATACGAATTTAACCATTGGTTTTTTTCAAATACAGATTCCAACCGTATTAAATATATGTTTGTGTCTTTTATTTTCATTTTGTCGTATTTCTAGATATCCTTTTCGTACCTTTAACGTCATTCTTCAATGACGTCAAAATATGTGTTGCGTCATATTTCATGTATGGGGTGTCTCATGAAGTAAAATACTCTACTTTCAATAAAATATTAGTGAGAAAAGCTCAAATATCACTAGAAAGCTACTTAGTTTATTAGTCGGTGTCACAAAAGTCAACTTTATGTGATGTGTATTTCATAACGCTCAATGATATTGATCTGATAATGTATGCAAATTAGCTACTGATCAATGGCGGGCGTCTCTAGGAGTTCGCGATAGTGAAAGTTGTTTGTTTACGGAAGAAATGGGTACTTACATGCGTTGTTGGGAAAGCCCGGGTGATCTTCCACTCGTGATATAAATTGTTTTGTCTTCTCGCTCGTTCCGCTGCGCTCCACTCGCGAAAAGACATAACATTTCTATCACTCGTGGAAGATCACCCGGTCTTTCCCAAGAACGTATGTAAGAACCTATTAATCTTACCTGTAGTCTTGCAATGTTTCTCGTTATGGTGTTTAACGACATTTTCAACAATAATTCAGTTATATTGTGGCGGTCAGTTTTATTGGTGGAGAAAACCGGAGTACCTGGAAAAAACCACCGACATGTCGTGTGCCACTGACAAACTTTATCACATAATGTTGTATCAAGTACGCCTCTCCACCAGCACGATTCGAACCAACAACTTTACCATACGATCACGGTCATGGCCACCACGCCACTATTGTCTTTCGATACTGACAGAGTGTATAAAATATATTTTTTCTTCGTCTGTTTATATAAGTATTACCATTGGAGATCTAGTTATTATTGGGTCGATTTTACCCCATATACCAGCTTAAACCGGCCATATTTTTGTGCATGTCCGAAGCTAGGACCTGCATTTTCAACATCATATGCCTTGGTACTTTTTTGTGTTCAGTTAAGGTGAGAGCTGGCTGTGCGTTTTGTTGATATTGGTGGAATTGTTAAACATCACTGTTTAAATGAAGATTTAGATATTCTCGTCATTCTATTTTCGAGTACAACATATCTATTTCGTGATTCTGTCGTCATACACGACATATATTGACCTGATTCTATCGTCTTATACGACATGCATTTACCTGATTATGTCGTCTTATACGACGCACTGATGATATCTTCTTATACGACATACATTGACATAATTTTATCGTCTTATACGACATATATTGACCTGACTATATCGTCTTATGCGACATATATTGACTTGATTCTATCGTCTTATGCAACATATATTTACCTGATTCTATCGTTTTATACAATACTATTGTCCATACTTTGCCGTCTAATAAATGGCATATAATAACATTATTATGTTGTCTAGTAACAACATACATTGACCTGATTTTGTCATCTTATACAACATATTGTTACTTAATTCGGTATGCATAGACGGCATTTTTGGCCAGATTTGTTGTCTAGAAAACGTTTAAGCTGTCATAATTTTCAAATATAGAATCCTATAGATAATGCAATTGCTATTAACAATAATATTTGTCTAGGTCACCTTTACCAATTTTGCCTTTCACCTCTAAAGCCCTTTGGCCTTCTTGCTCCCAAAACGTTTTGATTATTTGGCTTCGCAATCACGAGGAAGGTTATTCTAGAAACGCGTCGTGTGCACTAATCTTGATATCTTCTATGTACACCTTTGGCATCTTCACACTTTTCGACTTTAGTTGTTTTGTTAAAATGTTGTCTTTTGAAGACTGTAATGTTAATTTCGGGATATTGCCGTCATTCCATGTTCTTGTACAACATATGTATTTCGTGTTTTTGTCGTCAGATATGACATATTTTGACCTAATACTGTCTGCTTATATGACATATATTGACCTGATTATGTCGTCTTATATGACATACATTGACCTGATACTTTCAGCCTATACGACGTTTATTGACCTGATTCTGTTGTCAGATACGACATATATGGCCATGATTATGTCGTTTTATACGACAATTATTGACCTGATTATGTCGTCTTATATGAGATATATATTAACCTACTACTTTATGTTTATACCACAATTACCTACCTGGTTTTGTTTATGTTTTGGAATCCGTCGTGATCGTATGGTAGTTGGGATTGCAACCACCTGTGCAATCAGTGCCTATCACCACTAACTTGGTGAGTTCGAACACTGCTCATGGCGAGGTGTACTCGATACAACATTATGTGATAAGGTTTGTCAGCTAGTTATGGCAGGTCGGTGGTTTCCTCCACCAATAAAACTGACCACAATGATGTAACTGGAATAACGTTGAAAGTGGGGTTAAACACCATAACCCTAACATGTTTGTGCATGATTGTGCAATGTATCACCAGTGTACTTCATAATGCGTCCAGAAATATTAACATATAAAGAGGAATACCTTAAATTGTGACCACGGAGTTTGTGTAATGTACTTCCGCTATATATGCATAAAAAATTATGTGTTCTTTTATGAGTGCTGTTCATGTAAAAATAGAAATCATATTTTGTTGTATTTATAACTCTCGTGAATTTACTCAACCATAAACCCCACGAAAATTGGCTTCACATAAAAAACAAAACAAAACAAAACAAAAAAAAACCACAAACAATCAAGCAAAAAATAATAATAATACTACTAAAATATTTAAATATTTATACATCAAATCAAAAACCTTTTAACAAAACAAGTATGTCAAGTGAATAATCTACATAGGTTTACAACTGCTCATGTGTTTTGGTCAGTCTGTTTGTTTTAAGCTACATTTTGATTGGCATCAGGTGTTCATTCCTTGTATAGCAGCAAACAGTTTAGAGTCAGAGCATTTCACTGTATATTTTAAAGTATTTCTTGGAGATCCCATGTTAGTATTCATACCGATAAAATTTATTATATTTTTTTAACGTTTCTTCAAATTAGAATTGCTGTTTTGAGGAAACGTTGTTATTAATTGTTGCTTATACAATCGTTTATTTGGCAATTTGCCAGGTTGTTCAATTATTATATTCCTAGCGTCATGGGTCGTGGTTGAAACACAAAGACATGCGCATTTATTGACTGGACAAAACCCTTGTTGACTTTGTGAAACACACTATGATCTTGATCCTGATATGAGTGCATGGTTCCCCTTTGGATTACACGTAAACCATTCGGTGGTAGAGCAAACCGTTGAAATGTTTTTAGTTGATTGAATATCCACAGTAATAGACATAATGCCTTTTATCTAGGGCATACAAGTGTGGTTCTGTCAAAGTTGGAGCAAACGAGTTTTTGGCGAGTGATTCACGCATTAATTCGCTCAATCTTTCTGGTCCGAGATACATTTTGACTATTTTTATGAAAGTGGAATAGCTGATGTGGCAGCACTGATATAATGGGGCTAATATTAATATTTCGTCATGTTTTGTTTTTCCGAATTCTCGTCCGTTATCGTAATGTAACTGAAATGTATTATTTCCGAAATACTTGTAAGTCTCGTAATGGTGCCTGTCCATGTTACCCATTACGAAATCAAATATATGCATCTCAATTAAATCTAGTAACCTTCGGTACTTATGAAAAGGAGGTTCCGGCTTAACTAAATCACATAGGTCATCCTTTACTTCCCAGTAGGCCAGTTTGTCTTCTCTATGCGTTCGTCATCATGGATTAAGCATGATGTCTTTCATAATCACTGACATAAATGTGGTCTGGTATCGTTTCTACGTCAGGTGCAAAGCGCACAGGTTTAAAGAGTGCCTTTCCGCCATTACGATATGTGATTTAATTTGAGTTCCACCCTCCAGCATTTTCGCGGCTGTTATAGGTTGAACGGTTAAGTCCTTCGTCAAATCTCCAAGATTACTCTTAATTCGATCGTATAATGCTGTTTGGTGCATACCTCTCTGGAAAATTTTCCAATTGTTTCTGTATGAATCTCTTCGTTTTCTTAAAGCTGGAAGAAATGAATAGTGTTTATTCAGGAAAGAAATGAATAATGTCTATTCAGGGAAGAAATTAATAGTGTTTATTCAGGGAAGAAATGATTAGTGTTTTTTCATGGAAGAAATGAATAGTGCTTATTCAGGGAAGGAAAGTATAAAAATAGTGATTATTCAAGGAAGAACTGAATAGTGCTTATTCAGTGAAGAAATTAATAGTGCTCACGAAGGGAAGAAATGAATAGTGTTTATTCAGGGATGAAATAAATAGTGTTTATTCAGGAAAGAAATGAATAATGGTTCTTCAGCGAAGAAATGAATAGTGTTTATACAGGGAAGAAATAAATAGTGCTTATTCAGGGAAGAAATGTAAAAATAAATAGTGTTTATTCAGCGAAGAAATGAATAGTGTTTATTCTGGGAAAACATGAGGAATGTTTTTTCAGTGAATAAATGGATAGTGCCTATTTAGGGAAGAAATGAATATTGTTTAGTCAGGGAAGAAATGGATAGTGCTTATTCAGGGAAGAAATGAATAGTGCTTACGAAGGGAAGAAATGAATAGTAATTATTCAGGGAAGACATGAATAGTGTTTATTCAGGGAGGAAATGAACATTGTTTATTCAGGGAAGAAATAAATAGTGTTTATTCAGGATAGAAATGATAATGCTTCTTAAGGGAAGAAATTAATAATGCTTATTCAGGGAAAAAATGAAGAGTGTTTTGTTCACGGAAGAAATGAATAATGTTATTGAGGGAAGAAATGCATAGTGCTTATTCAAGGAAGAAATGAATAGTGTTTATTCAGGAGAGAAATGAATAGTGTTTATTCAGGGAAGAAATAAATAGTGTTTATTCAGGAAAGAAGTGAATAATGCTTCTTCAGAGAAGAAATGAATAATGTTTATTCAGGAAAGAAATGAATAGTGTTTATTCAGGGAAGAAATGAAGTGTTTATTCAGGGAAGAAATGAACAGTGTTTATTCAGGGAAGTAATAAATAGTGTTTATTCAGGGAAGAAATGAATAAAGCTTATTCAGGGAAGAAATGAATAATGTTTATTCAGAGAAGAAATGAATAGTGTTTATTCAAGGAAGAAATGAATAGTGCTTATTCAGGTAAGAAATGAATAATGTTTATTCAGTGAAGAAATTAATAACGTTTATTCAAGGAATAAATGAATAGTGTTTATTCAGGGAAGAGATGAATAATGTTTATTCAGGGAAGAAATTAATAGTGCTAATTCGGGGAAGAAATGCATTGTGCTTACTAAGAGAAGGAATGAATAGTGCTTATTCAGGGAAAAAATGAATAGTTTTTATTCAGGGAAGAAATGAATAGTGTTTATTCAGGGAAGAAATGAGTAGTGTTTATTCATGGAAGAAATTAATAGTGCTTATTCAGGGATGAAATGTATTAACATAGTGCTTATTCAGGGAAGAAATGAATAGTGTTTATTCAGGGAAGAAATGATTTGTGTTTAATCAGGGAAGAAATGAATAATGTCTATTCAGGGAAGAAATGAATAGTGTTTATTCGGGAAAGAAATGAAGTGTGTATTCAGGGAAGAAATGAATAGTGTTTATTCAGGGAAGAAATTGATAGTGCTTATTCAGGGAAGAAATGAAGTGTTTATTCAGGGAAGAAATGAATTGTGCCTATTTAGGGAAACAATGAATATTGTTTATTCAGGGAAGAAATAAATAGTGTTTATTCAGGGAAGTAATGAAGTGTATATTCAGGGAAGAAATGAATAGTGCTTACTAAGGGAAGAAATGAATAGTGTTTATTCAGGGAAGAAATAGCTGGCATGTAGAGATATTTCTACAACTGAAATGATCATGGCACCGAGCCAAACATTGTTTGTCCTTGCTACGTTTAAAGAGGAGAAGCAACAACACGACGGGTATCACTAGTGGAGCAGGTACTGCTTATACCATCCCGAGGCACCTGAGTTCACACCCTGTTTTTAGTGGGGTTCGTGTTACTCGATCTTTAATTTTATGTGTATGCTTTGTAGATCGTTGTTTGTCCTTTTGTCTTTGTTTCTTTTCGCCATTGTGTTGTCTATCCTTCTTCGATTTACGATTCCTATTACCCCTTTGGTATCTGCAAATGCTCCCTAAGAATGCATAGTCTGGTTGAAGGGAACGGGCATCGATTCCACGTTGGTCGAAACTCGAAACCAACACGTTAACTAGTATACCACTGATGAGTTATATGTTAAAACTTAATCCATTGACAGCTGATAATGATGGTCATCACGTGGTTCAGATTAGAAGTTCGTGCAAAGTTACCCTTACTGGAAATGACTTTTCATAAACCTCTAAAGTGACTGGATAATCGGAAAAGGACATGGTTTAATTGATTGATTGATTGATTGATTGATTGATTGATTGATTGATTGATTGATTGATTGATTGATTGATTGATTGGCCCCAACTTTAGCAGTCCATTTCCGATTATCCAAGCACTTTAGAGGTGGTATATGAAAAGTCATATTAAGTAGGGATATCATTTCATGTACATGTACCTCTAATGTGGACCATAGGACGAACATGGACTTTCAAATACGCAGGGAGTTAAAATAGGTGGTACCCAATGCAAAATAGAATTGATCAGCTTATCAGAAAGGGACTAGACATCTGTATATAAGCTATTCAGATTTTGCTGCATTTGATCAAATGACAATTGTTTAAATAAACTTTAGAGAAACACGAAGATGCCAGCAGTAGTGGGACGGGGGCGGGTGTCTCAATGACCTAGGTCGCTGGATCTAACAACTCATACAAGCCTATCACCAATACGGCGTGGGTTCGCGCCCGGCTTTGTAATTTACAAAAAAAGAGTGCACTCGACTCGCAGCCGCATGTGATAAAGTTTACCAGTTGCTTGCCCATGGTCGGTGGTTCTCTCCGGGTACTCCGGCTTCCTCCACCACTAAAGCTGGTCGCCATGATATAGCTGAAATATTGTTGAAAGTGGCGTTAAAACACCAAAAATCAAATCAATCAAGTCCATCAGTAGTGGCCAATCCAGAGACACATTGGCAACAAAGACAAATGACAAAGGACAAAAACAAACCCAAAACAAAGAACATCAACTATTTTCTCACGCTAATTAAACATTATTTCTGCAGTCAATTTTACAACAACATGTACACGTACTATTTAGAAATTATAAAATGGACGAAAATTGTAGGCCAAGAAAACAAGCAAGATTAGACACATTTCTTATTCCTCGACGAGACGAGAAAAGTCAAAGGTAAACTAAAAAGTAAATTCAATCAATACTTCGAATAATTAATTTAACAATTGATCTCATTTATAAAACATACAACGAAAACCTATAACGAGAGAATCAGATGATGAAACTGAGACAGTGTGTAGAAACTTGAGTGTCCCAAGAAAATGGTCACTTCTCTTTAAATAATGGTTCAAATAGTTCTTGAATTCGAAATTCTGCAATTTCATATGAAAAAAAAATATAAGTTTGATTTGTATACAAATACCCGAAAATGTTGCCTTTTACTTTTCAAGTAAAGATCAGTAACAATACGCGTTGGTATATTGTACATTAAAATACAAAAGTAACATATTAATAAAAAAACAAAATTAGCGGCAATTTATTTGTAACAATCTCTGCATCTGCCCGAGGTATCTGCACAAGAAAGTGTGAACAAATCATTTGTCCGGGTACGTTTATATTATTTATATCTATCAATGGATGTCTACAATTTTGTGTCCACATTTTTAACAAAAAATTCTGACTACAATTTATTTGTAATAAATTATTATCTACAACTGCACATAAAAGTGTGAAAATAATCTCGACAAAATGGTTTATGCATATCTCACACCTGATTTCCGTAAACATATTTCTCGAGAACTTTGATACATTTTAGTTGTTTGATCTTTTAGTGTAATGAGGTTTATACGCCCGTTGCTCAAACACTTGACGTCCGTACGTCCGTCCGTCTGTAAGACTTCTGCAATCCGCAACTCCCCTGACTGTAACCACGCAATTGATTGACTTAAACAATATAATGTACTTGAAATGCATTGTAGTTGTGCACAATGTTTTTTAGATTTTTCATTGAAGGCCGGGTGGAGGGGGTAGGAGGATGATTCTGCAACCCGCAACTCCTAAATAACCACTCAATGGATTGAAGTGAAACTTAAACTACAAATTTGACATACAATGTAGTTTGCTCACCACGGTTTTATTTTTAGAACTGGAGGTTAGGGGTAGGAGGGAGATTCTGTAATCTGCTTTATTGGCGTAAAATCGCGAATTTTAACACGAAATACCCCCAAAATGTTCGCCCCTCCCTCAGCTCGGCGCAATTTTTTTAAGTGCGCCCCCCCTAACTTGAAATCCTGGATCCTCCCCTGAATACTGGGTACTGGTGAAGGTTCACACTCACAGGGATCGCTGGAAGTTAATCAACAAAACAAAATATCAATCAATATTGTGGAAAAAGCTACAATTTATTATTGGTAATGATGTCTCCAAATTTAATATACCTAGTATGTAAAAATAGTTTAATCCGGTTCGCATACACTTAATTACAGGTATAATTAAACATTGAGTAAATTGTTGTTTTATCAATTATAGTCTGCTCTTTATTGATCACACAAATTGTATCTGTAATATTACAAGTAAATAAACATAGACATGACTAAAATTAAAGAATCATTATAGTAATATGCGGGTGGCTCAATGAGTTAGATCGTTGGTTTCAACACTACAGCTCATACAAGCCTATCACCAATACGGCGTGGGTTCGCGCCCAGCTTTATAATTTACAAAAAAGGGTGCACTCGACTCGCAGCCGCAAGTGATAAAGCTTACCAGTTGCTTGCCCAGGGTCGGTGGTTCTCTCCGGGTACTCTGGCTTCCTCCACCATTCAAACTGGTCGCCATGATATAGCTGAAATATTGCTGAAAATGGCGTTAAAGCACCAAAAATCAGAAATCAATCTATAGTAATATGCTGCACTGTAATATAATAGTAACATTTTATCTTGTTTACAAAGTATTTATTTACTTTAAAATATATCATATAATGAATATAAAGTTTATCAAATTATTTATCGATGCATTCATTAATTATTTTCATTCTTGCAGTTCATTAAGAGCTTTAGTGTTTAGCTTCCAGGCTAATTATATAAGCATAATGATTTTATATATCTTTATTTCTCAAGCTGACAGTGCATAGCATATATACAGAGAAGTTGCAAAGAAATGAACAGATTAAACAATATACAATATATACAAAAACAGTAAATCGACAGATGGAATTAGCCGGAAGGACAAACTATCATATTTATATATCTAATAAATTTACATAGTTTTTGCAGGATTGGTTTCTGTTTACTAGTCATTAAATTTTAGAATTTTATTATATTGGGACGTTCAATTAGATGTGTTGGAAGAAGTGAAGTACGTTTTTCGCTTAAATTAGTACATTCAAATATGTAATGATATTCGTCTCCAATTTGATTCATTTGACAAAGTTCGCAATAGCGATTTTCTGTCGGAATATTACTCCATCTTCCCTTTTCGATGGGCAATTTGTGATTTGTAGTTCTAAATTTACATAAAAGAAGGGAATTTTGCTCATCTAAATTTTTTTAAATATTCTTCAAATTTAAAATCAGTTTTGAAAATTCTATAATTATATGATTTAGTGGAATTATGGACTGACGAATTCCAATCCTGTAAAAACTGGTCTAACAATCTTTGCTTTATACTTTGCTTTAGCCACTCGATGCTTTTGAACGTTTGCGTTTGCCATATATTAGAAAAAACAGTTTCGGTTAATATTTTTTCCAAAAGTGTTATCCATTTAATATCGAAATTGTGTTGCGAATACAAATGGTATGATAAACTATACATAATGCATGATATTTTGGATTGTTTTCCACAAATAATTGTTGCCCAAAAAGAAATAATTCTAATTTTAATGTCAATTTCGACCGGATATCTGCCTAATTCACCATGTATCATATAATTCGGAGTGTACTTTTTCTAAGCGTGTCATTGTTTCCAAATCCCCATATTTCGCAGCCATAAAGTAAATTTGGCTTAACCATTTTATCGAAAAGACGCAATAGACATTCTATAGATAAGTTGTGTTTTCTTCCTAATTTCAGTACTTCATACATAGAAACAACTGCTTTATCTACTAAACGCTGTTTTCCCAGATTGAAATTGCCAGTTTTGTTAAAAATAATACCGAGATAATTGAAGCTTTTGACTACTTCAATTTCGGAGCCATTATATTTAAAAGATAAATTTCGAGGCGTACGACCACTCCCAAATATGACAATTTTAGTGTTATCAATGTTAACTTTCAGCTTCCATGTTAAACAGTATTAATAAAAAGCATCGAGCTGTTCCTGTAAATCGCTCTCAGATTCTGATAATATAACCGTATCATCAGTATATAATATTATAAATAATTTCAAATAAATATCTAACTGGTTTTCGAGATCGCTTGAGATTGATTCTAGGTCTGTAACATGTTTGGCTTGTATAAAAGTTTCTAAGACATTTGAGAATAAGGAAAATAAAAACGGGAGTAAATTATCTCCCTGTCTAACTCCATTGTCACATGCAAAATAATCTGATTTGCAATTATTAAACACAATACATGATTTTATATTACAATACATATTAAAAATAACATCGTACATTTTCCCATTTATATTGTTTAGTAACATTTTATGCCAAAAACCAGCTCTCCAAACAGTATCAAATGCCTTTATAAAATCAATGAATGCGCAATACATTCTTTTCTTTTTACATTTTAGAATTTCAATAAAAGATTGTAAGGTGAACAGATTATCTGAAGTGGAATATGCTTGCCGAAAGCCAGATTGGTTTTCACTTATAACAGAAAAAGATTCCGAAAATTTATTTAATCTCTCATTCAGTATTGCAATGACAAGTTTACCGAGGCAACTTACAATCGTAATCGGTCTATAATTCTTGGTGTCAAATGTATCGCCTTTATTTTTATAGATAGGTTTTATCATCCAAATTAACCAAATGCTAGGCATAATACCATTATCAAATATAATAATAAATAATTTTTCATAAACATTAATAAACTGGTTCACCGTACTCATTTATTATTTCATCTTCACCGCTTGCTTTTTCATTTTTAAGTTTTCGGACACATTTAACAATTTCGTCTTTTGTTATTGGTAAGTTAATATGGTTAATAATTTGCTCTAAAGTTCCTTCATCCATATCTAATTGACCTTCGTAAACGTTATCTTCTGAATCAGAATTCAATTCTTTGAAAAAGTCGAAAAGTTTGTCTATACCAATATCAGGTTGATTTTTTCTCTTCCCCTTATTTAATCATTTTCAAAAATCCTTTGGGTTTGTAGAATGTAATTTATCTAGATGTTTTGTCATATTTTGAGAATAATCTTTAATTTTTTTATTTAAACGTTTTTTTTTTATTTCTCTTCAGCGTCGCGTAGCTCTGAATGTAATAAGTCGGTCTTTTTATATTTGAATCGTCTCTTTATTTTCCTATAATTTGTTCGGGCGAATTTGCAGTCTAAGTCGAACCATGGTTTACTTGAAAACAGTGTTTCCTTATAGTGTTTAGCTGAATTTGACCCAAGGGTTATCCTGGCAGACGTTATCAAAATATTACACAAATCCCCTGTTAATGAATCTATTATATTTGAGTTAATACTTTCGTGTGATAGGTTTTCTAGTTTATCTGAAAGTTTGGTCAATTTAGAAGAATCTATATTATTTTGGAAATCTAACTGCTTATTTACATCCCATTTCCTGATTCTGGCTACACCATTGTTATCTACACTTTCCGGATTAGTTTTATCTTTAACTGAGGAGTTGCATGAACATGAAATATGAAGTGGACAGTGGACGTCAGAAAAAAGACAATTACAATCTTGCATAGTGAAGTTTACAAACGAATTTAAAAAGTATGGGCTACTAATACAATAATCTACAGTACTGGAATTCTATAATCTACCAATACCTTTGTCATCCCTAATTCGACTATTTACAATAAAAAAAAATGATTTGCTTTACAAAAATTAAGCATCATATTTCCATATTTATTTGTAGTTTTATCAATATTTTTACGCTTTAGTGGTATATTTAGGTTTTCTAAAATACCGGCGTGATTTTCAATAAACTCATCTATGTTATTGTCACAAGGTTCAAAATTAACATTTACATAACCATCATATTATCCAGTCCTTGGATTAAAATCACCAATTAAGCAGATATATTTAGAATGAATAGAAAAAAAATGTAATTCATGTTCAATTTGGTTAAAGGCTTCGTCTGAAGAGTATCTAGTATATTCTGGTGGTATATATATATATTGTCCCGAATATAATTGGTTGTTTTAAATTGAATACTTTTCCGTCAACTTTAACCCATAATACAAACTCACATTCATTTTCTAATATCTGGACATGGTTCACTAAATTCTCTCTAAATCCTACTAATATATCACCTGATCTCCAACGAGTTACATTTTTTCTATGTTTAGATTTGAATTATTTAATTTGAATTGAATATTTCAAACTGATTGGCTAATCCGCCTGGAGTAAATTTTGATTGTACTCGATAACCTGGGTTGGTATTATGACGTCACCAACGTATTCATCCCCAACGACAAATTCAAATAGTCACATGAAATAATCATAATCAAAATCGAGGAATCTTTACATTTTGTTGTAAAAATTAAATTATAAGGAATACACAACATGGTAAATCGATTGAATCGAACATATCGGTTTTTGTTTCTACAAAACAGACAAAATCATCCGACCTAATTAGATTTTCAAATTCAGGATATTTAAGCTTACATTTAAAACCACAACAATTCAAACTAGAGGCTCAGCCCACTGAGCCTGTGTCGCTCACCTTTCAGTCTGCTTTGAGGAAACTTAATACAGAACCTCCCATATGTGTTTCCCACCAAGTTTTGGTCATTTGGCTAAGCAGTTACAGAGAAGAAATATTTTTTAGAAATCAACCAATCAGAAACAAGAATTGCCTATGGCGGCCATGTTTGTTAACGGATCGGAACTAAATGAGCCATCTTTATAAAGGACCATCCAAGGATGCTTACTACCAAGTTTCGATCCATATGGCCAAGTGGTTTCAGAGGAGACGATTTTTTTAAATCAAACGATAAGAAGCGATAATTGCCTGTGGCAGCCATGTTTGTTAACGGATTGAAACTAAATGAACAATCATTATAGAGGACTTTCCAAGGATGATTCCTACCAAATTTCGATTCATTTGGCCAAGCGGTCACAGAGAAGAAGATTTTAAAAAAAATCAACCAATCAGAAACAAGAATTGTCTGTGGCGGCCATGTTTGATAACGGATTGGGAAGAAATAAGCAATCTTTAGAGAGGACCTGCCATAGATGCTTCCTACTATGTTTCGGTTCATTTGGCCAAGTGGTTTCAGAGGAGAAGATTTTTTTATTTCGGCCAATCAGAAACAAGAATTGCCTATGGCGCCCATGTTGTTAACGGATCGGAACTAAATGAGCAATCCTTATAGAGAACATTCCAAGGATGCTTCCTACCAAGGGTCTGTTCATTTGGCAAAGCGGCATCAGAGGAGAAGATTTTTTAGAAATCAACCAATCAGAAACAAGAATTGTCTGTGGCGGCCATGTTTGTTAACGGATCGGAACTAAATGAGCAATCTTTATAGAGGACCTTCCAAGGATGCTTCCTACGACGTTTCGATTCATTTGGTCTAGCTGTTTCAGAGGGGAAGATTTTTTAGAAATCGGCCAATCAGAAAAAAGAATTGCCTATGGAGGTCATGTTTGTTAATGGATCGGGAAAAAATGAGCAATCTTTAGAGAGGACCTTCGATAGATGCTTCCTACCAAGTTTCACTTCATTTGGCTGAGGGATTTCAGAGGAGAAAATTAAATTGTGAAAAGTTAACCGACGACAGACGACGAACGACGGACGCCAAGTGATGGCAAAAGCTCACATTGCCATTGGCTAATAAAGTAGCTTAACATCATGATTATTGACTGGATTTGAATACAAAGATGAGTTTAAGGATTCAGTCCTATCAGACATATTACTTTGAAATGATGATAAATGCTTAGACGAGTCTAATATATTATTATGTTGTGTATAATGGGAATCTTTCGTTTTTATAAAGGTCTCATAATAAAACATTTATGAGAATGACACCGTAAAAATATACTCATAATGACCAGCTAGACATTTACCTGTATGATAGAATTCGGATCCGAGCCAACTATTTTCTGCTGAACTGTCAATTTTCACCAAATGACTCTGTCTTCCCTCGCATTCCTTCTACAAATGAAGGGAGAAGACAAACTGTTTGTATAGTTATATCTTTTATTACTGTTTACAAAACCTCAAAAAAATCAAAAATCAATATATATATTTATCTTGCACTGGTTCTATTTGAGTAGTCAAACTTCATTGGATAAAGTTTCACTGACCAACATATGGCTTTTCTGGTACCTTATTCATTTTACTGTTGTTTTGGGCTTTTTGACATTGTATGATAAACACAATATACGTACATTGCCGGAAAATATAATATTCATTTGCACTTTCTGCGAAACAGGCCAGAAAAGCTCTTTAAATCCTTGCTTTTATATCTGTTTTTAAATAAACATTAGAGAATACCGAAGAGGCAATCAAAAATGGACTATCCAGAGAAACTGGCAACATAGGGTACACAAGACGAAGACAAACAAAACAAAAACACAACACAGTAAAAACCTCGTTAGAGAACGATTGAAATCTTACCCTCGGGTGTCGGACAGGCACAAAATATGTTAATATATACATGTATATATATTTATGTATATCGTGCGTAGTAATTTCTTACTGTATTAGTAAGAACCAGTTTTTAGAATACGGGGGTATTTAAAGAACTGCTGCGAGAAGAATTCAGTATCGAGACTAGGCAGTGACCGTATCGAGCAGACCCACGAGCGTATTGTGAAGTCAAATTTGTATCGCCATATTGAATATTGAAGAACGTCCGATTCGGACGAAAGAATGCTGGAAGAAGACTCTCCAGAAGTAATTATTAAGACAGGGAATAAGACAATTAAAAAGATGAAAACACAGAAGAAAGACCCAGGAAAACAAAACAGCAAAAGACCAGTGGAGGCAGCAGGATCATTTACAAAATTTGCGCATGACGGTGGGAATGCAGTTAATTACAATGCCACGCAGCCGTTTCGAGCAATGGGAGTGCCTCGGCTCCTAAGAATTCCAAGGCAAACGACAAGTCCTACAAATGCGGAGGTTATGGACATTGGCCCCGAGATTGCAGAAAGACCTACAACAGCAGTACATTCGAAGTTGGCAGGGCACCTGTTGTGTAAAAAGACAAACAGAGATTTTTTTTTGGAGGTAGACAATGTAGAAAATTTAGATATTTTTTACGAATATGAGTTCGGTGTATCTGATATTAATGTAAAAGGGCGATTAAAGAAATCCGTTGAATTTTGGCAACAAATTGGCACATCTAAATTCATTTTAGACGTTATAAAAGAGGGTTATAAAATCGTGTTATTACACAAACTAACTGCGGAACCGTAACCCTTTATGGTCCTTTTTTTTTCTTTTTGGTGGACCATAGGGTTACGGATTTCACCCTATCAAAAATTTGAGGAACTGCGACGAAGAATTCGTCCCACCTCTCAACAGTAATTTTCACAACAAAACGCTTTGTGAGAGCGGAGTCATGTGGATAACTCGTTTCGTTACATATTTATCTATCGCTTTTCATATTTACTTACTTATTATTATTCATTTCTAGCTCATTATAATAGAAAATGTTTCGATATTAACTGATTTCACCTACCTAGTCCCGCCATCTTGTCTTTGTGGTATTCTCTCTTTGAGGTCACATGACTTTTGAGAGATGACTCTAAACAGCAAAACACGTGTTAGGTTTGTTTACATGAAAAACTTGAAAATGTTGAATGAGAGTTCACCTCAGTTGGAATAATCATAGAGGAAAATAACATTTCTGGTTGATATATGTAAATTATTTCCCTCTCGGTTGAATAAATATTTTGTTTCAGATAAAAAATCGCCGTGCAAAACCTCCGGTAAACCGTAAACAAACCGAACACGTGTTTTGCTGTTAGAGTCATCTCTCAAAAGTCATGTGACCCCAAAGCGAGAATACCACAAAGACAAGATGGTGGGACTAAGTAGGTGAAATTAGTTAATATCGAAACATTTTTTTTATTATAATGAGCAAGAAATGAATAATAATAAATAAGTAAATATGAAAAGCGATAGATAAATATGTAACGAAACGAGTTATCCACATGACTCCGCTCTCACAAAGCGTTTTGTTGTGAAAATTACTGTTGAAAGGTGGGACGAATTCTTCGTAGCAGATCCGCAAATTTTTGATAGGGTGAAATCCGTAGCCCTATGGTCCGCCAAAAAAAAGGACCATAAAGGGCTACGGTTCCGCAACTATACACAAACCCGAGAAAACATTTTTGAAAAATATCAACTATTCTATTGAACATAAACATTTTGTAGATACAGCTATTGTCGAGTCTCTAAAGGGCGGTTTAGTAAAAGAGCCGTCGAACAGACCGCACGTGGTTAATCCTTTAACTGTATCGATTAACGGTAAAGGAAAATACTGTTAATACTAGATTTGAGACACGTAAGCAAACAGGTAGTTCTTAAGAAAATTAAGTTTGAAAACTGGACAACATTAAAGCAATACGTTACAAAGGGAGGTGTTGGATTCGGTTTTTTTTTATATCTCAAATCGGGTTATTACCACATAGATATTTTTCAAGAATACCAATCTTTTTTAGGGTTTTCCTGGATATTCATTAATATAAAAAAGATATTTTGTTTTTACAGTATTACCATTTGGGCTTAAATCAAGTGCATACATTTTTACAAAACTATTACGACCTTTAGTTGCATATTCTAGACGCCAGAGCATTAAAGTAGTATTATATTTAGATGACGGATTCGGGTTCGCAGAAAATAATGAGTTATATTATGAACACGAACAGGTTGTTAAAAACGAAATCGTGCGGTCAGGTTTGGTCCCGAATAAAGATAAGAGTATTTGGAAATATAGTCAAACAATAGAGTGGCTAGGATTTCTTTGGGATTTGAAACTGTGTATATTACGCGTACCTGAGAAAAAGGTATTAGAATTATCTGCGCTTAATTCAGTTGTGTTCAGTAATTCCCATAGAGTAAGAGCAAGAACATTAGCCAAAGTATCTGGTAAAATTATTGCTATGACACCAGCTGTACGTTTTATTACCCAAATCATGACAATATTTATGTTTTCGGCTTTAAATGAAAAGTTAGACTGGAATAGCAATTTGAACATTTATCACAAACAAGATTGCATACGAGAACTGATGTTTTGGAAATTAAACATTTCCAATCTAAAACCTGTATTTTTATTAGAGAAAGAATCTGCATATGATATTTTTTAACAGATGCTAGCGATGTAGGCGCAGCGGGTTTTATTAAAAATTCGCATTTGGTCATGTTTAAGACATGGTTGAAATTGGAAGCAGATACGAGTTCTACCTGGAGAGAGATAAAAGCTGTAGAGTTAAGTTTGTTGTCCTTTAAAGATGCTTTAAAGGGAAGTTCAGTCACTTGTTGTACTGACAGTCAGAATGCAGCAAGCAATTATCTGAAAGGAAAGTAAGGTACATGAATTTCAGAGTTTAGCATTGACAATTTTTGAATTTTGTGCTAAAAACGACACGGAGACTCATACAGTATGGATACCAAGAGAACAGAATACACAAGCAGATTATTTAAGTCGAATTCTAGATATTGACGATTGGGCAATATCTACTGAGTTTTTTCGGTTCATAGATGAATTGTATGGGGTCCATACAGTGTGGATAGATTTGCTAGTAGTAATAATGATAAAACAAAGCTATTTAATTCATTATATTGGAATCCAGGTTCTTTGGGGGTGAACTCGGTTAATTCTGACTGGTCACAGGACGTAAACTGGTTTGTTCCAACAGTACCATTAGCCAGTAGGGCTATAAATCATCTTGTGAAATGTAAAGCTAAGGGAACCTTGATAGTACCGAAATGGACTTCTCCTCCGTTTTGGCCACTCATTGTTGAGGATGGTCTAGAGTATAAACCGTATGTAACATACGTTTTAGAGTTCACAGAAACAGAAAGAATATTAGAAGCGGGAATGAACGTAAATTCTATATTCACAAGAGGGGATTTTAAAGGAAAATTATTAGCAATTAGATTAGACGCTTCAATAAGTTAATTGTTTATTATTTATTTTCAGAATGATTTTAATACTGATTTTCTCTGGACAATTTGCTATGTCACTGGTCAGTTTTGATATATAGTCACTGGACAATATTGTTATGTCACTGGACATTGATATTGTTCCGTCACTGGACACAACTTTGAAAGACTATTTTTGATTGTGTGAAGGTCACTGGACCACAAGGAATGGATTTATTTAAGTAAGGTATTTAATTTCGTTTAATTACTTATATTAGTAAGTAATTCATTGCTATTTGTATTGTTGAAACTTTTCACAACCGGTCTTTGGAAAGACAAGTTAAACATCAGGAGCTTAAGACACTTTTCAACAATTTACGTAACACTATCATACAATTCAGAGCCAAAAATACAGTTTCAAAATACGTAGGAAGTTTCAAAAGATATATGTCTTGGGCAGAAAATTATAAAGAAATAGATTCAGTACTTCCGAGTAGCGAATTACACGTAGCTCTTTATCTACAGTATCTTATGGGAACTGTTAAGCATCACAGCACTATAGAAAGTGCATACTATGGCATCCAATGGGCTCATACTACTGCAGGTTTATCAGACCCATGTGAAGCAGATATCGTCAGAAGCATAGTTGAGGCTTCAAAAAGGGAGTTAAGCTGACCGATTAAGAAAAGAGAACCGCTTACGATAGATTTAATGAAATTACTGTTTCTAAAATTTAATACAGTTAACCGCACCTTAAAGGAGTTGAGGCTATTAGTTATATGTGTCTTATCTTATACCGGATTTTTACGGTATGATGAGTTGAGTAATATCAAAGCGAATAATATTACTTTTCATGAAGAATACGTAGAAATTTGTATTGAGAAAAGCCAGACGGATTGCTACAGAAATGGCAAAATGTTTTAATTGCAAAGTTGAATACTCTACAATGTCCGGTTACTATTTTACAATGTTATATTCGAGAAGCTAAAATAGACTTAAGCACAGACAAGTACATTTTTAGACCTCTTACTTACTTTAAAAGAAATAAAAATTATATGATGAGGAACAGCAGCATCAAACTTTCTTACACCCGTGCAAGAGAAATCAAAAGAGAAGCTTTATCATCAGTTGGTATAAACATGAACAATAATGGTCAGGAGGGGAAAGTGTTGCTTGCAAATGCGACGTGCCAGACAGACTATTTAAGGTCCACGGTAGATGGAAGTCAGAAAATGCGAAAGACGGATACGTCTGTGGAGATTTAGAAAAACGATTGTCTGTATCTAAAAACCTGGGCATATAATCTGCTTTCTTTGTACGTCGAAATGGTCACTGTGACAGTCAATCTTCAATTGTGTTTGTGTTTTATTTATTAACAAGTATAGGTACATAACGCAAATACTTGGTTTTCATCGTATATAGAATATTACAGCTAACAGTACATAAATACTTGTATGTTCGTTTGAACAACGTGAATTAGAATATAAATATATTTATGTATATCGTGCGTAGTAATTTCTTACTGTATTAGTAAGAACCGGTTTTCAGAATACGGGGGTATTTAAAGAACTGCGAGAAGAATTCAGTATCGAGACTAGACAGTGACCGTATCGAGCAGACCCACGAGCTTATTGTGAAGTCAAATTTTCAGTTACATCAATAACTTTATAGTATAAAGAATATATCAGTATTATACGTATAGCATGTTTGTACATATACCTATTTATTTCCTCGTCATTATATATAATGTATGTATATGTACGAATCAGTTTGTAATTTTAAAAATGTCTTTTTTAGATTAATAGAGACTTTCCAGTGACTTTTGACAGTTAAATATTAGTGAAACATAAAGTTGTGTAAATTGAACTTATTTATAATATGATGTTTGTTGTGTTTTAATACAATAGAAATGGTCACTGCGCCAATCAATCTTCGAAATAGTCACTGCGACAGTCAATCTTCAATTGTGTTTCTGTTTTATTTATTAACAAGTATAGGTACATAACGCAAATACTTGGTTTTCGTCGTATATAGAATATTACAGCTAACAGTACATAAATACTTGTATGTTCGTTTTTTATTTTATTTATAACAATCTTAGATACCTTTGCTTCGTGCCAGTTTATTTTATTGATTCCAAACAAGTAGCAGTTGTTACCATATGACTTCCATCCATTCTCACATGAACCTATAAATAAAACAGACAAAAGGCAACACTCAGAGAACATTTGAATAATACTTAACCTTTGACATTGACGTTGAATTTTGATACTGACCTTGGACTTTAACTATTCTTTTACGTGAACAGTAAGTAAATGTTTTAATTTGATTTACATAATTATATACTTTAAATTAAGAAATAGTTCATGGAAACTATAGTTTGTATTCAGTTTTAACATGGGTAACATTATTTTCGTAAATATTTTACGATAAAATGCAACGAAAATAATGTTACCCATGTTAAAACGTTATACAAACTATGACTTCCATCAATTATTTCGATTCTAGTAGGAAAAATCTAACAATTTTGAAGTGGAAGTCAATAATGGAAATGCATGCAAATGAACTATTTTTCAGTTATATCATGGCGGCAACAAGTTGCATTTCAATGAGATAATGGTGATTCTCGCTTTGTTACGGGCAGACATGTTGCTCCACTCCGACAAATTATCCTGATTCGAGTCAATCATTCTTTGCTCTTTCTCCTTAATACTGAACAGAGATGCAGCAAATACCAATTCTATAAGTCTTTGTCTTTAACCCGACGTGGGCTCGAACCCACAATCTACTGCACTCTCTATAAGTCTTTGTCTTTAACCCGACGTGGGCTCGAACCCACAATCTACTGCACTCTCTATAAGTCTTTGTCTTTGACCCGACGTGGGCTCGAACCCACAATCTACTGCACTCTCTATAAGTCTTTGTCTTTAACCCGACGTGGGCTCGAACCCACAATGTACTGCACTCTCTATAAGTCTTTGTCTTTAACCCGACGTGGGCTCGAACCCACAATCTACTGCACTCTCTATAAGTCTTTGTCTTTGACCCGACGTGGGCTCGAACCCACAATCTACTGCACTCTCTATAAGTCTTTGTCTTTAACCCGACGTGGGCTCGAACCCACAATCTACTGCACTCTCTATAAGTCTTTGTCTTTGACCCGACGTGGGCTCGAACCCACAATCTACTGCACTCTCTATAAGTCTTTGTCTTTGACCCGACGTGGGCTCGAACCCACAATCTACTGCACTCTCTATAAGTCTTTGTCTTTGACCCGACGTGGGCTCGAACCCACAATCTACTACACTCTCTATAAGTCTTTGTCTTTGACCCGACGTGGGCTCGAACCCACAATCTACTGCACTCTCTATAAGTCTTTGTCTTTGACCCGACGTGGGCTCGAACCCACAATCTACTGCACTCTCTATAAGTCTTTGTCTTTGACCCGACGTGGGCTCGAACCCACAATCTACTGCACTCTCTATAAGTCTTTGTCTTTGACCCGACGTGGGCTCGAACCCACAATCTACTGCACTCTCTATAAGTCTTTGTCTTTGACCCGACGTGGGCTCGAACCCACAATCTACTGCACTCTCTATAAGTCTTTGTCTTTGACCCGACGTGGGCTCGAACCCACAATCTACTGCACTCTCTATAAGTCTTTGTCTTTGACCCGACGTGGGCTCGAACCCACAATCTACTGCACTCTCTATAAGTCTTTGTCTTTGACCCGACGTGGGCTCGAACCCACAATCTACTGCACTCTCTATAAGTCTTTGTCTTTGACCCGACGTGGGCTCGAACCCACAATCTACTGCACTCTCTATAAGTCTTTGTCTTTGACCCGACGTGGGCTCGAACCCACAATCTACTGCACTCTCTATAAGTCTTTGTCTTTGACCCGACGTGGGCTCGAACCCACAATATACTGCACTCTCTATAAGTCTTTGTCTTTGACCCGACGTGGGCTCGAACCCACAATCTACTGCACTCTCTATAAGTCTTTGTCTCTGACCCGACGTGGGCTCGAACCCACAATCTACTGCACTCTCTATAAGTCTTTGTCTTTGACCCGACGTGGGCTCGAACCCACAATCTACTGCACTCTCTATAAGTCTTTGTCTTTGACCCGACGTGGGCTCGAACCCACAATCTACTGCACTCTCTATAAGTCTTTGTCTTTGACCCGACGTGGGCTCGAACCCACAATCTACTGCACTCTCTATAAGTCTTTGTCTTGACCCGACGGGGGCTCGAACCCACAATTTACCGCACTCTCTATATGTCTTTGGCTTAACCCGACGGGGGCTCGAACCCACAATCTACCACACTCGAGGCGAGCACGCTAACCATTACACCACTGCCATTAGACTAGGGGTCATTTATTTGTTATTTCATTAGTCTTACGGTAAAATATACTAACCTTTCAATTTTCGAAAATCAGTTTCCAACACCGATATTTTAGCATTTAAGACATAATTCTTCTTCTGTAGTTGACTAATCTTTGGATCCAAACTGTCTAACTGGTTGATTATCGTCCATAAAAGAGGGCTTGATTTGTCATTTTGTGAAGATTTCATAGATCTTTTTTCTTGTACTGATGCAACATTACTTACAAGACAACACCACAAAATTACAAAAGCCTTCATTTTTGCTGTGCAGTAGGGGGAGAAAGAGAATGTGATACGAAACAGAAACTAAAATGTCAATGGTACCATATGCATGTTGCGTGATAAACAACAATATTGATTATTCATTAGTATTATATATCGGCACTATAAGGTGTTACAAAGAAAACAGTGTATCAAGCTTAAAGAGAATTCCACAGGGACTCGGTTAATGGACATATTTTTTTTAATTATTTTTTTAAATTATTTTACGTGTTTTTCCTATGTGGAGATTTCCTGGTAAAGTGGCAGTTCCAAATACGGAGTTTGTTAAAAGCTGTGACTTGATTGGCTGTTTGTACAGAGGGGGTCGGGATTAATCAAAATGGTATAAAATGACTCATTAATAAGATACTAAGAACTAAGATACATGTATTTATCCGATAACAATATTTGAAATAAAACCAAAATATTGAAGCCCAGAAAAATGAAGTCCATAATAGTGACTCGTTTTTAACTCGTCCTACTTGTGAAATCATCATCAGTCCAGCCATGGAAATCCATGTATCCATATATAGAACAATGTAACCGTCTTCTTACCCCTTCTGTTTCTTCTTGTATACTTGGTTGATAAATAAGACAGAAACAGAGAGTAACATCCCCTTGTTTCAAAGTTACTGTTAAGAAAAAGAAGGGCAATAATATCGTATATGTTGTAAAATAGACCTTCCATGTGGAGTATTAATGTAGAATTACATGTTTTAAGAATATGTCGGTAATTTCGTCATAGTCAATATTCGTAGTTACACGACGGGGTCAAAAGTGGAGCAGGAACTACTTACCATTCCAGCCTGAGCACATGAATTCACCTCCTGTTTTTGTTATCGTCAGGATCGTGTTGCTCGATCTTTAGTTTTCCATATAATAGTTTTTTTTTTGCATATCATTATTTGTCCATTTTCCATTGGCCATTGTAATTGTTAATTTCTCTGCCCTTCTTCGATTTACGGCTACTGATTGCGGCCTCTGTAGGTATCTTCAAGCTTTCTATACAAACTAAAAACTAGATTAGCATGATCTACAATCATCTAGTACTAAATATGTTGGTAAATCCAAATCTTTATTTTCTTTTCAAATAATTTCTTCACTAAAGAGTTCATATAGTAGCGGTCATCAGTTTCAGTAAACCCTTCTTCTTCTACTTCCAAATACAGGACTAAACTCTAAGGATATGGTGGTTAACGTCCCGGAACCGTTTGCGCTATGTACATGGACAATTTAGCTTTAATATGAAAATACTTGACAATCAGAACCCTCTCTCTGGGTTCTGATTGTCAAGTATTTTCATATTATCTCGATTTTCAATGATTTTTATGATATTTTTACAAAGTAATTCCTCAGGGTTTTTCTGTTGTTGTTTTGTTTGTTTGCTTGTACTGGTCGAGGACCAATTATCGCCAAGTACCAATTATCGCCAACATGCACATTACTCGCGAGCGCACGCGAATTTTCTCGCCATTTTTTACAGACGACAATAATAAATGGTGACAAAGCAGACAGCAAAATCCTACATTTGTATCTTGGCTAATTCAAAAGAAATCAGATAAAACCCCATTAGACACCATACCTCTTTATATAAACCTTGCCGGGGGTGACGTAAATGAAGCGGAGATGCCAATTGATATCATTAACAGAAAAATTATAGCAGATTGGTGTTCTAATGATTGCAAAATACTGGTGACACCTTCATTTTTTGTGGTAAGGCCATTTCTTTTAATTTCACTGCTGATTTAAATATTTATTTTCACACATCTAACAAGATGGCGATAATTGGTACTCTTCCCTCCCGATTCAGTGACAAAAACAACAACTTTACAAAGGCTCTCTGATACGAGCATGTGCATACAGATTATTTATATTTCCGTCCAAGCTAAGTCGATTGGTAAAATTCAAAATTATGAATTAAACGCTTGAAGGGGTGTATTGGACTACATAGAAATAAGCTGACAAAAACAAGAAACAAATGGCGATAATTGGTCCTCGACCAGTATGTATTTTGGTTCGTTTTGTTTTTGATTTATTGCTTTTTTTCTTCTTTTTTTTTCGTTTTTGATGTCAAGTTCCTTTGTCTGTTCCAATTTTCAAAATGTCAGGAAAATAATATTTTTCAGAGCCCAATTTTATCAATTTTGCAGATAAATAAAGTCATAATCTCTTCAGATGTTTGAACGGATTGTTGTTCAACTTGCAGGTCGTCATGAAACGTGTCAAATTTCCTCTCGGTATGCCCATAGCATTTTGTTCACGGTTCTCCGATAACGGAGTGAAATAATACGGAGAAGCGAAGAGACAATATTCGTAGATTGCTTTTCCCGACAGTATATATTCCCTCGTTTGATATAACAACATTGATGAATACAATCTACATGCCCCGATAGGACCCGACAGTTTGCATATTTATACCCACTACTGCCGTAAGTATTTCAACTTAGGTTCATTGCTTACACTACTGGAAAACGACCAATTGACACGGATTTTTGTTTACCAAATTTAGAAGAAGACAACCGTGACAAGTTCAACATGATAGCTACAATGTTGGCGGGACATAAAGATATTGCTTTTCATGGAAGACTATTTTCGAGAATACATTGCCAGTGTCGAACCCATAAACACGAAAATAAAAGGGTTTATTCTAGGGTTGCACGATCTTACTGTTACACGGAAATAAGAAAATATTAACTTGTATTTACTAACCGTTAATTTAATCATTCATACGTCCGTGGTTATTTGGAGAAGTCGCCGATTGCAGTATTGAAGCTGACGACTGTCGGACTTCTTTTTTTAACGTAGCTACTAGGCCATGCCCGCTGATGTCAAATTACTGTTGTATAATTATTTCCCTCTACCTGCGTAATGCATTCTAGGGATTAATTATGGTATTCTCGTATCTATGGGCTTGCTAAGTCCCAACGAGATAGCCACCCGCTAGTTATCTAACCATGCAATAATTACCTTAATGCTACTTTATTTCTCTTTATTCGTTTCTCTATTCGTTTTCTACCGTCTCTTATCAACTCTTAGAACAGACTGGGTCCAGGCTACTTCCGGGCAGGAGGTCTAAAAGGTCATGCATCTCCGCATCCCATTGGCCGCAGGCTTCCGTGTCACAGTTGCTCCCACAGTGTGGAGCACCCACGCACATCACAACGGGGTTTCACTATACAGTTACTCCAACAGTGCGGAGCACCCACGCACATCGGGGGTTTCACCATACTCCCCTCCTCTTTCTTTCAAGGAGCCCCTGCGACTGATACTAACCTATCGAGAACACATGAAAATTCCACCCCCCCGGGCTGGGGATAATATCAATACAAAGGTATCTCAAACAGCTTCCTAAGTTGGGGGAGACAAAGACTAAAGACCTCAAATATTATTTAAACATTCAGACCGGACCCTAATCAACTAAGTCGGTTAATCTACCGATATATCAATACTGAACAAACATATATATATCAAGAATCTATCATGTCCAAATCTGTTGTTGACTTAACTAGTCAACAAACACCTTTAACTAAAAAATATATATATATTACAGCCATCAAACCCTCAGTTTCACCGGTCCATCTCATTACTGTCCAATTGCAACAATCCACTCGCGACACATGCACCAAAAAAACCTTCCCCTATCTGGGGTATCCTCCCAAAAGTTTTAACTAAACTATTGGCCAAGCTTCCAATGGCTACTTAACTAGAGCCACAAAAAAAACATTTTATATATAATTGTTCAACAGCAATCTTTCTGTCGCCTCCTTATGGACCGTTCACAATTCACAATTCCAAAACTGTTTAAAGAGGAACGGAGGAAACCAAATGTGCCCCCTGCTTAGCACAATCTGTCCCACACATGACGTGGGACAGTTACCACCACAGCGTCCCGACGGAGGGACATCAGATATCCGTCGGAACCTATTAGGGCGGCTCCATCCGTGGCAATCACAGGGTCCCTTAATGCAAAATGCTGTTGGGCCAAGATCTGGAGGTCATGGATGGAACTGGCCATAAATCCAACAAGTTTGCCAGTTCTGAACTCCCTCAGCTGGAAAGGCTGAGAGGGAGTGTCAGGATACTCCCCCATCCAGTCCTCGGGCTCTTCCACAACACATGTCGGGACTTTCTGAACCACGGGGGCTGGAATAGGCTCATACCTGCAGATAGAGCTCGACAGGACGGGAGTGTATTCCCGTACGGCTTCCTGCCGAGTCCTATCTAGCCACTGAAGGGTGGTCAGCAACACCCTCCAATGGAGCAGACATGCTGGATTGTTGAGAGGGTTGACCTGAGGGGAATCAACCAGTTTCCACCCCATGGCGATGTCCACCTCTCTCATGGCCAGTGTACATTCCATGGGAATACTACACTGCCGAGGAAACCGGATCTTGGAGTTAACCAAATCCAAAAGGTCATTGGCACCGGATGATGGGCCACAAACCAGACGCCCGACCATCTCCAATGCCTCACCCAGCTGACGAAACAGAGTTTTGACTACTCCCGTCACCCTGGCCGGGATCTGAAAAAATGGGGACAGGTGAACCTTGAAGGCATGGTCCTTCATCTTCCGGGTCCACATACCACAACCAGGCACGGGGCACAGACTATCTCTGTTGTCCCTCCTCCTCGATGGGAACTCTACATCTCCACTAGGTTTGGAGACATTGGCCTCTCCAGGGGTGGCCACAGGGAATGCCTCCCTGCTTCTAGACCCCCCCCCCCCCCCGAACACTACCGGCTCCCCGGGAGAACCCACAGAAACCCTGCCCACTACCTCTTCCCGTACTGGACGGGAGTCCTTGGCAGCCATGAATGAAACCTCAGCCACAGGGGACTCCTTGACTGCCATTTCCCGTACTAGACGGGAATATTTGGCAGTTGCCTGGCGCATCACCTCCGCCGATGACAGCCCTCTTCCTATACCTGCCCTCTGCAGGGGATTTTCCCATACAAAGGGATTTATCGCGGGAATACTTTCCCTTACGTAAGGGGTGTCTTTTCCCACCTGGGCGGGACGGTCACTTGGCCTGACCGACCCCTTTCCTCTGGACATAGACCTAACTCTCTCCTGGACCCAGTCTCTCTTCTCCTCCTGGTCACTTTCACTGTCTACATCTTCGCTGGCACTGAACCATTGTTCAGACATACTGAAATAACAAATAGGAAATCATCACATCACCATTTAGGGGCTAAAACACTACCCTCCTGCAAATTTTACATTCACCCCTCCCCCCTTTTTTTATATATTTCTCTAATGTTCAACTAACTGACAGTTGGAGCATTTGTACAAGTCTAATTCCTCAGCTTCTTGTGGACTCAGATCTACGCACGTCAGGTGGAACCAATCCTTACAATAATCACATCCAATCATTGTCTCCCCTGTATCCGGACCTCCACATATACAGTATTTCTTTCTTTCTTTTTCGTCCGTTGATTGTATCACACATTCTCCCCTATTCAGCTTAGCCTGACATTTCTGAAGCCAAACAGGTATCTTTCTGTCCCTACATGCTTTGAGACGGTCATGATTGGCTGTAAAAATAACTCTCTGCAGTTTAATTTTATAGATATATGGTGTTAATCTTTCCAACACAATTCCTGGTCCTTTCCATGGTGGACTAAGTTTTTTACACTTTCCCTTAATACTTGCCGTATCTAAAACATATACAAGATCGCCTTTCTTGTATTGTTTCTCAAGTATGCTTACATCATAGTCCCGTTTCATTTTCTTTTGTGTGGAATTGAGTGTTTTTCTAGCTACCTCATGTGCATTCTTAATGGCGTTTTCTAAACCCATTACATATTCATCATTCCCGGAATAAATCTTTTCCTGCCCCTCACCAAACATCAAGTCTGCTGGCTGGTTTGTTTCACGACCCAACATTAACATATTTGGTGTGAAACCAGTACTTCGGTTAATACAAGATCGCATTGCTCCCGCTAGTTGGGATAAGTGCTCATCCCAATTTTCCTGGGAGTTATCCACAAAACATCTTACTGCATCCATCAAGCTTCTATTCTGCCTTTCCACCTGACCATTGGCGGATGGTCTATAAGGCGTTGTACGGGCTTTATGTATTTGGAGCAAATCACACACAGCTTTAAACAAGGCACTCTCAAAGTTTCGCCCTTGATCTGTGAAGATCTGAAAAGGATATCCAAATCGTGCAAAAAATTCGTTGATCGCAGCTTGTGCAGTGATCTCAGCTGTCTGTGATGGGAGTGGAATACATTCCGTCCACTTTGTAAATTGGTCCACCATCATGAGTACATACTCATTACCTTTCTTTGTTTTTGGTAAAGGTCCCATACAATCTAGGTGCACTCGTTCCATCGGGGCTCCAGCATGATAAGGAGTCATATGGCAACGGGCATTTCTAGTTGGCTTTTTATGTTTACTACAGACCTCACAAGTTAGTACGAAGGTTCGTTTGTCTCTTGACATGTTATACCAATGAAACTTGTCCTTAATTTTAGACAACGTTCTTTCTGTACCCTGATGTCTAGCAGAAGGTAATTCGTGACAGAGTTCCATAACTGTTTCCCGCAATTTTACCGGGACTACTAATCTCGTCCGGGCTCCATCTTTCTTTGGAGTATTGCGGAGAACTCCATGCTTGTCAAGAAAAAACATCTGTTTATTTATCCAATAGCTCTTAGCACCCGGTGAGGACAGAAATAATTCATTTACCTCCGGTTCTACCTGATTTTTAAGAAAATTTAAAATCAACCTAAGATCGGGGTCCTCCCACTGTGCCTGTCCAATATCATCCGTGGTGAACCCATGGAAGACTATTCCATCGTCCTCTGATATTGTTATAATTTGGACACTTTCTTCCGATATTACTATCTTTAAATTAGTGCCATCCTCTCGAACACCCGATCCCGACGTAATGTTAAAATCTTGAGACGGATCATCAAGTACCTCTCCTCCAAACAGTCGTATCATTGCAATAGATACATCTATCTGTTGACCATAGATTATCTTTTTCTTTGTCAAAGGTACAGCCTCATCTACGTCCTCTAAAAATTTTGTCCACGCTTCATGTGCCTTTTGACAATATTTACAACCTCTACATGGCAAATTCTTTAATTCTACCCCTGACAAATAATTAGGACAACCAGCCTCGTCTTCAACAATGCGAGATAACCCATCTGCATTTCCGTGATTTTTACCCGGACGGTGTTTTATCACCATATCATATTGGCTAAGCTCTTCCATCCAGCGTGCCAATTGTCCCTGGGGTTCCTTAAATCCCAATAACCACGTGAGACTACTGTGGTCCGTCCTGACTGTGAATTGTCTACCAAGCAAATAGTGCTTAAACTGTCTAGTAAAGCGTATAATAGCCAACAACTGCATTCGAGTTGTACAATATCGGCGCTGCTCTGGTGTAAGAATGAAACTACCATACGCGATGACGCGTTCTTCGCCATTCTGCACTTGGATTAGTTCAGCCCCTATAGCTTTATCTGACGCATCTGTATCTAGTATGTAGTAATCAGTCTTATTGGGCAAGGCCAAGACTGGTGCAGATAGTAGCAGCGCCTTCAATCTGTCAAACGCCTGCTGTTGGGGTTCCTTCCAGTGGAATTTAGTCTTTCCTGTTATCTCGTATAATGGTCCAGAGATTTTAGCAAAATCTTTGATAAAACTGCGATGGTAATTGGCAAACCCTAAAAACCTCTCTACATGTCGTGTGCTGGTTGGTCTTACCCAGTCTTGAACAGGTTTTAAATGTTGGTTACCAATTTCCAAACCATCTGCACTAACTTTACGACCCAAGAACTCAACTGTCTTTGTGAAAAGTACACATTTTTTGGGTTTCAATTTCAGCTGATATTTTCTGAACCGTTCAAAGACATGTCTTAAATTGTTAAGATGTGACTGAAAATCACTCCCTAGGACTAATATGTCATCTAGAAAAGCCAATACCGTTTTCCATGTTAAACCGCGTAGGACTAAATTCATCACCCTGGCGTACGTCCCTGGGGCATTACATAACCCAAAACTCATCTTGACACACTCAAAAAGTCCAAACTTTGTGGTGAACGCTGTCTTTCTCCTATCTTCTGGTTTTATTCCTATCTGCCAATATGCACTATTAGCATCAAACTTTGAGTACCAGATGTTTCCGGCCAAAGTATCTAGACATTCTTCAATTAATGGCAAGGGAAAAACATCTTTAACCGTTACTGTGTTCAAAGCCCGATAATCTATGCACCATCGTACCCCCCGTCTCGCTTACGAATTAATACTGGAGCAGATGCCCACTCCGAAATGGAGGGTTGAATAACTCCGGCATCTAGCATTTTCTGGAGGTGTGCCTCTTCTTCATCCACAAAACATGCAGGTGTTCTTCGCATTCGGAGTTTTACGGGTTTAGCAGTACCCGTGTCAATGGCATGTTCTAATTCGGTGAAATTGCCCAAGTCCAAGTCATCCTGGGCAAAAACATCACTGTATTCTGACAACAATGTTTTTATTTCAGACTTTTGGTTTTTATCCAGCCCCTCGGTGGATAACCTAAACAACTCTTCTATATGCTTTGGTAAAATAGTGGTCTTCTTTGAGACCCCAATTTTCGATTCTGTTTCAGCACATAAGACTTGCGCCTCTTCAACAGTGGCAATTTCCTGTCCACGGTGCAGGATTATATTTTTGTCAGTCACATTGACAAAGCACAGCTCTGGCTTACCTGTCTTAGAACAAACAGTTCTTGGTATCAGAAGTGACTGCACTTCGGTAGGTTCCACAATAAAATCCTTGCTTTGCGGAGTAGTTTCGCATGTTAACCTGACAACCGAACTGGGTGGAATTACTGTACGGGTTGGTATTGTTACCCGATTCACTGAAGGTTTAGTTTCAGTACCAAAAGTTACATTCATGGTTTTTCCATTTAAAGTTAGAGTCAACTTTTCCAAGTCCAACTTGGCCCTGTACTTACTTAGGAAATCCATTCCCAGCAACATATCACAATCTATGGGTGCCACATGCAAAGGCTGTCTGAACTCAAATCGAGTATAGAGAAACACATCCGCTGCATAACTCGACATTTCATGCTCATCTCTCGACCAGCCGTGTGGAGTTTAGTTTCCCTTTCTGTATATGGTTTTGATGGCAATTGATCAAAAATTTGATCATTTAGGATGGTAACCTGGGCACCCGTGTCAATGATCGCATTTACCATCTGGTTCTGGATATCAACCCCTATTCTTATCATTTTTGCAGTTCCCAAGTAATTGACCGTGGCAGTTCCAGTTATGCCATCATCTGACTCGCTATCCCTCCACTTAAAAGTAACTCTATCTCTTTTTTTAAAAAACGACTGACCTCTTCCCTGACTTTGTCTCTTGTTGTCTGGGCAGTCTCTTCTTAAATGTCCTAGCTTATTACACAGGAAACAACGTCTAGTTTCCGGACTTGGTCGTGGTCTAGTTGACTCCTGACTTTGTCGCAGTCTGGTGGATTCCGGACTACTCGGTCGGCCTCTCCAGTTTCTGCTAGATGAAGCATCTTCTCGAGCCCTAACAGGTTTATTATTAAGTTGTTCACCTATCGCTTTCAAGCTTGCCATCATCTCCTTCATTTGATTCTCCATATTAAATTTCCATTCGGAGTCTTGAGGTTTAGTCATACCAGTGGCTTGGACTGACACCTGTTCTACCGGATCAAATGTCACCAGATCATTAGTTGTTTCCATATTCCGGTTTGCCTGTACCGCCTTCTTAGAGTGTTGATACCACTTTAGTGTGTCAATAGCTGCCTCCATTGATTGGGGTTTCTGTACACATGCGTGTTGTCCAGCATCCATATCATAACACCCCTGACAGAACCTTAGCGTAGCTTGTCTATTCATATAAGCTTCAGGGAGTTCCCGAAAAGCTTTATTTGCCAAAGACAACACCCGGTCTGCCCAGTCCTCTAGGGTTTCAAGTTTATCCTGTTTGCAATTATTAAATTGTATCATGGACATTTCCGGGACATCCTGGAATCCAAATCGCTTTTCTAACTTCTCTATTATATCTGGGTAAGTAATTTGTGGATCACGTTCCAATAGTAATGTGAAGTACTCCCCAGCCTTGTCCTCCAAGCTCCACAATAGCTGATCCTTCTTCTGTTCTTCTGTCCACCCGGCAGTGCGGGCATATCCCCTAAACTTTGTATAGAATACTTTCCAGCTGGTTTTTCCGGTGTACCTCAAGGATTTGTACATTCCCATGAAATAGTGACGGTCTTGCTGTCTGTCTATATTAATGCCTTGTCTTATCGGTGGTACTCGAGGTGGTTGGCGTCGATTAACATCTAGACGATCTTCATGTGATGAGTGTGCCACCTGTGGTTCATCCACCTCTGTTTGTGAGTATTCATTAGATTCTTCTGATGAAGAATAATACCTATCATAATGGTCACGGCGTCGCTGAGTAGTAGTTGGACGACGTCGACGACGACTATGGATGGTAGGTTGATGGTGGTGGTTATCACGATATCTATCTGGCGAGTGTGATGACTCAGACTGATTATCACCCCTTGATGTAGGAACCATAGGTCTCCATGATCGAACTGAAGATCGATCAGAACGATGGTCTTGTGATACGTCCGCCAAACCCGATGTATGTTTACGTGTTGATTCCACCAATCTGTCACTTTCAGTCTTCATTTGTTGTAAGACATTGTACATTTCGCCCAACATGTTCGGTTCTTGTTGAACAGATATATGGGGTGGGGGCACTGAATATGTATTATTACCTTGTGTTATTATGTGTGAACCCCATAACATACCCGGTGGTGTATGTTGTACATTTGATGTACTGTACTGTTGTTGGGCACCAGTATTTGAAGTAACATGATCTACACCAGGACATACTGTTGATATTCCAGATTGTACCGGAACTGAAGAAACAACGCATGTACCCTGCTGCAAACGCATGTCTCCTACCTGACCCTGCGACAACTCTCCAGCCACCACCCCTTTTTGATTCATACTTGGAAAAGGTTTATATGAATCATTACTATCCAATGACCCCATGTATAACTGAGATTTTTGATCAATATCTAAGAAATTATTACTCTGCATTGGTGCCGAAACCAAAGGCTTATAAACCCGAGTCATTTCAGGGACTGACGCAGGTTGTGATGAAACACCGTGTATGTACGGTGAGGACACTGTCTGGGAAAATAATTCATCACTATTGCTCACCCTTGGTTCCTCAACCTTATTCAATCTTTGATACATGTCTAAAGGATCAAGATCTGTGAAATCAGACACCATTGTGGTATAGTCTATCATTTCAAACAATTCTAGAGAGTGGGTTAAATAAGGAATATTTACCAGATTATCCCTGGTGAACTGTACCCCTTCCTCTCTCATTTTGCAGATCTTATCGGCAATTTTATTGCACACACCTGGCAATCTTAATAACTCCCACCTGCTACAGGTGTTTATTTTTACCTTTGGCATTCTATCCATTATAAAATCAAAACAATGTATTTCTAATAATAAAAGATTTTAATAAACAAACAAAGAAAAACAACCGTTTGTTCGTTTTTACTTCTGACAATCTATATACGGAAATGTGTATTCCCCTTTTTCAATACCTCCAAGTTCCGGTTATGTATTGAAGGGGAAACAAGATTAAAAATCAACACTCGACTTTCAAGATGGCGTGATTATCACGTGACTTTTTTTTAAAAAAAAAACTTTCCACCGGTTTCCAAACTTTATTAAAGTTGAAAAGTTTGCACCAGTTATTTTAATAATTAATCTAATTTATATACAAATTCACAACCAATTTAGTAGTACCACGCTGAGTGTAAAAAATCGATTTTATCAACGAAAAAAAAAAATCACGACTCTCAAAGCTGTCCTTGACCGCATGGTCAAATCACCATTTTAAATCCTCGTCGCCAATGTTGTATAATTATTTCCCTCTACCTGCGTAATGCATTCTAGGGATTAATTATGGTATTCTCGTATCTATGGGCTTGCTAAGTCCCAACGAGATAGCCACCCGCTAGTTATCTAACCATGCAATAATTACCTTAATGCTACTTTATTTCTCTTTATTCGTTTCTCTATTCGTTTTCTACCGTCTCTTATCAACTCTTAGAACAGACTGGGTCCAGGCTACTTCCGGGCAGGAGGTCTAAAAGGTCATGCATCTCCGCATCCCATTGGCCGCAGGCTTCCGTGTCACAGTTGCTCCCACAGTGTGGAGCACCCACGCACATCACAACGGGGTTTCACTATACAGTTACTCCAACAGTGCGGAGCACCCACGCACATCGGGGGTTTCACCATATTACCTAATTTTCCGTGCAACGGAAATTGTCGAGTAGTTACCATTGTGTAGGACTATCGAACTGTCGGACCGTCGGACTAAAGAGCTATCGGACCACAACTACGCACTCAAATCGAAGGTAACGAATACTGGTGTTCATTGATTGTAGAGAACGAAGTGATGTATATGTTTGTATCTTTGCATATCATTTGGACAAAAATTCAAATCAGAACCAATTAGAACCCAAAGAATATATACCGGTATATTATATATATAAAGTTCACGGTGGTGAGTCACATGGACATAATCTAAAAATAGAAAATGTTGACAATGACACCTTACATTAAAGTCAAAGTCTCAACATGCACATCTGAGGAACATTCCAAGACCATCTTTTCCTAATTATCATATTAGCAGTAAATTATTAACGCATGTATCCTGAATGTGCACTTAAGTGCTTGCATTATCCAAAAACTATAAAAAAAAAATTGTGATAATTGGTCCTCGAAGAGTTACGACCATATATCCAGAGTGGGAAACGACCGCTCGCCAAACGCGAGTGGAAATTTCGGGTGGCGAGTAAGATCCACTTTATACTCACCGGTCTGGCGAGTAACAGTTGTAAGGCGAGTAGGAACTTGAAAACGCTAGCCACGATAACTAGTTTACAGCTTTAAAATATCATACATGTAGCTCCCAAACAGTTAAATTTTCTGTTAACTGTCATTTATCCAACATTTTATTAATCATTGTACTCGATAAGAAAACATTCCGCCATGACAAATCATTTGTCAACAGAAAAATTAAGTATACAATCCCGACCCCGCATAATTTTGCCAAGGTCGATTTCACGAATAAATGAAATATTGTTTCATTACAAATAGATGTGATGACTTTTAAAATTAATGCAAATACATGTAAAATAATTTGGTTTTGAAATATTTCAAACGAATTCGTTGCGAAAACATGAAGTTAAATATGTGTCGGAACTGTGTTTGACATACATGTTTTATACCGCGCATTAAAACTTAAAAGACGAAATTGTGGAAGAAGAGATCAACGCAGTTCTTAAAAGAGTGTTGATCCTTCTTGACCAAGTTAATGACTTGTCAAAATCTGCAAAATAAATTGTTGAACATTACTGTATTGTTTATTTGGTATTTGTTGGCGAGTTTAAAAAAAGATTTCACTCGCCAAACATGGCGATCTCTATTTCATTTTGGCGAGTACTTGTTTCAGTCCACTCACCATTTTGGCTAGTGTTTGAATAAAATGGTTTCCCATACTGTATATCCTAGACCTACATGTACATGTTTTTTCTCCATCTTTCAATTACAGGAGTAGACTCTTACACTGTGTTACATGTATTACATGTAGCAAGAAAGCTAGGGTTAGGGTTATGGTGTTTAACGTCACTTTCAACAATGTTTCAGTTATATCATGGTGGTAAGTTTTATTAATGGAGGAAACCAAAGTACCCAGAGAAAACCACCGACCTGCCGCATGTCACTGACAAACTTTATCACAATGTTGTAGCTAATATTTATTAATGAAATAAAAACTTTACATTGAAATATGCGTTTTCAATTAAATGTAGAATTAGAAAAAAATAAATTGTTATCATACATGTATTTGTTGAACTTACTTTTGTTTTATTTATATTTATTTTGAATTTTATTAATTCCGATATACTTCAAATATTAAAATGAAAGTCAAAGATATATATATATCAGGTTTAAACAGTTATAACATATAGTCCCTTTATTTAATTTTATAATCAGGGATGAAAAATATTTCTGATTTCATGTCATTCCGTCTTCCGACATGTACATATACATTTGTATCTAACATGGCTTCCATGGAAACTGTAATATTTGGATGTTTCAAGTGGAATAACAACAAAGACCTTCTTGTTGACTCAGTTCTATATTATTATAATTAGATTAACAAATCTTTTCCTCTGAAACCGCTTCACCAAATGATCCGAAACTTGGTAGGAAGCATCTATGGAAGGTCCTCTATAAAGATTGCACATTCCGTCCCGATCCGTTACAAACATGGCCGCCACAGGCGATTCTTGTTTCTTATTGGCTGATATTTTAGATTCTTCTCTGAAACCGTTTGGCCAAATGAACCGAAACTTGGTAGGAAGCATCTATGGAAAGTCCTCTGTTACGATTGCTCATTTTGTCTCGATCCATTAACAAACATGGCGGCCACAGACAATTCTTGTTTCTGATGGGTTGATTTCTAAAAAATCTTATCCTCTGAAACCTCTCAGCCAAATGAACCGAAACTTGGTAGGAGGCATCTATGGAAGGTTCTCTATAAAGATTGCTCATTTAGACCCGATCCATTAACAAACATGGCCGCCACAGGCAATTCTTGTTTCTGATTGGTCAATTTCTAAAAATCTTCTACTCTGAAACTGCTTGGCCAAAATGAGCTGAAATTTGGTGGGAAGCACCTATGGAAGGTTCTGTATTACGTTTCCTCAAAGCAGAATGAAAGGTGGGCGAAACAGGCTCAGCTCAGTCTCTAGTTGTATGCAAAATATCACTCTGGGTCTGTTGTGACATTGTTAGGCTAATTTGAACATGATAGCAACAAAAGATAATTTTGATGTTTTTTGCCTTAAGGTGTGAAACCACTAATTAATTTCTTTAAGGTTTTCTACTAAATTTGTGTTTTTTCTAGCCTACCTGGCCATTTTATCGTAAGTTTAACCTTTCTAAGACCATATATTTTCTGAAACGTACATGATTCCTCTACGTTCTGTAAAAATATCAGGGCATATTTAAAATCTTGCTGTGAAATGCCATGCTACGGAAAACACCTACTCTAAAAAATGCTCGGTCATCCCCAAGAAATTCAGTATTTATAGGTCATGCATCAAATCCTCCATAGAGGTATTAAAATACAACTAAGTCCATTAAATTGGGGCTCAAAATAATCCCTATATATTTAACTTATATTATCAATTTTAATTAGTCCATTCCATTCGGTAGTTTTCGCAATACTATAAAGTGAAAGGAACTTTTTTCTTGAAAAGGGACTACTTTCGTATATGTTCTAAGCTCTGATTGGTGAATTAGTGGTTTGACACCTGTAGATGTAGATGCTGACTCAGTTCTGTATTATTATTATTAGATTAAAACATAATATCAGAAACTATAACCATGGACGGTACGGATATGAAATAATTACGGATATGACAGAAACTTTGCAGAAATGGCAGGAACAGCAGCTGATGAAAAGCTATATCCTGGATTGAAACAAGCATACAAATGTGACAGGGTTAAACTGATTATGAATTCCAACTTGACCTCTCTCTTGTGATTGCATCCCAACTTTGAACTTGTTTCTAATACAGCGACATCTTTCTTTTGCAGACTTGGTTTTTATGATTACTTTGAAGAGAAAATGTGATAAAGATTAAAGATGGATCGAAATTGAAGTTTGATTTCAGTCGTGTGTTTAAAACAATGGTGGAAACTACAACAAAAAGTCTTCATGACCTTTCGACCTCGACAAGTAAGTACGAGGAAGATAGAATAAATAAATTGACTGCAAGAGTAAACAGGGATTTTCAATGAATATAGAATAACTGCAATTTTGTAGGTCAAGACAGACATTATCACTAGTATGAAAATGAGGCCGATAGGACGAGCTGTGATACGAGTCATAGTGTATGTTTAGAACTTCAAAACAGATGTTATTGTGTTTATCGTATGTGTTTGACGTCATACTGACCGATACTTTTCAGTATCAAAGTCAGTATGTTGATACCGAAAACATCGCTCGGTGAGATCAAAGGTCAAATGTCTAAATTACTGATAAAACGTAATTATTGGTTAATTTAATGACTGATTGATTGTTTAACATCAAGTGAGCATTATTACAGCAATAGTGAGTGATTATTGTTTTAACGAAAGGTGAACAATTTTTCAGCTATGCAGTAATGTCGGAGACATATCACTGTGATAGACGTATCATTCATCTTGGTGATGGATTTATCTTTTGTTCAATTAAATATATCTTCAAAATTTCTTTTACCGTTACATTTAGAGTGTTACTGTAGTTACTATCACCCAAAAGGAATATAAAAATTAGTAAATAGTTTAAACAGACCAAAAGATATACCCCGGTATTAGTATCAGTAAGAAGAGTGATAAGTCTTTATCGCTATGTTGCGGTATTTTCCTTTGATCTTGCTATCTGAGAATTGTTCATCTCGCGCTAGTAGAGTGAGATGGAAAATTATCGCTAAGCGTTGTCAGGGACGCAGTAGTATTATCGCTGTTTTCTAATATGACGTTATAATGACGTCACATTACCAAATCCTTTATAATAAGTGATTTATGATATAAAATATTAATTGTGTTTAAAAAAATGTCAGTTATTATCTCAACAAAAATTATTTAATTATGAATACAAAATAGCGATAAAATAATTAGATGTTTTTTTAAAACTCGAGGACGTTTCTCAGTCATATTGCCCTTCGATGAGAGATGACTGAGAAAAGTCCTCTTGTTTTAAAAAAACACTGTTAATCACTTAATCACAGTGATTTATCACGCTAGTTCTCTAACTAGGCTGTATAGTGATGAGAAAAAGTTACATTTTGATGAGATGATGATGATGTCCACTTTGTACTAGACCAACCGGCTTAGTTGTTTTTTTATAATGCTAGCTGATCACTAATAAATATAATAGTCTACAGGTGGAGATTTAGTTCTACTCGGACACATTATCCTGATTCTGAGCCAATCAGTCTTTGCTCTTACTCCTTAATGTGTTGTGCTTAACATAGAAGCAACAAACATCAATTGTATAGTCTTTGGTTTCACCCGATCTGGGCTCGAACCAATGAACTTACCGCACTCATGTTGAGTACTCTAACCATTAGACCACTGAGGTGATTGTATTTCAGGTACATCTACAATTTGTATGAAAGGAACAAGTTTACAAACAATAAACATAATAAACGTGTAGGGGAAAAGCTGTATTGGGACTGGCCTATGGGCAAACATTTAGATACACAAAGGAAAAGTGCTCATGGTGAGGTGTACTTGATACAACTTTACGTGGTAAGTTGGTCAGTGAGATCATTTCACATGTTTGTGTTATGTAAGGTATGTCAGTGACTTGCGACAAGTCGGTGATTTTCTCTGTGTACTCTGGTTTCCTCAACGAATAAAGCTGACTGCCACAATGTAATTGAAATATTGTTGAAAGTGGCGTTAAACTCCATAACTCTTAACCCAATAATGACCAACTTCTTTTCAACATGTTTTGTATCAGGCAGTTGCATATTGGAGGGGGCACCTTATGTGAACATCTTATTACATTTTACTATTTTCTTTTGATCTTTCCAGATTCCAATCTGCCTTTCAATGGATCAACAAATTACTGGACGGGTCAAGATGACGGGGAGACTGTATCACGACACATAGGAGTAAATGATCAGACAGTACTGGTTTCCGTAATTATTATGGGAGTAGTGGTACCAGCTATATTTACATTTATGTTTGTTATGCTTTGTTTAAAACACAAACGTACACAGCAGTCTAGAAGGTAATAAGTTAAGCCATCTATCAGTAACGTGATAACAGGGTTTGGTAGAAATGGCTGTGTTTTAATTTGATTTTGGATTTTTAGTGCCATTTCTTGTATTTTTTCCAGAAAATTCCTCCGATATTTTAGGAGAACATCGTATATATATATATATAGACTATCGTTCATTGGATTTTTCGCAGCAAAGTTGCATCAAAGGAAAGGCCTGAGATATGAGATACAATGAGAAGTCAGTTTTTAGCAAAATATATCAACGATACTCGGTTTATTGAGGATTTGTCAAAGTGATGTTGATGTTGTCAATTTAGAAAGATAACTCTTGCCATTATCTCCCTTAGAAATTAACTAATGCTGATATAGTGTAACATGTTTATGCTATACAATGTACATTGTACATTACATGTAGGTATTCACATTTTAATATTCTTTTTGGCTCACTTTGCCAAAGGCAATGTGGGCTTTTGGCATCACTTGGCATCCGTTGTTTGTTGTCTGTCATCTGTTAACTTTTCACATTTTAATCTTCACCTCGGAAATTAAACCCATCAGCCAAATGAACTGAAACTTAGTAGGAAGCATTTTGTTATGATCCATTACCAAGCAAGGCCACCACAGGCAATACTTGTTTCTGATTGGCCAATATAAAAAAATCTCCTCCTCTGAAACTGCTTGGCCAAATTAACCGAAATTGGTAGGAAGCATCTATGGAATGTCCTCTATGAAGATTGCTCATTTCGTCCCGATCGGTTAACAAACATGGCCACCACAGGCAATTCTTGTTTCTGATTGGTCGATATCTAAAAAATCTTCTATGAAACTGCTTAGCCAAATGAACCGAAACTTGGTAGAACGCATCTACATGTATGGAAGGCTCAGTATTAAGTTTTCTCAAAGCAGAATTAAAGTTGAGCAGCGCAGGCTCAGCCCCCTGAGCCTCTAGTATAAGGCCACACCTTCTGTAATGAAAACATGACCTACGTAAGAGAGACAGCCTCTCCTGAATAGGACAATTTAGTACCGGTAGTATTTTACTATGTAGTATGATAAAGAGATCTGAATATTAGTGTGAGTGGGTTTATTAGAGGGTAAACTTCTCCTGTGAGTAGCCTGATAAGAGGGGGATATTAATGAAATGAAATAACATTGTTGGTCCCTTCTACATCATCGTAACGAGGTTGAACTGGTTACATTTAATTTGCGAAGGTAACCAGCTTTAAAATTTGAAGAAATCCATCTGTTAATGAATATAAAACGTTAAAAAGTAATAGTTGATAATTTACTATAATCTGAATCTCTCATCTGTTTTACCGTAAAGTTTAAAATACAGAAACTGACCTAGATATCCATCCATGAAGTGAGCAATATTTCAGTATTCTGTGGCAAGAGGAAATCTTTATTTGAAGAGATGATAGTGATGTCTGTTTTTTACTGGTCCAACATGCTGAGTTGATTTTTTATATAGTGCTAGCTCGCTAACCAAACCCTCTACATATAGACATGTTGCTCCACTCTGACACATTAACCTGAGTCAGTAGGTCAGTGTTAATACTCCTTCAGAGGTGTAAGAGTAGATTAGAGAGGCCAGAAGCTTTGTAAGTGGACTGGAAAGTGGGGAGCAAGCTCTCATAATTAAAAAAAGTTTTAAAAAATGTAAATAAAGAGGATCTTTGGTTTCAAACATATCCATTTACCTCTTGATTTGGTGATATTTTTTTGTTTCCTCCTGCTTTTGAAATAGTGGGAGTTTGTGCCCCCCTTGAACCCAGTGGGTCATATGCCCCTGTCGTTACTGCTGTACATTTGTCAGTATCTAATAGCTGAGAAGCAGCCATTGATCTGACTTCTTATTATCCCACAGTGTTCCACCATCAAGGTGAGTATGGTAAACCTTGCAAAACTGTAACTGTTTCCAAAATTAAGCAATATTGAAATATATTAATTAAGGATTATCTTGATTGAACATTTTAAAATTTTTATTTTGTAGGTCAACAATGTTGCTAAGAAATGGTCCAGAAATGCCTATGGACGAAATTTCTCTGTCAATGAGAACAAATCTAGAAAATGGAAGACTGTGAAATATTAGATATATTGAGTGATGTCCCTTTGTGATAGGGGTCAGATAGAGTGATGTCCCTTTGTGATAGGAGTCACAGATTGGAAGTTCTTTTATTACAACAGAAATACACAGAAACAGTTGTGTTTTATTACAATATTTCGCTTGAGTTTTTGTTTTTAAAAAATGACATTCTATTTTTTTGAATAACAGAAATTGTCAAATTATTTATTTTTGCAATTGTTTTTTTTATATTATATATATTTTATCAAACTATGTTTTTTATTAATGCTATACTGACACGGGATCATGATCGTAATTATTAAACATCACATTTGTAAATATATATATGTGTATGAAAGTGGTAAACAATAATAATGAGGTATTATATATCCTAATCTTAACATGTTTAACGAGTTGGTTAAATTTTCATAATATTTTTAATCACCACTGTTGTTAAATTTCTGCATGAGAATTACGTTTGACTTCCTATGGATGATCAATAACAACGAAAATTACTAACTTAAAACTATTTTTAAAGTTTTGGTCATAGGAGAAACATATCTTTTTGGTACCAGTGGATTAAGATATTTCTCCACTCTTGATAGTTGAATTTTGATATTTTACTATCTCGTGTGGAGAAATATCACTGGTAGCAGAAAGAGAATCTATATTTACATTTCTTCATGAAGCCAGATATTTTATCTACTGATTTGATTTTTTAATAATTACAATTGTGCTACAGCCAAAACTGCACTTGTGATCACCTCTATTAGGCAGCCACCTGTATTAAAAGGTCACCATTTTCATGTCCTATCATTGAAAACTTCATATAAATTTAACCTCTTTTAAGACGTCACCTGTCTTATAAGGCAACTCTTTGCTTGCCCCAAAGGTGGCCTCTTAAGTTATTAATGGCCTAGGTTTGACTGTAATGTAATCTTGCATTTTGCAGGTGTTCTTGGATTCGTGTAAATCTATTGTTGAATTTACATAATATAATGCACATATACGTATTGAATCTTGTAATAAACTGTATTAAATCGTTTATAATTTAAATATTTTAAAATTTTTAATTTAAATACCTGTGATATTTAAGGTTGTGAAATGAAATTTGAAAACAATAATACATTAAATTGAATTAAGTGTTCTGATTGATTGATTTACAGAGAGTGGACAAAGGTCTATTTGGACGTTTCCATTTTTCTCTATACCGGGGTAATATATAATTTTTCAAAATATTGTCCTGCAGTCAACTTTTGTCCGATTTTGATAATTGTTGTATTAACAAAAGCAGAATTCATTTTAGCTTCACTCTATAATTTCAATATAATTTTATAAGATAAATATCTTGAGAATATACATTTTAAACACAAAACTGAATTAATTTCATCTTTTGTAGATAAATTATTCAAGTGTGTGTTTAAATCATGCTGATGTGAAAAAAACACATGCTTCTAACAATTATTAAAAAATACTAATATAAACTGCATACTTTTCTACTTTCATTGATAGAAAATTTATCAAAAACGGGAAAGTATTGACTTCAGTGTTATCTTTTGAAAAATAGTAGTTACTTTATATATATGAAATATATACCAAAAATTGATAACCGCATCAGTGGTGTAATGGTTAGCATGCTCGCCTCGAGTGCGGTAGATCGTGGGTTCGATCATCGGTCGGGTTAAACCAAAGACTATAAAATTGGTATTGGTTGCTTCTCCGCTAAGCACGCAGCATTAAGGAAAAAGAGCAAAGACTGGTTGGCTCGGAATCAGAATAATGTGTGAGAGTGGAGCGACATCTCTATCCTCGGACTGTTGTTTCAGTGAGCTAGCACTACAAAAGTCCAACTCAGTGTGTTGGTCTAGAACAAAGGGGAACTCATCATCATTTCATTGAAAATTAACTTGATCTCACCATGATACAGCTGAAGAATTGCTGAGTTGTCGTTAAACAACAATCACTCACTCACCTGAAAATATTAAGCGTCCGAATACTTTTGTCCATTGTCTGTAGGATTGCTGTAGAAGCCATGTTATGCTTTATTTTAATCATACATGTATGTGCCATGACAATTTATTTTTAAATCCCATAAAATTGTGTAATATTGCAAACATAGAAATCAATTTGTATTCAGGGAAAATTTATATCTGTATATACATGTACTATGACAAAAGCCTTTAAACTATCTTTGTAGCCAGTCAAACTTTTTATCATTTAATTTTGTATTTTACAAAGTTTAATGCCATTTTGTAGGATGTAAAATGTTTCTAATCTGAGAAACTTTGAAACCATTTTGTATTCATGTGAAAATTTGAATTCATTCTGTATTTGATTTGAAACCATTTTGTATTCATATGAAAATTTGAAACCATTATGTATTCATGTGAAAATTTGAAACCATTTTGTATTTATGTGAAAATTTGAAACCATTCTGTATTCATATGAAAATTTGAAACCATTCTGTATTCATATGAAAATTTGAAACAATTTTGTATTCATGTGAAAAATTGAAATGATTCTATGTTTATGAGAAAATATGAAAGCATTTTGCAACCTTTAATTCTTCTACATTTTTTGAGAATAGTATTTGCCACATCAAGTATATGATTAATTTAACCCATCATTTTATTTGAAGACAGTAAACAACATTTGTTATCAATTTTTTTCTTGACTATAATAAGACTGCAATTGAAAACATGAGTTATCTTCCCCAACTCAATCAAGTAAGGGAGATAATTAGACATCCTCCACTTTCATTAGCGTATTTTATTATCGCACTGTCTTTTTAAAAGGTGAAACAAGCTTCTCATTGTATAAATTTTATGATTTATTTTATTGAGAATAATTTGGTGCTAATGACCGAAATTGAAAACCTATCAGATTAAAATCAGCTGTTATATACGCTATTCTCCTCGTAACATCTGACAGAACCTTATTAGAATTTAGAAGGGCCGGCTTGGTCGTAATCGTATGATAGTTGGATTTATAATTACCTATGTTATCAGTGCCTATCACCACTAAAATTGAAAGTTCGAAACAGGTTCATGGCATGATGTACTCGATACAACATTATGTGATTAAGGTTGTCAGTGAATGGGGACAGGTCGGTGGTTTTCTCTGGATAGTTCAGTTTTCTCTGCCAATAAAACTGACCTCCACGATATAGCTGAAATATTGTTCAAAGTGGCATTAAATACCATAATCGAAAACCAAACCTCAACCAAGTCAAGTAAGGGAGATAATCAAATGTCCTACAATAACATTATAGCCTTGGAAAGAGTATTTTGTTATCTCCCTTTATCTAATAGATGGTGCTAATATTGTTATTTTTGATATAAGCTGTATTTTTCTTCTTTTTTTCTTTTTTCTGTAAATTGCAATATTATGATCAGAATTTTATTTTGTCCAAGTGACAATCCATTTTATTTCTAAAAAGCATCACTCTTGATTTTGTGTGTGGATATTCTGAAAGCAGAGAGAAGTTGTACTATAATTATAAAAAAATTGTTATAATCATTTGATCCAGTCATTTTGAGAACAGATTTAATGTAATTATTAATAAAACTAAGGTTCTCCTCCCTCGGGCATTAAGGTGACCGTAGCAGATTTTGGTATCTTGTTTAGGCCCTTTGCTTTTATTGCTTCCAGAACTTTAAATTATTTGGTTTTCCAATCTTTTGGTTTTGAGCGTACCTGATAAAAGGTTATTCCAGAAACGTGTGGTGCACACTAAATTAGATATCTACGTTTTTATTAATACAGTTCAAAGTTTAAATTGTTTTTCATTTATTCTCGAGGAAGTAGTATTTAAATTTCAAAGTCTATAGAAGATATTGTAGACACTAAATGATTTTCTAGGGGCTTTAGATAGAGATTTATTCTCACAGATTTCTGTTGTGTGTATCTTGATTCGAAATTGGCACAGGCAAATTTTCGACGACCACACGCATTATAGATATTTTTTTCTGGAGATTTGCAAGGCCAAGAGGGGTGTGCATTATGCAGTTTATGCAATGGTAACAATGGTCATCTGAATATTGTCTTAGCCTTAAAATTAAGCAAGAAGCAACTTTATAAATTATTTGTAGAAATTTTCCTTTGATCTTTATATACCATAATATCTATTATCAAGCGACGAACGTGATATGAAAATTTTTCATTTTTGTTGTACAGTTCAACCTGCCTTATGTGACCTTCCAAAGGATCATTGAAATAGGGTCACTTCAGACAGGTGGTTGCTAAATACAGGTGTAATTGATATAAAATGCACTGTGAAGGGAAATTTAAATTAAGGTCACATAACACAAGTTATTGCTTAATAGAGGTGGTCACTTAAGCAGGTTTAACTGTATGTGTATTTATTGGACGTTATTCTTACAATACTGACTTCATCTTGACAAATCCTCAATTAACTAACTATCATCAATATTCTTTGGGGCTGTCATGATCGTGATCATATGAAAGTTGGAATTACAACTACCTGTACTTTTTTTGGGCCATTGTGTTGTCTGTTCTTCTTCGATATACAGATTCTGATTACCCCTTTGGTATCTTCAAACTCTTCTTCCTACAAAAACTGTGAGTTCGAATCCAGCTCACGGCGAAGTGTAACTCAATACAAGATTTTGTGATAAAGTTTGTCACTGACTTGTGACTGTAAAAATTTAATAAGGTCGGTGGTTTTCTCCAGGTACTCCGGTTTCCTCCACCAATAAAATTAACTGCCACGATATAGCTGAAATATTGTTGAAAGTGGCATTAAACACCATAACCCTAATCCTCAATATATTTTGCACGAAACATACTACTCATCATATAAATCTCAGGATTTTCTTCATGAGTGTCAATATCACCTGGTGAGATCAAAGAAAAACTTTATAACTTGCTGATAAATTGTATTATCATTAACAGAAACTTAACTGATGGTCAATTTTAATTTCATTCACAAAGTATTTTTGTAGCATTAATGTCCTGTATAACAAATGCAAAAATTGTAACCATGGTTACAATGAAATTAAACTAGTCTAGTGTGAGGTGCATGGTTTTATATTCTTATACAAACATGTTATCTAGAGAAATAAAATACAATTTATCAAAGTAAACATTGTTTCTTTTTCATTCGACAACCATTTAATACATGTAATTGTAACTGGATTTAACCTCTACACCATGGCATTTAATAATTGAAGGTGTTGAAAACAGCAGGTATCCTCTGGATTTAACCTCTACACCATGGCATTTAATAATTGAAGGAATTGAAAACAGGAGGGATCCTCTGGATTTTACCTCTACGCCATGGCATTTAATACATGTAATTGAAGGAGTTGAAAACAGCAGGTATCCTCTGGATTTTACTTCTACACCATGGCATTTAATAATTAAAAGAATTGAAAACAAGAGGTATCCTCTGGATTTTACCTCTACACCATGGTATTTAATAAATGAAGATGTTGAAAACAACAGGTATCCTCTGGATTTTACCTATACAACATGGCATTTAATAATTGAAAGAATTGAAAACAACAGGTATCCTCTGGATTTTACCTCTACACCATGGCATTTAATACATTTTATTGAAGGAGTTGAAAACAGCAGGTATCCTCTGGATTTTACCTCTACACCATGGCATTTAATACATTTTATTGAAGGAGTTGAAAACAGCAGGTATCCTCTGGATTTTACCTCTACACCATGACATTTAATAATTGAAAGAATTGAAAACAACAGGTATCCTCTGGATTTTACCTCTACACCATGGCATTTAATAAATGAAGATGTTGAAAACAACAGGTATCCTCTAGATTTTACCTCTTTACCATGGCATTTAATAAATGAAGGTGTTGAAAACAACAGGTATCCTCTGGATTTTACCTCTACCATGGCATTTAATAATTGAAGGAATTGAAAACAACAGATATCCTCTGGATTTTACCTCTACACCATTGCATTTAATAATTGAAGGAGTTAAAAACAGCAGATATCCTCTGGATTTTACCTATACACCATGCCATTTAATAATTTAGGGAGTTGAAAACAGCAGATATCCTCTGGATTTTACATCTACTGTAACGGAAAAGAACATATAATAAAATATACCAGTCATATATAATATGAAGAAAATCAAAACACATCTGATTTAGTATCAACAAAGACAAGAGCTGAATTTAATTATTATATTTAACAACTGTCAATTACATGTACATATATAAAATGATAAATTTACACTGAAATCTAAGTAGAATCCTCCTACCATTTCTTCCATAACACAAATGCTAATCATTGATATAGCCATAACATTACTGAAATATTATTGAACCCTTAGGGACGGATCATTTAACTTCCAGGGGGGGGTTATGGTTTTTTTTCTAAAAAAATATTCTGATTCCTAATGTTGCAATAAAAAATATTCTGATTTTGGTGGAGGACAAAAAAAATCTTGATTCAGAGTTTTTGTCGTATAATCTAATGTTAAAATCTGGAAAAAAAATTTGCGTGACAAAAAAACAATTCTAACTCTCCTGTTGTCCGAAAAAAAAATTCTGAATGCAAAAGGAACCCATACCCTCCCACCCCCCCCCCCCCCCCCCCCCACCCCCCCACCACCTCTGCAAGTTAAATGGTCTGTCCCTTACCCTAATTCTTAAAAAGTTTTATAAGAATTTGAACGTTTCATGAGTTTTATCCCCATTCTCTTTATGAACCATGAATATCCACGCAAAGGATTCTGGGATTGGTCAATTACATCATATGATGTCATACTAGATAAGATAATTGAATTTAAAATTTACAAGCAGTGCCATATTTAGTGGAAGGATAAAATCTCAACTGTTATTGAGGTCAGTGTTGTTTGGTGTATTAGTTCTCATGAATACCTTAAATATAATAAGGGGCCATCGTGATTGTATAGTAGTTGGATTTACAACTACCTATGCAATCAGTGCCTATCACCACTAACGTTGCGAGTTCCCGCCTATGTCAAGGTCTACTCGCTACGTTTCACGTGTTTTATCCCCATTCTTGCTCATGCGAGGTGTACTCGATACAACATTGTGATAAAGGTTGTCAGTGACTTGCGACAAGTCAGTTGTTTTCTCCGGGTACTTCTTTTTCCTCCACCATTAAAACTGACCGCCATAAAATTACTGTAATATTATTGAACCCTTAGGGACGGACCATTTAAGTTCCAGGGGGGATATGTTTTTTTCTAAAAAAAATATTCTGATTCCCAATGTTGCTGAACAAAATTATTCTGATTTTGGTGGAGGAAAACAAAATCTGATTCAGAGTTATTGTCATACAACGTAATGTTAAATTCTGGAAAAAAAATTCGCGCTTTGCGCCACAAAAAAAAAAAATATTCTAAATCTCCTGTTGTCCGAAAAACATTTACGCTACGATCACCGTGACTGAGCCAACTAATTTCTGTTTCCCAAACTTTTTGATATTTGCATAAATATTTCTTTCGTTTAGCGGGTGAAGAACAAGCAGGCCCTGATAATGACCTCTTCCTTCCAGTAGACATTTTGCAGAAATGATTTAACTTTTTTATTGTAAAAACAACTCAAACTTTCCACAAGGGGATTAAAACTTTATTGTAAAAGACCCAATCATCGCTAATTACTTGCCTCGAAGGTATATAGGTGTTGTTGATTGTAGTTGACCATTCGGATTGTTGAGCTTTCCATAGGTAAAATCCCGGTATTTTCCGAATAAATAAATATTTCTAATATCTGGACCTATTCCGGGTGATTCCGGGTCATCGTAGTGAAATCCGTGTCTCGACGGGTGTTCAGGGAAATGAGGGTGACAAGCTGAATTTCCGGGTGTGACCAGACGAAAACGGGTTACTTGGCAGGTATGTATCCACCACCAAAAAAAACCCTGACCGCTACGATATAACTGAAATATTGTTGAAAGTGGTGTTAAGCGCCATAAATCAAACCAAGCCATATATTCGCAGAACTAACACTAGACCTATTAACATATAATTTAGTTATTGAAGGCACGAGATTGAAACAGTATATGGAAATATTATAATAACTCTTCTTTAAAAGAAGAGAAAAGTAAGAAAATTGAATTAGAAATGACTTCTGGAGAATATTTTGAAAATAAGTGGTTTGATATGAATGAACCCGTGACTGTATATTGGTTTAATTCTATGAAAAGTGATTCCGGTACACTAAGCCATTTTGTTTTCATTGCTACAGTATGTAATGTATATTCCTTAAACAGATAGCTATAGAAAACAAATACCGTTTTAATGTCAAAATCTCTACAACTACACAAAAATGTATTTCTTATTAATAAAATGAAGAATACAAAATACAACTCTGTCGGGACAATTCCAAAATAAAATAGGAAAATAGTAAAAGGATGCAAAATCAATATCACTAACACACAAATACATGATCGCTTACTTTCCGGGCTTGGATCAGACACTTCAATAATAAGTGGCGGGGTTAAACTAATTTTATTGGCTCAAAACCTCGTCTTATTAATTACCGGATTCAAAACATGCATAGAAGCTACATTGATAAAACCATTGTTATTTTACAGAAGACAATGAAGAAAACGATTTTCATGTATGCAGATATTATATTTATAAATGAGAAATAATAACTCTTAGAAGGGTTTCATCAGCTGTAATTCGAAGATGGACAGACAATACAATGGACAAAAGAAAGAAAAAACCAAAAGGACAAACAATGAGATACTAAGCAAAAAGATCCATGAAATTAAATCCATTTTTATAACGATAGTGTCACGGTTGAAAGATTGTCCTGACTTCCTTGTTGAGTTTACCTGTCATAAAACCACCATTTTATCTTGAGACAAGAAGGATTAAAGTGAAAAGATGGAGAAATTATCGATACAAATTCTATGTTTCATCTTCTTGATCGGTAAAGTTTGTATTATTTTAAGGAAACTCTACACATCGTATTAAATATACACAAAGAAAAATGTTAAGCACCCCCTGATATATTAAAACATATTAAGCTACACTAAGTTTAGATTCTAATATTTATATTGATTATAGCAAGAACAATATTACACTAAGTTTAGATTATAATATTTATATTGATTTTAGCAAGAACAATATTACACTAAGTTTAGATTATAATATTTATATTGATTATAGCAAGAACAATATTACACTAAGTTTAGATTATAATATTTATATTGATTATAGCAAGAACAATATTACACTAAGTTTAGATTATAATATTTATATTGATTTTAGCAAGAACAATATTACACTAAGTTTAGATTATAATATTTATATTGATTATAGCAAGAACAATATTACACTAAGTTTAGATTCTAATATTTATATTGATTATAGCAAGAACAATATTACACTAAGTTTAGATTCTAATATTTATATTGATTGTAGCAAGAACAATATTACACTAAGTTTAGATTCTAATATTTATATTGATTGTAGCAAGAACAATATTACACTAAGTTTAGATTCTAATATTTATATTGATTGTAGCAAGAACAATATAACACTAAGTTTAGATTCTAATATTTATATTGATTGTAGCAAGAACAATATTACACTAAGTTTAGATTCTAATATTTATATTGATTGTAGCAAGAACAATGTTACACTAAGTTTAGATTCTAATATTTATATTGATTGTAGCAAGAACAATATAACACTAAGTTTAGATTCTAATATTTATATTGATTGTAGCAAGAACAATATTACACTAAGTTTAGATTCTAATATTTATATTGATTGTAGCAAGAACAATGTTCAACAGGTTTCATTTCCTTCATTTCAATTTAATTGAAGCTTTAAAACTAGTTTAGCCCCGCTGAGCTTTTCATTGAATTATCTGTGCCAAGCCAGGTAAGTGAGTGGTTACGTATTTGTGTGTTAGGGGTAGATTTGGTATCTTTCTACGATTTTTCGAATGGACTTTTGAACTGGTCCGAAAGTGTGGTAGTTGTGTTTTTCATTTATTGTTAATTAACATTAACTAGTTGGCTTAACGATAGGTAAACTAGAAAAAGGAAGTCAAATTGGTATATTTTGTAATATTTAAAAAGGTTGTAATATAACTCGATTGCAATTTAAAAAGTTTAAATAATTTACACCAAGTAAAATGTTTTAAATGTCATAATGAACATTCTTATGTTCGATAAAAAGCAATGTAGAGTAGTATACACATTTGTTCACGGTTGATTACACGGTGATACTTAAGGTAAAATTGGATACAATGGTGTCGCTGCGGTTTGATAAACACCTCACATTCACATGTACCCTAAAGGCGAAAACCATACCAATTCACATATTCGAGGGGACGTCGTGGTCGTGATCGTATGGTAGTTGGATTTACAACAACATGTGCAATCAGTGCCTATCACCAATAAAGTTGTGAGTTCTAACCCCGTTCATGGTGAAGTGTACTTGGTACAACATTATGTGATAAAGTTTGTCAGTGACCTGTGACAGGTCTGTGGTTTTCTTCGGATAATCCAGTATCCACCATCAATAAAACTGACCTCAACGATATAACTAAAATATTGTTAAAAGGGGCGGTATACGTCATAAACCAAACCATATATTCGAAGAACTAACACTAGACCCATCAATATAAGACTATTTGAAAATATTATAATAACTCTGCTTTTAAAGAACAGAAAATTAAGAAAATTGAATAGGAAATAACTTCTGGAAATTTTTTTGGAAATGAATGGTTTGATATGAATTATATAAGGAAATAATCTTAGTGGAGAAAGACTGTTGACCCGTGACTGTATATTGTGTATTGGATTAACTCTATGAAAAGACCGCCACGATATAGCTGAAATATTGTAGAAAGTGGCATTAAACACCATAACCCTAACCTTCTATGAGAAGTGATTACAGTACATTAAGCCACATTGTTTTCATTCGATGCAGTATTTAATTATTCCTTAAATAGATAGAAAGGAAATACTATTTTAACGTCAAAATCTCTATACATGTAAATACAAAATTTATGTATTTCTTATTAACAAAATGAAAAATAAATAAAATTCACCGTGACATACATAGAATATTCACCATAACATACAGAGAAGATTCACCATGACATACACAGAAGATTTACCATGACATACATAGAAGATTCACCATGATATACACAGAAGATTTACCATGACATACATAGAAGATTCACCATGACATACAGAGAAGATTCACCATGACATACACAACAGATTTATCATGATATACCTATTTTGGCATTCAAAGAAGTGCTTAATTCTTTATCACTTTGTTTTGTGTACTTGGTGTTGTTTTACAAACCATTTTAGACGTTTATAATTGTTTTACTTGTATAGTATCGTTATACCGTAACGATCCAACACCCCGTAAGATTGATCGTTAACTGGTTTTTCAGACGTTGTATATATATATATATATATATATATATATACGTCTGAAAATTAAACCAAACAGTGTTATAATTAGATTTTAGAGCTGTTAATTTTGTGTTCTTCCCTCGACGGGATTTGAACCCACACCATTGATACACTGCAGCACCATTCGCTTAGCCTTACGTCCAGCGACATAGATGACTCGACCACATCCAATCCCTTATATATATTATTATTATTGTAGATGTGGTCCATTCTTGTTACTACGAGCACCTACCAACAAATCCTATGGACTTCTATTATACATACTATGAGCCCTGTCTGGCTGGATGTTGTGAACCATTAGATCTTGGGGACCAGAAACTCTGCTGTGATCCTACTGGTGTGATTTGTGGAATTACTATTGGTTTTATTTTTATTTTTTTTGGTCTTGTCGTATGCATAAGAAAAATGGGACAGAATGCCAGTAAGTATTGTCTTACCTGTAGTCATGTAGTGTTACGGGTTTTGTTGCTTAGCGCCACTTTCAACAACAATTCAGTTATATCGTGGCGGCAAGATTAGGTGGAGGAAACCTGGAGAAAACCACCGACCTGTTGCTAAGAAACATCACATAATGGTTTATCGAGTACGCCTCGCAATGAGCGGTATTCGAACTCACAACTTTAGTGGTGAAAGGCACTGATTGCATAGGTAGTCGTAAATCTAACTACCATGCAATCACGACCACGATGGCCAATGTTGTGTTTCAGCACTGACAAAGTATATAAAAAATAATTTATTTTTGTCTGTTGATATATGTATTACCATTAGATATCTAGTTACCGCGGCGGAGGCTTGGAATTATTCCATATACCAACTAAGCATGGACGGGTGGGGGAGGTGGAATTACTCCATATACCAACTTAACATGGAGGGGGTGGAATTACTCCATATGCCAACCTAACATGGAGGGGTGGGGTGGAATTACTCCATATAACAACTTAACATGGAGGGGGTGAAATTACTCCATATACCAACTTAGCATGGAGGGGTGGGGGTGGAATTACTCCATATACCAGCTGAGCATGGAGGGGTAGGGGTGGAATTACTCCATATACCGACTTAATCCCGCCACATTGTGTGCCTGTCCCAAGCCAGGACATGGATTTCCAACGTCATATATCGTGGTACCTTTTGTGTTCAGCTAAGGTGAGAGGTTGTTGATCGTTTTGTTGATATTGGTGGAATTGTTGAACATCACTGCCTAATCTGTCTTTTAATAATATTGAAATATGCAATTCCTAAAGATAATGCAATTGCTATTAACAATATTTTTTGTCAAAGTCACCTTAGCCGATTTTAACTATGACGTTTAAAGCCCTTTGGCCTTCTTGCTCCCAGCAACGTTTTGATTATTCGGCTTTGCAGGTTATTCTAAAAACGCGCCGTGTGCACTAATCTTGATATCTGTGCTTCTATTTACACCTTAGGCATCTTCAAACTTTTCGAATTGATGTTGTTTTGTTAAAATGATGTCTCTTGGAGACTTTAATGATAATTTCGGGAGAAGTGTTCCGAATGAATATTCAGATATTGTCGTCATTCCATGTTCTTGTACAATATACGTATTTCGTGTTTCTGTCGTCATATATTGACCTGATTCTGTCATATTGTACGATATTTAATGACCTGATTGTGTTGTCTATAAAACGACATATGTTGCCAAATTCTGTCGTCATGTATGATATATGTTGACCTTATTATGTCGTCATATAGGGTATTTATTGACTTAATTCTGTCATCTTGTATCATATTTATTGACCAAAACTGCAAAGGCAAGACAAATATTAGAAAGGTAATGTTATAAACTATTATTTGCAGGTTATCACAGTTTCAGTCACAACGAAAGAGAGGTTCTAATACACCCGCCACCAACATACTCGCCAGCAACTGGATACAGCACACCTAGTCCAAGAATAGAATATTCATATCCACAGAACCATATTGTTCAAGCGAACACATCTTGATTTATTTATATATGAAAATAGCCAAACATTATGCTAAAGATATATACAATACTTGTGCACTGTCGAAGCATATGGGTAATATGTGTATGAGGCTTAGAAACGCGGGAAAAGGCGAGGCTTCGCCGAGCCTTTTCCTGCGTTTCGCGCCGAATACACATATTTACCTATATGCTTCGACGGTGCACATGTATTGTATTTATCCTGCCATTTTAAATCGTAAATAAACGTTTACTGGACGATGATAAAAGTATTTGAAATAATTTTGTGTATGTATTTGAAAACAATATCCCCCGATGTGCCCCGTTTTACATTTGTATGTTCTATTTATAACTGACCAATATCAAAAAATGTTCTATTTATAACTGACCAATATCAAAAAATATATTAGGCAGGCTATATTGGTCGGTAAATGCTGTCATTGCAGGATAAAAACTGTTATTCCCTAGGAAATTTTTTCTTTTGTCATTTGAATTTATCAATTGTAAACACAGATCAAGAATCTACGCACGAGTGTCAATTTTTTGCTAACGATCCAGGGAAATTTTAACTGATTTGTTTGAGAGAGAGTTTAAATAATTTCCCCATTTATTATGACCAGGTAAACGATATTTACCTTGTCTCAAAAATGGGTCAAATTATTAAAGTACAGCGGCCTGTATCATCGGTCCCTATTAGCGGCCTGTTTCATCGGCCTCTATTAGAGGCCTGTATGTGATATTAGAGGCCTCATTTACAATAGCTTTGCTGGGGGTATTATTGTACAAATAGTAATACAGTTAACTTAACATATATTAATAATGGAATATAAAATAAACGTTAAAGAATACCGGAGGTGCAATCAAAATGGACAATCCAGAGAAACTGGAAATATACGGTAAACAAGACGGAGACAAGCAAACATAAACACAACACAATATGTGCTGGACACCACTATGCCCACACAACAAACACAAACAACGTAAAGAGCCCTCCCACAAATAACAGGAGGTAAAGACGAACTGAACTTCCTTTACGTGTGGAAATCGTAACGTACACGGAACTCAGAACGTAAAGACACATACAAGGACAACACACAAAACTAAAAGATTAGCAACATGGATCCCAACAAAAGGTCGGTGGTGAATTTAAGTGGCTTTACTCATATACACAGTCAAGTCGTGGCAATGATAGAGAAAAGAAAACATCTACATAGAATGGAAAAAGATTCATTGTCATTTGAGATATGGATATTTCGTAACGGTCAATCAGATTGATATCGACCGTAGTTTGATAGGCGTGTACGTCAGTCATTTAAGTTATATTTGGTTTTACTCAACATTTCTGTACATAAACACTCGCCAGGTTTGTACGTCACTCACTTAAGTTCTATTTTGCTTTACTCATTATGGGTTGTACGACATCTTCCAGTGAAAGGAATATTTCAATACAGAAAAACAACATGAAAAAATGAAAAACAAAGTCGATTGCTGGTAACTCCCATAATCACCGGAAGTGTGAACGGGTGTTCCGGAAGAGAAAAACTGACAATTCCTGCCTATTTATTCTTATCTTCACCAAGTCTATCTAACAAGCATTTACATTGCAAAGCATCAAGCAAGATATGATCTTCATGGTCAAAATGATAGGAGATAAAATAGTTAGATTAGGTACACATTAAAGTAAGTTGTAAACGATATGGACGTAAATGAACATGTCAGTGAGACGTGTACCAAATTCAGCATTAATCGTCTTGAACATCAATTTAGTTGTGTAGTCCAGAATAAACAGTATAAGTAAAAGCAAAATTACCTACTATCAGTAATACAACACAAATAGGAAAATTAAAATTACCTACTATCAGTAATACAACATAAATAGCAAAAATAAATGACTTACTATCATTAATACAACACAAATAGGAAAAGTAAAATTACCTACTATCAGTAATACAACATAGATAGCAAAAGTAAAATTACCTACTATCAGTAATACAACACAAATAGGAAAAGTAAAATTACCTACTATCAATAATACAACATAAATAGGAAAAGTAAAATTACCTACTATCATTAATACAACACAAATAGGAAAAGTAAAATTACCTACTATCAGTAATACAACATAGATAGCAAAAGTAAAATTACCTACTATCAGTAATACAACATAATATCAAAAGTAAAATTACCTACTATCAGTAATACAACATAGATAGCAAAAGTAAAATTACCTACTATCAGTAATACAACATAAATAACAAAAGTAAAATTACCTACTATCAGTAATACAACATAAATAACAAAAGTAAATTTACCTACTATCAGTAATTGACAGCAAATAACTTACCCATATTTAAATAATCGCTAGTGAAAGTACCATAGTCAAATTCTTTCACTGTGCGTCTATTTTCTTCTTTTATTTCTTTCTTCTATATCTAAAATAATCATCAGCTTGCTTCTGATTGGTGGATCTCTAATAAATATTCTCCTCTGAAACCGCTTGGCCAAATAAACCGAAACCTGGTAGGTAGCATTCATTCACAAGCATGTTCGCCAAATGGTATAATTTACAAGATATCAATAAGGTATAGGTAAAAGTATTCAACAATAAATATCAATCTTACATGTCATGTAAAGAGATGAAGCCATACATTCACTTATTACCAGGTCTTCCGAAAGTAATTTTTAAATTTCATTATTACATTTTAATTATTTCATGACGAATAAATGCACTATTCAAATTTTCGTTCACTCTATGGTAATTCATATCATGTCCAATAATAATTTCAGTTTTGGATGCTTTGTGATGCTTAACGCCACTTTCAAAAACATGTCAGCTATGTCGTGGCGGTTAGTTTTTCTTTAGTGGAGGAAACCGTAGTACCAGGAGGAAACGACCAACCTGTAAACAGACATTGACAAACTTTATCAGATACTGTTGTATCGAGTACACCTTTCCATGAACAGGGTTCGAACTCACAAATTTGGTGGTGATCTGTCCACCTCAAATTAGAAATCTACATTTTTGTGACATGACTAAAATAGAGACCATCAAATATATCTATAACATTTTAATTAATCATCAATTTACACATGTATCATACAAATTTATTAATTGAAATTGCAACATGATAATTAAATATTATAATCTAAGAGAGAACACGCGTTACACAGCGGATAATGTTTTATAACACATACATACACTCTTTAAAATTTGCATGCGACGCACAATCTATTTACATTATTAAAATAAAGAACATGAATTATTCCTATAAGATTTTAATTAGTCATACATTTATACATGTATCATACATATTTATCAATTAAAATTAGTATATGACAATTGGATATTCATATCTAAGAGAGAAAACATGTACCACGGTGTTACAGGCACCGGGGATGATGTTTTATACGCTTTTTGAATGTTCATGCGACGCAAAATCCATTTACATGTTCATTAGTTTCTTACTGTGAGCAGACGACATAATTCATGTAGAATGACAAATAATGGTTTAGAAGTCTAATATCAATGTCGTATTGTTTCATAGCGCTGATCATGAACTACAAGAATGGCGTCTGCAATAAGTGTCATATCATACTTTATCGTAAGGCTGTTCATATGTTACATAAATGGTATCTACATAATGTGTTTATCTGCTGGTAACGCCTGTAACAATACAAATGTTATATATTTAAATTCACAGTGGCATACCTCTATCTGTAGGTACCATAAATAGTTTCTAATTGACGAGTTTTTCGCTAAAATAAATATGACACGAATGACCAACTGGTGCAGCAACTGACGAATGAGCAAATGACAGAGTAACTCACGAATGCACTCAGAGGATGTGAGACTATACGAAACGGAGCATATCCTAGGAACGTATTAAATGATTTAACAGTGTGTTGTATCATTAAAAAATATATACAAACTCCACATGCTATTTACTATTAAAAAAACAACTAATTAATAATTATGCAGATATTCCATTTTGTTTCGTTTTTTTTTCTTTGTTTCGTTTTTTGTTTTTTGTTTTTTCAATTCACCGATATGTTGTTGACATCTATGGTAGCCGAACATAACGGGGCAATATTGGTCTCAATAAAACAAAAACATTGATTGATTGATTTTTGGTGTTCAACGTCACTTTCAGCAATATTTCAGCTATATCATGGCGACCAGTTTCAGTGGAAGACGAAGCCGGAGTATCAGGAGAGAACCACCGACCATGGGTAAGTAACTGGTAAGCTTGCTAACTTGCGACTGCAAGTCGAGTGCACCCTGTTTTGTAGTTTACAAAGCCGGGCGCGAACTCACGAAGGAAATGACATGCTGATATAAATAGCAATAAAAGAAAATTGAATGAAATGTATACTCTTAGCAGGGGCGGATCAAAGATTTCAAGTTAGGGGGGGGGGGGGGGGGGCGCACTTAAAAAAATGGCGCGCCGAGCGGAGGGTGGCGCGAACATGTTTGGGCTATTTCGTGTGAAAAATCACGATTTGACGATAACAAATCATATTTTTTTCCAATTTAAGGGGGCGGGCGGGGGGTCCCCCCCCCTGGATCCGCCCCTGACCTACAGTATTTACAAACCAATGATGACGGCAAATCAGGCGTCCATTTATCTGCCATTTTGCGATTTGATTTTTGTTTGCCACTAGTGGTTTGCAGTCACATTTGCACACTGTTGTTCCCATTATAGTAACGTTGCAGAGCAGCACCTCCTGAGATTTAATAGATGTGTGTGAGTGAATGTCAAACCTTGATTCGACATTTTGAGACTGCGAGAAATGAAATCAATTAGTTTACAACACTTTATATGATGAAGCTATAGATTTAGCGGAGCAATGTTGTGTTGTCTCGTCCAATCCGCGGACAACCGGTAGACAACGAAATCGTGCCAATTCACAGGTATCAGACAACAAGGATTGCTGACGGATAATACTGTATTACTAGTTCCTAGATCACTTGTTAAACTAGATAAGGGACTGCTAGGTGAAAAACGCAGATCGATGTCTAGCACAGTTATTGATACCGATTAATTTAAACAAACTAAAACAGGAGAATGAATTGGATATTTATGATGCTTATAGCCATAGGGCAGATGGAAAGCAAAGTGGGAATTCCATCTTTTTGAGACATTGGAACTTGTAAACAAAAACTTGTGTCTGAATATCTATTTTATATATTTTGAAAAGTTTGCTTACAATGCCACCCTCAACAGCAACATCAGAAATATCATTTAGTGTTTTGAAACGTGTAAAGACATATTTACGCGCCACAATGGGGCAGGAATTACTATGAACCTGGTCATTGCCACATATTCACATAGACATTCAGCTCCCATTGCATGCATTCGTAGACAAGTGCAATAATACCAGTCAAAAAAAAACCTTTTGCTTGATTGTATGTAAACATCAATTACATTATTAATATGATTAAAGAATATTAAACGTAGTTTAAAAAAGACTTTCCTTTTGTCTATTTATCAAACTTTCCAAATTTCTCCCGGTACCCCTATACCTTGGAGTGAAAACCTCAAACCCGCAATGCGTGCACTTTTAATAACTCCTTCCTACGCCACAGGCGTGTAATTCGTCAATTTGTATCTGGTTATGAATGATACTGATGTTGAAAGAACATCAGTATCAGGATTTAAGTTTACTAAATGCTTTGATCTGTAAAGATTTGTTTTTCTTATAGTTGTAAAATTGACTGAAGAAATAATGCTTAATTAGCGTGAGAAAATAGTTGATGTCTGGTACCTCGGAACCAATCAGAATGGAATAATCTTTGAATAACTGACGGCGAATCCATATATGAATCAGCGAACACACCCAACGTGTATTTACAATGTGTAGGAATATTTTACTACAGGTCACGAGTTAACCATTCATGAAAAATGTGTTTGTTGAACTGCTTAATTAACGTTGTATAACATATGCTTTGCGAATTTTAGGGGGGGGGGGGCGCACACCCCGCGCGCCCCCTCTAAATCCGCCTCTGTTTGGTAACTATCTAAATAAGATAAACACGACTCATTGAATTGAATATGCTTGATATGGGGGGGTCTAACGGTAAATATCGATATTTTGTTATTTGGAAATGATGACCTGTCAGTAGAAATAAACACGTTTATATTTTCATGTGTACAAAAATACATAAAAGATACACGGCGTTTCTCTTGAACTAACAAGTCAACATGTATAACGTTATTGACAATTGTCAACATTGTGTACTTCTACATGTATGTATATTCTTTTCTTGGTCGCGCTTGGGGTATTGATTGATTGACGTGTCAAAGGTCGATGAAATATACATGTGTTATTCAGTTCAAATTGTACTTACCTATGCAAGATCTCCATGAATTAATTAAATCCCAACATATATACTATGTCTAATCGTAATACGATCCAAGTATGCAACACACATACACCACGTGTTTAAGAATGGTCTTTGAGGTGTGCTCGACTTGCCATATATTATACCTTAGCACACAGTATGTTTCATCGACCTTTGAAATTTGCATTTTTTGTTCTATTGTATTTTTTATTTTTTTTTATTCGTCTTCATATTCTGAACAAATATGTTATTATTATGTAATTAATGCTGTTCTGATTATATGTAAATTGATGTAACTAGCGGAGAAGACATTTCTAAGTTGTAAAACTTATGTCTGATCCATTTGTTGTTATTATGAACAATAAAATAAGTTTAAATCAACACGACTCAACAAGTGAATGTTAGTTTATTTCAGGTACCGTGACATGAATATCAATTGTTTGTAATAATCAAAATGTTAGAGATATATTTAAAAAAAAAGTCTCTTTCATTGTGCATTTCGTTTTATATGCAAAACTATTTACCACTTTAAGGCGGATTTAAGCATTATGCTCTCAAATACAAATGTGTTAAATGATTCAACGTACTTGTATGTAAGAATTATGGTAACATGTTAATGAAAATACGTAAATTTAGTTTAATACAAAAAAAAAGTTATTAGATGCTAACCGTCAAACGATATTTAAGTGTCAAATAACGAGCTACAGCTATGACTGATCAGAATATTTATTTATGCATATAGTACATTGTACACGTCGTTCTCGTTTCGTGTTGTGGTGTTTAAAACCACTTTTAACAATATTTCAGCTATATCATGGCAGTCAGTTTTATTGGTGTCGACATGCCGCAAGTCACTGATAAAGGTGTATCCAGTACACTTTGCCATGAGCGGAATAGCACATCCAACTACCATACGATCACGACCACGACAGCTCTCAATAATGAGCTAAGATTATAATTGATCTTAGGTCGTATGCCCCCAGGTTTTTCAACCTGTTTTGCTTTTCAATCTTTTGACTTTGAACATACTCTTGACGATTATTTCGTGTGCCATAAATTATATATTTTCGGTTTTCTTACCACATGTATCACTGCGCCGATACAATATATCTCCCCTGCCGGACTGTTTGACCTAGTAGTCAAGTGTTTTGGCACTGACATGGTTTATAAGATATTGCTATGATTGAAGCAGACAGTTCTTTAATAATGAGATTAATAATAATAATATGGAACACCTCTCTCAGATATAAACAATTTTGTCTGATTTAGGTGATCCTGTATCGGCCCTTTTGCTTTCTGTCCATCTCCCAAGACTTTTAAGTTATTTGGCTTTCATTTTATTTAATACGAAAGTACCTTATGAAGACTTCTTCAGAATTGCGCACATATAATTATATATCTAAGCATTTGTTATTGAACTTTCCTTAATAATTAAATGATTAGACCTCGTCGGATATAAATGCATTATTGGACTTCACTGAAAAAAAATACACATTTGACCGTATTGGAACTAAAATGCTATGACACGTTTTTGGAAATAAATAAATATTTCCAGAGCACATGAGTTCACCCCCGATTAGTGGGGTTCGTGTTACGCGATTTTTATTTTTATTTGTAATGCTTTTTGCAGATCGTTATTTGTCCTTATTCTTTTGGCTATTGTCTTCGATTTACGGATTCTGATTATCCCTTTTGTATCTGCAAACTCTTCTTAGCATTCTACTGGGAATACATACAATTATTTAATAGAAATGCGCGCATTAAATTTGACATTATTTGAAACAAATACATTGACAAAACTGCATTAATGACCCATTTTAAAAGCATACGAGTTATTGGACTATTGGGGGGGAAACATTCAAAATCATCACTGAATCCACCCAATTAAAAGTGAGGAACTTTGGTTTATGGTGTTTAACGCCACTTTCAACAATATTTCCGTTATATCGCGGTGGTCACTTCCACTCAATTAATGATTCTGCAATAGTTCAATGTCCTAATGTTCCTAATTTTATATCTAATTCATAGAAGATACCTCTTAAAACGTTCCTATTTGTATTGAATAACAATTGCGCTTTTTGTCTGAATAACAAAAATAATAGTTTTATTTGATCTTTTTGCATTAGAAAAAAAATAGACGTTAATAGAGATATATACAAATTCAATAATGGGCGGAGTTCATTTGAATCAAAGGGAAAGATGTGACGTGTTTTCTTAAAATTAAAATTCGATTTGAGTTTTTTATGTCCTTCTGATGTCCGGGAATGTGTATTTAATGAATTCGACGACTTTCACTCATGACATAAAGACAAAAATATAAATCTTTAAAATATGACATTGTGGGGACAAAATTAGTATGACATTTAATATACGTCAGATGGTCCTTTAAAATACGCATTCTAGTATGTCCTGATATTTCTACTAGTTAAAATGAAAATTACCTATGGAATTTAACAAGTAACGTGCTTTTGATAGATTTGTACAAAAAGCTCATTTAATACCCTCTTTTGCACCTCAGAAGTCAGCATATTTTGTTTTTGTCAGAAACACATTCGAATTTATTTGAAATTTTATTTCGACAAACAAAATAGAAACACTGAGATTGATCATTTTGACTGTTATTTACACGGGAATTGTCAACTGTTCTAGTAAGTAATATTAATTAATATACAGAAACAAAAAGATTTTAATTAAATATATATTAGAAATAGGAATTTATTTTGAAAACAAATCAAAACATGTCAGAAGGTATAAGAAAAAAGCGTAAGGAGAAACCTAAAATCAAAGAAGGACAGACGGTATTCTCTAGCGTTTATTTAAAAGAAAAAAAGGAGAAAACGAGTGATCTACTAAACTGTACAGAAAGGTAAATAAACCAGAATCTCACTAAAAACGGGGGGGGGGGGGGGGGGGGGGGTATGGAGGTCCTGCTCTACGAGTGGCATGCGTGGTGTTATTCTTCTTACAAACTATATGACATGTGTTAAAAAACAAAGGAAGGGATAGTGTTTACGACAAGCGGAACATAACCGTAGCCATTAGCGACATATGCATTGAGTAGTGGTCGGGGCGAATATTCCTGTATTCTGAATTTGAATCTCAAACAGCGTCATTTACTCTATTTTTTAATTTTCTGTGTAATGTTTTGTAGATCGTTGTTGGTCCTTTTGTCCCTTTTCTTTTGGTCATTGTGTGTTGTGTCCTTCTTCGATTTACGGATTCTGATTAACCCTTTGGTATCTTCAAATTATTCTTAAGATTAAGAGGGACCAAATATAGTACTTCGAATAATGCGAATGTTTGAGCTATCAAGACTAAATTAATTCAATATCTTCTTCTTCTCGATTATTTTTTCAATTCAGTTTTAAACGAAAGATCTCACTAATTTCACGACGACTTTTCAAACATTCATTCAAATAACCAACGAACCGACACAATGAAAACATCGATACTGTTTTATAACGAGAAAGTGTTTCCATTATATATTGGTTAATAACAACAATTATTTGGAATGAAATTCTGAATTTCATTTTGTTTATTGCATTTAATTCAAGTAGAATATGGTATACTATGCAACCTCATTAGCAATCTTAATAGGAAATACTTAATACAGTCACTGTGAAACCCCTAAGCACAATCACTTGAAATAAAGACTAAGAAGAGTTTGAAGAGACTAAAGGGGTAATCAGAATTCGTAAATCGAAGAAGAACAGAGAACACCACAATGGCCAAAAGAAAAAAGTACAAAAGGGCAAAAAACGATCTACAAGTGTTCTTATAACAAAATTGTTATTTATTTTAGCATTAAGCAGTTTGTGTCAGAATGGAGGTGTTTGTTCAGATGTACAGTGCTCGGCCTGTAGTTGTACGCCCGAATATACTGGATACTATTGTGAAAGTAAGTGCTGACGAATTATATTTAAGGAAATAAAAAAAAAAGTAGTCATTTCATGATCAGTCATCTGGCAAGTCGTTGGGTCATGTTAGTGTTAGCTGCTTTGGTGTGTATTTATTTACAACAACGATAACAATGACATATTTAGTGATTGTTGTTTAACTACACGTGGGCAATTTGTCACCTCATTCATGGTTGGAACCCGGGTGGCTCAATGAGTTAAGTCGTTGGATCTAACAACTCATACAAACCTATCACCAATACAGCGTGGGTTCGCGCCCGGCTTTGCAGATTACAAAAAGGGTCCACTCGACTCGCAGTCGCATGTGATAAAGTTTACCAGTTGCTTACCCATGGTCGGTGGTACTCTCCGAGTACTCTGGATTCCTCCACCACTAAAACTGGTCGCCATGATATAGCTGAAATATTGTTGAAAGTGGCGTTGAAACACCAACAAGCAAATCAAATCATTCATGGTAAGATCACGGTGCATGTGGATGATACGGCGATAAGTCCCAATTAATGTAGACTACATGTGACACGTTTAGCTGCATTTGTTTAAAGTGCTACACGGTACCCAACTCAAACAACAGTACGCGCTTAAACAATACGAACTATTCCTCAAATAATATCACTCAACATAAATTCGCGCATATATCTACCGATTGCGTGGGATTTGAGCGCAAATGTAGTCAATTAAAATCGGTCATTGGAATCCCAACCTCTCCTCTGTGATAATTGGCAAGATCCCATAATACGTAGTCCATATTGTCCAGAAAAAGGCGTTTAAGGTCCCCAGTAGATACAGGGCAAGATTCCAAGGCCGGAGTCGAATTTAAGCGTAATTTCATGATGTATAGATATTGGAGGATGTAAATGGTTATGACGTATTGCTCCGATTAAGAAGCAGATGGTCGTTACAATTTCGCCTACTGGTTTGTTTGCAGTGGAGTCTGTTTACCAACAATCAGATGAATGATTAATTTTGAAGAAATGTGATAGACAATACAGAAATAATCTTCAAAAATATCAAGTATTGCACGAATATATTGCTAAATCCACATATATCTCTAAACAAATTTAGTTTGTGTTGTTAGCATTGGAATCTGGTAAAACTGAGACGATTTAAATAAGCTATTAGGCCTAAATTTCCATTCAGAAATTACACATTACTTTTAAAATCAAAAACAAAAAAATATCACACTGTCGGAAGAATTCCATAATTACATATCAAAATCGTAGAAATAAGATATAGAGATACATCATTTCAACATCTATTTTTTTCTACTTTCAGTTCAAAAGGACTGCTGTAAACCTAATCCATGCGCTCATGGCGGCCTTTGTATACATGAAGGAGATACGTATAAATGTCAGTGTCCTGTATATTACATTGGGAAAGATTGTACAGGTAAACAACACATTTGAGCAGTTCGTGTCGTCTTGCTCCATATTGTTTTCCTTTTTATTTATTATTTTCTTATTCTCGTATTCGTTATTACAATAGGGGTAGTATGAAGTAGTTAATCGAAGGACAGACACACAGACAGACAGACAGATAGACAGACAACACAATGGCCGAAACGAAAAGTATAAAAAAACGAACACTGGTCATAAAACACTACACAGAAAACCAGGGGTAGATCAAGCAAGACGAACCCCACTACAAACTCAGATAACCCTGAAGCAAAACCATTCCCTCCACCACTAGTGGTATCAATCGTGCTATCCATGTTAAAACCTAACTGTTTATTTCAACTATATGTCATGTTTCTGTTATGTCAATTTCAGTGGCAATTTCGTTAATGGTTTGTCACTACTATCCTTTAGTTTCAGTATATCAAGAAGAAGAAAAGAGTCCTTGTTTTCCAAATCCTTGTCAAAATGGAAGTTATTGCTATCTATATCAAAACGAGGTTGGATATATGTGTCATTGCGTGGGTGGATATACGGGTACAAACTGTAGCGGTAACGGTAAATATATACAATACTAGTATCAAAACGAGGTTGGTTATCTCCGTAATTATGTGAATAGATGTACTGGTATATACTGTATTATGGTAAATACCAAAACGAGACTGGATAACATGATCATTATGCTGATTGATCAACTGTAACGCCAAAAAAATGTAATATTAATATCAATTCAGCTGAACTTATTTTTCTAGGGCATTTGACATTTGACACTTTGCCATTAACTAAATCGGTTCAGTCTGTAATATTAGGTAGTACCAGATAAATGTGTAATATCTCGGTTAGATCGTGGGGAGTATCGGGAGAAAATGACCGTCCTGCCGCAAGCCACTGACAAACGTTATCACATGAAGTTGTATCGTGTACCCCTCTCAATGAGTGAGATTTGAAAAAAAAACTTTAGTGGTGATAGGCACTCATTGCAAGGGTACTACCATACAATCACGACCATGACCAACTCCGGTTTCCTGACGTATTACACACTCCATCATCCCTTTATTGTTTACTTTACTTTATCGAATATAAAAGAGTGCTATATATTTATTTCAATAGGACTTTGTGACCCCAATCCTTGTCACAACGAAGGTGTTTGTCATCAATCTGGGGACTCCTATACATGTACATGTAGCGGAGACTATTACGGTGAACAATGTAACGGTATGTATCACTATTACTGCATCATTTCACTAAGAGATGAGGTGTGGGACCATAAAAGAAGTCAAACCCATCATTGTTTTTATTGAATTGCCTGTACCAACCCAGGAAAGTAAGCGGTCGTGTATTTGTGTGGTGAGGGTATCAATTTGGTTCTTTATATGATTTTTATATTAGATTTTTGAATTTCCCGCCAATGTTGGATTTTACTGTTTTTATTACTGTACTATGCCACTTTGGTGATGTCATTGGCGGGGGAGTTAAATGCCAAATGATTAAGTGATTGGTATTCACTCTTTCTAGCTGGAATAATATAAGATTGAGATGAACATATAATGAGGCCGTATTCTAGAAAGTTTGTTCAAGGGACAAATAAGCTATTTATATGTGGACTGTTTCTACAGTGAGCTTACATATATTGAACTTGACTAAATGAACACGAAAATATGTTTATTTTTCAATTATTTGATTCGTAGTATGAACAACAAGGTTAACAAGGTTGAATGGTTCAAAGTAATACAACATAGTTATTAATTGTGCATATGTATTGCTTGATTTGCAAAAACAGCGCCAAGCATGAAAACAATATTCAACGAGACAAAATGAAGTTTTGATGACTAATAAAGTGATATGTTAAATACAAATAAAAAAAATGTAGCACCACATTGTCTGAACAATTCTAAAATACAGTAGGAAAAATGTAGGCTAAATCGATATCCCTAACACACAACTGATTCATTTAAAAACTTACAAACTCCCAAAGATTTTAACATTATTTGGCTTTCAAATAGTTTAGCCTTGAGCGTACCCGACGAAGGTTATTCCAGAAAAGCGTTGTGATATCTACGTTTTTATTGCACTTTTTCGATAAAAAACAATTGACATGAACAGACAAGATATATACAGTCTAAGCTGCTTCATTTTGATAGGAAGGGTTCATAGCTCAGACATGGGATTTTGATTAGGACATGTGCGTTAATGGTGTACTCGATAGGTGTAAGTCGATCGAAATATGAGCTTCTGTCCGATATTTAAGTATGTCAACTTCATTCACATTTAATTATTATCTCAAATTTGATTGTCAAACAAAAGTTTATTGAATTGTTTACCAATGAGTTCGCTTTTACGACATACTGTCAACAAACGCCAGAGAAAACCGAAGGAACAATGGAGAATGGGAATAAGGGGAACAGGCTTATTAGTCTCGATATACATGTAGCTGCCGAAATAAAATGCCAAAAGAGACAATAAACATATTTAACCAACCTGAACCTTGGGACACAAGCCTTAGCTTGAAGTACAGACTATGCAATGACAGTAAGAAAAAAAGAAAAGAATCAACGGACCACAGAACATTAAACATCAAACCAAAGCTTGAATTACACGAGCAACACAAAACACGTGGAAAATAAAGTACTCCACATGTACGCTCGACAATTTGACACTTGAGTGATTAAATGGATATTTTACTTTTTACGTATATATTATCTTTCCTCTATCACTGCCAATGTTTTATCCGGACTTGACTGTATATATGAGTAATAGGGCGAGTGTCGTATAAGAATCAGGAACTGATGCCGTGGGGTCCGTCTTTTTAGTTTGCTGCCGTGGGGTCTGTCTTTTTTGTTTTCCGCCTTTTTTCTGTTGTACTTGGCTTCGTCTTGTGACTTGTCTATCTTATGTTGTCTGGATCGTCCATTCGGTTTTCTCTAACGTTTATTTTGAACAATATTACTTTACAGAACTTAGTATCAATCATTGTCACACAAACCCTTGTAGCAATGGTGCATGCCAAAACTTAGGAAGCACATACATGTGTGTTTGTGACTATGGATATTACGGGAAAAAATGTGAATGTAAGTAATGTATACCATTATATATACTTAGTAAAAAGAAATATTGCCTAATTGTTTTTTGTTTTGCTTTGTCTCTTTTTTATTTAACAACGTGATAGTTTTTATTCATTTGCTTGATCCAAGTAACACCAGAAAGGTCAAGCTGCTTTAGGTGTTTCCCTGTTGCATCCTCTGCTGATTATCCAAGGCTATTATCAAAATTAAATGAAAGATAAACAAACTAAATACTATATATATTAAAAACATTTAGGAAACATTTATTTATTTTACGTTTTGTATGCATGTTTTTACTTCGATATTGCCTAATTGTTACAATCTTCCGGTCAATTCTAATTATGTAAAGGAAGTCTTAAATAGTTAACATTTTCACCAATATTAACAATCGTAAACATATACATCACAACTCAAAACTCTGAATACAAAAAACCTCACGAGTAATGCCGTTGAAAATACTGGACGTGTCTTAGGGCAGGCACAAAACTATGGCAAAGCTAAATAAGTAACATAGCAAATTATATTGTATAGGTATATTCCCATTCTGTAAATTGTCACTATGCAAATGTGATTACAAAGTCGTAGTGCATGCATTTGTTCTCTTACAAGATCCCTCAATGCTTGATGTGAAAAAAAAATATTTCGTATTTTTCAATATGGTTTTGTTGGTGATGTTTTGTTAAAATTTATATCCCACCTAGAGGGAGTCCGTGTAACCCAAACCCGTGCAGTAACGGTGGATTGTGACATTCTAATGGACACGATTTCAACTGTAAGTGTCATCATGGATATTATGGCAGAACATGTAAAGGTATGTAACATGTAGATTAAACACATTGTTATGTAAATACACGTTAGAGAAAACCGAAGAGACAAACAAAAATGGACAATTCAGAAACACTGGCAACATTGGGTACACACAACACAAACGAATGGACAATCCAGAAACACTGGCAACATTGGGTAAACACAACACAGAAGAATGGACAATCCAGAATCACTGGCAACATTGGGTACACACGGCACAGAGGAATGGACAATACAGAAACACTGGCAAGATTGGGTAAGCACGACACAGAAGAATGGACAATCCAGAAACACTGGCAACATTAGGGACACACAACACAGAAGAATGGACATTCCGGAAACACTGGCAACATTAGGCACAAACGACACAAGAGAATAGATAATCCAGAAACACTGGCAACATTAGGTACATACGACACAGAGGAATGGACAATCCAGAAACACTTGCAACATTGGGTACACACGACACAGAGGAATGGACAATCCAGAAACACAGGCAACATTTGGTACATACGGCACAGAGGAATGGACAATCCAGAAACACTGGCAACATTGGGTACACACGACACAGAGGATTGGACAATTCAGAAACACTGGCAACATTGGGTACACACGACACAGAGGATTGGGCAATCCAGAAACACTGGCAACATTGGGTACATACGGCACAGAGGAATGGATAATCCAGAATCACTGGCAACATTGGGTACACACGGCACAGAGGAATGGACAATCCAGAAACACTGGCAACATAAGGTACACACAATACAGAAGAATGGACAATCCGGAAAAAATGGCAACATTAGGCACAAACGACACAAGAGAATAGCTAATCCAGAAACACTGGCAACATTAGGTGCACACGACACAGAGGAATGGACAATCCAGAAACACTGGCAACATTGGGTACATACGCCACAGAGGAATGGACAATCCAGAAACACTGGCAACATTGGGTACACACAAAACAGAGGATTGGACAATCCAGAAACACTGGCAACATTGGGTACACACGGCACAGAGGAATGGACAATACAGAAACACTGGCAAGATTGGGTAAGCACGACACAGAAGAATGGACAATCCAGAAACACTGGCAACATTAGGTACACACAACACAGAAGAATGGACATTCCGGAAACACTGGCAACATTAGGCACAAACGACACAAGAGAATAGATAATCCAAAAACACTGGCAACATTAGGTACATACGACACAGAGGAATGGACAATCCAGAAACACTTGCAACATTGGGTACACACGACACAGAGGAATGGACAATCCAGAAACACAGGCAACATTTGATACATACGGCACAGAGGAATGGACAATCCAGAAACACTGGCAACATTGGGTACACACGACACAGAGGATTGGACAATTCAGAAACACTGGCAACATTGGGTACACACGACACAGAGGATTGGGCAATCCAGAAACACTGGCAACATTGGGTACATACGGCACAGAGGAATGGATAATCCAGAATCACTGGCAACATTGGGTACACACGGCACAGAGGAATGGACAATCCAGAAACACTGGCAACATAAGGTACACACAATACAGAAGAATGAACAATCCGGAAACACTGGCAACATTAGGCACAAACGACACAAGAGAATAGCTAATCCAGAAACACTGGCAACATTAGGTGCACACGACACAGAGGAATGGACAATCCAGAAACACTGGCAACATTGGGTACATACGCCACAGAGGAATGGACATTCCAGAAACACTGGCAACATTGGGTACACACGAAACAGAGGATTGGACAATCCAGAAACACTGGCAACATTGGGTACACACGGCACAGAGGAATGGACAATACAGAAACACTGGCAAGATTGGGTAAGCACGACACAGAAGAATGGACAATCCAGAAACACTGGCAACATTAGGTACACACAACACAGAAGAATGGACATTCCGGAAACACTGGCAACATTAGGCACAAACGACACAAGAGAATAGATAATCCAGAAACACTGGCAACATTAGGTACATACGACACAGATGAATGGACAATCCAGAAACACTTGCAACATTGGGTACACACGACACAGAGGAATGGACAATCCAGAAACACAGGCAACATTTGGTACATACGGCACAGAGGAATGGACAATCCAGAAACACTGGCAACATTGGGTACACACGACACAGAGGATTGGACAATTCAGAAACACTGGCAACATTGGGTACACACAACACAGAGGATTGGGCAATCCAGAAACACTGGCAACATTGGGTACATACGGCACAGAGGAATGGATAATCCAGAATCACTGGCAACATTGGGTACACACGGCACAGAGGAATGGACAATCCAGAAACACTGGCAACATAAGGTACACACAATACAGAAGAATGGACAATCCGGAAACACTGGCAACATTAGGCACAAACGACACAAGAGAATAGCTAATCCAGAAACACTGGCAACATTAGGTGCACACGACACAGAGGAATGGACAATCCAGAAACACTGGCAACATTGGGTACATACGCCACAGAGGAATGGACATTCCAGAAACACTGGCAACATTGGGTACACACGAAACAGAGGATTGGACAATCCAGAAACACTGGCAACATTGGGTACACACGGCACAGAGGAATGGACAATACAGAAACACTGGCAAGATTGGGTAAGCACGACACAGAAGAATGGACAATCCAGAAACACTGGCAACATTAGGTACACACAACACAGAAGAATGGACATTCCGGAAACACTGGCAACATTAGGCACAAACGACACAAGAGAATAGCTAATCCAGAAACACTGGCAACATTAGGTGCACACGACACAGAGGAATGGACAATCCAGAAACACTGGCAACATTGGGTACATACGCCACAGAGGAATGGACATTCCAGAAACACTGGCAACATTGGGTACACACGAAACAGAGGATTGGACAATCCAGAAACACTGGCAACATTGGGTACACACGGCACAGAGGAATGGACAATACAGAAACACTGGCAAGATTGGGTAAGCACGACACAGAAGAATGGACAATCCAGAAACACTGGCAACATTAGGTACACACAACACAGAAGAATGGACATTCCGGAAACACTGGCAACATTAGGCACAAACGACACAAGAGAATAGATAATCCAGAAACACTGGCAACATTAGGTACATACGACACAGATGAATGGACAATCCAGAAACACTTGCAACATTGGGTACACACGACACAGAGGAATGGACAATCCAGAAACACAGGCAACATTTGGTACATACGGCACAGAGGAATGGACAATCCAGAAACACTGGCAACATTGGGTACACACGACACAGAGGATTGGACAATTCAGAAACACTGGCAACATTGGGTACACACAACACAGAGGATTGGGCAATCCAGAAACACTGGCAACATTGGGTACATACGGCACAGAGGAATGGATAATCCAGAATCACTGGCAACATTGGGTACACACGGCACAGAGGAATGGACAATCCAGAAACACTGGCAACATAAGGTACACACAATACAGAAGAATGGACAATCCGGAAACACTGGCAACATTAGGCACAAACGACACAAGAGAATAGCTAATCCAGAAACACTGGCAACATTAGGGGCACACGGCACAGAGGAATGGACAATCCAGAAACACTGGCAACATTGGGTACATACGCCACAGAGGAATGGACAATCCAGAAACACTGGCAACATTGGGTACACACGACACAGAGGATTGGACAATCCAGAAACACTGGCAACATTGGGTACATACGGCACAGAGGAATGGATAATCCAGAATCACTGGCAACATTGGGTACATACGGCACAGAGGAATGGACAATCCAGAAACACTGGCAACATTGGGTACACACGACACAGAGGATTGGACAATCCAGAAACACTGGCAACATTGGGTACATACGGCACAGAGGAATGGATAATCCAGAATCACTGGCAACATTGGGTACACACGGCACAGAGGAATGGACAATCCGGAAACACTGGCAACATTAGGCACAAACGACACAAGAGAATAGCTAATCCAGAAACACTGGCAACATTAGGTGCACACGACACAGAGGAATGGACAATCCAGAAACTCTGGCAACATTGGGTACATACGGCACAGAGGAATGGACAATCCAGAAACACTGGCAACATTGGGTACACACAACACAGAAAAATGGACAGTCCAGAAACACTGGCAACATTGGCTACACACGACACAGGAGAATGGACAATCCAAAAACACTGGCAACATTGGGTACACACGACACAGGATTGACTGTAGTAAAGAAACGTTAGAGAAAACAGAAGACGTAATCAAGAATTTGCAATCAATAGACGCTGATAGCATTACACACACAAGAAAAAGGTCGATGACTAACTAAAAGATTAAATAAGATGAAAGAAAACAAAACAACTAAAAAGATGAATAACACAGACCCCATCAACAACCTAAAATCTGGGGGTTTACCCAAGTTCTCGTGAAGGGTATGCAGTTCCTGTTTCTTAAATGAAACCCACAGTGATATATAGTGTCATTAACTGCTGTAACCAACTGTGTCCGTTATAAACATGTACAAGTGTGTAACATGTAGAATGGAACATCCATAAACAATAGCACAATTGGGCACACAAGACAAAATTCGATGACAAACACAACAGCAAAAACAAAGAAACAAAAAACAAGAACAAGAAAGAAAGCACACCAACTAAAGATGAGCAACACGAACACAATCAAAAACTTAAAAACAGGGGGTGAACTTGTGTTCTCGCGAAGTGTAAGCGGTTCCTGCTTCATATAAAACGCCCACAATGATATGATGTCATTAACTAGTATAGCCAACTGTGTCTGTTATAAAGTTGGGCCTATATATTCATCAAGTGATAGTCATTTATGTTTCTGAATATTTGAAGTTTGACAGTAGAGTATCCTGCTTTGCTTTGAATGGCTTTTTCTCAAATATTACAGCTATATGTTTTCTTTGGGGTTTTGTAATTGGCATTAACACCACCATCAAGATATTTTAGCTATATTAATATTATGTTCGTGTCGCTTAACAGTAATACGACGGGTGTCACAGGTGGAGCAGGAAATGCTGGTCCTTCCGGAGCACCTCAGTACATTCCTGGGCTTAAGCGCGGTTCGTGCCGTTTGATATGTGTAGTGCTTTGCAAATCGTTGTTTGTTCCTTTGTCGTTTTTCTTATGGCCATTATATTGTCAGTCCTTCTTCGATATACGGCTTCTGTTTAACGCATTTGTAATGTCAAGCTTTTCTTATGGCAATAAGTGTTATTGGTGGAAGGGAAACCAACCCACCTGCCGCAAGGCAATGACATTTTTATCACATTTAGTTGAATGAAGTGCGCCTCACTACGATCAGGAATCACTAGCACATCGGTATAGTAGTGGTTGGTTATCTCGATTCGACTGGGTCGAGCCAAATACTATTCAACGGATCTCTTTGATCTTTTCCGCTTAACACTCTCCATTATGGAGTAAAAACAAATACTGATTGGCTAATAATCAGGATTATGTGCTTTTATCGAGTTACATGTTGTTTTAGTGAGTGGTCACAATAAAGATCAACATAAGCGTACTGGTCTAGTACAACGTGAACACTATCATAGAAATGTAATTTGCCTGCAGTATGATGTAATCATGCAGCAGCTCGCACTTGGCGTTTAAGTAATAACCATTCAACAGTGTGTAGAAAGAGGCAACGAATTTACTTTCCTGTGTTGGTACAGGGACCCTTTTCTTACTGAAATGATGCGGTAATGTAACTGCTTTCCACATGTGAATAAAATGATAGGCCTCACATATTACCGAGAGAAAGAAGAGATTGCATATACCAATGGGGTAATCAGAATCCGTGTGTCGAAGAAAAACAGACAACCAATGGCCAAAGGAAAATCTACAAAAGGAGAAAGATACACGTAGAACTATTATAAAGAACTCTATAATTTTGAACATTATGCATGCTCTTTTTAATCTAGGAGTGACACCGTTTTAAAGTCTCATTGAAAAGTCACATAAGACAGGTGATCGCTAAATACAGGTTTAATTAATATGCAATGAACTATGAGAATAAATTAATGTAACAAAATACAAGTTAGTGCTTAAAGAAGGCTGTCACTAAAGCATATGTGACTGTATTATAAATACGACTAAATAGGCTGAATGCAAATCCTCTAATATGCATATATATTTCTATATTTACTGTGTGCAGACGACGGAACATGCCCACCAGTATTCCCAGATACCTTCGGGATATGTGTAGAGAATTGTGTTAACAATAATGACTGTCCAGCTGACAAGATATGTTGCTCAAATGGCTGTGGACACGATTGTGTGGATCCAAATGCAGGTTTGTAAATTATATTGTGCAAAATATGGAAATAAAATACCTTGGTACAGTAGCTTTCTCGTTAGCATCAATCCATACAACGGAAATCCTGTTAAGACTCACAAGTTCTGCTTGTCGTAAAGCTTTGTTCTTATTCGACCCTCAATGTCCATACATAGACGCAGGTCATTAAACAGAGCATGCCTGGATAAATGGGTCTGTTGTATCCTTCATTACGGGTCGTCGTTGTCGGGATCGAATGGTAGTTGGATTTACAACTACCTATGAACTCGGTGCATATCACCACTAACGGTGTGAGTTTGATTCCTGTACAGGAGAGGTGCACTCAATACAACATTATGTGATAAAGTTTGTCAGTGATTTGCGATATGTCGGTGGTTTTCTCCGGGTATACCGGTTTCCTCTACCAGCAAAACTGACCGCCACAATTTAATAGTGTCGAAAGTGGCGTTAAACAGAATAAAAATAACCCTGATCCTTTATTACATAAGCAATGGGATAAATGCGATCAATACATTCATCATATTAATCTTTAAAAGATTCAATAAAATATTATGCTTAAGTTGGTTATATATACAATGCCATGATAAAATACACTACATACTTTTGTTCGCACATGAGCATTGCCGGTAAAAATGTATGTTTGAACTCCTGTAAAATGTCATCTGTTAAGCACATGTTGGTTACTGATTTAGTTGACGGATTGGTTATAGTTTTAGCTGTTAAAAGCAACATGTAATAAAACTGGAGTAAAAAACCCAACATCTGCTATCTCAGAACATCGAGACACACACATAATTTAGTCAGCATACGTGTTTATTAACTTTTACAGCATACTGACTGATATACATGTATATACGTATTTTAGTAACCCCACACTCGTGTACATACAATCACTGTGCTAATAGTGCCACCTGTCATTCAATTGGAATTCAGAGTTATTACTGTGAATGCCCTGCTGGGTACAAAGGCATATTATGTGATGAATGTAAGTATGTAAGCAGTACGTGTTCTACTGACACCTATATACGGAGTATTTATCATACTGAAACGTGTGAATACAATAAGATATCTATATAGTCCAGTCAATCTATGGAAAATTTAGCCAAACGTCAAACTAATTGCAACAAAATTAAACTCTGTATTTTCTTGTGTCAAAATGTCTTCTCAATACCATATCAAAAATCTAGATCAATCTAGATAGGGGAAAATATTTTTCGTCAGATTTTATTCAACCCTCTCACTACTTCTGCAAACATATTTGTTTAACAAGTACAGTTGTAAATGTGGAAAACAGAGCATTTAATGAGAGCGTAGTCATACCAATCATACATCAAACCAATTTGAGGACTTTTATCTTTCAAATTATTAAACAGAATACACACCATATTTGTGTGCAATCTCTATTGAACCCAAAAATGTACTAGTAACCTGTCGAATTTAATAAATATGCGTTATAATATTTAAAAAAGGGGTCTATGTAAGATGTCATTTTTAATCAAACAATTGAGTAACACAAACTATAATATAGTAACATTTAAAATTGTATAGTGCCAATAAAATTGATTGCTTACACATATGTATGCACAATGGGAATTTTGAATTGTTAGAATTTCCATTTTCTCTCATTTTTCGATTTTGTTTTCTCATGTTTACATACTTAGTAAAAGAAAATATATATAATGTAGAAATTATGATGCAACTTAATGTTGTTGCTTATAGGTAATAACACGAAGTCTATTATGAATAACAGGGTACTGATCTATATTCCAAATAGGAAAAATTACAAACCAAAATGCAATGATTTCTTCTGTTTTATCTCATAAATTGGGAAAAACATACAAAACATAGTCATGATAGATATAAAATGTTTCATATGTAAACTATTGTTTTTTTAAATAAAAGCTGTTTACTGTTGGACAACATCTGCAAAATGGAAGGTTTTAATTGTTTCAAAATGTTACGTTTTACTTAACCTACTGACTTGATTGATACCTGCTTTTCTAGAAGTGGCGTTAATCAAATGTGGATATTAACAAACTCAAACGATCTGTTAGAGACCTGTTCTAGATCTCAGTATATTTGTAACAACATTAAAGCATTTGATTTCTCGACCTTATATACCACCATCACACATACGCTAGTAAAATCTAAAATTAAAGAATTGATTCAGCGTTGGTTCTCAAAGAAGAACGGAGAACAAAGGTATCAGTATCTTGATGCTGGAAGATACAAATATTGCTTTGTCAAAGGCCATTGAAAAGCTAATAATAAATATAAACAGGATGAGATCATTCAAATGTTAAATTTTTTAATTGATAACATATTTGTCCTGTTTGGTGGACGGGTGTTACAATAAGCGATTGGTATTCCAATGGATACGATGTGTGCTCCGTTACTCGCCGATATTTTTCTACATGATTATGATGCAGACTTCCTTCAAGGGATTTCAAGAATAAAGATTGAAAATTAGACCAGGACTTTAATTCCATCTTCTATTATATAGATGATGTTTTGTCACTGAGTAATTCTCGATTCGGTGATAATCTAAATCGCATCTATGCTAAAAGATATAAGTTAATGATACTACCGATACTCAAATGTCTGCTTCTTTTTTTTTTTGTAATTTGTTTATTTTTCCAAGAACAGATTTATACATACATGATTCTATAAACATAATGTTTCAATGCACAAAAGTTACAATGACAAGTTGATCTTCATAACATCCTGTTTTGTAATAACTTTTGAGATTCAAAATTAGCAATGCATTTTAAGTATATACAAGGTAACATATATTTGAGTATAATAGATATATATTAATATTAACCACTCAATACCGCCTCCAGATCTAAACATTTTCTTTTAGCATGTTCCTTTTGTAATGGGGACAGATATATCATTGATGCCTTTTCAATATTTATAGCATATTTCAGGAATTCAAGACCACCTTCTAAGTCAGGGTCCCTACATTTGGATCTGCAGACATATATATAATATTTCAAAATAATTATCACATTGTTGATAGTGCCCTGGGCTGAACTGTGTTCAGTCAAGCCAAGAATTATGTCCTTTGCATTAAAGGGTAAGCTAAGACCACATATTTTCAGGAAATTGCCAACTGATAACCAAAAGTTCCGAACATAATTACATTCCCAAAAGATGTGAACCAGACTTTCTTTGGTTTCTGTACAAAATGTACATAGCTCAGTTTCTTTTAGCCCACATTTATATAGAAAGGAATTTGTAATTAAGATTCTGTGTACAAGTTTATATTGAAAGTCCTGTAATTTAGTATCTTTTGTAACAGAGAAAGGTATACAGTAAATACAACTCCAATCATAATCTTCAATAACAACCCCCTTATGAACTTCCTTTTTCCCATTTACTCTGAATGTTTAAAGGAAGCATTTTTACATTTAACATGTATTGTTTTGAAAAGTATTTGCATGGCTTAGGGTCCCTTTTCAGTCTATCAACAATGTCATTTTTGATTAATTTTAATTTTCCTATCCCTCTTATCAGAAGTTTCCATCTATGTGGAATGGCACTTAGAATACTGAAATATTCTATAAAATTTAATCTAATATTATGGTGATTCTTAAATTCCTCATATGTAAAAAGCATTTTATTTTCTGATATTAAATCATTTACAAAAAAGACACCATTTTCACAACATATTTTGTTGATACACATATTACCACCTATTTTTATCCAGGGATTTAACCATATGGGCTGGCTCAAGACGTGTTGACCATCCACTAACTCCCCCTTTTCCTGTTTCAACTCTGATAAATTTCCAAAACGGGTTAACTTTTTCTGCTATTTTTTCTAGACCCTCTTTACTCAAATATAGTATATTACTTCCTCCCCATTTTTGTATAGAACCCAATAAAAGTGCTTTCCATGGTGAATGATTGAAAGGGTCTGCTTCTTACCTTGACCTTCACATTGGTTGAAGTCATTGCAACAAATATTCTACGGTCGTCATCACAATTTGGTTGGCCGCTACGAAATATCCATATCTCAAATAACAATGTTTTTCTTTATTTTTTTACGTAGATGTTTTCTTTCCTCTATCACTTTCAAAGACTTTTACCGGAATTGACTGTCTATATGAGTAACACTGCGGGTGTCTTATCAGAAGCAGGGACTGCTTAACCTTCACGAGCACTTGAGTTCAGCCCCGTTTTGTTTTGTGAAATCTGTGTTGCTATTTTTTGTAGTTTTTGCGTTGGTCGATTATGTGTTTTAACGTTCTGAGTTCCGTGTTGTGATGTCCGTTACGATTTCCGCATAAAAAAACGATGTTCAGTTAGTATTTACGTTATTTGTGTTTGCTTACGTGTAGTGGTGTCCAACATATATTCTGTTGTTTTTCTTCTCTTCTGTGCCCTATGTTGCCAATTTCTCTCGATCGTCCCTTTCTGATCATCCCTTTGATATCCCCCCTAACGTTTATTTTTAAATGTCAAGTCTTACCCATATCCTATTTTGTAATAAAATGACCAATAAACTTTTAACTTTTGAATTGAATAATATTAGAAATAGTAGCAGTAACTTATAAAAACATGTATCGATGTAGCAGTAATGATTAATGTCTTCTGAAGTAACAATACACATTCAGCATTTAAAATCAATAAGACTGTCAAAACGTAAGAGCATGTAACAATACTGATGTGTTGGTGATCGCATAGTCCTAATTGCAGATCTTCAGTCATGTCTGCGTCTTTTTTTATATTTAACAAGTTTGAATTTGAGCAACTGTCACCTTTAGGAGATAAAGTTGTTCTTGTAGGAATACATTTTCCATCCGCATTTTCCCACCCCCTTTCTATATCATAAAAAATAAAATCCCTCATAAATGATGCCGCCATACACAGATGCGATAACTTTCTCACCAGATTTAACTATTTCATCCTGAGATACATTAGGATTCATGAATATCATCGCATGCTCCCTAAGAAGAATTTCATTTTGAATCTTGAAAAGCCACTGATCCATTCCAAACATTGGAAAGGTTTTGTCACAGCCAGACATAGCCTGAACAAATGGCATTATTATACTGATTATATGGCTTGTGTCCAGTCCAAGTGTTGACGTTGTTTTCCGGATATCGTTGTAGGGCTGGTTCACATTGATTTGAAATATTTATTGTTTGAATCGGAATCAAAATGGAAAAGAAAAAGCATTAACATTGCCAAGAAGAACCAATGGATTGTTGATAGCACTTGCAACTATAGTTTTGACAATTAAGATATCTGCATCATCCAAAGCATGTATGGTTGAACACCCCTTTCCGACTAATTGTTTACTAAGAATGTTAATAACGTTTTGTTTATATTTCGAATCTGCTAGGAATAGTTCCTTCTAGCTTTGATTTGAAAGGGGTATATTCAGTAAATAACACTTTAGCCCGAACTGTTGTTCCTGTTCGCCTTAAATGTGCCATATCATTAGTATACTATCTACTGTGGTGTGTGGTAAAAATCGCTATTTCCGTGTTTCGATATTTTTTTCATGCGCTATTTCTCACATTTTTTACTCCTGTATATAGATGTTTTGCTTTTTTGTAGATTTTTCCATTATACAATTGTATTCAAGTTTACCCTTCATTAAAATATATTCTTAAAATAATCGTATTCTGTGTTGTCAAAAAGCCTTTATTTCTATGTGTTTTTTATCCAAAACGGCACCCCATACATTTTTGAAGGTTTCTTGTTATATTTATATTTTTTTCACATAAAATATTGATTTTCTTACTATTTTTTATTTCATTGTATTATATTTGTCATATATATTCAACACTGATACTTGGTGAGAACGGAAAATGGTCAGTGGGTTGATTTATAGCAGACGAATTCGAGATGTCAAAAAACAACGGGGGCTGTTGTGTATTTTTCGAATTTATGTGACGCTAAGCATTTTATAAAGTAAAAATGTAAATACTAGATGTTAATTATTATATTTAAACTTACCATTACTGTTCCATCGGTTGAATTTTTTTTTCTAGATAAACATTCGGTTGCAATGTCTACACGAATTATCTCCTTTATCATCTTTTGTTTTGCTTACGGCTACCTGTATGGGATATTTTTTTTCTTCATAATTATTTTGTTTTGTAAAATTCTTACTTTTTCCCTTTTTAGATTTTTGTAGACTTTTTATATGTTAAATATGTTTATGTCAAGAACTAATTACAGTTGAAATAATCTATTTTGCAATCAGTTTGAGGTAAAATCGTAGATTGACTGGAATAATATAGTAAAATAAAAGGGAAAAACCAAATACAAAATACCACAAAACTATTCTAACTTCCAATTATAAACAAACATGGGTAGTGGTATCGGTACTCGCTACACACACTGTCCTGACTTCAGACAGGCACTTTAATAAAACAGTGGTGGGGTTAAGCTAGTTATATGCCCCCAAATCTTCATTCTAAGTGTTATTATGTGCTCATGCGAGTGTTTTCCACAAGTGAGTAAAATACATTTAAATATAATTAACCGTCATGTGTTTCTGGTGTGTAAAATACCGAGATGTGTTGAGGTAAGCACATCTCCATTCACCGAAACATGACATGTGCTAGCCGAGTTTAAATGTGTTAATATACTTATCAGCTGAAAAATAGAAAATAAAATACTGCACAGAGGTAATCAGAAGCCCCAGGAAACAAAATAAAAATACTGGGGTATAAAACGCTACATGAAAACTCGTGTTTTGGTAGGGTTCTTATTGTCGTATACATCATTGATACAGCATTACATTATTAGTTACATAGGCTTTAGACAGAAAATACGGGCTCATATAACCTGTCTGTGGTTTATATTTCATGAGCCGAAGGCGAGGGAAATATGCAACACAGACAGGTTATATGAGCGCGTATTACTTGTCTAAAATCTATCTAACGAATTTGTCATACTGCAATACCATGGGTCCATATTACCTGTGTAAAGCCTAAATAAAGAACATGCCTACTATGCATGTATTGTCTCATGAACATTTAACCCCAGATATGACTTTGCTTTAAAGAAGAAATTAATTCCTCAACATATTTAATAAACAACTTAATAATTTTAACAGAAAGAATAACAAATGATTTAGAATTGCCTCAATATCGGCGTCAGAGTGAGAGGCGACCCCTCTTGAATACGTATGATTTCAAAGTGAGTTATCTTTCTTGGCACGTGCTTTCATATTACGGCTAGAACCGTATAACATGGATTAGTAAAATCGATTAAATAACCAATCGGATCACTTAGATTTTCTATTGCAGTATAACAATAAAGTGTGTTGCAAGAACACATTTAAATATCTTGATTTTTTTCATGTTGTAGTTATATTTGACTTGATATTTTACTTGTGTTGCTTCTTTTTGTTTTTGTTTTCTATCCTAAGTGAACTACTTTAACATTGTCTCATGTTATATTAGATGAAAATAACCAATGTGAACCAAATCCATGTCAACACGAAGGACAATGTTACAGGACTACTGGTACCTCATATTTCTGTCAATGTACCAGTAATTACCAGGGAACAGACTGTGAACGTAAGTTATCATTCTGTACACTCCTTTCTTTTCATTGATAACCGTTCTGAAAAAAAAAGCAATGTTTCGAATTTAAAACAATTAGAAATGGACGTTAATGTAAGCCGAAGGGTACTCACAATTGGGCATTGTACAGACACAGGCTGTACACAAAGCACAGATCGAACAATAAAAAATTGTTCAGCAACCCGGACCTGCCAAAAAAACCGAGGAAGAACCATGTGCTCGCGTAAGGAAAGAGGTTGATTTTTCGTGTAGGACACTCGTCGTATGATTCATCATTGCTCATACATCAAATTATATTCCGATACCACGTACGTAGTCAAACATATACCTGACAATATAAAACTAGAGAGGATGTGTACGTTTATTTTTGTCCCTTTATGATTGCTTAATCATCCAAATTATCAAAACAAATCAAAGCAAAGCCAAACACCAAAAACAAAACAAACAAGTGTTCAAAATGTATGATCATTGGATATATATTGTCTCTTTTCAGAATATATCGATTCTTGCTCCCCAAGCCCATGTTTAAATGGAGGAAGTTGCATACGTGATGGCAGCCTTTACACATGTTCATGTCAGAATGGTTACACAGGCCTTACTTGTAACGGTAATGTTTACATATCAATGAGGGAGATGTGTCTTGTATTTTCAGCAACTATTACTAATGCATATTGTACTTGATATATAATTACGATTAGTAGACTTTTATATGAATAGAAATACCAACTGTTACGGCTCATTTACATATTTTTTGTTTCTTATTTTTCTTTTGATGAGCAAGGACGTTGTTGTTGCTTAACACGAGGTGAACAAATTTAGATATTTACTGAATGGCGAGAACAAGCTAAATGTTCATATGGTGATGATAATATCTGTTTGTTCTAGATCGACAGGCTTAGTTGTATTTGTATAGTCCCAGCTCACATGACCAACAGTCCGCAAGAAGACGTGTTGCTCCCGCTTTTTAGTGTCATTCGTGTTACTCGATCTTTAAGTTTATGTGTATATTTTGTTGGTCGTTATTTGTCCCTTTGTACTTTTTTCTTTTGGCCATTGTGTTGTCTGTCCTACTTCGATATACGGATTCTTATTACTCCTTTGGTGTCTTCACACTGTTCTTGTTAATTTAGGGAACATTATCATGGTATTTGCTCTTCACCTTTAATGCGGTGTCTTAACATTAACTACAAATTTCATAGTCTTTGGTTTGACCTGACCAGGGTTCGCGCCCGCGATCTGCAACATTGGAGGTGAACACACTATTTTTTTATTTCTTTTAAAGTATACACAGGGAAAAAAATTTGTAACAGTAAATTTGAAACTGAATTAATTTAATTAGATAGACAATTACAATACATATTTTACACCTGAGTGGCCATTTAAACTTAAATGGAAACGTACCTGTACCTAATCAATAATCGTCCTCTATGAAAACCATCACTTGTACGTACAGTGTCTCGATGCAAGAGCTATGAAATCACTACTTTTGCCACGTATCATTTTCGACACATTGCTTAGACTGGTAAATCTAAATATGTTGTTCTGGATGCAAAATGGGTCCTCCACAACTTTTAAATGCAGTATGATGGCAAATCATTGGCATGCGAGAAGCAGGTATGTTACTGAGGCAAATTGCCAAGCGTGTTGGTCACCACCACTCTACCGTCAGTCGCATTGCTAACAAACATCGATTGACCAATGACGTTAAAGATCGCACGCGATCAGAAAGATCCCGTTTTACAACCCGAAGAGACAATGCCCTAGGACGCTTAGTTAGACGAAATCCGTTCGCCAATTTTACTGTTGTGAAAAGACAGTGGTTGCCCCATCGGTTCCTATTTGCAAGAACAGTCAGACATCGTTTGAAATATGTTGGCTATCGTTCCAGAAGACCTGTAAAGAGATGTTTATTAACACAAGCACTCACAGCTTTCCGTTTGCAATGGTGCCAAACGCGTCGTCAATGGAATTCGGCCTCGTGGAGGAAAGTTCATTGGTCAGACGTAAGTCGCTTTTTGTTTTTGGTGCACGTGACAGGTGGTAGATCACGCGTATGGCGACAACCGAACACTGCCGATGGCGAGCGTAACATTGTAGAAACGCTTCCTTTCGGAGGCTCAGTCATGGTCTGAAGATGTGCATCTTATGACTGTAAGCTTGACCTCATTACAGTAAAAGCCAACCTCAATGGATAAATCTGTTGGCAAAGCATCTTTGAAGCAAGTGTTGTATCTCACTTTGACAATCAGCCTCTGAATACAAGACCTGTCTTCATGGATGATAACGCCACATCCCACAGAGCTCGTGTTGTGACAGATTACTTGCGTGACGAGTCGATAACCACATTTACATGGTCTGCCAGGAGTCCTGATTTAAACCCGATAGAGCACATCTGGTACAATATCGGTCGTCGAGTAAGAGAAAGAACACCGCCGGTTCAAACTTTAAATGAATTGATGCAAACACTGCATCAGGAATGGCAATCCCTTACCCAAGTCCAAATTCGTCGTTTAGTGGGCAGTATGAGAAGACGATTTGCGGCCGTCATCCGTGTGAATGGAAGTTACACCAATTACTAACTGTTTTCGCCCGATAGTATAATGACACTCAGAGTACAAATTGTGCTTAAATGATGGAATTATCGACAGCGGGATTAATAGTTTTCAAGTTACTTTTTTTTCGCCAAAGTTACACATTTTTAACCTATGAATTGTACAACATTAAATTTCAATTTTTGAATGTAAAGTGTGTCTTTTTATGTGCCAATGATTGGATTTGAAGCATTCCGGTCGAATATTTAGTAAATTTCTGCCAATAATTGAACACTTGCGTCGCACAATTTTGAAAAAAAGAGAAAAAAAAAGGTGTTGCACACTTTTTTCCAGGTGTATATTTTCTTCGTCATATAATTTTGCAACAGCTCACACTGACAGTGCTTTTTAGGCTAGACGAGGAAGGTCAACGCATTTATCAGAGTCTCTAGACCAACTCTTATAACATTCTGAACAATATAGCATACCCACGTTGGCCACTCTAATACCGTCGGTTTATTAATATAGTCATTTAGTTATTCTTGTTATCGTGATATTTAAAGTTCTTATTAGGGGTTCGGGTAGCTCAATCTTTAGTTTTCTGTGTAGTGTTTTGTCCTTCTGTTCTTTTTGTATAGGCCATTGTGTTGTCCGTCCTTCTGTTCTTTTTGTATTCTCCATTGTGTTGTCTGTCCTTCTGTTCTTTTTGTATAGGTCATTGTGTTGTCTGTCCTTCTGTTCTTTTTGTATTGACCATTGTGTTGTCTGTCCTTCTGTTCTTTTTGTATTGGCCATTGTGTTGTCTGTTATTCTGTTCTTTTTGTATTGGCCATTGTGTTGTCTGTCATTCTGTTCTTTTTATATTGGCCATTGTGTTGTCTGTCCTCCTGTTCTTTTTGTATTGGCCATTGTGTTGTCTGTCCTTCTGTTCTTTTTATATTGGCCATTGTGTTTTTTGTTCTTCTGTTGTTTTTGTATTGGCCATTGTTCTGTCTGTCCTTCTGTTCTTTTTGTATTGATCATCGTGTTGTCTGTTCTTCTGTTCTTCTTGTATTGGCCATTGTGTTGTCTGTCCTTCTGTTCTTTTTGTATTGGCCTTGCGTTGTCTGTCCTTCTGTTCTTTTTGTATTGGCCATTGTGTTGTCTGTTCTTCTGTTCTTTTTTGTATTGGCCATTGTGTTGTCTGTCATTCTGTTCTTTTTATATTGGGCATTGCGTTGTCTGTTCTTCTGTTCTTTTTGTATTGGTCATTGTGTTTTCTGTCATTCTGTTCTTTTTATATTGGCCATTGTGTTGTCTGTCATTCTGTTCTTTTTTTATTGATCATTGTGTTGTCTGTCCTGTTTTTTTTGAAATGGCCATTGTGTTGTCTGTCCTTCTATTATTTTTGTATTGGCCATTGGTTTGTCTGCCTTTCTTCGATTTCCAGATGCTGACTACCTCATTGGTATCGTCAATCTTCTCTTATATTTTTTATTGATTATTATTGTATATTTTGATAAACTACAGGTGTAGTGAACCCATGCGATCCGAATACATGCTACAATGGGGGTTCATGTTACCCAAATGGTGCCGACTACGTTTGTCAATGTACAGATGGCTACAATGAGAACAGTTGTAAAGGTAGGTAGAAATAGATCAAAGAAATGTTAAGATGTGACATAGATAAAGAGGGGGTTATGGTGTTTAACTCCACTTTCAACAATATTTCAGCTATATCGTGGTGGTCAGTTTTATTAGAGGAAACTGGAGTACCCGGAGAAAACAACCGACATGTCGCAAGTCACTGACAAGCTTTATCACATAATTTTGTATCGAGTACACCTTGCCATGAACGGAGATCAAACCCACAACTTTAATAGTGATAGGCACTGATTACACACACATTTAGTTGGAAATCCAACACCGATACGATGACGACCACAACTGCTCCTGATAAAGGAAATACTCAGATAAGAAATAGATAAATGAAATATTAAGATAGGAAATATATAATAGAAAAAGAGGCGGTATCAAGATGGGAAATAGACTAGGACAATGTCAAAATAGAATAGATAGATAAAATATCAAAAAGGAATAAATAGATGAAATATAAAAAACGAATAGATAGATGAAATATCAAAACAAAATAGATATATGAAATATCAAAATAGAGTAGATAGATGAAATATCAAAAAGGAATAGATAGATGAAATATCAAAAACGAATAGATAGATGAAATATCAAAAACGAACAGATAGATGAAATATCAAAAACGAATAGATAGATGAAATATCAAAACAGAATATATAGATTAAATATTGAAATAGAATAGATAGATGAAATATCAAAAACGAACAGATAGATGAAATATCAAAAAGGAAAAGATAGATGAAATATCAAAAAGGAATATGTAGATGAAATATTAAAAAGGAACAGATAGATGGAGTATCAAAATTGGTGATATATAAAGGCAATATGAAAATAAATTTAGCAAAATAGCATTTATCAAATACACATACGCCAATACGATTAGAAAACAAACGTATGTTGAGAGCAAACAAAATCAAATGACAACACGGCCAATATCGGCCTAAGTTACAATATGTACCTGAATTGTGTTTGCTTTAAGCTTTTTTTTTTCAATTTGACAGAGAAAATTGATTCCTGTAAGCCTAACCCTTGCTTAAATGAAGGTAGTTGTAGTCATATCCATGGTAACGAATATAGTTGTTCCTGTCTAGATGGATTCAAGGGCTCTCGGTGTGAAGGTACAGTTTTCATAATGCTATGAATAAAACATATATAAAAGACGTCATATAGCTGGGCTGGGTTTGCATTTTTCGTTTATATTTGTATTACCGTTGAAGATCAAATTATAGAGCAATTGTTATGGTTCCGGTTTAAATCCGCCACTTTTATGCTCCTGTCATAAGACAGAACCTTGATTTCCATCTTTTTGTGCGTTCAAAGATGATTTGAGGTAATTGTTCGTTTAGCTGATATTGAAGGAAATATTGACCGCTTTATTTTTCTTCTCATAATTGAAAAGCAATATGCATTTAGTGGTCATACGATGTACACTATTTCTGAAATGTATTTTGGACACTAACAACATTGACCACAATAAAAATAACGACACAGCAAATTAGAAACATTCGCTTCAACTCCAAACGTCCATATGCTGCCATAATAATGTATGACGTTATCGGCATAGGTCGTGATTTTTGTTTATGTTCAATGATATGAGCATAAATGTAGTGGTGATAATTGTGAAACTGTTGACCATTGCTGCTTATACTTTCCTACCCTGATCAGGGAAACAGTAACCTACTTTTGATTAACATTGTAGATGCAGACACTACTGATCCATGCCAGCATTCTTTATGTCAAAATGGTGGACAATGTATGCCGGATGGACACACATATTGGTGTTATTGTAAGACTGGTTATACGGGAGATTTATGTGATGGTAAGGCGAATGTTAGATGTATTTTCATGAATATATAATCGTAAATAGTACATATATACATTACCGTGAGCAGTAGATATGTAATCGCGAATAGTTGATATTGTCTCGTGAATATTAGAAACATTATTTTGATTATTTAATATATTAAGGCGTTTTTGTTGTGTACTATTATCTGAATGTGTATATATTGACAGAGTAAAATATGAACCCAGATCCAACATATGAAGTCTGATGGCGAGTGACTGTAGCAAACCATTGTTCTTTAAGGTCTTTTATATCTAAAAATGTAATGTACGCAAAAAATAACGACGAATATTTATATAATAATGTGGTCTTGTCCAGGTCATATGCCAAAAGGGGAGGGTAATATGTCTCTCAGACCTGGGCAATAGTTTGGCATATTACGTGGACAAGACCACATTAATACCATTATTATACTGAGTGTCTAATTATCCAGGTAATATGCCAAACTATTACACTACCAAATATCACTACAGAAACTTACACGAAGTATAATGATGTATTTTATAAACAATACGTGAAGACTGAACAATAATATACAATATTTTCGAAATAATATGTTTTCGCTAAGTACAATTAAAATACCTGCGTTATAACGAAAGTAATTGTAGACCCCCATGAAAAACTAGATTGTTTTATTTCAGTATCGCCATGTTCTCCCAACCCTTGTCATCATGGTGGTCACTGTGATGTAGAAGATCAAGGTGGCTACATTTGTGAATGTTCTGGTGGACATAGTGGCCCTACCTGCGAATGTAAGTTTTTTCCCTTAATTTCAAGACATATATTATATCAAAAGAGATATATAACATATAATATGTGAATTACTTGTGAATCAGAACCTTAATATCATTTATACTGCCAAAATACTCCATTTCATCATCAGACATTGAAACATTTACCATTAATGTACAAATATAGAGTGGGAATACAAGCATATCATGATTACTGGACAACAGTGCATATGTATATTTTGTGACATGAACTATATTTTGTAAAATGAGTAACTAATATACGTCAGAGAATACCAAATGGGAAATAAAAAATGGACAATCCAAAGAAACTGGCAACATAAGGTACAAAAGACGAAATAAAACAAAACATAACATGTGCCGGACGCCACAATGAGATCTCAGGCAGATAAATAAATATTGAACTCCAGGTATTGTATATTTCCCGTGTCATCTAATACTTCACATTTCAGTGTCGCCATGTGTCCCAAATCCGTGTCTACATGTCGGTAAATGTGAGGTACTTGATCAAGGAGGTTATCGGTGTATATGTACTGACGGATATGGTGGACAGACATGTACAGGTAGGCTATTAATTCTATGAAATGTATCGGATTCTGGAAATAAATCATAACACTGAATGCCATCGTATTCGGTATTGTGTCGGTTCGGGTTTCGGAACTTTCGTAAATGGATTGTGCGAGACAGCTGAGCATGCATTTGTCCGGTTCGCATTTGGAATGGTCTATGCATGAATGTTTTGAATGCAATGAGTCAAAGGGGATATAACGGTGAAAGGACAAACATGTCGCATTGCAGCGAGCCAACAGCGACACAATATGCAAGCGACACATTCTGTAATTATGGCATGACAAACAATGGGTACGAATTATTTATTATTACTCTGAAATATTCCAAAGAAAACAAATAAACGTTAGAGAATACCAAAAGGGCAATCAAAAAGGACAATCCAGAGAAATGTCATTTCATTTATTTGATACAAAGTTCTGTTTTTGCGGGTACAAGTACAAATAGTTTTATGACCGTTAGATTTGGTCTTCATTTGCAACTGTTGTATGCTGTTTTGTACGTACTAGGAAAGTGCCATTACACATGCAAGATACAAACCATCAACATTTGTTCCCCAGTCATAGGTGATCTAAGCTTTTGTTGTTCCCCAGTCATAGGTGATCTACACGTTTGTTGTTCCCCAGACATAGGTGATCTAAACTTTTGTTGTTCCCCAGTCATAGGTGATCTAAGCTTGTGTTGTTCCCCAGACATAGGTGATCTACACGTTTGTTGTTCCCCAGTCATAGGTGATCTAAGCTTGTGTTGTTCCCCAGTCATAGGTGATCTAAACTTTTATTGTTCCCCAGACATAGGTGATCTAAACTTTTGTTGTTCCCCAGTCATAGGTGATCTAAGCTTGTGTTGTTCCCCAGACATAGGTGATCTACACGTTTGTTGTTCCCCAGTCATAGGTGATCTAAGCTTGTGTTGTTCCCCAGACATAGGTGATCTACACGTTTGTTGTTCCCCAGTCATAGGTGATCTAAGCTTGTGTTGTTCCCCAGTCATAGGTGATCTAAACTTTTATTGTTCCCCAGACATAGGTGATCTAAACTTTTGTTGTTCCCCAGTCATAGGTGATCTAAGCTTGTGTTGTTCCCCAGACATAGGTGATCTAAGCTTGTGTTGTTCCCCAGACATAGGTGATCTACACGTTTGTTGTTCCCCAGTCATAGGTGATCTAAGCTTGTGTTGTTCCCCAGTCATAGGTGATCTAAACTTTTATTGTTCCCCAGACATAGGTGATCTAAACTTTTGTTGTTCCCCAGTCATAGGTGATCTAAGCTTGTGTTGTTCCCCAGACATAGGTGATCTACACGTTTGTTGTTCCCCAGTCATAGGTGATCTAAGCTTGTGTTGTTCCCCAGACATAGGTGATCTACACGTTTGTTGTTCCCCAGTCATAGGTGATCTAAGCTTGTGTTGTTCCCCAGTCATAGGTGATCTAAACTTTTATTGTTCCCCAGACATAGGTGATCTAAACTTTTGTTGTTCCCCAGTCATAGGTGATCTAAGCTTGTGTTGTTCCCCAGACATAGGTGATCTACACGTTTGTTGTTCCCCAGTCATAGGTGATCTAAGCTTGTGTTGTTCCCCAGTCATAGGTGATCTAAACTTTTATTGTTCCCCAGACATAGGTGATCTAAACTTTTGTTTTTCCCCAGTCATAGGTGATCTAAGCTTGTGTTGTTCCCCAGACAAAGTTAGTGGTGATACACACTGATTGCACAGTTAGTTGTAAAACCAACTACCATACGATGACGGCCACTATTACCTCCTTTTTTAAAATTATATTTGTTGTTTCTCTGATAAAGACAAAGGTATATATGTAACGACTTCTACAACAAGAATGCACATATAACATAATTGATATTTTTAGATTTTTCCTGTCCATTGGTCAACTGTACAGGTGGTGATATTGTTACCTGCTGGGTGGATCCATGTCTTTTTGCAACGTGTCCTTTGGTGCAAAGTGCAGTTTGCTGGTATGTAGTCCTTCTGTTTACTTATGCCAATAACTCATGCTAATGTTATGCTTTTGCTACATTCATGTTAAGAAAAGTTTGAAAAAATCAAACAGGTAATGGAAAACCGTATATTTCGGATAAAAAAATAGCAAAATTCAAGATTTGAGATGTCATGATTAAGACAATCTTGCCACGTTGTTCTGCCTGTCCCAAGTCAAGACCTTGTTGGCACTGGCAAATAGATATTTGATTGTGTAAACTGTTTTTCAGGTAAGAGGCGATTTTTCGTTTAGTTGATGTAAATAAATAAATAACCGTCACTGTTTTATTCAAAATATTCTTATTATATCTAGTTTTCATTTAACTGAGCTCATACACAACATTTTGAATTAGATAAATATGAAAAATACCAACACACAAAATAAAACAAACAACACAATACAAATTTAACAGTATTGAAATAATTACGTATCATAGAAACTATATTGTTGGGGGGTAGCTCAAACTACTGAAGAACACGCACGCAAAGCAAAGAAAGACGAAGCAAAAACAAAAGACTTGCACAATAAACATAGAAACAATAGTACAGAAAGGAATTAACGCAAAAGCACATGTAATCAGTGTTGTTTTTTTTTATTTTAGCTCAAACTACTGTAATGGATGCAATGCTGTCTTTTATGATGTTTCTGGAAATGAGCTTAGTAAGGAAGAATGTGGTAAGATTTAATTGTATGTTTATCTTCATAAAGCAGACGTTTTATAAATGGTCTAGAACATTAATATTCATTAAATTACAAACACGAGGGATGGTATATGTGGTGCAGGAACTGATGGTCCGTCTAGATCATCTGAGATCACCACCATTTTTAAAATGGAAGTCATGTTGCTTAATCTGTTGTTGTATGTGCAGTGTTTTATAGATAAGTATGTGTCCTTTCATCCTTTTTCTGTTGGGCATTATGTTGTCTATCCTTCTTCAAACTTCTGATTACCATTTTCATCTCTCCCTACATTTCTTTCACATAGTCAACTGTAGACGCAGATATACAGGTATCTTATCTAAAAACCTGCAATATAAAGACATATTGTTGTAATCCTTTTTGCAAGTAGTCGGGAAGGCCCGGGTGACACAATTGGTTAGGTAGTTGGATTACATAACAACTCATACAAGATTATCACCAATACGGCGTGGGTTCACGCCCGGCTTTGTAAATTACAAAAAAGGTGCACTCGCCTCGCAGCCGCAAGTGTTAAAGCTTACCAGTTGCTTTCGCATGGTCAGTGGTTCTCTCCGGGTACTCGGTTTCTTCCACCACTAAAACTGGTCGCCATGATATAGCTGAAATATTGCTGAAAGTGGCGTTAAGCCCCAAATTTCAAATGAAATCAAATTTTATAATTCCCTTTAATCACCATCTGATTAAGATGTGACAGGGGTCTTAAAACAAAACAATAAATGTTGCGACTACATGGATATGAAGTCATATTATATAGTACTAGTGTGGTATATGAATTTGTTGCGAGATACAATATATATTTAGGGGTTCTTCTGTCCATATAACTTTCGGTATTTTAACACACCCAATTATTGCTCTGTAATTATATACAAAAACAAAAATAAAAACATACAAAATATAAATATTTTCTTTACTTAGTGCCTCCACATCCATGTGATGCGAATCCTTGTCAAAACAATGTCATGTGTAATCCTATGGTTAATGACCTCTATAACTGTGATTGTCCAGCAATGTACACAGGACTGAATTGTGACGGTAAGTGATGCATGTTGTCCTATGGCAGGTCAACTAGTAAATGGTGCATATATTTATATGGCTAGTGACCTCTATAACTGTTATTGTCCAGCAATGTACATATGACTAAATTATGATGGTAAATTATACATGCTGTCATATGGCAGGTTAACTAGTAAGTGGTACATATGTTCCTATGGCTAGTGACCTCTATTGCTGTGATTGTCCAGCAATGTACACAGGACTAAATTGTGATGGTAAATGATGCATTATGTCCTATGATAGGTCAGCTAGTACGTTATACATATGTTCCCATGGCTAGTGACCTCTATATCTGTGATATTCAAGCAATGTACACAGGACTAAATTGTGATGGTAAGTGATGCATGCTGTCCAATGGCAGGTCAACTGGTAAGTGGTGCATGTGTTCTTTTCACATGTCAAGCTTTTAACTCAGTTCACGGTGGTGTACACAAGGACACAATTGTATTGTACATTGCAAAGACACATATGTTTGTTCCTCTGATCTACCAATGAGTGTCCAGTAATGTACACTGCACCAATTATAACAGAAAGTGGCCCGATAATACTTCTGAACAGTGAATGCCAGAAGTGTACCATCCGGTGTTAGAAATAGGAACAAATTGAGACTCTAAGTGTTAAGTATGGTAACATGGATAGGCAGCATTTTTTTTATGAAAGCGCGATAATGTATAATGGAAAATATTGTGATGGAAATTTATGAATATGCCCATGTAACCAATCAACTCTATATATCAATGAATTACTTTAATCAGCTCAAACCTTTATTTCCTTTAACTTCACCGAGGGATATGCTTAGTTTCAATGGACAGAAAATGATGCTGAAAGCTATCATTTGGCATGACGTTAACCACACAATGACGTTAGTGATAGCAACACAAACATAAGTGCACTGTGAGTGTGCATTGCATAATTGGTTTATATCATATAGAAACCCCACAGTGGACACAATGACACGTACAGTTATTTAGTCTTCCTATTTATGGGAATTATTTTCGGAAGTCATGGAAATAATAACTACACACAATAACAAAAGTTGGATATGTGAAATATCAAAGCGAATGTTATCATCATTTTAGTTTTCTGTGTTGTGCCTTTTGTGTTTTTGCTTGTGTGTTTGTCTTCGTCTTGTGTCCTATGTGCCTAATGTTGCCTGTGTCTCTGGATTGTCCATTCTTGATTTGCCCTTCGTTTGCTTAGTCAATATATTTAGTAATGCAACAACTTAGTTGTAATGTATACGAAATAAATGCGTTTTAAGCTGTTATCATCAACTTGCAAAAGTTTCAGCATCGCTATATTTTACATGAAGCGTTTCATAGAAAAACAAAGACTTCCATCAACATGTTTCAACGCCACTAAAACTACACAAGATTGCATTATGTCTCTTAAATATAACATTATTGTACATTTGTATTTGCTGCCATTGCACAATTAAGTAACATTTAACATTTTAAATGTCTATAAAACATGTATTTCGTCAAAATATGCATTGTAGTCATGCAACAAAACACATAATTCAAAAGAAATCAAGTCTTTGATTACACTTTGATAGTACACACTGGTACAACAGGCAAGCAATAACACACAATACAAACTGAATAAAGAGAAACACATTTACATAGTTTACATATACAACAATATTTCACAGATGACCTCTATGCAGGTCATATGATTGTTTGAAATAAAATTAAACAGTTATGCATTCAAAACTAGGACAGCATGTAATATTATTTGTAATTATTACTTTTATTTTATTTCGCGTTGTTTCTTCATTCAGTGTTTAATAACCCATGCCAATCTAATCCATGCCAGCACGGTGGTTCATGCTTGCCATTTATCTCATCACCTGGGTAAGAATGTGACTGTCCTGGTAGCTTTTCTGGTCCAAACTGTGAAGGTGAGTATGCCTTCTCTGTAAAAAGAAACTTTTGACGGATTGCTCAGGCACCAGCTGTTAAAAAAATCAGTTGAGGATGTAAGCGACACATTTCCCTGATTACAGTATTTTGAACTAACTGGAAAGTCGCAGTATACTACATGGATGAGTACACTTTTTGGATCCATCCGCTTAGACAAATACTTTTGATATTTGTATATGATGACAATTTTTTCCTGATATCTTTCTAATTAATTCATATATGTTTTGTATCAACTATATTTGTCACTAATGTACATAACAGGGTCACATCATCCGTCGTTTTAATGTGGGATTTACGTTCGTGCATGATTGTGCAGCAGGTTCATTGTTGCTTAGATAATATTGTTTAAAACATTTTCCAGAAGTGAAGAAATTAAATTTGAGAAGTATTTATCAATTTAATCTTTGACACCCTCCGACATATGTAACATTACATAAACTTTTCAACATGGTTTAATTCGATTTATATATATCGCTCCGTGCTTGATTCCAAAATGTAATGGTCAGAAATTGGAAATATGATGAAGCCTATTATTTATGTTCTTTCTATTAATTACATGAGATGGGGCCGTCATGGCCTGATTATAGTCCAATCACCGCTAACGTAGTGAGTTCGAGTAGTTCGATACACCATTATGTGATACAATGTGTCAGTGACTTGCGCCAGGTCGGTGGTTTTCTCTTGGTACTCGGGTTTCCTCCACCAATAAAATTGGCTACAACTCTATGACTGAAATATTATTGACAGTGGCGTTAATCACCATAGCCCTAACCCCTACCCTTACTCTTGATTACAATGGATGGAGAAAGTTATAATACACATGTTCGGTTGTTTAAAACGATGTTTATTTGTAGATTTCTACTGTCCACTTGCTGACTGCGCTCCAGATGATGTCGTGGTGTGCACTGTTGATCCCTGTCTGACAGAATCATGTCCAGAAATACCAATTGCTACCTGCTGGTAATAAAATCTTTAAAATCACATCTGTATTGCGTAAATAATTTAAAACAAAATTCAAATATAAAAAAATGCTGCATAATCAGGACATATCTTAAATCTAATAGGGAATCATATATTGATACACCGAGCATACATATATGAACAATCCCTTTCCTGACTTGGTTCAGGCACTTTGAAAAGCAATGGCGGGATGAACTAATTGAATGGGCCCAAATCAAAACTAAGCTAATTGGAGTACAATAATTTATTCATACTTATTATTTGAAATATATCATAAATTATGTTTTGGTGTTTTAAATCTGAACAAAATGCATATTTGAAATACAATTATCAATCAAATTACGTCCGAAATATGCGTATCGTCGATTGTCAAGCAACAAAGCATTGCTCAGTGGGTTTCTCTCTCTGATACCTATCAAAAGTGCATTTTTTTCCAGACACCTAAACGTTCCTAAAAGAAGTGATGCTATAATGGTGAGAACTTTCCTCGCCCTTAAGTACTGTATGGTGGTTACTGTGATATTGTAACCATTCAAATTGTCATACAGATCTTGTATGCGTATTTGTTGTACTGGTAACTTGTTTGTTTTGTTTTCTCAGCGCCAGTTATTGTAAGGTTTGCGATGCTACGTTTTATGATGCTGACCAAACGTTTTAAGTGACAACGATTGTGGTAAGAATATATTTAAGCTACAATATAATTTGATTCATCAATCTCAAAAGTTCGATTCCATGTTGTCACATGAGAGACATACACATTTACACTAGCCACTCTTCAAATACAATGCTTATTAGTATGTATATCATACTCATAGTCACTGTAATATGCATTAAATACGGAATGTGTGGTTCTGTATTTCCATATTCAAGAAACGAAACCATAATGCAAAAACAAACACCCACCAATACATTAAAGTTCAGTTCAAAAACAATATGAAATAGGAAATGCTTAAAGACAATAAGGCTAAAGCATACTTACAATGTCATATCAAGCAGGTTTAATTCCGCCACATATTTGTGTCTGTCACAGTCCAAACCTTGCAAAACCATTGGCATATGGCATGGCCATATGTGCGTTAAATGATATAAGCTTTAACATATTGGTGTAATTATTGATTATGACTGTATAGACCTTATGGACCCGTGAATGCCCTACATAAGACCACCAGATTCGTAGCGGAAACTGATTTTGAAATGTAAAGGTGAACGAAAAGATGAAGATGTTCATAAAAGGCTCACATACATCCAACTTTATATAAACGATAGAGATGGTCACAGGGGCAATCAAAAAGAAGAAAAAAAAACCAACAAAATAACATAGCATGTTCTGACACAACTCTACCTAAGCAAACACAACTAACATAATTAAGACATGAGCCGAACAACGTTTTTATGCGGAAATCGATACGGACATCGCAATACGGAAGACAGAACGTAGTGACACACAGAAACTAAAAAGACACTACCAAAACCTGGGTGTGAACTCAGGTGCTCGCTAAGGGAAATCAGTTCCTACTTATTATATGTCATCCGGTGTTACTCTTATATACAGTCAATTCCGATACAATTATTGGCCGTGAAAGGGGAAAGAAAACATCTACGTAAAAAAGAAAATATTCATTGTCATTTGAGATATTGATATTACGCAACAGTCAACCAGATTGTCATGGCGACCATATACTTTGTGTAGCGATGACTTTAAATTAGAAGCAACGTAGCCCTGCTTGCGTCACGCTTACGACAGCAGTTGAGCTCTGACCAGCACATCACTGTACAAGGCACACTCTAACAATAACCCTTACCCCACGCACAAAAGAGTCCAAAAGAGAAAAAAAACAACTAAAATAAGTAGCTGTATTTACCATGGACACTTATCTCCATATAAAGAATAATTTGAAAAAGCACTCCTTATATGTATTAATTATGCATTCTAATATTTAGATCCATGTTCATCTAATCCATGCGAATCTGGAGCGACATGTGTGGCACCTCCGGGTCTCAATTTTCAATGTCAGTGCCCTCCCGGATTAACAGGAACAACATGCACTGGTAAGAGTTATTATTAAGCTCTTTTAAGATCAAATTAAGGATACCATAGCGTACTAAATTATGTCCCGGTTGTGTTTAAAGTCATGTTACCGGTGTTGTATTTTACTCACAAGATTTCTTCCACTCACATTACAAAATCCCATAGCTGCTAAAATATATGTGCATATAGAAAATACAATAATTCATTGTGTTACTTAAAAAATATATGTTGTTATTTTAGAAACACAAGTATTTACGACCGCGCAATATCGTGGATTGGTATTTGTGCATACAGACATTTATAGCACAATATGAATGTTAATACCATGTAACAGTTATAATATTAACATGTTGTAGAAAATTTGATTTGATTTTTGGTGTTTTAACGCCACTTTCAGCAATATTTCAGCTATATCATGGCGACCAGCTTTAGTGGCGGAAGAAGCTGGAGTACCCGGAGAGAACCATTGTCCATGGGAAAGCAACTAGTAATCTTTATCACTTGCGGCTGCGAGTCGAGTGCACCCTTTATAGCATGCTGTAGAAGACAGAATCGTACCATATTACCAATAACATACAACTGTGAAGTCATTATTATTCGGGGTATTCTGATTCTCGTGTTGGGATGAAAGAGTTAAATTGCTAAATTAATGGTTGACGAATGTAAGTCACCATAATGTATATATATACTGACTATAGCAGGGGATCCACGTAAAAGCTACGAAAATTGGTATCCACGAATTCAGATATATTCTTATTATCTTATTTGTTATTTAGATCAAATAAACCCATGTGATGTTAACCCGTGTCTAAATGGAGCAACATGTGCCCCACTAACCGATCTGACGTACAACTGTCAATGTGATACTGGCTTTAACGGAGCAAACTGTGAAATAAGTAGGTAATTCTTATAATAAGAACTATATAAAATAAACCCTTGTGATGCTAACCCAAGTCTAAATGGAGCAACATGTGCCCCACTAATCGGTCTGCCAATGTGATACTGGCTTTAACGGAGCAAACTGTGAAATAAGTAGGTAATTCCTATAATAAGAACTATATAAAATAAACCCTTGTGATGCTAACCCAAGTCTAAATGGAGCAACATGTGCCCGACTAATCGGTCTGACGTACAACTGTCAATTTGATACTGGCTTTAACGGAGCAAACTGTGAAATAAGTAGGTAATTCTTATAATAAGAACTATATAAAATAAACCCTTGTGATACTAACCCAAGTCTAAATGGAGCAACATGTGCCCGACTAATCGGTCTGACGTACAACTGTCAATGTGATACTGGCTTTAACGGAGCAAACTGTGAAATAAGTAAGTAATCGTTAGATCTAGATCAAATAAACCCATGTGATGCTAACCCAATTCTAAATGGAGCAACATGGGCCACACTAACCGGTCTGACGTACAATTGTCAATGTGATACTGGCTTTAACGGAGCAAACTGTGAACTAAGTAAGTACTCCTTATAATTAGAACTATATAAAATAAACCCATGTGGTGTTAACCTATGTCTAAATGGAGTAACATTTGACAAGCTAACTGGTCTGACGTACAACTGTCAATGGATTACTTGCCTTGAGTATGAAGGCGTAAGAAAATTTACGAGTTTCAAAATAGGGAAAATGTTATAATATTGATCGTAAATTACTATTTCCAGCCACTAAGTTATGTAATTTGATGTTGTGGAACATAGTTTGAGTGTACTTTTGACATTTTTTGTGCATATATAGTGACTTTCTGTGATTTTGTGGACGACAAAGGATTGTAAACAACATTCAAGATGGCGAAGGATGGTAAACAAGAATCATTAGATAGGTTTCTGACACAAACTCCTAAAAATAACAATAAAAGATCAGATCCATTTAGTCCAGATAACATATCACCATCCCTACTCCAAGTGCAGAAACAAGCCAGATTAAACTCTAGTCCTACAACACCTGAACACCCTAGTAGACTTGCATCTAACTCTGATCCACCACCCTGTTCAGAAGTACAAGAAGTACAAGATGATACAGTTGTTCAGTTGTCGCACGTCGTTTGTGCCACCCTACAAAATCAAAAATTTATGGACCAACTGATACCTATGATAAGTCAGAAAGTCATTGAGTCAATTAAACCCACTCTGAAAAAAATGGTAGATGATAGCCTTCTCCCACACATTGCAAAAATCCAAAGTGCTCACCATGTAATTAACTTACAAAGAGAAGAAATTGACAAACAAAACACAATTATTCAGACATTACAAGACAAGTTGGACAAAGTCGGGGAAAGGGTTGAAGAACAGGAACAATACAGTAGACGAACAAGTCTGAGATTCAACAATGTCAGAGTTCCAACTAACAGTAATGGTGACATTATCCAACCCATTGATACTGACTCTATTGTCCTCCAAATCTGTAAAAATCAGCTTGGTGTTAAGCTCAATCTTAATGACATAGGCAGATCTCATCCAATAGGTCAATCTAGAGATGGCAAAATCTCAATTATTGTCAGGTTCCTAACCTACAGACAACAAGCAATGGTCTTCAGTAATAAAAAAAAACTCAAAGGAAACAAGGACAAAATATTCATATGTGAAAACCTCACCAAACACAGATATGACATGTTAAAACGTCTGAATACCCATCGAATAAACAACAAAGTTCACTCCTACTGGACTCATGATGGTTCCATCATTGTGAAGAAGAGCGAACATTCGGGTACTAAAGTTGTTAGAAACCTAGAAGATGTTGACAGACTTGCTCTTGGTTCCCTTAAATTAAATTGAAATGATGATTGCTGTTTTATATTTGAACTCACAATGTGAACACTATGCTTTACTTGTAATTTGTCATAAGTACCAATTTGCTTATTTACTTTGTTACCCTTTTTGTCCCTTCTTTACATACATTACTCGACCACGTGCATTTGTTTATACATATATACCGCATGTTTACAAACAGTATTCACGCAATCATGGCAATAGTGTATCGTTATTTAAATACATTATATTTTGTATTGGTCATTTAAATTCATCTCGGCCTTCATGCTTCACTGCGCAAATAAATTGCTCTACCTACAAGTTTTTGTATAAAAATATATATTAGTTCGCCTATATATACTTTAGATTTGCCACAAACATCATACCAAGAGTGACATGAAATAAAACTGAAACATAAATAACTCGACCACGTGCATTTGTATACAAATATACCGCAGGTTTACAAGCATTACACACTCATTATTGTGTTGTTATCCAAATATAACAATTTAAATACTCTATATATATAATAGTTTGTATTGGTCATTTAAATCCATCTCATCTGTCATGCTCTACTGAGTAACCTAAGAGTTGTTTGTGTATATGAACGCGTTTACATATAGTTTTGCCAAAGGAAAGAAAGAGGAAAAGAAAAAAAAAGAAAAAAAAAAGAGGCATGAAAATCAACTGATTTTACACGTATTGCAATATTAATAATGTAAATTTCAACATGTTCTAGATCTGTTGACCACACATTATAAAATGAACCCTGACTTGCCTACTATTTATTAAAAAAAAAGAAAAAAAGAAAAAAAAGAAAGACATTTATCTACTGAATATTTTATTTTAGTGATATAAGTCGAATAGCTGTTAGCACATACCCGAGGTCAATGATGCTACAGCTATCCGTCCTATAGCTACATGTATATAGATTTATTTATTTAGTAGATACTATTCATTTGGTTACAAGTAAATAACGCAACCACGTGTATGTGTATACAAGCACAGTCACGTTTACCGTATGTTTATAAACAATCAAGCAATTGTTCATTCAATGTCGTATTGGTCATTTAAATCCACCTCACCCAGCACGCTTAACCACATAGCTATTTTTTCTACTTAAAAGAGTATTGTTTTATTCTGAATATATGAACACTTAAATACGCATACATAATAATACCCTCGCTTCTAAAAAAGAGGCATGAAAAACAACGGATAAATCCCAATATACTATGTCAATTACGCATTATAAATGAACCAGTATTTGGCTAAACCTACATGTATTATTTGTTGCTGTTTTCTTTGGAAAAAAAACCCCAAAAGAAAACCAACATTAAATGCAATGTTATCAAAAGTACAATTTACATTCAAGGTGAACTCGATTGATTCACTTCAAGGCATTGAAATTGAAATTCATGGTTGACCGACCGTAACAATGTAATCATGTAATCAAACGGGACGGTTAACAGTAGACCCGAATTGTTTTCAAAAAGAATATACAAATCGTCCTATTATACAATATGTTTGTGTGTGTATGTGTATTTGTATGAATCTATACGTATACATATAATGTATGGATATTATTTTTGCATATATATATATTTTTTTTTTTTTTTTTTTTTTTTTTTTTTCTTTGGCATGTATATATATATTTATATATAATATGTAATTCTCTTCTTTTAAATGACGGTGATCTAGTGAATTTAGATCAAACAATATTAATAATTTGAATTACTTAGCAATTTCCCTATTTTTGCTTACTTAAAATTCCATCCATACAAGATCGATGGAAAAAGTTTCCTTTGCATCTTGTATATACATGTATTTTCTTTCCCTTATGTTTTTCACTCGATACCTACAGTGCGACCATTTGAAGTTTATTTTCATGTTTTTCCTGTATTATGACTGTTGTCTACATGTACTAATAAAGCAACCCAATTTTTCTTTTGTAATGTTGTTTATTTTTGATAATGGGTAATGATATTGTAGCACATAGAATTGTAATTGGGTTGTTTTATCATATGGCTTGTTGTAGAAAAGTTAAACTGATTGTATCTTTCGATTTATATGACAATTTACATTGGTTAATATTATATGTACATGCCTTATGTAGGACTGCGTTGACCAGGTTCAGATCTACATACTCTATTATCTCATTTAACTTGCTTCTCATCAGCTTATTGTTATTATCTGGCGATGTTGAAATAAACCCTGGCCCAGGAGGCACATCCAATATTGCGAATGAAAATATATTGTCCATCTTCCATTGCAACATTAGAAGTCTCAGAAATAAACTTAATTATATAGCTGATATTATCGAAGAGTTCGATATTGTATTTTTTACTGAGACCCATCTAGATAATCAAGTATTAGACAGCGATATTATTATCGAGGGTTTTGAAACACCAAGTAGGAAAAATAGGGATTCAAGAGGGGGTGGAATTATTACGTATCATAAAAGTTGTGTAAATTTGACTAGGAGGTTGGATTTAGAACATGAACATGTTGAAAGTATGTGGTACGAGCTTAAGACAAAATTACATAATATTTTAATAAATATAAATTACAGATCTGAGAGACAATCTCATATTTATTACTGGCAATATTTTGAGCATATGCTTAAGCAGGCTCATGATGAGAATAATAATATTATCTGTTTGGGAGATATGAACAAAAATTTTCTTGGTAATCTTCCTCATAACGTTAATGACATTCTTGTCATCAACGAATTAGTTAATATAATAAATAAACCTACACATTTCGACGCACGATCAGGCAACACGTCTCTATTGGACCCAATTTTAATACCGATTCAATACCGGTTATTGATTGTGATACAATACCTATTGACAGGGAAATAAGTGCCCATGACGGCACTTATGTCAGTATAGACTGTGGCTATTGTAACAGGAAAACCTTTCAGCGTACCATCTGGGATTATAAGAGGGGGGACTATTTACTTATGAAAAACAAAATAATTGAAACAGACTGGGAAAACGCGATTGATGCAGAAATTGATATTAACTCGGCATGTTCAAACTTTACTAAAACATTTCTTAATATAGCAAAAACGTGCATTCCTACAAGGGAGGTAACTATTCGTAGTGATGATGAAGTTTGGTTCGATTCGGATTTACGGCGTGAATCGCGTAAACGCGACAGACTACGGCAAATAGTTTTTAGGACGAAAACGGAAACAGCCGAAAAAAAAATTAAAACACAAAGAAACAAATTTAATAACTTAAAGAAACAGGCGAAACAACGGTTTTACGATAATATTAACGAACATCTTGATGATCTCAAAACAGTAAATAGCAAAATGTATTGGAAAACAATTCACATGTTACTTAAAAATGACCGCTCTACGAATGAGTTACCTCCACTTCATGATCCATTCAATAATTTTAATTTGGCATATGATGCCACTCGGAAATCCAATGTTTTGAACAAATATTTTTGCTCGATTACCAAGTTGAACGACGATGATGCTGTCTTGCCAGATTTTCATGACAGATGTGAAAATATTATATCCCAAGTTATCGTTACTGAACAAGAAGTAATCGATATGTTATGTACTCTTAATGCTAATAAAGCTGTTGGTCCCGATATAATTAGTAATAGGATGTTGGTGTCTGTAAAGGAGGAGATATCGAAACCATTGTGTAGTTTATTTAATAAATCCTTACGTGAAAAAGTATTTCCATCGGACTGGAAAATCGCCCATGTAATCCCTTTATTTAAAAATGGGGACAAATCTTTACCGTCTAACAATAGACCTATTTCTTTACTTTCTTGTGTAAGTAAGGTGCTGGAAAAAATAATTTTCAAGCATGTGTTTAATCACCTACTTGAAAATAAACTATTATACAAGTTCCAGTCGGGATTTATACCAGGTCACTCTACAAGTCATCAACTAATAGAGTTGTATCATACAATATTACTTGCATTAGAGGCAAAACAAGTGACCAGCGTTACATTTGCTGATATAAGCAAAGCATTTGATACAGTTTGGGTAAAAGCACTTTTATATAAACTTGGCAAATATGGTATTAAAGGTCATCTGCTTTGTTGGTTAAAAAGTTATTTTTCTAACCGTACTCAAAGGGTTATGATAAAAGATGCTTTATCCGGGATTGGTCATTTGCATGCGGGTGTGCCTCAGGGGTCAGTATTGGGTCCTTTAATGTTCTTGATCTTCATAAACGATATTACTGATGAGATAGTAGGTCTAGGTCGTCTTTTTGCTGATGACACGTCTATTGGACATATAGCACAAGATGAAAGCACACTAAGAAATATGATTAATACAGATCTGAATCACCTGAAAAAATGGTCAAACAGGTGGTTATTAAAGTTTAATCCCACCAAAACTTAAATTATTATTTTTAATGTCAATGGGGTTGAATGTAATTTAACATTTAATTTTGACCAAACAACTATTGATCCAGTACATACACACAAACATTTAGGGATTGTATTCAGCAGCGACTGTAAGTGGACTAAGCACATAGACAAATTAATTGAATCAGCTTCGAAACAACTTAATGTACTCAGAAAATTAAAATACCGTCTTAACAGAAATTACTTAGAAAAAATTTATTTAACATTTATTAGACCTGTATTGGAATATGCATCTGAAGTGTGGGATAATTGTGGACAAACAAATTCGGACAGATTAGAAAAAGTACAACTTGAAGCTGCACGTATTGTTACGGGATTACCATCGTTTGCCAGTATACATTCTATTTATATCGAGACGGGGTGGGAAAAGTTGAAAACTAGAAGGGAGGTAAGAAAATTGGTGCTATTTTATAAAATCGTCAACGGTCAAGTACCTGATTATTTAACAGAATTAGTACCACCTACAGTCGCTGACACTAATAATTATAATTTAAGGAACAGACTTAATATTTCACAACCGTCATACCGATTATCTACATATCAACAGTCTTATTTTCCCACTACGATTAAATTATGGAACACTCTAGATCTGAACCTTCGTCAACTGCCGACACTCCCGTCTTTTAAATCCAAATTGCAACAAAAATATTTTCAACCGAAAACTGTACCTTCTTACTTTTCTTTTGGAGACCGATATCTTAGTGTATTGCATGCTAGGCTTAGAAATAAATGTAGTTCTCTGAACAGCGATTTATTTAAATCGAAGTTGGTGCCTAGTGCTTCTTGTTCATGTGGATATAAAAACGAGTGTTCCGAGCATTTTCTATTATATTGTAATAAATTCAATTTACTTAGAAATAACATGATCATTGAATTAAATATGCTTGATATGGGGGGTCTACCGGTAAATATCGATATTTTGTTATTTGGAAATGATGACCTGTCTGTAGAAATAAACACGTTTATATTTTCATGTGTACAAAAATACATAAAAGATACACGGCGTTTCGCTTGAACTAACAAGTCAACATGTATAACGTTATTGACAATTGTCAACATTATGTACTTCTACATGTATGTATATTCTTTTCTTGGTCGCGCTGTGGGGTATTGATTGATTGACGTGTCAAAGGTCGATGAAATATACATGTGTTATTCAGTTCAAATTGTACTTACCTATGCAAGATCTCCATGAATTAATTAAATCCCAACATATAAACTATGTCTAATCGTAATACGATCCAAGTATGCAACACACATACACCACGTGTTTAAGAATGGTCTTTGAGGTGTGCTCGACTTGCCATATATTATACCTTAGCACACAGTATGTTTCATCGACCTTTGAAATTTGCATTTTTCGTTCTATTCTATTTTTTTTTTTTTTTTATTCGTCTTCATATTCTGAACAAATATGTTATTATTATGTAATTAATGCTGTTCTGATTATATGTAAATTGATGTAACTAGCGGAGAAGACATTTCTAAGTTGTAAAACTTGTGTCTGATCCATTTGTTGTTATTATGAACAATAAAATAAGTTTAAATCAACTGTCAATGTGATACTCGCTATAACGGGGCAAACTGTGAAATGAGTAATTACGCGTTAGATCTAGTTAAACTGCTAAATTAATGGTTGACGACTGTATGTCACCATAATGTATATATATATTGACTATAGCAGGGTATCCACGTAAAAGCTACGAAAATTGGTATCCACGAATTCAGATATATTCTTATTATCTTATTTGTTATTTAGATCAAATAAACCCATGTGATGTTAACCCGTGTCTAAATGGAGCAACATGTGCCCACTAACCGGTCTGACGTAAAACTGACATTGTGACACTGGCTTTAACGGAGCAAACTGTGAAATAAGTAGGTACTTCTTATAATAAGAACTATATAAAATAAACCCTTGTGATGCTAACCCAAGTCTAAACAGAGCAACATGTGCCCCACTAATCGGTCTGACGTACAACCGTAAATGTGATACTGGCTTTAACGGAGCAAACTGTGCATTAAGTAAGTAATCGTTAGATCTAGATCAAATAAACCCATGTCATGCTATCCCATTTCTAAATGGAGCAACATGTGCCCCACTAACCGGTCTGACGTACAATTGTCAATGTGATACTGGCTTTAACGGAGCAAACTGTGAACTAAGTAAGTACTCCTTATAATTAGAACTATATAAACTAAACACATGTGATGTTAACTCATGTCTAAATAAAGTAACATGTGACCAACTAACTGGTCTGACGTACAACTGTCAATGTGATACTCGCTTTAACGGGGCAAACTGTGAAATGAGTAATTACGCGTTAGATCTAGATCACATAACCCCATGTGATGCTAACCAATGTCTAAATAGAGCAACATGTGTCCCAGTGACCGGTCTGACGTACAACTGTCAATATGATACTGGCTTTATCGGGGTAAACTGTGAACTAAGTTAGTTTTCATTTTTCATCAAAATCAAATATATGTATATCATTAGACTAAAGCACAGTAAGCAGTCATCTGAAAATGTAAGACATTAAATATTGCATATTAGTTGTCTTGCTATTTTTTGTCCAAAAACAGTAATGATCTTTAACCTGCAAAGTTTACAGTTCTACCTAGTAGTCAGTTGACTACGAACATTCATTGACACACTGATATTGTACTGTCCATGTGATCAACATATTCTACCCTCCTACCTAGTAGTCAGTTAACTACGAACATTCATTGACCTAGTGCTATTGTAATGTCCATGTGATCAACAGATTCTACCTTCCTACCTAATAGTCAGTTAACTACGAACATTCATTGACCCACTGCTATTGTACTGTCGATGTGATCAACATATTCTACCTTCCTACCTAGTAGTCAGTTAACTACGAACATTCATTGACCCAGTGCTAATGTACTGTCTATGTGATCAACCGATTCTACCTTCCTACCTAGTAGTCAGTTAACTACTAACATTCATTGACCCACTGCTATTGTACTGTCGATGTGATCAACATATTCTACCTTCCTACCTAGTAGTCAGTTAACTACGAACATTCATTGGCCCACTGCTATTGTACTGTCCATGCGATCAACATATTCTACCTTCCTACCTAGTAGTCAGTCAACTACGAGCATGCATTGACCCACTGCTAATGTACTGTCTATGTGATCAACAGAGTATACCTTCTTACCTAGTAGTTAGTTAACCACGACCATTCATTGACCCAGTCCTACTGTATTGTCCATGTGATCAACATATTCTACCTTCCTACCTAGTAGTCAGTTAACTACGAACATTCATTGGCCCACTGCTATTGTACTGTCCATGCGATCAACATATTCTACCTTCCTACCTAGTAGTCAGTTAACTACGAGCATTCATTGACCCAGTGCTAATGTACTGTCTATGTGATCAACCGATTCTACCTTCCTACCTAGTAGTCAGTTAACTACTAACATTCATTGACCCTGCTATTGTATTGCCCATGTGATCAACAGATTCTACCTTCCTACCTAGTAGTCAGTCAACTACGAGCATGCATTGACCCACTGCTAATGTACTGTCTATGTGATCAACAGAGTATACCTTCTTACCTAGTAGTTAGTTAACCACGACCATTCATTGACCCAGTCCTACTGTATTGTCCATGTGATCAACATATTCTACCTCCCTACTTAGTAGTCAGTTAACTACGGGCATGTATTGACCCAGTCCTACAGTAGTGTCCATGAGACCAACATATTGTACCCTCCTACCTAGTAGTCAGTTAACTACGAGCATTCATTGACCCAGTCCTACTGTATTGTCCATGAAACCAATTTATTTTACCTTCCTACCTAGTAGTCTGTTAACTATGATAATTCATTGACTCAGTCCTACAGTACTGTCCATGAGATCAACCGATTCTACCTTCCTACCTAGTAGTCACTTAACTACGAGCATCCATTGACCCACTGCTATTGTACTGTCCATGTGATCAACAGATTCTACCTTCCTAACTAGTCGTCAGTTAGCTACGAACATTCATTGACCCAGTCCTACTGCATTGTTCATGTGATCAACAGATTATACCTTCCTACCTAGTAATCAGTTAACTATGATAATTCATTGACCCAATCTTACTGTACTGTTCATGTGATCAACATATTCTAACTTCCTACCTAGTAATTAGTTAACTACGACCATTCATTGACCCAGTCTGACTGTACTGTTCATGTGATCAACAGATTATACCTTCCTACCTAGTAATCAGTTAGCTACGGGCATTCATTGACCCAGTCCTACTGTACGGTCGATGTGACCAACATATTCTACCTTCCTACCTAGTAGTCAGTTAACTACGAGCTTCCATTGACCCACTCCCTATTTTACTGTCCATGAAACCAACATGTTGTACCCTCCTACCTAGTAGTCAGTTAACTACGAACATGCATTGACCCATTTCTAAAGTGCTGTCCATTTGATCAACATATTATACCTCCCTACTTAGTAGTCAGTTAACTACGTGCATTCATTGACCCAGTCCAACTGTATTGTCCATGAAACCAATATGTTTTACCTTCCTACCTAGTAGTCAGTTAACTACGAGCATTCACTTACCCAGTTCTACTGTACTGTCCATGTGATCGACAGATCATGATTTCTACCTAGTAGTCAGCTAACTATGATAATTCATTGACTCAGTTATACAGTACTGTCCATGAGATCAACCGATTTTACCTTCCTAACTAGTAGTCACTTAACTACGAGCATCCATTGTCCCACTGCTATTGTACTGTCCATGTGATCACCAGATTCTACCTTCCTACCTAGTAGTCAGTTAGCTACGAGCATTCATTGACCCAGTCTTACTGTACTGTTCATGAGATCAACAGATTCTACCTTCCTACCTAGTAGTCAGTTAGCTACGATAATTCATTAACCCAGTCCTACTGTACGGACGATATGACCAACATATTCTACCTTCCTACCTAGTAGTCAGTTAACTACGAGCATTCATTGACCCATTCCTACTTTACTGTCCATTTGATTAACATATTATACCTTCTGACCTAGTAGTCAGTTAACAACGAGCATCATTGACCCCGTCCTACTGTACTGTCCATGTGACTAACATATTCTACCTTCCAACCTAGTAGTCAGTTAACTACGAGCATTCATTGACCCATTCCTACTGTACTGTCCATGTGATCAACAAATTATACCTTCCTACCTATTTGTCAGTTAGCTACGAGCATTCATTGACCCATGCATACAGTACGGTCCTTGTGACCAACATATTCTACCTTCCTACCTAGTAGTCAGTTAACTACAAGCATTTATTGACACATTGCTATTGTACTGTCCATGTGACAAACATATTATACCTGCTTACCTAGTAGTCATGTAATTGTAAGCATGCGTTGATCCTGCTAGTGTACTGTCCATGTGACCACCATATTCCACCTGCCTATCTAGTAGTCAGGTAATTGCAAGCATGCGTTGACCCTGCTATTGTACTGTCCATGTGACCAACATATTCTAGATTACTACCTAGTAGTCAGGTAATTGTGAGCATTCTTTGACCCTGGTATTGTACTGTCCATGTGACCAACATATTCTACCTTCCTACCTAGTAGTCAGTTAACTACGAGCATTCATTGACCCATTCCTACTTTACTGTCCATGTGATCAACATATTCTACATTCCTACATAGTAGTCAGTTAACTACGAGCATTCATTTACCCAGTCTTACTGTACTCTCCATGTGACTAACATATTCTACCTTCATACCTAGTAGTCAGCTAACTACGAGCATTCATTGACCCAGTCATATTGTACTGTCCATGTGATCAACAGATTCTACATTCCTAGCTAGTAGTCAGTTAACTACGAACATTCATTGACCCAGTCCTACTGTACGTTCGATGTGATCAACAGATTCTACATTCCTAGCTAGTAGTCAGTTAACTACGAACATTCATTGACCCAGTCCTACTGTACGGTCGATGTGACCAACATATTCTACCTTCCTACCTAGTAGTCAGTTAACTACGAGCATTTATTGACACATTGCTATTGTACTGTCCATGTGACAAACATATTCTACCTGCCTACCTAGTAGTCATGTAATTGTAAGCATGCGTTGATCCTGCTAGCGCACTGTCCATGTGACCACCATATTCTACCTGCCTATCTAGTAGTCATGTAATTGCAAGCATGCGTTGACCCTGCTATTGTACTGTCCATGTGACCAACATATGCTACTTTCCTACCTAGTAGTCAATTAACTACGAGCATTCATTGACCCATTCCTACTTTACTGTCCGTGTGATCAACGTATTCTACCCTCCTACATAGTAGTCAGTTAGCTACGAGCATTCTTGACCCAGTCTTACTGTACTCTCCATGTGACTAACAAATTCTACCTTCATATCTAGTAGTCAGCTAACTACGAGCATTCATTGACCCAGTCCTATTGTACTCTCCATGTGATCAACATATTCTACCTTTCTGACTAGTAGTTTGTTAGCTACGAGCATGCATTGACCCAGTCCTACTGTACTGTCCATGTGATCAACAGATTCTACATTCCTAGCTAGTAGTCAGTTAACTATGAGCATTTATTGACACATTGCTATTGTACTGTCCATGTGACAAACATATTCTACCTGCCTACCTAGTAGTCATGTAATTGTAAGCATGCGTTGATCCTGCTGGCGCACAGTCCATGTGACCACCATATTATACCTGCCTATCTAGTAGTCATGTAATTGCAAGCATGCGTTGACCCTGCTATTGTACTGTCCATGTGACCAACATATTCTACCTTCCTACCTAGTAGTCAGTTAACTACGAGCATTCATTGACTCATTCCTACTTTACTGTCCATGTGATCAACATATTCTACCTGCCTACCTAGTAGTCATGTAATTGTAAGCATGCGTTGATCCTGCTAGTGTACTGTCCATGTGACCAACATATTCTACATTCCTACCTAGTAGTCAGGTAATTGTGAGCATTCGTTGACCCTGCTATTGCACTGTCTATGGGACCAACAGATTCTACCTTCCTACGTAGTAGTCAGGTAATTGTAAGCATTCATCGACCCGGCTATTTTACTGTCCACATTACCAACATATTCTACCTTCCTACCTAGTAGTCAGGTAATTGTAAGTATTCATTGACCCTGCCGTTGTACTCTCATGTGTCCAACACATTCTACATTCCTACCTAGTAGTCAGGTAATTGTGAGCATTAATTGACCCTGCTATTGTACTGTCCATGTGACCAACATATTTTACCCTCCTACCTAGGAGTCAGTTAACTACGAGCATTCATTGACCCAGTTCTACTGTATTGTCCATGAAACCAATATAGTTTACCTTCCTACATAGTAGTTAGTTAACTACGAGCATTCATTGACCCAGTTCTACTGTACTGTCCATGTGATCGACAAATCATTATTTCTACCTAGTAGTCAGTTAACTATGATAATTCATTGACCCAGTCCTACAGTACTGTCCATGAGATCAACCGATTCTACCTTCCTACCTAGTAGTCACTTAACTACGAGCATCCATTGACGCACTGCTATTGTACTGTCCATGTGATCAACAGATTTTACCTTCCTACCTAGTAGTCAGTTAGCTACGAGCATTCATTGACCCAGTCCTACTGTACCGTTCATATGATCAACAGATTCTACCTTCCTACCTAGTAGTCAGTTAACTATGATAATTCATTGACCCAATCCTACTGTACTGTCCATGTGATCAACATATTCTACCTTCCTACCTAGTAATTAGTTAACTACGGGCATGCATTTACCCAGTCTTACTGTACTGTTCATGTGATCAACAAATTATACCTTCCTACATAGTAGTCAGTTAGCTACGAGCATTCATTGACCCAGTCCTACTGTACGGTCGATGTGACCAACATATTCTACCTTCCTACCTAGTAGTCAGTTAACAACGAGCTTCCATTGACCCACTGCTATTTTACTGTCCATGAGACCAGCATATTGTACCCTCCTACCTAGTAGTCAGTTAACTACGAACATGCATTGACCCATTCCTAAGGTACTGTCCATGTGATCAACAGATTATACCCCCTACCTAGTAGTCAGTTAACTGCGAGCGTCAATTGACCCACTGCTATTTTACTTTCCATGAGACCAACATATTGTACCCTCCTACCTAGTAGTCAGCTAACTACGAACATGCATTGATCCATTCCTAAGGTACTGTCCATGTGATCAACAGGTTATATCTCCCTACTTAGTAGTCAGTTAACTACGAGCATTCATTGACCCAGTCCAACTGTATTGTCCATGAAACCAATATATTCTACCTTCTTACCTAGTATTCAGTTAACTACGAGCATTCACTGACCCAGTTCTACTGTACTGTCCATGTGATCGACAGATCATGATTTCTACCTAGTAGTCAGTTAACTATGATAATTCATTGACTCAGTCCTACAGTACTGTCCATGAGATCAACCGATTCTACCTTCCTAACTAGTAGTCACTTAACTACGAGCATCCATTGACCCACTGCTATTGTACTGTCCATGTGATCACCAGATTCTGCCTTCCTACCTAGTAGTCAGTTAGCTACGAGCATTCATTGACCCAGTCCTACAGTACTGTCCATGAGATCAACCGATTCTACATTCCTTACTAGTAGTCACTTAACTACGAGCATCCATTGACCCACTGCTATTGTACTGTCCATGTGATCACCAGATTATACCTTCCTACCTAGTAGTCAGTTAGCTACGAGCATTCATTGACCCAGTCTTACTGTACTGTTCATGAGATCAACAGATTCCACCTTCCTACCTAGTAGTCAGCAAGCTTCGATAATTCATTGACCCAGTCCTACTGTACGGTCGATGTGACCAACATATTCTACCTTCCTACCTAGTAGTCATTTAACTACGATCATTCATTGACCCATTCCTACTTTACTGTCCATGTGATTAACATATTATACCTTCCGACCTAGTAATCAGTTAACTACGAGCATCATTGACCCAGTCCTACTGTACTGTCCATGTGACTAACATATTCTACCTTCTTACCTAGTAGTCAGTTAACTACGAGGATTCATTGACCCAGTCCTACTGTACTGTCCATGTGATCAACAAATTATATCTTCCTACATAGTTGTCAGTTAGCTACGATCATTCATTGACCCAGTCATACTGTATTGTCCATGTGATCAACATATTCTACCTTCCTACCTAGTAGTCAGTTAACTACGACAATTTATTGACACATTGCTATTGTACTGTCCATGTGACAAACATAATCTACCTGCCTACCTAGTAGTCAGGTAATTGTAAGCATGCGTTCATCCTGCTAGTGTACTGTCCATGTGACCACCATATTCTACCTGCCTATCTAGTAGTCAGGTAATTGCAAGCATGCGTTGACCCTGCTATTGTATTGTTCATGTGACCAACATATTCTACATTCCTACCTAGTAGTCAAGTAATTGTGGGCATTCTTTGACCCTCATATTGTATTGTCCATGTGACCAACATATTCTACCTTCCTACCTATTAGTCATGTAATTGTAAGCATTCGTTGACCCTGCTATTGTACTGTCTATGGGACCAACATATTCTACCTTCCTACCTAGTAGTCATGTAATTGTAAGCATTCATTGACCATGCTATTGTACTGTCCATATTACCAACATATTATACCTTCCTACCTAGTAGTCAGGTAATTGTGAGCATTCATTGACCCTGCTAGTGTACTGTCCATGTGACAAACATATTCTACCTTCCTACCTAGTAGTCATGTAATTGTAAGCATTCATTGACCCTGCTATTGTATTGTCCATGTTACCAACATATTCTACATTCCTACCTAGTAGTCAGGTAATTGTGAACATTCATTGACCCTGCTATTGTACTGTCCATGTGACCAATATATTTTACCTTCCTACCTAGTATTCATGTAATTGTAAGCATTCGTTGGCCCTACTATTGCACTGTCCATGGGACCAACATATTCTACCTTCCTACCTAGTAGTAAGGTAATTGTAAGCATTCATTGACCCTGCTATTGTACTGTCCATATGATCAACATATCATACCTTCCTACCTAGTAGTCAGGTAATTGTAAGTATTCATTGACCCTGCCGTTGTATTGTCATGTGTCCAACATATTATACCTTCCTATCTAGTAGTCAGGTAATTGTAAGTATTCATTGACCATGCTATTGTACTGTCCATGTGACCAACATATTCTACATTCCTACCTAGTAGTCAGGTAATAGTAAGTATTCATTGACCCTGCTACGTAACGGTCCATGTGGCCTTTTTGAGAGAAGCGAATATATGTTCAGGTGTGTCTATTGTTTGTTTATATGTACATATTTTGCTGTTGGAGATGCAGGTACCGATGTTTGGATCCCATTTGCCAGTTTAAGGGTGTACGGCTGAGTAAGCCCCAACTTGTCCCATTGTTCAAATTTGTTTTAAATCTGCATCATTGGATAGTTATGTTTAAATACATTATCTGCCAAAGTTTCAAAAAATTCACCGTGCCGTTTTATCCATAGCACATCCTAAATATAGTAATTTTGGGGGTTTATTGACGCCAGATGGTAATACTAGTTTCGGAAGATACGCACATTTATTTCTGATTAAAAGGGAATATTTTGGCTTTAATACACTTGAGAGTGTTGTTGTTGTATATATATGACCTATCTAGCATATCTGAATATCCTGTTTGTAGATAATCACGTGCAAAACAGAGGAAACTGCAAACAAGAGGGGATGCCCTGAGGACCACATTGGTATTAAAAACCGGATTAAAAAATTTCCTGTCGAACAATTTTCACACAGAAGAATAGACATATAGACATCGTTGCACCAACTTTTATAAACTTTTACGGTCAGATTCATTAAATATTTAAATTTATGTTTTTCATTGATGACATCCAGAAAAAAAATTGTCGAGGAAAGTTATCACACACCCATCCTTTGCTAGTTTCTTTGATTGTGAGATAAAAAGATAACTAGTTACCAATAACAAAAAGCTTTTGAATTCTTATAATTGACACAGTGGATGTTCAAATTACCAAATGACTGCATTTGTCTTTTTTATTTTCATGTCGGATGGGGAGTGGGAGGGGTGGTTTGAGGGTGACTCTACTTGATTATTTCATTACAAAAAAAACCACAGACAGTCTCCCAGCTGTATTGTTAAATTCCTTCAAATTCTGTGCTCCAGTTGTATTCGTTTGATTTTGGTTATTCTTTAGTTGTCTTAGGAGAAGGGTGATGGCAGTATAAGAAATGATCAGATATTACAATTTTTTCCCCAAGCATGACTTTCAAAATGTTTACTACCATCAAATGAATTTGCTCTATTGTTTCATACTATCTAAGATTCTGGTGTATATATATTTTTTTCACAAACTCTTGAAATTCAATAGAAAAAGGTTGTCACACAAATTGTGTTACATTTCTGGCAATGTTGACAACATATTTCGATGAACATGTTTTCTGGAAAGAGATATTTCAATGATATGTTGTGGGCAAGGCCATATAATAATAACACACTGCCTGGCACTGGCATAATCAGCAATAATATATAAACATACAAGGAGCACAGCAATGGAAAGGTAAAAGGAAAAGGAGTCTTTTTCTTAACTGGCCATATCCAATGTAAGCAATCTTTGTCACCAAGAAGCTTGGAATTAAGGGGGAATTTTCAAACGCACAGATGATCATATATTTGAGAAGACACCGAAAATAGAGTTATCTCCCATACCCCAGGCCTACACCCTTAACCCCGTCATATTTTGTGACTGTCTTCTTATTTTGTGTTCAGTGAATAAATGTTAGAAGTGCTTGTTAGTTTAGTTAACATTGCTAGAATTGTTGAAAATTGCTGCTTGGACTTTCTTTTTATAATGTATATACAATGTAGTTCAACGCTGTTTAAAGCATTCATACATTTCATATATGTCGTCAATTTGCATTTCCTACAATCAATCATTTTCATTCTCAGTAACCATATACAAATCTGATCTGGTTTTCAGACATTGATGATTGCAATACGGGTGCATGCCTGAATGGTGAGACCTGTGTCGATGGCATAAGCAGCTTCACTTGTACCTGTGCCGACGGCTTCAGTGGCAATACGTGTGAAATAGGTAATAACACTATATCTCTTGTCAAGCATAAAACATATGAGATTGGTCTGTTCCACGGTGGTGGGGGATGGGGCGTTATCGTGTTTATGATCACTTTCAACAATATATCAGTTTATCGTTGCTGTTCCACGGTGAAATGAATGATACTGTCATGGAAATAACGTGGTATTGGTGTATTTTTAAACTGTAATGACATAAGTAATGAATACTGCTCAGCTTCGTCCAATGGACCATTTCACACCCATTTAATCATATGGGATATGCTCATTACTACAGTCGCTACTATTGCTGAGAAATAAGATCGCTGTTTGCTTAGTTTGTTTTTCAGTATAATATTGGATACGTTCATTTACATTATATTATCCATTTTTAGCTCAGGTTATCCCCCCGTTAGAGAAGGGGCAATCAAAAATGGACGAGTTCATTGACATTAATCTGGATTGATGTTTTGAAAGCTTTGAGCAGTGTCCCCCCTATTATATCACGTTTATTATGTTCATCAGTTTCTAAGGAGCAAATACTTTAGCTAAGTAGATTGTAATTGACATAATATATTGGGATTGTCATGTACAAGTATTTGTGAAATAGGTGTACTTATTCTGACTCGTTCTACTGTTAGGGTTGTCATGTACAAGTATGTGTGAAGTAGGTCTACTTATGCTCTTTATACTATTTTTTAATTGAATATTAAAAGTTTTACGACAGTGTTGTATTGTTTGTGTTTCCTCTTATCTCTTAATTTTGCTATTAAAGCAGAAATACACAACAATACCCCGCCCCTTTAACACAGGAACTTGAATATTTGTCAATAACTAGAAACGATAACGTTTTCGTAAAAGTATTCCTGTCCTAGATAATTTGTTACACTAACTGCTAAATTGATCCACCCCTTCTTATTAACCACGTATTCAGTACATTCAATAATAGTGTGCTAAATTCAAAATTTGTATATAAATTAATGTTTGCCTTATCCAGGGAAATGAAAGGTTATACGTTTTGTTAATAGAAATATATCTGGTCTATCACAGAGGAGACGTCGTGATCGTAATAGTATTGAAGTTGGTTGGACAAAAACGAATGCGATCAATGTCTTCGCCACTAACGTTCTGAGTTCGAATCCAGCTCATGCTGAGGTGTACTCGATGGAACATTATATAATAAAGTTTGTCAGTGATATACAGCAGATCGATGGCTTTCTTCGAGGACATATTGTTGAAAGTGGCGTTAAACACCATAACCATAACCATATAAAACAGATTGTGGGGGTGTCGTGGTCGTGATCGTATGGTAGTTGGATTTAAAACTACATATGGTATTGGTGCCTGTCATCGCTAACGTTGATGCTTCTTAATGCGAGGCAGACTCGATGCAACAGTATGTGATGAAGTTTATCAGTGACTTGTGACAGGGCGGGGGTTTTCCCCGAGTACTCCGGTTTCCTCAACCAATAAAACTGACCCCCACAATATAACTGAATAGTATTGATAGTGGCGTTAAACACCATAACCCCAGCCCTTATCATGCAGATTTCAACTATTTGTTTCATCTTTTATTTAATCTGTAAGCGTTTATTAATTTAACTAATATGCATCGAATATTTTTGTTTGATTATCATTTTCTTTTATCGCATTATAATTTACCATTAACTTGTGTTTTAGAGGAGATAAACCCATGCGATACCCTGCCTTGTCTTAACGGTGCTACATGTCAGAGAGTTTCCGATGTTGAATACAAATGTGTGTGTACTCCTAGTAGTACTGGAACAAACTGTGATGGTAAGAATCATTACCCAAGCTGTACAATCTAAACCTCTGAATTTACTATGATGCAGATCATCTACTATGAAATTACTTCTATTTGTTGACACCAATTTGTGCGGTTGCTGTAACATGCATTGATCCTTGGGTTCTTGAATTCATGGTTTCACATACCACAGGCAGCAATCAATGGGAAAATGGTATTTCGTATGATTTTAATGTTCGTGGTTTAAGCGAACCGTGAAATCCACGAAAAGTAGAATCCCGCGATTAATAATGATTTCACAGTATTTGAACGTGGTTCTACAAGAAGAGATAGAAATCATATATTTCTACAGGACGATATATATTTTTTTTCAATTTTGTATGTCTCTGTCCAATATTTATACAATATTATTGTTATTATTACTCTGAATGTCTTTGGTGATTTTATACTCTGAAAGTCTTTGGTGATTTAAAAAAAAATGAAATTTGTCTGAAATGTATTGATAGCATAAAGATTGGAAAATCATATTCATTTAAATTCAAGAAATATTTAATTTCAACAATAACAATGAACTGTCAAATATTTAATTCCCAAACCTGGAACTGGCCATTGTTTTGACAGACGATAGCATCAACGTTAAAGAAAAACGTATAATATATTGTAAATTGTACACTGTTAAAAGCGTTCAGGTGATCCGGTTTAGAACCCGCCTATTTAAATGACGTAACATTGTTCTAAGCTCCGCCCATCATCATAGTAATGACTCCAACAATAGTACTATGCGAGTGCATAGTACACCGACGCTATTTATTCTTTGTAAAATTATGTTTCGATAATATGTCAATTATAGTGAAAGTTTCTTACATGAAGAATAATAATTCAAAATATTAATAACAATGTTAAACAACATAATCCTGTTCAGCAATACCAATACATTGTATATTCATCTTCTAAAACATATACATAATGGATTTTGATAACAATTTTCAGGGCTAAGGTGCGCGACTCGATAATGAAAGATCCAATGTGGCGTTAAGACAAAGACTATACAATAACATTTTCTGGGTCTACGCTATCCAAGCAGCATTACTGACAAAGATCAAATTCTGCTTGGCTCGGAATCAGGAATCAAGATAGTGTGTCCAAAAAGAAGCCACCTATTATGTAATATGAAGCAGTAGTAGATGTTGTCTTAATACAAGAAGAGTTTGAAAATACCAAAGGGGCAATCGGAATCCGTAAATTGAAGAAGAATAGACAACACAATGGTCAAAACAAAAAGTACAAAAGAACAATTAACGATCTACAAAACATACACATACACATAAAACTAAAGATCGAGTAACACGATCCCCACTAAAAACCGGGAGTGAACTCGTGTGATCCGGAAGGGTAAGCATTTCCTGTTCAACTAGTGACACCTGCCGTGGTATTCTAGTTACAAACCCGGTAATAAGTCGTGAATAAAGACAGGACCGGGAAGTGCTTACGACAAGTGGAACAAATTCGTGGTCATTTGTGACACGGATTTTCCATAACGGACAGCTAAGTCATGATGACGACCGTCAAACTTTCGAGGTGATGACTTCGTAAATTGACAAAGCAACATACAATGCACAGCTACATAACAGCGAAAACTACAGGTTATCGTTATTAATTGTGCACGTTGAGTGGTAATTCTTGTATATCTATGTCTTGTATGTTCTAGTAGTGCATTTAAATCCATGTGATCCCAATCCATGTCAGAATTCTGGTACATGTATTCCTGACCTCACAGATCAAACATAGGTATGTCAATGTGACGGAGGATTTACTGGAACCAACTGTGAAGGTAATATTTTTTTGGGTGTTTTTGTTTTTACTTTTTTGTTTTGTTTTTATTTTATTGTTTGACTACACTATATGCATGCTATTTATAAATGGAATAGAGAACAAACAACACATACGGCACAATTCCAAAAGCCATTAGACAAATTCGTAGAAACAGAGCTATAATCGATATATCTAACACGCATCTGGATGATCGCGCATTGGTCGGCTTGGCACATGTATGGCAATGAAAAGTGGCGGAACTAAGCTTCCATTATGGGGAAAAAGCTCAACGCTTATTGTGATGATATTAATTGTCAATACCATCTTTCGGCATGTGTACGAAAGTAAGAGGATGCTTTTCAACAAGTTATTTATCTCTTCCAAAAAAACTTCTGGAGAGATAAAATGAGACGATTTGTTAATTATCCTTGATATAAACTGCAAGCTCTCTAATTTGTGAGATTGGAGCGCATTTTTATCCGTCTACTTCGGATTAGGCTAACATTATCAAAGTCAACCTAAACGTCACTATCTTCTCACCGAAATGTAACCTGTTCTCGTCAATATGTTATATCTGACAAATTGCTAACTTAGCGTTACACAACAATAAATCCATCACACATTAATTTAAAATGTCTATCCCAGCATATCCTAACTATTTAACATTGAAAGGTGGGAAACACTTTGGACACGATCATTAATTGGTGATAACAAAGGACTTTTGTTAAGTCCTTGTCTGGGGATGGCAATGGTTTGCAATGCCCCTTTTTATCAATATTTCAGTCATAGCGTGCCAGTCATTTTGTTCTTAGTGTACTGGAGTACCCGGACAGACACACACTTGACCATGTCATTTGACGAACTCATTCACAAAATGTTGCATTTAGTACATAAATCGAATCACATATTTAGCAGGGATATATTCTAGTCGCTGAGTTATTAAATGTAACTACTACGTGATTATGAGTTAATTTGACACCTTTCTATTTTTTAGGTGCAGGTCTATGTACCCCCAATCCATGTCAAAATGGCGGATTATGCAATGCTTTCGGAACAAACTTGTATTGCCAATGTCCTGCGAATTACATCGGACGACTATGTGCAGGTAATACATGTTATTAAATATTATCAAGCAAACAACTTCAAGCTATAAAATACTATTTTGTGAAATAATGAATGTGTGTGAATTACTAGACACATGGATTGATGATTGAATAGTTGTAAGCTTCATTGTCTGATTATTTGTTTTTATTCCCAAGTCACATGTCAAACTTATGACCAATCATAGGAGACTTTCGAAATGAAATGAACATATAACGTAATTATCTGACTGTAGATGTTACATATGTTTTAACCATACATTTTGTATTGAGATATTGTTGAAAGTGGCGTTAAGCACCATAGACCAAATAAAACCGATGTTTTATACATGAATAATGTATATGAAAGGAATGTGAATAATTGGTCAAATATTTATCTATGACTTCTACACTATGAAGTGATCATTTTTTAATCTGTTGTTTTACCTATGATCTGTTATTTTATAACGTAGTCAGGGAAAATCCATGCAATTCCAGTCCATGTAACAATGGTGGTACGTGTCAAAGACTTACAGCTGATACATACCAATGCCAGTGTACGCCAGGATATACTGGAACACTTTGTGAAGGTAAAATATATAGTAATAATCTACAGAAGAGTTTGAAGATACCAAAGTGATAATCAGAATTCGTAAATTGAAGAAAGACGGAAAGCACAATGGCCAAATGAAAAAAGGACAAAAGGACAAACAACGATCTACGAAACATATACATAAAGCTAAAGATCGAGTAACACGAACCCAACTAAAACCGGGATTTGGTAAGCAGTTCCTGCTCTACTAGTGGAAGAATGTGCAGTGCAATGATAATCGTGTTCCACACGAGTGTTGGGGAACTTGGGTTCGATCCCGTATCAGGAAAATTAAACTACTACAAGCCTGATATTTGCTGTTTACAGATATTATTCATAATCAAAATCATAATCACAGAAAGCAAAATGACCATTATATGATACATGTATATGAAGTTATCTGATACAGTCCCTGGCACGTGTATTTTAAATCATAGAAATGATGAACCCATGTGATGCCTCTACTTGTCAAAATGGCGGTACCTGTGCAAGGTTGTCAGGTGTGAGTTACTGGTGTGACTGCCCTACAGGATATTCAGGCACAAATTGGCAAGGTATAATATGAATTGCACATAATTATATTTACAATATTTACTATTTGGAAAATTCTAAGTTTGCCAACGATGGTAATAACAATCTCCATTTATATTCAACACATATGCAAGATTTATAATACAGCTGGAACATTCATTAGCGAAATATGCATTTTTGTAAACACTTTTGGTTAATAGTATCATGCTGTTCTGTAAACCAAAGTCATTACGACCCTGTTCTAAATGGTATTTACTGAGGTATCGCTATGTCCACAGATACTTACAACTTATTCTAGTGCAAATACATATAAATTGATCAATTGTGTTTGTAAGTTAATATGTTCAGTTTTATTTTGTATATAGTTGGACCATGTAATCCTGATCCATGTCAAAATGGCGGAACATGCAAGGTTAATGGTGCAGATTTCTTCTGTCTGTGCGACCTCGGGTTTATTGGAACTAGATGTCAAGGTAAGTCAGTAATTAATTAACGTGTATCGACACATACTATTGTGAATGTAGAATTGCAATACCCAACCCAACAGTCAGTTGTAAGGATTAAGTTGATGGTGTTCACCGTTCCACAATATTTCAGTTATATCTTGGTGGCAAGTTTTATTGGTTGAGGAAACCGGAGAAAACCACCAATCGGCCGCAAGTCACTGACATACTTCATCACATAATGTTGCATCGAGTACACCTCGCCTTGAACAGTGTTCACACTCACAACTGTAGTGGTGATATGCAACTACAAGTAGATGTAAATCCAACTGTCATACGATCACGCCCACGACGACCCCGCATACATATCTGGAGCGTTAGCCATGGCAACATGAAATGCAGAGAAGATCATGGATCATATATCATAGTATCTTGTCCAGAATATGACCACTATCTCCGTTTTGCCCTAAGGACAGGTCTGGTTCTGTCATGATATACCATCGGTTTACTTATGTAAAACACCAATTTATAATAGTTTTTGTTTATTCTCTCTGCAGTAAATTTGTAGTCAGAATTGGATTACCATATATTTAATACGTCTGCAAATGACTCCAAATTTGACCAGTTTGACAGGATGTGTAAACAGTGATGGTTGGCAATTTGTCCAATATAAATTTAGTGTAGACGCTACATATTAGAGACATTTTGGTGTATCGATTCTTTTTCTCTTTTATTTAAAAAATTCTGAATGTATCATGTTTATCGTAAAGATACATTTAAGCTAACTGTCATTGATATGTTGCATTTTGCAGTCTATAACCAATGTCTGTCAGATCCCTGTGGAGGCCAAGGCTCATGTAGCGTCCACTTAATTTAACTGTCTATGTGATGTTGGGTGGACTGGGCCACTTTGTGATAGTAAGTAAACTAATTTGTGACTCTAGTTAACTACTCAAAACATTGAGAACCGCATCGGTCGTGTAATGTTAAGTATGATAGCCTCTAGAGTGGTAGATGATCATGTAATGGTTAGTATGCTAGCCTTTTGTGTGGAATACCATCATGTAATGGTTAGTATGCTAGCCTCTAGTGTGGTTGATGGTCATGTAATGTTTAGTATGTTATCCTCTAGTGTGGTAGATGATCATGAATGGTTAGTATGCTAGCCTCTAGTGTGGTAGATGATCATGTAATGGTTAGCATGCTAGCCTCGAGTGGTGTGATAGATGATTATGTAATGGTTACTATGCTAGCCTCGAGTGCGGTAGATGATCATGTAATGGTTAGTATGATATCCTCTAGTGTGGTAGATGATCATGAATGGTTAGTATGCTAGCCTCTTGTGTGGTAGATGGTCGTGTAATGATTAGTATTGTAGCCTCTAGTGTGGTTGATGATCATGTAATGGTTAGTATGCTAGCCTCTAGTGTAGTAGATAATCATGTAGTGGTTAGTATGCTAGCCTCTAGTGTGGTAGATGATCATGCTATAGTTAGTGTGCTAGCCTCGAGTGTGGTAGGTGAGCATGTAATTGTTAATATGCTAGCCTCTAGTGTGGTAGATGATCATGTTATAATTAGTATGCCAGCCTCGAGTGTGGTAGATGAGCATGAAATGGTTAATATGCTAGCCTTTAGTGTGGTAGATGGTCGTGTAATTGTTAGTATGCTAGCCTCTAGTGTGGTAGATGATCATGGAATGGTTCGTATGCTAGCCCCTAGTGTGGTGGATGATGATGTAATAGTTAGTGTGCTAGCATCTAGTGTGGTAGATGGTCGTGTAATAGTTAGTATGCTAGTCTCTACTGTGGTAGATGATCATGTAAAGATTAGTATGCTAACCTCTAGTGTGGTAGATGGTCGTTTAATGGTTAGTATGTTAGCCTCTAGTGTGGTAGATGATCATGTAATGGTTAGTATGCTAGCCTCTAGTGTGGTAGATGGTCGGGTAATGGTTAGTATGCTAGCCTCTAGTGTGTTAAATGGTCGTGTAATGGTTAGTATGCTAGCCTCGAGTGTGGTAGATGGTCGTGTAATGGTTAGTATGCTAGCCTCTAGTGTGGTAGATGGTCGTGTAATGATTAGTATGCTAGCCTCTAGTGTGGTAGATGATCATGTGATTGTTAATATGCTAGCCTCTGGTGTGGTAGATGATCATGTGATTGTTAATATGCTAGCCTCTAGTGTGGTAGATGATCATGTGATGGTTAATATGCTATCCTCTAGTGTGGTAGATGGTCGTGTAATGGTTAGTATGCTAGCTTCTAGTGTGGTAGATGATCATGTGATGGTTAATATTCTAGCTTCTAGTGTGGTAGATGATCATGTGATGGTTAATATGCTAGCCTCCAGTGTGGTAGATGATCATGTGATGGTTAATATGGTAGCCTCTAGTGTGGTAGATCTTGGGTTCAAGAACCCTTCGAGTTAAAACAAAGACTACAAAACTGTTATTTGATGTTTGTTCGCTAAGTAATAAGGTGAAAAGACAAAGATTTGTTGGCGCAGATCTGGATAATGTGTTCGAGTAGAGCACCATCTCTACCATCCGTTTGTCGTTTCTGTGAATTAGTACAATGCAATCCAGTAAAGCGTGGTGGTCTAGTCCAAAGCGGACAATATTATCATTTCATCGAGTGTAACTTGTTTTTGTCATGATATAGCTGTCAAATTTATCATGTAGAGTTTAGCAACTATCTCTCACTTACGCAATACATTAGGGGTTGTATTCCTTTGACTGAAGCACAAAATCAGTACTACTACAAATAATTATCCTCTAAGATGCGCACTACATTTATTTATACCGGTAAATAAATGTTTGAAGATCCGAAGTGTGCAATCAGAAGATATCAATTGGTGAAGAACAGCATTCCAAAGACAAGAAGAAAAAAGCCAAAAGAAAAATAATGATTAACAACAAATTATACAGAAAACATTAGATTGAGAAAAGTTGAAGTGACGTGCTCCGGAAGGGTTGTCATATCCTGCTCCAAAAGCATCAGTCATAGTACCAATCCAATGAGTATTCACTATGTATTTTATAAGTAACTATGGATCAGAGGGAGCGGTGATACAAATCATATTTCAAATGGACTAAACAACGCTAATGAAGAATAGCATTACAAAATAATAGAATCACAAAAGATCGGAAAAAACGCACTCAAGCACTATATCGAGTTGTATTCATTTTAAGGTGCTTTTTTATCAAAGGGTGTGACCCGTCGTGTATGATTACATCTCTAACTAGAACTCAACAGCCCATTCCTCCAAGTATTAAAAATACTTATTCTGTTTTACTAGGTTCTATGGGAAGCTATACATGCACACCTAATCCTTGTCAGAATGGAGGGACTTGTTTTAGGTCTTTTGTGGACCCATTTTATATATGGATCTGTCCTCAAGACAACAACGGAGTTAATTGTGAAAGTAAGTATTACCATGTTTACCTGTATGGACATATGCTTGAGCTTTACATATTTAAGATACCTGTTAGATAATATAAGATAAAGTAAGTATTACCATGTTTACCTGTATGAACATATGTCTGAGCTTTACATATTTAAGATACCTGTTAGATAATTTGAAGATACCATAGGGAATAATAGGAGGCTTATATCGAAGAAGAACAAAAAAAGGAAAAAGAATCTCATTGCCACAACTAAAAGGAAAATGACAAACAATTATCTACAAAACTCCATGTACAAACAATCGAACCCCACAATAAAAGTGATTAACTGGGGTGCTCCTCAACACAAACGGAACATAATGTGTAATGATACATGCCATACCATTTTATTTTTACATACAACATCGATGTTTGATTATTATCTATATTATTTTAAAGAATAAGTCATAGTTCATAATTGTACTTCTTTGAAAAATACTAAATTAAATGGTGTACAGATAAATTAAAATGTTAACCCTTTATCTTCAAACTCTACTTAGTCGTGGTACACATAATGGTCCATAATAAAATAAAATAGAGAGTAGGGTACACATGTTGGTCCATAATAAAACAGAATAGAGGGTAGGGTACACATAATGGTCCAAAATAAAACAAAATAGAGAGTAGGGTACACATGTTGTTCCATAGTAAAATAAAATAGAATGTAGTGTACACATAATGGTCCATACTAAAACACACTAGAGAGTAGGGCACACATAATGCTCCATAGCAAAATAAAATAGAGAGTAGGGTACACATAATGGTCCATAATAAAACAAAATAGAGAGTAGGGTACACATGTTAATTATACATAATGGTAATAACAAAATTACCGAACTCCGAACAATCTTCCAAAGGGAAAGTCAAAACTCAAAGTATATAAACAGACAAAATCAGTCAACAAACGGAAAACTGTGAAAACCGTAATGACCCTGACTTGGTACAGGCATTTCTAAAGAAATGGTGGAATGTGAAACATATAGTGAAACCCTAGTGTTGAAGCAAAACCACATGAGGGTGAGGACAGGACAAACATGGATGGCCATAACAGGACCAGTCAAATCTCGTTGTAAGAGAGAAATGATAGCATCTGTTGTTGCTACAGAATCAACGATAATATAAACATAGGTAGGGTTATCTTATCAATTTGAAGGACAAGCATAGACAAAAACAATTCGTACGAACAATATGCAATTTTAAATGAGACAACACTAGCTATAATAAGCACATGTGACAGGTGTTTCGATAAAGAACCGACGGTTCTGCTCCATGCCTGATACATGTCTTGAAATCGTCATTTACAAGAAGAGTTTGAATATAACAACGGGAAATTAAAATCCGTAAATCGATGAAGGACAGACAACTCAATGGCCAAACGAAAAAGGACAAACGACGATCTTTAATACATACACAACAACCTAAGCATCGGGTAGCACGAAACCCACTAAATCCAAAGTATGTACATAGTACATATTTGGTCAGTAGCATACTTCCTACAACAGGTGCTATGACACTGTATTTCTATGTTTCAGACGAAGGCGGGATTTGTGTTCCAAACCCTTGTCTTAATGGAGGGTCTTGTACAGATCTGATAAGCTCACCTATATGCAAATGTAGACCTGGATGGTTGCCACGTTATTGTCAATGTAACTATTTACATGTTTATGGATTATGGTGCTTATCGTGACTTTCAACAATATTTCATTTCATATCGTGGCGGTTGGTTTCATTGGTAGAAGAAACCGAAGTACCCGGAGAAAACCACTGACCTGTCGCAACTAACTGACAAACGTTTTCACATAATATTGTATGGAGTACCTCCCCACCCCCTTATGAACGAGGTTAGATCTCACACGTCTCTGGGTGATAAGCATTGATTACATAGGTATCTGTAGTTGTAAGTCCAAATACCATGCGATCACGACCATGATGGCCACTACTATTTACATAAATTGATATAAGACAAATATATCCTTAGGCAATTGGGTTTATTATATCAAATATATAAATTATACATTGGTAAGAAATATAAATATGTTCAACATAAATTAAGCACAATATACGAATATACAAAGCTCCATTAAGTAAAGCAATCTAAAATATAGTTCATTTAACATAAACAAAGGTACGTGTAAGACAATGTGGCAGTTTGACTCTCACTTTTTTACATTTGTATCAATAATTTAAGTCCCTTATTTATTGAAGGAAAATGTACTCCTGTTTAACTTGTCCATTTAAAATTGGGAAGTTTATTTTATGCAGATGATTAAATTATATATTATCATAAAGCTGCCCTGGTTTACAAGCGGTTTAAATTACTGTATTAAATGGCAACTAACGGTGGATGTTAAAAAAATCTAAAGCAATGACAATACAAAGCAACCCATCTAAGATGAATAAATCCTGCATTAAATGGAAAGGAAAATTATATGAAAATGAATATGATTATAACTATATATCGTAATGGTTATTGTGCTAAACACCACTTTCAACACTATTTCAGTCATATCGTGGCGGTCAGGTGTATTGGTAGAGGAAACCGGAGAAAACAACCGACCTTTCGTAAGTCACTGACAAACTTTATCACATGATATTATTTCGAGTACAGCTCGACATGGGCGGTGTTCGAACTCACAACGTTAATAATGATAGGCACTGATTACACAGGTAGTTGTAAATGCAACTAACATACTGTCACGACCACCGCTGCCCCACATATAGATATATATATATATGAAGGGTGTGTCATTACTTGTAATGAAAGCTTGGCTAATTGTAGTTTAGATCTAGCAAATAAAGCAAGACCCGTTTTATTTGCTATGTTATTCTATATATTTATGTCTTTTCCTGTGAAAGCTATTTTCATATAGTGTTGTCTGGTGAAGTAGAGTGTCTGAATATCTAGTGTTCAACCTTCATATGTTCTATTCCTTAAATTTAATGTGTTTCTTTTCTAGATCCTGATCCACATTTCTGAGACAATTTTTAAAACAATAAAAACATTGATTTGTGCATTGATTGTTTCATTTTACTCACAAAAAAGTTGGACGATGTCAAAATGGGACTACCAGACAGACGGGCAATACGATGACGAAAAGAAACATAATATAAATACAATGAATAGTCAATGAAACCCATCTAAATAAACTAACGATTGACCAACAAGAACGTCACAAATGACCAGTGATATGTTCCACTTGTCATAAGCACTTCCCTGTCTTCTCCTCATTCATGGCTTATCACCCGGTTTACATAACGGGTGCCACAGGTGGAGTAGGAACTGCTTACCGTTCCTGGGCTTGTGCGTTCACAGGCAGTGCTTAGTGGGTTTGTGTAAAACGATCTTTAGCTTGATGTGTATGTGTTAGGTAGATCGTTGTTTGTCCTTTTGTCCTGTTTCTTTTGACCATTCTGGTGTCTGTCCTGCTTCGATTTACGGATTATGATTACTCTTTTGGTATCTTCAAAATCTTCTCAATAAACGGAGGATAAACCCAGGTTCTTCGGACATGTAAGCAATTCCTGGTCCAGTAGCAACACTAGTCATATTGTCCGTTTTAAAAATCAGCTGATTAGCCAACAAAGTGGAAATAACATGCCGTGGTCATTTGTGACACCTATGTTATGTAGCGGTTTGCCAATTCATGATGATGGAACACCTGTAAATGCAAGTGTAAGCTGCATCAGCAATCAAATATTTGTATGTACCTATGCACTATGGATCCTCCTTTCTTTCTTAATATTATACACCTGGAAAGCACTTCGTGACCGCAAATGTGAGGTGAGTCGAGAAGATCATTCCGAGCAAAGCATATGAATGATGGTATATTTATCGAGGATTTGGTAACGTGACGTCATTATAACGTCATATTAGAAAGCAACGATGTTATGTTAATATCACTCTAGTTGCTTCATAATAGAGTTGTAGCTTGTAAAGATCAAAGAGAAAATGTACAAATATAGCCATTTTTTCTCAATACCATCAACGTTAGAGAAGACCGAAATGGAGAATTCAAGAACGGACAAAACAGAAGAAGTGGCAACCAATGGGACAACATACAGAACGTAGACAAAAGAAAAAGAGGAAAACCTTGTAAAACAGATAATTACGCTTACATAAATAGAACATCTGCCTGGTGTCTCGTACACCATTAATGTTGGTGCAGCATATTTGAAATATAACATCTACTTACAAAATCTCAAATCAATCCTTTTTAAAATATCTAAGTTTTCGTACACTGCTATTTCAGAGACATACCAAAAATAATGGGAATATTATAACCTTATCAAGCATATCTTGTTATAATTAAGTCGCTTACTTTTTTATTTTGCAAACACGCAAACACATGTTCTTATTGCCTGATCATTTACATATGTTATATGCTGGCAAGGCGGTACTTTCTTCTTGCAAATATAGCATCAATATAGTAAGTCTTAAGCATATTTTATTCACAGCTGTATATGCATGAGATTGAGCAAAAAACTATACCTATGCAAAATGTTTCCATTTTCATGCACAAGGCATACGTTCAGTAATAAGTGTTTGAGTATGTACAAATTACATCAATAATATAAGATGATTAATTATGTTCCTGCAATACACGTAATTATGAGCACCAACACTAATTCATCAATATACATATATATTGTATATAGTTGCACCTTATATCAGATTGCTGCCTTCTGATTGGTTGATGAATGATGAAAGGGGTATTTTTTTTAACTAATTCTTAGTTTTTTCAGCTTGTTCACCATTGCCGAGGTATTTGCCTAAATATTCCACGGTATTGTAGGCAAATACCCCTATCGAGACAAATTCCTTCTTTAAATAGTTTTTGACGTCACGGATGTTATTCGAATTACTCGAATTCCTTCTTTCAACCAATTGCAATGCTAAAGTAAAGACAATGACGACAGTGTCAGCCGTTATGTTTGAAATCGTTGAAATGTATATATTTCAAATTCATTTCTTCTTTAGGTATACACTACTCCTTCAAGACGTTGAAGATTACGTACTGTTGGATTTGCATTGGTTTATTTTTGCATGTTGTATGCTAAAGCAAAACGGTGATTTATTTTATTTTTGAGTTTTATACACTTCTTTGAAAATATTTTTCCTGTTTTCTTAGATTGATTTTAAGTCTCAGTTGAAAATCAAATGATTGAGGTGATCTGAAGTTCTGAACCTTCTTGCATGCCACTGTTTTACTTGCTGCTAAATATTCGGCGGAATTAAATAAAGATATGTTAACTATTCAATTATTAAAAAAAAACTAAATTAATTTTTGATTAATTACAAAATGATCTTAAGAATTTATTCTACAGTTTTCTAATTTTAATTTAAATCTAAACTGTTATTTAACATAATGAGTAGATATACATTTGTAAACACAAATACAATCTCATTTCAATTTTCTAGTTTTCAAAATTTCAATGAAAGCAGTTTTAAGACTGTAAAACAACATTCTTTCAAAATCATGCTATATTATAGTAACTGATATGGAGGGCAATATCAAGATATACAAACTGCCCTAGGGTCGTGGTACGAACCAGTAGAAATGTTCCGTACCACGACTCAAGGGAGTCTATCTATCCTGATATTGCACTCTGTATCAGTAACTATTGTGTTTATTGCACATTCAATATAAATGCATATAAATTTATAAATATAAATGGTATTTTGATCCCTTACCCATGGTAGTGTGACCACTATCCATGGTATTTTGACCCAACTACCCATGGTATATCGTACCCATTATCCATGGTATTTTGACCCCCCTAACCATGGTATTTTGACCCCCTACCCGTGGTATGTTGACCCCCTACGCATGATATATAGACCTCCTTACCCATGGTATATCGGACCCCTTACCCATGGTAGTTTGACCCCTATATACATGGTATTTTAACCCATGTGCATGGTACTTTGCCCCCTTACCGATAGGGTATCGATCCCCTAACTATGATAGTTTGACCCCTCTACCCATGGTATAACGAATCCCCTACCCATGGTATATCGACCCCCTATCAATGGTATTTTGACCCCCAATGCATAGTATTTTACCCCCTACTCATGGCATATCGAACCCCCTACCCATGGTATATTCACACCCCATTCATGGTATTTTGACCCCCCATATATGGTATTTTGACCCCCTACGCATGGTATATCGACATCCTTACCCATGATATATCGGACCCCTTACCCATGGTAGCTTGACCCCTCTATAAATGGTATTTTAACCCATATGCATGGTACTTTGACCCTCTACCGATAGTGTATCGATCCCTTAACCATGATATTTTGACCCTCCTATACATGACATTTTGACCCCTTTACCCATGGTATATCGAACCCCTACCCATGGTATATTGACCCCTATACATGGTATTTTGACCCCTCTACTCATGCTATAACGAATCCCCTACCCATGGTATATCGACCCCCTATAAATGGTATTTTGACCCCCCCATATGCATAGTATTTTACCCCCCTACTCATGGTATATCGAAACCCCTTCCCATGGTATATCCACCCCCCCCCCCCCATTCATGGTATTTTGTCCCCCCATACATGGTAATTAGACCCCTATCTATGGTATTTTAACCCCTCAATACATTATATGTTTACCCCTATCCTTGGGATTTTTACCTCCTACCCAAAATATATCGACCCCCTATGCATGGTATTTTTACTCGATATGCATGGTATTTTGACTCCCTACCGATAGGGTATCGATCCGCTAACCGTGGTATGCTGACCTTCCTTTACATGGTATGTTAACCCCTTTACCAATGGTATATCGAACGCCCTACCCATGGAATGTTGACCCCTATGCATTGTGTTTTGACCCCTCTACCCATGGTATAGCGAATCCCCTAACCATGGTATGTCGACCCCCTATCAATTATATGTTGACCCCTATGAATAGTATTTTGACCCCCACCCATTGTATATCGAACCCCCTACCCATGGCATATCGACCCCCATTCATGGTATTTTGACCCCCGACCCATGATAGTTTGACCCCTCTATACAAGAAATGTTTACCCTATCCTTGGTATTTTTACCCCTACCCATTATATATCGACCCCCTAACCATGGTATTTTCACACCCCCTATGCATGGTATTTCTACCCCCTCACCCATGGTATACCGAACCCCCTACATATGGTATTTTGACCCCCCCATACATGGTATGTTCACCCCTCTAGCCATGGTATATCGAAACCCTTACCCATGGTATTTTGACACCCTATACATGGTATTTTGACTCCCCTACCCATGCTATCTCGAACTGCCTACCATGGTATGTCGACCCCTATCCATGTTATTTTGTCCTCCATACTCATGGTATATCGAACTCCCTACCCATCGTATTTTAACAACCCCTATCCTTGGTATTTTGACCCCCTTCCTTTCTCTTGATTAGAAATGAGGTGGGGGTCAAAATACCATGGGGTTGAATTTAGGGGGGGGGGGGGGGCAATTTTAAATAAGGGAGCAATATACAATGGATACAAATTTACCCCGGGGTTAATTTACCAAGGCGGTCAACATACTATATGACACGGGCGCGAGCCCAGCCGTATTGGTGATAGGTTTGTATGAGTTGTTAGGTAATCCAACTACCTAACTCATTGAGCCACCTGGACCCGAATAGTCAATGAAACCTTCTAAATAAACTAACGATTCACCAACACGAACGTCACAAATGACCAGTGATATGTTCTACTTACCATAAGCACTTCCTGTCCTCTCCTCATTCGTGGCTTATCAACGAGATTACATGACGGGTGCTACTATTGGAACAGGAACTGCTAACCTTTCCGGAGCTCACGAGTTCACGCCCACTTTTAGTGAGTACTTGTTATTAAATTTTCAGTTTTATGTATATGTTTTGTTTGTCCTTTTGCCCTTTTTCATTTGACCATTGTGTTGGCTGTCCTGCTTCGCTTTACAGATTATGATTACCCTTTTGGTATCTACAAACTCTTCTCAATAAACCGAGAACAAACCCAGTAGCGACACTAGCCATATTATCCGTTTAAGCTGCATCAACAATCAATAAGTCTATCAAATATTTATATGTACCTATGCACTATGTTTCCACCTTTCTTTCTTAACATTATGCATCTGGAAAACACTTTTGTGACCCCAGATGTGAGGTGCGATGATAAGTCCATTTCGAGCAAAACATATTTTCTTCTTAAAACTATAACATCAATATATTTAGTTTTTAACATATTTTATTTGCAACTGCATATGAATGGATTGAGCAAAATGTTATGTCCATACAAGCTATAATTTTAATTTCTTCATCATTATATTCAGCATATTTATTAAAAGTGGATGTCTATGTAATGTTCTACATTGTTGTATCAAACTTGTCAATTTTAATATAGCACACAGTTCGTTCTAGACAAGGTAGAGTGTGTATTCCATTTTTTTTTTTATATATTTTTTTCTCACAAGTAATATCTTTAATGAAATCTTTATATTTGTTAGTGGAAAAACATAAGTACCAGTACCTTATCCTGGCCTCGTTAATATTAGTGGCAAACATAAGTACCCGTACCTTATCCTGGCCTCGTTAATATTAGTAGCATGTCATAGATATATAGTGTTAGTCGTGTTAGTCCAATACAATTAAATTTATCAATGAAAATTAATACAGATTTTGAGAGTTGGTTTATAAGTGTTAATAATTTTAGGCTTGTTTGTTTACTTCCTATTGCAGCATATACGTACATATGCACTTTCGTTTTTGACCCACGTGTTGGGAAATATGAAAAAGCTAAAATGTTTTTATTTTTGTTTATTAATATTATATATGGATTATTCAATACAACGGAGATACAAAATATATTACTTAAGACATTATCCTATCCTATCCAGAAAATATTTGAGCTTTGAAAAAGAGATACTTGAAATCACTCTCAATTTTTATTCAACAACTTTAACAAGGATATAATTAACCATTCAAACCATAGGATCTTCATCTTCACATTACTGACTGTGTGTAAATATAATATATTTTTTTTTCATTTATGTCTGACTTGAAAAATAAAAAGAGCAAAATAACGAAAAAAATATAGAGAAACACAGAAATAAATACAGAAAACAACATACATTGTAACAACACAAAATACACATATAAGAGAAAACACACAATGTGTGACATACACATTATTTGTACAATTTATGTTTATACTAACAAGATATAAGTATATGGTATGATTTACTGAATATGAAATCTTTACTCAAATCTAGAAAAAGAATTGCACCGTCAATGTTAAAGTGTTCAGAATAATTTGTCTAATGTTTAAACCTATGTACCTGTTATTTATGTAATCATTTTTGATCATTTGATATTCATTAGTGGTAACACTTTCTTGAATCTGTGATCTAAGGCATAAGCAATTCATTTTGTGTCAGTATTTAAAAGTGTAATTGGTCTATCATTTGAGAGGGATAAGACATCATTTTGTTCTTGTATATTAAAGTTAGCATACCCAGTTTTTGAGATTGAGTAAGTTATTTCCGGTCATAATTGTAATTGAATACTGGAACAATAAAACATTTAAGGCTTTCCCAAAAGCGTCTGTGCAATTCTACTGTTATGCCATCATAATCGGGTGATCGATTTAGACGCATTTTAAATATTGCACTCTTCTATATTCAATTTTCCATCAGATCAAACTTTCTTCCATTCTTAATGTTTTGTTAATTTTTGTGTTATCTATTTATGTTTTTACTTCTTTAATATTAGGGTGTGTAGACTTGCACAGATTTTCATAATAAAATTTACTCAACTGTAGTATTTTTGTTTGTTGTCTAGTTATAAAACCATTTTGATCATAAAGTGAATTAATGGTTTTTCGTGTCTGTCTAGTTTTCTCTAATCCCAAGAATATTTAGTATTATTTTAACCTTGTTCTACCCATTGAACTCTAGGATCTTATTTGAGCCCCCCTTGCCTTTACAAAATATAAATTTTCCAAGTTTTTTTTTTCTATTTCATTATGTTTGGGGCTTAAAACATTGCTTTCATAAATCATCTTCTTTTACATTTAAACTTTTTAGCTTTTGTTCCAGCACTTGAATTTCACTTTTTCTCTTCTGGCTTTCTGACTTACAAAAAAATATAGTTTTTTAATGCATCCCAGGCACATCCAATATTTTTATATTGATTGACATTATTTTTGAAACGTGTTATTAGGTTTTCAATAAGGTTTTGAAAAAAAAATATAAAAAAATAAAAGAAAACTTAACTAGTATGTAAAATGTGAGATTAAACATTTTCGTGGGTATTCTGAACGATTCGGAAAAAAATAAGAGTTATTTTTTTAAATAATAATTTTCTATTGCAAAATCGAATACCTTTCTCGAATTGAACAACGTAACGTCTTTTCTTTTGCATATATAAATATTGGACCAGATGTTGAAAGAAGATTGCTTGATTTTCGTTTCATATTTTTAACATGTATATATGTTTCCCGTAATATATCACTAAATAGTGAAGGATGCTCCTTAAAAAGGATGATAATATACAATACTTGTGCACTGTCGAAGCATATGGGTAATTTGTGTATGAGGCTTAGAAACGCGCCGAATACACATATTTACCTATGCACATGTATTGTATTTATCCTGCAATTTGAAATCGTAAATAAACGTTTACTGGACGATGATAAAAGTATTTGAAATAATTTTGTGTATGTATTTGAAAACAATATCCCCCGATGTGCCCCGTTTTACATTTGTATGTTCTATTTATAACTGACCAATATAAAAAAAATGTTCTATTTATAACTGACCAATATCAAAACATATATTAGGCAGGCTATATTGGTCGGTGAATGCTGATATTACAGGTTAAATTATGTTATTCCTCTTTTACTTGAAGGATTTACTGTCTTGATATAAAGAATGGTCTATTGTACCGATAATCCAGACTCCTGAAAGGATACAATTAAAATATAGGTTAAATATTAGTCAACAAAACCTATATCGCATACATGTAATGTCCGGAGATGAGGTGACATATTCATATATTGTCAAGTCTTCATCGCGTAGTTTTTTGCTTAGGAACAATTAAATGCTATCTTTGAAAATGAAAGAACATATTTGTATATATACATTCCTTCTGGCAATGACTGCAAATAATGGCATAAGTTCATTAAGCTGTTCATGCAAAGTAATGTTTTTTATTATTTTTTTCAATTTCAATAATGTTCATGACAACTGATAATTCATTGCAACTAGCAACTTGTAAAAATTATGTGGCTTTCCCATCTTGTAGCTATGAGCGTGTCTGGTGCAGTTTGTGATAAACTAGCTATATACATGTTAATACATATATACAAGAATGACATAAACAATCATACACTATTTTGATTAAATATTATTTTGCACATGAATAAGACATAATCATGTATCCTCTGAAATTTATTACAATATGACAATTGAGTGTTAATATCTTTGAAAAAGAAACCATGTTACAACAGAGTGTACATGCACACTCTTGCAGCGACATGAAATAATACTAATACTTTAAAACAAACCTCTCATTGGACGAAACAGAAATTTCCATTTCCATTATATCTTCGTGGGAAAGATATGACTTATTTTACTGATCATGATACACAATGTCATAATAAGTGATTAACGATGTTTTTCTTTGAAAACGAGAGGACATTTGTCAGTCATCTCAGCGAAGGGCGAACACCCTGAGATGAAAGATGACTGAGCAATGTCCTCGAATTTTAGAAAACACCGTTAATTATTTCATCGCTATGCTAGTATGTTTATCAAGGATTTGGTAATGTGACGTCATTATAACGTCATATTAGAAAAGAGCGATATTACTAAGGGTCATTGACAACAGTTAGCGATTAGCGATAATTGGAATCATCTCAGCGCTTACGTGATAGTAAACATAATGGTTTTAAGCTTCAACGGGAAAGTAGTGATAAAAGCCTTTAAATCATACCTCTATGGTTTCATAAGGATGGTACTGGACCACATCGTAATCTGTTGTTGTGATCTGAGCACCTACAGAAATAAATGTGTTATATATTGTAATATACTGTGGTATAATGTATACCTTATATATTTGTAAGACGAGTTTGAAGATACCAAAGTGGTAATCCGTAAATCGAAGAAGGACAGCAAACACAATGGCCAGAAGAAAATGAACAATTGAAAAAAAAGATCTATCTATAAAACCCTTTCCAAAAAAACTAAAGATCAAGTAACACGAACCCCTCTAAAACCCGAGGGTGAACTCATGTGCTCCGGAAGTGTGAGCAGTTCTTTGTACACTAGTGGCACCAGTCGTGTTACTCTAGTTACAAGCACGGTGATAGCCTATATAATATAGAATCCTTGGTATGCCTGCAATGCTGTTAAAGTGGTCTTAATTACTAACCAATCAACCTTATATGTTTTGCATAGATATGAACAGTTTGTACATCATAAGAGTTATTTCGATTAACATGATTAATTGTAATTTTTACAATTATTTCATTTTCAACTTTAGAGGAATCTATTTGATTTCTTAGGTACGTAGTTATGAACTTAATACTTGAATTACATTGTTGCATAAACTGTTACTAAATTCACTCAACATTTAACCAAGGTCGTCCTTATAGCTACCAGTGGTAGTCATGGTAATGATCGTATAGTAGTTGGATTTACAACTACATATGTAATCAGTGCCAATCAACACTAACGTTATGAGTTCGCATCCTGTTCAGGCAAGGTGTACGCGTTACAATAGTATGTGATCAAGGAACAAATAAAAAAATGGAACATAGTATAGTAAGAAGTGCTTTGGCTATATATGAACACGAGCGACTACTATCCACAATTACACAAATTCAAATAATGGAAAATCACTTTGTATTGATGTTCTACATTTCAGTCACCATAGGACTTTCAAGAATGAACATTACGCATGCCCTAAAATGAGTGTGAAACGAAACTTAGACTCTCTATGCAGCAGTTTATTATCGGTGCTCTTTACTTTTGCCGATGAACGCTACAGCTGGTCATCTGTATCGTTTTGATGTCACTTGGTGTATATAATTTTATTTCCCAGATGTTTTAAAATAATATACAGGTGAGGTAATCATACAAATACCGTCATCAGACATTTACTCTGTTTTCAATTTATTTTGGACATTTTACTCTGAAAGGGTATTATGGCTTATAACCACAATATACATATCACCCACCATATTTGGAAGTGAGGAAAGACCCAGCTATCAAGACAGGAACTTCAGTTAGACATGCTACAAAGGAAACATTAAACGTATTGGTACTCAACTTTACTGTGTAGTCTACAATTATACAGCATAGCAAACTAAAGCCAAACTACCTAAAATATGTTTGGGTCCAAATTAAACTTACCAATGTTCAAACGACCGCTACCGAAAGTAGTATTTTCGTATTCTCTCTTTTTTCTATATCTAAAATAAAAGTAAATTCTAATGTTTTATTTTTTTTTCTTATATCTCCTCCACAATGTTTGTGTTTGTAACTAGCCACACTGTATATCACAGTAGGCTTTTGTCATTGCACTTTTGCTTTGTTTTAGAGTTTAACATATGTCATAGGATTGGTTGAATTTATCCCCGATTTGTCTGTTGTTCGAAATGTAGCTTTTTGTGTAGTGCTCTGATCTTTAGGCCATTGCATTGTATGTACTCGATTTGCTTTACCATGATCGATTTGTATCTTCTGATTACCACTTTGGTATCTTCTGATTACGAATTTGGTATCTTCCGATTACCACCTTTGGTATCTTCTGATAAGCTCATTGTTTTCTTCTGATTAACCCAGTGCTATTTTCAACGTTGTGTGAGGAATTCAATGAGATTGCCAATCACTTCTGATTTGCTTACCAAATCATAAACTTGAATTACCAAGATATGATAATCTGAGAATTATAATTAAAATCGATGGTGTTCACTGATTTACCCAACAAATTCCTAGGATATAACTGGAATATAATTTGTCGTGAATCTTCACAATAATTATAATACATTGTGAAAAATGTTGAATTTAAGCAAAGACATGTATTAGCATTGTTAAGAAAGATATATCCTCTCCTATTAGTTGTTGAACATATGCAGAATATTAAAATGATAACGAAGCTGTCAGATTACCTCAGTGTAGCAAAAACAATGCCAGCCACTAAAGCTGTAACAAGGAAGCCTCCCACCCCTGTATATACTGCAGTATAATTATCAGCTGTAAAGACAAATACATGTATGTGTATTACAGTTAGTGAAATCAAGTAGGAGACATAAAATGAATACTTTCTAATTACACCCCGACATAACACGGACCGCCATGTTATACATATAATATTAGGAAGAGAAATAACAATGAAAAACAATTAAAAACTACTTTGTTGAAACAATTCCAATATCCAGTCTAAATATCTTAGAAAGGGGAAATATATTTATCCATAGCACAAAATAAATAGGAGATGCATTTCCTGAACGGTCAAAGTCACTTTAATAAATAGTTGTAGGGTTAACCTATTTTTATATCGAGGTCAGCATAATAACCATTACACCACTGAATCTGTTTTGCTAGATGAAATGAACCCATACTGTAGACTTAATTATTTGGAAATATGTTCTGAAAGCGTGAATCGTGTATGATGTCACTTTAAGCAATCCAATATCCCACGGTCGTCATTAGGAATTGATCGATGAATACGGAATTCGAGTGACTCAAATGCTTTCAGATCTATCTCCCAACAAGAGCAACACGATGATGTCATTAGTGGAGCAGGAACTGCTCGTCTTTCCGACGTTCACACCGGCTGTTAGTAATGTTCAATCTTTAGTTTTCTGTTCAATATTTGGTTGCTCATTGTTTGCCCTCTTCGTTTTTTGGCCATTGCATTATCGGTTCTTATTCAATTTACAGCTTCTGATGTCTCCTTTCATATCTTCAAACGTTTTCCTACAGTCACCATGGCACTACTTCAATTGAAAACTTTTGAAACATAGCGATGTTGCTGTTCGTGGTGTTAATATTGGTCTATGTATACCTAACAAATGACAACCGTCTCCTTTAAAGCCTTTAATACATCCATATGTACAATGTCCGTTCTGTCTGTCACATATCCTGTTGGTACATGTAATACAGTGGTAGTGACAATTGACGCCATATTTACCTGTCATGCAACCTGAAGAAACAAACAAAGAAATTACTGGACATTGACACTGGTATAGAGTTAGTGTTATGGCGTCTAAGGCCACTTTTTATTTCAACAACATCGCGGAGGTCAGATTTATTGGTGGCGAAACCGGAGTTCTCGGAGAAAATCAATGACCTGTCGCAAGTCACTGACAAACTTAATCACATTATGTAGTATCCCACTGGTATATATACCGATTACAACAAGGCATACATCACATGAGAGTACCCGATATCTTTGCTCCGGATAATTAAAATCTTATATTTCAGCAAGTTTTGACATTAGAGTAGCTTGACAATTTAATTATCAATATAAATATGCATACAATAATTTATGGCGCCTTTCTATTACGTTTCTTTTATTCCGTGACACTACCTGTGTAATAACATACCTCTGGTGCAACTAAGCATTTACAATGTAATGTATTAGTCAAGTAAGTGAAGAGCAAAAGCCCATCAAATTAGATGAACTCCTTCGATTGTATTGAAGTGTCTACCATAGGAGTGAGTAATAATAATATGTGTATTTGAAGTGTCGATTTTCTGATTGCCTAGTGGTGACTTTGTTCACCCTTTTTCTTTTTTATTCATACATTTCCGACTATTTTCCACTATATTTATATATTTTTATACATTTACCTTTGTCACACTTAAGTCCGTACCATCCTGCTTTGCATATGTCTTCAATATCACAAACTCCATCAGAACTGTTACATAATTCAGATATACATCCATCACATGTTTCATTACAGTTATTACCAAAGTGTCCTTTACTGCAAGCTTTGAATAATTATAGCACAAATATGTAATCCCTGGAGTCGACGTTGGTGCGACCACTAATTTACAGAGTTATGTTCTACAGAAACACTTGAAAACAATCAACATGTCTGTGTAAGTATTTTATAGTTCGCCTAGTGGTGTTTTCTTTTACCTTTTTTTCTTTTTTTAAATTTATTCATACATTTCCTACTTTTTCAACTATATGCAATAGGGATGGCAACGAATAATCGAGTACTCGAGTACTCGCTCGGAAGGCCGAGTACTCGTGTAAAATTTTCGTACTCGAATACTCGCCTAATTTTTTTATCTTTAGACATTTTCCCTTTCATTTTTCTCTTTGAAATATCCCCTAAGTAAAGTTTAAGTGTGAACAAATATGAATACAGTTCACCGTATGTTCTAAGTTGTTAGAAATAAAATCGGTACGTTAAAATACCTCCACAAAAATCAGCGGTATGGAATAATTTTAAACGATCGCTAAATGGAAATACTGTCAAATGCACTCTTTGTGATGCACAATTAACATTTTGTGGTGTTAAAAGAAATTTGACATCCTTCTCAGCGAATCTCCAGACAAGTCTGAAACTCAAGACGATCTAGAGTTACACAGTTATCTGCTCGACGAGTCTGACTTAGAAAAATCCCCACTCAACCAAATATCCACGATTATCAGTTATTGCAAAACTTGTGTTAGCAGTACCGGCAACATCCGTTCCTTCGGAGAAGATTTTTTCATCTGCAGGACTAATTGTAGCAAAACTTCGAAATAAACTATCATCCGAAGTTGTAGATCAGATCATTTTTCTGAACAAGAACAAAATTGAAGTACCCCGCAATGAACTCCATATAACTGATTAGATGTATTTATAGCGGTGTTTGCACAGTGATTGTGTTGTTTACGGATCAATAACTTACATTTAAGCCGTATTTGCCTTTGATTGTTAATCATGCATGTAATTGTAACTGTCACTTCTTTGTAGGTATTTTTGATAATTATTTGTGTAATAAATGTTTATTTAAAAAGATTACATTTTCATTCTCAATTAAATATTGCACTGTAGTCGTATATTTGTCAAATGTTTGGTTGAAAAGCAAATTTGGTATTAATTTTGCCTTTCCACAGATAATCAACGGACTAATGATAGTTATAGTCTTGGGTCATATATTTCTTCAGAATTTTGAGGTGTCTTCCGAGTACTCGAGTATTCATGAGTATCTGTTCAGAGTACTCGAGTATTGAATTCCAGAAATTTTGACATTCCTAATATTTATATAGTATTATACATGTACCTTTTTCACACTTAACACCGTACCATCCTGCTTTGCAAAAGTCTTCAATATCACACACTCCATCATAGCTGTTACATAATTCAGATATACATCCATCACATGTTTCATTACAGCTATTGCCAAAGTGTCCTTTACTGCAAGCTTTAAATAATATATAAAGCAAATATGTAAACCCTGGAGTCCACGATGGTGCGACCACTAATTTACAGAATTATGTTCTACGGAAACACTTGAAAACAAATAACATGTCTGTGTAAGTATTTCATTGTTTGTTTATATAGGTATTTCAGTTAGACATCAGAAGGTAGTGGTTGAGATCCCGGTCACATTGTGTGTCTGTCCCAAGCCAGGACATCGAGTCCCAACAGCATATGCCGTGATCTTTGTTTTATACAAATACACTAATGGCCGTATAAACACTTGGCTTTATCGATCGGCAAATCAACAGTCGTTTGCATTCGCATTGACGAAATCATCCTTCAAATTGTATCATATAAAATAAATTATACAGTGAAACCTGTCTAAGCCGAACCTTCGTGGGACCAACTTTTGTGTTCGGAATAGACAAGACTTCGAATTATACAGATTAATTAAACAACGATTTCCTACATTATAACTGTATGTACAGTTCGGTTGATTCAGGATTTCAGTCTATTCAGGGTGCGGTTTAGACAGGATTCACGGTATCATCAGTACTGTTTTGTTTTCCTCTTCGATATTCTGTAACATTTATTGGTATATATAATTTGTTTCTACAATTTGAAGATACCAAAGCGATATTCAAAAACTGCCAATAAAGCATATATGTGCAAGCATTTTATTGTTTGTATATATAAGTATTTGAGTTAGACACCAGATGATCAGAATGTCGTATTTGAGATCTCGTTAACCGATTTAACATGGTCTTATTTTGTTTCTACCCCAGGCCAGGATCTCAAGTCCTAACGTCATAAGCCGTCATCTATTTTCCCCCCCAAATGGTTGTAGTTGTATTGATATGGGTGGAATTGTATAAACTTTATTTTCATAACTTAGTAAACTAGACCATATAAATCTGACTTTTTAAACGGTTTTGAGTTAGTGATGTGCAATTACCAATGGTGGTGTATTTTCTGCAATTAGAACATATGTCAACACGTGGCGATCAAACCTGCCTTGCTTACAGTATTGACCATCAAACGTACGTTTTCTACAGTAGAAACACACCAAGTTTACGTTGTTAACAATATTGACCCATCAAAGGTATGTTGGTTACAGCATGGATACATTAAGCATACGCTGTTTACAATATGGACCCATTAACTTTATCTTGCTTATGGAATGGACACATCAATCTTATGTTTTTTAACGGAGTGGACCCATCAAACTTAAATTACTTACATCATGGATACATTTAGCTTACGCTGTTTGCAATGTGGAACCATCAAAGTTGTGTTGTTTACAGTATGGGCACATGAAGCCTCCGTTTCTTACAATATGGACTAATCATGCTTACGCTGCTTGCAGCATGTAGACATTAAGCTTACTTTGCTTACACCATGGATCCATCAAAATGCGTTGTAAACTTACGTTGTTTACACTATAAGACCCATCAAATGCACATTGTTTACACTATAGACCTTTCAGACCCACGTAGCTTACAGTATGGACCCCATCAACAAGACGTCGCTTACAGGATGTACCATCAATCTAACGTTGTCTACAGTATGTACACATCAAAGTTATATTGTTCATGACATGGACAAATCACACGTATGTTGATTACATCATATACCTATCAAGCTTACGTTGCATACGGTATGGACACATCAAGCCTACGTTGTTTGCAGTACGAACACACCAAACTTACGTTGTATACAGTATGGACCCATCAAAGCTATGTTGTTTACAGATTGGATACATTAAGCTTACGCTGTTTACAATATGAACCCATTAAGCTTATCATCTTGCTTATGGGATGGACCCATGAAACTTATATTGTTTACAGTATGGAACCATCAACCTTATATTATTTACGGAATAGACCCATCAAACTTAAATTGGTTAGAGTATAGACACATGAAATGTACGTTGCTTACAATATTGACTAATCATATTTACGTTGCTTACAGTATGGACCCATCAACATTACGTTGATTACTGCATGGAGCCATTAAGCTTACGTTGTTTACACCATAGATACAACACAGTACGTTGTTTTCAGTATGGACTCATCAAACCCACGTTGTTTACAGTATACACCCATCAACATTACGTTGTTTACAGTAAAGAGCTATTAAGCTTATGTTGCTTAAGTCATGGATCCATCAAACTTACGTTGCTTACAGTATGGATTCATCAACCTTATGTTGTTTACATTATGGACCCAACACTCTTACGTGGCTTACAGTATGGGGCCATAAAACTTACACTGTTTACATCATATGATTCGTAAACTTGCATTGTTTACATTATGGGATTAGTAAACTTATATTGTTTACATTATGGGACTAGTAAGCTTACGTTGTTTACAGTTTGTCCCCATCCAACCCTTTCTACAACCAAATAAACATAAACCAGACACAACATGACAAGTGTTATCAAAACAGTTATTAGAGCAATCTTGGCTACAGTCCTGTCCGTATGTTCCATCCACACAAGCTACAGTTAAATTGTCTATAACACACAATTACAAAGAAAAACATTATCATTTATGATATATATGTACCGATGCATTGTCAATGTCCTTTAATGTTGTTGATAGTGGACAATACAATGGTACATGTCATCACTATTTTGTTGTGTCATATATGATATCATTTCGGGATTCATGTCGAATAAGACTTATTATACATATAGAACTGACATACATTGTGTAGGGTATTGACAAATGGCAATTGCTTTAAAGTGGATAGGCCAGCGTAGTATGGGAAACAAGCCTGTGTATGTAACATAAACGTCAGACAGGATTGTCTAAACATAACCCAGAACATGATGCACATCTGAATACACTACTCACATTTCCAAATATCATAGTAACCACTGACAACTGAATCACTAGCTTTTCTGGTTCTGTCATGACAAAAATAGTTCCATTTACTTGCTTCCTGAACATTACGTAGTGTCGTGTAGCGTAGTGTAATGTAGAGTAGTGTAGTGCAGTGTAGTGTAAATTAGCTTAGTGTAGAGCAGTGTAGTGTATAGTATTGTCATGTAGAGTAGTGTAGTGTAGAGTAGTGTAGTGTAAAGTAATGTAGCGTAGACAAGCTTAGCGTAGACTAGCTTAGTGTAGTGCAGTGTATTGCATTGTATTGTAGTTTAGTGTAGAGTAGCTTAGTGTAGTGTAGTGTAGCCTACGCGTTATAAAAAAATATAAATTTATCTGTTACTTTCTGATAGAAAAGTATTTTTTTAATTAAAATACCTAAATCACACTTCGGTTGTCTTGGCTGCCATCCAGGTTTACATCCGGACAAATCTGTGCAGATACCATGCTCACTATCACATGTATCTGATAAACATCCGTCACATGATCTATTACAATTGTATCCATAGTAACCTGCCATACATTCTAAAATGAAGCAGTAGTAACCGAATATGCATAGTGGGACAAAATTGCAGTTGAAAATGTTGACATTGGCTTACAAGGGATGTCTGTTTATATAAATATAAATAAATACATACATTTATATAAAACATTATTAGCGTCAAAATAATGTAATATACATCAGGGTCGTGTGGTACCGTGGGGAATAAATTAAAGACATGACGTAGAAGATATATTTAAACAGAATGTGAATACATTGAACCATGAAACCTCCGCATGGAATCGGACTATCATCTTAGTGACAAGAAAGGGAAAGTCTATATACAAAATATTTGTGAAATTTATATATTCTTTTTCTTGGATTCGATGTTTCTTTGGCCCTATCATACGCCTTTTCCTTTTCTCTGTTCGATTTGTACGTATTTGTAATATATTTTGTGACTTTAATGATCGTAATACCGTGAAATCGAGAAACATTTTAGCGCCAAGACTATTTTTTCACGGTGAATTGCAAAGGTACACAACTTTTATTGAGCTTTACACTTTTTTAGATAAAGATGTCAGTACCTTGATAGAAAATGGTAATAGTTTTCAATTTTCTCACGCCGTTTGTGCGAAATCGACAGGTAAACTTACCTGTTTTAAACCGCGGGAAATATCGATCATGAGTATTTCCCTTTAAAAATGTCCTGTCGTGGCGTTATTTGTGTCCTTTCTGTATATTATTGATTTCTTTTTGATGGGAACAAAGATAATCATACCATATCCCTCCTTTGTGTGCAAAACGGTTGCGTTGGTTGGTGGGAATTGGTAAATGTATGCGCCCCTACCTACACAACCATTCACAGGAATACCAATGTGAATGGACGATACAATTGAACATCTGCTTATTGTATTGGTACTTCCAACAACATCAGCATTGCAAAAATGTTCTACGCAACACACGTAGCTTAGCATGGGCTCTTATTATCGTGGGGCCACAGGCAACTCCCCAGCGTGCCCATGCATTAAGACTGGTTCAAAGATATCATCTCGTTGGTTGATCGTGGTTATTGGTAAGTCTTCTTAGCAAATGTGAAACATTAAACAGTCATAGCCGCGCCATGACGCGCTTTGGTATAAAATCGTGTGGAAAAAATTCAAATTAATTTCAATTTTTCTGTTAGCAAATTTTTTCTGTACTTTGAACATAGTATTAGCCCCTTCAAACGCACCACTCGATGCCAATGTTTCAATGTGGGTGCCAGAGAAACTGTATTAGGTCCATGATTAAATACTGCGGAAGATTACTAATCATGTATTAGTAATGTGAATGTGTTATCTTGTAGTTTACTAAATGTTTGTAACAACAATTATTAGTTTAAAGTAAATGAACAGTATTGTTCACAATCTTCCTGAAGTCATTGTTACGCTACCGCCTGCACATCTGACAGACCCTGATTAATGGTCCTATCAAGAAGAACTTTCCTAAATGAATACATTTAAGCAAAACACATATATACGTTTAATCAGATTGTTAAAAAATATTCCCTCTATAACCTTATATACCTCACATATTTCTGATATCATTTGGAACCTTCATGCATTTGAAAATTCGTGGTATGAATCTTAGCAAAACTTTTACACCCTTTCCAATATATTGGTCTATGTATGTATGCCAACATATGGAAGGGTAATATATTAGTGAAGATTAATGTGGCTATATGAATGGGGAACAGAGAATTTTCATTTATCGTTCCTCATACATGACTTATCAATGGGTTTGTATCAAGAGTAACACGATGGGCGTCACCTATGGAGCAGGGTCAGCTTAGCCTGCCGCAGAACCTGCGTTCATCCACGGTTTTAGTTGTGTTCGTGCTGCTTGATCTTTAGTTTTCTGTGTAATGTTTTATTGATCGTTGTTTGTCATTTTGACTTTTGTCTTTTTGTCATTGTGTTTTCTTTTCTTATATTTACAACTTCTGATTACCCCTCGGTTTGATCCAACTTTTCTTCATAGAAAACGGGTAGATATTATTAATGAATATGCAATAAATTTGATAACACTTTCAGACCTAAAATGCCTAAATACTCACTAAAGCAACCGGTATCATTATTTTGTTGTAACTTTGACAGTTGTTCTCCATCATAGTCATAACAATTAGTAGAGTTTGAAAACTTTCGGTGTAGCTTAATCCATTTCCAGAATGGAATATTATTACAATAACCACAATGCATATCAAGCTTACTAGAAACATAAAAAAAAACTGTTTATGACTAATTGATATTAAATATGTTCACATGAGCGATCCCTGTGGCAGGTATTTAGTAAAGATTATACAAATATAAATGTAGAGGTACAATCGATGCACATAAGAAACATATACATGACTGCTCACTGCCCAGGCTTGGTTCGTGAACGTCATTAAAATCTGCCGGGTTGAAAATAATTGATAATTACTCATGTGAAGCTATAGGAAATATTTCTATTGAAATAAAACATAATCAAATTAGAAAAAAAAACAGTGTAACGCTGATGCAGGTGTCATCAAGAGGACTGACAAAGCGTATGTTATTTCTGTGAGGTCACATAACCAGTGGCATCATAAAGTTAAGTTTATATGCTAGATTTCGTGTCGATACACATTACTAAACAACCGCATCGATGGCGTAATGGTTAGTGTGCACACCTTCGAGTGCGGTAGATCGTGGGTTCGAGTCCCGGTCGGGTGAAACCAAAGACCATACAACTGGTATTTGTTGTTTCTCCGCTAAGCACGCAGCATTAAGGAGAGAGCAAAAACTGGTTGGCTTGGAATCAGAATAATGTGTCCGAATGTGGAGCGACAGGACGACTCGTGAAATGTTGTTTCAGTGAGGTAGCACTGTGAAAAATCCAGCTCAGCCTGTTGGTCTAGAACAAAGCGGACCTCATCATCATCTCATTGGAAATTAATTTGTGCACGCCATACAATAGCTGTGAAAATGCCGAATTGGCGTTAAATAACAATCACTCACTCACTCACATTACTACAATGCTACATATATAACTTACAGTGATGTCAGTCGTGGTAGATTCTCGAACGCATTTTCACTAACAAATGATATAGGGTTGTTTTGCATGTGTCTGAAATATAACTTCATATTAGAAAATAGTAATATTGTCTTATAAGCCGTTGTGGACTACAAAGAAATCTAACGATTGGGGAACGCAAACCCACAAAAATGCCCAGAAGGGTAGCAGTTCTTGAAAAAGTCCGCTGTATTAATTTTGTTTATTTACATCGTCTGCTCCACATGTATATGAATGACATATCGTTTGAATAATCACGTGGGTAGATATGTAATTTACCTAACATTTGACACCAATGGTCAACTATCTACTAGACTCTATGACAAAGGAGACGACATTAGTTCGGCTAACTTTTATTCCCCTATTGTGTATAAGGGTAATAACAAAACTACCGAACTCCGAACAATCTTACAAAGGAAAGGCAAAACTCATAATTATATAAAGAGACAAAATCAGTCAACAACCGGAAAACTGTCAAAAGCGTAATGACCCTGACTTGGTACAGGCATTTCTAAAGAAATGGTGTGTTGAATAGGATTTTAAGGCGCCAAACCGCCCGCTCTCATTACGATTCAATGGTTCCGGCTGTCACTGTAACAGTATTTAAATACAGGAACAAAATAGGTAAAATAGTTGTCAAAGCAGTACCATATTCGGTGACGTAAATGTCAAAAATATTTTTGCGTCACACTTTGACAACAAAATATCCTTGACATTTTTTACTTCTTTATCTTTATACATTTTCACTATATGAAAATACATCGCTTATAATTTTTTCTGATGTCTGATGATGAATTTGTGTATTATTTAATATATATATCATAGCAAAGACCAGCAGCTCTCTTTATATTCGTTTGAAGAGCATATTATTACCAAAGTAATATATACAATATTGGTGTATTGACGTTTAATATATAATTGATGTAGCAAAGCTTAGAAGCGATAGAAAAACGAGTTTTTAGCGAGTCTTTCTATCCGTTTCGTGCCGAGCCACCTAAAATCTATATTTACCGTCAATACACCCGTATTTTTTTATCCTGCAATATAATTTGCCAAAAAAAAATGTTATTCAATTTAATGAAAAAAAGAGATAATGGAAACTCCATTGATACTTCAATAGTATTTCCGGTAAGGGGTGTGACTTAATAGCTATATTTGTCTGAAATGAAAAGTGTTATTATGACAGGGGTGTGGCTTAATAACTTCATCAGGCTAATGTGAAAAGTGCTATTATGATACAGTCATAACAAAGCAACAGTTTATTTCAACCAATTTATTATGACAAAAAATCTCCCAATTGCAGGATATATATATATATTATATATATATATATATATATTATATATATATATATATATATATATATATATATATATATATATATATATATATATATGTATATATATATATATATATATCTTAAACAGATTAACTTTACTTTTAATGGAGTCCATTACTTACAAATGAATGGCTCCATCATTATGTGAGAATTTGAAAAACAACTTCTCGAATCGTCTATTGAAAGACCGCTTTCTTGGTACAGATTTATAAATGAAGTGGAAATGAAGTGGACTCAGGGTGATGAAGAATTACACAGCTTTCTTTCACGTGTCAATAACCTACATTCTTCTATCAAGTTCACTCATGAAATAGCTAACACTACCATTTCATTCCTCGACACTTTTAGCTCTTAATCGGAAGGTGAACAATCCACAGATTTATACTCCAAACCTATCGACACCAATCAATACCTTTTGTCTAGCAGCTGTCATCCTCCTCATGTGACTAAGAGCATACCATACAGTCAAGCTCTTAGAATCAAGCGAATTTGCTCCGACGACAAATATTTGAAAAAAACGATTGGGTCAACTTAAAAATCATTTGAAAAGAAGGGGCTATAAGCAAAGTATTTTCAAGAAAAGCTTTAGCAATGCTCATAACATCTCCAGTAGCAGTTTATTTCAGTACAAAGAAAAACAGAAATGTAAAAGAACCCATTGTGTCCTCACATACCACCACTCTCTGAGAAACAGCTTCAACACCATTCGTGAGCATTGGCTATCCGTCGAAAAAATTCCAAACAGTACAAAATCTTTCCGGAGCCTCCCATGGTTGCCTTCAAACAACCAAACAGTCTGAGAAACATGTTGGTGCGGGCAGAGATTTCTAAGCCAGCACAACTATAGGCAAGAGTTACTTCTGTGGAGACAAACATTGCAAATGTTGTAGACATATGCAACACTCGCCATCGTATTCCAGTGAGGTCACCTGAAAAGGTCACTCGTATCACGCAATAGCTTAATAGCTTAATGGATTGTAGACTGGTTTTAACACCTATCAGTGATACAAATCCCTTAGTTTTAAAGGGCTTATAATTTTCCATAATATCAAACTGAGATTTGAAAACCTTAAATTTGCTTTTTCAATTACAATGGGCATGAGAGGGTCTTTTAAAAAATTGCATGATATAGAACCTTGCGGTGTACTCTAATCGTTTCTTTTCAGAACATTCTGAAAGAATGTGTCCTTTTTCTTACAATAGGAACAAGATTTAGGTAATTCCCTTTATTTATTTTCCGGAGGTCTGCAACTATTTCTATTTTTTCTCCCAAGAACCTGATTTTGGTTGATCAAAATGGTTATAAGAAGGGGGTCTATTCTGAAAAAAAATCGGGACACTTCCAGTTCTTTTATTTTTCAAAAACATTAATGTATGCGTCAGTGGATAATAATCTGCCATATTGCTGGCTTCTACTAAGCTGGAAACGCTATGTATATCTATATATTTCTTAATATCTGAATGAATGCATTGTTTAAATTCTTTAATAAGAATTACTTTACCTTAATTTATCAAAATGGGTAGTTACTTCGTTAGAAGTGAGCCACTTTTCAAACAAAAGTTATTTTTCACGGGCAAAATCAAGTTCAAGTTCCTTCATTTTCAATTGCATTAGCATTTCTTCAATTTTTCTTTTTTCATCCATGTTTTCATTTTATCTTTCTTTAAGTCTGAGTTTTTCTTCAATTTATTCTAATTTTATTTTTTCTTGCATTTCAATTTCTCTTATGTTTACAGCATCAACCCCAAAATTACTAACCAATTCCAAATCATCTTCACTCACAATCTCCTCATCAACAATACTGTTACGGATTTCAAATTTTAACATGGTAGTTTTAACCTCAAAATTCAATTATTTGTATAGGTGTAACAATTCTGATATCTTAGGGCCTCAAGCGCCCCCCTCTTTGAATCTGACATAAATTATTCTGCTGAAAATAGCATTTTGATTGTTGTTCTCTCAGGTATCCTCCATCAAAACATTTGATTTTTCAACTCTATATACCACCCTACCGCATGACAAATTAAAAACCCGCTTAAAAGAAACAATTGATAAAGCTTTTAGTCATAGAAACTATGGCTCAAAATGTGTTGTGTTAGGCTACAATTCGCATATTTTTCAAACAAAATTCAAAAGGTAAAACATGCTACTCCGAGGAACAAGTGAACAGTATGCTGGAGTTCCTCATCGATAACATATGTGTCTCCTTTGGAGGGACACTGTTTCAGCAGGTCGTCGGCATACCAATGGGTACGAATTGTGCCCCTCTTCTAGCGATTTATTTTCATATTCATATGAGTCGGAGTTTCTTCAAAAGCTTGTAAAAGATAAGAAGATTCATGAGGCTAGAGCCTTTAATTTCACATACAGGTATATTGATGACGTTTTATCTATCAATAATTCTAGATTTGCAGAATTTCTTCCATTGATATATCCTCCTGAGCTGGAAGTTAAAGAGACCACAGATACAGCTTCGTCCGCATCATTTTTGGACTTATACCTCGAATTTGACGACAGTGGTCAACTCAGTACTAAAATTTATGATAAGCGGGACGACTTCAATTTTAAAATCATAAATTTTCCGAACATGTGCAGCAATATACCAGTTTCTCCTGCATATGGTGTTTACATCTCGCAATTGATTCGCTATGCAAGGGCCAGTAGCAATTATTCTGATTTCCTGAAACGCCATCTTCATCTGAGAAACAGGCTACTGGATCAGGGCTACACAAAGATTCGCCTTATTCGATCTCTTATAAAGTTTCATATAGTAAAAATGTATAAAGATAAAGAAGTCAGAAATGTCAAGGATATTTTTTTTGTCAATATATGACGTAAACATATTTTTGACATTTACGTCACCGAATATGGTATTGCTTTGACAACTATTTTACCTATTTTGTTCCTGTATTTAAATACTGTTACAGTGACAGCCGGAACCTTTGAACCGTAAAGAGAGCGGGAGGTTTGGCGCCTTAAAATCTGATTCAACCCACCATTTCTTTAGAAATGCCTGTACCAAGTCAGGGTCATTACGGTTTTCACAGTTTTCCGGTTGTTGACTGATTTTGTCTGTATATATAATTATGAGTTTTGACTTTCCCTTTGTAAGATTGTTCGGAGTTCGGTAATTTGTTATTACATTTATTCAGTCAATGTTCAGAATGTTCAGAATCTGGTCAGAATTTACTGTAAAGTTCAGAATGTTCAGAATCCGTTTAGTAAATGTTAAGAATGTTCAGCAATGTTCAGACTCTTTTCAGAATGTTCAGTAATGTTCAGACTCTGTTCAGAATATCTAGCACAAAACTGGTCTGATCAGAATTTCTAGACTTTGCAGTGTATTTCGAAATACGGTGTTTACAATAATGTTCAATGAATGCATGCTCCCAATCTTTACCTATTACAGTCTGAAGCAATACACATAGCAACATATTGCGCAATTTGGAGTTTGGAGATTGTTTTCAATAAAATGTTTTCATATTCATGTTCAGAAAAAATGCACAACCCATTCTAATTAGTGTAGGCATTTAAAAATACGGTGTTTCAAAGCGGGTTCAATTAATGCATACCCTCAATCTTTACCTATTACGCTCTACTTGTATGTTTCATTATAATTATAATAGTTATTCTATTTTGGAATCTGAATATTTTGTGTAAATTGTTCTTAATCAAAATAAATTATAGACATGTATGTATTTTAAGTCATAGAATGTCAAAAACAAATAAAATAAGAATATTGACGACCGATAAAGATTCATAATGTTGTTGAACGTGTCTGATTTGATTGATGTGATTTTATATAGGAATGCGAATAACTGTCAAATAAAAAAATATACATCAATACTACAAACTTTGATACTCGATGTAGTTGTATTTCAACGTAACATAATGAACAAAATATGAACATCTTTTAGAAGTCATCAACCATTCATGATTTGATCGATAACATAAATAACTAATGTACGAACAGTTGTTTCTAGAATATTCTAGTAACAGAACGATTCAACCAACAATCAATTAGGTTTCTATTCTTTAATATAACAACCACATTTACTACATACTATTATACAATTACACATATCAAATTAATGAATTATTACTGGCCTCTTTGCCAACGTTCAAACTTAAATTCCTTTAGAATAAATGTGCGTGTCCTTTCTGGTATATTAGTGCGATCCTTTTCTATGAACATTTATTATTGTTGTATTAAAATATCTTTTAATTCTAATCCTGAAAGTTTCCAAATATTGGCTGATGAAATTGTTAATAGTTCAATGACCTTACTAATAAGAGTTTGAACATACAAAAGGGGCAACCAGAATCCGCATATCAAAGAACAGACAACACAATGGCGAAAAGAAAAAAGAACAAAAGGAAAAACAACGATCTACAAAACTTATATATAAAGCTAAAGGTCGAGTAACACGAGTCCCACTAAAGACTGGGGTGATCTCAGGTGCTTCAGAAGGTCAGTAGTTCCTGCTCCACTAGTGACACCCGTCGTGTTAATCTAGTTACAACCCCGATAATAAGTCGTTAATGAGGTAAGGCCCGAGAAGTGCTTTCGATAAGCGGAACATATCGGTGGTCATTGTTACACAGATATTCCATAGCTGTCAACCAAGTCATGGTGACGACCGTCACATTTTCGAAGTGATGACTCCTTCGTTACCAAATGGAACCATTGTTTCAATAGCTTCCGTGTTAGCAACATCCTCTATCAAGGACATCCTGATAGGAGCCACAAGCTCTGGAATATCCTATGATCTGAGAGATATATACTCCATATGCTGCTGCTGGAAAGGTGCTACGTATAAATCGAAAGTTCACAATGGGAATATTGAAATCATCTCTTTTGTCATAGCTTCGTTCTTAACCTCCCCTCACTGTCTACTTCGAGGTGTAGGTCAAGATTGGAAGTAGACATATCTGTATCTGTGGTATCCTTTTTTCAGGCTCAATGGGATAGATGCGATCAACAAAAGTATTTAATGAAAGGACATCATCTGTATAGCGGAACATGAAATTAAAGGATCGGATTAGCTTCTTTTCATTTTACTAAGTAAAGATATCTAAGTAAAATGCAATAGATTCCAGCAATAATATAATTCCTAAATTTTAGACTGACAGCTGTCGAAGTTGCTGCGTCTTATTGACTATTTCATGAAAATATCTAGAACTTTCCAAAAAAATGTGTAGAAATATCTAGAACATATCAAAATTCAAAGTCAAAAGTAAAAACTTGTAAACAACTTGATATATTTTTGATAAACTATTTGCACTGATGATGTAATGTTTTTAACAACAAAAAATAGTATAATGAACAAAGTAATATCTCATATTCATTATATATACATAGCATCTCCTCTCTTGAAGACAAAGCTTGGATGCAATCTTTTTACAATAAATATCTACTTCAATTCATCACAATATTATCCAACTCTAGACAAAACATTAGCTATGAAATTCTTTACATTTAATATGTTTTATAGTCAGATTGTCTTCTTGCAACATTAATCCCCATCTCGTTTATCTATGATTTTAATTTTGCATGTTCCTAATAAATGTGACGGTATTGTGATCTTACACCACGAATGGATGAAATGTACATCATAATTGCTTCTAAGATAAAAAATAAGGCCAGTTATTTGTTTTCAATTGTGGATTATTTGTTCTGATCTTTGTCAATGTTTTAAGAAAACATAGCAATTGGGCAGATCTATGTCATCGTTAACTTCTTGGAACAAAACTGCTCCAACACCTACATCACTAGCATCCACTGTTAGCTTATATTCTTTCGAGAAACCTTGTGTTATCACTTGACATATTTGTCTTTTCTTTCTGTTCGTATGTGTATTCAAAATATAATTTAAGTCATTCAGTCTGGATTCAATTACATATGGCCAACAATATTTAGCTTGTGATGAATGACAATGAATAAGCAATACCACAATAACTTTGTTTTCATACCAGTGTATCATTTTATCTTGGCTTTATTTCAAATTGTCATGATCTATTTCACATGCATTGTAAACATATGCCTGAAATACTCCACATAATCTAATATACTATTAACAGTATTTTCACAAAGCCATTTTTCTTTCAAAAGGGACCTCCCACAGAATGTCCAAAACAAGTTCAGAAGGACTAAAACCTAGAGATTCCTGAAAGGCTTCCGTTACAGCAAACAGTAGCATGCAGATCCCATCATCCCTATCTGTTTGACTGTCTAAGCAGAATGGTTACATCATATTTGTTTAAGGTCTGGTGTATTCTTTGCTCCTTGAGACTCAGGGCGTTATGCATTTAGGTTAAACAGTTTGATATTTAATTTAATTGATGCATAACTTGCTGAAATAAATGAGACATACAATCTAATACTCATTTGAGTGAGTTGTTTTAGGAAGACCCACAAAAGTAAAACCAAAATAGATAGAGTCTTAACTATAGCATTAGCCTGAATATTCCTAAGTGGAATGGCAATAGCAAACCGGGTGGCTATATATATATTTCCTTATTTAGTCTTAGGAAGTGGCCTCACACAGTCAACAATAACCCTACTGGAAAACTATTCAAAAGCGGGTATGGGCCGGAGTCAAGCTACACAAATGTTTTGATTTGGCTTCCACATAACTCGGAAGATGTTACAAGATCAACAGTTCTTGGCTACGTCTCGTCTTATATTCGGCCAGTAAAAATGAGCCAATATCCCGTTGGAGGTTTTGTTAACACCCAAGTGTCCAGTCATTAACGAATCATGAGCCAGGCTCACAACTGCTTTCCTGTATTCTTTCTGTACCACTAATTGGCAGATCATTTTACATTCATCTTACACAGTCACATCTGGCGGTCGCCATTTTCTCATCAATACTTAGTCTTTCATGACATAGAAAATAGTAACATTCTCTGCTTCCTCTACCGAGAATGACTTAATACAACGTAGTACGATCTCTTCCTTCTGCGCACTGATAAGTTGTTCCCTAATGAGAAGATCATTGCTGACATATCTTATTGTTGGCTTCAGAACAGGACCATCACTCGTTGACCTTTGGTCCTGGACTGTTTCAAGATGGGATATTTAGTCCTCATCTGTATCTAAACGGGATTGTTGTTCCATGTCTATGAAATAACGAGACATATCGCCATCGCTATGCAACAAGTGATCGTTGACATCAGCCAATATAATGTGTCTTTTGATTCAACATCACTTTTTTCTATGATACCAGCTTGCAATACAGTATCATCTTCTTCCAGAGGCTTTTTCATGACTAAGGTTACAGCACATGCAGGACAAATCCCTGTATTTCTTTAATTCAGCAACAGCAATTATTCTAATGACCAAAGTAATATCTCATATTCATTATTTATGCATAGCATCTCCTCTCTTGAAGAAAAGGTTTGGATACAAATGTTTTAACAGAAATTTCTATTTCAATTCATCACAATATTATCGAACTCTAGACAAAACTTTAGCTATAAAATTATCTTTACTTTTAATATGTTTCATAATCAGATTGTATTTTTGCAACATTAATCCCCATATCGTTTATCTGTGATTTTTATTTTGCATTTTTTAATAAATGTGACGGTGTTGTGATCAGTAAACACGACGAATGGATAAAATGTACATCAAAATGCTTGAAAGATAACAATAAGGTAAGTCATTTTTTTTTCAATTGTGAATATTTTTTGTTGATCTTTGTCAAAGGTTTAAGAAAAATAGCAATTCGGTAGATATGTCCCATCTTTACGCTCTTGGAGCAAAACTTTACCAACATCCACATCACTTGTATCCACTGTTAACTTATATTTTTTCGAGAAGCCTTATGTTGTCACCTGCCATATTTGTCTTTTCTTTCTTCTCGTAGGTGTATTCACAATATAATTGAAATCATTCAGTCTGGATTCAATTACATATGGCCAAAAATAGTTAGCTTGTAATGGATGACAAGGAATACGCAATAATACAATAACTTTCTCGCCTGGTTTGAATTGTCTTATCATGGCATCCTTATCATACCACTATTTCATTTTATCTTGGCTTTGTTTCAAATTGTCTAGTTCTATTTCACATGCTATTGTAAGCTGATGCCTAAAACACTCCACATAATCTAAAATACTAATAACAGTATTTTCACAAATGTGTCTTTCAAAATCTTTAAGGGACCTCCCATAGAGTGTCCAAAAAACAATTCAAAAGGACTAAGACCTAGAGATTCTTGAAAGGTTTCCCTTACAGCAAACAGTAGCATGCGGACCACATTATCCCAATCTTTATGACTGTCGAAACAAAATGTTTTCATTATATTTTTTTAATGTCTAGTAAAATCTTTCCAGAGTTACTTGAGACTCAGGGTGATATGCATTAGATTTAAACTGTTTTATATTTAATTCATGAATAACTTGCTGAAACAAATGAGAAATGCATTTGGAACCCTGATTTGACTAAATTGTTTTAGGAAGACCCACAAAAGTAAAACCAAAATAGTTAAAGTCTTAGTTATAGTCAGGTGCTACAAGAGCTACAGTTCTCGGCTACGTGTCGTCTTATATTCGTGCAGTAGAAATGAGCCAATATCCTGTTGGAGGTTTTGCTAATACCCAAGTGTTCAGTCAATGACGAATCATGGGCCAGGCGCATAGCTGCTTTCAGCTATTCTTCCAGTGCAACTATCTGGCAGATCACTTTCCATTCATCTTACGCAGTCATATCTGGTGGTCGCCATTTTCTCATCAATACTTCGTGTTTCATGAAATAACAAACATTAACCATCTCTTCCTCCTCTACTGGGAATAATTTAGAACAAGATATTCTGATCATGAAAATGACCAAAGTGACATCACAGGCATCGATTCAACATAGACAATAATACATTAAAAACAAATAAATAAAATACTAAAAACATTTAATTTGAAATAAAAAATATAAAAAAAATACATTCCGAACTTTTGTACTCTAGCTGTTTACTTACATTTAGACAATATTCGCCAGGGAATTTATAAATGGTCTTCCCTCAACGAATATTGTATAAGAAATATGAATGATAAATACTAGTAACTCTGGTTATTTGTACATGAACTATTACCTTCACATTTTCCTCCCTTTAATGCATTTTTTACATAAAATGTATTAATTACGACTTGTTAGTAATCGCTGAATAGAGAACAGCGAAATCTGGAATTCATATCCGTGACACTACGTTATTATAGCCTTCACTTACGTTAGTCGTAATTTACAAAGTTTACTTTAAGGGGCTCTCCCCATCAACTGTCATTTAACATCTTTCCGAGAGAAACAAAATTCAATAAAAGTTAAATCATTTTCATAATTTATATCTACGATTTTAAGTGACCCACTACCATTAACCATACAAAAATAATACGAGTCCCCAAAAGTAAATGATTCCTATGATGCCTTTGTGTAGATTAGGGAACCCACTACCTATATCAATGATTTATATCATAAGACAACAACATTCACCATAGAGAATGATGCGAATCCCCTGAAATATATGATTTTTATAATGCATTGGTATACCTTAGGGGACCCACCACCATATACATCTGGTTCATGTCATAAGACAACAACATTCGTGATAGGAAATAATTTGAGTCCCCTAGACTACCTAATAAATAATGTGAGACAACACAACTAAAACTCGTAGAACAAAAATGGCACTTTATATGGTGAGTGCCCGGGTGTTTTTCTCCATGATATGTAGCGCCCCCTAAAGTACATGAATGGCTGAAACACTTATTCACTAAAACAGACAATTTTACACAATCTACAACAGAGATGGTTGTACGTATTCAACAATTGACGAGAGACCACACTGTACGACAATGTACATGTATCTCAGAGGTGGAACCAGAACTTTCCATAATGGGGCTCGTTTTATTTCAGAAACCATTTTTTTTAGAAATATCAAAAGATACCGACACGTAATTCAAAGCGAAAATTACAAGACATGGTAAAATGAAAAATGACAAGGACGAAACTGGAAATGTTCTGTTCAATTTAATATGTTCTTACCCGTCTATAACTTACCACAACAAAGGGGGAATATTCTGGCCAGGTCATGAACAAAAATAAAATAAATATGATGTCACGCAACGAAACAAAGCGAAATATAGCATATGTAGACGACTTGATAATAAATTAAAATTTATATTAAAAATGTCGCTCGAAAACATCAGAGCCAAGAAGATCTTATTCAGAATTTCTGCGTAAATAAATTCGGTGTTTTGCCATTGTGTTATCCTAGCTAGCTAAGGCAATTGTCAATTTGTTTACACGAATATACCTATGCAGTGTCTGGTCTATTTAGCATACAAAACAAACGAGCAACGTGTTAGAGGGCAATAATCTGTATATCAAAGAACAGCAAACACAATGGTGAAAAGAAAATGTACAAAAGGAAAAACAACGATCTAAAAAACATATATATAAGGCTAAAGGTCGAGTAACGCGAGTCTCACTAAAGAGCTGGGTGGACTCAGGTGCTGCAGAAGGGTCTGTAGATCCTGATCCACTAGTGGCACCCGTCGTGTTAATCTAGTTACACACCCGAAAATAAGTCGCGAATGAGGAAAGGTCCGAGAAGTGCTTTCGATAAGTGGAAGATATCGGTGGTCATTCTGACACAGATATTCCAAAGCTGTCAACCATGTCATGGTGGCATTCTGGAAGTGCTGACTTCACCTCTACCAAATGGAACCCTTGTTGTAGTAGCTTCCGTGTTAGCAGCAACCTCTATCAAGGAAATCCTGATTGGAGCCGCAAGCTCTGGAATATCGTATCATCTGAGAAATATATACTCCATATACAGGTGCTGCTGGAATGGTGCTACGTATAAATTGAAAGTTCACAATGGAATATTGAAATCATCTCAATTGTCGTAATGTTTCGTTCTTAACCGCCCCTCATTGTCGAATTCAAGGTGAAAATGTTATGGTCTATTTAGCATAAAAAAACGAGCAACGTATGAGACAGCAAGATATGTTTGCAACTAGGGGTGATATAGCCCAATTTCGACATCGTGAGGTGCGTTGGGAAGGGCTAATACTGTTTTCAAGGCAAACAATTACTGTTTTCTGACGAAAAATAAGGGATGCGATCGTGCCACCTCTCCTTTGTATGAACCAGGAGTACATCTCCGGTTTGAAATCTGGACGCTTATCTCTTTTTGGTATGCATTGATAATATTTACGGTCTACATTTGAAAGGACAGACACAAATGTTGAGTCAGAATTGAAATTTTTTCTAAAGGAGTAGGTATGATAAGGGCAGAAATTGGCCTAAAAAATAGGCAAATTATAAATGAAACGTATAGCTTTTGTTGTTTCTTGATTTTATAAGACCTTTACCAGACCTTTATCCCAACTACTATTTTGGTAGCAATTTTCCATATTTGCACGTGCGACGACGTCACACTAGTCAATGAAAAGTCTATCGTTTCGTGAAAATATATGAAATGTGTATTTAATTTCAATTTTCAGAATAACCACAAGCAGGTACCAACGGCATATTTTAGTATGATGTTTAATATACATAAACACATATCTCATTTAATTTTTGTGTTGGTGAGTATGAAATCTGCAATCAAAAAATAATATTACGGTCGATTTCTCGTCGGCGACCATTTTGTATTGACCGTTTTCATCCGTAATAGACAGAAAGAGAAATCGATCTTTTAATCTCATCCAGAATAAAGTTGGTTATCGTAGTTGTTTTGCTACGGGAGTAAAACTTGAATAATTTTTATGAAACCGTTTTGACGTTATTTAAATAGAAAAAAAAACGGCTAAATTTATGAGGTGATTTACTGCCGACCTGATTGTGCATCGAGTCCGACGTGTTTTTTTTTAATAACCCTCAGTGGAAATTCATGTGTTACTATACTAAAGTATACTTTAATATTATCCCCACAATTCACAAGAAGTACAGAAAAAAAAACAAGCAAGCAAAAAGAAAGTCAGATTATCTTATAAATTAATTCATTGGACATGTAAACGACACATAATTCTATTTTTTAGTAGTCCCTTTACTTTTTATTATTAATAAAAAAAAATTATTGGACAAATGTATTTCATTTAGCTCTTTCGCAAAGTAAATTCCCGATGAATAATTGTAATAACGTACATTTGATTTATATATAGCTTAATTCTACCCTTTTAATATTCACGTTGTGGTGGCGTAATGGGTAGCACACATGACTGCCGATAACAACATCATGAGATCGAATCGCCGATATTTTTTTCCTGTTTTTTTTTGATTTTTTTTTGACCAAATTATTATGCATCATAAGAAAAAGTTTTTGATGTGCTAACATTATTTAATGTTAAAATAACCGTTAAGACAAAATATCAAATGTCCATACATTATAGCACTTCATTTTGGGTTAACTACTCAGAGCATACTTTTTTAAAGCATGACAAATAACATAACTTGTTATTGAGGGAGAGCACTTACATAGGCTATGCCTGATGTGCAATCTCATTGGATATTGTATTCATGCATTTATTCAATAAAGTATTTGAATTGAAAATTGAATTGAATTGAAATAAAATAACTTGATATTTATTATAGACACACAATGAAATTCACATGTTCAGATTTTGAGAACTGATTAATGATTATTTTGATAGATTGTCATTATATTAAAGTTTTTCCACATTTTCCATGATATTACAATTTACATACAGATGCTTATTTAATATCGGAACTTCAGTATCCATTCATTGGAGTGTTAGAATGTAAGCTTAATCTTGATGGATTATTGCAAGTAAATTATGAACATGGACCATAATGAGAATAAAAAAAATGGTTTTCCCCTACAATAAAAAAACACAAAGTATCATTTTAAAAACATTGGAACAATACTGATTATTAAACAACATGTATGAATCTATTGACGCCTATACATTCCCCAGTTCTTTAAATTGTGAAATGTTGTGTAACATAATAAGATAGAAACATAGCTGATAATTTTTTAACTTACAAATTCTTATCATTAGTAAAACTAAAAAGTGATCGTTGCTTACCGCCAAGTGAAAAATTCTTCAGCTATACCATGGCGAGAGGAAGTTAAGTTTATTTCAAAATGGTGCTGTCTGGTTTGTTCTAGACTAACACGCTTAGTTGGAATGGTTAGTACCATCTCACTGCTCCGCGGATAGACATGGGGATTCACACATTATCATGATTCATGATTCCGAGCCAACCAGTTTTTGTTCTAATGCTTTACTGTCGTGTGCTTAGCAGAGATGCAACACATACCAATTATATACATCTTTTAATTACAAAAATAAAAAAGAAATAACGTTAGAGAAATAAAACAAGGAAAACGGATCGTATAATAAAGGTTAACATTGCTATCGTTGCCTTGTTTAGTGCCGACTGAAAAAATCTGATATAATGAACTGAAATTGATCACTTTTATACAATTTAAACCATAAAAAGTGTTTAAAAAAACAAGGTTTTATACCAAAACGCGCTATGGCACGGCAATAACTGTTTGATTGTTTGCTATTTCACATTTGCTAAAAAGACATACCCACGATATATATGCACGATGAACCCACGGGAGTATATCATAGAACCACATTATTTATTATCTTATTTTAGTATATTTAAACAAGCGATTTTTTTATAAAATTAGTATACTAAGATAAGTCATGAACGAGGAAAGGACCGGGAAGAGCTTACGACAAGTGAAACATATCCGTGGTCATTTGTAACATAGATATTCCATAATGGTCAACCAGGTCGTGGTTGCGACCGTAAAACTTTCGAAGTGATGACCAATGTCCACCCGCCCAACCGTGTTGCACACAAAAATAGAATATGGTATGATTATCCTTGTCCCCATACAAAGGAAGAAATGACACGAACGACGTCACGACAGGATATTTTAAAAGGGGAATAACCATGATTGATATTTCCCTCTGTTTTAAACATGTAAGTTTACATTACGATTTCGCACAAAAGTCTTCAGAAAATTGAAAATGATTACGATTTTCCATCAAGGTACTAAAATCACTATAAAAAAATATGTCAATCTGAAAAAAAAAGCTACGACTTTTGCATTTCACCTTAAATTTTTCATTTTGGTGTAAATGACATTCCATTATATAATGATTTGAATCTTTAAAAGGGGAACCACAGTGCCATTGTGAGTCATTTGTAATGTTTATGCGAAATATATCAGAATTCAATGACCTGCATTGATGTCGTAGTCTAGAATGAAGTATGCTTAGTTTTCTGGAACCTTCACCATAATATTCCGGAGATTTATTAGTATTTTATTTAATCCTAGATGTAAGCATGATATATTTAGGCTATTTATAATATTGAAATCTGCATGTTTCCATGATGAAACAGTGGATGGTATACATAATGTCATAGACATTATGAGTTTATGTTGTGGTGTTGCATAGTTTTCATCGTTTCGGAGATTGTGATCACTGATATTTTATACTGTAGGAGGTAGACAATTACCCAAATATTGAGGACATAGTTTATTATGCATTTTGTAAAATGTTCTCAGTTGCGATATTTACGCCTAGAAGACAAATATTCCCACCTTGTTTCATAGGAAAGAGAATCTCTACTTGCAAATTGTGTTCGTCATGGATTATTCTAGCTGATTATATTTAAACCTTTTCCAGTTTTGATATTTCTCGTTCAAAACACCCATCCAAAACCTCGCAAGCATATTCTAATTTTGTCCCTATGAAAATAAGATATATATTTGATAGAGATTGCTAGCAAAGAGTACACTATAGTTTTCTGATAACATTAACCTATTTAAAAGTACAGCTACTATATATAATGGTAAAATCGTAGAAACAGGTGCAAAGGAATTACCTCTTATACACATACACATGAACTCTAATTTGATTTTTGATTGTGTAAGTTTAAACATATTATATTGATTAATTCAATATAACATTACATTATTCAGCTATATACATTACATAATAAGAAGTAATTAATAGGATTGGGAAACAAGTTACAATAACTTATGTTAATCCCTATCTGTAGGTGTTTGAATAGCGTTAATAAACAAACACACACATTTGTCGAAAATAATTGTCATCAATTCATCATATAAATTGATCATACCGTTAACTTAAATTTGGGTATCACGGCTATCATAGTAAAACCGGCATCGTAAACAGTAGTTCATTTGCACAATGCTCTGGTTATCCTACTTACTGAAATACTAGTTATGAAAAAGAGGAACATTTGGCTGATCACAAGTCATTCATTGAATATTCTCTTTATCAAGGAACATGTCTCCATAATGACTTTTCTCATTTATATTGAATACCAAAACTTCACAAGAATGCATCTAGATTAAATAATACTACCGGTGCTTATTCTTTTTGGAGAAAGTAATTGCTTATAAATATGGCTAACAAAGAGGGAATACACTCATATTGGGACAAGGTCTATTCACGTAGCAGTTTCAATCAAATATGGATACTGAAATACTGGATCTTCTGGATAATTGTAATTATCGTTCTATTTCAGAAATTTCGTCTGTCTAAACATGTGACTTTTGTACACTTTACTGACCATTCAGCGTGGGCATGTATAAAGACGTTTCAAAAAATCATTAAGAACGCGGTTATCTTCAAAATGGTAAGAAACGTTACAAATTAATAGTAATAAATATAACAAATATTGTGTAATATTTAGTTGTTCAAATAAAATGTATTACATTTTTCACGGCCACCACTCTTTCTAGCACATATTCAAATGATATGCTAACGGTAAAGTTATCGGGATTTCCGGATATGCATTAGCGGGATTTTTTCACGTCTACAAGGAGATAAATAGCACATTATTATCTTGTATTCAAGCACTTTTCGCAAAATGATCATAAAAGACTTGGGCACAGTAAATCAGATATGAGTTAGATAGTATTCATAATCGATGAGAATCCCAATGAATGTTTTGCTCGTACTACCTTTTGTATTTTTATTGCTCTAGTAAATTAGTATTAGCACATGCAGTTTTACTTAAGAGAAACAATTTGAAACCAATTTTGTGTTCGAGTTTGACATTTGTTATCAGTTATATCCGTAACATAATTATGGTCACATTATTGATTTGGATCATAAATTTATCGAATCATTTTTGCTGTGTCTACTGTCAAAATTACGTTTTCCATCCAAAATTTTGTTCTTAAGCATGTTTGAGTTTGAAATACTATATTGCTGTCCAACAAATAATGAATATTAAGTTCATTCTACTGCTTTTTTATCAATCTAATTTTTAGAAAATTGATTTTGATTTACGACTTATATTTACTTTTCAAACTTTCGTTGTATTTAAAGTGTGAGACACAAACATCGTTATTGATTTGTTTCACGACACATTTTAAGTTTTGTCATGCAACGCATGCATGTGTACAATGCACAATGGGAAAATACTGCAAGCACACAAGTCATTGAGATTTTCATATTATGAATAATATCTAACTCATATCTGATACCGCAAACACAATTCTGATTCCGATACCTCATATCATTTTAATTTTCGATTGACATACAACAATCAATAGTCAATGCTACAAATTACACTGTGCCCAAGTCTTTTATGATCATTTTAGAACATAAAAAAATACTTGACATACACCACAATTGCTTGTAAACTGTGTTTCAGTCAATCAGTTACGCGATCGAACTCTTTTGATTGACAAAACAAGCAGGAGAAATTTTATAGGGTCATTACGGCACATGAGTCAACAACACGGCTTACTCTGGCATTAGGAATTTTTAAATTTCGTCGAATTTCGTCGAATTGCCTGGCCTTTTTTGTAAAAAAAGCGCTTGAATACAAGATAATAATGTGCAACTTGCCTCCTTGTAGACGTGAAAATATTCGGCTAATGCATATCCGGAAATCTCGAAAACATTACCGTTAGCATATCATTTGAATATGAGCTGGATAGATTGGTGGCCGTGTTATTGCTAAGAAGAACATCCCATTTGAATTAATGTAGCTATATAGAAATACGGTGTTTCAAATCAGGTTCAACGAATGCATGATCCCAATCTTTACCTATTACAGTATTAAGCAGTACACATAACAACATATTGCGTAATTTGGAGTTGTTTCAATAAAATGTATTCATATTCCTGTTCAGAATATATACACAACGAATTCTAATTCATGTAGCTATTTACAAATATGGTGTTTGAAAGCGGGTTCAATTAATAAATTCTCTCAAATTCTACTTATCACACAGTACTTGTATGCTTGTTTATAATGATCAAAGTTATTTAATTTTGTTGTGGAATTGGAATATTTTGCGTAAATTGTACATAAACTAGAGCAAGTATACATGTACATTGCAAGTTACAACAGAGAATAAAAAGAAGAATACTTACAACCGATGGAGGTTCTTCAAGATGTTGAACGTGCCTGATTTGATTGATGTGATTTTATTGTAATACACATATCTGTCAAATAAAAAATATACGTCAATACTATAAACTTTGATAATCTGTGTAGTTATATTTCATCATGAAATATTGAAAAAAGTATAATACATTTTTAGTAAGTCATCATCCATTCATGATTTGATTGATAACATGAATAACTAATGTTCTAGTAACAGAAAGATACAACCAACAATCAATTAGGTTTCTATTCTTTAATATAACAGCAACATTTACTTATTATACAATTATACAATTACATATATCAAATTAATAAATGATTACTGGTCTCTTTGTCAATGTCCATATTTAAATTCCTATAGAATAAATGTGCTTGTCCTTTCCGGTATATTAGTTCGATCCTTTTCAATGAAAATTAATTCTTGTTGAATTAAAATATTGTTTAGCTCTAATCCTGAAAGTTTCCAAATATTGGCCCATGAAATTGTTAATAGTTCAATGGTCAAGTCACGTGACTTAACTAAGAAGAGATTGAAGATACCAAAGGGGCAATCCGAATCCGTATATCGAAGAATAGAAAACACAATGGCCAAAAGAAAAAAATACAAAAGGATAAACAACGATCTACAAAACATACATATAAAACTAAAGTTCGAGTAACACGAATCCCACTAATGACGGGTGAATGCATAATAAGTCGTGCATGCGGAAAGGACCAGGAAGTGTTTACGACAAGTGGAACATATCGGTGGTCATTTTTACACAGATATTCCATAGCGGTCAAACAAGTCATGGTTTCAACCGTAACATTATCGAAGTGATGACTTTACCAAACTTTACTAAAAGGAACTCTTATTTCAGAAGCTTCCTTGTTAGCAGCATCCTCTATCAAGGACATCATGATAGGAGACACAAGCTCTGGAATATCGTATCATCTGAGAGATATATACTCGATATATATATATATATATATATATGCTGCTGGAATGTTGCTACATATAAATGGAAAGTTCATAATGGGGAAATTGAAATCATCTCTTTGTCGTAAAGTTCCGTTCTTAACCGCCCCTCACTGTCTATTTTGAGGTGTAGGTCAAGAGATGAAGCAGACTTATCTGTATCTGTGGTATCCTTTATTTCAGGCTCAATGTGATAGGGACGATCAACAGAATTATTCAGTGAATGGACATCATCATTATAGCGGAACGTGAAATTAAAGGATCGGGCTTGCTTCTTTTCGTTTTACTAAGTAAAGATATATAAATACAATGCTATAGATTCCAGCAATTACATACATCCAAAATGTAAGACTGACAGCTGTCGAAGTTTCTGCGTCTTATTTACTATTCTATGAAATTATCTAGAAATTTCCAAAAAATGAGTAGAAATATCTAGAACATATCAAAATTAGAGGTCAAAATTTAAAAAATTGGATAACCTATTTGCACTGATGATGTAATGTTCTCAACAACAAAAAAATATTCTAATGAACAAAGTAATATCTCATATTTATTATAAACAGATAAATACATGGGCATTTCCTTATTGGCCTGCTTATCATCCCGAGACTATTTATTACATACTTCGGACATCTAGAAAAGAAACACCCATATTGGCCCGGGACCCGGACCAATATGGGCCTCAGTATGGAAATGATATTGTAGTAATCCAATAACCGGTTATTTTCCCGGGGTGTGAACATATGGACAGTTACTTCCGGTCATATTGGTCATACAAAAATGCATTTATTTGAACTAAGTATGTAATGAATATACATAACATCTCCTCTCTTGAAGAAAAAGCTTGGATACAAACTTTTTACAATAAATCTCTATTTCAATTCATCACAATATTATCCAACTCTAGACAAAACATTAGCGATACAATTATCTTTACATTTAATATGTTTTATTATCAGGATGTTTTCTTGCAACATTAATCCTCATTTCGTTAATCTGTGATATTTATTTTGCACATTGTGAATAAATGTGACGGTATTGTGATGAGTAAACACCACGAATGGATGAAATGTACATCAACATGCTTTTTTTTCAGTTTTGGATTATTTTTTCTTATTTTTGTCATACTTTTAAGAAATAATAGCAATTCGGCAAAACTATGTCATCTTTACCTTCGTGTAGCAAAGCTGCACCAAACACCTAGATCACTAGTATACACTGTTAACATATATCCTTTCGAGAAGCCTTGCGTTGTCACCTGACATGTTTGTCTTTTCTTTCTTGTCGTAGGTGTATTCACAATATAATTTAAATCATTCAGTCTGGATTCAATTACATATGGCCAACAATATATAGCTTGTAATGGATGACAACGAACAAACAATAACACAATAACTGTATCGCTTGATTTAAATTATTTTAGCATGGCATCCTTAGCATACCACTATTTCATTTTAGCTTGGTTTTGTTTCAAATTGTCTTGATCTATTTCACATACTCTTGTAAGCTCATACTTAAAACACTCCACATAATCTATACTACTAATAACAGTAGTTTCACAAAGCCATTTTTCTTTCAAAAGGGACTTCCCAGAGCGTGTCCAAAAACAGTTCAAAAGGACTTTAATGTAGAGATTCGTGAAAGGCTTCCATTGCAGCAAACAGTAGCCTGTGAATCCCATCATCCCAATCTTTTTGACTGTCTAAACAAAATGTGTTCATCATTTTTGTTTATGGTCTGGTGAAATCTTTCCAGAGCTCCTTGAAACTCAGGGTGATGTGCATTAGATTGAAACTGTTTTATGTTTAGCTTAATTGATGCATAACTTGCTGAAATAAATGAGACATAAAATAGGATCTCTGATTTGACTGAGTTGTTTTAGGAAGACCCACAAAAGTATAAATAGAATAGGTAGAACCTTAATTATAGTTTTAGCTTTAATATTCCTATGTGGAATGGTTTCAGGTGGATGCACACATTATAGTTAGCAAAGAAAGGTTTCCTTATTTAATCTTAGGAAGAGCCCTATGTAGTCAACAATAACCATACATAAAGGCTGTTCAGAAACGGATACTGGTCGGAGTGGAGCTACACGAATGTTTTGATTCGGTTTTCACATAACTTGGCAGATGTTACAAGATATACAGTCCTCGGCTACGCCTCGTCTTATATTTGGCGGGTAGAAATGGGCCAATATCATGTTGGAGATTTTCTTAGCACCCAAGTGTTCATTCATTTTCGAATCATGGGCCAAGCTCTTGATTTCTTTCCGGTATTCTTTCGGTACCACTATCTGGCAGATCACTTTCCATTCATCTTACACAATGGAATCTGGTGGTCGCCATTTTCTCATCAATACTTAATCTGTCATGCAATAGTAAACATGAAACTTCTCTGCCTGCTCTATTGAGAGTGTGACCTCTTACTTTTGCGCATTAATAAGTATTTCCCTAGTCAGAAGGTCACTACTGACATATTTTACTTTTATTGTATAGCGGAACATGAAATTAAAGGATCGGGTTAGCTTCTTTTCGTATTACTAAGTAAAGATATCTAAATACAATGCAATGGATTCCAGCAATAATATAAATCCTAAATTTTAGACTGACAGCTGTCGAAGTTGCTGCGTCTTATTTACTATTTCATGAACATATCTAGAACTTTCCAAAACATGGGTAGAAATATCTAGAACATATCAAAATGCAAAGTCAAAAGTAAAAACTTGCAAACAAATTGACTTATTCTTGATAAACTATTTGCACTGATGATGTAATGTTCGTAACAACAAACAATATTATAATGAACAAAGTAATATTTCATATTCATTATATATACATAGCATCTCCTCTCTTGAAAAAAGGCTTGGATACGATATTTTTACACTAAATCTCTATTTCAATTCATCACAATATTATCCAACTCTAGACAAAACAATAGAAATACAATTATCGTTACATTTAATATGTTTTATAATCAGATTGTATCCTTGCAACATTAATTCCCATCTCGTTAATCTGTGATTTTTATTTTGCATTTTGTTAATAAATGTGACGGTGTTGTAATCAGTAAACACCACGAATGGATAAAATGTACATCAAAATGTTTCAAAGATAACAACAAGGCAAGTCATTCTATTCCGCAATTGTGGATTACTTTTTTCTGGTCGTTTTCAAACTTTAAAGAAAAATAACAATTCGGCAGATCTATGTTATCTTTACCTTCTTGGAGCAAAACTGCACCAACACCTACATCACTAGCATCTACTGTTAACCTATATTCTTTCGAGAATCCCTGTGTTGTCACCTGACATATTTGTCTTTTCTTTCCTCTCGTAGGTGTATTCACAATATAATTTAAATAATTCAGTCTGGATTCAATTACATATGGCCAACAATATTTAGTTTGTACTGGATGGCAATGAATAAGCAATAACACAATAACTTTCTCGCCTGGCTTGAATTATCTTATCATGGTATCCTTATCCTACCACTGTTTCATTTTAGCTTGGCTTTGTTTCAAATTATCATGTTCTATTTCACATGTAAACTTATGCCTAAAATACTCCACATAATCTAAAATACTAATTACATTATTTTCACAAAGACATTTTTCTGTCAAAAGGGACCTCCCACAGAGTGTCCAAAAACAAGTTCAAAAGGACTAAAACCTAGATATTATTGAAATGCTTCCATTACAGCAAACAGTGGCATGCAGATCCTATCATCCAAATCTTGTTGACTGTCTAAACCAAATGTGTTCATCATATTTGTTAATGTCTGATGAAATCTTTCCAGAACTCCTTGAGACTCACGGTGTTATGCATTATATTTAAACTGTTTTGTATTAATTGTAATTGATGCATAATTGGCTGAAATAAATGAGACATACAATTGGATCCTCATTTGACTGAGTTGTTTTTGGAAGACCCACAAAAGAAAAAACTAAATAGTTAGAGCCTTAATTATAATATTAGCTTTGATATTCCTAAGTGGAATGGCGATAGAAAAACGGGTGGAGGCACATATTATAGTTAGTAAATATAGATTTCCTTATTTAGCCTCAGGAAGTGGCTCCACACAGTCTACGATAACCCTACTGAAAGACTCTTCAAAAGAGGGTACGGACCGGAGTGGAGCAACTCGAATGCTTTGAATCGGTTTCACTATAACACCGCAGATGTTACAAGATCAACAGTTCTCGGCTACGTCTAGTCTTATATTCGGCAAGTAGAAATGGGCCAATATCCCGTTGGAGGTTTTGCCAACACCCAAGTGTTCAGTCATTGACGAATCATGGTTCAGGCTCACAACTGCTTTCCTGTATTCTTCTTGTACCACTCTCTGACACTTTATATTCATCTTACACAGTCGCATCTGGCGGTCGCCATTTTCTCATTAATGATTAATCTTTCATGAAATAGCAAAAAATTGCATTCTCTGCTTCCTCTACTGAGAATGACTTAGAACATGGAAGTACAAGCTCTTCCTTCGGCGCACTGATAAGTTGTTCCCTATTGAGAAGGTCATTACTGACATAACTTATTGTTGGCTTAAAAACAAGACCATCACTGATTGACCTTTTGTCTTGGACTGTTTTAAGATGGGATGTTTAGTTCTCAGACAGGATTTGTGTTCCTTGTCTATGACATAGCGAGACATATCGCCATCGCTATGCAAATAGTGATCGTTGACATCAGCCAAAAAATGTGTCTTTTAATTCAACATCACTTGTTTCTATGGTACCATCCTGCAATAAAGTCTCCTCTTCTTCCAGAGGTTTTTTACGGCTAAAGTTACAGCACATGCAGGAAAAATCCCTGTATTTCTTTAATTCCTTCTCTTCATAACTAGGCTCCTCGGAGATTATTTGGTCCATTACAACTTTGTCACAGGCCAAATCGATACCAAATAACAAAGAAATATCCTCAACTACAACCTGTTCCGATACAAGGGCTGATTTTAAAATAATGTGATGGAATAGATCATTATAAAAACCTGGGTCTACCACCTGAAACAACACATTTGCACCGATAAAGGTCAGCTGTTTTATAACATTAAAGGGGAAAGGCAAAGGTTTTGAGTATTTGATTGTATATTTGATTGTATTGTTTTACTCGATAAAGATACATCAATAATGCCGAAAAAGCAAATTGTTGACGCCAAGTGTGTCGCCGTTTATCTGTAAACATAGGTAAATGTATGGTTTATTGTCGCAATGTAACATGATTATCTCCTATTGGTAAGCCAAGATTGTGAGGTCATTCGGTTCTTATCAATATGTTGCGCCTACGAGGATAGCATAGCTTCTCGATATTCTGATGGTAAAAGTGACGAAAGTGACATCACATGTATCAATTCAATATAGAACATAATACATTAAAACCATAAAATCTAAAAAAAAACACAAATATTTAATTTGAAATAAAAAATATTTAAAAAAAAATGCTATGCCGAACTTTTGTACTGCAGCTGTTTGTTTACATTTAGACAATATGCACCAGGAAATTTATCAATATTAGAAAAATGAATGATAAATACTAGCAACTCTGGTTATTTGTACATGAACTAATATCTTCACATTTTCTTCCCTTTAATGCATTTGACATATAATGTATTACCGGTACTTATGACTTGTTACTCAATTAGTAATCGTTGAAAAGAGAACAACTAGATGTGAAATTCATGTCCGTGACACTAAGTTATTATAACCTCCATTTACTTTAGTAGTATCTTACAAAGCATCATGTTACACCTTTCCGAGAGAAACACAATTCAATTAAGGTTAGATCATTTTCATAATATACATCTACGATTTTAAGGAACCAACTACCATAAACCATAAAAAAATATTACGAGTCCCCAAAAGTAAATGATCCCTATAATGTCTTAGTGTACGTTAGGAACTCACTCCCTATATATACTATTCGTATAATAAGACACCAACATTAACCATAGAGTATGATGCGAGTCCCCTAATATAAATGATTCATATAATGCCTTGGTGTACTTTAGGGGACCCACTACTAACTATACCTGTTTCATATCATAAGGCAACAACATTCGTAATAGACAATAATGTGAGTCCCCTAGAGTACATAATACATATTGTGAGACAACTAAGCTAAGTCTCATAGAACAAACATGGTACTTTATATGGTGAGTGCCCGGGCTTTTTTCTTCATGATATGTAGAGCCCCCTAAAGAACATGAAGCCATGACACACTTATTCACTTAAACAGACAATTTTACACAATCTACAACAGAGATTGTTGTACCGTATTCAACAAATGACGACAGACCACACTGTACGAAATGTACATGTATCTCAGAGGTGGATCCAGATCTTTCCATAATGGGGGTCGTTTTATTTCAGAAACTATTTTTTTAAGAAATATCAAAAAATACCTACACGTAATTCAATGCCAAAATTACAAGACATGGTAAATAGAATAAATGACAAGGACGAAACTGGAAATGTTCTGTTAAATTTAATATGGTTTTACCCGTCTATAACCTAGTGGAAAATTCTGGCCAGGTCAAGAACAAAAATAAAATAAATATGATGTCACGCAACGAAACAAAGCGAAATATGGCATGTGTAGACGACTTGATAATACATTAAAAATATATATAAAAAATGTCGCTCGAAAACACCAGAGCCAAGAAGATCTTTTTCAGAATTTCTGCGTTAATAAATTCGGTGTTTTGCCATTGTGTTATCCTAGCTGGCTAAGGCAATTGCCATTTTTTACACGAATATACCTATACAGTGTATGGTCTATTTAGTATAAAAACAAACGAGCAACGTGTGAGACAGCAATATATGCTTGCAGCTAGGGGTGATATAGCCCAATTTCGACATCGAGAGGTACGTTGGGAGGGGCTAATAATGTTTTCAAGGAAAATAATTACTGTTTAATGACAACAAAAGAGGGATATGATCGTGCCACCTCTCCTTTGTATGAACCGGGAGTACATCTCCGGTTTGAAATTTGAACGCCTACCTCTTTTTTGTATACATTGATAATATTTACGGTCTACATTTGAAAGGACAGACACAAATGTTGAGTCAGAATTGAAATTGATTTAAAATTTGTTCACACGGTTTTATACCAAAACGCGTTATGGCACGGCAATAAATGTTTGATTGTTTGCTATTTCTCATTTGCTAAGAAGACAGACCCATGATATATATGCACGATGAACCCACGGGAGTATATCCTAGAACCACATTATTTATTCTCTTATTTTGGTATATTTTAACAAGCGATTTTTTTTTTAAATTAGTATACTTAGATAAGTCATGAACGAGGAAAGGACCGGGAAGTACTTACGACAAGTGGAACATATCCGTGGTCATTTGTAACATATATATTCCATAACGGTCAACCAGGTTGTGGTTGTGACCGTAAAACTTTCGAAGTGATGACATGATATATTTACGCTATTTATAATATTGAGATTTACATTTTTTCATGACGAAACAGTGGATGCTATAAAGAATGTCGTAGACATTATGAGTTTACTTTATGGTGTTGCATAGTTTTCATCGTTTCGGAGATTGTGATCACTGATATTTTATACTGTAGGAGGTAGACAATTACCCAAATATTGAGGACATAGTGTATTATGCATTTTGTAAAATGTTATCAGTTGCGATATTTACGCCTAGAAGACATATATTCCCACCTTGTTTCATAGGAAAGAGAATCTCTACTTGCAAATTGTGTTCGTCATGGATTAGTCTAGCTGATTATATTTAAACCTTTTCCAGTTTTGATATTTCTTGTTCAAAACACCCATCTAAAACATCGCAAGCATATTCTAATTTTGTCCCTATGAAATTAAGATATATATTTGAAAGAGTTTGCAAGCAAAGAGTACACTATAGTTTTCTGATAGCATTAAGCTGCTTGGTTCTTATCAGTCTGCTGCGCCTACGAAGATAGCATATATTCTCTATATTCTGATGATGAAAGTGACCAAAGTGACATCACAGGCATCGATTCAACATATAAAATAATACGTTAACAACATATCAATAAAAAAAGAAAAAAAAATTATTTGAAATAAAAAATATTTAAAAAAAAATACATCCCGAAGAAATATGGATGATAAATACTAGTAACTCTGGTTATTTGTGCATGAACTATTATTTTCACATTTCCTCCCTTTAATTCATTGTTACATGAAATGTATTATTGATGACTTGTTAGCAATCGGTGAATAGAGAACAGCGAGATGTGGAATTCATGTCCGTGACACTAAGTTATGATAACCTTCATTTACCTTGGACGTAATTTGCAAAATTTACTTAAGGGGCTCGCCCTACAAAGTGTAATTTTACACTTTTCCGAGAGAAACAAAAGTCAATGAAAGTTAAATCAGTTTCATAATATATATTTACCAACTACCATTAACCATACAAATAAATAATACGAGTCCCCAAAAGTAATTGATCTCTATAATTCTTTATTGTACGTTAGGGCCCTACTACCTATATCCACGATTCATATCATAAGAAAACAACATTAACCATAGAAAATGATGCGAGTTCCTCAAGGTAAATGATTCTTATAATGCCTTGGTGTACTTCAGAGTTTAACCACCATAAATACCTGGTTCACATTATAAGACAACAACATTCATTAAAACAAATAATGTGAGTCCCCTAAAGTACCTTATAAATATCGTGAGACAACAAAACCAAGTTCAATAGAACAAAAATGATACATCATATGGTGAGTGTCTGGTTTTTGTTTTTCAGGATATGTAGAGCCCCCGAAAGTACAAGAAGGCCTGCACATTTTACACAATCTACAACATAAATCGTTGTACCTCATACAACAATTGACGACAAACCACACGGTACGACAATGTACATGTATCTCAGATGCGGATTCAGACCTTTCCATCAAGTGGGCCGTTTTATTTCAGAAACCATTTATTTGTTTTAAAATATCAAAAGATACTGAGACGTAATTCAAAGCGAATATTACAAGACATGGTAAAAAGAAAAATGACAAGGACGAAACGGAAATGTTCTGTTAAATTTAAGATGTTTTTTACCTGTCTATAACCTAGCACAAACAATGGGACCTCTCCCTCTCTGGGGCCGCATATGTGTCTCTTGGGGGATGGCCATTTGATTCTGAGAGGGATCTGGAATTTGCTTTTGAGAAATAAATATTCTGGCCAGGTTATGAGCAAAAATAAAATAAATATCCCGTCATGCAACGAAGCAAAACAAAATACAGCATATATAGACGACTTGATAATACATGAAGAAAATATATAAAGCATTTCGCTCGTAACCATCATAGCCAAAGAGGTCTTATTCAACATTTCTGCGTAAATACATTCGGGGTTTTGCCATTGTGTTTTCCTTGCTAGCTAAGGCAATGGTCATGTTTTTACACGAATTTTCCAATACATTTGGTTGTCTATTTAGGACAAAAAACAAAAGAGCCACGTGTTAGACAGCAAATATGTTTGCAGCTAGGGGCGATGTAACCCAATTTCGACATCAAGAGGTGCGTTGGGAGGGGCCAATAATGTTTTCAAAGTAGAGAATGACTGTTTTCTGACAGAAAAAAAAAGGATGCAACTGTTCCACCTCTCCTTTGTACGAACCAACTGTACATCTCCGCTTTGAAATCTGAACGTCTACCTCTTTTTGGTAGACATTGATAATATTTACGGTCTACATTTGAATGCACAGATACAGATATTAAGTCAGAATTGAAAATGATTGGAATTTTGTTCACACGGTTTTATTCCAAAGCGCGTCATGGCGCGGCAATAACAGTTTGATATTTCACATTTGTTAAGAAGACAGACCCAAAATGTATATGGAAGATGAACCCACGAGGGCATATCCTAGAACCACTGTATTTATTGTTTTCATTTTAGTATGTTTTTACTAGCGACATTGCTTATCTAGTATACGTAGATAAGTCATGAACGAGGAAAGGCCCGGTAAGTGTTGGTGAAACAGATATTCCATAACGGTCAACCAAGTCATGGTTGCGACCGTAAAACTTTCGACCAATGTCCACCCGCCCAACGTTTTTGCACACAAACAAAGAATATGGTACGATTATCTTTGTCCCCATGAAAAAGAGGAAATTACACGAACAACGTCACGACAGGATATTTTTTAAAGGGGAATAACCATGATTGATATTTCCTCCGGTTATAAACAGGTACGTTTACCTGACGATATCGGACAAACCTCTTGGGAAAATTGAAAATTATTACGATTTTTTATCAAGGCATTAAAATCACTATCTAAAAAGGTGGAAATCTGAAAAAAAAATTATGAGCTTTGCATTACACCTTTACAGTTTGGGTAGCTCTCGTATCACACAATAACTAAATAGCTTAATGGATTGTAGACTGGTTTTAACACCTATCAGTGATACAAATCCCTTAGTTATAAAGGGCTTATAATTTCCATAATATCAAACTGAGATTTTGAAGACCTTAAATTTGCTTTTTCAATTACAATGGGCATGAGAGGGTCTTTTAAAGCATTGCATGATATAGAACCTTGCGGTGTACTCTAATCGTTTCTTTTAAGAAAATTCTGAAAGAATGTGTCCTTTTTCTTTCAATAGGAACACAATTTAGGTGATTCCCCTTTATTTATTTCCGGAGGTCTGTAACTATTTCTATTTTTTCGCCCAAGAACCTGATTTTGGTTGATCAAAATGGTTATAAGAAGGGGGTCTATTCTGAAGAAAATTCAAATTCGGAACACTTCCAGCTCTTTTATTTTTCAAAAACATTAATGTATGCGTCAGTGGATAATCATCTGCCATATTGCTGGTTTCTACTAAGCTGGAAACGCTATGTATATCTATCTACTTCTTAATATCTGAATGAATGCATTGTTTAAGTTCTTCTATAAGAATTGCCTTGCCTTAATTTATGAAAATGTGTAGTTACTTTGAGCCACTTTTCAAACAAAAGTTATTTTTCACGGGAAAAATCAAGTTCAAGTTCTTTCATTTTCAATGCATTTGCATTTCTTCAATTCTTCTTTCATCCATGTTTTCCTTTTCTCTTTCTTTAAGTCTGAGCGTGTCTTCAATTTATTTTAATTTTATTTTTTCTTGAATTTCAATTTCTCTTATTTTAACAGTTCCAACCCCAAAATTGCTATCCAATTCCAAATCATCTTCACCCACAATCTCTTCATCAACAATACTGTTACGGATTTCAAATTTTAACATGGTAGTTTTAACCTCAAAATTCAATTATTTGTATAGGAGTAACATTTCTGATTTTTTAGTGCCTCAAGCACCCCCTCTTTGAATCTGACATAACTTATTCTGCTGAAAATAGCATTTTGATTGTTGGTTGTAATAAATATATAATTCAATAAAATATAGACTTCTATATATCATCTATTTTTAATAATTTTCCCTTACAAATATTCGTCCTCGCGGAAGAACCCTCAATTACTGTTAAGTGAAGTTTTTTTTTCTAGTGTATTCTATTAACAGCAAGATACAACCAACAATCCAGTTTCTATTCTTTAATATAACAAATAATACTTATACTATTATGCAATTACAAATATCAAATTAATAAACTGCCTCTTCAAATTCAAATTCCTTTATATTAAATTATCTTGTCCTTTCTGGTATATTAGTTCGATTATTTCCTATGAAAATGAATTATAGCTGAATTAAATTATCCCTCAGTTCTAATCCTGAAAGTTTCAAATATTGGCCGTTGCAATTATTAATAGTGCAATGTTCAAGTTACCCGACTTCACTAAGTAAATATATCCAAGTGCAATGCAATAGATTCCAGATATCATACAAATCCTAAATCCGGGACTGAGAGCTCTTGGAGTTACTGCGCTTTGCATACTATTTCATGAAATTCCATAGAACATTAACACAAATGTAACATTGTTTACATATATAAACATTATGTAGAAATGGATAGAATATATCAAAATTCAAGGTCCAAATTAAAAACTTGAAAACAACTTGACCTATTTTTGATCACCTATTTGCATTAATGATGTAATGTTATAAACAACAACAAAATATACTAATGAAAAAAGTGATAGCATATATCTATCATTAATACAAAACACTAAAAAAAAATAATTAGTGAAATATCGCCTTCAATATTTATTTAAGCTTTAATTAAAATAGAGAAAATGACAAAACTAATGAGAAATGAAATAATATATCTGTTGTAATTTGATTTAAAAAAAATTATTAATAAGTGAAATATCACATTAAATATTTACTTAAACTGTTTAGAATCTGTTCAGAATGCTCAGTCAATATTCAGAAAGTTCAGTAATGTTCAGACTCTGTTGAAGATTATGCCAGAATGTGGATAAAGAGAGAAGTAGACCAAGATCCTGAGTTAGAGTCCTTGTCAGACTGGGTTAGAACAATTAGGTCTCTAGTACAAGGTCGGATTCACAAACTCAAAAATTGTGTTAATAGTCGACCTAAGTCTGTATTTAAAGACCAAGAAGCTGTTAAGTGTCTTTCCTCTCTTCATGACAAATATGTTATCGTTCCTGCGGACAAGGCTTCCAACAATATCGTGTTTGTATGTAAATCATATTACTTCGAATGCCTAATCAAGGAATTAGGCATAAATAGCAACACCTCTAGTAATACCACATACAAACCAGCTTCGTTCGACAAAGATGAAATCCTAGCTGACCACAGATCATCCATGACCTCTTTAAGCATTCCCTCTGGTAAAGAGTCTAATGATTTACCCTATTTATATTGGATACCTAATCTCCATAAGACACTATACAAAGAAAGGTACATAGTGGATCATCAACTTGTTCGACGAAAGAATCGTCTATTCACCTGACAAAGATTCTGTCTGCAGTAAAAGAGGGACAACAGAAATATTGTGAAACTGTTTACTCGCGTAGTGGCATAAATCACATGTGGATTTTGAAAAACTCTAAAGATTTTTTGGATAACCTGAAATCAAGATCTTTCTCTCAGGTATCCTTCATCAAAACCTTTTGATTTTCAACTCTATATACCACCCTACCGCATGACAAATTAAAAACCCGCTTAAAAGAAACAATTCATAAAGCTTTTAGTCATAGAACCTATGGCTCAAAATGTGTTGTTTTAGGCTACAATTCCGCATATTTTTCAAACAAAATTCAAAAAGGTAAAACATGCTATTCCGAGGAACAAGTGATCAGTATGCTGGAGTTCCTCATCGATAACATATGTGTCTCCTTTGGTGGGACACTGTTTCAGCAGGTCGTCGGCATACCAATGGGTACGAATTGTGCCCCTCTTCTAGCCGATTTATTTTTATATCCATATGAGTCGGAGTTTCTTCAAAATCTTGTAAAAGATAAGAATATTCATGAGGCTAGAGCCTTTAATTTCACATACAGGTATATTGATGACGTTTTATCTATCAATAATTCTAGATTTGCAGAATGTCTTCCATTGATATATCCTCCAGAGCTGGAAGTTAAAGAAACCACCGATACAGCTTCGTCCGCATCATTTTTGGACTTATACCTCGAATTTGACGACAGTGGTCAACTCAGTACTACAATTTATGATAAGCGGGACGACTTCAATTTTAAAATCATAAATTTTCCGAACATGTGCAGCAATATACCAGCTTCTCCTGCATATGGTGTTTACATCTCGCAATTGATTCGCTATGCAAGGGCCAGTAGCAATTATTCTGATTTCCTGAAACGCCATCTTCATCTGAGAAATAGGCTACTGGGTCAGGGCTATAAAAAGATTCGCCTTAATCGATCTCTTAAAAAGTTTCATATAGTGAAAATGTATAAAGATAAAGAACTCAGAAATGTCAAGGATATTTTTTTTGTCAATGTGTGACGTAAACATATTTTTGACATTTACGTCACCGAATATGGTACTGCTTTGACAACTATTTTACCTATATTGTTCCTGTATTTAAATACTGTTACAGTGACAGCCGGAACCTTTGAACCGTAAAGAGAGCGGGGGGTTTGGCGCCTTAAAATCTGATTCAACCCACCATTTCTTTAGAAATGCCTGTACCAAGTCAGGGTCATTACGGTTTTCACAGTTTTCCGGTTGTTGACTGATTTTGTCTGTTTATATAATCATGAGTTTTGACTTTCCCTTTGTAAGATTGTTCGGAGTTCGGTAATTTTGTTATTACCCTTATTCAGTCAGTGTTCAGAATGTTTAGTAATGTCCAGACTCTGCTTAGTCAATGCTAAGAATGTTCAGCAATGTTAAGACTCTTTTCAGAATGTTCAGTAATGTTCAGACTCTGTTCAGAATATATAGCACAAAAACTGGTCTGTTCAGAATTTCTTGACTTTGCAGTGTATTTCGAAATACGGTGTTTCCAATAATGTTCAATGAATGCATGCTCCCAATCTTTACCTATTACAGTCTGAAGCAATACATATAGCAACATATTGCGCAATTTGGAGTTTGGAGTTTGTTTTCAATAAAATGTTTTCATATTCCTGTTCAGAAAAAATGCACAACCCATTCTAATTAGTGTAGGTATTTAAAAATACGGTGTTTCAAAGCGGGTTCAATTAATGCATACCCTCAATATTTACCTATTACGCTCTACTTGTATGTTTCATTATAATTATAATAGTTATTCTATTTTGGAATCTGAATATTTTGTGTAAATTGTTCTTAAGCAACATAAATTATAGACATGTATGTATTTTAAGTCATAGAATGTCGAAAACAAATAAAATAAGAATATTGACGACCGATAAAGATTCATAATGTTGTTGAACGTGTCTGATTTGACTGATGTGATTTTATATAGGAATGCGAATAACTGTCAAATAAAAAAATATACATCAATACTACAAACTTTGATACTCGATGTAGTTGTATTTCAACGTAACATAATGAACAAAATATGAACATGTTTTAGTAAGTCATCAACCATTCATGATTTGATCGATAACATAAATAACTAATGTACGAACAGTTGTTTCTAGAATATTCTAGTAACAAAACGATTCAACCAACAATCAATTAGGTTTCTATTCTTTAATATAACAACCACATTTACTACATACTATTATACAATTACACATATCAAATTAATGAATTATTACTGGCCTCTTTGGGAACGTTCAAGCTTAAATTCCTTTAGAATAAATGTGCTTGTCCTTTCTGGTATAATAGTGCGATCCTTTTCTATGAACATTTTTTATTGTTGTATTAAAATATCTTTTAATTCTAATCCTGAAAGTTTCCAAATATTGGCCGATGAAATTGTTAATAGTTCAATGACCTTACTAATAAGAGTTTGAACATACAAAAGGGGCAACCAGAATCCGCATATCAAAGAACAGACAACACAATGGCGAAAAGGAAAAAGAACAAAAGGAAAAACAACGATCTACAAAACTTATATATAAAGCTAAAGGTCGAGTAACACGAGTCCCACTAAAGACTGGGGTGATCTCAGGTGCTTCAGAAGGGTCAGTAGATCCTGCTCCACTAGTGACACCCGTCGTGTTAATCTAGTTACAACCCCGATAATAAGTCGTTAATGAGGTAAGGCCCGAGAAGTGCTTTCGATAAGCGGAACATATCGGTGGTCATTGTTACACAGATATTCCATAGCTGTCAACCAAGTCATGGTGACGACCGTCACATTTTCGAAGTGATGACTCCTTCGTTACCAAATGGAACCATTGTTTCAATAGCTTCCGTGTTAGCAACATCCTCTATCAAGGACATCCTGATAGGAGCCACAAGCTCTGGAATATCCTATGATCTGAGAGATATGTACTCCATATGCTGCTGCTGGAAAGGTGCTACGTATAAATCGAAAGTTCACAATGGGAATATTGAAATCATCTCTTTTGTCATAGTTTCGTTCTTAACCGCCTTCACTGTCTACTTCGAGGTGTAGGTCAAGATTGGAAGTAGACATATCTGTATCTGTGGTATCCTTTTTTCAGGCTCAATGGGATAGATGCGATCAACAAAAGTATTTAATGAAAGGACATCATCTGTATTGCGGAACATGAAATTAAAGGATCGGATTAGCTTCTTTTCATTTTACGAAGTAAAGATATCTAAGTAAAATGCAATAGATTCCAGCAATAATATAATTCCTAAATTTTAGACTGACAGCTGTCGAAGTTGCTGCGTCTTATTGACTATTTCATGAAAAGATCTAGAACTTTCCAAAAAATGTGTAGAAATATCTAGAACATATCAAAATTCAAAGTCAAAAGTAAAAACTTGTAAACAACTTGATGTATTTTTGATAAACTATTTGCACTGATGATGTAATGTTCTTAACAGCAAAAAATAGTATAATGAACAAAGTAATATCTCATATTCATTATATATACATAGCATCTCCTCTCTTGAAGACAAAGCTTGGATGCAATCTTTTTACAATAAATATCTACTTCAATTCATCACAATATTATCCAACTCTAGACAAAACATTAGCTATGAAATTCTTTACATTTAATATGTTTTATAATCAGATTGTCTTCTTGCAACATTAATCCCCATCTCGTTTATCTATGATTTTAATTTTGCATGTTCCTAATAAATGTGACGGTATTGTGATCTTACACCACGAATGGATGAAATGTATATCATAATTGCTTCTAAGATAAAAAAATAAGGCCAGTTATTTGTTTTCAATTGTGGATTATTTTTTCTGATCTTTGTCAATGTTTTAAGAAAACATAGCAATTGGGCAGATATATGTCATCGTTAACTTCTTGGAACAAAACTGCTCCAACACCTACATCATTAGCATCCACTGTTAGCTTATATTCTTTCGAGAAACCTTGTGTTATCACTTGACATATTTGTCTTTTCTTTCTGTTCGTATGTGCATTCAAAATATAATTTAAGTCATTCAGTCTGGATTCAATTACATATGGCCAACAATATTTAGCTTGTGATGAATGACAATGAATAAGCAATACCACAATAACTTTGTTTTCATACCAGTGTTTCATTTTATCTTGGCTTTATTTCAAATTGTCATGTTCTATTTCACATGCATTGTAAACATATGCCTAAAATACTCCACATAATATAATATACTAATAACAGTATTTTCACAAAGCCATTTTTCTTTCAAAAGGGACCTCCCACAGAATATCCAAAACAAGTTCAGAAGGACTAAAACCTAGAGATTCTTGAAAGGCTTCCCTTACAGCAAACAGTAGCATGCAGATCCCATCATCCCTATCTGTTTGACTGTCTAAGCAGAATGGTTGCATCATATTTGTTTAAGGTCTGGTGTATACTTTGCTCCTTAAGACGCAGGATATTTAATTTAATTGATGCATAACTTGCTGAAATAAATGAGACATAAAATCTAATACTCATTTGATTGAGTTGTTTTAGGAAGACCCACAAAAGTAAAACCAAAATAGATAGAGTATTAACTATAGCATTAGCCTGAATATTCCTAAGTGGAATGGCTATAGAAAACCGGGTGGCTATATATATATTTCCTTATTTAGTCTTAGGAAGTGGCCTCACACAGTCAACAATAACCCTACTGGAAAACTATTCAAAAGCGGGTATGGGCCGGAGTCAAGCTACACAAATGTTTTGATTTGGCTTCCACATAACTCGGAAGATGTTACAAGATCAACAGTTCTTGGCTATGTCTCGTCTTATATTCGGCCAGTAAAAATGAGCCAATATCCCGTTGGAGGTTTTGTTAACACCCAAGTGTCCAGTCATTAACGAATCATGAGCCAGGCTCACAACTGCTTTCCTGTATTCTTTCTGTACCACTAATTGGCAGATCATTTTACATTCATCTTACACAGTCACATCTGGCCGTCGCCATTTTCTCATCAATATTTAGTCTTTCATGACATAGAAAATAGTAACATTCTCTGCTTCCTCTACCGATAATGACTTAATACAACGTAGTACGATCTCTTCCTTCTGCGCACTGATAAGTTGTTCCCTAATGAGAAGATCATTGCTGACATATCTTATTGTTGGCTTCAGAACAGGACCATCACTCGTTGACCTTTGGTCCTGGACTGTTTCAAGATGGGATATTTAGTCCTCATCTGTATCTAAACGGGATTGTTGTTCCATGTCTATGAAATAACGAGACATATCGCCATCGCTATGCAACAAGTGATCGTTGACATCAGCCAATATAATGTGTCTTTTGATTCAACATCACTTTTTTCTATGATACCAGCTTGCAATACAGTATCATCTTCTTCCAGAGGCTTTTTCATGACTAAGGTTACAGCACATGCAGGAAAAATCCCTGTATTTCTTTAATTCATTCTTTTCATAACTAGGGTCCTCGGAGATTATTGGAGCAATTCTAAATTTGTCACCGGCCATATCGATACCAAATAACAAAGCAATGTCCTCCACAGGAAGTGTAGGTCCTACCCCAACTACAACCTGTCCCGAAACAAAGTTTGATTTTGATTTAATGTGATGGAGTGGAACATAATGAAAACCTGGGTCTACCCCCTGTAACAGCACATTTACACCATCCGAAGTATTCCTCGATAAAGGTATGCTGTTTTCTAACATTAAAGGTGAGAGTCAAAGGTTTTGAGTATTTTATTGTATTGTTTTACTCGGTAAAGATAAGATACATGAATAATGCCGGAAAAAAAACTGTTCATGCCAAGTGTGTCACCGTTTATCTGTAAACACAGGTAAATTTACGGTTTATTGTCGTAGCTTAACATGATTATCTCCTCTTGGTAAGCCAATACTGTGAGGTCATTTGGTTCTTGTCAGTTTGCAGCTCCTACGAGGATAGCATAGCTTCTCGATAGTATGATGAGAACAGTGACGAAAGTGATATCACAGGCATCGATTCAACATAGAACATAATACATTAAAAACATATAAATTAAAAAAAATATATTTAATTTGAAATAAAAAATATTTAAAAAAAATACATGCCGAACTTTTGTACTCTAGTTGTTTACTTACATTTAGACACTATTCACAAGGGAATTTATACATAGGTTTCTCTCAAAACATAGTGTGTAAGAAATATGAATAATAAATACTAGTAACTCTGGTTATGTGTACATGAACTATTATCTTCACATTTTCTTCCCTTTAATGTTTTTTTTACATAAAATGTATTACTTATGTCTTGTAAGTAATCGTTGAATAGAGAACAGCGAGATGTGGAATTCATGTCCGTGACACTAAGTTTGTATAGCTTTCATTTACCTTAGTCGTAATTTACAAAGTTTACTTTTAGGGGCTCACCCCATAAAGTTTCATTTTACACCTTTCCCAGAGAAGCAAAATTAAGGTTAAATCACTTTGATAATATATATCAACGATTTTAAGGGACCCACTACCATTAACCATGAAAAAATAATACGAGTCCCCAAAAGTAAATGATCCCTATAATGCCTTAGTGTACGTTAGGGAACCCACTACCTACATCTACGATTCGTATCATAAAACAACAATATTAACATTAGAGAATGATGCGAATCCCCTAAAGTAAATGATTCATATAATGCCTTTGTGTACTTTAGGGGACCGCTATCATATATAGCTGGTTCATATCATAAGGCAACAATGTGAGTCCCATAGAGTACATACTAAATATTGTGAGACAACAAAGCTAAGTCTCATAGAACAAAAATGGTACTTTATATGGTGATTGTCAGGGTTTTGAGGATATGCAGAGCCACCTAAAGTTCATGAAGGTCTGACACACTTATTCACTTAAGCAGAACATTTTACACAATATACAACATAAATCGTTGCTCCGTATTCAACAATTGACGACAACCCACACTGTACAACAATGTACATGTATCTCAGAGAAGGATCCGACCTTTCCATAATGGAGGCCGTTTTCGCTCAGACAAATTTTTGTTCACAAATATCAAAAGATACCGACGCGTAGTTCAAAGCAAAAATTATAAGACATGGTAAAAAGAAAAATGACAAAGACGAAACTGGAAATGTTATGTTAAATTTAATATGTTTTTACCCGTCTATAGCCTAGCACAAAAAAGTGGGATTAGGCTGGCCAGGTCATGAGCAAACATAACATAAATATGATGTCACGCAACGAAACAAAGCGAAATATAGCATATGTAGACGACTTGATAATAAAATAAAAAATATATATATGAAATGTTGCTCGTAAACATCAGAGCAATGGAGGTCTTATTCAGAATTTCTGCGTAAGTAAATTCGCGTTTTGCTATTGTGTTATCCTTGCTAGCTAAGGCAATTGCCAATTTTATAACACGAATACACCAATAACTCGTATGGTCTATTTAGCATATAAAAACGAATAACGTGTTAGACAGCAAGACACATTTGCAGCTATGGGCGATATAACCCAATTTCGACATCGAGAGGTGCGTTGGGAGGGTCTAATAATGATTTCAAAGCAACACATTACTTTTTTCTGAGGAAAAAGTGGGATGCGATCGTGCCAACACTCCGCTTTGAAATCTGAACGCCTACCTCTTTGTTGGTATACATTGATAATATTTACGGTCTACATTTGAAAGGACAGACACAAATATTGAGTCAGAATTGAAATTGATTTCAAATTTATTCACACGGTTTTATACCAAAATGAATTATGGCACGGCAATGACTATAATATTTCACATTTGCAAAGAAGACAGACCAATAATATATATGCACGATGAACCCACGGGAGTATATCCTAGAACCACGGTATTTATTCTTTCATTTTAGTATATTTTAACAAGCGATTTTTTTTATTAGTATTCTTATATAAGACATGAACGTAGAAAGGACCGGGAAGTGCTTGGGGCAAATGGAAGACATTCGCGGTCATTTATGACACAGATATTCCATAAGGGTCAACCAATTCGTGGTTACCCACCGTAAAACTTTCGAAGTGATGACCAATGTCCATCAGCCCAACCGTTTTGGACACAAAAACATAATATGGTATGATTATATTTTTCCCCATAGAAAAGAAGAAATTACACGAACGACGTCAGGACAGAATATTTTTAAAGGAGAATAACCATGAATGATATTTCACGCGGTTTTAAACAGATAAGTTTACTGGACGATTTCGCACAAAAGTCTTGAGTAAATTGAAAATTATTACCATGTTCTATCAAGGTACTAAAATCACTATCTGAAAATGTGGAAATCTGGTAAAAAAGTTGTGACCTTTGCATTTCACCTTAAAGTGCTCGTTTTGGTGTAATGGAAATTCCATTTTATAATGAATTGAATTTTTAAAAGAGGAACCACATTGCCATTTTAAGTCATTTGTAATGTTTATGTGAAATAAATCAGAATTCAATGAGCTGCATTGATGCCGTAGTCTAGCATGAATCATGTTTAGTTTTCTAGACCATTCACCATAATATTCCGGAGATTTAATACTATGTTATTTAATCCTAGATTTAAACATGATATGTTTAGGCTATTTATAATATTCAAATCTAAATTTATTTATGATGAAACAGTGAATGGTATATATAATTTCGTAGACATTGTGAGTTTACGTTATGGCGTTGCATAGTTTTCATCGTTTTGGAGATTGTGATCACTGATATTTTATACTGTATGAGGTAGACAATTACCCAAATATTGAGGACATAGTGTATTAAGCATTTTGTAAAATGATGTCATCTTGCGATATTTACGCCTAGAAGACAAATATTCCCACCTTGTTTCATAGGAAAGATAATCTCTACTTGCAAATTGTGTTCGACCAAAACATCGCAAGCATATTCTAATTTTGTCCCTATGAAAGCAAGACATATATTTGATAGAGTATGCTTGCAAAGAGTACACTTTAGTTTTCTGAGAACATTAACTTGTTTGAAAGTACAGCTGCTATATATAATGGTAAAATCGTAGACACAGGTGCAAAGGTGCTACCTCTTATATATATGTACGTGAAATCTATTTCAATTTTTGATTGTAATACAATTGGATTAAAAAACACGCACACATTTGTCTAACATATTTGGCATCAAACGTCACATAAATTGATCATACCGTTAACATATAGTTGGGTATCAATACTATCATAGTAAAACCTCATCATAAACAGTGGTTGATTTAGGCTCTAATGAAACAACTTTCCATTGCATAATGCTTTGGTAATCCTACTTACTGAAATACTAGCTATAGCAAAGAGGAACATTTGGCTGATCACAAGTCATGCATCTCATCATTGAATATTTTGTTTAACAAGGAACATGATGACTTTTCTCTTTTATATCGAATACCAAAACTTTACAAGAATCCATATAGAGGAAATAACACTACAGGTGCTTATTCTTTTTGAAGAAAGTATTTTTTCATAAATATGTCTAACATTTTGACTGCTGTCAGAGAGGGAACACTATCATATTGGGACAAATTATATTCACGTAGTAGTTTCAATCACATGTGAATACTGAAATATTGGGTCTTCTAGATAATTGTAATTATCGTTCTATTTCAGAAATTTTGTTTCTCTTCTCTGCACTTTACTGCCCATTCACTGTGGAAATGTATAAAGACGTTTCAAAGTATCATTAAGAACGCGTTTTTATTATTGTTAAGAAGAACATCCCATTTGAATAAATGTAGTATTTAGAAATACGGTGTTTCTAATCATATTCAATGAATGAATGCTCCCAATCTTTACCTATTACAGTCTTAAGGAATACGCACAGCAAAATATTGTGTAATTTGGAGTTGTTTCAAAAAAATGTATTCATCTTCCTGTTCAGAACATATACACAACCCATTCTAATCAACATAGCAACTATTGTGTTTGAAAGCGGGTTCAATTAATGCATACCCTCAATCTTTCCCTGTTACACTTTGCTTGTATGTTTGATTATAATTATAAAAGTTATTGTATTTTGTCGGGGAATTTGAATAGATTGCATATATTGTTCTTAAACAACATACACTATACATACATGAATGCATGTGTTGTATGTCATAGTATTAAAAAAAACAAATAAGAGGAATATTCACAATCGATAAAGCTTCGTAATGCAGTTGAACGTGTCTGATTTGATTGGTGTGATTTAAATGGAAAACAAATAACTGTCAAATAAAAAAATGTATATCAATACTTGAAACTTTGATTCTCAGTGTAGTTGTATTTCAACGTAGCATATTGAAAAGAATAAAATACGCTTTCAATAAGTCTTCAACCATTCATGATTTGATTGATAACATGAATAACTAATGTTGCCACAACCTCAGAACAGCTCTGCCATATCTAATGATAAAATAATAGACACATGGGCAAAGCATCCGAAAGCACATATGTACATGAAATCTGAATAGATTTTGATTGTGTCTAAAATAATTGTCATCAAACATCATACATTGACTATGGATAAAAGCTAAATTGGGATATCACGGCTATCATAGTAAAACCGGCAACGTAAGCAGTGGGTGATATGGAGTCTAATGAAGCAACTTTCCATTGCACAATGCTCTGGTGATCCTACTTACTAAAATACTAGCTATGGCAGAGAGGAACATTTGGCTGATCGCAAGTCATTCATCTCATCATTGAATAATCTATTTAACAAGGAACATGATGACTTTTCTTGTTTATATTGAATAACAAAACGTCACAATAATCTATATAGAGGAAATAATACTACAGGTGCTTATTCCTTTTCAAGACAACAGTTTGACTGCTGTCAGAGACGGAATGCAATCATACTGGGACAAAATCTATTCAGGTAGAAGTGTTAATCGAATGCGGATACTGACATACTGGATCTTCTGGATAATTTTAATTATCGTTCTATTTCAGAAATGTTGTGTGTCCAAACATGTGACTGTTCTACACTTTACACACCGATCATCGTGGGAATGCATACAGACGCTTAACATTATCATTAATAACGCGGCTATCTCAACCATGGTAAGAAACGTTACACATTTATCGTAATCGGTCATGACATTTTATGTTGTCAAGCGCGAAAAAAGATAAAATACACCACACCGAAAATTGATTCTGATTGCCCCTTTGGTATCTTCAAACAATTTTGACCACTATGTTGGTGTTCCGCATAGATGACATATCTGTAGAGTTCGGTGTGCAAATGTGTCAACACCTTGTTTTATCTAAAAAAAAGGCATTACCTAAGACATAGATTGTCATATAAGGTAGATACTTTTCTATAAATAATACTAAATGATACTCACAGGTATTGTAAGTTTGGTAGACCGTTGAAGGCGTTTTCCTCTATCACTGATATGTCATTGCTGCTTAACCACCTATAAATAGTCAACACATGTTTATACTTGATTAAGTCTGTAGCTTTCTCCTCTGTCCTAAGCAATACGCATATCAAAATATTGTCTAATGTTTAGTTGTTTCATAACATGTATTGATGGTATTGTTAAGAAGAACATCGCAATTGAATTAATGTAGCTATTTAGAAATAAGGTACTTCAAATCAGGTTCAATGAACGAATGCTCCCAATATTTACCTATTACAGTCTTGAGTAATACATATAGCAAAATATTGCGTAATTTGGAGTTGTTTCAATAAAATGTATTCATATTCCGGTTCAGAAAAAATACACAACCCATTATAATTAGTGTAGCTCTTTAAAACTACAGTGTTTGAAAGTGGGTTCAATTAATGCATACCCTCAATCTTTACCTGTTACACTTTACTTGTATGCTTGATTAAAATTATAAAAGTTATTTTATGTTGTCATGGTATTTTAATATTTTGCGTAAATTGTTCTAAAACAACATACATTATACATATACATGTATTGTAAGTCATAGAATGTCAACAAAAAATGAGGAATATCCACAACTGATAAAGCTTCGTAATGTTCTTGAACGGGTCTGATTTGATTGATCTGATTTTATTGGAATACAAATAACTGTCAAATTTACATCAATACTTGGAACTTTGATACTCTATGCATTTGTATTTCAACCTAGCATATTGAATAACGTATAATACGCTTTTAGTAGGTCTTCAACCATTCACGATTTGATTGATAATATGAATAACTAATGTTGCCACAACCTCAGAACAGCTCTGTCATATATAATGGTAAAATAGTAGAAACATGGGCAAAGTTACCCAAAGCACATATGTACATGGAATCTAAATATATCTTGATTGTGTTAGAAATGTGTGCACATTTGTCTAAAATAATTGTCATGAAACATCATAAATTGACTATGGATAAAAGCTAAATTGGGGTATCACCTATATCAGAGTAAAACGGGCAACGTTAGCAGTGGGTGATTTGCACTCTAATGAAACAACTTTCCATTGCACAATGCTCTGGTAATCCTACTTACTAAAATACTAGCTATGGCAGAGGGGAACATTTGGCTGATCACAAGTCATTCATCTCATCATTGAATATTCTGCTTAACCATGAAGATGATGACTTATATTGAATAACAAAACTTCATAATAATCTATATAGATAACTGTTTGATATTTCACATTTGTAAAGAAGATAAACCCATAATATATATGAAAGACTCAGAAATAGGTCCGGTTCCACAAGCATGTCCGATTCCACAAACATTCTCGATTATATTATGACGTCAAATATCAACTTGAGAATCCAAAATCAAATCTGATTCCATTGTGATGTCAAACTCTCCCAAACATGTCCGATTCGGTCCCACAAACGTGCCCGACTTTACAAAGAAACAATATTATCCTTCCATCTGATGCATGTTTACAATTCTGTCCGTGTTTCAGTATTATTACTATACTATAAAACCATAGATATACGTGAGTGAAAAGTAGAATAATTAGGGAAAACCAAATCGTGTACGAATAGGGTTAGGGTTAGTGTTAGGATTAGGGTTAGGGTCAGGGCTAAGGTTTGGGTTAGTGTTAAATATTATGTTATCAAAGTTGTCCCAGAAAGTTTCAGGATTCGTGTTTTTCCTTTAAATGGTCCCATGTCCGTGGAACATATCCGTGGTCATTTGTGACACAGATATGCCATAGCGGTCAACCAAGTCGTGGTTGTGACTGTAAAACTTTCGAAGTGATGACCAATTTCCACCCACCCAACCGTTTTGCATACAAAGAAAGAATATGGTATGATTATATTTGTCCCAATAAAAAGGAAGAAAAGACACAAACGACGTCACGACATGAAATTCTTAAAGGGGAATAACCATGATTTCACACAAATGTCTTGTCAAAATTGAAAATTATTTCGATTTTCTATTAAGGTACTAAAATCACTATCTAAAAATGTGTAAATATGAAAAAAAAAACAATACGCCCTTTGCATTTCACCTTTAAGGCTTGGACAGCTCCCGTATCACGCAATATTTTAATGAGTTGTAGACTGGTTTTATCACCTATCAGTGACACAAATCATTTTGTTATAAAAGGCTAATAATTCTCCTAAATATCAAACTGACATTTTGGAAACCTTAAATTAGCATTTTCAATTACAATGGGCATGAGAGGGTCTTTTAAAGCATTACATGCTATAGAATCTTGCGATATACTCTCATTGTTTATTTCAAAAACAATCTGAAACAATGTGTCCTTTCTCTTACAATAGGAACAAGATTTAGGTGATTCCCCTTTATTTATTTCTGGAGGTCTGTAGCTATTTTTATTTTTTCTCCCAAGAACCTGATGTTGGTTGATCAAAATGGTTATAAGAAGGATTCTATTCTGAACATAATTCAAATTGGGGACACTTCCAGCTCTTTTATTTTTCAAGAATATTAATCTATGCGTCAGTACATATTCATCTGCCATATTGCTGACTTTTACTAAACTGGAAACGTTATGTTCATCTATATATGTCTTAATATCTGAATGAAAGCATTGTTTAAATTCTTCAATAAGAATTGCCTTGCCTTAGTTAATCAAAATGTGTAGTTTCTTCGGTAGAAGTGAGCTCCTTTTCAAACAAAAGTTCTTTTTCACAGGCAAAGTCAACATGACTTTATCATCCCGTTTTCTACAACTTCTACACTTTTGCCGACAAACCTCCGTAACCAATTTACATGCTTTCAAAATGGCTTCTTTCACTTCTTCATAACTTGAACTTGTTTCGCGGGTTTTCCTTGTCAGGGCACTCTGTAAAAGTAAGGTCCAGTATTCATTGGGCGAAGTCAGACTTTTAGCAATTTTCTCAAAATGAACAAACTATTTGTCCACATCTTTCTCCAAAATAGGTGGAAGAAATCTGATGTACTTCACAACATCAAATTTATTTTGTACTTGAAGGTAACACCAAAGGCACTCTCACCTCATTTTCTTTTGAAAGCATGAATTGCTCAAGTTCAAGTTCTTTCATTTTTATTTGCATTTGCATTTCTTCAATTCTTCTTTCTTCTTGCATTTCTTCCATTTCTATTTCTTTAAGTCTGAGTTTTTCTTCAACTTATTTTAATCTGATTTTTTCTTCCATTTCAATTTCTCTCATGTTTACTGTATCATCCCCAACATTGTTAACCAATTCCAAAACATCTTCACACAAAATCTCCTTATCAACAATAATGTTACGGATTTCAAATTTTAACATGGTAGTTTTAACCTTAAATTTCAATTATTTGCATAGCAGTAACAATACTGATTGTTAGTCCCTCAAACGCCTCCCTCTATGAATCTGACATACATTTTTCTGCCTAAAATACCATGTTGATTGTTGGTTGTAATAAATAAATAAATAAAGAAAATATAGGCTTCAATAAATCATCTCTTTTTAATAATTTTCTCTGACAATTACAGTTACATAGAGTCTGTTTTTTTCTAGAGTATTCTAGTAACAGAAAGGTAAAACCAATAATCAACTAAGCTTCTATTCTTTAATATAATAAAAACATTTTCTTAAAACTATTATGCAATTAAAAATAGCAAATTAATAAATTATAGCTGGCCTGTGTCAATGCTCAAATTGATATTCCTTTAGATTAAATTATGTTGTCCTTTCTGGTATATTAGATCGATGCTTTCCTATGAAAGTGGATTATAGATGAATTAAAATATTTCTCAGTTCTACTCTTGAAAGTTTTCAAATATTGGCTTGGCCTTTGGAATTGTTAATAGTTTAATGTTCAAGTCACCCGACATCACTAAGTACATATATCCAAGTGCAATGCTATATATTCCAGCTATCATGCACATTCTAAATGTTAGACTGACAGCTCTCCAAGTTGCTGCGTCTTACATAATATTTCATTAAATTATATAGAACATTAAAAAAATGTGACATTGTTTACATATATAAACAATGTGCAGAAATGGTTAGCACATATCAACATTCAAGGTCTAAATTAAAAACGTGTAAACAATAAGGGTGATAACAACATTACCTAACTCCGACCAATCTTACAAAGGGAAAGTCAAAACTCATCAGTATATAAACAGACAAAATCAGTCAACAACCGGATAACTGTGAAAACCGTAATGATCCTGACTTGGTACAAGCATTTCTAAAAAAATGGTGGGTTGAATCAGATTTTAAAGCGCCAAACCTCCCGCTTTCATTACGGCTCAAAGTTTCCAGCTGTCACTATAACAGTATTTATAACAATACTTGAACAACACAGTTAAAACAGTTGTCAAATCAGCAGCAAGCTCAACTTAACCTATTTTTCATAACCTATTTCGACTGATGATGTAATGGTAACAACAATAAAGTAACATCTCATATTTATCATAAATACAACACACTAAATATACCACACCATCAGTACAGCTGCCATATCTAATGGTAAAATCGTAATATACCACACCATTAGTACAGCTGGCATATATAATGGTAAAATATTAAATATATGTCACCATCAGTACAGCTGTCATATATAATGGTAAAATCATATACCATGCCACCAGTACAGCTGCCATATATAATGGAAAGACACTAAATGTACCACACCATCAGTACAGCTGCCATATTTAATTGTAACATCATATACCACACCATCAGTACAACTGATATATATAATGGTAAAACACTAAATATACCACACTATCAGTACAGCTTCCATATCTAATGGTACAATCATATACCACACCATCAGTACAGCTGCCATATATAATGGTAAAACACTAAATATACCACACTATCAGTACAGCTGCCATATTTAATGGTAAAATCGTAGACACATGTGCAAAGAACTTTCTCTAACACATATGTACAGGAACTTCCCATTGCACAATGCTCTGGTTTTCTTACTTACTGAAATACTAGTTATGACAAAGAGGAACATTGAGCTGATGACAAGTCATTCATCTCATCATTGAATATTCTGTTTAACAAGGAAATTTTTCCAGTTTTGCTATTTCTCGTTCAAAGCACCTATCACAAACCTCGCAAGCATATTCTAATGTTGTCCTTATGAAAGTAAGATATACATTTGATAGAGTTTGCTTGCAAAGAGTACACTTTAGTTTTCAGAGAACATTAACCTGTTTTAAAGTGCAGCTGCTTTATAGAATCGCAAAGTCGTAGACACAGGTGCAAAAGAGTTTCCTCTAATACATATGTACATGAACTTATTGTTTTAGAAATGGGTGCACAAGCACACCCATATTTGTCTAAAATAATTGTCATCAAACATCATATCAATTGATCATAACTTTAGCTTATATTTGGATATCAACGCTATCATAGTAAAACTGGTATCGTAAACATTAACAGTGGTTGTTTGGGCTCTAATGAACCAACTTTCCATTACACAATGATCTGGTCATCATACTTACTGAAATACTAGCTAGGACAAAAAGAAAAAATTGACTGATCACAAGTCATTCATCTCACTATTGAATATTCTGTTAACAAGTAACATAATGACTTTTCTCGTTTATATTGAATACCATAGCTTCTCAAGAATCCATATAGAGAAAATACTACTACAGGTTCTCATTATTTTTCAAGAACACATGTTGACTGCTGTCAAAGACAGAATGCAATCGTACTGGGAAAAAGTCTATTCACGTAGCAGTTTCAATCAAATGTGGATAATGAACTACTGAATCTTCTGGATAATTTTAATTATCGTTCTATTTGAGAAATTTAGTCTGTCCAAGCGTGTGACTTTCCTACACTTTGCAAACCATGCATCGTGAGAATGCATAAAAACGTTTAAAATATCATTAATAATGCGTTTATCTTTAAAATGGTAAGAAAATGCATAAATTTATAGTAATCGATCATGAATTAAATTATTTTATTTTGTCAAGCACGAAAAATGACAAAATACGCAACACCAAAAATGGATTCTGATTGACCATTTTGTATCTTCAAAATCTTCTTACTACTAAGTTGGATTTCCGTATCGATGACATATCTGTAGAGTTCGGAGTGCACCTTTGTCAACAACTTGTTTTATATAAATAAGCATTTCCTAAGACATATATTGTCATATAAGGAACATACTTTTCTATAAATTATACTAAATGATACTAAAAAGAATCTTAAGTTTGGTAGATTATTGAAGGTGTTGTCCTATATCACTGATATGGCATTATGGTCTAAGTTCCTATAAATAGTCAACAAAAATATAATGTTTATACTTTATTAAGTCTGTAGCTTTCTGTTGTCTTAAGCATTACATATATCAAAATATTGTGTAATTTTGAGTTTTTCAATAAAATGTATTTATCTTATTGTTATGAAGAATCATCTCCCATTTGAATTAATATAGCTATTTAGAAATACGGTGTTTCAAATCAGGTTCAATGAATAAATGCTCCCAATCTTTACGTATTACAGTCTTGAGCAATACACATAGCACAATATTACGTAATTTGGAGTGTTTTTATTTTCTCAATAAAATGTATTCATATTCCTGTTCAGAAAAAATACACAACCCATTATTATTAGTGTAGCTATTTAGAAATACGGTGGTTGAAAGTGGGTTCAATAAAGGCATACACTCAATCTTTACGCTTTACTTGTATGTTTGATTAGAATTATAAAAGTTATTTTATTTTGTCGTGGAATTTGCATATGTTGCGTAAATTGTTCTTAAGCAACATAAATAATAGATATTCATGTATTGTCATCGAATGTCAAAAATATAATAAGAATATTGACAACCGATAAAGTTTCGTAATGTTGTTGAACGCGATGTGATTTTATAACTGTCAAATAAACAATGTACATCAATGCTACAAACGTTAGCAATACATATATCAAAATAGTGTGTACTTTTGAGTTTTCTAATAAAATGTATTTATATTATTGCTAAGAAGAAACTCCCATTTGAATCAATGTAGCTATTTAGAAATACGGTGTTTTCAATCATGTTCAATGAATGGATGCTCCCAATCTTTACCTATTGTAGTCATAAGGAATACACATAGCAAAATAGTGCGTAATTTGGAGTTGCTTCAATAAAATGTATTCATATTCCTGTTCAGAACATATACACAACTCATTCTAATTAATATTGCAAATATGGTGTTTGAAAGCGGGTTCAATTAATAAATTCCCTCAATCTTTATCTGTTACACTTTACTTGTATGCTTGATTAGAATTATAAAAGTTATTTTATTTTGTAGTGGAATTTGAATATTTTGCGTAAATTGTTCTTAAGCAAGATATATTATACATACATGTATACATGCGATGCAAATCATAGAACAACAACAAAATAAGAGGCATATTCACAACCGATCAAGCGTCGTAATGTTCTTCAACTGGTTTGATTTGATTAATATGATTTTATTGTAATACAAATAACTGTCAAATAACAAATATACATCAATACTTGAAACTTTGATACTCTAGTTGTATATCAACGTAGCAAATTGAATAAAGTATAACACGCTTTGAGTAAGTCTTCAACCATTCATGATTTGATTGATAGCATGAATAACTAATGTTGCCACAACCTCAGTACAGCTCTGCTATATGTAATGGTAAAATAGTAGATACATGGGTACATCTACCTCAATCACATATGTACATGGAATCTGAATGGATTTTGATTGTGTTATTAATGTGTGCACATTTGTCTAAAATAATTGTCATCAAACATCATCAATTTATTATGGATAACAGTTAAATTGGGATATCACGGCTATCATAGCAAAACCGGCAACGATAGCAGTGGGTGATTTGGGCTCTAATGAAACGACTTTCCATTACACAATGCTCTGGTAATCCTAGTTAATAAAATACTAGCTATGGCAGTGAGAAACATTTGGCTGATCACAAGTCATTCATCTCATCATTGAATATTCTGCTTAACAAGGAACATGATGACTTTTCTTGCTTATATTGAATAACAAAACTGCACAATAATCTACATAGAGGAAATACTACTATAGGTGCTTATTCTTTTTCAAGACAAACGTTTGACTGCTGTCAAGGACGGAATACAATCATACTGGGTCAAAGTCTATTCACGTAATAGTTTCAATCGAATGTGGATACTGCAATATTGGATCTTATGGATAATTTTAATCATCGTTCTATTTCAGAAATTTCGTCTGTCCAAACATGTGACATTTCTAGACTTTACAAACCATCCATCATGGGAATGTATAAAGACGTTTAAAAACATCATTAATAACGCGAGTATCTTTAGAATGTTAAGACATGTTACACATTTATCGTAAGCCTAACACAACTATAGCAATATTCACTCCTGTGGAGACAAACACTACAAATGTTGTAGACATATGCAACACTTGTCATCGTATACCAGTAAGGTCACCGGAAAACAGAAGAACATATTTTGTACTGTAAATTGCAAGAGTGCAACTATTATTTACAGACTGGAGTGTTCAGTGTGTGGCCTCCAATACATTGGCGAGTCTAAGCAGCCCTTCCACGAACGCCTGAATGGACACATCAGTGACGTAGCATACAAGTAATTTCTTCGTCGTGTGCCAGCACTTCCGACAGTCTGACCACAGTCTCGAAGATTTTAGCAATGAAAATCCTCGTCATTGAACAGAACTGTCTGTGGAATGATTTTCAACGTGAGAATCTGGAAAGATTTTGGATGAAAGAACTTCGTGTGTTACATCCGGACGGTATTAACAGAAAACAATAGGTTTGTATTTATATTTTCTTTCACAGTTTTGATAGTCAGCGAATATTTTACTACTGTCACAAAGTTTAGGATTTGTGCTCTCCACCTTTAATTAACGATTCAACCGTGACGAATTTGAGAATGTTAAAGATTATCGTTATTTACTTTAATGTGTCACACTGTGTCACCTGACTATTTAGTGAGCTGTAATTATACCATCTAATCTTAGCAAACTCAGTCTAATGTTGAAAGACATTGAATAAGGTCATTTGTTGTTAGAAAATGTTGTCAACATATTTTTGTTAATCCTTTTATCGGTGTCGTTGCAGAATCTTCTAGACTTCTATAATTTATTTTGTTTGTGCTGCATCGTAATGTCTCGACGATCCGTTGCTCATTAAGTTGTCTGGTTGGTAGATTTCTATACATATATATATGTATATCCGTCTGAAAATTAAACCAAGCAGTGCTAGAATTATATTTTTGAGCTGTCAAATTGTTTGTCTTCCCTCGACGGCATTTGAAGTCACACCATTGATACACTGCAGTACCAATCTATTAGCCTTATGTCCAGCGCCCTGGACCATTCGACCACATGTATGTTGATTGTTGAAAGTGTTGTCCTCTATCTCAGATATGTTATTATTCTGTAAATTCCTATTAATAGTCAACAGATGTCTTTAGTTTATACTTTATTAAATCTGTAATTATTTTGATTTGTTTCAATATAATGTATTTATATTTTGATCAAGACAATATACACAACACATTCTAATCATTCTAGCTATTTACAAACATGGACTTCAAATATGTTTCGAATAATGAATACCCTCACCTATTTACCTTATATACTGAACTTGTATGTTGAATTTGTCTCAATAAAATGTATTTATTCTTGTTCAGAGGAAACCATATGCAATGTATATGGCTTCAAACAATGGCTAATATAAGTTCGTATGTGTTGCATGGTACGTGTATGTTTAACTGGCATTACAATGTTCTTTAATGTTGTTGTAGAATTTGAATAGTTTGTGTAAATTGTTCTTAAGGAACAAACAGTATGCATATACATGTATTCTAAGTCATAGAATGTAAAAAACAAGTAGGAGGAATATTTACAACAGATAACGCTTTGTAATGTTGTTGAACATGTCTTATTTGATTGATGTGATTATTGGAATACAAATAAAACAAAATATACATCAATACTAATAACAATCTTTACCTGTTACACTTTACTTGTATGCATGATTATAATTATAAAAGTTATTTTATTTGGCGTAGAATTTGAATATTTTGCGTAAATTGTTCTTAAGCAACATAAAGTATATTTGTACATGCATTGTACGTCATAGAACGTAGAACAAATGATCAGAATATTGACAACCGATGCAGTTTCGTAATGCTGTTCAACGTGTCTGATTTGATTGAAGTGATTTTATATTGGAATACAAGTAACTGTCAAATGGAAAATATACATCAATACTACAAACTCTGATACTCTATGTAGTTGTATTTCAACGTAACATATTGAATAAAGTATAATACGCTTTTAGTAAGTCTTCAATCATTCATGGTTTGATTGATAACATGAATAACTAATGTTACCACACCCTCCGAACAACTCTGCCATATATAATTGTAAAATAACAGACACATGCGCAAAACTACATGAAATATATATGTACATGTAATATGATTAGATTGTGTTAGAAATGGGTGCACTAACACACACACACACACACACACACACACATGCATCCAAAATAATTGTCATCAAGCATCATCAATTGATTATGGATAAAAGTTAAATTTGGGTGTCACGGCTATCACAGTAAAACTGGTAACGTTAGCTGTGGGTGATTTGGGCTCTAATGAAGCATATTTGCATTGTACAATGCTCTGGTTATCCCACTTACTGAAATACTAGTTATGACAAAGAGGAACATTTGGCTGATCACACGTCATTCATCTCATCAATGCATATTATGTTTATCAAGGAACATGTTACATGATGACTTTTCTCGATTATATTGAATACCAAGACTTCACAATATTCCATATAGAGGAAATAATACTACAGGTGCTTATTCTTTTTGAAGAAAGTAATTGTTTATAAATATGGCTAACATTTTGACTGCTGTCAGAGAGGGAATACAATCATATTGGAACAAGGTATATTGACGTAGTAGTTTCAATCAAATGTGGATACTGAAATACTGGATCTTCTGGATAATTGTAATTATCGTTCTATTTCAGAAATGTAGTCTGTCCAAACATGTGTCTTTTCTACGCTTTACTGACCATTCTCCGTGGGAATGTATAAAGACGTTTCAAAATATCACTAACAACGCGGTTATCTCCAAAATGGTAAGAAACGTTACAAATTAATAATAATACATATATCAAAATATTGTGTAATATTTAGTTGTTTCAATAAAATGCATTTTTATTATTGTTAAGAAGAACATCCCATTTGAATTAATGTAGCTATTTAGAAATACGGTGTTTCAGATCAGGTTCAATGAATGAATGCTCCCAATCTTTACCTATTACAGTCTTGAGCAATACACATTGGAAAATATTGCGTAATTAGCAGTTGTTTCAATAATATGTATTCATATTCCTGTTCAGTAAAAAATACACAACCCATTCTAATTTGCGTAGCTATTTAAAAATACGAAGTTTGAAAGTGGGTTCAATTAATGCATACCCTCAATCTTTACCTGTTACAATTTACTTGTATGTTTGATTAGAATTAAAAATGTTATTTAACTTTATCGTGGAATTTGAATATTTTGCGCATATTGTTCTTAAGCAACTTTAATTATAGATATACATGTATTGTAAGTCATAGAATGTCCAAACAATTATAAGATTTTTTTCAACTAATCAAACTTCGTAATGCTGTTGAATGTGTCTGATTTGATTGATGTGATTGTATATTGGAATATAAATAACTGTCAAATAAAAAATATACATCAATACTTGAAACTGTGATATTCTATGCAGTTGCATTTCAACGTAACATATTGAATAATACGCTTTTAGTAAGTCTTCAACCATTCATGATTTGATTGATAACATGAATAACAACATATACCACACCATCAGAAAAGCTGTTATGTTTAATGGTAAAATAGTAGACATACGTGCAACATTACCTCAAACACATATATGTACATGGAATCTGATTATATTGTGTTTGTGTTAGAATCGGGTGCACTAACACACACATTTTGATAACGTTTTTTGTTTCATTTCTTTCAATAACATGCATTCATATTCCTGTTCAGAAAATATACACAACGAATACTAATTTATGTAGCTATTTACAAATAGAGTGTTTAAAGGCGGGTTCAATTAATAAATTTTCTCCAACTTTATCTGTCGCATTGTACTTGTATGTTTGATTAGAATGATAAATGTTCTTTAATATTATTTTGGAAATTGAATATTTTGCGTTATTTTTTTTAAACAACATAAATAATAGATATACATAGAATGTATTAGAATCGGGTGCACTAACACACACATTTGGACAACGATTTTTGCATCATTTGTTTCAATATAATGTATTCATATTCCTGTTCAGAAAAAAATACACAACCCAGTATAATTAGCGTAGCTATTTAAACAAAAACTTTCAAAGCGGGTTCAATTAATGCATACCATCACCCTTTACCTGTTATACTGTACTTGTATGTTTGATTAGAATTATAAAAGTTATTTTATTTTGTCGTGGAATTTAAATATTTTGCGTATGTTGTTCTTAAACAATATAGAATGTCAACAACAACAAAAGACAACATTCACAAAGTTTCGTAATGTTGTTTGATGCGATTTTATTGGAATACAAATAACCGTCAAATAAAAAATATACATCAATACTGCAAACTTTGATAATCTGTGTAGTTGTATTTCAACGTAATATATTGAATAAAGTATAATATATTTTTAGTAATTCATTAACCATTCATGATTTGATTGATAATATTAATAACTAATGCTACGAAATCTTTTTTCTAGAATATTCTAGTAACAGAAAGATACAACCAACAATCAATTAAGTTTCTATTCTTTGATATAACAGCAAAATTTACTTAATACTATTATACTATTACAAATATCAAATTAATAAATTAATAACTGGTCTTTTTGTCAATGTTCAAATTTAAATTCCTTTAGAATAAATGTTATTGTCCTTTCCAGTATATTAGTTCGATCCTTTTCTATGAAAAATAATTCTTGTTGAATTAAAATATCTTTTAGTTCTAATCCTGAAAGTTTCCAAATATTGGCCGATGAAATTGTTAATGGTTCAATGTTCAAGTCACGTGATTTACTAAGAAGAGATTGAAGATACCAAAGGGGCAATCAGTATCCGACAACACAATGGCCAAAAAGAAAAATGTACAAAAGGAAATACATATCAATCTAAAGTTCGAGTAACACGAATCCCACTAAAGACTGGGGTGAATCCTGGTGCTCCAGAAGGGCCAGCAGATTCAGCTCCACTAGTGGTACGCGTCGTGTTAATGTAGTTACAAACCTGATAATAAGTCGTGAATGCAGAAAGTACCAGGAGGTGTTTACGACAAATGGAACATATCGGTGGTAACTGTGACACATATATTCCATAAATGTCAACCAAGTCATGGTTGCAACCGTAACATTTTCGAAGTGATGACTTCAACTTTACCAAAAGGAACTATTGTTTCAGTAGCTTCCTTGTTAGCAGCATCCTCTATCAAGATCATCCTAATAGAAGCCACAAACTCTGGAATATCGCATCATCTGAGAGATATATACTCCATATGCCGGTGCTGCTGGAATGTTGCAACATATAAATGGAAAGTTCACAATGGGAATATTGAAATCATCTCTTTTGTCGTAAAGTTTTATTCTTAACCGCCCCTTACTGTCGATTTCGAGGTGTAGGTCAAGATATAAAGTAGACCTATCTGTATCTGTGGCATCCTTTATTTCAGGTTCAATGGGATAGATGCGATCAACAAATGATTGAGTGAAAGGACATCATCTTTATAGCGGAACATGAAAGTAAAAGATCGGACTAGCTTCTTTTTGATTTACTAAGTAAAGATATCTAAATAAAATGCTGTAGATTCCAGCTATGATATACATTCTAAATTTTAGACTGACAGCTCTCGAAGTTGCTGCCTCTTATTTATTATTTCATGAAATTATCTAGAACTTTCCAAAAAATGCGAAGAAATATCTAGAACATATCAAAATTCAGTCAAAATTAAAAACTTGCAAACAACTTGACGTATTTTTGATAAACTATTTGCACTGATGATGTAATGTTCTCAACAACAAAAAAATATTCTAATGAACAAAGTAATTTATCATCTTCATTATATATACATAGCATCCTCTCTCTTGAAGAACAAGTTTGGATACAAACTTTTTGCCATAAATCTCTATTTTAATTCAACACAATATTATCCAACTCTAGAAAAAAACATTAGCTATGAAATTAACTTTACATTTTATATTTTTTATAATCAGATTGTATTCTTGCAACATTAAACCCCATCTCGTTATTTTGCACTTTCTTAATAAATGTGACGGTATTGTGATCAGTAAACACCACGAATGGATGAAATGTACATCAAAATGCTTCAAAGATAACAATAAGGCAAGTAATTTTTTTTCAATTGTGGATTATATTTTCTGATCTTTGTCAAAGTTTAAAGAAAAAATAGCAATTTGGCAGATCTATGCCATCTTTAACTTCTTGGAGCAAAACTGCACCAACACCTGCATCACTACCATCCTATGTTAGCTTTTATTCTTTCGAAAAGACGTGTGTTGTCACCTGACATATTTGGCTTTTCTTTCTTCTCGTAGGTGTATTCACAATATAATTTAAATCATTCAGTCTGGATTCAATTACATATTGCCAAATATATTTAGCTTGTAATGATTGACAATGTATAAGCAATAACACAATAACTTTATCATGGCATCCTTATCATACCACTGTTTCATTTTATCATGGCTTTGTTTCAAATTGTCATGTTCTATTTCACATGCTCTTGTAAACTTATGCCTAAGCTACTCCACATAATATAATATACAAATAACAGTATTTTCACAAAACCATTTTTCTTTCAGAGGTGACCTCCCACAGAGTGTCCACAAATAAGTTCAAAACCAGGACTAAAACCTAGAGATTCTTGAAAGGCTTCCCTTACAGCAAAGAGTAGCATGCAGATCCCATCATCCCAATCTTTTTGACTGTCTAAACAAAATGTTTTCATCATATTTTTTTAATGTTTGGTGTACTCTTTCCAAGGCTCATTGAGACTCAGGCGTTATGCATTAGATTTAAACTATTTTGTATTTAACTTAATCGATGCCTAACTTGTTGAAATACATGAGACATAAAATTGGATCCTCATTTCACTGAGTTGTTTTAGGAGACCCACAAAAATGGTTAGAGACTTAATTATAGTATTAGCTTTACTATTCCCAAGTGGAATCGGTATAGAAAAATGGGTGGAGGCGCACATTATAGTTAGTTAATATTTGTTTCCTTATTTAATCTTATGAAATGTCCTCACACAGTCAACAATGACCATACTGAAAGTCTATTCAAAAGCGGATACGAACCGGAGTGGAGCTACACGAATGTTTTGATTCGGTCTCCACATAGCTCGGCTGATGTTACAAGATCAACAGGTTTTGGCTACGGCTCGTCTTATATTCGGCTATTAAAAATGGGCCAATATCCCATTGTATATATCGTTAACACCCAAGTGTTCAGTCATTGACGAATCATGAGCCAGGCTCACAACTGCTTTCCTGTATTCTTCCTGTACCATTTTCCGGCAGATCACTTTACATTCATCTTACACAGTCGCATCTGGCGGTCTCCATTTTCTCTTCAATACTTAGTCTTTCATGAAATAGCAAACCTTAACATTCTCTGCTTCCTCTACTGAGAATGACTTAGAACCAGGTAGTACGAGCTATTCCTTCTGCGCACTGATAAGTTGTTCCCTAGTGAGAAGGTCATTACTGACATATCTTATTGTTGGCTTCATAACAGGACCATCACTCATTGACCTTTGGTCCAAGTTGGGATGCTTAGTCCTCATCTGTACCTAGGCAGATTTGTGTTCCTTGTCTATGAAATAATGAGACATATCGCCATCGCTATGCAACAAGTGATCGTTGACATCAACCAAGAAAATTTTATTTTGATTCAACAACACTTGTTTCTATGGTACCAACTTGCAATAAAGTTTCCCCTTCTTCCGGAGGCTTTTTCATGGCTAAAGTTACAGCGCATTATGTATAATCCCCTGTATTTGTTTAATTCATTCTCTTAATAACTAGGCTCCTCGTAGATAATTGGAACCATTATAGCTTTGTCACCGGTCATATCGATACCAAATAACAAAGAAATATCATCAAAAGGAAGTGTAGGTCGTACCCCAACTACAACCTGTCTCGAAACAAAGTCTGATTTTAAATTAATGTGATGGAGTGGAACACTATGAAAACATGGGTCTACCCCCTGTCACAACACATTTGCACCAGCCGTAGTATTCCCCGCTAAAGGTATGCTGATTTCTAACAATAAAGGTTAAAGGCAAAGGGTTTGAGTATTGTTTTACTCGATAAAGATAAGTGAATAATATGGGAAAAGCATATTTTTGACGCCAAGTGCGTCACCGTTTATCTGTAACCACAGGTAAATTGATGGTTCATTGTCGCAGCTTAACATGATTATCTCCTCTTGGCAAGCGAAGACTGTGAGGTCATTCGGTTCTTATCAGTTTGCTGCGCCTACGAGAATAGCATATATTCTCTATATTCTGAAAATGAAAGTGACCAAAGTGATATCACAGGCATCGATTCAACATAGAAAATAATACATTAACAACATATAAATAAAAAAAGAAAAAAATATTTAATTTGAAATAAAGAATATTTAAAAAAAAATACTTTTGTACTCTAGCTGTTTACTTACATTTAGACAATATTCGCCAGGGAATTTATGAATAGGCTTCTCTCAAAAAATATTGTATTAGAAATATGAATGATAAATACTAGTAACTCTGGTTATTTGTACATGAACTATTACCTTCACATTTCCTCCCTTTAATTCATTTTTACATAAAATATATTACTGATGACTTGTTAGCAATCGTTGAATAGAGAACAGCGAAATGTGGAATTCATGTCCGTGACACTAAGTTATTATAGCTTTCATTTACCTTGGTCGTAATTTGCAAAATTCACTTAAGGGGCTCGCCCTATAAAGTGTAATTTTACACTTTTCCGAGAGAAACAAAATTCAATGAAAGTTAAATCATTTTCATAATATATATTTACCAACTACCATTAACCTTCAAAATAAATAATACGAGTCCCCAAAAGTAATTGATCCCTATACTTCTTTATTGTACGTTAGGGTCCCCACTACCTATATCCACGATTCATATCATAAGAAAACAACATTAACCATAGAAAATGATGCGAGTTCCTCAAGGTAAATGATTCTTATAATGCCTTGGTGTACTTCAGAGATTCACCACCATATATACCTGGTTCACATTATAAGACAACAACATTCATTAAAATAAATAATGTGATTTCCCTAAAGTACCTATTACATATCGTGAGACAACAAAGCCAAGTTTCGTAGAACAAAAATGATAAATCATATGGTGAGTGTCTGGTTTTTGTTTTTCAGGATATGTAGAGCCCCTGAAAGTACATGAAGGCCTGCACATTTTACCCAATCTACAAAAGAAATCGTTGTACCGTATACAACAATTGACGACAAACCACACTGTACGACAATGTACATGTATCCCAGATGCGGATCCAGACTTTTCCATCAAGCGGGCCGTTTTATTTCAGAAACCATTTATTTGTTTTAAAATATCAAAAGATACTGAGACGTAATTCAAAGCGAAAATTACAAGACATGGTAAAAAGAAAAATGACAAGGACGAAACTGGAAATGTTCTGTTAAATCTAATATGTTTTCACCTGTCTATAACCTAGCACGAAAATGGGAACCCTCCCTCACTCTGGCCGCATATGTGTCTCTTGGGGGATGGCCATTTGATTCTGAGAGGGATCTGGAATTTGCTGTTGAGAAATAAATATTCTGGCCAGGTCATGAGCAAACATAAAATAAATATCCTGTCATGCAACGAAACAAAACAAAATACAGCATATATAGACGACTTGATAATAAATGAAGAAAACATATAAAGCATATCGCTCGTAACCATCAGAGCCAAAGAGGTTTTATTCAGAATTTCTGCGTAAATACATTCGGGATTTTGCCATTGTGTTTTCCTTGCTAACTAAGCCAATGACCATTTTTTTACACGAATTTTCCAATACATATGGTTGTCTATTTAGGATAAAAAACAAAAGAGCCACGTATTAGCCAGCAAGATATGCTTGCAGCTAGGGGCGATGTAACCCAATTTCGACATCGAAAGGTGCGCTAGGAGGGGACAATAATGTTTTCAAAGTAGATACTGACTGTTTTCTGACAGAAAAAAAAGGATGCAATTGTTCCACCTCTCCTTTGTATAAACCAAGTGTACATCTCCGCTTTGAAATCTGAACGTCTACCTCTTTTTGGTATACATTGATAATATTTACGGTCTACATTTGAAAGAACAGATACAGATTTTAAGTCAGAATTGAAAATGATTGGAATTTTGTTTACAAGATTGTATACCAAAGCGCGTCATGGCGTGGCAATAGCAGTTTGATATTTCACATTTATTAAGAAGACAGACCTAAAATATATATGGAAGATGAACCCACGAGAGCATATCCTAGAGCCATATTATTTATTTTTTTCATCTTAGTATATTTTTACAAGCGAAATTGCTTATCTAGTATACTTAGAAAAGTCATGAACGAGGAAAGGCCCGGTAAGTGTTTGTGACACAGATATTCCATAACATCAACCAAGTCGTGGTTGCGACCGTAAAACTTTCGACCAATGTCCACCCGCCCAACCGTTTTGCACACAAACAAAGAATACGGTACGATTATCTTTGTCCCCATGAAAAAGAGGAAATTACACGAACAACGTCACGACAGGATATTTGTTAAAGGGGAATAACCATGATTGATATTTCCTGCGTTTTATACAGGTACGTTTACCTGACGATTTCGGGCAAACCTCTTAAGAAAATTGAAAATTATTACGATTTTCTATCAAGGCATTAAAATCACTATCTAAAAAGGTGCAAATCTGAAAAAGTTATGAGCTTTGCATTTCACCTTTACAGTTTGGGAAGCTCTCGTATCACGAAATAGCTTACTTAATAGCTTAATGGATTGTAGACTGGTTTTAGCACCTATCAGTGATACAAATCCCTTAGTTATAAAGGGCTTATAATTCCCCATAATATCAAACTGAGATTTTGAAGACCTTAAATTTGCTTTTCAAATTACAATGGGCATGAGAGGGTCTTTTAAAGCATTGCATGATATAGGACCTTGCGGTGTACTCTAATCGTTTCTTTTAAGAACATTCTGAAAGAATGTGTCCTTTTTCTTACAGTAGGAACAATATTTAGGTGATTCCCTTTATTTATTTCGGGAGGTCTGTAACTATTTCTATTTTTTCTCCCAAGAACCTGATTTTGGTTGATCAAAATGGTTATAAGAAGGGGGTCTATTCTGAAAAAAATTCAAATTCAGAACACTTCCAGCTCTTTTATTTTTCAAAAACATTAATGTATGCGTCAGTGGATAATCATCTGCCATAGTGCTGGTTTCTACTAAGCTGGAAACGCTATGCATATCTATATATTTCTTAATATCTGAATGAATACATTGTTTAAATTCTCCAATAATAATTTCTTTGCCTTATTTAATCAAAATGTGTAGTTACTACGTTAGAAGTGAGCCACTTTTCAAACAAAAGTTATTTTTCACGGGCAAAATCAAGTTCAAGTTCCTTCATTTTCAATTGCATTTGCATTTCTCCAATTCTTCTTTTTTCATCCATGTTTTCCTTTTCTATTTCTTTAAGTCTGATTTTTTCTTCAATTTATTTTAATTTTATTTTTTCTTGCATTTCAATTTCTCTCATTTTTACAGTATCAACCCAAAAATTGCTAACCAATTCCAAATCATCTTCACCCACAATCTCCCCATCAACAATACTGTTACGGATTTCAAATTTTAACATGGTAGTTTTAATCTCAAAATTCAACTATTTGAATAGGAGTAACAATTCTGATTTTTTAGTGCCTCAAGCGCCCCCTCTTTGAATCTGACATAAATTATTCTGCTGTAAATAGCATTTTGATTGTTGGTTGTAATAAATATATAATTCAATAAAATATAGATTTCTATATATCATATATTTTTAATAATCTTCTCTTACAAATATTCGTCCTCGCGGAAGAACCCTCCATTACTGTTAAGTGATTTGTTTTTCTAGTGTGTTTTAGTAACAGAAAGATACAACCAGCAATCAAGTTTCTATTCTTTAATATAACAAAAAAATACTTAAGACTATTATACAATTACAAATATCAAATTAATAAACTGCCTCTTCAAATTCAAATTCCTTTATATAAAATTATCTTGTCCTTTCTGGTATATTAGTTCGATTCTTTCCTTTGGAAATGAATTATAGCTGAATTAAAATATCCCTCAGTTCTAATCCTGAAAGTTTTCAAACATTGGCCGGTGAAATTATTAATAGTTCAGTGTTCATGTTACCCGACTTAACTAAGTAAATATATACAAGTGCAATGCTATAGATTCCAGATATCATATAAATCCTAAATCCGGGACTGACAGCTCTCGGGGTTACTGCGCTTTGCATACTATTTCATGAAATTCCATAGAACATTAACACAAATGTAACATTGTTTACATATATAAACAATATGTAGAAATGACTAGATTATATCAAAATTCAAAATTCAAAACTTGAAAACAACTTGACCTATTTTTGATCACCTATTTGCACTGATGATGTAATGTTATAAACAACAACAAAATATACTAATGAAAAAAGTAATAGCTTATATCTATCATTAATACAAAACACTAAATATACCAGACCATCAGTACAGCTGCCATGTCTAATGGTATAATCGTAGACACATGTGCAAAGGAGCTACCTCTAACACGTATGTACATGAACTATAATTTCATTACAAACACACACACATTTGTCTAAAATGCTTGTCATCAAACATCATCAATTGATTATAACGTAAGCTTAAATTTGGGAATCAAGGATATCATAGCAAATCGGGCATAGTAAACAGTAAGTGATTTGGGCTCTAATGAAATAACCTGTATTTGCGTAATACTCTGGTAATCCTACTTACCAAAATACTAGCTATGAGAAAGAGGAACTTTTGGCTGATCACAAGTCATTGAATAATTTGTTTAACAGGGAACCAGATGACTTTTCTAGTTTATATTGAATACCAAAACTTCACAAGAATCCATATAGAGAAAATAATATTACAAGTACTTCTACTTTTTCAAGAGAGTAAATAGCAAATAGTTCATGGCACTGAGGGTCACATGGCAGTATATGGACCGCTCGGTCACCAAACAAGTATTATATGGACCGAAGCTTCTGTCATATGACCCAAAGTGACTTGAACTATTTGCTATATTATATTTTTTTCTAAGATAATGCAGGTACCTGGCCGGTGCATATACGAAAATTGTGACCGGCTGCGGTAAGTAAGAAAAGAGGAAATACAATCATACTGGGACAAAGTATATTCATGTAGTATTTATTTTTTTAATTTAATGAGAAATGAAATAATATAGTTGTAATTTAATCTAAACAAACATAATTGGTGAAATATCGCTTTCTATATTTCGTTAAACTGTATTTAAAATAGAGAAAATGACAAAATTAATGAGAAATGAAATAATATATCTGTTGTAATTTGATTTTAAAAAGTAATTAATAAGTGAAATATCACATGAAATATTTACTTAAACTGTTTATAATCTGTTCAGAATGCTCAATCAATATTCAGAATATTCAGTAATGTGCAGACTCTGTTCAGTCAATGTTCAGAATGTTCAGAATCTGGTCAGAATTTACTGTAAAGTTCAGAATGTTCAGAATCTGGTCAGAATTTACTGTAAAGTTCATAATGTTCAGAATCTGCTTAGACAATGCTAAGAATGTTCAGCAATGCTCACACTCTTTTCAGATTGTTCAGTAATGTTTAGACTCTGTTCAGAATATCTAGCACAAAGACTGGTCTGTGCATAATTTCTTGACTTTGTAGTGTATTTCGAAATACGGTGCTTCCAATCAGGTTCAATGAATGAATGCTCCCAATCTTTACCTATTACAGTCTTGAGCAATGCAAATAACAATATATTGCGCAATTTGAAGCTTGGAGTTTGCTTTCAATAAAATGTTTTCAAATTCCTGTTCAGAAAAAATACACAACCCATTCTAATTAGTGTAGGTATTTAGAAACACTGTGTTTCAAAGCGGGTTCAATTAATGCATACCCTCAATCTCTACCTGTTACGCGCTACCTGTATGTTTGATTAGAATTATAAAAGTTATTTTATTTTGGAATCTGAATATTTTGTGTAAATTGTTCTTAAGCAACATAAACTATAAACATGCATGTATTATAAGTCATAGAATGTCAAAAAAAATAAGAATATTGACGACCGATAAAGATTCGTAATGTTGTTGAACGTGTCTGATTTGATTGATGTGATTTTATATTGGAATGCGAATAACTGTCAAATAAAAAATATATACATCAATACTACAAACTTTGATACTCTATGTAATTGTATTTCAACGTACCATAATGAACAAAGTATGATAATTGTTTAGTAAGTCATCAACCAATCATGATTTGATAGATAACATAAATACCTATTGCTACGAAAAGTTGTTTCTAGAATATTCTAGTAACAGAACGATACAACCAACAATCAATTAGGTTTCTATACTTTAATATAACAACCACATTTACTGCATACTATTATACAATTACACATATCACATTAATGAATTATTACTGGCCTCTTTGCCAACGTTCAAACTTAAATTCCTTTAGAATAAATGTGTTTATCCTTTCTGGTATATTACTGTGATTCTTTTCTATGAACATTTATTATTGTTCTATTAAAATATCTTTTAATTCTAATACTGAAAGTTTCCACATATTGACCGATGAAATTGTTAATAGTTCAATGACTTTACTAATAAGAGTTTGAAGATACAAAGGGGGCAATCCAAATCGCATATCAAAGAACAGACAACACACTGTCGGAAAGAAAAAGTACAAAAGGAAAAACAACGATCTACAAAACTTATATATAAAGCTAAAGGTCGAGTAACACGAGTCCCACTAAAGACTGGGATGATCTCAGGTGCTTCAGACTGGTCTGTAGATCCTGCTCCACTAGTGGTACCGTCGTGTCAATCTAGTTAAAACCCCGAAAATAAGTCGTTAATGAGGTAAGGCCCGAGTAGTCCTTTCGATAAGTGGAACATATCGGTGGTCATTGTTACACAGATATTCCATAGCTGTCAACCAAGTCATGCTGGCGACCGTCACATTTTCGAAGTCATGACTCCATCGTTACCAAATGGAACCATTGTTTCAGTAACTTCCGTGTTAGCAGCATCCTCTATCAAGGACATCCTGGTAGGAGCCACAAGCTCTGGAATATCGTATCATCTGAGTAATATATATGCCATATGCTGCTGCTGGAAAGGTGCTACGCATAATTCGAAAGTTCACAATGGGAATATTGAAATCATCTCTTTTGTCGTAAAGTTTAGTTCTTAACCGCCCCTCAGTGTCGATTTCGAGGTGTAGGTCAAGATAGGGAGTAGACATATCTGTATCTGTGGTATCCTTTTTTTCAGGCTTAATGGGATAGATGCGATCAACAAAATTATTTAATAAAAGGACATCATCTGTATAGAGGAACATGCAATTAAAGGATCGGGTTAGCTTCTTTTCATTTTACTAAGTAAAGATATCTAAATAAAATGCAATAGATTCCATTAATAATATAATTCCTAAATTTTAGACTGACAGCTGTCGAAGTTCCTGCGTCTTATTGACTATTTCATGAAAATATCTAGAACTTTCCAAAAAATGTGTAGAAATATCTAGAACATATCAAAAGTAAAAACTTGTAAACAACTTTATGTATTTTTTATAAACTATTTGCACTGATGATGTAATGTTCTTAACAACAACAAATATTATAATGAACAAAGTAATATCTCATATTCATTATATATACATAGCATCTCCTCTCTTGAAGAAAAAGCTTGGATGCAATCTTTTTACAATAAATCTCTACTTCAATTCATCACAATATTATCCAACTCTAGACAAAACATTAGCTATGAAATTATCTTTACATATAATATGTTTTATAATCAGATTGTATTCTTGCAACATTAATCCCCATCTCGTTAATCTGTGATTTGTATTTTGCATGTTCCTAATAAATGTGACGGTATTGTGATCTTATACCACGAATGGATGAAATGTATATCATAATTGCTTCAAAGATAAAAATAAGTCAAGTCATTTTTTCTCAATTGTGGATTATTTTTTTTGATCTTTGTAAATGTTTTAAGAAAAAGTAGCAATTCAGCAGATCTATGTCATCTTTACCTTCTTGGAACAAAACTGCACAAACACCTACACCACTAGCATCCACTGTTAGCTTTTATTCTTTCGAGAAGCCTTGTGTTATCACTTGACATATTTGTCTTTTCTTTCTGTTCGTATGTGTATTCAAAATATAATATAAATTAAGTCAGTCAGTCTGGATTCAATTACATATGGCCAACAATATTTAGCTTGTAATGAATGACAATGAATAAGCAATACCACAATAACTTTGTTTTCATACTAGTGTTTCATTTTATCTTGGCTTTGTTTCAAATTGTCATGTTCTATTTCACATGCTCTTGTAAACTTATGCCTAAAATACTCCACATAATATAATATACTAATAACAGTGTTTTCACAAAGCCATTTTTCTTTCAAAAGGGCCCTCTCACGGAGTGTCCAAAAACAAGTTCAAAAGGACTAAAACCTAGAGATTCCTGAAAGGCTTCCCTTACAGCAAACAGTAGCATGCAGATCCCATCATCCCTATATTTTTGACTGTCTAGGCAAAATGTTTTCATCATATTTGTTTAAGGTCTGGTGTATTCTTTCCAACGTTCCTTGAGACTCAGGGCGTTATGCATTAGAGTTAAACAGTTTTGTATTTAATTTAATTGATGCATAACTTGCTGAAATAAATGGGACATACAATTGGATCCTCATTTGACTGAGTTGTTTTAGGAAGACCCACAAAAGTAAATACAAAATAGTTAGAGCCTTAATTATAGTATTAGCCTTAATATTCCTAAGTTGAATGGCTATAGAAAAACGGATGGTTATTCATATATTTCCTTATTTAGTCTTAGGAAGTGGCCTCACACAGTCAACAATAACCCTACTGGAAGATTATTCAAAAGAGGGTATGGGCCTGACTCGAGCTACACGAATGTTTTGATTCGGCTTCCACATAACTCGGAAGATGCTACAAGATCAACAGTCCTTGGCTACGTCTCGTCTTATATTCGGCCAGTAAAAATGGGCCAATATCCCGTTGGAGGTTTTGTTAATACCATTGACGAATCATGAGCCAGGCTCACAACTGCTTTCCTGTATTCTTCCTGTACCACTAACTGGCAGATCATTTTATATTCATCTTACACAGTCACATCTGGCGGTCGCCATTTTCTCATCAATGCTTAGTCTTTCATGAAATAGCAAACATTAACATTCTCTGCTTCCTCTACTGAAAATGACTTAATACAAGGTAGTACGAGCTCTTCCTTTTGCGCACTGATAAGTTGTTCCCAAATGAGAAGGTCATTACTGACATATCTTATTGTTTGCTTCTTAACAGGACCATCACTCGTGGACTGTTTCAAGATGGGATATTTAGTCCTCATCTGTATCTAAACGGGATTTTTGTTCCTTGTCTATGAAATAACGAGACATATCGCCATCGCTATGCAACAAGTGATCGTTGACTTCAGCCAAAAGAATGTGTCTTTTGATTCAACATCAATAGTTTCTATGGTACCAGCTTGCAATAAAGTATTCTCTTCTTCCAGAGTCTTTTTCATGAATTTGGTTACAGAACATGCAGGGAAAATCCTTATATTTCTTTAATTCATTCTCTTCATAACTAGGGTCCTCGGATATTATTGGGGCCATTATAACTTTGTCACCGGCCATATCGATATCAAATAACAAAGAAATATCCTCCACAGGAAGTGTAGGTCCTACCCCAACTACAACCTGTCCCGAAACAAAGCTTGATTTTAATTTAATGTGATGGAGTGGAACACTATGAAAACCTGGGTCAACCCCCTGTAACAACACATTTACACCATGCGAAGTATTCCTCGATAAAGGTATGCTGTTTTCTAACATTAAAGGTGGAAGTCAAAGGTTTTGAGTATTTGATTTTATTGTTTTACTCGGTGAAGATACATGAATAATGCAGAAAAAGCAAATTTGTCACCGTTTATCTATAAACACAGGTAAATTTACGGTTTATTGTCGCAGCTTAACATGATTATCTGCTCTTATTAAGCCAATACTGTGGGGTCATTTGGTTTTTAACAGTTTGCTGCCCCTACGAGGATAACATAGCTTCTCCATAGTATGATGATAACAGTGACGAAAATGACATCACAGGCATCGATTCAACATAGAACATACTACATTAAAAACAAATAAATTAGGAAAAACATTTAATTTGAAATAAAAAAAAATTTAAATAATACATGCCGAACTTTTGTACTCTTGCTGTTTACTTACATTTAGACAATATTCACCAGGGAATTTATACATAGGTTTCTCTCAAAAAATAGTGTGTAAGAAATATGAATAATAAAAACTAGTAACTCTGGTTATTTGTACATGAACTATTATCTTCACATTTTCTTCCCTTTAATGTTTTTTTTACATAAAATGTATTAATTATGTCTTGTAAGTAATCGATTATTAGAGAACAGTGAGATGTGGAATTCATGTCCGTGACACTAAGTTATTAGAGCTTTCATTTACCTTAGTCGTAATTTACAAAGTTTATTTTTAGGGGCTCGCCCAATAAAGTGCCATTTTGCACCTTTCCGAGAGAAGTAAAATTCAATTAAGGTTAGATCAATTTGATAATATATATCTACGATTTTAAGGGACCCACTACCATTAACAATAACAAAATAATACGAGTCCCCAAAAGTAAATTATCCCTATAATGCCTTAGTGTACTTTAGGGAACCCACTACCTACATCTACGATTCGTATCATAAAACAACAACATTAACCATAGAGAATGATGCGAGTCCCCTAAAGTAAATGATTCATATAGTGCCTTTGTGTACTTTAGGGGACCCACTACCATATATAGATGGTTCATATCATAAGGCAACAACATTAGCTATAGAAAATAATGTGAGTCCCATAGAGTACATAATAAATATTGTGAGACAACACACCTAAGTCTCATAGAACAAAAATGGTACTTTATATGGTGAGTGTCAGGCTTTTTTTGAAGATATGCAGAGCCACCTAAAGTACATGAAAATCTGACACACTTATTCACTTAAACAGAACATTTTACACAATCTACAACATAAATCGTTGCTTCGTATTCAACAATTGACGATGACCCACAATGTACATCAATGTACATGTATCTCAGAGGAGGATCCGTAATGGAGGCCGTTTTCGTTCAGACACCATTTTTTTCACAAATATCTAAAGATACCGACGCGTAGTTTAAAGCGAAATTTACAAGACATGGTTAAAAGAAAAATAACAAGGACGAAACTGGAAATATTCTGTTAAATTTAATATGTTTTTAACCCGTCTATAACCTAGCACAAAAAAGGGGAATAGTCTGCCCAGATCATGAGCAAAAATAAAATAAATATGATGTCACGCAACGAAACAAAGCGAACAATAGCATATGTAGAAGACTTGATAATAAATTAAAAATATATATATGAAATGTCGCTCGTAAACATCAGAGCCATGGAGGTCTTATTCAGAATTTCTGCGTAAATAAATTCGGCGTTTTGCCATTGTGTTATCCTTGCTAGCTAAGACAATTGCCAATTTTTTTACACGAATACACCAATAACTTATATGGTCTATTTAGCATAAAAAAAACGAACAACGTGTTAGACAGCAAAATATATTTGCAGCTCTAGACGATATAACCAACTTTCGACATCGAGAGGTGCGTTGGGAGGGGCTAATAATGATTTCAAAGCATCAAATTACTATTTTCTGAGGAAAAAAGTGCGATGCGATCGTGCCAACACTCCGCTTTGAAATCTGAAAGCCTACCTCTTTTTTGGTATACATTGATAATATTTACGTTCTACATTTGAAAGGACAGACACAAATATTGAGTCAGAATTGAAATTGATTTAAAATTTATTCACACGGGTTTATACCAAAATGAACTATGGCACGGCAATGACTATAATAATTCACATTTGCAAAGAAGACAGACCAATAATATATATGCACGATGAACCCACGGGAGAATATCCTAGAACCACGGTATTTATTCTTTCATTTTAGTTTATTTTAACAGGTGAATTTTTTTAATTAGTATTCATATGTCATGAACGAAGAAAGGACCGGGAGTGCTTGGGACAAGTGGAAGACATCCGCGGTCATTTATGACACAGATATTCCATAGCGGTCAACCAAGTCGTGGTTGCCCACCGTAAAACTTTCGAAGTGATGACCAATGTCCATCAGCCCAACCGTTTTGGACACAAACAAATAATATGGTATGATTATCTTTTTCCCCAGAAAAAAGAGGAAATGACACAAACGACGTCAGGACAGACGATTTTTAAAGGGGAATAACCATGAATGATATTTCTCGCGGTTTTAAACAGGTAAGTTTACCTGACGATTTCGCACAACAGTCTTGAGTAAATTGAAAATTACTACCATGTTATATCAAGGTACTAAAATCACTATCTGAAAATGTGCAAATCTGAAAAAAAAAGTTATGACCTTTGCATTTCACCTTAAAGTGCTCGTTTGGTGTAATGGACATTCCATTATATAATGAGTTGAATCTTTAAATAAGGAACCACATTGTCATTTAGAGTCATTTGTAATGTTTATGTGAAATGAATCAGAATTCAATGAGCTGCATTGATGTCGTAGACTAGCATGAGTCATTTTTAGCTTTCTGGACCATTCACCATAATATTCCGGAGATTTAATAGTATTTTATTTAATCCTAGATTTAAACATGATACCTTTAGGCTATTTATAATATTTAAATCTAAATTTATCCATGACGAAACAGTGGATGGCATACAAAATGTCGTGGACATTATGAGTTTACTTTAAGGTGTTGCATAATTAACTTCGTTTTGGAGATTGTGATCACTGATATTTTATTCTGTAGGAGGTAGACCATTACCCAAATATTGAGGATATAGTGTATTAAGCATTTTGTAAAATGTTGTCAGCTTGCGATATTTACGCCTAGAAGACAAATATTCCCACCTTGTTTCATAGGAAAGATAATCTCTACTTGCAAATTGTGTTCGACCAAAACATCGCAAGCATATTCTAATTTTGTCCTTATGAAAGTAAGACATATATTTGATAGAGTATGCTTGCAAAGAGTACACTTTAGTTTTCTGAGAATATTAACTTGTTTGAAAGTACAGCTGCTATATATAATGGTAAAATCGTAGACACAGGTGCAAAGGTGTTACCTCTTATATATATGTACGTGATCTCTAATTCAATTTTTGATTGTAATAAAATTGGATTAAAAAACACGCACACATTTGTCTAACATAATTGGCATCAAACATCACATAAATTGATCATACCGTTAACATATTGTTCGGTATCAATTCTATCATAGTAAAACCTGCATCATAAACAGTGGTTGGTTTGGGCTCTAATGAAGCAACTTTCCATTGCATAATGCTTTGGTAATCCTACTTACTGAAATACTAGCTATTGCAAAGAGGAACATTTGGCTGATCACAAGTCATTCATCTCATCATTGAATATTATGCTTAACAAGGAACATGATGACTTTTCTCCTTTATATTGAATACCAAAACTTATAAGAATCCATATAGAGGAAATAATACTACAGGTGCTTATTCTTTTTGAAGAAAGTATTTTTTCATAAATATATCTAACATTTTGAGTGCTGTCAAAGAGGGAACACAATCATATTGGGATAAAGTCTATTCACGTAGTAGTTTCAATCACATGTGAATACTGAAATATTGGATCTTCTAGATAATTGTAATTATCGATCTATTTCAGAAATTTCGTCTCTCTTTTCTACACTTTACTGCCCATTCACTGTGGAAATGTATAAAGACGTTTCAAAATATCATTAAGAACGCGGTTATCTTCAAAATGTTAAGAAACGCTACAAATTGATAGTAATACATATATCAAATTATTGTGTAATTTTGAGTTGTTTCAATACAATGTATTTATATTATTGTTAAAAAGAACATCCCATTTGAATACATGTAGCTATTTAGAAATACGGTGTTTCCAATCATATTCAATGAATGAATGCTCCCAATCTTTACCAATTACAGTCTTAAGGAATACGCACAGCAAAATATTGCATAATTTGGAGTTGTTTCAAAAAAATGTATTTATCTTCCTGTTCAGAACATATACACAACCCATTCTAATCAACATAGCAACTATTGTGTTTGAAAGCGGGTTCAATTAATGCATACCCTCAATATTTCCCTGTTACACTTTACTTGTATGTTTGATTATAATTATAAAAGTTACTTTATTTTGTCGTGGAATTTGAATAGTTTGCATATATCGTTCTTAAGCAACATGCACTATACATACATGAATACATGTGTTGTATGTCATAGTATTAATAAAAACAAATAAGAGGAATATTCACAATCGATAAAGCTTCGTAATGTAGTTGAACGTGTCTGATTTGATTGATGTGATTTTAATGGAATACAAATAACTGTCAAATAAAAAATATATATCAATACTTGAAACTTTGATTCTCTACGTAGTTGTATTTCAACGTAGCATATTGAAAAAAAGTATAATACGCTTTCAGTAAGTCTTCAACCATTCATGATTTGATTGATAATATGCATAACGAATGTTGCCACAACCTCAGAACAGCTCTGTCATATATAATGGTAACATAGTAGACACATCGGCAAAGTTACCCCAAGCACATATGTATATGGAATCTGAATATATCTTGATTGTGTTAGAAATGTGTGCACATTTGTCTAAAATAATTGTCATCAAACATCATAAATTGACTATGGATAAAACCTAAATCGGGGTAATACGTATATCATAGTAAAACCGGCAACGTTAGCAGTGGGTGATTTGCAGTCTAATGAAACAACTTTCCATTGCACAATGCTCTGGTAATCATACTTACTAAAATACTAACTATGGCAGAGAGGAACATTTGGCTGATCACAAGTCATTCATCTCATCATTGAATATTCTGTTTAACCAGGAAGAAGATGGCCTTTCTTGTTTATATTGGATATTAAAACTTCATAATAATCTATATAGATAACTGTTTGATATTTCACATTTGTAAAGAAGATAAACCCATAATATATATGAAAGACTCAGAAATAGGTCCGGTTCCACAAGCATGTCCGATTCCACAAACATCCCAGATTATATTATGACGTCAAATATCAACTTGAGAATCCAAAAACAAGCCTGATTCCATTGTGATGTCAAACTCTCCCAAACATGGCCGATTCGGTCCCACAAACGTGCCGGACTTTACAAAGAAACAATATTATCCTTCAATCTGATGCATGTTTACAATTCTCTCCGTGTTTCAGTAGTATTACTATTCTATAAAACCATAGATATAAGTGAGTAAAAAGTAGAATATTTAGGGAAAACCAAATCGTGTACGAATAGGATTGGGGTTAGTGTTAGGATTAGAGTTAGGGTCAGGGTTAAGGTTTGGGTTAGTGTTAAATATTATGTTATCAAAGTTGTCCCAGAAATTTGCAGGATTCGTGTTTTTCCTTTAAATGGTCCCATGTCCATGGAACATATCCGTTGTCATTTGTGACACAGATATGCCATAGCGGTCAACCAAGTCGTGGTTGCGACCGTACAACTTTCGAAGTGATGACCAGTGTCCACCCACCCAACCGTTTTGCACACAAAGAAAGAATATGGAATGATTATATTTGTCCCAATGAAAAAGAAGAAAAGACACAAACGATGTCACGACATGAAATTCTTAAAGGGGAATAACCATGATTTCACACAAACGTCTTGTCAAAATTGAAAATTATTTCGATTTTCTATTAAGGTACTAAAATCACTATCTAAAAATGTGTAAATATGAAAAAAACAATATGACCTTTGCATTTCACCTTTTAGGCTTGGAAAGCTCCCGTATCAGGCAATATTTTAATGAATTGTAGACTGGTTTTATAAACGGCTTATAATTCTCCACAATATCAAACTGACATTTTGGAAACCTTAAATTAGCATTTTCAATTACAATCGGAATGAGAGGGTCTTTTAAAGCATTACATGCTATAGAATCTTGCGATATACTCTCATTGTTTATTTCAAGAACATTCTGAAACAATCTGTCCTTTCTCTTACAATAGGAACACGATTTAGGTGATTCCCCTTTATTTATTTCTGGAGGTCTGTAGCTATTTTTATTTTTTCTCCCAAGAACCTGATTTTGGTTGATCAAAATTGTTATAAGAAGGATTCTATTCTGAACATAATTCAAATTCGGGACACTTCCAGCTCTTTTATTTTTCAAAAATATTAATTTATGGGTCAGTGCATATTCATCTGCCATATTGCTGGCTTTTACTAAACTAGAAACGTTACGTTCATCTATATATGTCTTAATATCTGAATGAATGCATTGTTTAAATTCTTCAATAAGAATTGCTTTGCCTTAATTAATCAAAATGTGTAGTTACTTCGGTAGAAGTGAGCTCCTTTTCAAACAAAAGTTCTTTTTCACATGACTTTATCATCCCGTTTTCTACAACTTCTACACTTTTGCCGACAAACCTCAGTAACCAATTCACATGCTTTCAAAATGGCTTCTTTCACTTCTTCATATTTTGAACTTGTTTCTCAGGCTTTGCTTGTCAGGGCATAGCAATTTTCTCAAAATGAACAAACTGTTTGTCCACATCTTTCTCCAAAAATAGGTGGAAGAAATCTGATGTACTTCACAACATCAAATTTATTTTGTACTTGAAGGTAACACCAAAGTCACTCTCTACTCTTTTTTCTTTTGAAAGCATGAATTGCTCAAGTTCAAGTTCTTTCATTTTTATTTGCATTTGCATTTCTTCAATTCTTCTTTCTTCTTCCATTTCTTCCATTTTCTATTTCTTTAAGTCTGAGTTTTTCTTCAACTTATTCTAATCTGATTTTTTCTTCCATTTCAATTTCTCTCATGTTTACTGTATCATCCCCAAAATTGTTAACCAATTACAAAACATCTTCACCCTAAATCTCCTTATCAACAATAATGTTACTGATTTCAAATTTTAACATGGTAGTCTTAACCTCAAATTTCAATTATTTGCATAGCAGTAACAATACTGATTGTTAGTCCCTCAAACGCCTCCCTCTTTGAATCTGACATAAATTCTTCTGCCTAATATACCATTTTGATTGTTGGTTGTAATAAATAAATAATAAAAGAAAATATAGATTTCAATAAATCATCTCTTTTTAATAATTTTCTCTGACAATTACAGTTACATAAAGTCTGTTTTTTCTAGAGTATTCTAGTAACAGAAAGGTACAACCAACAATCAACTAAGTTTCTATTCTTTAATATAATAAAAACATTTTCTTAATACTATTATCCAATTAAAAATAGCAAATGAATAAATTATAACTGGCCTGTGTCAATGTTCAAATTTATATTCCTTTAGATTAAATTATGTTGTCCTTTCTGGTATATTAGATCGATGCTTTCCTATGAAAGTGGATTATAGTTGAATTAAAATATTTTTCAGTTCTACTCTTGAAAGTTTCCAAATATTGGCCTTTGTAATTGTTAATAGTTTAATGTTCAAGTCACCCGACATCACTAAGTAAATATATCCAAGTGCAATGCTATATATTCCAGCTATCATGCACAATCTAAATTTTAGACTGACAGCTCTCCAAGTTGCTGCGTCTTACATAATATTTCATGAATTTATCTAGAACATTATCACATATCTTTTTCAAGAAAGTAATTGTTTATTAATATGTCTAACATTTTGAGTGATGTCATAACGGGACAAAGTCTATGCGCGTAGTAGTTTCAATCAAATATGGATACTGAAATACTGGATCTTCTGGATAATTGTAATTATCATTCTATTTCAGAAATTTCGTCTGTCTTTCTCTACCCTTTACTGACCATTCACCGTGGGAATGTATAAAGACGTTTCAAAATATCATTAAGAACGCGGTTATCTTCAAAATGGTAAGAAACTTTACAAATTGATAGCAATACATGTATCAAAATATTGTGTTATTTTGAGTTGTTTCAATAACATATATGCATATTATTGTTAAGAAGAACATCCCATTTCAATAAATGTAGCTATTTAGAAATACGGTGTTTCAAATCATGTTCAATGAATGAATACTCCCAATCTTTACCAATTACAGTCTTAAGTAATACACATACCAAAATATTGCGTTATTTGGAATTGTTTCAATAAAATGTATTCATATTCCTGTTCAGAACATATACACATCCCATTCTAATTAAAATAGCAAATATGGTGTTTGAAAGCGGATTCAATTAAAAAATCCCCGCACTCTTTACCTGTTACACTTTACTTGTATGTTTGATTAGAATTATGAAAGTTATTTTGTTTTGTCGTGGAATTTGAATAGTTTGTGTAAATTGTTCTTAAGCAACATTAATGATATATATACATGTGTTGTAAGTAAAAAAAAATTAAACAACAAATAAGAGGAATATTCACTACCGATAAAACTTCGTAATGTTGTTGAACGAGTCTGATTTGATTGATGTGGTTTAATTGGAATGCAAATAACTGTCAAATAAAAAAAATACATCACTACTTGAAACTTTGATACTCTATGTAGTTGTATTTCAACGTAGCATATTGAAAAACGTATAATACGCTTTCAGTAAGTCCTCAACCATTCATGATTTGATTGATAACATGAATAACTAAAGTTGCCACAACCTCATAACAGGTCTGTCATATATAATGGTAAAATAGTAGACACAATGGACAAGTTACATCAAGCACATATATGCATGGAATCTGAATATATTTTGATTGTGTTAGAAATGTGTGCACATGTGTCTAAGATAATTGTCATCAAACATCATCAATTGATTCTGGATAAAAAATAAATTTTGGTATCACGGCTATCATAGTAAAACCGACAACGTTAGCAGTGGGTGATATGGGCTCTAATGAAGCAACTTTTCATTGAACACTATTCTGGTAATCCTACATTCTAAAATACTAGCTATGGCAGAGAGAAGCATTGGGCTAATCAGAAGTCATTCATCTCATCATTAAATATGCTGCTTAACAAGGAACATGATGACTTTTATTGTTGATATTGAATAACAAAACTTCACAATAATCTATACAGAGGAAATAATACTACATGTGCTTATTTTTCTTCAAGAAAACATTTTGACTGCTTCAAAGACGGAATACAATCATCCTGGGATAAAGTCTATTCACGTAGTAGTTTCAATCGAATGCGTATACTGAACTACTGGATCATCTAGATAATTTTAATTATCGTTCTATTTCAGAAATTTAGTCTGTCCAAGCATGTGACTTTTCTACACTTTACCAATCATTCATCGTGGGAACGTATAAAGACGCTTAAAAATATCATTAATAACGCGGTTACCTTCAACATGGTAAGAACCGTTACGAAATTATTGTAATAGGTCATGGAATTTTATTTTGTCAAGCACGGAAAAAGACAAAATACGCTACACAGAAGATTTATTCTGATTGCTCCTTTGGTATCGTCAAACTCTTCTTACCACTAAGTTGGAATTCGGTATCGATGACATATCTGTAGAGTTCGGAGTGGATATTTGTCAACAACTTATTTTATATAGAGAAAAGGCATTACCTACGACATATATTGTCATATAAGGAACATACTTTTCTATAAATAATAATAAGTGATACTCACAGAACTTCTAAGTTTGGTAGATTTTTGAAGGTGTTGTCCTCTATCACTGATATGGCATTACCGCTTAAGCCCCTATAAATAGCAACACATGTCTCATTGTTATTCTTTATTTATTCTGTAGCTCTGTCTTAAGAAATACGTATATCAAAATATTGTGTAATTTTGAGTTTCTTGAATAAAATATAGTTATATTATTGTTAAGAAGAAAATCCTATTTGAATTAATGTAGCTATTTAAAAATACGGTGTTTCAAATCAGGTTCAGTGAATGAATGCTCCCAATCTTTACCTATTACAATCTTGAGCAATACGCAGCAAAATATTGCGTAATTTGGAGAGTTTTTTCAATAAGATGTATTCATATTCCTGTTCAGAAAAAATACACCAACCATTCTAATTAGTGTAGCTATTTAAACATACGGTGTATGATAGTGGGTTCAATTAATGGATACCCTCAATCTGTACATGTTACACTTTACTTGCATGTTTGATTAAAATTATAAAAGTTATATTATTCTGTCGTGGTATTTGACAATTTTGCGTAAATTGTTCTTAAACAACATAAATTATAGATATACATGTATTGTAAGTCATATAATGTCAAAACATTAATAAGAATATGGACAACCGATACAGTTTCGTAATGTTGTTGAACGTGTCTGATTTGATTGATGTGATTTTATATTGGAATGCAAATAACTGTCAAATAAAAAATATACATCGATACTACAAACTGTGTTACTCTATGTAGTTGTAATTCAACGTAACATATTGAATAAAGTATAATACATTTTTAGTAATACATCAACCATTCATGATTTGATCGATTACATTAATAACTAATGTTACGAAAACAAAATTCAAGAATATTCTAGTGTCAGAAATATACAACCAACAATCAATTAAGTTTCTATTCTTTAATATAACAACAAAATTTAATTCATACCATTATACAATTACACAAATCAAATTAATAAATTATTACTGGCCTCGTTGTCAATGTTCAAATTTAATTTCCTTTAGAATAAATGATCTTGTCCTTTTCTCTATATTAGTGCGATCCTTTTCTATGAAAACTAATCTTTGTTGAATTAAAATATTTGTTAGATCTTATCCTGAAAGTTTAAAATATTGGTCGATGAAATGGTTGCTAGTTCAATGACTTTACTAAGAAGAGTTTGAAGAGACCAAAGGTGCAATCAGAATCGTATATCAAAGAACAGACATCACAATGACGAAAAGAAAAAGTACAAAAGGAAAAACAATGATCTACAAAACATATATATAAAGCTAAAGGTCGAGTAACAGGAGTCCATATAAAGACCGAGTTGAACTCAGGTGCTACAGAAGGGTCTGTAGATCCTGATCCACTACTGGCACCCGTCGTGTCAATATAGTTACAAACCCAAAAATAAGTCGTGAATGAGTAAAAGACCGGGAAGTGCTTACGATAAGTGGGGCATATCGGTTGTCACTGTGACACATATATGCCATAGTGGTTAACCAAGTCATGGTGGTGACCGTAACATCTTCGAAGTGATGATTTCACCTTTACCAACAGGAACTCTTGTGTCAGTAGCTTTCGTGTTTGCAGTATCCTCTATCGCGGAAATCCTGATAGGAGCCACACGCTCTCGAATATCGTATCATTTGAGATATATATACTCCATGTGCATGTGCTGCTGGAATGGTGCTACGCATAAATGGAAAGTTCCCAATGGGAAAATTAATATCATGTATTGTGTCGTACAGGTTTGTGCTTAACCGCCCCTCATTGTCGATTTCGAGGTGTAAGTCAAGATATGAACCAAACCTATCTCTTTCTGTGGTATCCTTTATTTCATTCTCAATGGGATATATGCGATCAACAGAATTATTTAGTGAAAGGACATCATCTTCATAGCGGAACGTGATATTATAGGACCGGGTTTCTTTTCGTTTTACTAAGCAACGATATATAAATACATTATATATTCCAGCTATTACATCAATCCTAATTCTTAGACTGACACCTCTCGAAGTTGCGGCGTCTTATATCTATATACTATTTCATGAAATTCTCTAGAACTTTCCAAAAAATGTGACGTTGTCTATACATAAACAATATCTAGAAATATCTAGAACATATCAAAATTCAAGGTCAAAATTAAGAACTTGCAAACACCTTGACGTATTTTTTATATCATATTTGCACTGACGATGTAGAAAAGGTTTGGATACAAACTTTTTGCAATAAATTTATATTTCAGTTCATCACAATATTATCGAACTCTAGACAACACATTAGCTATACAATTATCTTTACATTTAATATGTTTTATAATCAGATTGTATTCTTGCAACAGTAATAGTTTATCTGTGATTTTTATTTTGCATTGTTTTAATAAATGTGACGTTATTGTGATCAGTAAACACCACGATTGGATGAAATGTACATCAAAATTCTTCAAAGATAACAATAAGGCAGGTCTTTTTTTTATTAATTGTGGATAATTTGTTTTTATCTTTGCAAAACATAGCAATTCGGCAGACCTATGTCACCTTTACATTCTTGGAGCAAAACTGCACCAACACCTGCATCACTAGCATCCACTGTTAACATATATTTTTTCGAGAAGCCTTGTGTTGTCACCTGACATATTTGTTTTTTTCTTTCTTCTCGTAGGTGTATTCGCAATATAATTTAAATTATTCAGTCTGGATTCAATTACATATGGCCAAACATATTTAGCTGGTAATGGATGACAAGGAATAAGCAATAACACAATTATTTTCTCGCCTGGTTTAAGTTCTCTTACCATGGCATCCTTATCATACCAGTGTTTCATTTTATCTTGACTTTGCTTCAAATTGTCATGTTCTATGTCACATGCTCTTGTAAGCTGATAATTAAAACACTCCATATAATCTAAAATACTAATACCAGTATTTTCACAAATTTGACTTTCAAAGTCTTTCAGGGACCTCCCATAGACTGTCCAAACACCAATTCAAAAAGGAATAAAACATAGAGATTCTTGAAAGGCTTCCCTTACAGCAAGCTGTAGCATGCGGACCCCATTATCCCAATCGTTATGACTGTCTAAACAATATGTTTTCATCATATTTTTTAATGTCTAGTGAAATCTTTCCAGAGCTCCCTGAGACTCAGGGTGATATGCATCAGACTTCAACTGTTTATATTTCATTCATGCATAACTTGCTGAAATAAATGAGAAATAAAATTGGATCCCTGATTTGACAGAATTGTTTTAGGAAGACCCACAAAAGTAAAAACAAAATAGTTAAAGCCTTAATTATAGTTTTAGCTTTACTATTACTAAGTGGAATGGCTTCAGGAAAACGGATGGAGGCACACATTATAGTTAGTAATTATAGGTTTACGTATTTAGTCTTAGAAAGTCGCCCCGCCCAGTCAACAATACTCCTACTGAAAGAATCTTTAAACGCAGGTACGGGTTAGAGTGTAGCTGCATGGATGTTTTGATTCGTTTCCCGTGATTTGACATGTGCTACAAGAGCTACAGTCCTTGGCTAATTCTGCTCTTATATTCGTGCAGTAGAAATGGGCCAATTTCCTGTTGGATGTTTTTCTAACACCCAAGTGTTCAGTCATTCACGAATCATGGGCCAGGCTCATAACTGCTTTCCGCTATTCTTCCGGTATCACTATCTGGCAGATCCCTTGCCATTCATCTTACGCAGACACATCTGGTGGTCGCCATTTTCTCATCAATACTTCGTCTTTCATCACATAGCAAACATGAACATTTTCTGCAGCCTCTACTGAGAATAATTTAGAATAAGGTAGTGCAAGCTCTTCCTTCTGCACACTAATAAGTCGTTCCCTAGTCAGAAGTTCAATACCGACATATCTTAGTGCTTGCTTAAGAACAAGACCATCCCTCATTGACCTTTGGTCCTGGACTGTATCAAGATGGAATTTGCAGTTCTCATCTGTATCTAGACAGGAGTTTTGTTCCTCGTCTATTAAACAGCGAGACATATCGCCACGCTATGTAAAAAGTGATCGTTGGCATCAGTAAACAAATGTGTCTTTTAATTCAACATCACTTGCTTCGATGATACCACCTTGTAATAAAGTATCATCTTCTACCAGAGGCTTTTTCGTTGTTAAAGTTACAACACACGCAGGAAAAACCACTCTATTTTCTAATTCATTCTCTGCATAACTAGCCTCCACGGAGATTATTGGGTCCACTATAGCCTTGCCACCTGCCACATCGATACCAAATAACGAAGACATATCCTGAACAGGAAGTGTAGGTCTTACCCCAACTACAACCTGTCCATAAGCAAAGTCTGATTTTAAATTAACGTGGAACACTATGAAAACTTGGGTGCGCCTCTTGTAACAACACATTTGCAGCAGCCGAAGTATTGCCAGATAAATGGAAAATATTTTCTAACATTAAAGGTGAAATGCAATGGTTTTGAGTATTTGATTGTCTTGCTTTACTCGATAAAGATACATAAATAATGTCGAAAAGGCCAATTTTGACGCCAAGTGTGTTACCGTTTATCTGTAAACACACGTAAATGTATGGTTTATTGTCGAAGTTTAACATGATTATCTCCTCTTGGTAAGCCAAGACTGTGAAGTGTTTCGGTTCTGAATGTTGGTTTTTTATATGTTTTTAGTGTATTATGTTCTGCGCCTACGAGAATAGCATAGTTTCTCGATATTATGATGATGAAAGTGACCAAAGTGACATCACAGGCATTGATTCAACATAGAACATAATACACTAAAAACATATAAAAAAAACAACATTTAATTTGAAATAAAACATATTTAAAAAAAAACAACGAAATTCTGTACTTTAACAGTTTTTTTACATTTAGAAAATATCCGCCAGGGAATATATATATAGGCTTCTCTCAAACAATATTGTATAAGAAATTTGAATGATATATACTAGTAACTCTGGTTATTTGTACATGAAATATTACTTTCACATTTACATCCCTTCAATGAATATTTACATACAATGTATTACTTTCGACTTGTTAGTAATCGTTGAATAGAGAACAACGAGATGTGGAATTCATGTCCGTGACAATAAGTTATTATAACATTCATTTACATTAGTCGTAATTTACAAATTTACTTTAAGGGGCTCGTCCCCTAAAGTGTAATTTTACACCTTTCCGAGAGAAACAAAATTCAATAAAAGTTAAATCATTTTCATGATATATATCTACGATTGTGACCCACTACCATTAACCATAACAAAATAATACGTGTCCCCAAAAGTAAATAATCCCTATGATGCCTTACTGTACTTTAGGGAACCCACTACCTATATCTACGATTTATATCATAAGACAACAACATTAACCATAGAGAATGATGCGAATCTCCTGAAAAAAATTATTCCTATAATGCATTGGTATACTTTTGGGAACCTACTACCTAAATATACCTTGTTCATATCATAAGACAACAACATTCGAAATAGGAAATAATGTGAGTCCCCTAAGCTTCCTAATACATATTGTGAGACAACACAACTAGGTGTCATAGGCCAAAAATGGTACTTTATATGGTGAGTGCCCGGGTTTGTTTTTTTTTTCTTTTTCTGAGGATACGTAGAGACCCCTAAAGTACATGAAGGACTGATACACAGAAATGTTACACAATTTACAACATAGATCGTTGTACTGTATTCAACAATTGACGACAGACCATAATGTACGACATTGCACATGTATCTCAGAGGTGGATCCAGACCTTTCCATATTCACTCAAGATCTCCTCATCAACAATAATGCTACGGATTTCATATTTTAACTTGGTAGTTTTAACATCAAAATTCAATTATTTGCATAGGAGTAACAATTCTGATTTGTTAGTGCCTCAAACGCCACTCTCTTTGCATATGACATAAATTCTTCTGCCGAAAATAGCATTTTGATTGTTGGTTGTAATTCAAGAAAATATAGACTTCTATAAATCATTTCTTTTTAATAATTTTCAATACTGTTAGTGAAGTTTTTTTTTCTAGAGTATTCTAGTAACAGAAAGATAAAACCAACAATCAAGTTTCTATTCTTTAGTATAATAAACAAAATACTTAATACTATTATACAATTACACATATCAAATTAATAAACTATAACTGGCCTGCCTGTTCAAGTTCAAATTCCTTTAGATTAAATTATATTGTCCTTTCTGGTATATTAGTTCGATTCTTTCCTATGAAAATGAATTATAGATGATTTAAAATATCCCTCAGTTCTAATCCTGAAAGTTTCCAAATATTGGCCGTTGAAATTATTAATAGTTCAATGTTCAAGTTACCCGACTTCACTAAGTACATATATCCAAGTGCAATGTAATATATTCCAGTTATCATACAAATCATAAATCCAGGACTGACAGCTCTCGAAGTTACTGCGTCTTACATACTATTTCATGAAATTCTCTAGAACACTAAAAAATGTGATATTGTTTACCTATATAAACAATATGTAGAAATGGCTAGAACATATCAAAATTCAAGGTCAAAATTACAAACTTGTAAACAACTTGACCTATTGTTGATAACCTATTTACACTGATGATGTAAAGCTATCAACAACACAATGAACAAAGTAATATCTCATATCTATCATCAATACAAAACACTAAATATACCAACCCATCAGTACAGCTTCCATGTCTAATGGTAAAATCGTAGACACATGTGCAAAGGAAATACCTGTAACACACATGAACAGGAACTAAAATTTCATCACAAACACACACACATGTGTCTAAAATGATTGTCATCAAACATCATCAATGGATTATAACGTAAGCTTAAATTTGGGAATCACGGTTATCATAGCAAATCGGGCATCGTAAACAGTGGGTGATTTGGGCTCTAATGAAATAATCTTTATTTGCGTAATGCTCTGGTAATCCTACTTACTAAAATACTAGTTATAAGAAAGAGGAACATTTGGCTGATCACAAGTCATTCAATATTTTGTTTAACAAGGAACCAGATGACTTGTCTAGTCACAAGAATACATATAGTGAAAATAACACTACAATTGCTTCTACTTTTTCAAGATAGTAATTGTTTATATATATGGCTAACATTTTGACTGATATCAAAGAGGAAATACAATCATACTGGCACAAAGTATATTCGTGTAGTTTTTGTTTTTAATTTAATGAGAAATGAAATAAACACAATTAATTAGTGAAATATCACTTTCTATATTTAGCTAAACTCTAACGAAAATGTGGTAAAATATATTGATTTAAGAAGAAAAATTCAAATAGACAAAATGACAAATTTAATGAGAAATAAAATAATATATCTGTTGTAATTTGATTATAAAAAAGTAATTAATAAGTGAAATATCACATGCTGTATCTACTTAAAATGTTTAGAATCTGTTCAGTCAATGTTCAGAATGTTCAGTAATGTTCATACTCTGTTCAGTCAATGCTCAGAATGTTCAGAGTCTGGTCAGAATTTTCTGTAATGTTCAGAATGTGTTCAAAATCTGTTCCGTCAATGTTCAGAATGTTCAGCAATGTTCAGTTTCTGGTCAGAATGTTCCGTAATGGTTAGAATATGTTCAATTAATGTTCAGAATAGTCAGACTCTGTTCAGAATATATAGATCAAAAACTGGTCTGTTCAGAATTTCTTGACTTTGTAGTGTATTTCGAAATGCGGTGTTTCCAATCAGTTTCAATGAATGAAAGCTCCCAAACTTTACCTATTACAGTCTGGAGCAATACACATAACAACATATTGCGCAATTTGGAGTTTGTTGTCAATACAATGTATTCATATACCTGTTCAGAAAAAAATACACAACCCATTCTAATTAGTGCAGATATTTAAAAATACGGTGTTTCAAAGCGGGATCAGTTAATGCATACCCTCAATCTTAACCTGTTATGCTCTACTTGTATGTTTGATTAGAATTATAAAAGTTATTTTATTTTGTCGTGGAATTTGAATAGTTTGCATAAATTGTTCTTATGATTTGTTGGTAATCGTTGAATAGAGAACAGCGAGATGTGGAATTCATGTCCGTATTATTAAATTATTATAGCTTTCATCTACCTTGGTCGTATTTTGCAAAATTTCCTTTAAGGAGCTCGCCCCATCAAGTTTCATTTTACATCTTTCCGAGAGAAACAAAATTCAATGAAAGTTAAATCATTTTCATAATATATACTTACCAACTACCATTAACCATAAAAATAAATAATACGAGTCCCCAAAAGTAAATGATCTTTATAATTCTTTAGTGTACGTTATGGGCCCCACTACCTATATCCACAATTCGTATTATAAGAAAACAACATTATCCATAGTAAATGATGCGAGTTCCCTAAGGTAAATGATGTCTATACTGCCTTGGTGTACTTTAGAGATTCACTACCATATTTACCTGGTTCATTGTATAAGATAACAACATTAATTAATGAAAATAATGTGAGTCCCCTAAAGTACCTAATAAATATCGTGAGACAACAAAACCAAGTTTCATAGAACAAAAATGATACATCTTATGGTGAGTGTTTTTGAGGATATGTAGAGCCCCCGAAAGTACATGAAGGCCTGAATATTTTGCACAATCTACAGCAGAGATCGTTGTACCGTATTCAACAATTGACGACAAACCACACTGTACGACAATGTACATGTATCCCAGAGGCGGATCCAGACCTTTCCATAAAGGGGGCCGTTTTATTTCAGAAAACATTTTTTTTTAAATATCAAAAGATAACAAGACGTGATTCAAAGCGAAAATTACAAGATATGGTAAAAGGATAAATGACAAGGACGAAGCTGGAAATGTTCTGGTAAATTTAATATGTGTATTACCCGTCTATAAACTAGCAAAAAAATGGGACCTGTCCCTCTCTAGGGCCGTCTATGTGTCTCTTAGGGGATGGACATTTGATTCTGAGAGGGATCTGGAATTTGTTTTTTAGAAAAAAATATTCTGGCCAGGTCAGGAGCAAAACTAAAATAAATATCCTGTCATGCTACGAAACAAAGCGAAATATAACATATTTAGACGACTTGATAATAAATGAACATAATATATAAAAAAAATCCCTCGTAACCATCAGAGCCAAAGAGGTCTTATTCAGATTTTCTGCGTAATACATTCGGGGTTTTGTCATTGTGATTTCCTTGCTAGCTAAGACAATGGCCATTTGTTTTACGCGAATATACCTATACATTTTGTTGTCTATTTAGCATAAAAAACATACGAAGCACGTGTTAGACAGCAAGATGTGGTTGCAGCTAGGGGCGATGTAACCCAATTTCGACATCAAGAGGTGCGTTGGGAGGAGGCTAATAATGTTTTCAAATCAAATAAATATTGTTTTCTGATAGAAAAAAGGATACGATCGTTCCACCTCTCCTTTATTTCAACCGACTGGGTATCTCCGCTTTGAAATCTAAACGCATACCTCTATTTTTGGTATACATTGATAATATTTAGATCTACATTTGAAAGAACAGATACAGATTTTAAGTCAGAATTGAAAATGATTGTATTTTTTTTTCTCAAGGTTTTATACCAAAAACGCGTCATGGCACGGCAATAACAGTTTGATATTTCACATTTGTTAAGAAGACAGACCCAACATAGATAAGGAAGATGAACCCAAGAGAGCATATCATAGAACCACTGTATGTATCCTTTCATTTTAGTATATTTTACAAGCGAAATTGCTTAACTAGTATACTTAGATAAGTCATGAACGAGGAAAGGCCTGGGAAGTGTTTTCAACAAGTGGAACATATTCGTAGTCATTTGTAACACATATATTGCATAACAGTCAACCAAGTCGTGGTTGCGACCGTAAAAGTTTCGAAGTGATGACCAATGTCCACCCGCCCAACCGCTTTGAACACAAAAAAAGAATATGGTATGATTATCTTTGTCCCCACGAAAAAGAAGAAATGAAGCGAACAACGTCACGACAGGATATTGTTTAAAGGGGAATAACCATGATTGATATTTCCCCGCGGTTTTAAACAGGTAAGTTTACCAGACGGTTTCGCACAAACGTCTTGACCAAATTGAAAACTATTACGATTGTCTATCAAGGTATTAACATCACTATCACACCTTTACAGTTTGGGAAACTCCCGTATCACGCAATATTTTAATGGGTTGTTTATAGGTTTTAGCACCTATCAGTGATACAAATCCCTTGCTTATAAATGGCTTATATTTCTCCATAATATCAAACTGAGATTTGAAAACCTTAAATTTGCAATGGGCATGAGAGGGTCTTTTAAAGCATTACATGATATAGAACCTTGCGGGGTACTCTAATTGTTTATTTTAAAAACATTCTGAAAGAATGTGTCCTTTTTCTTATATTAGAAGCAATATTTAGGTGATTCCCCTTTATTTATTTCGGAAGGTCTGTAACTATTTTTACTTTTTCCTCCCAATAACCTGATTTTGGTTGATCAAAATGGTTAAAAGAAGGGTGTTCATTTTGAACATAATTCAAATTTATTTTTCAAAAACATTAATTTATGCGTCAGTGGAAAATCATCTGCCATATTGCTGGCTTCTACTAAGCTGGAAACGTTATGTATTTCTAAATATGTTCTAATATCTGAATGAATGCATCGTTTAAATTCTTCAATAAGAATTGTCTAGTCTTAATTTATCAAAATGTGTAGTTATTTCGTTAGAAGTGAGCCACTTTTCAAACAAAGGTTCTTTTTCACAGGCAAATTCAAGTTCAAGTTCTGTCATTTTTAATTGCATTTGCTTTCCTCAATTCTTCTTTTTTCTTGCATTATTTCCTTTTCTATATCTTTAAGACTCAGTTTATCTTCAATTTATTTTAATCTTATTTTTTCTTGCATTTCAATTTCTCTCACTTTTACAGTATCAACCCCAAAATTGTTAACCAATTCCAAGTCAAGTTCACCCAAAATCTCCTCATCAACAATAATATTACTGATTTCAAATTTTAACATGGTAGATTTAAACTCAAAGTTCAATTATTTGCATAGCAGTAACAATTCTCATATCTTAGTGCCTCTTTGAATCTGACATAACTTCTTCTGCCGAAAATAGCATTTTGATTGTTGGTTGTAATAAACATATAATTCAATCAAACATAGATTTCTATAAATCATCTCTTTTTAATAATGTTCTCCTACAAATGGTCGTCCTTGCGGACGATCCCTCAATTACTGTGAAGTATTTTTTTCTACAGTATTCAACCAACAATCAAGTCTCTATTTAATAGAATATGACATATGATAGGCAAATTACTTAATACTATTATACAATTACAAATATCAAATTAATAAACTATAACTGGCCTGCATGTTCAAATTCAAATTCCTTTTGATTAAATTATCTTGTCCTTTCTGGTATAATAGTTCGATTCTTTCCTATGAAAATGAATTATAGCTGAATTAAAATATCCCTCAGTTCTAATACTGAAAGTTCCCAAATATTAGCCGTTGAAATTATTAATAGTTCAATGTTGAAGTTTCCCGACTTCACTAACTCAATATATCCAAGTGTAATGCTATAGAATCCAGCTATCATACAAATCCTAAATCCAGGACTGACAGCTCTCCAAGTCTTACATACTATTTCATGAAATTCTCCAGAACATTATAGAAAATGCCACATTGTTTACATATATAAACAATATGTAGTAATGGCTAGAACATATCAAAATTCAAGGTCAAAATTAAAAACTTACAAGCAACTTGACCTATTTTTAACCTATTTGCACTGATGATGTATTGCTATTAACAACAACAAAATATACTAATGAACAAAGTAATATCTCATATCAATCATAAATAGAAAACACTAAATATACCAAACCATCAGTACAGCTGCCATGTCTAATGGTAAAATTGTAGACACATGTGCAAAGGTGCTACCTCTAACACATATGTAGAGGAACTATAATTTCATCACAAACACACACACATTTGCCTAAAATGATTGTCATCAAACATATCAATTGATTATAACGTAAGCTTAAATTTGGGAATCACTGTTATCATAGCAAATCGGGCATCGTAAACAGTGGGTGATTTGGGCTCTAGTGAAATAACCTTTATTTACGTAATACTCTGGTAATCCTACTTAGTAAAATATTAGCTATGAGAAAGAGGATCTTTTGGCTGATCACAAATCATTCAATATTTTGCTTAACAGGGAACCAGATGACTTTTCTGGTCAATATTGAATACCAAAAACTTCACAAGAATCCATATAGAGAAAATAATACTACAAGTGCTTCTATATTTTCAAGATAGTAAAGAGCAAATAGTTCATGGTACTGAGGGTCCTAGTGCAGTATATGGACCGGTCGGTCACCAAAAAAATATTATATGGACCAAAGCTTCTGTATCTGTGGTATCCTTTATGTCAGGCTCAATGGGATAGATGCTATCAACACAATTATTAAATGAAAGGAAATCATCTTTATAGTCGAACATGAAATTAAAGGATCGGGTTAGCTTCTTTTCGTTTTACTAAGTAAAGATATCTAAATACAATGCAATAGATTCCAGCAATTATATAAATCCTAAATTTTAGACTGACAGTTGTCGATGTTGCTGCGTCTTATTTACTATTTCATGAAATTATCTAGAACTTTCCAAACAATGCGTATACATATCTTGAACATATCAATATTAAGTCAAAAGTAAAAACTTGTAAAAAACTTATTATTGATAAACTATTTGCACTGTTGATGTAATGTTCTTAACAAAACAAAATATTCAAATGAACAAAGTAATATCTCATATTCATTATATATACATAGAATCTCCTTTCTTGAAGAAAAAAGATTGGATACACACTTTTTACAATACATCTCTATTTCAATTCAAAACATTAGCTATGCAATTATCATTACATTTAATATGATGTATAATCAGATTGTATTCTTGCAACATAAATCCCCATCTCGTTAATCTGTGATTTTTATTTTGCATTTTGCTAATAAATATGACGGTATTGTGATCAGTAAACACCACGAATGGATGAAATGTACATCATAATTGCTTCAAAGAAAACAATAAGGCCCGTACAAATGGAGAATTTGCTTAAACCCAATTGTTCAGTCATTGACGAATCATGGGCCAGGCTCACTACTGCTTTCCTGTATTCTTCCTGTACCACTATATGGAAGATCACTTTGCATTCATCTTACACAGTCGCATCTGGCGGTCGCCATTTTGTCATCAATACTTAGTCTTTCATGAAATTGCAAACATTACCATTCTCTGCTTCCTCTACTGAGAATGACTTAGAACAAGGTAGTACGAGCTCTTCCTTCTGCGTACTGATAAGTTGTTCCCTAGTGAGAAGGTCATTACTGACATATATTAATGTTGGCTTAAGAACAGGACCATCCCTCATTGACCTTTTGTCGTGGACTGTTTCAAGATGGGATGTTTAGTCCTCATCTGTATTTAGACAGGATTGTTGTTCCTTGTCTATGAAATAATGAGATATATCGCCATCGCTATGCAACAAGTGATCGTTGACTTTGTCACCGGCCATATCGATACCAAATAACAAAGACATATCCTCAACAGGAGGTGTGGGTCGTACCCCAACAACAACCTGTCCCGAAACAAATTCTGATTTTAAATTAATGCGATGGAGTGCAACGCTATGAAAACCTGGGTCTACACCCTGTAATAACACATGTGGACCAGCCGCAGTATTCCCCGATAAAGGTAAGCTGCTTTCTAACATTAAAGGTGAAAGGCAAAGGTTTTGAGTATTTGATTTTATTGTTTTACTTGATAAAGATAAATGAATAAAGCCTGAATAACACATTTTGGACCCCAAGTGTGTCACCATTTATCTGTATCCACAGGTAAATTTATGGTTTATTGTCGCAGCTTAACATGATTATCTCCTCTTGGTAAGCCAATACTGTGAGGTCATTCGGTTCTTATCAGTTTGCTGTACCAACGAGGATAACATAGCTTCTCGATATTCTGATGATACAAGTGAGGAAAGTGACATCACAGGCATCGATTCAACATAGAACATAATACATAAATACTATTTAAAAAAGATACATGCCGAACCTTTGTACTCTAGCTGTTTACTTACATTTAAACAATATTCACCAGGGAATATATAAATAGGCTTCTCTCAAAAATATATTGTATAAGAAATATGAACGATAAATAATAGTAACTCTGTTTATTTGTACATGAAACAATTATCTTCACATTTTCTTCCCTTTCATGCATGTTTTATATATAATGTATTACTTATGACTTGTTAGTAATCGTTGAATAGAGAACAGTGAGATGTGGAATTCATATCCGTGACACTAAGTTATTATAGCTTTCATTTACCTTAGTCGTAATTTACAAAGTTTACTTTTAGGGGCTCACCCCATAAAGTGTCATTTTACACATTTCCGAGAGAAACAAAATTCAATTAAGATTAGATCATTTTCATAATATATATCTACGATTATAAGGGACCCACTACCATTAACCATAAAAAAATAAAACGAGTCCCCAAAAGTAAATGATTTCTATAATGCCTTGGTGTACTTTAGGGGACCCACTACCATATATAACTTGTTCATATCATAGGGCAACAACATTCGTAATAGACAATACTGTGAGTCCCCTAGAGTACATAATACATATTGTGAGACAACAAAACTAAGTTTCATAGAACAAAAATGGTACTTTATATGGTGAGTGTCCGGGGTTTTTTCCTCATGATATGTAGAGCCCCCTAAAGTACATGAAGGCCTGACAACCTTGTTCACTTAAACAGACAATTTTACACAATCTACAACAGAGATTGTTGTACCGTATTCAACAATTGACGACAGAACACGCTGTACGACAATGTACATGTATCTCAGAGGTGGATCAAGACCTTTCCATAATGGGGGTCGTTTTATTTCCGAAACCATTTTTTTTAGAAATATCAATAAATACCGACACGTAATTCAAAGCGAAATTTACAAGACATGGTAAAAAAAAATGACAAGGACGAAACTGGAAATGTTCTGTTAAATTTAATATGTTCTTACATGTCTATAACTGGCAAAACAAAGGGGGGATATTCTGGCCATGTCATGAACAAAAATAAAATAAATATGATGGCATGCAACGAAACAAAACGAAATATAGCATATGAAGACGACTTGATAATAAATTAAAAATATATATTACAAATGCCGCTCGAAAACATCAGATCCAAGAAGATCTTATTCAGACTTTCTGCGTAAATAAATTCGGTGTTTTGCCATTGTGTTATCCTTGCTAGCTAAGGCAATTGCCAATTTGTTTACACGAATATGCCTATACAGTGTATGGTCTATTTAGCATAAAAACAAACGAACAACGTGTTAGATGGCAAGAATCCGTATATCAAAGAACACAATGGTGAAAAGAAAATGTACAAAAGGAAAAACAACGATCAAAAAAACATATATATAAGCTAAAGGTCGAGTAACACGAGTCTCACTAAAGAGCTGGGTGAACTCAGGTGCTCCAGATCCACTAGTGGCACCCGTCGTGTTAATATAGATATTGGTGGTAATTCTGACAGATATTCCTTAACTGTCAACTATGTTATGGTGGCATTCTGGAAGTGATGAATTCACCTTTGCCAATTGGAACCCTTGCTTCAGTAGCTTCCGTTTTAGCAGCAACCTCTATCAAGGAAATCCTGATAGGAGCCACAAGCTCTGGAATATCGTATCATCTGAGAGATATATACTCCATATACAGGTGCTGCTGGAATGGTGCTACGTATAAATTGAAAGTTCACAATGGGAATATTGAAATCATCTCAATTGTCGTAATGTTTCGTTCTTAACCGCCCCTCACTGTCGATTTCAAGGTGTAAATGTTATGGTATATTTACCATAAAAAACAAACGAGCAACACATGAGACAGCAATATATGCTTGCAGCTAGGGGTGATATAGCACAATATCGACATCGAGAGGTGCGTTGGGAGGGGCTAATAATATTTTCATGGCAACAATTACTGTTTTCTGACGAAAAATAGGGGATTCGATCGTGCCACCTCTCCTTTGTATGAACCAGGAGTACATCTCCGGTTTGGAATCTGAACGCCTCCCTCTTTTTGGTATGCATTGAAAATATTTACGGTCGACATTTGAAAGGACAGACACAAATGTTGAGTCAGAATTGAAATTGATTTAAAATTTGTTCACACGGTTTTATTTCAAAGCGCGTTATGGCACGGCAATAACTGTTTGATTGTTTGCTATTTCAGATTTGCTAAGAAGACAGACCCATGATATATATGCACGATGAACCCACGGTAGTGTATCCTAGAACCACATTATTTATTCTCTAATTTTAGTATATTTTAATAAACGATTTTTTAAAATTAGTATAATAAGATAAGTCATGAACGAGGAAAGGACGGGGAAGTGCTTACGACAAGTGGAACATATCCGTGGTCCTTTGTAACATAGATATTATATAACGGTCAACCAGGTCGTGGTTGCGACCGTAAAACTTTCGGAGTGATGACCAATGTCCACCCACCCAACCGTGTTGCACACAAAAATATAATATGGTATGATTATCTTTGTCCCCATAAAAAGGAAGAAATGACACGAACGACGTCACGACAGGAGATTTTAAAAGGGGAATAACCATGATTGATATTTCCCTCTGTTTTAAACAGGTAGGTTTACATGACGATTTCGCACAAAAGTCTTCAGAAAATTGAAAACGATTACGATTTTCCATCAAGGTTCTTAAATCACTACCTAAAAATGTGTCAATCTGAAAAAAAACGTTATGACCTTTGCATTTCACTTAAAATTTTTCGTTTTGGTGTAAAGGACATTCCTTTACATAATGATTTGAATCTTTAAAAGAGGAACCACAATGACATTGTGAGTCATTTGTAATGTGTATGCGAAATATATCAGAATTCAATGACCTGCATTGATTTCGTAGTCTAGTATGACGTATGCTTAGTTTTATGGAACCTTCACCATAATATTCCGGAGATTTATTAGTATTTTATTAAATCCTAGATGTAGTCATGATATATTTAGGCTATTTATAATATTGAAATCTACATGTTTTCATGATGAAACAGTGGATGGTATAAAGAATGTCGTAGACATTATCAGTTTACTTTATGGTGTTGCATAGTTTTCATCGTTTCGGAGATTGTGATCACTGATATGTTATACTGTAGGAGGTAGACAATTACCCAAATAAAGAGGACATAGTTTATTAAGCATTTTGTAAAATGTTATCAGCTTGCGATATTTACGCATAGAAGACAAATATTCCCCCCTTGTTTCATAGGAAAAGGAATATCTACTTGCAAATTGTGTTTGTCGTGGAATATTCTTGCTGATTCTATTTAAACCTTTTCCAGTTTTGATATTTCTCGTTCAAAACACCCATCCAAAACTTCGCAAGCATATTCTAATTTTGTCCCTATGAAATTAAGATATATATTTGATAGAGTTTACTTGCAAAGAGTACACTTTAGTTTTCTGAGAACATTAACCTGTTTAAAAGTACATCTGCTATATATAATGGTAAAATCGAAGAAACACGTGCAAAGGCGTTACCTCTTATACATATGTACATGAACTCTAATTTGATTTTTGATTGTGTTAGTTTAAGCATATTATATGAATTAATTCAATATAGCATAACATTATTCAGCTATATACATTACATAATAAGAAGTAATTAATAGGATTGGGAAACAAGTTACAAGAACTTATATTAATCCCTATCCGCAGGTGTTATAATAAGGTTAACAGACACACACACATTTGTCTAAAAGAATTGTCATCAACCATCATATCAATTGGTCGTACCGTTAACTTAAATTTGGGTATCACGGCTTTCATAGTAAAACCGGCATTGTAAACAGTAATTGATTTGCACAATGCTCTGGTTATCCTACTTACTGAAATACTAGTTATGACAAAGAGGAACATGTGGCTTATCATAATTCATTCATCTTATCATTGTATATTCTGTTTAGCAAGGAACCTGTCTTCATGATGATTTTTCTCGTTTATATTGAATACCAAAACTTAACAAGAATCCATATATATGGAATAATACTACAGGTGCTTATTCTTTTTGAAGAAAGTAATTGCTTATAAATATGGCTAACATTTTGACTGCTGTCAAAGAGGGAATACACTCATATTGGGACAAGGTCTATTCACGTAATAGTTTCAATCAAATGTGGATACTGAAATACTTCATCTTCTGGATAATTGTAGTTATCGTTCTTATCAGAAATTTCGTAATATCATTAAGAACGCGGTTATCTTCAAAATGGTACGAAACGGTACACATTAATAGTAATACATATAACAAAATATTGTGTAATTTTTAGTTGTTCCAATAAATTGTATAAATATTATTCACGACCACCACTCTTTCTAACTCATATTCAAATGATATGCTAACGGTAAAGTTATCGGAATTTCTTCACGTCTACAAGGAGGTAAATAGAGCATTATTATCTTGTATTCAAGCACTTTTCACAAAAAGGGCCATGTAATTCGACGCAATTTAAAAATTCCTAATACCAGAGTAAGCCGTTTCGCTGATTCATGAGCTGTAGTGACGCTAGAATATTTCTCCTGCGAGTTTTGTCAATCAAAAGAGTCCGATCGTGTAACTGATTGACTGAAACACAGTATACAAGTAACTGTGATGTATGCCAAGTATCTTTTGATGTTACACAATGATATTAAAAGACTTAGCCACAGTGTAATGTGTAGCATTGACTATTGATTGTTGTATGCCAATCGAAAATTCAAATGATATGAATTATCGGGATCATAAATGAGCTAGCGGTATCAAATATGAGTTAGACAGTATTCATAATCGATGAGAATCCCAATGAATGTTTTGTACGTACTACCTTTCGTATTTTTATTGCTCTAGTAAATTAGTATTAGCACATGCAGTTTTACTTTAGAAAAACAATTTGAAATCAATTTTGTGTTCGAGTTTGACAACTTTTGTCAGTTCTATCCGTAACATAATTACGGTCATATTATTGATTTGGACCATAGATTGATCGAATCATTGTTGCTTTGTCTACTGTCAAAATTACGTCTTCCAACCAAAATGTGGTTCTTAAGCATGTTTGAGTTTGAAATACTATATTGCTACCAAAAAAATAATGAATACTAAGTTCCTTCAACTGCTTTTTATCAATCTAATTTTTAGAAAATTTATTTTGATTTACGACTTATATTTACTATTCAAAGTATTTAAAGTGTGAGACACAAACATCGTTATTGATTTGTTTCACGACACATTTCAAGTTTTACCATGCAACGCATGCATCTGTGCAATGTACAATGGGAAAGATTTGCAAGTACAGAAGTCATTGAAATTTTCATATTATGAATACTATCTAACTCATATATGATACCGCTAACCCATTTCGGATCCCGATACCTCATATCATTTGAATATTCGATTGACATGCAACAATCAATAGTCAATGCTACAAATTACACTGTGGCCAAGTTTTTTATGATCATTTTAGAACATAGAAAAATACTCGACATACACCACAATTGCCTGTAGACTGTGCTTCAGTCAATCAGTTACACGATTGAACTCTTTTGGTTGATAAAACACGCAGGAGAACGATTCTAGCGTCATTACGGCACACCAGTCAACGAAACGTCTTACTCTTGCATTAGGAATTTTTAAATTGCGTCGAATTACCTGGCCTTTTGTGTAAAAAAGTGCTTGAATACAAGATAACAATGTGCAACTTACCTCCTTCTGGACGTGGACAGATCCCGCTAATGCATATCTGGAAATCCCGATAACATTACCGTTAGCATATCATTTGAATATGTGCTAAAGAGATTGGTAGCGTGTTATTGCTAAGAAGAACATTTCATTTGAATTAATATAGCTATTTAGAAATACGGTGTTTCAAATCAGGTTCAATGAATGAATGATCCCAATCTTTAACTATTACGGTCTTACGCAGTACACCTAGCAAAATATTGCGTAATTTGGAGTTGTTTCAATAAAATGTATTCAAATTCCTGTTCAGAAAATATACACAACGCTTTCTAATTCATGTAGCAATTTACAAATACGGTGTTTGAAAGCGGGTTCAATTAATACATTCTCTCAAACTCTACTTATCACACTGTATGTTTGATTAGAATGATAAAAATTATTTAAAGTTGTTGTGGAATTTGAATATTTTGCGTAAATTGTACTTAAACTAGAAGAAGTATTCATGTACATTGCAAGTTACAACAGAGAATAACAATAAGAATAATTACAACCTAAAGAGGTGCCTCAAGTTGTTGAACGTATCTGATTTGATTGATGTGATTTTATTGGAATTCAAATATCTGTCAAATAAAAAATATACATCAATACTACAAATTGTGTTACTCTATGTAGTTGTATCTCAGCGTAACATATTGAGTAAAGTATAATACATTTTTAGTAAGTCACCATCCATTCATGATTTGATTGATAAAATGAATAACTAATATTCTAGCAACAGAAAGATACAACCAACAATCAATTCATGTTCCATTCTTTAATATAACAACAAAATGTGCTTCATATTATTATACAATTACACGCATCAAATTAATAAATTATTACTGGCCTCTTTGTCAATGTTCAAATTTAATTTCCTTTAGAATAAATGATCTTCTACTTTCCGGTATATTAGTGCGATCCTTTTCTATGAAAATAAGGGTAATAACAAAATTACCGAATTCCGAACAATCTTTCAAAGGGAAAGTCAAAACTCATAATTATATAAACAGACAAAATCAGTCAACAACCGGAAAACTGTGAAAACCGTAATGACCCTGACTTGGTACAGGCATTTCTAAAGAAATGGTGGGTTGAAACAGATTTTAAGGCGCCAAACCTCCCGCACTCATAATTACGTTCAAAGGTTCCGGCTGTCACTATAACAGTATTTAAACACAGGAACAAAATAGGTAAAATAGTTGTCAAAGCAATACCATATTCGGTGACGTAAATGTCAAAAATATTTTTACGTCATACATTGACAAAAACAAATATCCTTGACATTTTTTTACTTCTTTATCTTTATACATTTTCACTATATGAAAATGCATCGCTTATAATTTGTTCTGCAGAGACGGAATATATTTCGACAAGATCTTGGTATTGGAATATATAATTTTTTAAGAGATCGAATAAGGCGAACCTTTTAATAACCCTGGTCCAGTAGCCTGTTTCTCAGATGACGTTTCAGGAAATCAGAATAATTGCTACTGGCCCTTGCATAGAGAATCAATTGCGAGATGTAAACACCATATGCAGGAGAAGCTGTTGAATACAAATATCTTTTAGTTCTAATCCTGAAAGTTTCAAATATTGGCCGATGAAATTGTTAATAGTTCAATGACTTTACTAAGAAGAGTTTGAAGAGACCAAAGGGACAATCATAATCCGTATATCAAAGAACAGACAACACAATGGCGAAAAGAAAAGTACAAAAGGAAAAACAACAATTTGCAAGACATACATATCAAGCAAAAGGTCGAGTAACACGAGTCCCACTAAAGATCGGGGTGAACTCAGGTGCTCCAGAAGGGTCTGTAGATCCTGATCCACTAGTGGCACTCGTTGTGTTAATATAGTTACAAACCCGATAATAAGTCGTGAATGAGTAAAGGACCGTGAAGTGCTTACGGTAAGTGGAACATTTCGATGGTCATTGTGATATAGATATTCCATAACGGTCAACCAAGTCATGGTGGTGACCGTAACATTTTCGAAGTGATGACTTCACCTTTACCAAAAGGAACCATTGATTTCAGTAGCTTCCGTGTTAGCAACATCCTCTGACAAGGAAATCCTGATAGGAGCCACAAGCTCTGAAATATCGTATCATCTGAGAGATATATTCGCATTATGCAAGTGCTGCTGGAATGGTGCTACGTATACATGGAAAGTTCACAATGGGAAAATTGAAATCATCTCTTGTATCGTAAAGTCTCGTTCTTAACCGCCCATCACTGTCGATTTCGAAGCGTAGGTTAAGATAGAACTTTCCAAAAATGCGACCTTGTCTACACTGATAATGTAATGTTATCAACAACAATAACTATTCTAATGAACAAAGTAATATCTCATCTTTATTATATATACATAACATCTCCTCTCTTGAAGAAAAGGTTTGGATACAAACTTTTTGCAATACATTTCTATTTCAGTTCATCACAATATTACTGAACTCTAGACAAAACATTAGCTATACAATTATCTTTACATTTAATATGTTTTATAATCAGATTATATTCTTTCAACAGTAATCGTTTATCTGTGATTTTTATTTTGCATTTTTTTAATAAATATGACGGTATTGTGATCAGTAAATACCACGATTGGATGAAATGTACATCAAAATGTTTCAAAGATAACAATAAGGCAAGTCATTGTTTTTTCAGTTGTGGACATTTTTTTTTTATCTTTGTAAAACGTTTAGCAAAAATAGCAATTCGGCAGATCAATGTCATCTTTACGTTCTTGGAGCAAAACTGCACCAACACCTGCATCACTAGCATCCACTGTTAACTTATATTTTTTCGAGAAGAATTGTGTTGTCACCTGACATATTTGTTTTTTTCTTTCTTCTCGTAGGTGTATTCACAATATAATTTAAATCATTCAATCTGGATTCAATTACATATGGCCAAACATATATAGCTGATAATGGATGACAATGAATTAGCAATAACACAATAACTTTCTCGCCTGATTTAAATTCTCTGATGATGGCATCCTTATCATACCACTTTTTCATTTTAGCTTGGTTTTGTTTCAAAGTGTCTTGTTTTTCACATGCTCTTGTAAACTTATGCCTAAAATACTCCACATAATATAATATAATATATTAATAACAGTATTTTCACAAAGGCATTTTACTTGCAAAAGTGACCTCCCACATGGTGTTCAAAACAAGTTCAAAAGGACTAAAACCTAGAGATTCTTGAAAGGCTTCCCTTACAGACTCATTAGATTTAAACTGTTTTGGATTTAATTTAATTGATGCATATATTGCTGAAATAAATGAGACATAAAACTGGATCCTCATTTGATTGAATTGTTTTAGGAAGACCCACAAATTTAAAAACAAAATAGATAGAGCCTTAATTATAGTATTAACTTTAATATTCTTAAGTGGAATGGCTATAGAAAAACGGTGGATTAATACATTATAGCTAGTAAATATAGATTTCCTTATTTAGTCTTAGGAAGTGGCCCCACACAGTCAACAATAACCATACTGAAAGACTATTCAAACGCGGATTCTGGCCGGAGTGGATCTACACAAATTGTTGACGTCAAGTGTGTCACCGTTTATCTGTAACCACAAGTAAATTTATGGTTTATTGTCGCAGCTAAGCATGATTATCTCCTCTTGGTAAGCCAAGACTGAGAGGTCATTCGGTTCTTATCAGATTGTTGCGCCCACGAGGATAACGTGGCTTCTCGATATTCTGATGATAAAGGTAACGAAAGTGACTTCACAGGCATCGATTCAACATAGACCATAATACATTAAAAACATATAAATTAAAAAAAAAACTACATTTAATATGAAATAAAATATATTTAAAAAAAACTACATGCCGAACTTTTATACTATAACTGTATACCAACATTTAGACAATATCCACAAGGGAATATATAAATAAGCTTCTCTCAAAAACATATTGTCTTAGAAATGTGAATGATAGATACTAGTAACTCTGGTTATTTGTATATGAACTATTATCTTCACATTTTCTTCCCTTTAATGTATTTTTTTACACAAAATGTATTACTGGTGACTTGTAAGTAAATGTTGAATAGAGAACAGAGAGATGTTGAATTAATGTCCGTGACACTAAGTTATTATAGCTTTCATTTACCTTAGACGTAATTTACAAAGTTTACTTTAAAGAGCTCGCCCTATAAAGTGTCATTTTACACTTTTCCGAGAGAAATAAAATTCAATTAAGGTTAGATCATTTTCATAATATATATCTACGATTTTAAGGGACCCACTACCATTAACCATAAAAAAATAATACGAGTCCCCAAAAGTAAATGATCCCTATATTACCTTAGTGTACGTTAGGGAACCCAATAGCTATATATACGATTCGCATCATAAGACAACAACATTAACCATAGAGAATGATGCGAGTCCTCTAAAGTAAATGATTCCTATAATTCCTCGGTGTACTTTAGGGGACCCGCTACCATATATAACCGGTTCATATCATAAGGCAATAACATTCGTTATATAAAATAATGTTAGTCTCCTAGAGTACATAATACATATTGTGTGACAACAAAACGAAGTCTCATAGATCAAAAATGGTACTTTATATGGTGAGTGTCCAGTTTTTTTTTGCGAATATATAGAGCCCCCTAAAGAACATGAAGGCCTGAAATACTTATTCACTTAAATAGAAAATTTTACACAATCTACAATATAATGCGTTGCTCCATATTCAACAATTGACGATAAACAACACTGCACGACAATGTACAGGTATCTCAGAGGAGGATCCAGACCTTTCCATAATGGGGCCCATTCTAGTTCAGACATCATTTTTTAGAAATATCAAAAGATACCGACACGTAATTCAAAGTGATAATTACAAGACATTGTAGAAAGAAAAAAGGACTAAACTGGAAATGTTCTGTTAAATTTAATATGTTTTTTCCGTCAATAACCTAACACAAACAGGGGGAATATTCTGACCAGGTCATGAGCAAAAACAAAAATAAATATGATGTCATGCAAGGAAACAAAGCGAAAAATAGTATATGTAGACGACTTGATAATAAATTAAAAATATATATATAAAATGTCGCTCGTAAACATCAGAGCCAAGGAGGTATTACTCAGAATTTCTGCGTAAATAAATTCGGGGTTTTGCCATTTTTTATCCTTGTTGGCTAAGGCAATTGCCAATTTTTTACACGTGCCAACTCTCCTTTGTAAGAACCAGGAGTACATCTCCGCTTTGAAATCTGAACGTCTACCTCTTTTTAGGTATACATTGATAATATTTACGGTCTACATTTGAAAGGACATACACACATTTTGAGTCAGAATTGAAATTGATTTCAAATTTATTCACACAGTTTTATACCAAAATGAGCAATGGCACAGCAATGACTGTTTGATATTTCACATTTGCTAAGAAGACAGACCCATAATATATATGCACGATGCACCCACGGGAGTATATCCTAGAACCATGGTATTTATTCTTTCATTTTAGTATATTTTAGTATATTTTAACAGGCAACTTTTTTTTATTAGTATTCTTAGAAAAGTCACAAACGAGGAAAGGACCGGGAAGTGCTTGCGACCATTGAAATAGATCCGTGGTCATTTATGACACATATATTACATAGCGGTCAACCAAGTCGTTGTTGCGACCGTAAAACTTTCGAAGTGATGACCAATGTCCACCAGCCCATGGTATTGCATAGTTTTCATCGTTTCGGAGATTGTGATCATTGATATGTTATATTGTAAGAGGTAGACAATTACACAAAATTTGAGGACATAGTGAATTAAGCATTTTGCATAATGTTGTCAGCTTGCGATATTTACGCCTAGAAGATAAATATTCCCACCTTGTTTCATAGAAAGAGAATCTCTACTTGCAAATTGTGTTCAAACAAAACCTCGCAAGCATATTCTAATTTTGTCCTTATGAAAGTAAGATATATATTTGCTAGAATTTGCTTGCAAAGAGTACGCTTTAGTTTTCTGAGAACATTAAATTGTTTGAAAGTACACTGCTATATATAATGTAAAATCGTAGACACAGGTGCACAGATGTTATCTCTTATACATATGTACATGAACGTAATTTTTATTTTTGATTGTAATATAATTGGATTCAAGCACACGCACACATTTGTCTTACATAATTGTCGTCAAACATCATATAAATTGATCATACCGTTAACTTAAATTGGGTATCATGGCTGTCATATTAAAACCGGCATTGTAAACAGTGGTTGATTTCGGCTCGAATGAAGCAACTTTCCTTTGTGCAATGCTCTGGTTAGCCTACTTACTGAAATACTAGCTATGACAAAGAGGAACATTTGGATGATCACAAGTCATGCATCCTATCATTGCATATTCTGTTTTACAAGGAACATGATGACTTTTCTCGTTTTTATTGAATACCAAAACTTTACAAGAATCCATACAGAGGAAATAATACAACAGGTTCTTATTCTCTTTGAAGACAGGGAATTGTTTATAAATATGTCTAACATGTTGACTGCTGTCAAACAGGGAATACAATCATATTGGACAACGTCTATTTCCGTAGTACCGTATTTAGGGTTGCATAATGCGCAGGATTTTGCCCAGATTCTTTAATTTGTAGGAGGGGTGCGCATTATAAACAAGAACAATGTGTTTCACTCTTTCCCATACCGGGAAATCACATGTCCGCCAATAAAATCCAACACATTTAATATTGTGCAACTTTATTGAAGATAAATGGTTCTTAAATTCTCCCAGCAAATGAAACATGCTCAAAGGATTGAAAACTATATACGATTGATATTTAATTCTTACATTTCCGACGGCGATTTTTTTTAAAGTCCATGCGCATTATAGACACGAAGTAGTTTTCTTCTGGAGATTTCCAAGGCCAAGAGGGGCTTCGCATTATGCACCAATGCGCATTATACAACCCTGAATATGGCAGTTTCAATCAAATGTGGATACTGAAATACTGGATCTTCTGGATAATTGTAATTATCGTTCTATTTCAGAAATTTCGTCTGTCTTTTCTACACTTTACTTACCATTCATCGAGGGAATGTATAAAGACGTTTCAAAATATCATGAAGAACGCGGTTATCTTCAAAATGGTAAGGAACGTTACAAATTGTTATAATACATATATCAAAATATTGTGTAATTGTTAGTTGTTTCTATGAAATGTATTTCTATTATTGCTAAGAAGAACATCCCATTTGCATAAATGTAGCTATTTAGAAATACGGTGTTTTCAATCATGTTCAATGAATGAATCCTCCCAATCTTTACCTATTACAGTCGTAAGGAATACACATAGCAAAATAGTGCGTAATGTGGATTTGTTTCAATAAAATGTATTCATATTCATGTTCAGAACATTACACAACCCAATTTAATTAAAATAGCAAATATGGTGTTTGAAAGCGTGTTCAATTAATAAATTCCCTCACTCTTTACCTGTTACACTTTACTTGTATGTTTGAATAGAATCATAAAAGTAATGTTACTTTGTCGTGGAATTTGAATATTTTGGGTAAATTGTTCTAAAACAGCATACATTATACATACATGTATACATGTGTTGTAAACCATAGAATAAAAAAAAACAACAAATAAGAGGAATATTCACAACCGATAAAGCTTCGTAATGTTCTTGAACGGGTCTGATTTGATTAATTTGATTTTATTGGAATACAAATGAATGTCAAATATACATCAATTCTTGAAACGTTGATACTCTATGTAGTTGTATTTCAACCTAACATATTGAATTTATATATTGAGTATAATACGCTTTTAGTAAGTCTTCAACCATTCATGATTTGATTGATAATATGAATAACTAATGTTGCCACAACCTCAGAACAGCTCTGCCATATATAATGGTAAAATAGTAGATGCATGGACAAAGTTACCCCAAGCATATATGTACATGGAATCTGAATATATTTTGACTGTGTTAGAAATGTGTGCAAATTTGTCTAAAATAATTGTCATCATTCATCATACATTGACTATGGATAAAAAATAAATTGAGGTATGAAGGCCATCATATTAAAACCGGCAACGTTAACAGTGGGCGATTTGGATTCTAATGAAACAACTTTCTATTGCACAATGCTCTGGTAATCCTACTTACTAAAATACTAGTTATGGTAGAGAGGAACAGTTGGCTGATCACAAGTCAGTCATCTCATCATTCAATATACTGTTTAACCAGGAACATGATGATTTTTCTTGTTTATATTGAATAACAAAACTTCATAATAATCTATATAGATAACTGTTTGATATTTCACATTTGAAAAGACGATACACCCATAATATATATGAAAGACTCAGAAATAGGTCCGGTTCCACAAGCATGTCTGATTCCACAAACCTCCCCGATTATATTATGACGTCAAATATCAACTTGAGAATCCAAAAACAAGCCTGATTCCATTGTGATGTCAAACTCTCCCAAACATGTCCGATTCGGTCCCACAAACGTGCCCGACTTTACAAAAAACAATGTTATCCTTCCATCTGATGCATGTTTACAATTCTGTCCGTGTTTCAGTATTATTACTATACTATAAAACCAAGATATAAGTGAAAAGTAGAATATTTAGGGAAACCAAATCGTGTACGAATAGGGTTGGGGTTAGTGTTAGGATTAGGGTTAGGGTCAGGGTTAGGGTTTGGGTTAGTGTTACATATTATGTTATCAAAGTTGTCCCAGAAAGTTTCAGGATTCGTGTTTTTCCGTTAAATGGTCCCATGTCCGTGGAATATATCCGTGGTCATGTGTGACACAGATATGACATAGCGGTCAACCAAGTCGTGGTTGCGACCGAAAAACTTTCGAAGAGATGACCAATGTCCACCCACCCACCCAACCTTTTTGCGCACAAAGAAAGAATATGGTATGATTATATTTGTCCCAAAGAAAAAGAAGAAAAGACACAAACGACGTCAAGACATGAAATTATTAAAAGGGAATAACCATGAGTTCACACAAACGTCTTGTCAAAATTGAAAATTATTTCGATTTTCTATTAAGGTACTAAAATCACTATTTAAAAATGTGTAAATATAAAATAAAAATATGCCCTTTGCATTTCACCTTTTAGGTTTGGAAAGCTCCCGTATCACGCAATATTTTAATGAGTTGTAGACTGGTTTTATCAACTTTCAGTGACACAAATCACGTTGTTATTAAATTCTACATAATAGCAAACTGACATTTTGGAAACCTTAAATTGGCATTTTTAATTACAATGGGCATGAGGGGGTCTTTTGAAGCATTACATGCTATAGAATCTTGCGATATACTCTCATTGTTTATTGCAAGAACAATGTGTCCTTTCTCTTACAATAGGAACAAGATTTATTGAGTAGAGCATGCGCAAGATGTAATGGTCGTGTAATAGAGCTGTCCTAAAAATGGGAAATGATACTGGAAGAATTAATTTCTAAATCTCCAAAAGCTTCAAAGGAATGTCATATGTCATTTGACAATCGAATGATTGCTGAAAATTTTAACAAATCTGCACTTAATCAAACTAACATTACCTGTAATTAGCGAACCGGTTTGTAAATACAAACAAAGATGGCAGCCCCCACAAAAGTAAACAATCCAAACGTCGAAGTACTAATAAACCATAAACAATCTGAATTACCATCCGAAAATACACTAGAAACACCTGGCAGACCCAATAAAAGACGAACTCCTGAAAGTCCAGAAGATCTGCCAGCAACTTCAAAACAACAAACACGACAAACGAGGCATCGTAGCACATCAGTGGGTGAAAAAGGTCGTAGTGCATCAGTCAGTACCAAAAAAACTCCAGTGCAAAAAAAAACTATCACTGTACAAGATATTGAGGCACTAACTAGTCCAGAAGTTCTTGGTAAAATCATCCCCATTTTGTCTGACAAAATCAGTGAGTCAATAACTGATTCTATAAACAGCTCAGTTGAAGCAAGCATCAAGGCGCTGATGGACGAACATATTATTCCACTAAAACAAACACTGAAAGAACAACAAAACAAATCGACGAACAGAAAGAGATGATATCTAAGCAGGCACACCTTGTAGTCCAACGTATTCAAGAAGAACAACATTTAAAGTCATCACTAAAGGAAAAAGACAAGGAAATAGACTCTTTACATGACATTGTTAATAATTTAGAAGTCCGTCTTGAACACCAGGAACAATATTCCAGGAGGACCAGTCTTCGATTCCATAACATTGATGTACCCGTAGACAATATAGGTCATATCATTCACCCTGTTAACACAGACGACATCATAGTAGATATAGGCAAAAATAAACTTAAACTAGACATCAGCACCAATGATATTAGCCGGTCGCATGTTATTGGTAAAATCAGAAACGGAAAATCTCAAGTCATTGTTAGATTCTTATCATACAGATGTCGCGAAAAAGAAATCTCAAAAATGATGCCAACAGAATCTTCATCACAGAAAACTTGACAAAAACAAGGACAAACCTAGCAAAATCCCTCGCTGATCTAAAGTACAACCAAACATCAAGACCTACTGGACAACGGACGGTCGTGTCTACGCAAAACTTAACGAAAGTAGCAGACGAACGCTCATACGGAACCATGATGACATCAGAAACCTACTTAATGCCTCTGACTATGACATAAATTAAACTTAAAAAACTTAGCTATATATTATTTATCTCAGATTAATAGTTATTGTTTTTGAGTTTTTTTTCCCTTGCCATTCATGTACTGAATTGTATGTAAATATTTATCTTCCATCAAATTTGTATCCACTAAAATGGACTATCCTCTTACAATTCCATCCCCCATATAACTTTTATGCAATAAATCCAGGTCAAATCACATTGTTTTTCTCCATAATGCTAAAAGTCCGGCCTAAATTCACTAAGTTTCATATTTATTTTTTTTCATATCCTATTTTTGTCATAACCCAACTTGTCCACACGCTGTAAGTCATACTATCCAAAATAAACATTTTTTTTAACCTAGTTATATATGTGCCCCCTATCATACCCCGTAGGAGAAAGTGGACGTATCAAAGTATTGTCTTATTATCGAAAACCCTTTCATAAAAAGTCAAAACGTTTAAAATTAAACAATACAATTCAATTAAATTGATATATCTGCACAGCGTAAATCCCCAATAATTAAAGATTGAGTTTTATTTATTATCTATAGGTATTCCTATACAGAACCCCTAATTTCCCGAGATAGGGAACGTGTCAAAGTGTTAGTTTATTATCGAAAACTGATTTAAATAAAATCAACTTATAACTCATTCTATGCGCAATCGACTGACAAATTTATCAAATACCTAATACAGTAAAGCTATCTAGTTAAACTGTCACATTAGTTGCGAAATTATGTGGTTGATTTCCGCGATCTATTCTAAAAGGTGTTCTCGAATCATCTGTTGTAATTTAATTTGAAAGCAAAACTGATGATGTCTTCCTGTCTGAACAGATTTTTTTTTCTTTTTCCAACAAATATTAGGCTTCCTAGACGAGATATTTTGTACTTTTACAGAGATCAATCAGATATTTTCCCTCTTCATTAACTGCTTATGGTGTACCATCCCTCCCCAAAGGAGAAATATCATGGTTCTACATTAATTTTGATATACACTAAATCTCCGTATGTCGGAATTAATTTCCATATCTTCAAATCTATATACAAAAATGTACATATTATATTCGACCGATTAATAACAACTTGTTTTTTGTTTTTCTTTTTCTCAGTGTACGAAATATCAAAAATAAAATGGTAAAATGATGAAAATCTCCTGGAAATTAATACCAATCATGGTCATGTATCCAAATATGTTCATTGTATTCGAGATATCGATAATAATAAATACGCGAGCAAAATAAATGATAATTGTGTATACCATATATGAAGTTATTATTATTTTTTTTATTTATTTATTTTTTATGATTACCTTTTTTTTTAATTGATTGGTGATAATGTGTATATGTGTGTAAAGTGATTTTCTTTTGTGTGTCTAAAACTGTATTACCAATATGTAGTGTTTACGATATACAAATGTATAAAATTATCTATTATACATATAATGTAGGAGGAACATTTAAGTCGTAGATATGTGGAGTGATGAATTGTGACAGGAATGATACAACATATCTGTAAATTAATGACATATGGTTCTTTTTTCCCAATGAAGTTTAATATAACCACTAATTTCCCATTTGAAACCCCGCTTTATCTCAACATTTCAAATGAACTTACTTTTCATTTTCTTTGCTTGTATATATACATGTATTTATGTTTTGTTAACTTTCTTTACTTTTTCATCATTGTTGCTATTTCTCACATTTAATTTTGTGTGTGGATGCTGCGGTGTGTGTTTTGATGTGGGAGTGGGACGGGCCTATCTCTGCTCTTTGCTGTCTTCAAACCTAAAGCCCAATGGGTAATAGTTTGGAGGAATATAGAACGGCTATAGGCATGTTCCATTCTCACACTTTCAGACTGTGTGGACCTTTTGTTATTCGGACTGATACTTATTTGAACATATTTAGAACTAACCTCCGATGCTCTCTCTTTTTGTCTGCCTTCTCTTGCTCCAGGGTCTAAATCCAAATGTAAATGCATTGTTTTTACTTTTTACACTCCATTTTATACTACTTGTCGGAAATATCGAATCTAATCCTGATCCAGACGAATTATCACAGTCAATTTTGGAAAACAATCATACTGATAGATGTATTTCGTTGTGTAATATTAATATCCGCAGTATTAGAAATAAAATGGAGTTCCTTGAAACCTCTTTGAATGATTTCGATATATTAGTTATAACTGAAACACACCTTGATAACCAAATAAATGATAGTGACATAACTCTCGATTCGTTTCCGAATATTATCCATCGAAAAGACCGTTCAAATAGTGGTGGTGGGCTCCTCATTTATTCGAAAAATTATATCTCTATAAGTAGGAAATCCAAATTAGAAAACAATCTTGACGAAACTATCTGGGGTGAAATACGATCCAAAGGTCAATCTGTTTTACTATGCAACACATATAGATCTCCGTGTACAGATATTGATTACTGGACACGATTAACATACGCAATAGAGTTGGCCCTTCAGGTAAATGAAAACATCATTATCACGGGCGATCTGAATTCAAATCTATTGTGTTAAAATAACAACAAACTTATTGACCTTGTGAATATTTTTAATCTTAAGAATGTGATTGATAAACCTACCAGGATAAGTGGTAATACTAGTACTTTATTAGACCCCATTATTCTAAGCGATACCTTGAACTGTAATTATTCTGATGTACTTAAAATACCAAGACATATAAGCGACCACGATGCAGCAATTGCATTCATTAAATGCCCAAAAGCTACATCGAAATCATTTACAAGAGAAATCTGGTTGTATGACCAAACTGATTTTGTTAGATTTAATCAGATGCTAACTGATATAAATTGGAATGAAAAACTTTGTAATTTTGATGATGTAGATGATATGTGTGAAGAATTTTCAAAAACTTTCCTTCAAATCTCAAGTGCATGTATCCCTTCAAAAACAATATCGATACGCGAAAAAGACAAACCATGGTTCAGTAACGAAATACGAAAAGAAATCCGCATACGTGACCGGATTAGGAAAAAATTATTAAAATCTCAAAACGAAAACAACATTATTAAATATAAAAAACAAAGAAATAAGGTAAATAATATGAAAAAAATAGCAAAGGAGAAATATGAAAATAATTTAGACAACTTTTTATTAAATAACTCTTCAAACCCCAAAATGTATTGGAAAATAATGAAGATGTTAATCAAATCTAACAAAGGAAATTATTGTATACCCCCACTCCGGAATTCAATTAATGATCAAAATATTGATGATATTGCTTATGACGATTCGGACAAATGCGAGTTATTGAAAAAATATTTTAGCTCAATATCAAAACTGGACGAAGAAAATGTTACTCTCCCACAGTTTGACTCAAAAACAAATAATATTATTCACGAAATACATATAACAGAGAACGAAATTATTGATGTTATTCAAATTCTTGACCCAAACAAAGCAACAGGACCAGACAAAATAAGTAATAAAATGCTTAAAATTTCTCCTGAGAAAATTGCAAAGCCCCTTCTAATAATATTTAATAAATCTTTACAACAGAGCAAATATCCTTCTAATTGGAAGAGTGCTCATGTTGTTGTAATTTTCAAAAAGGGTGACACATCCCTACCCTCCAATTATCGCCCGATATCTTTAATAAGTTGTGTAGGTAAATTAATGGAACGAATAGTTTATAAGCATGTTTACTATCATCTTGTTAATAACAATCTCATATATAAATACCAATCGGGGTTTTTGCCAAAACATTCCACTGTCCATCAACTATTAGAACTATACAATTCGATCCTAAACTCTCTAGAAAAAAAAGAATTTAGCTGCTTCGTCTTTTGCGATTTTTCTAAAGCTTTCGACAAGGTTTGGCATACAGGTCTTATTCACAAAATGAATTCATACGGAATTCAAGGAAAGTTAATAAAATGGTTCGAAAACTATCTGTTCAAAAGAAGACAAAAAGTAATTAATAAAAACTCTTGGTCAAGTTTCGAACCTGTCTCAGCTGGTGTACCCCAAGGGTCGGTATTGGGTCCCCTCATGTTTCTAATATACATAAATGATATAGGAGAAAAACTTATATCGTTGAGTAAATTATTTGCTGACGACACATCACTCGGATATTCTAGTCAAAGTGTTGATCAAATAAAAACTGTAATCAATAATGATCTACTCGAACTAAATGCCTGGTCTAGTAAATGGCTAATGTCATTCAATCCCGAAAAAACAGAAATCTTGTTTTTCTCCAATACCGGTAACATAGACAACATCGAATTTTCTTTTAATGGCAAAATTATTCCGTTATCTACTAGCCATAAGCATCTGGGAGTTATCCTCTCTCAAAATGCAAAATGGAATGAACATTTAGAAAATATGATAACAAATATAACCAAACATTTAGGTATATTACGGAAATTAAAATTCAGTCTAAATAGATCCAACTTAGAAAAAATGTATTTAGTCTACATTCGCCCCCTTTTTGAATACGCTTGTGAAGTCTTGGATAATTGTGGAATTGGCTATTCAGACAAATTAGAAAAACTTCAATTAGACGCTGCCAGAATTGTAACAGGTTTACCAATTTTTACAAAATCGGAGTATTTATATGCTGAGACAGGTTGGGAAACACTATCAGAGCGGAGATACCGCAGAAAACTCCAATTATTTTTTAATATAAAATGTGGAATGGCACCTGAAGACTTGCGTCATCTAGTTCCCCCAACTATTCAGAGTACAACTATATACCCTTTGCGAAATGGTGATAATTTAATAGTTCCTTTCTCTAGACTCTCTATAACCAATTCGTCATTTATTCCTTCCACAGTTAAAGAATGGAATAAACTTGACATTGCAATCAGAAAATTAGATTCATTATCCAAATTCAAAAACGCTATTCGTCTTAACAGCTAACCAAATAAGATCCCAGTTCCCAAACTTTATTACTATGGCCCTAGAAAGTTAAAGTGATCCTAACACAAATTAGATGTACAGCTTCTTTCCTCAACCATGATCTACATAAGGTTCATATTTTATCTAGCCCAGCGTGTGGCTGCGGTGCCCCCCAAGAAGATGCGAACCACTTCTTTTTTGTTTGTACCAAATATTCTTTAATAAGAAACGAACTGTTTCTCAGCATAAGCGATTTGTCTCAATCGATCAATACTTCACTTCTCACTTCAGGAAGTGAAACCTTAAGCTATGCAGATAATTGCTTTATTTTTTATTCAGTTTTCCGATTCATAGAAAGGTCTAAACGATTTCTAATCGTTTAATGTACTAACCAAACATCATCTAGCATCCATACACACACACACATACTTTTTCTTCATTTCTTTTTACTCGTTTACTATTTTCAGCTATATTATATGATAAAATTGTATTTTTCTTGTTTTCTTGTGCATTCTCAATATAATGTAATAATGATTGTATATATAGGAGAAGACTCCATAAGTTGGTAAAACTTGTGTCTGATCCTATTTGTATCATTGATCAAATAAAATAATTATAAACTAAACAAGATTTAGGTGATTCCCCTTTATTTATTTCTGGAGGTCTGTAGCTATTTTTATTTTTTTCTGCCAAGAACCTGATGTTGGTTGATCAAAATGGTTATAAGAAGGATTCTATTCTGAACATAATTCAAATTCGGGACACTTCCAGCTCTTTTATTATTCAAGAATATTAATTTATGCGTCAGTACATATTCATCTGCCATGTTGCTGGCTTTTACTAAACTGGAAACGTTATGTTCATCTATATATGTCTTAATATCTGAATGAATGCATTGTTTAAATTCTTCAATAAGAATTGCTTTCCCTTAATTAATCGAAATGTGTAGTTTCTTCGGTAGAAGTGAGCTCCTTTTCAAACAAAAGTTCTTTTTCACAGGCAAAGTCAACATGACTTTATCATCCCGTTTTCTACAACTTCTACACTTTTGCCGATGAACCTCCTTTACCGATTCATATGCTTTCAAAATGGCTTTGAAATTCTTCATAATTTAAACTTGTTTCTCGGGCTTTCCTTGTTTGGACACTCTAAAAGTAAGGTCCAGTATTCATTGGGCGAAGTCAGACTTTTAGAAATTTTCTCAAAATGAACAAACTATTTGTCCACATCTTTCTCCAAATTAGGTGGAAGAAATCTGATGTACTTCACAACATCAAATTTATTTTGTACTTGAAGGTAACACCAAAGGCACCCTCTCCTTTTTTTCTTTTGAAAGCATGAATTGCTCAAGTTCAAGTTCTTTCATTTTTATTTGCATTTGCATTTCTTCAATTCTTCTTTCTTCTTGCATTTCTTCCATTTCTATTTTTTTAAGTCTGAGTTTTTTTTCAACTTATTTTAATCTGATTTTTTCTTCCATTTCTATTTCTCTCATGTTTACTGTATCATCCCCAAAATTGTTAACCAATTGCAAAACATCTTCACCCAAAATCTCCTTATCAGCAATAATGTTACGGATTTCAAATTTTAACATGGTAGTTTTAACCTCAAATTTCAATTATTTGCATAGCAGTAACAATACTGATGTTAGTCCCTCAAACGCCTCCCTCTTTGAATCTGACATACATGTTTCTGCCTAAAATACCATTTTGATTGTTGGTTGTAATAAATAAATAAATAAAGAAAATATAGACTTCAATAAATCATCTCTTTTTAATAATTTTCTCTGACAATTACAGTTACATAAAGTCTGTTTTTCTAGAGTATTCTAGTAACAGAAAGGTACAACCAACAATCAACTAAGCTTCTATTCTTTAATATAATAAAAACATTTTCTTAATACTTTTATGCAATTAAAAATAGCAAATTAATAAATTATAGCTGGCCTGTGTCAATGTTCAAATTGATATTCCTTTAGATTAAATCATGTTGTCTTTTCTGGTATATTAGATCGATGCATTCCTATGAAAGTGGATTATAGATGAATTAAAATATTTCTCAGTTCTACTCTTGAAAGTTTCCAAATATTGGCCGTTGGAATTGTTAATAGTTTAATGTTCAAGTCACCCGACATCACTAAGTACATATATCCAAGTGCAATGCTATATATTCCAGCTATCATGCACATTTTAAATTTTAGACTGACAGCTCTCCAAGTTGCTGCGTCTTACATAATATTTCATTAAATTATATAGAACATTTAAAAAATGTGACAGTATTTACATGTATAAACAATGTGTAGAAATGGTTAGCACACATCAACATTCAAGGTCTAAATTAAAAACGTGTAAACAATAAGGGTGATAACAACATTACCTAACTCCGACCAATCTTACAAAGGGAAAGTCAAAACTCATCAGTATATAAACAGACAAAATCAGTCAACAACCGAATAACTGTGAAAACCGTAATGATCCTGACTTGGTACAGGCATTTCTAAAGAAATGGTGGGTTGACTCACACTTTAAAGCGCCAAACCTCCCGCTTTCATTACGGCTCAAAGTTTCCGGCTGTCACTATAACAGTATGTATAACAATACTTGAACAACACAGTTAAAACAGTTGTCAAATCAGCACCAAGCTCAACTTGACTTATTTTTCATAACCTAATTCCACTGATGATGTAATGGTACCAACAACAACAAATATTATAATGAATAAAGTAACATCTCAAATTTATCATTAATACAACACACTAAATATTCCACACCATCAGTACAGCTGCCATATCTAATGGTAAAATCGTAATATACCACACCATTAGTACAGCTGCCATATCTAATGGTAAAACATTAAATATATGACACCATCAGTACAGCTGCCATATCTAATGGTAACATCATATACCACACCATCAGTATAACTGCCATATATAATGGTAACACACTAAATATACCACACTATCAGTACAGCTTCCATATCTAATGGTAAAATCATATACCACACCATCAGTACAGCTGCCATATCTAATGTTAAAATCGTAGACACATATGCAAAGAACTTTCTCTAACATATATGAACAGGAACTTCCCATTGCACAATGCTCTGGTTTTCTTACTTACTGAAATACTAGTTATGACAAAGAGGAACATTGGGTTGATGACAAGTCATTCATCTCATCATTGAATATTCTGTTTAACAAGGAACTTTTTCCAGTTTTGCTATTTCTCGTTCAAAGCACCTATCACAAACCTCGCAAGCATATTCTAATGTTGTCCTTATGAAAGTAAGATATATATTTGATAGAGTTTGCTTGCAAAGAGTACACTTTAGTTTTCGGAGAACATTAATCTGTTTAAAAGTGCAGCTGCTTTATAGAATCGCAAAGTCGTAGACACAGGTGCAAAGGAGTTTCCTCTAATACATATGTACATGAACTTATTGTTTTAGAAATGGGTTCACAAGCACACCCACATTTGTCTAAAATAATTGTCATCAAACATCATATCAATTGATCATAACTTTAGCTTATATTTGAATATCAACGCTATCATAGTAAAACTGGCATCGTAAACATTAACAGTGGTTGTTTGGGCTCTAATGAACCGACTTTCAATTGCACAATGCTCTGGTCATCATACTTACTGAAATACTAGCTAGGACAAAAAAGGACAATTGACTAATCACAAGTCATTCATCTCACTATTGAATATTCTGTTAACAAGTAACATAATGACTTTTCTCGTTTATATTGAATACCATAGCTTCTCAAGAATCCATATAGAGAAAATACTACTACATTATTTTTCAAGAACACATGTTGACTGCTGTCAAAGACAGAATGCAATCGTACTGGGACAAAGTTTATTCACGTAGCAGTTTCAATCAAATGTGGATAATGAATTACTGAATCTTCTGGATAATTTTAATTATCGTTCTATTTGAGAAATTTAGTCTGCCCAAGCGTGTGACTTTCCTACACTTTGCAAACCATGAATCGTGAGAATGTATAACAACGTTTAAAATATCATTAATAACGCGGTTATCTTTAAAATGGTAAGAAAATGCACAAATTTATAGTAATCGATAATGATTTAACTTATTTTATTTTGTCAAGCACGAACAATGACAAATACGCAACGCCAAAAATTGATTCTGATTGACCATTTTGTATCTTTAAAATCTTCTTACTACTAAGTTGGAGTTCCGTATCGATGACATATCTGTAGAGTTCGGAGTGCACATTTGTCAACAACTTATTTTATATAAAAAGCATTTCTAAGACATATATTGGCATATAAGGAACATACTTTTCTATAAATTATACTAAATGATACTAAAAACAATCTTAAGTTTGGTAAATTATTGAAGGTGTTGTCCTATATCACTGATATGGCATTATGAATAGTCAACAAATATCTCATGTTTATGCTTCATTAAGTCTGTAGCTTTCTGTTGTCTTAAGCAATATATATATCAAAATATTGTGTAATTTTGAGTTTTTCAATAAAATGTATTTATATTATTGTTATGAAGAAGCTCCCATTTGAATTAATATACATATTTAGAAATAATGTGTTTCAAATCAGATTCAATGAATAAATGCTCCCAATCTTTACATATTACAGTCTTGAGCAATACATATAACACAATATTACGTAATTTGGAGTGTTTTTTTTCTCAATAAAATATATTTATATTCCTGTTCAGAAAAAATACACAACCCATTATTATTAGTGTAGCTATTTAGAAATACGGTGTTTGAAAGTGGGCTCAATAAAGGCATACCCTCAATCTTTACACTTTACTTGTATGCTTGATTAGAATTATAAATGGTATTTTATTTTGTCGTGGAATTTGCATATGTTGGGTAAATTGTTCTTAAGCAACATAAATTATAGATATATATGTATTGTCATCGAATGCCAAAAATATAATAAGAATATTGACAACCGATAAAGTTTCGTAATGTTGTTGAACGCGATGTGATTTTATATTGGAATGCAAATAACTGTCAAATAAAAAATGTACATCAATGCTACAAACGTAAGCAATACATATATCAAAATATTGTGTACTTTTGAGTTTTCTAATAAAATGTATTTATATTATTGTTAAGAAGAATCTCCCATTTGAATCAATGTAGTATTTAGAAATACTGTGTTTTCAATCATGTTCAATGCATGGATGCTCCCAATCTTTACCTATTGCAGTCATAAGGAATACACATAGCAAAATAGTGCGTAATTTGGAGTTGCTTCAATAAAATGTATTCATATTCCTGTTCAGAACATATACACAACTCATTCTAATTAATATTGCAAATATGGTGTTTGAAAGCGGGTTCAATTAATAAATTCCCTCAATCTTTATCTATTACACTTTACTTGTATGTTTGATTAGAATTATAAAAGTTATTTTATTTTGTAGTGGAATTTGAATATTTTGCGTAAATTGTTATTAAGTAACATATATTATACATACATGTATACATGTGTTGCAAATCATAGAACAACAACAAAATAAGAGGAATATTCACAACCGATCAAGCGTCGTAATGTTCTTCAACTGGTTTGATTTGATTAATATGATTTTATTGGAATACAAATAACTGTCAAATAACAAATACACATCAATACTTGAAACTTTGATACTCTAGTTGTACAGCAAATTGAATAAAGTATAATACGCTTTGAGTAAGTCGTCAACCATTCACGATTTGATTGATAACATGAATAACTAATGTTGCCACAACCTCAGAACAGCTCTGCTATATATAATGGTAAAATAGTAGATACATGGGTACAGGTACCTCAATCACATATGTAGATGGAATCTGAATAGATTTTGATTGTGTTATTAAGGTGTGCACATTTGTCTAGAATAATTGTCATCAAACATCATCAATTTATTATGGATAAAAGTTAAATTGGGATATCACGGCTATCATAGCAAAACCGGCGACGATAGCAGTGGGTGATTAGGGCTCTAATGAAACGACTTTCCATTACACAATGCTCTAGTAATCCTACTTACTAAAATACTAGCTATGGCAGTGAGAAACATTTGGCTGATCACAAGTCATTCATCTCATCATTGAATATTCTGCTTAACAAGGAACATGATGACTGTTCTTGCTTATATTGAATAACAAAACTGCACAATAATCTACATAGAGGAAATACCACTATAGGTGCTTATTCTTTTTCAAGACAAAAGTTTGACTGCTGTCAAGGACGGAATACAATCATACTGGGACAAAATCTATTCACGTAATAGTTTCAATCGAATGTGGATACTGCAATATTGGATCTTATGGATAATTTTAATCATCGTTCTATTTCAGAAATTTCGTCTGTCCAAACATGTGACATTTCTAGACTTTACAAACCATTCATCGTGGGAATGTATACAGACGTTTAAAAACATCATTAATAACGCGATTATCTTTAGAATGGTAAGACATGTTACACATTTTTCGTAAGCCTAACACAACTATAGCAATATTCACTCCTGTGGAGACAAACACTACAAATCTTGTAGACATATGCTCCACTTGTCATCGTATACCAGTAAGGTCACCGGAAAACAGAAGAACATATTTTGTACTGTAAATTGCAAGAGTGCAAATATTATTTACAGTCTGGAGTGTTCATTGTGAGGCCTCCAATACATTGGCGAGTCTAAGCAGCCCTTCCACGAACGCCTGAATGGACACATTAGTGACGTAGAAAACAAGTAATTTCTTCGTGTGTGCCAGCACTTCGGACAGTCTGACCACAGTCTCGAAGATTTTAACAATGAAAATCCTCGTCATTGAACAGAACTGTCTGTGGAATGATTTTCAACGTGAGAATCGGGAAAGATTTTGGATGACAGAACACCGTGTTTTACAGTTTTCCGGTTGTTGACTGATTTTGTCTGTTTATATATTATGAGTTTTGACTTTCCCTTTGTAAGATTGTTCGGAGTTAGGTAATTTTGTTATTACCCTTATTTACACCCGGACGTTATTAACAGAAAACAATAGGTTTGTATTTATATTTTCTTTCACAGTTTTTATAGTCAGCGAATATTTTACTACTGTCACAAAGTTTAGGATTTGTGCTATCCACCTTTAATTAACGATTTAACCGTGACGAATTTGAAAATGTTAAAGATTATCGTTATTTACTTTAATGTGTCACACTGTGTCACCTGACTATTTAGTGAACTGTAATTATACCATCTAATCTTAGCAAACTCAGTCTAATGTTGAAAGACATTGAATAAGGTCATTTGTTGTTAGAAAATGTTGTCAACAAATTTTTGTTAATCTTTTTATCGGTGTCGTTGCAGAATCTTCTAGACCTCTATAATTTATTTTGTTTGTGCTGCATCATAATGTCTCAACGATCCGTTGCTCATTAAGTTGTCTGGTTGGTAGATTTCTATATATATATATATGTATATCCGTCTGAAAATTAAACCAAGCAGTGTTAGAATTATATTTTTGAGCTGTCAAATTGTTTTTCTTCCCTCGACGGCATTTGAAGTCACACCATTGATACACTGCAGTACCAATCTCTTATCCTTATGTCAAGCGCCATGGACCACTCGACCACATCCACTCCACAAAAATGGAGCTTCAATAGTAGAAGTGTTTCCTTGTCTCGCAAGGAAAATCTAGAGATAATACATACGACATGTGTCTAAACGTGTGTGGATGGTACATATATACTTAATATTACAATTTGAAAGCAATCTAACTCAGCATTTGTTTTAATATATTGCATAGGATAATGACGAACTCATTATACAGTCACAAGAAATAAAGTATTCTATGCAAACACCTAAGCAAGTGACAACCATACAATATATCTGTCCCACTGGATACATGTATATCCTGTATGTTATGCTAAGACATTAATTATAACATATATTGACAAGATGTGGTTATGGCTCTGTGCAAGTCATAATAAATGATAATCACAGAGAGCGTAAGTTGTTGAAAGTGTTGTCCTCTATCTCAGATATGTTATTATTCTGTAAATTCCTATAAATAGTCAACAGATGTCTTTAGTTTATACTTTATTAAATCTCTAGTTATTTTGAGTTGTTTCAATATAATGTATTTAAATTTTGATCAAGACAATATACACAACACATTCTAATCATTCTAGCTATTTACAAACATGGACTTCAAATCTGTTTCGAATAGTGAATACCCTCACATATTTACATTATATACTGGACTTGTATGTTGAATTTGTCTCAATAAAATGTATTAATTCTTGTTCAGAGGAAACCATATGCAATGTATATGACTGCTTAACAAAATTGGCTTCAAATACTGGCCAATATAAGTTTTTATGTGTTGCATGGTACGTGTATGTTTGACTGGCATTACAATGTTCTTTAATGTTGTTGTGGAATTTGAATATTTTGTGTAAATTGTTCTCATGGAACAAACAGTATGCATATACATGTATTGTAAGTCATAGAATGTAAAAACACAAATAGGAGTAATATTTACCACCGATAACGCTTTGTAATGTTGTTGAACATGTCTTATTTGATTAATGTGATTTTATTGGAATACAAATAACTGTCAAATAAAACAAAATATACATCAATACTAATAACAATCTTTACCTGTTACACTTTACTTGTATGCTTGATTAGAATTATAAAAGTTATTTTATTTTGTCGTAGAATTTGAATATTTTGGGTAAATTGTTCTTAAGCAACATAAAGTATATTTTTACATGCATTTTAAGTCATAGAATGTAGAACAAATGATAAGAATATTGACAACCGATGCAGTTTCGTAATGCTGTTCAACATGTCTGATTTGATTGAAGTGATTTTATATTGGAATACAAGTAACTGTCAAATGAAAAATATACATCAATACTACAAACTCTGATACTCTCAGTAGTTGTATTTCAACGTAACATATTGATATATAATACGCTTTTAGTAAGTCTTCAACCATTCATGGTTTGATTGATAACATGAATAATTAAAGTTACAACAACCTCCGAACAACTCTGCCATATATAATTGTAAAATAGCAGACACATGCGGAAAACTACATGAAATATATATGTACATGTAAGATGATTATATTTTGTTAGAAATGGGTGCACTAGCACACACACACACACACACACACATGCATCTAAACTAATTGTCATCAAGCATCATCAATTGATTATGGATAAAAGTTAAATTTGGGTGTCACGGCTATCATAGTAAAAGCGGTGACCGTAGCTGTGGGTGATTTGGGATCTAATGAAGCATATTTGCATTGTGCAATGCTCTGTTTATCCCACTTACTGAAGTACTAGTTATGACAAAGAGGAACATTTGGCTGATCACACGTCATTCATCTCATCATTGCATACTATGTTTATCAAGGAACATGTTACATGATGACTTTTCTCGTTTATATTGAATACCAAAACTTCGCAATATTCCATATAGAGGAAATAATACTACAGGTGCTTATTCTTTTTGAAGAAAGTAACTGTTTATAAATATGGCTAACATTTTGACTACTGTCAGAGAGGGAATACAATCACGTAGTAGTTTCAATCAAATTTGGATACTGAAATACTGGATCTTCTGGATAATTGTAATTATCGTTCTATTTCAGAAATGTAGTATGTCCAAACATGTATCTTTTCTACACTTTACTGACCATTCTCCGTGGGAATGTATAAAGACGTTTCAAAATATCACTAGCAACGCGGTTATCTTCAAAATGGTAAGAAACGTTACAAATTAATAATAATACATATATCAAAATATTGTGTAATATTTAGTTGTTTCAATAAAATGCATTTTGTTTATTGTTAAGAAGAACATCCCATTCTAATTAGTGTAGCAATTTAAAAATACGGAGTTTGAAAGTGGGTTCAATTAATGCATACCCTCAATCTTTACCTGTTACACTTTACTTGTATGTTTGATTAGAATTATAAATGTTATTTAACTTTGTCGTGGAATTTGAATATTTTGCGTATATTGTTCTTAAGCAACTTAAATTATAGATATACATGTATTGTAAGTCATAGAATGTCCAAACAATTATACGAATTTTGAAAACTGATCAAACTTCGTAATGCTGTTGAACGTGTCTGATTTGATTGATGTGATTGTATATTGGAATACAAATAACTGTCAAATAAAAAAATATACATCAATACTGAATCTGTGATACTCTATGCAGTTGCATTTCAACGTAACATATTGAATAAAGTATAATACGTTTTTAGTAAGTCTTCAACCATTCATGATTTGATTGATAACATGACTAACAAAATATACCACGCCATCAGAAAAGCTGCTATGTTTATTGATAAAATAGTAGACATATGTGCAACATTACCTCAAACACATATATTCATGGAATCTGATTATATTTGTTTTTATTAGAACCGGGTACACTTACACACACATTGGGATAACGTTTTTTGCTTCATTTCTTTCATTAAAATGTATTCATATTCCTGTTCAGAAAATATATACAACGCATGATAATTCATGTAGCTATTTACAAATACAGTGTTTGAAAGCGGGTTCAATTAATAAATTCTCTCATACTTTATCTGTCGCACTGTACTAGTATGTTTGATTAGAATGATAAAAGTTCTTTAATATTGTTTTGGAAATTGAATATTTTGCGCATTTTTTTTTAAACAGCATAACTAATGGATATACATGGAATGGGTTAGAATCGGGTGCACTAACACACACAATTGGACAACGATTTTTGAATCATTTGTTTCAATAAAATGTATTCATATTCCTGTTCAGAAAAAATACACAACCCAGTATAATTAGCGTAGCTATTTAAAAAAAAATGTTTCAAAGCGGGTTCAATTAATGCATACCCTCAATCTTTACCTGCTACACTTTACTTGTATGTTTGATTAGAATTATAAAATGTATTTGATTTTGTAGTGGAATTTAAAAATTTTGCGTAAATTGTTCTTAAACAACATAAAGTATGCATATACATGTATTGTAAATCATAGAATGTCAACAACAACATTGACAACCGATCAAGTTTCGTAATGTGGTTTGATGTGATTTTATTGGAATACAAATAACTGTCAAATAAAAAATATACATCAATACTACAAACTTTGATAATCTGTGTAGTTGTATTTCAACGTAACATATTGAATAAAGTATAATACATTTTGGTAAATCATCACCCATTCATGATTTGATTGATAACATGAATAACTAATGGTACGAACAAAAAATTCCCAAATATTCTAGTAACAGAAAGATACAACCAACAATCAATTAGGTTTCTATTCTTTGATATAACATCAAAATTAACTTAATACTATTATACAATTACAAATATCAAATTAATAAATTATTACTGATCTCTTTATCAATGTCCAAATTTAAATTCCTTTAGAATTAACGTTATTGTCCTTTCCAATATATTAGTCCGATCGTTTTCTATGAAAATTAATTCTTGTTGAATTAAAATATCGTTTAGTTCTAATCCTGAAAGTTTCCAAATATTGGCCGATGAAATTGTTAATAGTTCAATGTTCAAGTAACGTGACTTTACTAAGAAGAGATTAAAGATACCAAAGGGGCAATCAGAATCCGTATATCGAAGAACAGACAACACAACGGCCAAAAGAAAAATGTACAACAGGAAAAACAACGATCTACAAAATATACATATGAAGCTAAAGTTCGAGTAACACGAATCCCACTAAAGACTGGGGTGAATTCATGTGTTCCAGAAGGGCCTGCAGATCAAGCTCCACTAGTGGCACCCGTCGTGTTAATCTAGTTACAAACCCGATTATAACTATTGAATACGGAAAGAACCAGGAAGTGATTCCGACAAATGGAACATATCGGTGGTCATTGTGACACAGATATTTCATAACGCTCAACCACGTCATGGTGGCAACCGTAACATTTTCGAAGTGATGACTTCAACTTTACCAAAAGGAACTCTTGTTTCAGTAGCTTCCTTGTTAGCAGAATCTTCTATCAAGGACATCCTGATAGGAGCCACAAGGTCTGGAATATCGTATCATCTGACAGATATATACTCCATATGCCAGTCCTGCTGGAATGTTGCTACATATAAATGGAAACTTCACAATGGGAATATTGAAATCATCTCTTTTGTCGTAAAATGTCGTTCATAACCGCCCCTCTCTGTCGATTTCGAGGTGTAGGTCAAGATATGAATTATATCCTTTATTTCAGGCTCAATGGGATAGATGCGATCAACAAAATTATTTAGTGAAAGGACATCACCTTTATGTCGGAACATGAAATTAAAGGATCAGGCTAGCTTCTTTTTGCTTTACTAAGTTAAAATATCTAAATAAAATGCTGTAGATTCCAGCTATTATATAAATCCTAAATTTTAGACTGACAGCTCTCGAAGTTGCTGCCTCTTATTTACTATTTCATGAAATTGTCTAGAACTTTCCAAAAAATGCGTAGAAATATCTAGAACATATCAAAATTCAGTAAGAATTCAAAACTTGAAAACAACTTGAGGTATTTTTGATAAACTATTTGCACTGATCATGTAGTGTTCTCAACAACAAAACATATTCTAATGAACAAAGTAATTTCTCATATTCATTATATATACATATAATCTCCGCTCTTGAAGAAAAAGTTTGGATACAAAATTTTTACCATAAATCTCTATTTTAATTCATCACAATAGTATCCAACTCTAGAAAAAAACATTAGCTATTCAATTATCATTACATTTAATATGTTTTATAATTAGATTGCATTCTTGCAACATTAATCCAAAATATCGTTAATCTGTGATTTTTATTTTGCATTTTGTTAATAAATGTGACGGTATTGTGTTCAGTAAAAACCACGAATGCATGAAATGTACATCAAAATGCTTCAAGGATAACAATAAGGCAAGTCTTTTTTTTTTCAATTGTGGATTATTTTTTCTGATCTTTGTCAAAGTTTTAAGAAAAAATAGCATTCGGCAGATATATGTCATATTAACGTTCCTGGAGCAAAACTGCAACAACACCTACATCACTAACATCCAATGTTAACTTATATTCTTTCGAAAAGATTCTTGAAAACCTTCCCTTACAACAAACAGTAGCATGTAGATCCCATCATCCCAATCTTTTTGACTGTCTAAACAAAATGTTTTCATCATATTTTTTTAAGGTTTGGTGTACTCTTTCCAAAGCTCCTTGAGACTCAGGGCGCTATGCATTAGATTTAAACTATTGTGTATTTAATTTAATTGATGCATAACTTGCTGAAATAAACGAGACACACAATTTGATCCACATTTGACTGAGTTGTTTTAGGAAGACCCACCAAAGTAAAACCAAAATAGTTAGAGCTTTAATTATAGTATTAGCTTTAATATTCCTAAGTGGAATGGCAATAGAAAAACGGGTGGAGGCACACATTATAGTTAGTAAATATACATTTCCTTATTTAGTCTTATGAAGTAGCCTCACGCAGTCAACAATGACCCAACTGAAAGAATATTCAAAAGCGGGTACATGCCGGAGTGGAGCTACACGAAAGTTTTGATCCGGTTTCCAAATATCTCGGCAGATGTTACAAGATCAACAGGTCTTATATTCGGCCAGTGAAAATGTGCCAATATCCCGTTGGAGGTTTCGTTAACACCCAAGTGTTCAGTCATTGAGGAATCATGAGCCAGGCTCACAACTGCTTTTCTGTATTCTTCCTGTACCACTATCTGGCAGATCACTTTACATTCATCTTACACAGTCGCATCTGGCGGTCGCCATTTTCTCATCAATACTTAGTCTTTCATCAAATAGCAAATATTAACATTCTCTGCTTCCTCTACTGAGAATGACTTAGAACAAGGTAGTACGAGCTATTCCTTCTGTGCACTGATAAGTTGTTCCCTAGTGAGAAGGTCATTACTGGTATGTCTTATTGTTGGCTTACGAACAGGACCATCACTCATTGACCTTTGGTCCTGGATTGTTTCAAGACGGGATGTTTAGTCCTCATCTCTATCTAGACAGATTTGTGTTCCTTTTCTATGAAATAACGAGACATATCGCTATGCAACAAGTGATCGTTGACATCAGCCAAGAACATTGTCTTTTGATTCAACAACACTTGTTTCTATGGTACCATCTTGCAATAAAGTTTCCACTTCTTCCAGAGGCTTTTTCATGGCTAAAGTTACAGCACATTCTGTATAAACCCCTGTATTTGTTTAATTCATTCTTTTAATAACTAGGCTCCTCGCAGATTATTGGGACCATTATAACTTTGTCACCGGCCATATCGATACCAAATAACAAAGAAATATCATCAAAAGGAAGTGTAGGTTGTACCCCATCTACAACCTGTCCCGAAACAAAGCCTGTAGTGGATGACAATGAATAAGCAATAACACAATAACTTTCTCGCCTGAATTAAATTGTATTATCAAGGCATCCGTATCATACCACTGTTTCATCATAGCTTGGTTTTGTTTCAATTTGTCTTGTTCTATTTTACATGCTCTTGTAAACTTACACATAAACCACTCCACATAATCTAAAATACTAATAACAGTATTTTCACAAAGCCAGTTTTCTTTCAAAAGAGACCTCCCACAGAGTGTCCAAAAACCAGTCCAAAAGGACTAAAACGTAGAGATTCGTGAAAGGATTCCCTTGCAGCAAACAGTAGGATGTGAACCCCATCATCCCAATCTTTTTGATTGTCTACACAAAATGTTTTCATCATATTTTTTAAGGTCTGGTGAAATCTTTCCAGAGCTCCTTGAGACTCATGGTGATATGCATTAGCTTGCAACTGTTTTATGCTTAATTTAATTGATGCATAACTTGCTGAAATAAATGAGACATAAAATTGGATCCCTGATTTGACCGAGTTGAATTAGGAAGACCCACAAAAGTAAAAACAAAATAGTTAGAGCCTTAATTATAATATTAGCTTTAATATTCCTAAGTGGAATGGCTATTGAAAAACAGGTGGAGCCACATTATCATAGTTAGTAAATATAGATTTCCTTATTTAGCCTTAGGAAGTGGTCCCATACAGTCAACGCTAACCCTACTGCAAGACTCTTCAAAAGAGTGTAAGGACCAGAGTGGAGCTAAACGAATGCTTTGAATCGGTTTCCCAATAACTCGGCAGATGTTAAAAGATCAACAGTTCTCGGCTACGTCTCGTCTTATATTCTGCAAGTAGAAATGGGTCAATATTCCGTTGGAGGTTTTGTTAAAACAAAATAAATAGAACTGTAATTATAGGTTTAGCTTTAATATTCCTAAGTGGAATGGTTTCAGGTGGATGCACACATTATAGCTAGCAAACAAAAGTTTCCTTATTTAGTCTTATGAAGGGGCCCTACACAGACAACACTAACCCTACAGAAAGACTCTTCAGAAACGGCTACTGGTCAGAGTTGCGCTACACGAATGTTTTGATTCGGTTTTCCATCACCTGGCAGATGTTACAAAATCTACAGTGCTCTGCAACGTCTCGTCTTATATTAGGCCGGTAGAAATGGGCGAATATCATGTTGGAGTTTTTTTAACACCCAAGCGTTCAGTCATTTTCGAATCATAACTTCTTTCCGGTATTCTTCCGGTACCACTATCTGGCAGATCACTTTCCATTCATCTTACACAGTGGCATCTGTTGGTCGCCATTTTCTCATCAATACTTAGTCTTTCATGAAATCCTTCTGCCCACTATTAAGTCGTTCCCTAGTCAGAAGGTCATTACTGACATATATTATTGTTTACTTAAGAACAGGATCATCACGCAGTGACCTTTGGACCTGGATTGTATCAAGGTGGAATTCATACTCCTCATCTGTATTTAGACAGGATTTGTGTTCCTTGTCTGTAACATAAGGAGACATATCGCCATCGCTATGTAAAAAGGTGATGGTTGACATCAACACAAACATGTGTCTTTTAATTCAACATCACTTGCTTGCTTAAGAACAGGAGCATCACTCATTGACCTTTGGTCCTGGACTGTATCAAGATGGGATTTGTAGTCCTCATCTGTGTTTAGACAGGATTTTCGTTCCTTGTCTACAAAATAACTATGCATATCCCTATGTAAAAAGTGATCGTTGACATCAGCGAACAAAAATGTGCTTTAATTCAACATCACTTGTTTCTATGGTACCATCCTGCAATAAAGTCTCCTCTTCTTCCAGAGGCTTTTCCTGGCTAAAGTTACAACACATGCAGGATAAACCCCTGCATTTTCTAATTCATTTTCTTCGTAACTATGCTCCTCGAAGACTATTGGGTCCATTATAGCTTTGTCACCGGTCTAATCGATACCAAATTACAGCGAATTATCCTCAATAGGAAGCATGTATCTTATCCCAGCTACAACCTGTCCCGAAACAAAGTATAATTTTTAATTAATGCGATGGAGTGGAACACTATGAAAACCTGGGTCTACCGCCTGTAGCACCATATTTCCACCAGCGAAGCTTTTCCCGATAACGGTACAATATTTTCTAACATTAAAGGAGAAATGCAAAGGTTTTGAATATTTGATTGCATTGTTTTACTCGATACAGAAACATAAATAATGCCGAAAAAGCAAAGTGTTGACGCAAAGTGTGTCGCCGTTTATCTGTAAGCACAGGTAAATTGATGGTTTATTGTCGACGTAGATCATGATTATCTCCTCTTGCTAAGCCAAGATTGTGAGATTATTCTGTTCTTATCAGTCTGCATGCATCGATTCAACATAGAACATAATACAGTAAAAACATATTAATTGAAAAAACCAAAAATATTTAACTTGAAATAAAAAAAACAATTTAAGAAAACAACATGTCGAACTTGTGTATTCTAGTTGCTTACTTACATTTAGACAATATTCACCAGGGAATTCATAAATAGGCTTCTCTCAAAAAATATTGTATAAGAAATATGAATGATAAATAGTAATAACTCTGGTTATTTGTACATGAACTATTACCTTCACATTGTCCTCCCTTTAATGCATTTTTACATATAATGTATTACTGATGACTTGTTAGTAATCGTTGACTAGAGAACAGCGATATGTTGAATTCAGGGCTGTGACACTAAGTTATTATAGCTTGCATTTACTTTAGTTGTAATTTGCAAAATTTACTTTCAGGGGTGTGCCCTATAAAGTGTCATTGTAAACCTTTCCGAGAGAAGCAAAATTCAATGAAAGTTAAATCGTTTTCATAATATATATCTATATTCCAACTACCATTAACCATAACAATAAATGATCTCTATAATTCTTTAGTGTACCTTAGGGACCTCACTACCTATATCCACGATTAATATCAAAAGAAAACAACATTAACCATAGAAAATGGTGCGAGTCCGCTAAGGTAGATAAGGGTAATAACAAGATTACAAAACTCCGATCAATCTTACAAAGGAAAAGTCAAAACTCATAATTATATAAACAGACAAAATCAGTCAACAACCGGAAACCTGTGAAAACCGTAATGACCCTGACTTGGTACCGCATTTCTAAAGAAATGGTGGGTTGAATCATATTTTTAAGCGCCAAACCTCCCGCTCTCATTATAGTTCAAAGGTTCCGGCTGTCACAATAACATTATTTAAATACAGGAACAACAGTGGTCAAAGCAGTACCATATTCAGTGAAGTAAATGTCAAAGACACTTTTACTTCACACATTGATAAACAAATATTTTTGACATTTTTCTTGGCCTCTTTATCTTTATGCATTTTCACTCTATGAAAACGCATCGCTTATAATCATTTCTGCAGAGACGGAATAAATTTCGACAAGATCTTGGTATCGGAATATAAACTGTTTAAGAGATCGGATAAGACGAATCTGTTGATAGCCCTGGTCCAGTAGCCTGTTTCTCAGATGAAGATTATGTTTCAGGAAATCAGAAAAATTGCTACTGGGCCTTGCATAGCGAATCAATTGCGAGATGTAAACACATATGCAGGAGAAGCTGGTATATTGCTGCACATTTTTGGAAAATTTATGATTTTAAAATTGAAGTCGTCCCGTTTATCATATTTTTTAGTACTGAGTTGACCACTGTCGTCAAATTCGAGATATATGTCCAAAAATGATGGATACGAAGCTGTATCTGTAGTCTCTTTAACTTCCAGCTCTGGAGGATATATCAATGTAAGAAATTCTGCAAATCTAGAATTATTGATAGATAAAACGTCATCAATATACCTGTATGTGAAGTTAAAGGCTCTAGTCTCATGAATCTTCTTATCTTTTACAAGCTTTTGAAGAAACTCCGACTCATATGAGTATAAAAATAAATCGGCTAGAAGAGGGGCACAATTCGTACCCTTAGGTATGCCGACGACCTGCTGAAACAGTGTCCCTCCAAAGGAAACAAATATGTTATCGATGAGGAACTCCAGCATACTGATCACTTGTTCATCGGAGTAGTATGTTTTACCTTTTTTAATTGTGTTTAAATGATTCCTATAATGTCTTGGTGTACTTAAGAGATTCACTACCATATATACCTGGCTCATATAATAAGACAAACCATTCATTAAAGAAAATAATGTTAGTCCCCTAAAGTACATAATACATATCGTGAGATAGCAAAGCCAAGTGTCATAGAACAAACATGATACATCCTATGGTGAGTGTCTGGCTTTTGTTTTTGAGGATATGTAGGACCCCCGAAAGTACATGAAGGTCTGACAATTTTACATAATCTACAACATAGATCGTCTTACCGTATTCAACAATTGACGATAAACCGCACTGTACGACAATGTACATGTATCACAGAGGCGGGTCCAGACCTTTCGATAAAGGGGGCTGTTTTATTTCAGAAACCATTATTTTTTTTTAGAATATCAAAAGATACCGAGATGTAATTCAAAGCGAATATTACAATACATGGTAAAAAGAAAAATGACAAGGACGAAACTGGAAATGATCTGTTAGATTTAATATGTTTTTACCCGTCTATAACCTAGCACAAAAAATGGGACCTGTCCCTCTCTGGGGCGCCTATGTGTCTCTTAGGGGATGGCCATTTGATTCTGAGAGGGATCTGGAATTTGTTTTTTTAAGAAATAAATATTCTGGCCAGGTCATGAGCAAAAATGAAATAAGTATCCTGTCACGCAACGAAACAAAACGAAATACAGCATATGTAGACGACTTGATAATAAATGAAAAACATATATAAATCATTTCGTTCGTAACCATCAGAGCCAAAGAGGTCTTATTCAGAATGTCTGCGTAAATACACTCGGGGTTTTGCCATTGTGTATTCCTTGCTAGCTAAGGCAATGGCCATTTTTTTTACGCGAATATACCTATACAGTGTATGGTCTATTTAGCCTAAAAAACAAACGAGCAACGTGTGAGACAGCAAGATATGTTTGCAGCTAAGGGGTGATATAGCACAATTTCGACATCGAGAGGTGCGTTGGGAGGGGCAAATACTGTTTTCAAGGCAAATAATTACTGTTTTCTGACAAAAAAGGGGATGCGATCGTGCCACCTCTCCTTTGTATGAACCGGGAGTACATCTCTGGTTTGGAATGTGAACGCCTACCTCTTTTTTGGTATACATTGATAATATTTACGGTCTACATTTGAAAGGAAAGACAACAATTTTGAGTCAGAATTGAAATTGATTAAAATTTATTCACGCAGTTTTATGCCAAAATGCGCTATGGCACGGCAATGACTGTTTGATATTTCACATTTGCTAAGAAGATAGACCCGTACTATATTTGCACAATGAACCCACGGGAGAATATCCTAGAACCACGGTATTTATTCTTTCATTTATTTAGTATGTTTTAACAAGCGAATTTTTTTAATTAGTATTCTTAGATAAATCATGAACGAGGAAAGGACCGGGAAGTGTTTGCGACAAGAGGAACATATCCGTGGTCATTTGTTACACAGATATTCCATAACGGTCAACCCAGTCGTGGTTGCGATCGTACAAACTTTCGAAGTGATGAACAATGTCCACCAGCCCAACCGTTTTGCACACAAACAAATAATATGGTATGATTGTCTTTGTCCCCATAAAAAGAGAAAATGACACGAACGACGTTAGGACAGAATTGTTTTAAAGGGGAATAACCATGATTGATTTTTCCCGCGGTATTAAACATGTAAGTTTACCTGACGATTAAGCACAAAAGTATTGAGAAAATTGAAAAGTATTAACATTTTCTATCAAGGTACTAAAATCACTATCTAAAAATGTGGAAATCTGAAAAAAAGTTATGACCTTTGCATTTTACCTTAAAGTTTTCGTTTTGGTGTAATGGACATGCCATTATATAATGAATTGAATCTTCAATTATTTTTGGAGATTTAATAGTATTTGTATTTAATACTAGATTTAAACATGACCTATTTATGTTATTTATAATATTTAAATCTAATTTTTTCCATGACGAAACAGTGGATGGTATAAAGAATGTCATAGACATCATGAGTTTACTTTATGGTGTTGCATAGTTTTCATCGCTTCGGAGATTGTGATCACTTATATTTTATGCTGTAGGAGGTAGACAATTACCCAAATATTGAGGACATAGTGTATTATGCATTTTGTAAAATGTTGTCAGCTTGCGATAGTTACGCCTAGAAGACACATATTCCCATCCTGTTTCAAAGGAAAGAGAATCTCTACTTGCAAATTGTGTTCAACCTAAACATCGGAATCATATTCTAATGTTGTCCTTATGAAAGTAAGACATATATTTGATAGAGTTTGCTAGCAAAGAGTACACTTTAGATTTCTCTGAGAACATTAACTTGTTTGATAGTACAGCTGCTACATATAATGGTAAAATTCTAGACCCAGGTGCAAAGGAGTAACCTCTTATACATGTTTACATGAACTCTAATTTAATTTTTGATTGTATTAGAATTGGGTTCAAAAACACGCACACATTTGTCTAAAATAATTAACATCAAACATCATATAAATTGATGATACCGTTAGCTTATTTGGGAATCATGGCTATCATAGAAAAACCGGCATCAAGAACAGTGGTTGACTTGATCTCTAGTGAAGCAACTTACTTTTGTACAATGCTCTGGTTATCCTACTTACTGAAATACTAGTTATGACAAAGAGGAACATTTGGCTGATCACAAGTCATTCATCTCATCATTGAATATTCTGTTTAACAAGGAACATGATGACTTTTCCCCATTTATATTGAATACCAAAACTTCACAATAATCCACATAGAGGAAATAATACTACAGGTGCTTATTCTTTTTGAAGAAAGTAATGGTTTATAAATATGTCTAACATTTTGACTGCTGTCATATTGGGACAAAGTCTATGCACGTAGTAGTGTCAATCAAATGTGGATACTGAAAAACTGGATCTTCTGGATAATTGTAATTATCCTTCAATTTCAGAAATTTCGTCTGTCTTTCTCTACACTTTACTGACCATTCACCGTGGGAATGTATACAGACGTTTCAAAATATCATTAAGAACGCGGTTATCTTCAAAATGGTAAGAAACGTTACAAATTGATAGTAATACATATATCAAAATATTATGTAATTTTGAGTTGTTTCAATAAAATGTATGTATATTATTGTTAAGAAGAACATCCCATTTCAATAAATGTAGCAATTTAGAAATACGGTGTTTCAAATCATGTTCAATGAATGAATGCTCCCAATCTTTACCAATTACAGTCTTAAGGAATACACAAAACAAAATATTGCGAAATTTGGAGTTGCTTTAATAAAATGTATTCCTATTCCTGTTCAGAACATATACACAGCCCATTCTAATTATGGTGGTTGAAAGATGGTTCAATTAATAAATTCCCTCAATCTTTACCTGTTACATTTTACTTGTATGTTTGATTAGAATTATAAAAGTTATTTTATTTTGTCGTGGAATTTGAATAGTTTGCGTAAATTATTCTTAAACAACATAAATTATACATATACATGTGTTATAAGTCATATAATGTCAACAATAACAAACACAATAAGAATATTAACAACAGAAACAATTCGTAATGTTGTTGAACGTGCCTGATTGTATTGGTGTCATTATATATTAAAATGCAAATAACTTTAAAATAAATATTGAATAAAGTTTCAAACCTTTTCATTATTCAACTACCTGTATTGTAAGTCATAGAATGTCAACAAAATATTAAAAATATGGACAACCGATAAAGCTTGGTAATGTTGTTGAATGTGTCTGATTTGATTGATGTGATTTTATGTTGGAAGCAAATAACTGTCAAATAAAAATTATACATCAATACTACAAACTTTGTTACACTATTTAGTTGTAATTCAACGTAACATATTGAATAAAGTATAATACATTTCTAATAATTCATCAACCATTCATGATTTGATCGATAGCATGAATAACTAATGCTACGAAAAGTATTTTTCTTTAATATTCTAGTAACAGAAAGATACAACCAAAAATCAATTCATTTTCTATTCTTTAATATAACAACAAAATTTACTTCATATTATTATACAATTACACAAATCAAATTAATAAATTATTACTGTCCTCTTTGTCAATGTTCAAATTTAATTTCCTTTTGAATAAATTATCTTCTACTTTCCGATATATTAGTGCGATCCTTTTCTATGAAAATTAATTCTTGTTGAATTAAAATATCTTTTAGTTCTAGTTCTGAAAGTTTCAAATATTGGCCGAAGAAATTGTTAATAGTTCAATGACTTTACTAAGAAGAGTTTGAAGAGACCAAAGGGGCAATCAGAATCCGTATATCAAAGAACAGACAACATAATGGCGAAAAGAAAAAGTACAAAAGGAAAAACAACGATCTACAGGACATACATATAAAGCTAAAGGTCGAGTAACAGGAGTCCCACTAAAGACAGGTATGAACTCAGGTACTCCAGAAGGGTCTTTAGATCCTGATCCACTAGTGGCACTCGTCGTGTTGATATAGTTACAAACCCAATAATAAGTCATGAATGAGTAAAGGACCGTGAAGTGCTTACGATAAGTGGAATATATCGGTGGTCATTGTGACACAGATATTCCATAACGGTCAATCAAGTCATGTCGGTGACCGTAACATTTTGATGGAATGGTACTACGTATAAATGGAAAGTTCATAATCATCTCTTTTATCGTAAAGTCTCGTTCTTAACCGCCCCTCACTGTCGATTTCGAGACGCATGTTAAGATATGAAGCAGACCTATCTGTATGTGTGGTATCCTTTATTTCAGGCTCAACGGGATAGATGCAATCAACATATTTATTTAATTAAAGGACATCATCTTCATAGCGGAACGTGAAATTAAAGAACCGGCCTTCTTTTCGTTTTACTAAGTAAAGATATTTAAATACCGTGTTATATATTCCAGCTATTACATAAATCCTAAATCTTAGACTGACAGCTCTCGAATGTGTTGCGTCTTATATTTATATACTATTTCATGAAATTCTCTAGAACTTTTCGAATAATGGGACCTTGTTTATACATAAACAATATCTAGAAATATTTAGAACATATCAACATTCAAGATCAAAATTAAAAACTTGTGAACAACTTGACGTATTTTTGATAACCTATTTGCACTGATGATGTAATGTTATCAACAACAAAAAAATATTTTAATGAACAAAGTAATATATCTCATATTTATTTTATATACATAACATCACCTCTCTTGAAGAAAAGGTATGGATACAAACTTTTTGCAATAAATCTGTATTTCATTTCATCACAATATTATCCAAATCTAGAGAAAACATTAGCAATAAAATTATCTTTACATTTAATATGTTTTATAATCAGATTGTATCCTTGCAACACTAATCACAATCTCGTTAATCAGTGATTTTTATTTTGCGTTTTGTTAATAAATGTGACGGTATTGTGATCGGTAAACACGACGAATGGATAAAACGTACGTCAAAATGCTTCAAAGATAACAATAAAGCAAGTCATTTTATTCTGCAATTGTAGATTACTTTTTCTGATCTTTGTCAAACTTTAAAGAAAAATAGCAATTCAGCAGATCTATGTCATCTTTACCTTCTTGGAGCAACACTGCACCACCACCTACATCACTAGCATCTACTGATAACCTATATTCTTTCGAGAAGCCTTGTGTTGTCACCTGACATATTTGTCTTTTCTTTCTTCTCGTAGGTGTATTCACAATATAATTTAAATCATTCAGTCTGGATTCAATTACATATGGCCAACAATGTGTAGCTTGTAATGGATGGCAATGAATAAGCAATAACAAAATTACTTTCTCGCCTGGTTTGAATTATCTTATCATGGTATCCTTATCATACCACTGTTTCATTTTAACTTGGCTTTGTTTCAAATTGTCATGTTCTATTTCACATGCTCTTGTAAACGTATGCCTATAATACTCCACCTAATCTAAAATACTAATAACAGTATTTTCACAAAGGCATTTTTCTGTCCCACAGAGTGTCCAAAAACAAGTTCAAAAGGACTAAAATCTAGAGATTCTTGCTCAGCAAACAGTAGCATATATATCCCATCATCCCAATCGCTTTGACTGTCTAAGCAAAATGTTTTCATCATATGTTTTAAGATCTGGTGAAATCTTTCCAGAGCTCCTTGGTGGGCATGATAAAGTTTTTTAAAGCTATAGAACCTTACAGAGGATTCTCATTGTTTCTTCTAAAAATGGTTATAAGAAAGGGATATATTCTGAAGATAATTCAAATTCGGGAAACTTCCAGCTCTTTTATTTTTCAAAAAACCTAAATATATGCGTCAGTGCATAATCATCTGCCATATTGCTGGCTTCTACTAAACTTTAAACGTAATGTTCATCTAGTATGTCTTAATATCTGAATGAATGCATTGTTTAAATTCTTCAATAAGAATTGCTTTGCCTTAATCTATCAACATCTGTAGTTACTTCGGTAGAAGTGAACCCCTTTTATACAAAAGTTCTTTTTCACGGTCAAAGTCAACATGAGTTCGATCATCCCGTTTTCTACAACGTCTACACTTTTGCCGATAAGCCTCCGTTACCAATTCATATCCTTTCAAAATGGCTTCTTTCACTTCTTCATAATTTGAACTTGTTTCTCGGGCTTTCCTTGTCAGGACACTCTGTAAAAGTAAGGTCCAGTATTCATTGGGCGAAGCCAGACTTTTAGCAATTTTCACAAAATGAACAAACTATTTGTCCACTTCTTTCTCCAAAATAGGTTGAATAAATCTGATGTACTTCACAACATCAGATTTATTTTGTACTTGACGGTAATACCAAAGGCAGTTTCTCCTCTTTTTCTTCTTTAGAAAGCATACATTTTTCAAGTTCAAGTTCTTTCATTTTTAATTGCATTTACATTTCTTCAATTCTTCTTTTTCTTACATTTCTTCCTTTTTTATTTTTTTAAGTCTGAGATTTTCTTCAACTTAGTTTAATCCGATTGTTTCTTGCATTTCAATTTCTCTCGTTTTTACTCTATCAACCCCAAAAATTGTTAACCAATTCCAAATCATCTTCATCCAAGATCTTCATATCGATAATAATGTTACGGATTTCAAATTTTAACATGGTAATATTTATGATTTTTGGTGCCTCAAACGCCTCCCTCTTTGAATCTGACATAAATTCTTATGCCGAAAATACCATTTTGATTGTTGGTTGTAATAAATAAATAATTCAAGAAAATATAAACTTCAATAAACCATCTCTTTTTAATCATTTTCTCTTACAAATATTCGTCATCGCGGACGAGCCCTCAATTACAGTTAGGCACAACCAACAATCAATTAAGTTTCTATTCTTTAATATAATGAAAACATTTACTTAATACTATTATGCAATTACAAATATCAAATTAATAATTATAACTGGCCTATCTGTCAATGTTCAAATTTAAATTCCGTTAGATTAAATTATCTTGTCCTTTCTGGAATATTAGATCGATTCTTTATTATGAAAGTGAATTCTAGTTGAATTAAAATATTTCTCACTTCTACTCTTGAAAGTGTCCAAATATTGGCCGTTGGAATTGTTAATAGTTTAATGTTCAAGTCAGCCGGCATCACTAAGTAAATATATCCAAGTGCAATGCTATAGATTCCAGCTATCATACAAATTCTAAATTTTAGACTGACAGCTCTCCAAGTTGCTGCGTCTTACATAATATTTCATGAAATTCTCTAGAACATTTAAAAAGGTGACATTTTTAACATATTTAAGCAATGTGTAGAAATGACTAGAACATATCAAAATGCAAGGTCAAAATTAAAAACGTGAGAACAACTTGACCTATTTTGATGACCTATTTGCACTGATGGTGTAATGGTACCAACAACAACACATATTTTAATGAATAAAGTAATGTCTAATATCTATCATAAATACAAAACACAAAATATACCACACCATCAGTAAAGCTGCCATATCTAATGGTAAAATCGTAATATACCGCACCATCAGTACAGCTGCCATATCTAATGGTAAAACACTAAATATACCACACCATCAGTACAGCTGCCATATCTAATTGTAAAATCGTAGACACAGGTACAAAGGATCTTTTTCTAACCCATATGTACAGGAACTCTCATTTCATTTTTGAATGTGTTAAAATTAGGTGCACAAACACACACACAGTTGTCTAAAATAATTGTCATCAAACATCATATAAATTCATCATAACGTTAGCTTAAATTTGGGTATCACGGCTATCATAGTAAAACCGGCATCATAAACAGTGGTTCATTTGGGCACTAATGAAGCAACTTCCCATTGCTCTGATTATCTTGTTTACTGAAATACTAGTTGTGACAAAGAGGAACACATGTCTGATAACAAGTCATTCATCTCATCATTGAATATGATATAGGAACCTTTCTCCAGTTTTGCTATTTCTCTTTCAAAGCACCCATCCCAATCCCCGCAACCATATTCTAATGTTGTCCTTATGCAAGTAAGATATCTATCTGATAGAGGTTGCTTCCAAAGAGTACACGTTAATTTTCTGAGAACATTAACCTGTTTGAAGGAATAGCTGCTATATCTAATGGTAAAATCGTAGACACAGGTGCAAAGGACTTACCTCTAATACATATGTACATGAACTTATTGTTTTAGAAATGGGTGCACAAACACACCCACATTTGACTAAAATAAATGTCATCAAATATCAAATCAGTTGATCATAACGTTAACTTAAATTTGGATATCACGGCTATCATAGTAAAACTGGCATCGTTAGCATTAACAGTGGTAGATTTGGGCTCCAATGAAACATCTTTCCATTGCACAATGCTATGGTCATCCTACTTACTTAAATACTAGCTATGACAAAGAGGAACAATAGGCTGATCACAAGTCATTCATCTCACCATTGAATATTCTGTTTAACAAGTAACATAATGACATTTCTCGTTTATATTGAATAAAAGAACTTCACAAGAATCCATATCAAGAAAATAATACTACAGGTGCTTATTCTTTTTCAAGAAAACATTTGGACTGCTCTCAAAGCCGGAATGCAATCGTACTGGGACAAAGTCTATTCACGTAGTAGTTTCAATCAAATGTGGATACTAAACTACTGGATCTTCTAGATAACTTTAATTATCGTTCTATTTCAGAAATTTAGTCTGTCCTAGCATGCGACTTTTCTACACTTTACAAACCATTCATCGTGGGAATGTATAAAGACGTTTAAGAATATCATTGATAACGCGGTTATCTTTAAAATGGTAAGAACCGATACAAATTTATAGTAATCGGTCATGAATTAACTTATATATTTTGTCAAGCACGAACAAAGACAAAACACGCTACACCAAAAATTGATTCTGAATGCCCCTTTGGTATCTTCAAACTCTTCCTACCACTAATTTGGAATTCGGTATGGATGACATGTATGTATATGTGTGCACATATGTCAACAACTTGTTTTAAATAAAAAGGCAGTACCTACCACATATATTATCATATAATGAACATACTTTTCTATAAATAATATTAAGTGATACTCACAGATATTTTAAGCTTGGTAGATTGTTGAAGGTGTTGTCCTCTATCACTGATATGGCATTGAAGTCTAAGTCCCTATAAATAGTCAACAAATATCTCATGTTTATAATTCATTAAGACTGTAGCTTTCTGCTATGTCTTAAGCAATACGCATATCAAAATATTGTGCAATTTTGAGTTGTTTCAATAAAATGTATTTATAGTATTGTTAAGAAGAACATCGCATTTGAATTAATGCAGCTATTTAGAAATACAGTGTTTCAAATCAGGTTCAATGAATGAATGCTCCCAATCTTTACCTATTACAATCTTAAGCATTACACATAACAAACTATTGGGTATTTTGGAGTTGTTTCAATAAAATGTATTCATATTCCTGTTCAGAATTAACACAACGCATTCTAATTAATGTTGCTATTTACAAATATGGTGTTTGAAAGCGGCTTCAATTAATAAATTACCTCAATCTTTACATGTTACACTTTACTTGTATGTTTGATTACAATTATAAAAGTTATTTTATTTTGTCATGGCATTTGAATAGTTTGCGTACATTGTTCTTAGGCAACATGAATTATACATATACATGTATTGTAAGTCATAGAATGTAGCAAAAAAAACGTCGTAATGTTCTTGAACGGGTCTGATTTTATTGATGTTATTGTATTGGAATACAAATAACTGTCAAATAAAAAATATACATCAATACTTGAAACATTGATACTCTATGTAGTTGTATTTCAACGTAGTTTATTGCATAACGTATAATACGCTTTCAGTTAGTCTTCAACCATTCATTATTTGATTAATAACATGAATAACTAATATTGCCACAACCTCAGAACAGCTCTGCCTTATTCAATGGTAAAATAGTAGACACATGGGAAAAGTTACCTCAAACACATATGTACATGGAATCGGAATATATTTTGTGCTAGAAATGTATGCACATTTGTTTAAAATAATTGTCATCAAACATCATCAATTGACTATGGATAAAAGTTAAATTGGGTATCACTGCTATCATTGTAAAACCGACAACTTTCCATTGCACAATGCTCTGGTTATCCTACTTACTGAAATACTAGTTCTGGAAGTGACGAACATTTGGCTGATCACAAGTCATTCATCTCATCATTGAATATTCTGTTTAACAAGGAACATGATGACTTTTGTTTTTTATATTGAATAACAAAACCTTACAATAATCTATATAGAGGAAATACTACTACAGGTGCTTATTCTTTTTCAAGACAACAATTTGACTGCTGTCAAAGACGGAATACAATCATACTGGGACAAAGTCTATTCACGTAATAGTTTTAAATACGCAACACCAAAAGATTCTGATTGACCCTTTGGTATCTTCAAACTTCTTACCACTAAGTTGCAGTTCCGTATCGATGACATATATGTAGATTTCGGAATGCGCATTTGTCAACCACTTTCCTAAGACATACATTGTCATATAAGGAACATACTTATAGGAATCTTAAGTTTGGTAGATTATTGAAGGTATTGTCCTCTATCACTGATATGGCATTATGGCATAAGTTCCTATAATTAGTCAACATATGTCTCATGTTTATACTTCATTAAGTCTGTAGCTTTATGTTGTCTTAAGCAATACATATATCAACATATTGTGTAATTTTGAGTTTTTCAATAAAATGTATTTATATTATTGTTATGAAGAACCTCCCATTTGAATTAATATAGTTATTTAGAAATACGGTGTTTCAAATCAGGTTCAATGAATAAATGCTCCCAGTCTTTACATATTACAGTCTTGAGCAATACAAATAACACAATATTGCTTAATTTGGAGTGGTTGTTTCTTTTCAATGAAATGTATTCATATTCCTGTTCAGAAAAAATACACAACCCATTATTATTAGTGTAGCTATTTAAAAATAGGTTGTTTGAAAGTGGGTTCAATTAAGGCATACCCTTATACATGTATTGTAAGTCATAGAATGTCAAAAATATAATAAGAATATTGACAACCGATAAAGTTTCATAATGTTGTTGAACGCGATGTGATTTTATATTGGAATGCAAATAACTGTCAAATAAAAAATGTACATCAATGCTACAAACGTTGATACTCTATATAGTTGTATTTCAAGGTAACACATTATATAAAGCATACTACATTTTTAGTAAGTCATCAACCATTCATGATTTGATTTATGACATGAATAACTAATGTTACGAAAACTTTTAATAGAATATTCTAGTAACAGAAAGATACAACCAACAATCAATTAAGTTTCTATTCTATAATATAACAACACAATTTAATTTATAATATTATACAATTACACAAATCAAATTAATAAATTATTACTGTCCTCTTTGTCAATGTTCAAATTTAATTTCCTTTAGAATAAGTGATCTTGTCCTTTCCGGTATATTAGTGCGATCCTTTTCTATGAACATTTAATCTTGTTGAATTAAAATATCTTTTAGTTCTAATCCTGAAAGATTCAAATATTGGCCGATGCAATTGTTAATAGTTCAATGACTTTACTAAGAAGAGATGAAAAAAAAGACCAAAGGGGCAATCAGAATCCGTATATCAAATAACAGACAACACAATGGCGAAAAGAAAACGTACAAAAGCAAAAACAACGATCTACAAGATATACATATAAATCAAAAGATCGAGTAACAGTAGTCCCACTAAAGACCGGTGTGAACTCAGGTGCTCCAGAAGGGTCTGTAGATCCTGATCCACTAGAGGCACTCTGTCGTGTTCATTTAGTTACAAACCCGATATAAAGTCGTGAATGAGTAAAAGACTGTGAAGTGCTTACGATAAATGGAACATATCGGTTGTCATTGTGACAGATATTCCATAACGGTCAACCAAGTCATAGTGGTGACCCTAGCATTTTCGAAGTGATGACTTCACCTTTACCAAAAGGAACATTTGATTTCAGTAGCTTAGCTAATGTACTTTCAATGACATATGTAATATAAAAAGTGATCTGGGTTAAATGCAAGCATTATTTCAAACTATCAACGCAATATAAGAAGCAAACGATCGAATTGTCTCTCGCGTTAAATTGTGGCGTGTTGGGGTTGAATATTTGTGACGCCAAGGGATAAGGCTCACATTTTAAAAACAAGGATAATTGTGTACATTACCCTTTTTCTGGAAAGGCAAAGCAGCCCCGTGTAATAAAAACCACAATTCAGGGCACGAAGGCACGTGACAATTATATTTAATCTTATTGACCTTATTTATCATATGGATGTGTAGAAGAATGTACGTTTTCAGCTCACCTGACCCAAAGAGTCAGGTGAGCTTTTGCCTTCACTTAGAGTACGTCGTCCGTCTGTCGTCCTTGAACTTGTAAGCAAAGATCTTCTTATCTGAAAATACTGGGCCTGAATCCTCTTTAGGGGTTAGACAATCATGGTAACTGCGAAATATGTAACGGCAATATTTAAAGTAGTTTAGAAACATTATAAAAATCAAGCGCCAAGCAATCGTGATACTTTAGACTTTGACTGGAAAATTAAAATGGGATGCCATGTATAAATATATTGGATTGGGTAACAAATGAAATCTTCTAAAAAACAGACCTACTGACTAATTACTATGTGAGTTTGACACAGAAGAAATATGCAGATCTGATCCAAACTGTTTTGCACAGAGCACAATATTCAAGCTGAGCATAATTTAGACAAATTGAATTAAGAAAATGTATATAAATCAATTGAAACTATTTTGAAATTCAAAATGTATTACATAATTCAGCGTAAGCGTAATAATATTAAAATATGTTATCATTTATAGTTGTTAAATTAATATATTATAAAGTCTTGTATGAGATATGCCTAATACGGATGGGTCATTCTGTCAGTCGATTCTTTTTCTGTGATAAATGAGCATTCATTCATTCTTAAGCAAGATACATGAATATAAATGAATTATGTATCTACAACAACAAGTGTCCCGGTCGCTTTTTAGTATGACCGTTTTAACGAGACCAATCAAAATGAGACAGTGGAGACAGTGGTAGCATAGCTGTTTATTTCATGTATACATTGATTGTTGTTCATTGTCAGCCACGGGTCCACAGAATAGCACAAGTCAGACGATATTAATCAAGCGGTACAGTAAACATCATCGACATAATGTCAAGTCACCATATGAATGTTTCATGGATCAAAATGGTGTCCAGGGTTACTGGAACAACAAAGTATCCTATTGCCATTGATCGTCGACCTCGGATATTAAAACACTTGTCTGTTCTAAGTACCTCAGGAAAATAAATTCTGCTTCGATAACTGTCCTACTATATACAGAATAACATATTTCAGTCTAGATAAAATCTAAGTGTTAAATTACGATTACAGTACACAATGTTCTTTTACACTGAAGTATGTACTCTGAAGTGAATATACATTACAGATGTGGGATGTTTTTGTTGTTGATAAAAAGGATTATACATAATTATCCTTGTTTTTAAAATGTGAGCACTATACCCTGGCATCACAAATATGTTACCCCATACGCCACAATTTAACGCGAGAGACAACTCAATCGTATGCCTCTTATATTGCCTCGATGATTTGAAATAATGATTGCATTTAACGCGGACGACTTTTTAGATAACATTTGTCATTGAAAGTATGTGCATCGAGCCTTAAATTAGCTAAAATCTGGCGGAAACTTGTAATGATTTTCAATTTTGACCACCCTTGTCATACATTGCAGAACTGTTCACCTATATACCGGAGGAATAACGTGGATAAAATGGGATCAATGGGGAACATTTTATTTCAGAAACCATTTTTTTCTAAGAAATATCAAAAGATACTGAGACGTAATTCAAAGCGAAAATTACAAGATATGGTAAAAAGAAAAAGATGACAAGGATTAAACTGGAAATGTTCTGTTAAATTTAATATGTTTTGACCGTCTATAACCTAGCAAAAGAAAAGGACATGTGTCTCTTAGAGAAAAGTAATTTGTTGATGAGATGGATATGGATCTTATTTTAGAAATAAATATTATGGCCGGTATTGAGCAAAAATAAAATAAATATATTGTCACGCACCGAAACAATAGGATATACAGCATATGTAGACGACTGGATAATAAATGAAAGAAATGTATAAACAAATGTCGCTCGTAAATATTAGAGCCAAGATGGTCTTATTCACAATTTCTGCGTAAATTAATTCGGGGTTTTACCATTGTGTTCTCCTTGCTAGCAAAGGCAATTGCCAAAGTATTTACGCGAATATACCAATAAATTTGGTGGTCTATTTAGAATAACTATACAATCGACAGCAAGATATTTCTGCAACCAATCTCGACATCGAGAGGTGAGTTGGGTGTGGCTAATAATGTTTTCAAAGCAAACAATTACTGTTTTCTGAGAGAAAACAAGGATGCACTCGTGCCACCTCTCCTTTGTATGAACCAACATTACATCTCCGCGTTGAAATCTGAACGCCTATCTCTTTTTTTTTGGTATGCATTGATAATATTTACGGTGTACATTTGAAAGGAAAGACATAAATGTAAAGTTAAAAATGAAATTGATTTGAATTTTTTTGACACGGTTTTATACCAAAACGCGTCATGGCACGGCAATAGCTATTTGATATTTGATATTTGTTAAGAAGACAGAACAATAATATATGTGCGCGATGAACCCACGGGAGTATATCCGAGAACCATGGTATTTATTCTTTCATTTTAGTATATTTTAACAAGCAATTTTTTTATAATTAGTAGACTTAGATAAGTCATGAACGAGGAAAGAACCGGGAAGTGCTTACGACAATTGGAACATATCCGTAATCATTTGTGACACAGATATTCCATAGCTGCCAACGAAGTCGTGGTTACGACCGTCAGTCCCATAAAAAAAGAAAAAAATGACACGAACGACGTCACGACAGGATATTTTTAAAGAGGAATAACAATGATTGATATTTCCCGCGGTTTTAAACAGGAAAGTTTACATAGAGATTTCGCACAAAAATCTTGAGAAAATTTAAAATTATTATGATATTCTATCAAGGTGCTAAAATCACTATCTAAAAATGTGTAAATCTGAAAACAAGCTATGACCTTTACATTTTACCTTAAAGTTTTCGTTTTGGTGTAATGGACATTCCATTATATAATGAATTGAATCTTCAAAAGGGGAACCACATTGCCATGTTGAGTCATTTATAATGTTTATGCGAAATAAATCAGAATTCAATGAGCTACATTAATGTGGTAGTCTAGTATGAAGTATGCTTAGTCTTCAGGAACCTTCACCATAATATTTCGGAGATTTATTATATATGATATATTTAGGCTATTTATAAAATTTAAAGAGTTTGCTTTATGGTGTTGTATAGTTTTCACCGTTGCGAAGATTGTGATCATTGATATTTTATACTGTAGGATGTAGACAATTACCCAAATATTGGGGACATAGTGTATTATGCATTTTGTAAAATGTTGTCAGCTTGCATTATTTACCCTTAGAAGACAAATATTCCCATATTCTTTCATAGTAAAGAGAATCTCTACTTGCAAATTGTGTTCGTCATGGAATATTCTTGTTGCTTTTATTTGAACTTTTTCCAGTTTTGCTATTTCTCATTCAAAGCACACATCCAAAACTTTGCAAGCATATTCTAATTTGGCCTTATATTTGATAGAGTTTTCATGCAAAGAGTACACTTTAATTTTCTGAGAACATTAATTTGTTTGAAAGTACAGCTGATATATCTAATGGTAAAATCGTACACACAGGTGCAAAGGAGTTACCACTTAAACATATGTTCTTGAACTCTAATTTAATTTTTGATTGCATTATAATTGGGTTCACAAACACGCACACATTTGTCTTAAATAGTTGTCATCAAACATCATATAAATTGATCATACCGTTAGCTTAAATTTGGGTATCATGGCTATCATTGTAAAACCAGCATCGTAAACAGTGGTTGATTTGGTCTCTAATGGAGCAACTTTTCATTGCACAATGCTCTGGTTATCCTACTTTCTGAAATACTAGTTATGACAAAGTGGAACATTTGGCTGATCACAAGTCATTCATCTCATCATTGAATATTCTGTTTAACAAGGAACATGATGACTTTTCTAGTTTATATTGACAATTACTTCTTGTTGAATTAAAATATCTTTTAGTTCTAATCCTGAAAGTTTACAAATATTGGCCGATGAAATTGTCAATAGTTCATTGTTCAAGTCACGTGACTTTACTAAGAAAAGATTAAAGATTCCAAAGGGACAACCATAATCTGTATATCGAAGAACAGACAACACAATGTCCAAAGGAAAAATATACAAAAGGAAAAACAACGATCGACAAAACATACATATGAAGCTAAAGTTCGAGTAGCACGAATCCCATTAAACACTGGGGTGAATTCAGGTGCTCCAGAAGGGCATGCGGATCCAGCTCCACTAGTGGCACCCGTCGTGTTAATCTAGTTACAAACCCGATAACAAGTCGTGAATACGGAAAGGACCAGGAATTTCTTCCGTCAAATGGAACATATCGGTGGTCTTTGTGACACATATATTCCATAGCGGTCAGCCACGTCATGGTGGCAACCGTAACATTTTCGAAGTGATGACTTCAACTTTACCAAAAGGAACTCTTGTTTCAGTAGCTTCCTTGTTAGCAGCATCCTCTTTCAAGGATATCCTGATAGGAACCTCAAGCTCTGGAATATCGTATTATCTGAGAGATATATACTCCATATGTCAGTGCTGCTGGAATGTTGCTACATATAAATGGAAACTTCACAACGGGAATATTGAAATCATCTCTTTGTCGTAAAGTTTCGTTCCTAACTGCCCCTCACTGTCGATTTCGATGTGTAGGTCAAGATATGAAATAGACCTATCTTTATCTGTGGTATTCTTTATTTCAGGCTCAACTGGATAGATGCGATCAACAAAATTATTTAGTGAAAGAACATCATCTTTATAGCGGAACATGAAATTAAAGGATCGGGCTAGCTTCTGTTTGCTTTACTAAGTTAAAAATATCGAAATAAAATGCTGTAGATTCCTGCTATTATCTAAATCCTAAATTTTAGACTGACCGCTCTCGAAGTTGCTGCCTCTTATTTACTATTTCATGAAATTACCTAGAACTTTCCAAAAAATGCGTAGATATATCTAAAATATATCAAAATTCAGTAAAAATTCAAAACTTGAAAACAACTTGAGTTATTTTTGATAAACTATTTGCACTGATCATGTAGTGTTCTCAACAATAAAACATATTCTAATTAACAAAATAATTTCTCATATTTATTATATATACATATAATCTCCTCTCTTGAAGAAAAAGATTGGATACAAACTTTTTACCATGAATCTCTATTTTAATTCATCACAATATTATCCAACTCTAGAAACAAACATTAGCTATACAATTATCTTTACATTTAATATGTTTTATAATTAGATTGTATTCTTGCAACATTAATCCAAAATCTCTTTAATCTGTGATTTTTATTTTGCATTTTGTTAATAAATGTTACAGTGTTTTGATCAGTAAAAATCACGAATGGATGAAATGTATATCAAAATGCTTCAAGGATAACAATAAGGCAAGTCTTTTTTTTTCAATTGTGGATTATTTTTTCTGATCTTTGTCAAAGTTTTAAGAAAAAATATCAATTCGGCAGATATATGTCATATTTACCTCCTGGAAGCAAAACTGCACCAACACCTACATCACTAGCATCCAATGTTAACTTACATTCTTTCGAAAAGACGTGTGTTGTCACCTGACATATTTGGCTTTTCTTTCTTCTCGTAGGTGTATTCACAATATAATTTAAATCATTCAGTCTGTATTCAATTACATATGGCCAACAATGTGTAGCTTGTACTGGATGGCAATGAATAAGCAATAACAAAATAACTTTCTCGCCTGGTTTGAATTATCCTTATCATTCCACTGTTTCATTTTAACTTGGCTTTGTTTCAAATTGTCATGTTCTATTTCACATGCTCTTGTAAACTTATGCCTATTATACTCCACCTAATCTAAAATACTAATAACAGTATTTTCACAAAGCCATTTTTCTGTCAAAAAGGACCTCCCACAGAGTGTCCAAAAACAAGTTCAAAAGGACTAAAATCTAGAGATTCTTGCTCAGCAAACAGTAGCATATATATCCCATCATCCCAATCGCTTTGACTGTCTAAGCAAAATGTCTTCATCATATGTTTTAAGATCTGGTGAAATCTTTCCAGAGCTCCTTGATGGGCATGATACAGTCTTTTAAAGCTATAGAACCTTACGGTGGACTCTCATTGTTTCTTCTAAGAACATTCTGAAACAATGTGTCCTTTTTCTGACAATAGGGAGGATATTTAGGTGATTCCCCGTTATTTATTTCGGGAAGTCTGTAGCTATTTTTATTTTTTCTCCCATGAACCTGAATTTGGTTGATCAAAATGGTTATAAGAAAGGGATATGTTCTGAACATAATTCAAATTCGGGAAACTTCCAGCTCTTTTATTTTTCAAAAACCTAAATCTATGCGTCAGTGCATAATCATCTGCCATATTGCTGGCTTCTACTAAACTGTAAACGTAATGTTCATCTAGTATGTCTTAATATCTGAATGAATGCATTGTTTAAATTCTTCAATAAGAATTGCTTTGCCTTAATCTATCAACATCTGTAGTTACTTCGTTAGAAGTGAGCCCCTTTCATACAAAAGTTCTTTTTCACGGTCAAAGTCAACATGAGTTCGATCATCCCGTTTTCTACAACGTCTACACTTTTGCCGATAAGCCTCCGTTACCAATTCATATCCTTTCAAAATGGCTTCTTTCATTTCTTCATAATTTGAACTTGTTTCTCGGGCTTTCCTTGTCAGGACACTCTGTATAAGTAAGGTCCATTATTCATTGGGCGAAGCCAGACTTTTAGCAATTTTCACAAAATGAACAAACTATTTGTCCACTTCTTTCTCCAAAATAGGTGGAACAAATCTGATGTACTTCACAACATCAGATTTATTTTGTACTTGAAGGTAATATCAAAGGCAGTTTCTCCTCTTTTTCTTCTTTAGAAAGCATAAATTGTTCAAGTTCAAGTTCTTTCATTTTTAATTGCATTTACATTTCTTCAATTCTTCTTTTTTTTTTACATTTCTTCCTTTTCTATTTTTTTAAGTCTGAGATTTTCTTCAACTTATTTTAATCCGATTGTTTCTTGCATTTCAATTTCTCTCGTGTTTACTCTATCAACCCCAAAAATTGTTAACCAATTCCAAATCATCTTCATCCAAGATCTTCATATCGACAATAATGTTACGGATTTCAAATTTTAACATGGTAATAATTATGATTTGTAGTGCCTCAAACGCCTCCCTCTTTGAATCTGACATATATTCTTAAACCGAAAATACCATTTTGATTCTTGGTTGTAATAAATAAATAATTCAAGAAAATATAGACTTCAATAAATCATCTCATATATAGCTTGTAATGGATGACAACGAACAAACAATAACACAACAACTTTATCGCCTGATTTAAATTATCTTAGCATGGCATCCTTAGCATGCCACTGTTTCATTTTAGCTTGGTTTTGTTTCAAATTATCTTTATCTATTTCACATACTCTTGTAAGCTCATACCTAAAACACTCCACATAATCTATAATACTAATAACAGTATTTTCACAAAGCCATTTTTCTTTCAAAAGGGACCTCCCAGAGCGTGTCCAAAAAAAACAGTTGAAAAGGACTTAAATGTAGAGATTCGTGAAAGGCTTCCCTTTCAGCAAACAGTAGCCTGTGAACCCCATCATCCCAATCTTTTTGACTGTCTAAAAAAAATGTTTTCGTCATATTTTTTAATGTCTGGTGAAATCTTTCCAGAGCTCCTTGAGACTCATGGCGATATGCATTAGATTGAAACTGTTTTATGTTTAATTTAATTGATACATAAGTTGCTGAAATAAATGAGACATAAAATTGGATCCCTGATTTGACCGAGTTGTTTTAGGGAGACCAACAAAAGTAAAAACAAAAAACTAGAACCGTAATTATAGTTTTAGCTTTAATATTCCTAAGTGGAATCGCTTCAGGTGGATGTTCACATTATAGTTAGCAGACAAATGTTTCCTTATTTAGTCTTAGGAAGGGGCCCTACACAGTCAACAATAAACCTACAGAAAGACTCTTCAGAAACGGGTATTGGTCGGAGTGGCGCTACACGAATGTTTTGATTCGGTTTTCCCATAACTTGGCAGATGTTACAAGATCTACAGTGCTCGGCAACATCTTGTCTTGTATTCGGCCGGTAGAAATGGGCCAATATCATGTTGGAGTTTTTCTTAACACCCAAGTGTTCGGTCATTTTCGAATCATGGGCCAAGCTTATAACTTCTTTCCGGTATTCTTCCGGTACCACTATCTGCAGATCACTTTCCATTCATCTTATACAAAATGTTTTCATCATTGGTCTGGTGAAATCTTTCCAGAGCTCATTGAAACTCAGGGTGATATGCATTAGATTGAAACTGTTTTATGTTTAGTTTAATTGATGCATAACTTGCTGAAATAAATGAGACATACAATTGGATCTCTGATTTGACTGAGTTGTTTTAGGAAGACCCACAAAAGTATAAATAACATAGGTAGAACCTTAATCATAATTTTAGCTTTTATATTCCTAAGTGGAATGGCTTCAGGTGGATGCACACATTATAGTTAGCAAACAAAGGTTTCCTTATTTAGTCTTAGGAAGGGCCCTATACAGTCATCAATAACCCTACAGAAATGCTCTTCAGAAACGGTTATTGGTCGGAGTGAAGCTACACGAATGTTTTGATTCGGTTTTCCCATAGCTTGGCAGATGTACAGTCCTCGGCTACCTCTCGTCTTTTTTTTGGCGGGTAGAAATGGGCCAATATTATGTTGGAGATTTTCTTAGCACCCAAGTTTCTATTCTTTAATATAATGAAAACTTTTACTTAATACTATTATACAATTACAAATATCAAATTTGTAAATTATAACTGGCCTATCTGTCAATGTTCAAATTTAAATTCCGTTAGATTAAATTATCTTGTCCTTTCTGGAATATTAGATCGATTCTTTACTATGAAAGTGAATTCTAGTTGAATTAAAATATTCCTCAGTTCTACTCTTGAAAGTGTCCAAATATTGGCCGTTGGAATTGTTAATAGTTTAATGTTCAAGTCAGCCGACATCACTAAGTAAATATATCCAAGTGCAATGCTATAGATTCCAGCTATCATACAAATTCTAAATTTTAGACTGACAGCTCTCCAAGTTGCTGCGTCTTACATAATATTTCATGAAATTCTCTAGAACATTTATAAAAGGTGACATTGTTAACATAGTTAAGCAATGTGTAGAAATGACTAGAACATATCAAAATTCAAGGTCAAAATTAAAAACGTGAGAACAACTTGACCTATTGTTGATAACCTATTTGCACTGATGATGTAATGGTACCAACAACAACACATATTTTAATGCATAAAGTAATGTCTAATATCTATCATAAATACAAAACACAAAATATACCACACCATCAGTAAAGCTACCATATCTAATGGTAAAATCGTAGTATACCGCACCATCAGTACAGCTGCCATATCTAATGGTAAAACACTAAATATACCATACCATCAGTACAGCTGCCATATCTAATGGTAAAATCGTAGACACAGGTACAAAGGATCTTTCTCTAACCCATTTGTACAGGAACTGTCATTTCATTTTTGATTGTGTTAAAATTAGGTGCACAAACACACACACAGTTGTCTAAAATAATTGTCATCAAACATCATATAAATTCATCATGACGTTAGCTTAAATTTGGGTATCACGGCTATCATAGTAAAACCGGCATCATAAACAGTGGTTCATTTGGGCACTAATGAAGCAACTTCCCATTGCTCTGATTATCTTGCTTACTGAAATACTAGTTGTGACAAAGAGGAACACATGGCTGATAACAAGTCATTCATCTCATCATTGAATATGATATAGGAACTTTTCTCCAGTTTTGCTATTTCTCGTTCAAAGCACCCATCCCAATCCTCGCAACCATATTCTAATGTTGTCCTTATGCAAGTAAGATATATATCTGATAGAGGTTGCTTCCAAATAGTACACTTTAATTTTCTGAGAACATTAACCTGTTTGAAGGAATAGCTGCTATATCTAATGGTAAAATCGTAGACACAGGTGCAAAAGAGCTACCTCTAATACATATGTACATGAACTTATTGTGTTAGAAATGGGTGCACAAACACACCCACATTTGATAAAAATAAATGTCATCAAATTTCATATCAGTTGATCATAACGTTAACTTAAATTTGGATATCACGGCTATCGTAGTAAAACTGGCATCGTTAGCATTAACAGTGGTAGATTTGGGCTCCAATGAAACATCTTTCCATTGCACAATGCTATGGTCATCCTACTTGCTGAAATACTAGCTATGACAAAGAGGAACAATAGGCTGATCACAAGTCATTCATCTCACCATTCAATATTCTGTTTAACAAGTAACATAATGACATTTCTCGTTTATATTGAATAAAAGAACTTCACAAGAATCCATATCAAGAAAATAATACTACAGGTGCTTATTCTTTTTCAAGAAAACATGTTGACTGCTGTCAAAGCCGGAATGCAATCGTACTGGGACAAAGTCTATTCACGTAGTAGTTTCAATCAAATGTGGATACTAAACTACTGGATCTTCTAGATAACTTTAATTATCATTCTATTTCAGAAATTTAGTCTGTCCTAGCATGCGACTTTTCTACACTTTACAAACCATTCATCGTGGGAATGCATAAAGACGCTTACGAATATCATTGATAACGCGGTTATCTTTAAAATGGTAAGAACCGATACAAATTTATAGTAATCGGTCATGAATTAACTTATTTATTTTGTCAAGCTCGAAAAAAGACAAAACGCGCTACACCAAAAATTGATTCTGAATGCCCCTTTGGTTTCTTCAAACTCCTCCTACCACTAAGTTGGAATTCGGTATGGATGACATATATGTATATGTGTGCACATATGTCAACAACTTGTTTTATATAAAAAAGGCAGTACCTACCACATATATTATCATATAATGAAAATACTTTTCTATAAATAATATTAAGTGATACTCACAGATATTGTAAGATTGGTAGATTGTTGAAGGTGTTGTCCTCTATCACTGATATGGCATTGGAGTCTAAGTCCCTATAAATAGTCAGCACATATCTCATGTTTACAATTCATTAAGACTGTAGCTTTCTGCTATGTCTTAAGCAATACGCATATCAAAATATTGTGTAATTTTGAGTGGTTTCAATAAAATGAATAAAGGTAATAACAAAATTACCTAACTCCGAACAATCTTACAAAGGGAAAGTCAAAACTCATAATTATATAAACAGACAAAATTAGTCAACAACCGGAAAACTGTGAAAACCGTAATGACCCTGACTTGGTACAGGCATTTCTAAAGAAATGGTGGGTTGAATCAGATTTTAAGGCGCCAAACCTCCCGCTCTCATTACGGTTCAAAGGTTCCGGCTGTCACTGTAATTTATAGTATTGTTAAGAAGAACATCGCATTTGAATTAATGCAGCTATTTAAAAATACGGTGTTTCAAATCAGGTTCAATGAATGAATGCTCCCAATCTTTCCCTATTACAATCTTAAGCATTACACATAACAAAATATTGGGTATTTTGGAGTTGTTTCAATAAAATGTATTCATATTCCTGTTCAGAATTAACAGAACGCATTCTAATTAATGTTGCTATTTACAAATATGGTGTTTGAAAGCAGCTTCAATTAATACATTAGACACATGGGCAAAGTTACCTCAAACACATATGTACATGGAATCTGAATATATGTTGTGCTAGAAATGTATGCACATTTGTTTAAGATAATTGTCATCAAACATCATCAATTGACTAAGGATAAAAGTTAAATTGGGTATCACTGCTATCATTGTAAAACTGACAACGTTAGAGGTGGGTGATTTGGGCTCTAATGCAACAACTTTACATTGCACAATGCTCTGGTTATCCTTCTTACTGAAATACTAGTTCTGGCAGAGAGGAACATTTGGCTGATCACAAGTCATTCATCTCATCATTGAATATTCTGTTTAACAAGGAACATGATGACTTTTGTTTTTTATATTGAATAACACAACCTTACAATAATCTATATAGAGGAAATACTACTACAGGTGCTTATTCTTTTTCAAGACAACAATTTGACTGCTGTCAAAGACGGAATACAATCATACTGGGACAAAGTCTATTCACGTAATAGTTTTAAATACGCAACACCAAAAGATTCTGATTGACCCTTTGGTATCTTCAAACTTCTGACCACTAAGTTGCATTTCCGTATAGATGACATATATGTAGATTTCGGAATGCGCATTTGTCAACCACTTTCCTAAGACATATATTGTCATATAAGGAACATACTTATAGGAATCTTAAGCTTGGTAGATGATTGAAGGTATTGTCCTCTATCACTGATATGGCATTATGGCATAGGTTCCAATAATTAGTCAACAAATGTCTCATGTTTATACTTCATTAAGTCTGTAGCTTTATGTTGTCTTAAGCAATACATATATCAACATATTGTGTAATTTTGAGTTTTTCAATAAAATGTATTTATATTATTGTTATGAGAACCTCCCATTTGAATTAATATAGATATTTAGAAATACGGTGTTTCAAATCAGGTTCAATGAATAAATGCTCCAAGTCTTGAACAATACAAATAACACAATATTGTTTAATTTGGAGTGGTTGGTTTTTTTTCAATGAAATGTATTCATATTCCTGTTCAGATAAAATACACAACCCATTATTATTAGTGTAGCTATTTAAAAATAGGTTGTTTGAAAGTGGGTTCAATTAAGGCATTCCTTTATACATGTATTGTAAGTCATAGAATGTCAAAAATATAATAAGAAAATTGACAACCGATACAGTTTCATAATGTTGTTCAACGCGATGTGATTTTATATTGGAATGCAAATAACTGTCAAATAAAAAATGTACATTAATGTTACAAACGTTGATACTCTATATAGTTGTATTTCAAGGTAGCACATTATATAAAGCACACTACATTTTTAGTAAGTCATCAACCATTCATGATTTGATTGATAACATGAATAACTAATGTTACGAAAACTTTTAATAGAATATTCTAGTAACAGAAAGATACAACCAACAATCAATTAAGTTTCTATTCTATAATATAACAACAAAATTTACTTTATAATATTATACAATTACACAAATCAAATTAATAAATTATTACTGTCCTCTTTGTCAATGTTCAAATTTAATTTCCTTTAGAATAAGTGATCTTGTCCTTTCCGGTATATTAGTGCGATCCTTTTCTATGAACATTTAATCTTGTTGAATTAAAATATCTGTTAGTTCTAATCCTGAAAGATTCAAATATTGGCCGATGCAATTGTTAATAGTTCAATGACTTTACTAAGAAGAGTTTGAAGAGACCAAAGGGGCAATCAGAATCCGTATATCAAATAACAGACAACACAATGGCGAAAAGAAAACGTACAAAAGCAAAAACAACGATCTACAAGACATACATATAAAGCAAAAGATCGAGTAACAGGAGTCCCACTAAAGACCGGTGTGAACTCAGGTGCTCCAGAAGGGTTTGTAGATCCTGATCCACTAGTGGCACTCTGTCGTGTTCATTTAGTTACAAACCCGATATAAAGTCGTGAATGAGTAAAATACTGTGAAGTGCTTACGATAAATGGAACATATCGCTTGTCATTGTGACCGATATTCCATAACGGTCAACCAAGTCATGGTGGTGACCCTAGCATTTACGAAGTGATGACTTCACCTTTACCAAAAGGAACATTTGATTTCAGTAGCTTCCGTGTTAGCAGCATTCTCTATCAAGGACATCCTCATAGGAGCCACAAGCTCTGGAATATCGTATCATCTGATAGATGTTTACGCATTATGCAGGTACAGCTAGAATGGTGTTACGTTTAAATGGAAAGTTCACAGTGGGAAATTTGAAATCATCTCTTTTATCGTAAAGTTTCGTTCTTAGCCGCCCCTCACAGTCGATTTCGAGGTGTAGGTCAAGATATGAAGCAGATCTATATGTATCTGTGGTATCCTTTATTTCAGGCTCATTGGGATAGATGCGATCAGCATAATTATTTTGTGAAAGGACGTCATCTTCATAGCGGAAAGTGGAATTAAAGGACCGGGCTTCTTTTCGTTTTACTAAGTAAAGATATATAAATACAATGCTATATATTCCAGCTATTAAATCAATCCTAAATCTTAGATTGACAGCTCTCGAAGTTGCTGCGTCTTATATTTATATACTATGTCATGAAATTATCTAGAACTTTCCAAATAATGTGGCCTTGTTTATACATAAACAATTTCTAGAAATATTTAGAACATATCAAAATTCAAGGTCAAAATTAAAAACTTGTGATCAACTTGACGTATTTTTGATAACCTATTTGCGCTGATGATGTAATGTTATCAACAACAAAACATATTCTAATGAACATAGTAATACTTCATATGTATTATATATATATATATATAGCATCTCCTCTCTTGAAGAAAATGTTTGGATACATCTTTTTGCAATAAATCTTTATTTCAATTCATCACAATATTATCCAACTATTATCCAAAACATTAGCAATACAATTTTCTTTACATTCAATATGTTTTATTATCATATTGTATCCTTGCAACATTAATCCCCATCTCGTTAATCAGTGATTTTTATTTTGCATTTTTTTAATACATGTGACGGTATTGTGATCAGTAAACACCACGAATGGATAAAATGTACATCAAAATACTTCAAAGATAAAAATAAAACAAGTCATGTTTTTCCGCAATTGCGATTTATGTTTCTGATCTTTGTCAAACTTTAAAGAAAAATAGCATTTCAGCAGATATATGTCATCCTTACCTTCTTGGAGCAAAACTGCACCAACACCTACATCATTACCATCCACTATTAACTTATATTCTTTCGAGAAGCCTTGTGTTGTCACCTGACATATTTGTCTTTTTTTTCTTCTCGTAGGTGTATTCACAATATAATTTAAATCATGAAGTCTGGATTCATTTACATCTGGCCAAGCATATGTAGCTTGTATTGGCTGACAATGAATAGGCAATAACACATTAACTGTCTCGCCTGGTTTGAATGATATTATCATGGCATCCTTATCATACCACTATTTCATTTTAACTTGGCTTTGTTTCAAATTGTCATGTTCTATTTCACATGCTCTTGTAAGCTTATGCCTAAAATACTCAATATAATCTAAAATACTAATAACAGTATTTTCACAAAGCCATTTTTCTGTCAAAAGGGACTTCCCAGAGAGTGTCCAAAAACAAGTTCAACACGATTAAAGCCTAGAGATTATTGAAAGGTTTCCCTTACAGCAAACAGTGGCATGTAGATCCCATCATCCAAATCTCTTTGACTGTCTAAACAAAATGTGTTTATCATATTTTTTACCGTCTGGTGAAATCTTTCCAGAGGCCCTTGAGACTGAAGGTGTTATGCATTAGATTTAAACTGTTTTTTTTATTTAATTTAATTGATGCATAACTTGCTGTAATAAATGAGACATACAATTGGATCCTCATTTGACTGAGTTGTTTTTGGAAGACCCACAAAAGTAAAAAGAAAAATAGTTAGAGCCTTAATTATAATATTAGCTTTGATATTACTAAGTGGAGTGGCCATAGACAAAATGGGAGGAGGCACATATTATTGTTAGTACATATATATTTCCTTATTTAGACTTAGGAAGTGGCCCCACACAGTCAACCCTAACCCTAATGAAAGACTCTTCCAATGAGGGTACGGACAGGAGTGGAGCTACACGAATTATTTCAATCGGTTTCCCCATAACTCGGCAGATGTTACAAGATCAACAGTTATCGGCTACGTCTCGTCTTATATTCGGCACGTGCAAATGGGCCAATATCCCGATGGAGGTTTTGCTCACAACTGCTTTCCTGTATTCTTCCTGTACCACTATCTGGCAGATCACTTTACATTCATCTTACACATTCGCATCTGGCGGTCGCCATTTTCTCATCGATGCTTAGTCTTTCATGAAATAGCAAACATTAACATTATCTGCTTCCTCTACTGAGAATGGCTTAGAACAAGGTAGTACAAGCTCTTCTTTCTGCACACTGATAAGTTGTTCCCTAGTGAGAAGGTCATTACTGACATATCTTATCTTTGGCTTAAGAACAAGACCAAGGTGAAAGACAAAGGTTTTGAGTATTTGTTTGTATTGTTTTACTCGATATGGTACATTAGTGTATTTTAGGGAACTCACTACCTATATCTATGATTCATACTATAAGACAACAACATTAACCATATATAATGATGCGAATCCCCTGAAATATATAATTCCTATAATGCATTGGTATACCTTAGGGGACCCACCACCATATTTATCTGGTTCATATCACAAGACAACAACATTCGTTATAGGAAATAATGTGAATCTCCTAGACTACCTAATAAATATTGTGAGACAACACAACTAAGTCTCATAGAACAAAACTGGTACTTTATATGGTGAGTGCCCGGGGTTTGCTTGTTTTCTTTTTCTTAGGATATGTAGAGCCCCTAAAGTACATGAAGGCCTGATACAATGATTCACTAAAAGAGAAATGTTACACAATTTACAACATAGATCGTTGTACCGTATTCAACAATTGACGACAGACCATAATGTACGACAATGTACATGTATCTCAGAGGCAGATCCAGACCTTTCCATAATCACCGTGTCCCCCGTCACATTTGGGGACATAGATTTGTGATGGTGGAGGACACGGATCTGAAGCGGCGGTTTCAGGTAAGCTGGTCTGAAATCATAAATGATAGCATTATTACAATTATTTAAAATGTATGACTTATCTAGCGGAACACCAGGTTCATTTCGGGAGGTGTTGATCCCATTTTACCCACGTTATTCGTCCGGTAAATAGGTGAACAGTTCTGCAATGTATGACGAGCGTTGTCAAACATGAAAATGATCACAAGTCTCCATCAGATTTTAGCTTAGCTAATGTACTTTCAATGACATATGTAATATAAAAAGTGATCTGGGTTAAATGCAATCACTATTTCAAACCATCAACGCAATATAAGAAGCAAACGATCGAATTTTCTCTCGCGTTAAATTGTGGCGTATTGGGGTTGAATATGTGTGACGCCAAGGGATAAGGCTCACATTTTAAAAACAAGGATAATTTTGTACATTACCCTTTTTCTTGAAAGGCAAAGCAGCCCCCGTGTAATAAAAACCACAATTCAGGGCACGAACGCACGTGACAATTATATTTAATCTTATTGACCTTATTTATCATATGGATGTGTAGAAAAATGTGCGTTTTCAGCTCACCTGACCCAAAGAGTCAGGTGAGCTTTTGCCTTCACTTGGAGTACGTCGTCCGTCTGTCGTCCTTGAACTTGTAAGCAAAGATATTCTTATCTGAAAATACTAGGCCAATTTAAATCAACGTTGGCCTGAATCATCTTTAGGGGGTAGACAATCATGGTAACTGCGAAATATGTAACCGCAATATTTATAATAGTTTAGAAACATTATAAAAACCAAGCGCCAAGCAATCGTGATACTTTAGACTTTGACTGGAAAATTTAAATGGGATGCCATGTATAAATATATTGGATTGAGTAACAAATGAAATCTGCTAAAAAACTAACCGACTGACTAATTACTATGTGAGTTTGACACAGAAGAAATATGCAGATCTGATCCAAACTGTTTTGCACAGAGCACAATATGCAAGCTGAGCATAATTTAGACAAATTGAATTAAGAAAATGTATATAAATCAATTGAAACTATTTTGAAATTCAAAATGTATTACATAATTCAGCGTAAGCCTAATAATATTAAAATATGTTATCATTTATAGTTGTTAAATTAATATATTATAAAGTCTTGTATGAGATATGCCTAATAAGGATGGGTCATTCTGTCAATCGATTCTTTTTCTGTGATAAATGAGCATTCATTCATTCTTAACAAAGATACATGAATATAAATGAATTATGTATCTACAACAACAAGTGTCCCGGTCGCTTTTTAGTATGACCGTTTTAACGAGACCAATCAAAATGAGACAGTGGAGACAGTGGTAGCATAGCTGTTTATTTCATGTATACATTGATTGTTGTTCATTGTCAGCCACGAGTCCACAGAATAGCACAAGTCAGACGATATTATTCAAACGGTACAGTAAACATCATCGACATAATGTCAAGTCACCATATGAATGTTTCATGGATCAAAATGGTGTCCAGGGTTACTGGAACAACAAAGTATCCTATTGCCATTGATCGTCGACCTCGGATATTAAAACACTTGTCTGTTCTAAGTACCTCAGGAAAATACATTCTGCTTCGGTAACTGTCCTACTATATACAGAATAACATATTTCAGTCTAGATAAAATCTAAGTGTTAAATTACGATTACAGTACACAATGTTCTTTTACACTGAAGTATGTACTCTGAAGTGAATATACATTACAGATGTGGGATGTTTTTGTTGTTGATAAAAAGGATTATACATAATTATCCTTGTTTTTAAAATGTGAGCACTATACCCTGGCATCACAAATATGTTACCCCATACGCCACAATTTAACGCGAGAGACAACTCAATCGTATGCCTCTTATATTGCCTCGATGATTTGAAATACTGATTGCATTTAACGCGAACGACTTTTTAGATAACATTTGTCATTGAAAGTATGTGCATCGAGCCTTAAATTAGCTAAAATCTGGCGGAAACTTGTAATGATTTTCAATTTTGACCACCCTTGTCATACATTGCAGAACTGTTCACCTATATACCGGAGGAATAACGTGGGTAAAATGGGATCAATGGGGAACATTTTATTTCAGAAACCATTTTTTTCTAAGAAATATCAAAAGATACTGAGACGTAATTCAAAGCGAAAATTACAAGATATGGTAAAAAGAAAAAGATGACAAGGACTAAACTGGAAATGTTCTGTTAAATTTAATATGTTTTGACCGTCTATAACCTAGCAAAAGAAAAGGACATGTGTCTCTTAGAGAAAAGTAATTTGTTGATGAGATGGATATGGATCTTATTTTAGAAATAAATATTCTGGCCGGTATTGAGCAAAAATAAAATAAATATATTGTCACGCACCGAAACAATAGGATATACAGCATATGTAGACGACTGGATAACAAATGAAAGAAATGTATAAACAAATGTCGCTCGTAAACATTAGAGCCAAGATGGTCTTATTCAGAATTTCTGCGTAAATTAATTCGGGGTTTTACCATTGTGTTATCCTTGCTAGCAAAGGCAATTGCCAAAGTATTTACGCGAATATACCAATAAATTTGGTGGTCTATTTAGAATACCAATACAATCGACAGCAAGATATTTCTGCAACCAATCTCGACATCGAGAGGTGAGTTGGGTGTTGCTAATAATGTTTTCAAAGCAAAAAATTACTGTTTTCTGACAGAAAACAAGGATGCACTCGTGCCACCTATCCTTTGTATGAACCAAGATTACATCTCCGCTTTGAAATCTGAACGTCTATCTCTTTTTTTTTGGTATGCATTGATAATATTTACGGTGTACATTTGAAAGGAAAGACATACATTTTAACTTAAAATTGAAATTGATTTGAATTTTTTTGACACGGTTTTTTACCAAAACGCGTCATGGCACGGCAATAGCTATTTGATATTTGATATTTGTTAAGAAGACAGAACAATAATATATGTTCGCGATGAACCCACGGGAGTATATCCGAGAACCACGTATTTATTCTTTCATTTTAGTATATTTTAACAAGCAATTTTTTTTATTATTAGTAGACTTAGATAAGTCATGATCGAGGAAAGAACCGGGAAGTGCTTACGACAATTGGAACATATCCGTAATCATTTGTGACACAGATATGCCATAGCTGCCAACCAAGTCGTGGTTACGAGCGTAAGTCCCATAAAAAAGAAAAAAAATGACACGAACGACGTCACGACAGGATATTTTTAAAGAGGAATAACCATGATTGATATTTCCCGCGGTTTTAAACAGGAAAGTTTACATAGAAATTTCGCACAAAAATCTTGAGAAAATTTAAAATTATTATGATATTCTATCAAGGTGCTAAAATCACTATCTAAAAATGTGTAAATCTGAAAACAAGCTATGACCTTTACATTTCACCTTAAAGTTTTCGTTTTGGTGTAATGGACATTCCATTATATAATGAATTGAATCTCCAAAAGGGGAACCACATTGCCATTTTGAGTCATTTATAATGTTTATGCGAAATAAATCGGAAATCTATGAGCTACATTAATGTGGTAGTCTAGTATGAAGTATGCTTAGTCTTCAGGAACGTTCACCATAATAATTTCGGAGATTTATTAGTATTTTATTTTAATCCTAGATGTAAACATGATATATTTAGGCTATTTATAAAATTTATAGAGTTTGCTTTATGGTGTTGTATAGTTTTCACCGTTGCGGAGATTGTGATCATTGATATTTTATACTGTAGGAGGTAGACAATTACCCAATTATTGAGGACATAGTGTATTATGCATTTTGAAAAATGTTGTCAGCTTGCGATATTTACGCTTAGAAGACAAATATTCCCATATGCTTTCATAGTAAAGAGAATCTCTACTTGCAAATTGTGTTCGTCATGGATTATTCTTGCTGATTTTATTTGAACTTTTTCCAGTTTTGCTATTTCTCATTCAAAGCACACATCCAAAACCTTGCAAGCATATTCTAATTTGGCCTTATGAAAGTAAGACATATATTTGATAGAGTGTTCATGCAAAGAGTACACTTTAGTTTTCTGACAACATTAATTTGTTTGAAAGTACAGCTGATATATCTAATGGTAAAATCGTACACACAGGTGCAAAGGAGTTACCACTTAAACATATGTTCATGAACTCTAATTTAATTTTTGATTGCATTATAATTGGGTTCACAAACATGCACACATTTGTCTAAAATAATTGTCATCAAACATCATATAAATTGATCATACCGTTAGCTTAAATTTGGGTATCATGGCTATCATTGTAAAACCGGCATCGTAAAGAGTGGTTGATTTGGTCTCTAATGGAGCAACTTTCCATTGCACAATGCTCTGGTTATCATACTTACTGAAATACTAGTTATGACAAAGAGGAACATTTGGCTGATCACAAGTCATTCATCTCATCATTGAATATTCTGTTTATCAGGGAACATGATGACTTTTCTCGTTTATATTGAAAATTAATTCTTGTTGAATTGAAATATCTTTTAGTTCTAATCCTGAAAGTTTACATATAGTGGCCGATGAAATTGTCAATAGTTCAATGTTCAAGTCACGTGACTTTACTAAGAAAAGATTAAGATCCCAAAGGGACAACCATAATCCGTATATCGAAGAACAAACAACACAATGTCCAAAAGAAAAATGTACAAAAGGAAAAACAACGATCGACAAAACATACATATGAAGCTAAAGTTCGAGTAGCACGAATCCCACTAAACACTGGGGTGAATTCAGGTGCTCCAGAAGGGCACGCAGATCCAGCTCCACTAGTGGCACCCGTCGTGTTAATCTAGTTACAAACCCAATAATAAGTCGTGAATATGGAACATATCGGTGGTCATTGTGACACATATATTCCATAGCGGTCAGCCACGTCATGGTGGCAACCGTAACATTTTCGAAGTGATGACTTCAACTTTACCAAAAGGAACTCTTGTTTCAGTAGCTTCCTTGTTAGCAGCATCCTCTATCAAGGATATCCTGATAGGAACCACAAGCTCTGGAATATCGTATCATCTGAGAGATATATACTCCATATGCCAGTGCTGCTGGAATGTTGCTACATATAAATGGAAACTTCACAACGGGAATATTGAAATCATCTCTTTTGTCGTAAAGTTTCGTTCCTAACTGCCCCTCACTGTCGATTTCGATGCATAGGTCAAGATATGAATTAGACCTATCTGTATCTGTGGTATTCTTTATTTCAGGCTCAATTGGATAGATGCGATCAACAAAATTATTTAGTGAAAGGACATCATCTTTATAACGGAATACGAAATTAAAGGATCGGGCTAGCTTCTTTTTGCTTTACTAAGTTAAAAATATCGAAATAAAATGCTGTAGATTCCAGCTATTATCTAAATCCTAAAATTTAGACTGACAGCTCTCTAAGTTGCTGCCTCTTATTTACTATTTCATGAAATTACCAAGAACTTTACAAAAAATGCGTAGATATATCTAGAATATATCAAAATTCAGTAAAAATTCAAAACTTGAAAACAACTTGAGGTATTTTTGATAAACTATTTGCACTGATCATGTAGTGTTCTCAACAATAAAACATATTCTAATGAACAAAGTAATTTCTCATATGCATTATATATACATATAATCTCCTCTCTTGAAGAAAAAGATTGGATACAAACTTTTTACCATACATCTCTATTTTAATTCATCACAATATTATCCAACTCTAGAAAAACATTAGCTAAACAATTATCTTTACATTTAATATGTTTTATAATTTGATTGTATTCTTGCAACATTAATCCAAAATCTCTTTAATCTGTGATTTTTATTTTGCATTTTGTTAATAAATGTGACGGTGTTTTGATCAGTAAAAATCACGAATGGATGAAATGTACATCAAAATGCTTCAAGGATAACAATAAGGCAAGTCTTTTTTTTTTCAATTGTGGATTATTTTTTCTGATCTTTGTCAAAGTTTTAAGAAAAAATAGCAATTCGGCAGATATATGTCATATTTACCTTCTTGGAGCAAAACTGCACCAACACCTACATCACTAGCATCCAATGTTAACTTATATTCTTTCGAAAAGACGTGTGTTGTCACCTGACATATTTGGCTTTTCTTTCTTCTCGTAGGTGTATTCACAATATAAATTAAATCATTCAGTCTGGATTCAATTACATATGGCCAACAATATTTAGCTTGTAATGGAAGACAATGAATAAATAATAAAACAAAAACTTTCTCGCCTGCTTTAAATTCTCTTACCATTGCATTCTTATCATACCACTGCTTCCTTTTATCTTGGCGTTCTATTTCACATGCTCTTGTAAACTTATGTATAAGATACTCAACATAACATAATATACTAATAGCATCAATAATAATAAACTTAGAGATTCTTGAAAGGCTTCCCTTACAACAAACAGTAGCATGCAGATCCCATCATCCCAATCTTTTTGACTGTCTACACAAAATGTTTTCATCATATTTTTTTAAGGTTTGGTTTACTCTTTCCAAAGCTCCTTGAGACTCAGGGCGTTATGCATTAGATTTAAACTATTGTGTATTTAATTTAATTGATGCATAACTTGCTGAAATAAACGAGACACACAATTTGATCCTCATTTGACTGAGTTGTTTTAGGAAGATTCACCAAAGTAAGACCATAATAGTTAGAGCCTTAATTATAGTATTAGCTTTAATATTCCTAAGTGGAAAAACGGGAGGAGGCGAAGATTATAGTTAGTAAATATGTATCACCTTATTTAGTCTTAGGAGGTAGCCTCACACAGTCAACAATGACCCAACTGAAAGAGTATTCAAAACCGGGTACAGGCCGGAGTGGAGTTACACGAAAGTTTTGATTCGGTTTCCACATAACTCGACAGATGTTACAAGATCAACAGTTCTTGGCAACGTCTCGTCTTATATTCGGCCAGTAAAAATAGGCCAATATCCCGTTGGAGGTTTCGTTAACACCCAAGTGCTCAGTCATTGACGAATCATGAGCCAGGCTCACAACTGTTTTTTTTGTATTCTTCCTGTGCCATTATATGGCAGATCACTTTACATTCATCTTACACAGTCGCACCTGGCGGTCGCCATATTCTCATCAATACTTAGTCTTTCATGAAATAGCAAACATTAACATTCTCTGCTTCCTCTACTGAGAATGATTTAGAACAAGATAGTACGAGCTATTCCTTCTGTGCACTGATAAGTTGTTCCTTAGTGAGAAGGTCATTACTGATATACAGATTTGTGTTCCTTGTCTATGAAATAACGAGACATATCGCATTCGCTATGCAACAAGTGATCGTTGACATCAGCCAAGAAAATTGTCTTTTGATTCAACAACACTTGTTTCTATGGTACCATCTTGCAATAAAGTTTCCTCTTCTTCCATGGCTAAAGTTACAGCACATTCTGTATTAACCCCTGTATGTGTTTAATTCATTCTCTTAATAACTAGGCTACTCGCAGATTATTGGGACTATTATATCTTTGTCACCGGCCATATCGATACCAAATAACAAAGAAATATCATCAAAAGGAAGTGTAGGTCGTACCCCAACTACAACATGTCCCGAAACAAAGTCTGATTTTAAATTAATGTGATGGAGTGGAACACTATGAAAACCTGGGACTACCCCCTGTAGCAACACATTTGCACGAGCCGAAGTATTCCCCGATAAAGGTAAGCTGTTTTCTAACATTAAAGGTGAAAGTCAAAGGTCTTGAGTATTTGATTTTATTGTTTTACTCGGTAAAGATACATGAATAATGCCGGAAAAGCATATTGTTGACGCCAAGTGTTTCACCGTTTATCTGTAACCACAGGTAACCTGATGGTTTATTGTCGCATTTTAACATGATTATCTCTTCTTGGTAAGCCAGGGAATATATAAATAGGCTTCTCTAAAACATATATATTGTATTAGAAATATGAATGATAAATACTAGTAACTCTGGTTACTTGTGCATGAACTATTACCTTCACATTTCCTCCCTTTAATTCATTTTTACATAACATGTATTATTGATGACTTGTTAGTAATCGTTGAATAGAGAACATCGAGATGTGGAATTCATGTCCGTGACACTAAGTTATTATAACCTTCATTTACCTTGGTCGTAATTTACAAAATTTACTTAAGGGGCTCGCCCTATAAAGTGTAATTTTACACTTGTCCGAGAGAAACAAAATTCAATGAAAGTTAAATCATTTTCATAATATATATTTACCAACTACCATTAACCATAACAATAAATAATACGAGTCCCCAAAAGTAATTGATATCTATAATTCTGTATTGTACGTTAGGGGCCCACTACCTATATCCACGATTCACATCATTAGAAAACAACATTAACAATGCGAGTTCCTCAAGGTAAATGATTCCTATAATGCCTTGGTGTACTTCAGAGATCCTCCACCATATATACCTGGTTCACATTATAAGACAACAACATTCATTAAAATACATAATGTGTCTCCCCTAAAGTACCTTATAAATATCTTGAGACAACAAAACCAAGTTTCATACAACTAAAATGATACATCATATGGTGAGTGTCTGGTTTTGGTTTTACAGGATATGTAGAGCCCCCGAAAGTACAAGAAGGCTTGCACATTTTACGCAATCTACAACATACATCGTTGTACCTCATACAACAATTGACGACAAACCACACTGTACGACAATGTACATATATCCCAGATGCGGATTCAGACCTTACCTTCAAGCGGGCCGTTTTATTTCAGAAACCATTTATTTGTTTTAAAATATCAAAAGATTCTGAGACGTAATTCAAAGCGAATATTACAAGAGATGGTAAAAAGAAAAATGAAATTGACGAAACTGGAAATGTTCTGTTAAATTTAAGATGTTTTTACCTGTCTATAACCTAGCATAAAATGGGACCTCTCCCTCTCTGGGTCACATATGTGTCTCTTAAGGGATGGCCATTTGATTCTGAGAGGGATCTGAAATTTGCTTTTTGAGAAATAAATATGTTGGTCAGGTCATGAGCAAAAAAAAATAAATATGATGTCACTCAACGAAACAAAACAAAATACAGCATATATAGACGACTTGATAATAAATGAACAAAATATATTAAGCATTTCGCTCGTAACCATCAGAGCCAAAGATGTCTTATTCAGAATTTCTGCGTAAATACATTCGGGGTTTTGCCATTGTGTTTTCCTTGCTAGCTAAGGCAATGACCATTTTTTTACACGAATTTTCCAATACACATGGTTGTCTATTTAGGATAAAAAACAAAAGAGCAACGTGTTTGACAGCAATATATGTTTGCAGCTAGGGGCGATGTAACCCAATTTCGACATCGCGAGGTGCGTTGGGAGGGGCCAATAATGTTTTCAAAGTAGAAAATAACTGTTTTCTGACAGAAAAAAAGGGGATGCATTTGTTCCACCTCTCCTTTGTATGAACCACCTGTACATGCCCGCTTTGAAATCTGAACGTCTACCTTTTTCTTTGGTATACATTGATAATATTTACGGTCTACATTTGAAAGAACAGATATAGATTTTAAATCAGAATTGAAAATGATTGGAATTTTGTTCACCCGGTTTTATACCAAAGCGCGTCATGACGCGGCAATAACAATTTGATATTTCACATTTGCTAAGAAGACAGACCCAACATATATATGGAAGATGAACCCACTCTATTTATTTCTTTCATATTAGTATATTTTTACAAGCGAAATTGCTTATCTAGTAGAGGTAGATAAGTCATGAACGAGGAAAGGCCCGGTAAGTGTTTATGACACAGCTATTCCATAACGGTCAACCAAGTTGTGGTTGCGACCGTAAAACTTTCGACCAATGTCCACCCGCCCAACCGTTTTGCACACAAACAAAGAATATGGTACGATTATCTTTGTCCCCATGAAAAAGAGGAAATGACACGAACAACATCACGACAGGATATTTTTTAAAGGGGAATAACCACGATTGATATTTCCTGCGGTTTTAAACAGGTACGTTTACGTGACGATTTCGGACAAAACTCTTGAGAAAATTGAAAATTATTACGATTTTCTATCAAGGCATTAAAATCACTATCTAAAAAGGTACAAATCTGAAAATAGTTATGAGCCTTGCATTTCACCTTTACAGTTTGGGAAGCTCTCGTATCACGCAATAGCTTAATAGCTTAATGGATTGTAAACTGGTTATAACACCTATCAGTGATACAAATCCCTTAGTTATAAAGGGCTTATTATTTTCCTTAATATCAAACTGAGATTTTGAAAACCTTAAATTTGCTTTTTCAATTACAATGGGCATGAGAGGGTCTTTGAAAGCATCGCATGATATAGAATATTGCGGTGTACTATAATCGTTTCTTTTAAGAACATTCTGAAAGAATGTGTCCTTTTTCGTACAATAGGAACAACATTTAGGTGATTCCCCTTTATTTATTTTCGGAGATCTGTAACTACTTCTATTTTTTCTCCCAAGAACCTGATCTTGGTTGATCAAAATGGTTATAAGAAGGAGGTCTATCCTGAAAAAAATTCCAATTCGGGACACTTCCAGCTCTTTTATTTTTAAAAAACATTAATGTATGCGTCAGTGGATAATCATCTGCCATATTGCTGGCTTCTACTAAGCTGGAAACGCTATGTATATCTAAATATTTCTTAATATCTGAATGAATGCATTGTTTAAATTCTTCAATAAGAATTGCTTTGCATTAATTTATCAAAATGTGTAGTTACTTCGTTAGAAGTGAGCCACTTTTCAAACAAAGTTACTTTTCACGGGCAAGATCAAGTTCAAGTTCCTCCATTTTCAATTGCATTTGTATTTCTTCAATTCTTCTTTAAGTCTGAGTTTTTCATTAATTTATTTTAATTTTATTTGTTCTTGCATTTCAATTTCTCTCATTTTTAGAGTATCAACCCCAAAATTGATAACCAATTCCAAATCATATTCACTCACATTCTCCTCATCAACAATACTGTTACGGATTTCAAATGTTAACATGGTAGTTTTAACCTCAAAATTATATTATTTGTATAAGAGTAACAATTCTGATTTTTAAGTGCCTCAAGCGCCCCCTCTTTGAATCTGACATAAATTATTCTGCTGAAAATAGCATGTTGATCGTTGGTTGTAATAAATATACAATTCAATAAAATATAGACTTCTATATATCATCTATTTTTAATAATCTCCTCTTACAAATATTCGTCCTCGCGGTAGAACCCTCAATTACTGTTAAGTGAAGTTTTTTTTCTAGTGTATACTAGTAACAGAAAGATACAACCAACAATCAAGTTTCTATTCTTTAATATAACAAAAAAATACTTAATACTATTATACAATTACAACTATCAAATTAATAAACTGCCTCTTCAAATTCAAATTCCTTTATATTAGATTATCTTGTACTTTCTGGTATATTAGTTCGATTCTTTCCTATGAAAATGAATCATAGCTGAATTAAAATATCCCTCAGTTCTAATCCTGAAAGCTTTCAAATTTTGGTCGTTGAAGTTATTAATAGTTCAATGTTCAAGTTACCCGACTTCACTAAGTAAATATATCCAAGTGCCATGCTATAGATTCCAGATATCATACAAATCCTAAATCCAGGACTGGCAGCTCTCGGAGTTACTGCGTTTTGCATACTATTTCATGAAATTCCATAGAACATTAACACAAATGTAACATTGTTTACATATATAAACAATATGTAGAAATGGCTAGAATATATCAAAATTAAGGTCAAAATTAAAAACTTGAAAACAACTTGACCTATTTGTGATAGCCTATTTGCACTGATGATGTAATGTTATAAACAACAACAAAATATACTAATGAAAACAGTAATAGCTTATATCTATCATTAATACAAAACACTAAATATACCAAACTATCAGTACAGCTGCCATGTCTAACGGTATAATCGTAAACACTTGTGCAAAGGAGCTACCTCTAACACGTATGTACAGGAACTATAATGTCATCACACACACACACACATTTGTCCAAAATGATTGTCATCAAACATCATCAATTGATTATAACGTAAGCTTAAATTTGGGAATCACGGCTATCATAGCAAATCGGGCATCGTAAACAGTGGGTGATTTGGGCTCTATTGAAATAACCTGTATTTGAGTAATCCTACTTACTAAAATACTAGCTATGAGAAAGAGGAACTTTTGGCTGATCACAAGTCATTGAATACTTTGCTTAACAGGGAGCCAGATGACTTTTCTAGTTTATATTGAATACCAAAACTTCACAAGAATCCATATAGAGAAAATAATATTACAAGTACTTCTACTTTTTCAAGATAGTAAATAGCAAATAGTTCATGGCACTGAGGGTCATATGACAGTATATGGATCGGTCGGTCACCAACAAAATATTATATAGACCGAAGCTTCTGCCATATGACCCAAAGTGACTTGAACTAGTTGCTATATTATATTTTTTTCCAAGATAATGCAGGTACCTGGCCGGTCCATATACGAAAATAGTAACCAGTTGCGCTAAGTAGGAAAAGAGGAAATAAAATCATACTGGGACAAAGTATATCCATGTAGTATTTATTTTTTTTAATTTAATGAGAAATGAAATAATATAATTGTAATTTAATCTAAAAAAAAAATAATTAGTGAAATATCGCCTTCTATATTTAGTTAAACTTTAATTAAAATAGAGAAAATGACAAAATTAATGAGAAATGAAATAATTTATTTGTTGTAATTTGATTTTAAAAAAGTAATTAATAAGTGAAATATCGCATGAAATATTTACTTAAACTATTTAGAATATGTTCAGAATGCTCAGTCAATATTCAGAATACTCAGCAATGTTCAGACTCTGTTCAGTCAATGTTCAGAATGCTTAGTAATGTCTAGACTCTGTTCAGTCAATGTTCAGAATGTTCAGAATCTGGTCAGAATTTACTGTAAAGTTCAGAATGTTCAGAATCTGTTTAGTCAATGTTAAGAATGTTCAGCAATGTTCAGACTCTTTTCAGAATGTTCAGTAATGTTCAGAATCTGTTCAGAATATCTAGAACAAAAACTGGTCTGATCAGAATTTCTTGACTTTGCAGTGTATTTCGAAATACGGTGCTTCCAATAAGGTTCAATGAATGAATGCTCCCAATCTTGACCTATTACAATCTGGGGCAATACACATAATAACATATTGCGCAATTTGGAGCTTGGAGTTTGTTTCCAATAAAATGTTTTCATATACACAACCCATTCTAATTAGTGTAGGTATTTAAAAATACGGTGTTTCAAAGCGGGTTCAATTAATGCCTACACTCAATTTTTACCTATTACGCTCTACTTGTATGCTTGGTTAGAATTATAAAAGTTATTCTATTTTGAAATCTGAATATTTTGTGTAAATTGTTCTTAAGCAACATAAATTATAGACATGCATGTATTATAAGTCATAGAATGTCAAAAAAAAATAATAAGAATATTGACGACCGATAAAGATTCGTAATGTTGTTGAACGTGTCTGATTTGATTGATGTGATTTTATATTGGAATGCGAATAACTGTCAAATAAAAAATATATACATCAATACTACAAACTTTGATACTCGATGTAGTTGTATTTCAACGTAACATAAGGAACAAAGTATTATCATTTTTTAGTAAGTTATCAACCATTCATGATTTGATCGATAACATAAATAACTAATGCCAAGAAAAGTTGTTTCTAGAATATTCTAGTAACAGAACGATTCAACCAACAATCAATTAGATTTCTATTCTTTAATATAACAACCACATTTACTACATACTATTATACAATTACACATATCAAATTAATGAATTATTACTGGCCTCTTTGCCAACGTTCAAGCTTAAATTCCTTTAGAATAAATGTGCTTGTCCTTTCTGGTATATTAGTGTGATCCTTTTCTATGAACATTTATTATTGTTGTATTAAAATATCTTTTAATTCTAATCCTGAAAGTTTCCAAATATTGACCGATGAAATTGTTAATAGTTCAATGACTTTACTAATAAGAGTTTGAAGATACAAAGGGGGTAATCAGATTCGCATATCAAAGAACAGACAACACAATGGCGAAAAGAAAAAGTACAAAAGGAAAAACAACGATCTGCAAAACTTATATGTAAAGCTAAAGGTCGAGTAACACGAGTCCCACTAAAGACTAGGGTGATCTCAGGTGCTTCAGAGGGGTCTGTAGATCCTGTTCCACTAGTGGCACCCGTCGTGTTAATCTAGTTACAACCCCGATAACAAGTCGTTAATGAGTTAAGGCCCGAGAAGTGCTTTCGATAAGCGGAACATATCGGTGGTCATTGCTACACAGATATTCCATAGCTGTCAACCAAGTCATGGTGACGACCGTCACATTTTCGAAGTGATGACTCCATCGTTACCAAATGGAACCATTAATTCAGTAGCTTCCGTGTTAGCAGCATCCTCTATCAAGGATAAACTGGTAGGAGCCACAAGCTCTGGAATATCGTATCATCTGATAGATATATACTCCATATGCTGCTGCTGGAAAGGTGCTACGTATAAATAGAAAGTTCACAATGGGAATATTGAAATCATCTCTTTTGTCGTAAAGTTTAGTTCTTAACCGCCCCTCACTGTATATTTCGAGGTGTAGGTCAAGATAGGAAGTAGACATATCTGTATCTGTGGTATCCTTTTTTCAGGCTCAATGGGATAGATCCGATCCACAAAATTATTTAATGAAAGGACATCATCTGTATAGCGGAACATGAAATTAAAGGATCTGGTTAGCTTCTTTTCATTTTACTCAGTAAAGATATCAAAATAAAATGCAATAGATTCCAGCAATAATATAATTCCTAAATTTTAGACTGACAGCTGTCGAAGTGCCTGCGTCTTATTTACTATTTCATGAACATATCTAGAACTTTCCAAAAAATGTATAGAAATATCTAGACCATATCAAAAATAAAAACTTGTAAACAACTTTATGTATTTTTGATAAACTATTTGCACTGATGATGTAATGTTCTTAACAACAAAACATATTATAATGAACAAAGTAATATCTCATATTCATTATATATGCATAGCATCTCCTCTCTTGAAGAAAAAGCTTGGATACAATTTTTTTACAATAAATCTCTACTTCAATTCATCACAATATTATCCAACTCTAGACAAAACATTAGCTATGCAATTATATTTACATTTAATATGTTTTATTATCAGATTGTATTCTTGCAACATTAATCCCCATCTCGTTAATCTGTGATTTTTATTTTGCATGTTCCTAATAAATGTGACGATATTGTGATTTTACACCACGAATGGATGAAATGTACATGAACATTGCTTGAAAGATAAAAATAAGGCAAGTCATTTTTTTTCAATTGTGGATTATTTTTTCTGATCTTTGTCCATGTTGTAAGAAAAAATAGCAATTCGGCAGATCTATGTCATCCTTACCTTCTTGGAACAAAACTGCACAAACACCTACATCACTAGCATCCACTGTTAGCTTATATTATTTCGAGAAGCATTGTGTTATCACTTGACATATTTGTCTTTTCTTTCTGTTCGTATGCGTATTCAAAATATCATTTAAGTCATTCAGTCTGGATTCAATTACATATGACCAACAATATTTAGCTTGTAATGAATGACAATGAATAAGCAATACCACAATATCTTTGTTTTCATACCAGTGTTTCATTTTATCTTGGCTTTATTTCAAATTGTCATGTTCTATTTTACACGATCTTGTAAAGTTATGCCTACAATACTCCACATACTATAATATACTAATAACAGTATTTCAACAAAGCCATTTTTCTTTCAAAAGGGACGTCCCCCGGAATGTCCAAAAACAAGTTCAAAAGGACTAAAACCTAGAGATTCTTGAAAGGCTTCTCTTGCAGCAAACAGTAGCATGTACACCCCATCATCCCAATCTTTTTGACTGTCTAAGCAAAATGTGTTCCTCATATTTTTGAAGGTCTGGTGAAATCTTTCAAGAGCTCCTTGAGACTCAGGGGGATATGTATTAGATTGAAACTGTTTTATGTTTAGGTTAATTGATGAACAACTTGCTGAAGTAAATGAGGCATAACATTGGATCTCTGATTTGAGTGAGTTGTTTTAGGAAGACCAACAAAAGTAAAAACAAAATAGGTAGAACCTTAATTATAGTTTTAGCTTTAATATTCCTAAGTGGAATTGCTTCAGATGGATGCACACATTATAGTTAGCAAACAAAGGTTTCCTTATTTAGTCTTAGGAAGGGCCCTTCGCAGTCAACAATAACCATACAGAAAGGCTCTTCAGAAACGGTTATTGTTCGGAGTGAAGCTACACGAATGTTTTGATTCGGTTTTCCCATAACTTGGCAGATGTACAGTCCTCGGCTACGTCTCGTCTTATATTTGGCGGGTAGAAATGGGCCAATATCATGTTGGTGATTTTCTCAGCACCCAAGTGTTCATCATTTTCGAATCATGGGCCAAGCTCATGATTTCTTTCCGGTATTCTTTCGGTACCACAATCTGACAGATCACTGTCCATTCATCTTACACAATGAAATCTGGTGGTCGCCATTTTCTCATCAATACTTAATATGTCATGAAATAGTAAACATGAACCTTCTCTGCCTGCTCTATTGAGAGTCTGAGCTCTTACTTCTGCGCACTAATAAGTCTTTCCCTAGTCAGAAGGTCACTACTGACATATATTATTTTTATTGTATAGAGGAACATGAAATTAAAGGATCGGGTTAGCTTCTTTTCGTATCACTAAATAAAGATATCTAAATACAATGCAATGGATTCCAGCAAAAATATAAATCCTAAATTTTAGACTGACACCTGTCGAAGTTGCTGCGTCTTATTTACTATTTCATGAACATATCTAGAACTTTCCAAAAAATGCGTAGAAATATCTAGAACATATCAAAATGCAAAGTCAAAAGTACAAACTTGTAAACAAATTGACGTATTCTTGATAAACTATTTGCACTGATGATGTAATGTTCGTAACAACAAACAATATTATAATGAACAAAGTAATATCTCATATTCATTATATATACATAACATCTCCTCTCTTGAACAAAAGGCTTGGATACAACATTTTTACAATAAATCTCTATTTCAATTCATCACAATATTATCCAACTCTAGACAAAACAATAGCAATACAATTATCTTTACATTTAATATGTTTTATAATATGATTGTATCCTTGCAACATTAATTTCCATCTCGTTAATCAGTGATTTTAATTTTGCATTTTGTTAATAAATGTGACGGTGTTGTGATCAGTAAACACCACGATTGGATAAAATGTACATTCAAATACTTCAAAGATAACAATAAAGAAAGCCATTGTATTCCGTAATTGTGGATGACTTTTTTCTGATCTTGTCAAACTTTAAAGAAAAATAGCGATTCGGCAGATATATGTCATCTTTACCTTCTTGGAGCAAAACTGCACCAACAACCACATCACTAGCATCTACTGTTAACCTATGTTCTTTCGAGAAGCCCTGTGTTGTCATCTGACATTTTTGTTTTTTCTTTCCTCTCGTAGGTGTATTCACAATATAATTTAAATCATTCAATCTGGATTCAATTACATATGGCCAACAATATATAGCTTGTAATGGATGACAACGAACAAAAAATAACACAACAACTTTATCGCCTGATTTAAATTATCTTAGCATGGCATCCTTAGCATGCCACTGTTTCATTTTAGCTTGGTTTTGTTTCAAATTGTCTTGATCTATTTCACATACTCTTGTAAGCTCATACCTAAAACAATCCACATACTCTATGATACTAATAACAGTATTTTCACAAAGCCATTTTTCTTTCAAAAGGGACCTCCCAGAGCGTGTTAAAAAAAACAGTTCAAAAGAACTTAAATGTAGAGATTCGTGAAAGGCTTCCCTTTCAGCAAACAGTAGCCTGTGAACCCCTTCATCCCAATCTTTTTGACTGTCTAAACAAAATGTTTTCATCATTTTTTGTTATGGTCTGGTGAAATCTTTCCAGAGCTCCTTGAAACTCAGGGTGATATGCATTAGATTGAAACTGTTTTATGTTTAGTTTAATTGATGCATAGCTTGCTGAAATAAATGAGACATAAAATTGGATCTCTGATTTGACTGAGTTCTTTTAGGAAGACCCACAAAAGTATAAATAAAATAGGTAGAACCTTAATCATAATTTTAGCTTTAATATTCCTAAGTGGAATGGCTTCAGGTGGATGCACACATTATAGTTAGCAAGCAAAGGTTTCCTTATTTAGTCTTAGGAAGGGCCCTACACAGTCAACAATAACCCTTCAGAAATGCTCTTCAGAAACGATTATTGGACGGAGTGGAGCTACGCGAATGCTTTGATTCGGTTTTCACATAACTTGGCAGATATACAGTCCTAGGCTACGTCTCGTCTTTTTTTTGGCCGGTAGAAATGGGCAAATATCATGTTGGAGATTTTCTTAGCACCCAAGTGTTCATTCATTTTCGAATCATGGGCCAAGCTCATGATTTCTTTCCGGTATTCTTCCGGTACCACTATCTGGCAGATCACTTTCCATTCATCTTACACAATGGAATCTGGTGGTCGCCATTTTCTCATCAATACTTAATATGTCATGAAATAGTAAACATGAACCTTCTCTGCCTGCTCTATTGAGAGTCTGAGCTCTTACTTCTGCGCACTAATACATCTTTGCCTTGTCAGAAGGTCACTACTGACATATCTTATTTTTATTGTATAGCGGAACATGAAATTAAAGGATCGGGTTAGCTTCTTTTCGTATTACTAAATAAAGATATATAAATACAATGCAATGGATTCCAGCAATAATATCAATCCTAAATTTTAGACTGACAGCTGTCGAAGGTGCTGCGTCTTATTTACTATTCTATGAACATATCTAGAACTTTCCAAAGAATGCGTAGAAATATCTAGAACATATCAAAATCCAAAGTCAAAAGTAAAAACTTGTAAACAACTTGACGTATTTTTGATAAATTATTTGCACTGATGATGTAATGTTCGTAACAACAAATAATATTATAATGAACAAAGTAATATCTCATATTCATTATATATACATAGCATCTCCTCTCTTGAACAAAAGGCTTGGATACAACATTTTTACAATAAATCTCTATTTCAATTCATCACAATATTATCCAACTCTAGACAAAACAATAGCAATACAATTATCTTTACATTTAATATGTTTTATAATATGATTGTATCCTTGCAACATTAATTTCCATCTCGTTAATCAGTGATTTTAATTTTGCATTTTGTTAATAAATGTGACGGTGTTGTGATCAGTAAACACCACGATTGGATAAAATGTACATTCAAATACTTCAAAGATAACAATAAAGAAAGCCATTGTATTCCGTAATTGTGGATGACTTTTTTCTGATCTTGTCAAACTTTAAAGAAAAATAGCGATTCGGCAGATATATGTCATCTTTACCTTCTTGGAGCAAAACTGCACCAACAACCACATCACTAGCATCTACTGTTAACCTATGTTCTTTCGAGAAGCCCTGTGTTGTCATCTGACATTTTTGTTTTTTCTTTCCTCTCGTAGGTGTATTCACAATATAATTTAAATCATTCAATCTGGATTCAATTACATATGGCCAACAATATATAGCTTGTAATGGATGACAACGAACAAAAAATAACACAACAACTTTATCGCCTGATTTAAATTATCTTAGCATGGCATCCTTAGCATGCCACTGTTTCATTTTAGCTTGGTTTTGTTTCAAATTGTCTTGATCTATTTCACATACTCTTGTAAGCTCATACCTAAAACAATCCACATACTCTATGATACTAATAACAGTATTTTCACAAAGCCATTTTTCTTTCAAAAGGGACCTCCCAGAGCGTGTTAAAAAAAACAGTTCAAAAGAACTTAAATGTAGAGATTCGTGAAAGGCTTCCCTTTCAGCAAACAGTAGCCTGTGAACCCCTTCATCCCAATCTTTTTGACTGTCTAAACAAAATGTTTTCATCATTTTTTGTTATGGTCTGGTGAAATCTTTCCAGAGCTCCTTGAAACTCAGGGTGATATGCATTAGATTGAAACTGTTTTATGTTTAGTTTAATTGATGCATAGCTTGCTGAAATAAATGAGACATAAAATTGGATCTCTGATTTGACTGAGTTCTTTTAGGAAGACCCACAAAAGTATAAATAAAATAGGTAGAACCTTAATCATAATTTTAGCTTTAATATTCCTAAGTGGAATGGCTTCAGGTGGATGCACACATTATAGTTAGCAAGCAAAGGTTTCCTTATTTAGTCTTAGGAAGGGCCCTACACAGTCAACAATAACCCTTCAGAAATGCTCTTCAGAAACGATTATTGGACGGAGTGGAGCTACGCGAATGCTTTGATTCGGTTTTCACATAACTTGGCAGATATACAGTCCTAGGCTACGTCTCGTCTTTTTTTTGGCCGGTAGAAATGGGCAAATATCATGTTGGAGATTTTCTTAGCACCCAAGTGTTCATTCATTTTCGAATCATGGGCCAAGCTCATGATTTCTTTCCGGTATTCTTCCGGTACCACTATCTGGCAGATCACTTTCCATTCATCTTACACAATGGAATCTGGTGGTCGCCATTTTCTCATCAATACTTAATATGTCATGAAATAGTAAACATGAACCTTCTCTGCCTGCTCTATTGAGAGTCTGAGCTCTTACTTCTGCGCACTAATATATCTTTGCCTTGTCAGAAGGTCACTACTGACATATCTTATTTTTATTGTATAGCGGAACATGAAATTAAAGGATCGGGTTAGCTTCTTTTCGTATTACTAAATAAAGATATATAAATATAATGCAATGGATTCCAGCAATAATATCAATCCTAAATTTTAGACTGACAGCTGTCGAAGGTGCTGCGTCTTATTTACTATTCTATGAACATATCTAGAACTTTCCAAAGAATGCGTAGAAATATCTAGAACATATCAAAATCCAATGTCAAAAGTAAAAACTTGTAAACAACTTGACGTATTTTTGATAAATTATTTGCACTGATGATGTAATGTTCGTAACAACAAATAATATTATAATGAACAAAGTAATATCTCATATTCATTATATATACATAGCATCTCCTCTCTTGAAAAAAAGGCTTGGATACAATATTCTTACAATAAATCTCTATTTCAATTCATCACAATATTATCCAACTCTAGACAAAGCCATAGCAATAACATTATCTTTACATTTAATATGTTTTATAATCAGATTGTATCCTTGCAACATTAATTCCCATCTCGTTAATCAGTGATTTTTATTTTGCATTTTGTTAATAAATGTGACAGTGTTGTGATCAGTAAACACCACGAATAGATGAAATGTACATCAAAATGCTTCAAAGATAACAATAAGGACAGTCATTTTATTCCGCAATTGTGGATGATTTTTTTCTGATCTTTGTCAAACTTTAAAAAAAAATAGCAATTCGGCAGATATATGTCATCTTTACCTTCTTGGAGGAAAACTGAACCAACAACCACACCACTAGCATCTACTGTTAAGCTATGTTCTTTCGAGAAGCCCTGTATTGTCATCTGACATATTTGTCTTTTCTTTCCTCTCGTAGGTGTATTCACAATATAATTTAAATCATTCAGTCTGGATTCAATTACATATGGCCAACAATATTTAGCTTGTACTGGATGTCAATGAATAATCAATAACACAATAACTTTCTCGGCTGGTTTGAATTATCTTATCATGATATCCTTATCATACCACTGTTTCTATTTTAACTTGGCTTTGTTTCAAATTGTTGTGTTCTATTTCACATGCTCTTGTAAACTTATGTCTAAAATACTCCACATAATCTAAAATACTAATAACAGTATTTTCACAAAGCCATTTTTCTCTCAAAAGGGACCTCCCACAGAGTGTACAAAAACAAGTTCAAAAGGACTGAAGCATATATATTATTGAAATGTTTCCCTGACAGCAAACAGTGGCATGTAGATCCCATCATCCACATCGTTTTGACCATCTAAAGAGGGATGTTTGGCTGATCACAAATCATTGAATATTTTGTTGAACAGGGAACCAGATGACTTTTCTAGTCAATATTGAATACCAAAACTTCACAAGAATCCATATAGAGAAAATAATACTACAAGTGCTTCCACTTTTTCAAGAGAGTAAAGAGCAAATAGTTCATGGCACTGAGGGTCATATGGCAGTAAATGGACCGGTGCGTCATCAAACAAATATTATATGGACTCAATGGGATAGATGCGATCAACACAATTATTAAATGAATGGACATCATCATTATAGTCGAACATGAAATTAAAGGACAGGGCTTATTTTCGTTTTACTAAGTACAGATATCTAAATACAATGCTATAAATTCCAGCAATTATATAAATCCTAAATTTTAGACTGACAGCTGTCGAAGTTGCTGCGTCTTATTTACTATTTCATGAAATTGTCTGTAACTTTCCAAATAATGTGCATAAATATCTTGAACATATCAATATTCAAGGTCAAAAGTAAAAACGTATAAACAACTTGATATTTTTTTGGTAAACTTTCCAATTATGATGTAATGTTCTTAACAGAAAAAAATATTCTAATGAGCAAAGTAATATCCCATGTTCATTATATATACATAGCATCTCCTTTCTTGAAGAAAAAGATTGGATACAAACTTTTGTACAATACATCCCTATTTCAATTCAACACAATATTATCCAACTCTGGACAATCATTAGCTATGCAATTATCTTTACATTTAATATGTTTTATAATCAGATTGTATTCTTGCAACATTAATCCCCATCACGTTAATCTGTGATTTTTTTTTTGCATTTTGCTAATGAATATTACGGTATTGTGATCAGTAAACACCATAAATGGATGACATGTACATCATAATTGTTTCAAATATAACAATAAGGGAAGACATTTGTTTTCAAAGTTTAAAGAAAAAATTGCAATTCGGCAGATCTGTGTCATCTCTACCTTCTTGGAACAAAACTGCTCAAACACCTACATCACTAGCCTCCACTGCTAACTTATATTCTTTCGAAAAGGCGTGTGTTGTCACCTGTCATATTTGTCTGTTCTTTCTTCTCGTAGGTGTATTCGCAATATAATTTAAATCATTCAGTCTGGATTCAATTACATATAGCCAAACATATTTAGCTTGTAATGGATGACAATGAATAAGCAATAACACAATAACTTTCTCGCCTGCTTTAAATTCTCTGATCATGGTATCCTTATTATACCACTGTTTCATTTTAGCTTGGCTTTGTTTCAAATTGTCATGTTCTATTTCACATGCTCTTGTAAACTTATACTTAAAATACTCCACATCATATAATATACTAATAACAGCATTTTCACGAAGCCATTTTTCTTTCAAAATGGTCCTCCCACAGAGTATCCAAAAACAAGTTCAAAAGGGCTACAACTTACAGATTCTAGAAAGGCTTCCCTTACAGCAAACAGCATCATGCAATTCCCATCATCCCAATCTTGTTGACTGTCTAAACACAATGTGTTCATCATATTTTGTTAAGGTATGGTGAACTCTTTCAAAAGCTCCTTGAGACTCAGGGCGTTATGCATTAGATTTAAACTGTTTTGTATTTAATTTAATTGATGCAAAACTTGCTGAAATAAATTAGACATAAAATGGGATCCTCATTTGACTGAGTTGTTTTAGGGAGACCCACAAAAGTAAAAACAAAATAGTTAGAGCCTTAATTGTAGTATGTATTAGCTTTAATATTCCTAAGTGGAATGGCAATAGAAAAACGGGTGGAGACGCACATTATAGTGAGTACATATATATTTCTTTATTTAGTCTTAGGAAGTGGCCCCATAAAGTCAACAACGACCCTACTGAAAATCTATCCAAAGCGGGTACGGGCCCGAGTGAAGCTACACGAATGTTTTGGTTCGGTTTCAACATAACTCGGCAGATATTACAAGAGTTCTCGCCTACGGTTCGTCTTATATTCGACCAAAAAAATAGGCCAATATCCCGTTTGAGGATTTGTTAACACCCAAGTGATCAGTCATTGATGAATCATGGGTCAGGCTCACAACTGCTTTCCTGTATTCTTCCTGTACCACTATCTGGCAGATCACTTTATATTCATCTTGCACCGTCGCATCTGGCGGTCGCCATTTTCTCATCAATACTTAGTCTTTCGTGAAATTGCAAACATTAACATTATCTGCTTCCTCTACTGAGAATGAATTAGAACAAGGTAGTACGAGCTCTTCCTTCTGTGCAGTGATAAGTTGTTCCCTAGTGAGAAGGTCATTATTGACATATCTTATTGTTGGCTTAAGAACAGGACCATCACTCATTGACCTTTGGTCCTGGACTGTTTCAAGATGGGATATTTAGTCCTCATCTGTATCTAGACAGGATTTGTGTTCATTGTCTATGAAATAACGAGACATATCGTCATCACTATGTAACAAGTGATCGTCGACATTAGCCAAACAAATGTGTCTTTTGATTCAACATCACTTGTTTCTATGGTACCATCTTCCAATAAAGTCTCCTATTCTTCCAGAGGCTTTTTCATGGCTAAGGTTACAGCACATACAGGAAAAATCCCTGTATTTCTTTAATTCCTTCTCTTCATAACTAGGGTCCTCGGAGATTATTGTGGGCATTATAACTTTCTCACCGGCCAAATCAATACAAAATAACAAAGAAATATCCTCAACTACAACATGTTCCGAAACAAAGTCTGATTTTAAATTAATGTGATGGAGTAGAACACTAAAAACCTGGATATACCCCTGAAATAACATATTTGCACTGATAAAGGTAAATTATTTTCTAACACTAAAGGGGAAAGGCAAAGGTTTTGATTGTATTGTTTTACTCGATACAGATATGCCGAAAAAGCAAATTTTGACGCCAAGTGTGTCGCCGTTTATCTGTAAACACAGGTAAATTCATGGTTTATTGTCGCAATTTGACATGATTATCTCCTATTGGTAAGCCAAAATTGTGAGGTCATTCGGTTCTTATCAATCTGCTGCGCCTAGGAAGATAGCATAGCTTCTCGATGTTCTGATGATAAAAGTGACGAAAGTGACATCGCAGGTATCGATTCAATATAGAACATAATACATTAAAACCATAAAATTTAAAAAAAATATATATATTTAATTTGAAATAAAAAATGTTTAAGAAAAATGCATGCCGGACTTTTGTACTCTAGCTGTTTATTTATATTTAGACACTATTCACCAGGATATTTATCAATATTAGAAATATGAATGATACATACTAGTAACTCTGATTATTTGTACATGAACTATTATCTCCACATTTTCTTCCTTTTAATGCATTTTGACATAAAATGTATTACCTGTTAGTAATCGTTGAAAAGAGAACAGCGAGATGGGAAATTCATGTCCGTGACACTAAGTTATTATAACCTCCATTTACTTTAGTCGTAACTTCCAAAGTTTACTTTAAGGGACTCGCCCCATAAAATGTAATTTTACACCTTTCCGAGAGAAAACAATTCAATTAAGTTTAAATCTTTTTCATAATATATATCATCGATTTTTAGGGACCCACTACCATTAACCATAAACAAATAATACGAATCCCCAAAAGTAAATGATCCCTATGATGCCTTAGTGCATATTAGGGAACCCACTACCTATATATACGATTCGTATCATTAGACAACATCATTAACAATAGAGAAGGATGCGAGTCCCCTAAGGTAAATGATTCCTATAATGCCTTGGTGTATTTTATGGGACCCACTACCATATATACCATTTTCATATCATAAGGCAACATCATTCGTAATAAACAATAATGTATGTCCCCTAGAGTACATAATAAATATTGTGAGACAACAAAACTAAGTCTCATAGAACAAAATTGGTACTTTATATGATGAGTGCCCGTTTTTTTCTGATATGTAGAGCTCCCTAAAGTACATGAAGGTCTTACACCCTTATTCACTGAAGCAGACAATTGTACACAATCTACAACAGAGATTGCTGTACCGTATTCAACAATTGACGACAGACCACACTGGACGATAATGTACATGTATCTCAGAGGTGGATCCAGATGTGTCCATAATGGGGGTCGTTTTATTTCAGAAATAACAAAAGATACCTACACGTAATTCGAAGCAAAAATTACAAGCCATGGTAAAAAGAAAAATGACAAGCACGAAACTGGAAATGTTCTGTTAAATTTAATATGGTTTTACGCATCTATAACCTAAGGGAATACTCTGGCCAGGTCATGAACAAAAATAAAATAAATATGTTGTCACACAACGAATCAAAACGAAATATAGCATATGTAGACGACTTGATAATAAATCAAAAATATATATAAAAAATGTCGCTCGAAAACATCAGAGCCAAGAAGATCTTATTCAGAATTTCTTCCTAAATAAATTCGGGGTTGTGCCATTGTGTTTTCCTTGGTAGCTAAGGCAATTGCCATTTTTTAAACGAATATACTCATACAGTGTATGGTCAATTTAGCATAAAAAACAACGAGCAACGTGTTAGAGAGCAATATATGTTTGCAGCTAGGGGTGATATAGCCCAATTTCGACATCGAGAGGTGCGTTGGGAGGGACTAATAATGTTTTCAAGGCAAATAATTATTGTTTTCTGACGAAAAAAAGTGGATGCCATCGTGCCACCTCTCCTTTGTATGAACCGGGAGTACATCTCCGGTTTCAAATCTGAATGCCTACCTCTTTTTGGTATACATTGATAATATTTACGGTCTACATTTGAAAGGAGAGACACACATTTTGAGTCAGAATTGAAATTGATTTAAAATTTGTTCACACGGTTTTATACCAAATCGCGCTATGGCACGGTGATAACTGTTTGATTGTTCGCAATTTCACATTTACTAAGAAGACATACCCATGATATATATGCACGATGAACCCACGGGAGTATATCCTACTACCACATTATTTATTCTCTTATTTTAGTATATTTTAACAAGCGATTTTTTTTTAATTAGTATTCTTAGATAAGTCATGAACGAGGAAGGGACCGGGAAGTGCTTACGACAAGTGGAACATATTCGTGGTCATTTGTAGCATGGATATTCCATAACGGTCAACCAGATCGTGGTTGCGACCGTAAAACTTTCGAAGTGATGACCAATGTCCACCCGCCCAACCGTGTTGCACACAACTATGGGATATGGTATGATTATATTTGTTCCCATAAAAGGGAATAAATGACACGAACGACGTCATGACAGGGAGTTTTTAAAGGGGAATAACAATGATTGATATTTCCCGCGGTTATAAACAGGTAAGTTTACCTGACGATTTCGAACAAAAGTTTTCAGAAAATTGAAAATGATTACGATTTTCCATCAAGGTACTAAAATCACTATCTAAAAATGTGTCAATCTGAAAAAAAAGTTATGACCTTTGCATTTCACCTAAACGTTTTCGTTTTGGTGTAAAGGACATTCCATTACATAATGATTTGAATCTTTAAAAGGGGAACCACATCGCCATAGTGAGTCATGTGTAATGTTTATACGAAATATATCAGAATACAATGGCCTGCATTGATTTCGTAGTCTAGCATGAAGTATGCTTAGTTTTCTGGAACCTTCACCATAATATTCCGGAGATTTATTAGTATTTTATTTAATCCTAGATGTAAACATGATATATTTACGCTATTTATAATATTGAAATCTACATTTTTCATGACGAAACAGTGGATGGTATAACGAATGTCGTAGACATTATGAGTTTACTTTATGGTGTTGCATAGTTTTCATCGTTTCGGAGATTGTGATCACTGATACTTTATACTCTAGGAGGTAGACAATTACCCAAATATTGAGGACATAATGTACTATGCATTTTGTAAAATGTTGTTAGTTGCGATATTTACGCCTAGAAGACAAATATTCCCACCTTGTTTCATATGAAAGAGAATCTCTACTTGAAAATTGTGTTCGTCATGGATTATTCTAGCTGATTATATTTAAACCTTTTCCAGTTTTGATATTTCTCGTTCAAAACACCTATCCAAAATCTCGCAAGCATATTCTAATTTTGTCCCTATGAAATTAAGATATAGATTTGATAGAGTTTGCTAGCAAAGAGTACACTTTAGTTTTCTGAGAACATTAACCTGTTTAAAAGTTCAGCTGCTATATATGATGGTAAAATCGTAGACACAGGAGTTACCTCTTATACACATGCTCATGAACTCTAATTTGATTTTTGATTGTGTTAGTTTAAGCATATTATATTAATTAATTCAATATAACATTACATTATTCAGCTATATACATTACATAATAAGAAGTAATTAATAGGATTGGGGAACAAGTTACAAGAACTTATATTAATCCCTATCCGTAGGTGTTAGAATAGGGTTAATAAACACACACACATTTGTCGAAAATAATTGTCATCAAACATCCTATAAATTGATCATACCGTTAACTTAAATTTGGGTATCACGGCTATCATAGCAAAACCGGCATCGTAAACAGTAGTTCATTTGCACAATGCTCTGGTTATCCTACTTACTGAAATACTAGTCATGACAAAGAGGATCATTTGGCTGATGACAAGTCATTTATTGAATATTCTGTTTAGAAAGGATCATGTCTTCATGACGACTTTTCTCATTTATATTGAATACCAAAACTTCACAAGAATGCATACAGATGAAATAATACTACCGGTGCTTTTTCTTTTTGGAGAAAGTAATTGCTTATAAATATGGCTAACATTTTGACTGCAGTCAAAGAGGGAATACACTCATATAGGGACAAGGTCTATTCACGTAGTAGTTTCATTCAAATATGGATACTGAAATACTGAATCTTCTGGATAATTGTATTTATCGTTCTATTTCAGAAATTTCGTCTCTCCAAACATGTGACTTTTGTACACTTTACTGACCATTTGCGCGTGGGTATGTATAAAGACGTTTCAAAATATCATTAAGAACGCGGTTTTCTTCAAAATGGTAAGAAACGTTATAAGTTAGTAGTAATAAATATAACAAAATAATGTGTAATTTTTAGTTGTTCTAATAAAATGTAATACATTTTTCACTACCACCACTCTTTCTAACACATATTTAAATGATATGCTAACGGTAAAGTTATCGTGATTTCCGGATATGCATTGGCGGAATTTGTTCACGTCTACAAGGAGATAAATAGCACATTAGTATCTTGTATTCAAGCACTTTTCACAAAAAGGGCCATGTAATTCGACGCAATTTAAAAATTTCTGATGCCAGATTAAGCCGTTTCGTTGACTCATGTGCTGTAATGACGCTAGAATCTTTCTCCTGCGTACCTTGTCAATCAAAAGAGTCCGATCGTTTAACTGATTGACTGAAGCACAGTCTACAAGCAATTGTGGTGTATGTCAAGTATCTTTTTATGTTCCAAAATGATAATAAAAGACTAGCCACCGTGTAGTTTGTAGCATTAACTATTGATTGTTGTATGTCATTCGAAAATTCAAATGATATGAATTACCGGGATCATAAATGAGCTAGCGGTATCAGATATGAGTTAGATAGTATTCATAGTCGATGAGAATCCCAATGAATGTTTTGCTCGTACTACCTTTTGTATTTTTATTGCTCTAGTAAATTAGTATTAGCACATGCAGTTTTACTTTAGAAAAACAATTTGAAATCAATTTTGTGTTCGAGTTTGACATGTGTTATCAGTTATATCCGTAGCATAATTATGATCACATTATTTATTTGGACCATAAATTTATCGAATCATGTTTGCTATGTCTACTGTCAAAATAACGTTTTCCATCCACAATTTTGTTCTTAAGCATGTTTCAGTTTGAAATACTATATTGCTGTCCAACAAATAATGAATATTAAGTTCCTTCTACTGCTTTTTTATCAATCTATTTATTAGAAAATTGATTTTGATTTTCGACTTACATTTACTTTTCAAACTTTCGTTTTATTTAAAGTGTGAGACACAAACATCGTTATTGATTTATTTCACGACACATTTCAAGTTTTGACATACAACAATCAATAGTCAATGCTACAAATTACACTGTGCCCAAGTCTTTTATGATCATTTTGGAACATAAACAAATACTTGACATACACCACAATTGCTTGTAGACTGTGCTTCAGTCAATCAGTTACACGAACGAACTCTTTTGATTAACAAAGCATGCAGGAGAAAGATCATAGGGTCATTACGGCACATGAGTCAACAACACGGCTTACTCTGTCATTAGGAATTTTTAAATTTTGTCGAATTACCTGGCCTTTTTTGTTAAAAAAGCGCTTGAATACAAGATAATAATGTGCAACCTGCCTCCTTGTAGACGTGAAAAGATCCCGCTAATGCATATCCGGAAATCACGAAAACATTACCGTTAGCATATCATTTGAATATGAGCTGGGTAGATTGGTGGCCGTGTTATTGTAAAGAAGAACATCCCATTTGAATTAATGTAGCTATATAGAAATACGGTATTTCAAATCAGGTTCAACGAATGAATGCTCCCAATCTTTACCTATTACAGTATTAAGCAGTACACATAACAACATACTGCGTAATTTGGAGTTGTTTCAATAAAATGTATTCATATTCCTGTTCAGAAAATATACACAGCGCATTCTAATTCATGTAGCTATTTGCAAATACGGTGTTTGAAAGCGGGTTCAATTAATAAATTCTCTCAAACTCTACTTATCACACAGTACTTGTATGTTTGATTATAATGATCAAAGTTATTAAATATTTTTGTGGAATTTTAATATTTTGCGTAAATTGTACTTAAACTAGAACAAGTATACCTGTACATTGCAAGTTACAACATAGAATATAAAGAAGAATACTTACAGCGAATGGAGGATCGGCAAGTTGTTGAACGTGTCTGATTTGATTGATGTGATTTTATTGTCATTCAAATATCTGTCAAATAAAAAATATACATTAATACTATAAACTTTGATAATCTGTGTAGTTGTATTTCAACATAACATATTGAATAAAGTATAATGCATTTTTAGTAAGTCATCATCCATTCATGATTTGATTGATAGCATGAATAACTAATGTTCTAGTAACAGAAAGATACAACCAACAATCAATTAGGTTTATATTCTTTGATATAACAGCAAAATTTACTTAATACTATTATACGTAGGTTAAGATATGAAGCAAGCCTATCTGTATTTGTGGTATCCTTTATTTTGGGATCAATGGGATAGATGCGATCAACATATTTATTTAGTTAAAGGACATCATCTTTAATATGTTTTATAATCAGATTGTATCCTTGCAACATTAATCCCCATCTCGTTAATATTTTTTTTTATTTTGCCGTTTGTTAATAACTGTGACGTATTGTCATTAGTAAACACCACGAATGGATAAAACGTACGTCAAAATGCTTCTAAGATAACAATAAGGCAAGTCATTTTATTCGGCAATTGTGGATTACTTTTTCTGATCTTTGTTAAATTTTAGAGAAAAATAGCAATTCGGCAGATTTATGTCATCTTTACATTCATCGAGCAAAACTGCACCAACACCTACATCACTAGCATCTACTGTAAACCTATGTTCTTTCGAGAAGATTTGTGTTGTCACCTGACATATTTGTTTTTTTTCTTTCCTCTCGTAGGTGTATTCACAATATAATTTAAATCATTCAGTCTGGATTCAATTGCATATGGCCAAAAATATGTAACTTGTACTGGATGGCAATGAATAAGCAATAACACAATAACTTTCTCGACTGGTTTGAATTATCTGATCATGATATCTTTATCATTCCACTGTTTCATTTTAACTTGGCTTTGTTTCAAATTGTCCTGTTCTATGCACATGCTCTTGTAAACGTATGCCTAAAATACTCCACATGATCTGAAATACGAATAACAGTATTTTCACAGCCATTTTTCTGTCAAAAAGGACCTCCCACAGAGTGTCCAAAGCAAGTTCAAAAGGACTAAAACCTAGAGATTCTTGAAAGACTTCCCTTACAGCAAACAGTAGCATGAATATCCCATCATCCCAATCTTTTTGACCGTCTAAACAAAATGTTTTCATCATATGTTTTAAGGTCTGGTGAAATCTTTCCAGAGCTCCTTGAGACTCAGGGTGTTATGCATTAGATTTAAACTGTTTTGTATTTAATTTAATTGATGCATAACTTGCTGAAATAAAAGGGACATACAATTGGATCATCATTTGACTGAGGTGTTTTAGGAAGACCCACAAAAGTATAAACAAAATAGTTAGAGCCTTAATTAGAGTATTAGCTTTAATATTCCTAAGTGGAATGGCTATAGAAAAACGGCTTGAGGTACACATTATTGTTAGTAAATATATATTTCCTTATTTAGTCTTAGGAAGTAGCCTCACACAATCAAAAATGACCCTACTGAAAGACTATTCAAAAGCGGGTACATGCCGGAGTGGAGCTACACGAAAATTGTGATTCGGTTTCCACATAACTCGGCAGATATTACAAGATCAACAGTTCTTGGCTACGTCTCGTCTTATATTCGGCCAGTAAAAATAGGCCAATATCCCGTTGGAGGTTTCGCTAACACCAAAGTGTTCAGTCATTGGCGAATCATCGGCCAGGCTCACAACTGCTTTTCTGTATTCTTCCTGTACCACTATCTGGCAGATCACTCTACATTCATCTTACACAGTCGCATCTGGCAGTCGCCATTTTCTCATCTATTCTTAGTCTTTCATGGAATAGCAAACATTAACATTCTCTGCTTCCTCTACTGAGTATGACTTAGAACAAGGTAGTACGAGCTCTTCCTTCTGCACACTGATAAGTTGTTCCCTAGTGAGAAGGCCATTACTGACATATATTTTTGTTGGCTTAATAATAGAACCATCACTCATTGACCTTTGGTCCTGGATTGTTTCAAGATGGGATGCTTTGTCCTCATCTGTATCTAGACAGGATTTGTGTTCCTTGTCTATGAACTAACGAGACATATCGCCATCGCTATGCAACAAGTGATCGTTGACCTCAGCCAAGAACATTGTCTTTTGATTCAACAACACTTGTTTCTATGGTACCATCTTGCAATAACGTCTCCTCACTCTTCCAGAGGCTTTTTCATGGCTAAAGTTACAGCACATTCAGTATAAACCCCTGTATTTGTTTAATTCATTCTCTTAATAACTAGGCTCCTCGGAGATTATTGGGACCATTATAACTTTGTCACCGGCCATATCGATACCTAATATCAAAGAAATATCCTCAACAGGAAGTTTAGGTCGTACTCCAACTACAACCTGTCCCGAAGCAAAGTCTGATTTTAAATGTATGTGATGGAGTGGAATACTATGACCACTGTAACCACAGGTAGATTGATGGTTTATTGTCGCAGCTTAACATGATTATCTCCTCGTGGTAAGCCAATACTGTGAGGTCATTCGGTTCTTATCAGTGTGCGGCGCCCACGAGGATAACATATCTTCTTGATATTCTGATGATAAAAGTGACGAAAGTGACATTACAGGCATCGATTCATAGAACATAATACATTAAAAACAAATAATTAAAAAAAAGCATTTAATTTGAAATAAAAGATATTTAGAAAAATACATGCCGAACTTTGTACTCTAGCTGTTTACTTACATTTAAACAATATTCACCAGGGAATTTATAAATAGGTTTCTCTCAAAAACATATTGCATAAGAAATATGAATGATAAATACTAGTAACTCTGGTTATTTGTACATGAACTATTATCTTCACATGTTCTTCCCTTTAATGCATTTTTTACACAAAATGTATTACCTATGACTTGTTAGTAATCGTTGAATATAGAACAGCGAGATGTGGAATTCATGTTAGTGACACTAAGTTATTATATCCTTCATTTACTTTAGTCGTAATCTACAAAGTTTAACTTAAGGGGCTCGCCCCATAACGTGTCATTTTACACATTTCCAAGAGAAATACAATTCAATTAAGGTTAGATCGTTTTCATAATATATATCTACGAATTTAAGGGAACCACTACCATTAACCATAACAAAATAATACGAGTCCCCAAAAGTAAATGATCCTTATAATGCCTTAGTGTACGTTAGGGACTCATTATCTATATCTACGATTCGTATCATAAGACAACAACATTAACCATAGAGAATGATGCGAGTCCCCTAAAGTAAGTAATTCCTATAATGCCTGGTGTACTTTAGGGGATCTACTACCATATGTAACTGGTTCATATCATAAGGCAACAACATTCGTTATTGAAAATAATGTGAGTCCTTTAGATTACATACTAAATATTGTGAGACAACAAAACTAAGTCTCATATAACAAAAATTGTACTTTATATGGTGAGTGCCCGGTTTTTGTTGGAGGATATTTAGAGACCTCTAAAGTAAATGAAGGCCTGACACACTTATTCACTTATACAGAAAAGTGTGCACATTGTACAACATAAATCGTTGCTCCGTATTCAACAATTGACGACACACCACACTGTACTCAGAGGAGGATCCAGATGTTTCCATAATGGGGGTCGTTTTATTTCAGAAATCATTTTTTTTAAGAAATAACAAAAGATACCTACACGTAATTCAAAGCAAAAATTACAAGACATGGTAAAAAGAAAAATGACAAGGACGAAACTGGAAATGTTCTGTTAAATTTAATATGGTTTTACCCATCTATAACCTAGGGGAATATTCTGGCCAGGTCATGAACAAAAATAAAATAAATATGATGTCACACAACGAAACAAACCGAAATATATCATATATAGACGACTTGATAATAAATCAAAAATATATATAAAAAATGTCGTTCGAAAACATCAGAGCCAAGAAGATCTTTTTCAGAATTTCTTCCTAAATAAATTCGGGGTTGTGCCATTGTGTTTTCCTTGCTAGCTAAGGCAATTGCCATTTTTTTTATACGAATATACCTATACAGTGCATGATCTATTTAGCATAAAAACCAAACGAGCAACGTGTTATACAACAAGATATGTTTGCAGCTAGGGGTGATATAGCCCAATTTCGACATCGAGTGGTGCGTTGGGAGGGACTAATAATGTTTTCAAGGCAAATAATTACTGTTTTCTGATGAAAAAAAAGGGATGCCATCGTGCTACCTCTCCTTTGTATGAACGGGAGTACATCTCCGGTTTGAAATCTGAACGCCTACCTCTTTTTGGTATACATTGATAATATTTACGGTCTACATTTGAAAGGAGAGACACAAATTTATACCAAAACGCGATATGGCACGGTAATAACTGTTTGATTGTTCGCTATTTCACATTTACTAAGAAGACATACCCATGATATATATGCACGATGAACCCACGGGAGTATATCCTAGTACCACATTATTTATTCTCTTACTTTAGTATATTTAAACAAGCGAATTTTTTTAATTAGTATACTTAGATAAGTCATGAACGAGGAAAGGACCGGGAAGTGCTTACGACAAGTGGAATATATCCGTGGTCATTTGTTGCATAGATATTCCATAGCGGTCAACCAGATCGTGGTTGCGACCGTAAAACTTTCGAAGTGATGACCAATGTCCACCCGCCCAACCGTGTTGCACACAACAATGGGATATGGTATGATTATCTTTGTTCCCATAAAAGGGAATAAATGACACAAATGACGTCACGACAAGAGGTTTTTAAAGGGGAATAGCAATGATTGATATTTCCCGCGGTAATAAACAGGTAAGTTTACCTGACGAAAGTTTTCAGAAAATTGGAAATGATTACGATTTTCCATCAAGGTACTAAAATCACTATCTAAAAATGTGTCAATCTGAAAAAAAAGTTATGACCTTTGCATTTCAACTTAAAGTTTTCGTTTTGGTGTAAAGGACATTCCATTATATAATGATTTGAATCTTTAAAAGGGGAACCACTTTGCCATTGTGAGTCATGTGTAATGTTTATACGAAATATATCAGAATACAATGGCCTGCATTGATTTTGTAGTATAGCATGAAGTATGCTTAGTTTTCTGGAACCTTCACCATAATATTCCGGAGATTTATTAGTATTTTATTTAATCCTAGATGTAAACATGATATATTTACGCTATTTATAATATTGAAATCTACATTTTTCCATGACGAAACAGTGGATGGTATAACGAATGTCGTAGACATTATGAGTTTACTTTGTGGTGTTGCATAGTTTTCATCGTTTCGGAGATTGTGATCACTGATTTTTTATACTCTAGGAGGTAGACAATTACCCAAATATTGAGGACATAATGTATTATGCATTTTGTAAAATGTTGTCAGTTGCGATATTTACGCCTAGAAGACAAATATTCCCACCTTGTTTCATATGAAAGGGAATCTCTACTTGAAAATTGTGTTCGTCATGGATTATTCTAGCTGATTATATTTAAACCTTTTCCAGTTTTGATATTTCTCGTTCAAAACACCTATCCAAAACCTCGCAAGCATATTCTAATTTTGTCCCTATGAAATTAAGATATAGATTTGATAGAGTTTGCTAGCAAAGAGTACACTTTAGTTTTCTGAGAACATTAACCTGTTTAAAAGTACAGCTGCTATATATGATGGTAAAATCGTAGACACAGGAGTTACCTCTTATACACATGCACATGAACTCTAATTTGATTTTTGATTGTGTTAGTTTAAGCATATTATGTTAATTAATTCAATATAACATTACATTATTCAGCTATATACATTACATAATAAGAAGCAATTAATAGGATTGGGGAACAAGTTACAAGAACTTATATCAATCCCTATCCGTAGGTGTTAGAATAGGGTTAACAAACACACACACATTTGTCGAAAATAATTGTCATCAAACATCCTATAAATTGATCATACCGTTAACTTAAATTTGGGTATCTCGGCTATCATAGTAAAACCGGCATCGTAAACAGTAGTTCATTTGCACAATGCTCTGGTTAGCCTACTTACTGACATACTAGTCATGACAAAGAGGAACATTTTGCTGATCACAAAACATTTATTGAATATTCTGCTTAGCAAGGATCATATCTTCATGATGACTTTTCACATTTATATTGAATACCAAAACTTCACAAGAATGCATATAGATGAAATAATACTACCGGTGCTTATTCTTTTTGGAGAAAGTAATTGCTTATAAATATGGCTAATATTTTGACTGCTGTCAAAGAGGGAATACAATCATATTGGGACAAGGTCTATTCACGTAGTAGTTTCAATCAAATATGGATACTGAAATACTGAATCTTCTGGATAATTGTATTCATCGTTCTATTTCAGAAATTTCGTCTGTCCAAACATGTGACTTCTGTACACTTTACTGACCATTCAGCGTGGGTATGTATAAAGACGTTTCAAAATATCATTAAGAACGCGGTTTTCTTCAAAATGGTAAGAAACGTTACAAATTAGTAGTAATAAATATAACAAAATATTGTGTAATTTTTAGTTGTTCTAATAAAATGTATTACATTTTTTACTGCCACCACTCGTTCTAACACATATTTAAATGATATGCTAACGGTAAAGTTATCGTGATTTCGGATATGCATATGCGGAATTTGTTCACGTCTACAAGGAGATAAATAGCACATTAGTATCTTGTATTCAAGCACTTTTCACAAAAAGGGCCATGCAATTCGACGCAATTTAAAAATTCCTGATGCCAGATTAAGCCGTTTCGTTGACTCATGTGCTGTAATGACGCTAGAATCTTTCTCCTGCGTACCTTGTCAATCAAAAGAGTCCTATCGTTTAACTGATTGACTGAAGCACAGTCTACAAGCAATTGTGGTGTATGTCAAGTATCTTTTTATGTTCCAAAATGATAATTAAAGACTAGCCACCGTGTAGTTTGTAGCATTAACTATTGATTGTTGTATGTCATTCGAAAATTCAAATGATATGAATTACCGGGATCATAAATGAGCTAGCGGTATCAGATATGAGTTAGATAGTATTCATTGTCGATGAGAATCCCAATGAATGTTTTGCTCGTACTACCTTTTGTATTTTTATTGCTCTAGTAAATTAGTATTAGCACATGCAGTTTTACTTTACAATGGGAAAATACTGCAAGCACACAAGTCATTGAGATGTTCATATTATGAATAATATCTAACTCATACCTGATACCGCAAACCCAATTCTGATTCCGATTCCTCATAACATTTGAATTTTTGATTGACATACAACAATCAATAGTCAATGCTACAAATTACACTGTGCCCAAGTCTTTTATGATCATTTTGGAACATAAACAAATACTTGACATACACCACAATTGCTTGTAGACTGTGCTTCAGTCAATCAGTTACACGAACGAACTCTTTTGATAAACAAAGCATGCAGGAGAAAGATCATAGGGTCATTACGGCACATGAGTCAACAACACGGCTTACTCTGTCATTAGGAATTTTTAAATTTTGTCGAATTACCTGACCTTTTTTGTAAAAAAAGAGCTTGAATACAAGATAATAATGTGCAACCTACCTCCTTTTAGACGTGAAAAGATCCCGCTAATGCAGTTGTCTAAAATAATTGTCATCAAACATCATATAAATTCATCATAACGTTACCTTAAATTTGGGTATCACGGCTATCATAGTAAAACGGGCATCATAAACAGTGGTTCACTTGGGCACTAATGAAGCAACTTCCCATTGCTCTGATTATCTTGCTTACTGAAATACTAGTTATGACAAGGAGGAACACATGGCTGATAACAAGTCATTCATTTCATCATTGAATATGATATTGGAACTTTTCTCCGGTTTTGCTATTTCTCATTCAAAGCACCCATCCCAATCCTCGCAACCATATTATAATGTTGTCCTTATACAAGTAAGATATATACCTGATAGAGGTTGCTTCCAAATAGTACACTTTAATTTTCTGAGAACATTAACCTGTTTGAAGGAATAGCTGATATATCTAATGGTAAAATCGTAGAAAAAGGTGCAAAGGAGTTACCTCTAATACATACGTACATGAACTTATTGTTTTAGAAATGGGTGCACAAACACACCCACATTTGACTAAAATAAATGTCATCAAATATCATATCAGTTGATCATAATATTAACTTAAATTTGGATATCACGGCTATCATAGTAAAACTGGCATCGTTAGCATTAACAGTGGTAGATTTGGGCTCCAATGAAACATCTTTCCATTGCACAATACTATGGTCATCCTACTTACTTAAATACTAGCTATGACAAAGAGGAACAATAGGCTGGTCACAAGTCATTCATCTCACCATTGAATATTCTGTTTAACAAGTAACATAATGACATTTCTCGTTTATATTGAATAAAAGAACTTCACAAGAATCCATATCAAGAAAATAATACTACAGGTGCTTATTCTTTTTCAAGAAAACATGTTGCCTGCTGTCAAAGCCGGAATGCAATCGTACTGGGACAAAGTCTATTCACGTAGTAGTTTCAATCAAATGTGGATACTAAACTACTGGATCTTCTAGATAACTTTAATTATCGTTCTATTTCAGAAATTTAGTCTGTCCTAGCATGCGACTTTTCTACACTTTACAAACCATTCATCGTGGGAATGTATAAAGACGTTTAAGAATATCATTGATAACGCGGTTATCTTTAAAATGGTAAGAACCGATACAAATTTATAGTAATCGGTCATGAATTAACTTATTTATTTTGTCAAGCACGATTAAGACAAAACACGCTACACCAAAAATTGATTCTGAATGCCCCTTTGGTATCTTCAAACTCTTCCTACCACTAATTTGGAATTCGGTATGGATGACATATATGTATATGCGTGCACATATGTCAACAACTTGTTTTATATAAAAAGGCAGTACCTACCACATATATTATCATATAATGAACATACTTTTCTATAAATAATATTAAGTGATACTCACAGAGATTGTAAGTTTGGTAGATTGTTGAAGGTGTTGTCCTCTATCACTGATATGTCATTGTAGCCTAAGTCCCTATAAATAGTCAACAAATATCTCATGTTTATAATTCATTAAGACTGTAGCTTTCTGCTATGTCTTAAGCAATACGCATCTCAAAATATTGTGTAATTTTGAGTTGTTTCAATAAAATGTATTTATAGTATTGTTAAGAAGAACATCGCATTTGAATTAATGCAGCTATTTAGAAATACGGTGTTTCAAATCAGGTTCAATGAATGAATGCTCCCAATCTTTACCTATTACAATCTTAAACTTTACACATAACAAAATATTGGGTATTTTGGAGTTGTTTCAATAAAATGTATTCATATTCCTGTTCAGAATTAACACAACGCATTCTAATTAATGTTGCTATTTACAAATATGGTGTTTGAAAGCAGCTTCAATTAATAAATTAGACACATGGGCAAAGTTACCTCAAACACATATATACATGGAATCTGAATATATTTTGTGCTAGAAATGTATGCACATTTGTTTAAAATAATTGTCATCAAACATCATCAATTGACTATGGATAAAATTAAATTGGGTATCACTGCTATCATTGTAAAACCGACAACGTTAGAGGTGGGTGATTTGGGCTCTAATGAAACAACTTTACATTGCACAATGCTCTGGTTATCCTACTTACTGAAATACTAGTTCTGGCAGAGAGGAACATTTGGCTGATCACAAGTCATTCATCTCATCATTGAATATTCCGCTTAACAAGGAACATGATGACTTTTGTTTTTTTTATATTGAATAACAAAACCTTACAATAATCTATATAGAGGAAATACTACTACAGGTGCTTATTCTTTTTCAAGACAACAATTTGACTGCTGTCAAAGACGGAATACAATCATACTGGGACAAAGTCTATTCACGTAATAGTTTTAAATACGCAAAACCAAAAGATTCTGATTGACCCTTTGGTATCTTCAAACTTCTGACCACTAAGTTGCAGTTCCGTATCGATGACATATATGTAGATTTCGGAATGCGCATTTGTCAACCACTTTCCTAAGACATATATTGTCATACAAGGTACATACTTATAGGAATCTTAAGCTTGGTAGATTATTGAAGGTATTGTCCTCTATCACTGATATGGCATTATGGCATAAGTTCCAATAATTAGTCAACAAATGTCTCATGTTTATACTTCATTAAGTCTGTAGCTTTATGTTGTCTTAAGCAATACATATATCAACATATTGTGTAATTTTGAGTTTTTCAATAAAATGTATTTATAATATTGTTATGAAGAACCTCCCATTTGAATTAATATAGCTATTTGGAAATACGGTGTTTCAAATCAGGTTCAATGAATAAATGCTCCCAGTCTTTACGTATTACAGTCTTGAGCAATACAAATAACACAATATTGTTTAATTTGGAGTGGTTGTTTTTTTTCAATGAAATGTATTCATATTCCTGTTCAGATAAAATACACAACCCATTATTATTAGTGTAGCTATTTAAAAATAGGTTGTTTGAAAGTGGGTTTAATTAAGGCATACCTTTATACATGTATTGTAAGTCATAGAATGTCAAAAATATAATAAGAATATTGACAACCGATAAAGCTTCATAATGTTGTTCAACGCGATGTGATTTTATATTGGAATGCAAATAACTGTCAAATAAAAAATGTAAATCAATGCTACAAACGTTGATACTCTATATAGTTGTATTTCAAGGTAACACATTATATAAAGCATACTACATTTTTAGTAAGTCATCAACCATTCATGATTTGATTGATGACATGAATAACTAATGTTACGAAAACTTTTAATATAATATTCTAGTAACAGAAAGATACAACCAACAATCAATTAAGTTCTATTCTATAATATAACAACAAAATTTACTTTATAATATTATACAATTACACAAATCAAATTAATAAATTATTACTGTCCTCTTTGTCAATGTTCAAATTTAATTTCCTTTAGAATAAGTGATCTTGTCCTTTCCGGTATATTAGTGCGATCCTTTTCTATGAACATTTAATCTTGTTGAATTAAAATATCTGTTAGTTCTAATCCTGAAAGATTCAAATATTGGCCGATGCAATTGTAAATAGTTCAATGACTTTACTAAGAAGAGTTTGAAGAGACCAAAGGGGCAATCAGAATCCGTATATCAAATAACATACAACACAATGGCGAAAAGAAAAAGTACAAAAGCAAAAAGAACGATCTACAAGACATACATATAAAGCAAAAGATCGAGTAACACGAGTCCCACTAAAGACGGCTGTGAACTCAGGTGCTCCAGAAGGGTCTGTAGATCCTGATCCACTAGTGGCACTCTGTCGTGTTCATTTAGTTACAAACCCGATATAAAGTCGTGAATGAGTAAACGACTGTGAAGTGCTTACGATAAATGGAACATATCGGTTGTAATTGTGACAGATATTCCATAACGGTCAACCAAGTCATGGTGGTGACCCTAGCAGTTTCGAACTGATGACTTCACCTTTACCAAAAGGAACATTTGATTTCAGTAGCTTCCGTGTTAGCAGCATCCTCTATCAAGGACATCCTCATAGGAGCCACAAGCTCTGGAATATCGTATCATCTGAAAGATGTATACGCATTATGCAAGAACAGCTAGAATGGTGCTACGTTTAAATGGAAAGTTCACAGTGGGAAATTTGAAATCATCTCTTTTATCGTAAAGTTTCGTTATTAGCCGCCCCTCACTGTCGATTTCGAGGTGTATGTCAAGATATGAAGCAGATCTATATGTATCTGTGATATCCTTTATTTCAGGCTCAATGGGATAGATGCGATCAATATAATTATTTAGTGAAAGGACATCATCTTCATAGTGGAACGTGAAATTAAAGGACTGGGCTTCTTTTCGTTTTACTAAGTAAAGTTATCTAAATACCGTGTTATATATTCCAGCTATTACATAAATCCTAAATCTTAGATAGACAACTCTCGAAGTTGCTGCGTCTTATATTTATATACTATGTCATGAAATTCTCTAGAACTTTCCAAATAATGTGGCCTTGTTTATACATAAACAATTTCTAGAAATATTTAGAACATATCAAAATTCAAGGTCAAAATTAAAAACTTGTGATCAACTTGACGTATTTTTGATAACCTTTTGCGCTGATGATGTAATGTTATCAACAACAAAACATATTCTAATGAACATAGTAATACTTCATATGTATTATATATCTATAGCATCTCCTCTCTTTAAGAAAATGCTTGGATACATCTTTTTGCAATAAATCTTTATTTCAATTCGTCACAATATTATCCAACTCTAGACAAAACATTAGCAATACAATTTTCTTTACATTTAATATGTTTTATATTCAGATTGTATCCTTGCAACATTAATCCCCATCTCGTTAATCAGTGATTTTTATTTTGCATATTTTTAATAAATGTGACGGTATTGTGATCAGTAAACACCACGAATGGATAAAATGTACATCAACATACTTCAAAGGTAAAAATAAGACATGTTTTTGCGCAATTGCGATTTATGTTTCTGATCTTTGTCAAATTTTAAAGAAAAATAGCTTTTCAGCAGATAAATGTCATCCTTACCTTCTTGGAGCAAAACTGCACCAACACCTACATCATTAATATCCACTATTAACTTATATTCTTTCGAGAAGCCTTGTGTTGTCACCTGACATATTTGTCTTTTTTTTCTTCTCGTAGGTGTATTCACAATATAATTTAAATCAATAAGTCTGGATTCATTTACATCTGGCCAAACATATGTAGCTTGTACTGGCTGACAATGAATAGGCAATAACACATTAACTGTCTCGCCTGGTTTAAATGATATTATCATGGCATCCTTATCATACCACTTTTTCATTTTAACTTGGCTTTGTTTCAAATTGTCATGTTCTATTTCACATGCTCTTGTTAGCTTATGCCTAAAATACTCAATATAATCTAAAATACTAATAACAGTATTTTCACAAAGCCATTTTTCTGTCAAAAGGGACTTCCCAGAGAGTGTCCAAAAACAAGTTCAACACGATTAAAACCTAGAGATTATTGAAAGGTTTCCCTTACAGCAAACAGTGGCATGTAGATCCCATCATCCAAATCTTTTTGACTGTCTAAACAAAGTGTGTTTATCATATTTTTTAACATCTGGTGAAATCTTTCCATAGGTCCTTGACAGTGAAGGTGTTATGCATTAGATTTAAACTGGTTTTTTTATTTAATTTAATTGATGCATAACTTGCTGTAATAAATGAGACATACAATTGGATCCTCATTTGACTGAGTTGTTTTTGGAAGACCCACAAAAGTAAAAAGAAAAATAGTTAGAGCCTTAATTATAATATTAGCTTTGATATTCCTAAGTGGAGTGGCCATAGACAAAACGGGAGGAGGCACATATTATAGTTAGTACATATATATTTCCTTATTTAGACTTAGGAAGTGGCCCCACACAGTCAACCCTAACCCTACTGAAAGACTCTTCCAAAGAGGGTACGGACAGGAGTGGAGCTACACGAATTATTTCAATCGGTTTCCCCATAACTCGGCAGATGTTACAAGATCAACAGTTAACGCTACGTCTCGTCTTATATTCGGCACGTGCAAATGGGCCAATATCCCGATGGAGGTTTTGCTCACAACTGCTTTCCTGTATTCTTCCTGTACCACTATCTGGCAGATCACTTTACATTCATCTTACACATTCGCATCTGGCGTCGCCATTTTCTCATCGATGCTTAGTCTTTCATGAAATAGCAAACATTAACATTATCTGCTTCCTCTACTGAGAATGGCTTAGAACAAGGTAGTACAAGCTCTTCTTTCTGCGCACTGATAAGTTGTTCCCTAGTGAGAAGGTCATTACTGACATATCTTATCGTCGGCTTAAGAACAAGACCATCACTGATTGACCTGTCGTTCTGGACTGTTTCAAGATGGGATGTTTAGTCCTCAGACAGGATTTGTGTTCCTTGTCTATGAAATAACGAGACATATCGCCATCGCTATGCAACAAGTGATCGTTGACATCAGCCAAAAAAATGCGTCTTTTAATTTAACATCACTTGTTTCTATGGTACCATCCTTCAATAAAGTCTCCTCTTCTTCCAGAGGCTTTTTCCTGGCTAACGTTACAGCACATGCAGGAAAAATCGCGGTATTTCTGTTATTCATTCTCTTCATAACTAGGCTCCTCGGAGATTATTGGTTCCATTATAATTTTGTCACCGGCCAAATCGATACAAATAAAAAAAAAATATCCTCAACAGGAAGTGTAGGTCGTACCTCCAACTACAAGCTGTGCTGAAACAAAGTCTGATTTTGAATTAATGTGATGGGGTGGAACACTATGAAAACCTGTGTTTACCTTCTGAGACAATACATTTACACAAGCCGAAGTATTCCCCAATAAAGGTAAACTGTTTTCTAACATCAAAGGTGAAAGACAAAGGTTTTGAGTATTTGTTTGTATTGTTTTACTCGATATGGTACCTTAATATATTTTAGGGAACTCACTACCTATATCTATGATTCATACTATAAGACAACAACATTAACCATATATAATGATGCGAATCCCCTGAAATATACAATTCCTATAATGCATTGGTATACCTTAGGGGACCCACCACCATATGTATCTGGTTCATATCATAAGACAACAACATTCGTAAAAGGAAATAATGTGAGTCTCCTAGACTAACTAATAAATATTGTGAGACAACACAACTAAGTCTCATAGAACAAAACTGGTACTTTATATGGTGAGTTGCCGGGGTTTGTTTGTTTTCTTTTTCTTTGGATATGTAGAGCCCCCTAAAGTACATGAAGGCCTGATACAATGATTCACTAAAACAGAAATGTTACACAATTTACAACATAGATCGTTGTACCGTATTCAACAATTGACGACAGACCATAATGTACGACAATGTACATGTATCTCAGAGGCAGATCCAGACTTTTCCATAATCACCGTGTCCCCCGTCACATTTGGGGACATATATTTGTGAAGGTGGAGGACACGGATCTGAAGCGGCGGTTTCAGGTAAGCTGGTGTGAAATCATAAATGATAGCATTATTACAATTATTTAAAATGTATGACTTATCTAGCCGGAACACCAGGTTCATTTCGGGAGGTGTTGATCCCATTTTACCCACGTTATTCGTCCGGTAAAAAGGTGAACAGTTCTGCAATGTATGACGAGCGTTGTCAAAAATGAAAATGATCACAAGTCTCCATCAGATTTTAGCTTTGCTAATGTACTTTCAATGACATATGTAATATAAAAAGTGATCTGGGTTAAATGCAATCATTATTTCAAACCATCAACGCAATATAAGAAGCAAACGATCGAATTTTCTCTCGCGTGAAATTGTGGCGTATTGGGGTTGAATATTTGTGACGCCAAGGGATAAGGCTCACATTTTAAAAACAAGGATAATTGTGTACATTACCCTTTTTCTTGAAAGGCAAAGCAACCCCGGTGTAATAAAGACCACAATTCAGGGCACAAACGCACGTGACAATTATATTTAATCTTATTGACCTTATTTATCATATGGATGTGTAGAAGAATGTACGTTTTCAGCTCACCTGACCCAAAGAGTCAGGTGAGCTTTTGCCTTCACTTGGAGTACGTCGTTCGTCTGTCGTCCTTGAACTTGTAAGCACAGATCTTCTTATCTGAAAATACTGGGCCAATTTAAATCAACGTTGGCCTGAATCCTCTTAAGGGGGTAGACAATCATGGTAACTGCGAAATATGTAACGGCAATATTTATAATAGTTTAGAAACATTATAAAAACCAAGCGCCAAGCAATCGTGATACTTTAGACTTTGACTGGAAAATTAAAATGGGATGCCATGTATAAATATATTGGATTGAGGAACAAATGAAATCTGCTAAAAAACGGACCGACTGACTAATTACCATGCGAGTTTGACACAGAAGAAATATGCAGATCTGATCCAAACTGTTTTGCACAGAGCACAATATGCAAGCTGAGCATAATTTAGACAAATTGAATTAAGAAAATGTATATAAATCAATTGAAACTATTTTGAAATTCAAAATGTATTACATATTTCAGCGTAAGCCTAATAATATTAACATCTGTTATTATTTATAGTTGTTAAATTAATATATTATAAAGTCATGTATGAGATAGGCCTAATAAGGATGGGTCATTCTGTCAATCGATTCTTTTTCTGTGATAAATGAGCATTCATTCATTCTTAACCAAGATACATGAATATAAATGAATTATGTATCTACAACAACAAGTGTCGCGGTCGCTTTTTAGTATGACCGTTCTAACGAGACCAATCAAAATGAGACAGTGGAGACAGTGGTAGCATAACTGTTTATTTCATGTATACATTGATTGTTGTTCATTGTCAGCCACGGGTCCACAGAATAGCACAAGTCAGCCGATATTAATCAAGCGGTACGGTAAACATCATCGACATAATGTCAAGTCACCATATGAATGTTTCATGGATCAAAATGGTGTCCAGGGTTACTGGAACAACAAAGTATCCTATTGCCATTGATCGTCGACCTCGGATATTAAAACACTTGTCTGTTCTAAGTACCTCAGGAACATACATTCTGCTTCGGTAACTGTCCTACTATATACAGAATAACATATTTCAGTCTAGATAAAATCTAAGTGTTAAATTACGATTACAGTACACAATGTTCTTTTACACTGAAGTATGTACTCTGAAGTGAATATACATTACAAATGTGGGATGTTTTTGTTGTTGATAAAAAGGATTATACATAATTATCCTTGTTTTTAAAATGTGAGCACTATACCCTGGCATCACAAATATGTTACCCCATATTGCCTCGATGATTTGAAATAATGATTGCATTTAACGCGGACGACTTTTTAGATAACATATGTCATTGAAAGTGTGTGCATCGAGCCTTAAATTAGCTAAAATCTGGCGGAAACTTGTAATGATTTTCAATTTTGACCACCTTTGTCATACATTGCAGAACTGTTCACCTATATACTGGAGGAATAACGTGGATAAAATGGGATCAACATCTCCCGAAACGAACCTGGTCTTCCGCTAAATAAGTCATATATTTTAAATAATTGTAATAATGCTATCATTTATGATTTCACCTGCAGCTTACCTGAAACCGCCGCTTCAGATCCTTGTCCCATACCTTCATCACAAAGCCATGTCCCCAAATGTGACGGGGGACACGGTGATAATGGGGAACATTTTATTTCAGAAACCATTTTTTTCTAAGAAATATCAAAAGATACTGAGACGTAATTCAAAGCGAAAATTACAAGATATGGTAAAAAGAAAAAGATGACAAGGATTAAACTGGAAATGTTCTGTTAAATTTAATATGTTTTGACCGTCTATAACCTAGCAAAAGAAAAGGACATGGTCCCCTTTGGGACCTCCTTTATGTCTCTTAGAGAAAGGTAATTTGTTGATGAGATGGATATGGATCTTATTTTAGAAATAAATATTCTGGCCGGTATTGAGCAAATATAAAATAAATATATTGTCACGCACCGAAACAATAGGATATACAGCATATGTAGACGACTGGATAATAAATGAAAGAAATGTATAAACAAATGTCGCTCGTAAACATTAGAGCCAAGATGGTCTTATTCAGAATTTCTGCGTAAATTAATTCGGGGTTTTACCATTGTGTTATCCTTGCTAGCAAAGGCAATTGCCAAAGTATTTACGCGAATATACCAATGAATTTGGTGGTCTATTTAGAATAACAATACAATCGACAGCAAGATATTTCTGCAACCAATCTTGACATCGAGAGGTGAGTTGGGTGTGGCTAATAATGTTTTCAAAGCAAACAATTACTGTTTTCTGACAGAAAACAAGGATGCACTCGTGCCACCTATCCTTTGTATGAACCAAGATTACATCTCCGCTTTGAAATCTGAACGCCTATCTCTTTTTTTTATATGCATTGATAATATTTACGGTGTACATTTGAAAGGAAAGACATAAATTTTAACTTAAAATTGAAATTGATTTGAATTTTTTTGACACGGTTTTATACCAAAACGCGTCATGGCACGGCAATAGCTATTTGATATTTGATATTTGTTAAGAAGACAGAACAATAATATATGTGCGCGATGAACCCACGGGAGTATATCCGAGAACCACGTATTTATTCTTTCATTTTAGTATATTTTAACAAGCAATTTTTTTATAATTATTAGACTTAGATAAGTCATGAACGAGGAAAGAACCGGGAAGTGCTTACGACAATTGGAACATATCCGTAATCATTTGTGACACAGATATTCCATAGCTGCCAACCAAGTCGTGGTTACGACCGTAAGTCCCATAAAAAAGAAAAAATGACACGAACGACGTCACGACAGGATATTTTTGAAGAGGAATAACCATGATTGATATTTCCCGCGGTTTTAAACAGGAAAGTTTACATAGAGATTTCGCACAAAAATCTTGAGAAAATTTAAAATTATTATGATATTCTATCAAGGTGCTAAAATCACTATCTAAAAATGTGTAAATCTGAAAACAAGCTATGACCTTTACATTTCACCTTAAAGTTTTCGTTTTGGTGTAATGGACATTCCATTATATAAGGAATTGAATCTTCAAAAGGGGAACCACATTGCCATTTTGAGTCATTTATAATGTTTATGCGAAATAAATCAGAATTCAATGATCTACATTAATGTGGTAGTCTAGTATGAAGTATGCTTAGTCTTCAGGAACCTTCATCATAATATTCCGGAGATTTATTAGTATTTTATTTTAATCCTAGATGTAAACATGATATATTTAGGCTATTTATAAAATTTAAAGAGTTTGCTTTATGGTGTTGTATAGTTTTCACCGTTGCGGAGATTGTGATCATTGATATTTTATACTGTAGGAGGTAGACAATTACCCAATTATTGACGACATAGTGTATTATGAATTTTGTAAAATGTTGTCAGCTTGCGATATTTACGCTTAGAAGACAAATATTCCCATATTCTTTCATAGTAAAGAGAATCTCTACTTGCAAATTGTGTTCGTCATGGAATATTCTTGCTGATTTTATTTGAACTTTTCCAGTTTTGCTAATTCTCATTCAAAGCACACATCCAAAACCTTGCCAGCATATTCTAATTTGGCCTTATGAAAGTAAGACATATATTTGATAGAGTGTTCATGCAAAGAGTACACTTTAGTTTTCTGACAACATTAATTTGTTTGAAAGTACAGCTGATATATCTAATGGTAAAATCGTACACACAGGTGCAAAGGAGTTACCACTTAAACATATGTTCCTGAACTCTAATTTAATTTTTGATTGCATTATAATTGGGTTCACAAACACGCACACATTTGTCTAAATTATTGTCATCAAACATCATATCAATTGATCATACCGTTAGCTTAAATTTGGGTATCATGGCTATCATTGTAAAACCGGCATCGTAAACAGTGGTTGATTTGGTCTCTAATGGAGCAACTTTCCATTGCACAATGCTCTGGTTATCATACTTACTGAAATACTAGTTATGACAAAGAGGAACATTTGGCTGATCACAAGTCATTCATCTCATCATTGAATATTCTGTTTAACAAGGAACATGATGACTTTTCTCATTTATATTGAAAATTAATTGTTGTTGAATTAAAATATCTTTTAGTTCTAATCCTGAAAGTTTACAAATATTGGCCGATGAAATTGTCAATAGTTCAATGGTCAAGTCACGTGACATTACTAAGAAAAGATTAAGATTCCAAAGGGACAACCATAATCCGTATATCGAAGAACAAACAACACAATGTCCAAAAGAAAAATGTGCAAAAGGAAAAACAACGATCGACAAAACATACATATGAAGCTAAAGTTCGAGTAGCACGAATCCCACTAAACACTGGAGTGAATTCAGGTGCTCCAGAAGGGCATGCGGATCCAGCTCCACTAGTGGTACCCGTCGTGTTAATCTAGTAACAAACCCAATAATAAGTCGTGAATACGGAAAGGACCAGGAATTGCTTCCGTCAAATGGAACATATCGGTGATCATTGTGACACATATATTCCATAGCGGTCAGCCACGTCATGGTGGCAACCGTAACATTTTCGAAGTGATGACTTCAACTTTACCAAAAGGAACTCTTGTTTCAGTAGCTTGCTTGTTAGCAGCATCCTCTATCAAGGATATCCTGATAGGAACCAAAAGCTCTGGAATATCGTATCATCTGAAAGATATATACTCCATATGCCAGTGCTGCTGGAATGTTGCTACATATAAATGGAAACTTCACAACGGGAATATTGAAATCATCTCTTTTGTCGTAAAGTTTCGTTCCTCACTGTCGATTTCGATGTGTCGGTCAAGATATGAATTAGACCTATCTGTATCTGTGGTATTCTTTATTGCAGGCTCAATTGGATAGATGCAATCAACAAAATTATTTAGTGAAAGGACATCATCTTTATAACGGAACATGAAATTAAAGGATCGGGCTAGCTTCTTTTTGCTTTACTAAGTTAAAAATATCGAAATAAAATGCTGTAGATTCCAGCTATTATCTAAATCCTAAATTTTAGACTGACAGCTCTCGAAGTTGCTGCCTCTTATTTACTATTTCATGAAATTACCAAGAACTTTACAAAAAGGTAATTTTGATATACTATTTGCACTGATCATGTAGTGTTCTCAACAATAAAACATATTCTAATGAACAAAGCAATTTCTCATATGAATTATATATACATATAATCTCCTCTCTTGAAGAAAAATATTGGATACAAACTTTTTACCATAAATCTCTATTTTAATTCATCACAATATTATCCAACTCTAGAAAAAAACATTAGCTATACAATTATCTTTACATTTAATATATTTTATAATTAGATTGTATTCTTGCAACATTAATCCAAAATATCTTTAATCTGTGATTTTTATTTTGCATTTTGTTAATAAATGTTACAGTGTTTTGATCAGTAAAAATCACGAATGGATGAAATGTACATCAAAATGCTTCAAGGATAACAATAAGGCAAGTCTTTTTTTTTTCAATTGTGGATTATTTTTTTTGATCTTTGTCAAAGTTTTAAGAAAAAATAGCAATTCGGCAGATATATGTCATATTTACCTTCTTGGAGCAAAACTGCACCAACACCTACATCACTAGCATCCAATGTTAACTTATATTCTTTCGAAAAGACGTGTGTTGTCACCTGACATATTTGGCTTTTTTTCTTCTCGTAGGTGTATTCACAATATAAATTAAATCATTCAGTCTGGATTCAATTACATGTGGCCAACAATATTTAGCTTGTAATGGAAGACAATGAATAAACAATAAAACAAAAACTTTCTCGCCTGCTTTAAATTCTCTTACCGTGGCATTCTTATCATACCACTGCTTCCTTTTATCTTGGCGTTCTATTTCACATGCTCTTGTAAACATATGCCTAAAATACTCAACATAATATAATATACTAATAGCATCAATAATAATAAACTTAGAGATTCTTGAAAGGCTTCCCTTACAGCAAACAGTAGCATGCAGATCCCATCATCCCAATCTTTTTGACTGTCTAAACAAAATGTTTTCATCATATTTTTTTAAGATTTGGTGTACTCTTTCCAAAGCTCCTTGAGACTCAGGGCGTTATGCATTAGATTTAAACTATTTTGTATTTAATTTAATTGATGCATAACTTGCTGAAATAAACGAGACACACAATTTGATCCTCATTTGACTGAGTTGTTTTAGGAAGATTCACCACAGTAAAACCACAATAGTTAGAGCCTTAATTATAGTATTAGCTTTAATATTCCTAAGTGGAAAAACGGGTGGAGGCGCAGATTGTAGTTAGTAAATATGCATTACCTTATTTAGTCTTAGGAGGTAGCCTCACACAGTCAACAATGACTCAACTGAAAGAGTATTCAAAAGCGAGTACAGGCCGGAGTGGAGTTACACGAAAGTTTTGATTCGGTTTCCACATAACTCGACAGATGTTACAAGATCAACAGTTCTTGGCAACGTCTCGTCTTATATTCGGCCAGTAAAAATGGGCCAATATCCCGTTGGAGGTTTCGTTAACACCCACGTGTTCAGTCATTGACGAATCATGAGCCAGGCTCACAACTGTTTTTTTTTGTATTCTTCCTGTGCCATTATATGGCAGATCACTTTACATTCATCTTACATAGTCGCACCTGGCGGTCGCCATTTTCTCATCAATACTTAGTCTTTCATGAAATAGCAAACATTAACATTCTCTGCTTCCTCTACTGAGAATGATTTAAAACAAGGTAGTACGAGCTATTCCTTCTGTGCACTGCTAAGTTGTTCCTTAGTGAGAAGGTCATTACTGATATACAGATTTGTGTTCCTTGTCTATGAAATAACGAGACATATCGCCATCGCTATGCAACAAGTGATCGTTGACATCAGCCAAGAAAATTGTCTTTTGATTCAACAACACTTGTTTCTATGGTACCATCTTGCAATAAAGTTTCCTCTTCTTCCAGAGGCTTTTTCATGGCTAAAGTTACAGCACATTCTGTATAAACCACTGTATGTGTTTAATTCATTCTCTTAATAACTAGGCTACTCGCAGATTATTGGGACTATAATAACTTTGTCACCGGCCATATCGATACCAAATAACAAAGAAATATCATCAAAAGGAAGTGTAGGTCGTACCCCAACTACAACATGTCCCGAAACAAAGTCTGATTTTAAATTAATGTGATGGAGTGGAACACTATGAAAACCTGGGACTACCCCCTGTAGCACACATTTGCACGAGCCGAAGTATTCCCCGATAAAGGTAAGCTGTTTTCTAACATTAACGGTGAAAGTCAAAGGTCTTGAGTATTGGATTTTATTGTTTTACTCGGTAAAGATACATGAATAATGCCGAAAAGCATATTGTTGACGCCAAGTGTGTCACCGTTTATCTGTAACCACAGGTAACCTGATGGATTATTGTCGCATTTTAACATGATTATCTCTTCTTGGTAAGCCAGGGAATATATAAATAGGCTTCTCTAAAACATATATATTGTATTAGAAATATGAATGATAAATACTAGTAACTCTGGTTATTTGTGCATGACAATTACCTTCACATTTCCTCCCTTTAATTAATTTTTACATAAAATGTATTATTGATGACTTGTTAGTAATCGATGAATAGAGAACATCGAGATGTGGAATTCATTTACCTTGGTCGTAATTTGCAAAATTTACTTAAGGGGCTCGCCCTATAAAGTGAAATTTTACACTTTTCCGAGAGAAACAAAATTCAATGAAAGTTAAATCATTTTCATAATATATATTTACCAACTACCATTAACCATAAAAATAAATAATACGAGTCCCCAGAAGTAATTGATATCTATAATTATGTATTGTACGTTAGGGGCCCACTACCTATATCCACGATTCATATCATAAGAAAACAACATTTACCATAGAAAATGATGCGAGTTCCTCAAGGTAAATGATTCCTATAATGCCTTGGTGTACTTCAGAGATCCACCACCATATATACCTGGTTCACATTATAAGACAACAACATTCATTAAAATAAATAATGTGAGTCCCCTAAAGTACCTAATAAATATCTTGAGACAACAAAACCAAGTTTCATACAACTAAAATGATACATCATATGGTGAGTGTCTGGTTTTGGTTTTACAGGATATGTAGAGCATCCGAAAGTACAAGAAGGCTTGCACATTTTACGCAATCTACAACATACATCGTTGCACCTCATACAACAATTGACGACAAACTACACTGTACGACAATGTACATGTATCCCAGATGCGGATTCAGACCTTTCCTTCAAGCGGGCCGTTTTATTTCAGAAACCATTTATTTGTTTTAAAATATCAAAAGATTCTGGGACGTAATTCAAAGCGAATATTACAAGAGATGGTAAAAAGAAAAATGAAATTGACGAAACTGGAAATGTTCTGTTAAATTTAAGATGTTTTTACCTGTCTATAACCTAGCACAAAATGGGACCTCTCCGTCTCTGGGTCACATATGTGTCTCTTAAGGGATGGCCATTTGATTCTGAGAGGGATCTGAAATTTGCTTTTTGAGAAATAAATATGTTGGTCAGGTCATGAGCAAAAATAAAATAAATATGATGTCACGCAACGAAACAAAGCAAAATACAGCATATATAGACGACTTGATAATAAATGAACAAAATATATTAAGCATTTCGCTCGTAACCATCAGAGCCAAAGATGTCTTATTCAGAATTTCTGCGTAAATACATTCGGGGTTTTGCCATTGTGTTTTCCTTGCTAGCTAAGGCAATGACCATTTTTTTACACGAATTTTCCAATACACATGGTTGTCTATTTAGGATAAAAAACAAAAGAGCAACGTGTTAGACAGCAATATATGTTTGCAGCTAGGGGCAATGTAACCCAATTTCGACATCGCGAGGTGCGTTGGGAGGGGCCAATAATGTTTTCAAAGTAGAAAATAGCTGTTTTCTGACAGAAAAAAAGGGGATGCAATTGTTCCATCTTTCCTTTGTATGAACCACCTGTACATCTCCGCTTTGAAATCTGAACGTCTACCTTTTTCTTTGGTATACATTGATAATATTTACGGTCTACATTTGAAAGAACAGATATAGATTTTAAGTCAGAATTGAAAATGATTGGAATTTTGTTCACACGTTTTATACCAAAGCGCGTCATAACGCGGCAATAAGAGTTTGATATTTCACATTTGCTAAGAAGACAGACCCAAAATATATATGGAAGATGAACCCACTGTATTTATTTCTTTCATATTAGTATATTTTTACAAGCGAAATTGCTTATCTAGTAGACGTAGATAAGTCATGAACGAGGAAAGGCCCGGTAAGTGTTTATGACACAGCTATTCCATAACGGTCAACCACGTCGTGGTTGCGACCGTAAAACTTTCGACCAATGTCCACCCGCCCAACCGTTTTGCACACAAACAAAGAATATGGTACGATTATCTTTGTCCCCATGAAAAAGAGGAAATGACACGAACAACGTCACGACAGGATATTTTTTAAAGGGGAATAACCATGATTGATATTTCCTGCGGTTTTAAACAGGTACGTTTACCTGACGATTTCGGACAAACCTCTTGAGAAAATTGAAAATTATTACGATTTTCTATCAAGGCATTAAAATCACTATCTAAAAAGGTGCAAATCTGAAAAAAGTTATGAGCCTTGCATTTGACCTTTACAGTTTGGGAAGCTCTCGTATCATGCAATAGCTTAATAGCTTAATGGATTGTAGACTGGTTATAACACCTATCAGTGATACAAATCCCTTAGTTATAAAGGGCTTATTATTTTCCATAATATCAAACTGAGATTTTGAAAACCTTAAATTTGCTTTTTCAATTACATTGGGCATGAGAGGGTCTTTGAAAGCATCGCATGATATAGAATCTTGCGGTGTACTCTAATCGTTTCTTTTAAGAACATTCTGAAAGAATGTGTCCTTTTTCGTACAATAGGAACAACATTTAGGTGATTCCCCTTTATTTATTTTCCGAAGATCTGTAACTACTTCTATTTTTTCTCCCAAGAACCTGATTTTGGTTGATCAAAATGGTTATAAGAAGGAGGTCTATCCTGAAAAAAATTCCAATTCGGGACACTTCCAACTCTTTTATTTTTCAAAAACATTAATGTATGCGTCAGTGGATAATCATCTGCCATATTGCTGGCTTCTACTAAGCTGGAAACGCTATGTATATCTAAATATTTCTTAATATCTGAATGAATGCATTGTTTAAATTCTTCAATAAGAATTGCTTTGCCTTAATTTATCAAAATGGGTAGTTACTTCGTTAGAAGTGAGCCACTTTTCAAACAAAAGTTATTTTTCACGGGCAAGATCAAGTTCAAGTTCCTCCATTGCATTTTCAATTCTTCTTTTTTCAGCCATGTTTTCCTTTTCTCTTTCTTTAAGTCTGAGTTTTTCATTTATTTATTTTAATTTTATTTTTTCTTGCATTTCAATTTCTCTCATTTTTAGAGTATCAACCCCAAAATTGATAACCAATTCCAAATCATATTCACTCACATTCTCCTTATCAACAATACTGTTACGGATTTCAAATGTTAACATGGTAGTTTTAACCTCAAAATTCTATTATTTGTATAGGAGTAACAATTCTGATTTATTAGTGCCTCAAGCGCCCCCTCTTTGAATCTGACATAAATTATTCTGCTGAAAATAGCATGTTGATCGTTGGTTGTAATAAATATACAATTCAATAAAATATAGACTTCTATATATCATCTATTTTTAATAATCTCCTCTTACACATATTCGTCTTCGCGGAAGAACCCTCAATTACTGTTAAGTGAAGTTTTTTTTTCTAGTGTATACTGGTAACAGAAAGATACAACCAACAATCAAGTTTCTATTCTTTAATATAACAAAAAAATACTTAATACTTTTATAAAATTACAACTATCAAATTAATAAACTGCCTCTTCAAATTCAAATTCCTTTATATTAAATTATCTTGTCCTTTCTGGTGTATTAGTTCGATTCTTTCCTATGAAAATGAATCATAGCTGAATTAAAATATCCCTCAGTTCTAATCCTGAAAGTTTTCAAATATTGGTCGTTGAAATTATTAATAGTTCATACTATTTCATGAAAATCCATAGAACATTAACACAAATGTAACATTGTTTACATATATAAACAATATGTAGAAATGGCTAGAATATATCAAAATTCAAGGTCAAAATTAAAAACTTGAAAACAACTTGACCTATTTGTGATAGCCTATTTGCACTGATGACGTAATATTATAAACAACAACAAAATATACTAATGAAAACAGTAATAGCTTATATCTATCATTAATACAAAACACTAAATATACCAAACCATCAGTACAGCTGCCATGTCTAATGGTATAATCGTAAACACTTGTGCAAAGGAGCTACCTCTAACACGTATGTACAGGAACTATAATTTCATCCCACACACACACACATTTGTCCAAAATGATTGTCATCAAACATCATCAATTGATTATAACGTAAGCTTAAATTTGGGAATCACGGCTATCATAGCAAATCGGGCATCGTAAACAGTGGGTGATTTGGACTCTATTGAAATAACCTGTATTTGAGTAATCCTACTTACTAAAATACTAGCTATGAGAAAGAGGAACTTTTGGCTGATCACAAGTCATTGAATATTTTGTTTAACAGGGAGCCAGATGACTTTTCTAGTTTATATTGAATACCAAAACTTCACAAGAATCCATATAGAGAAAATAATATTACAAGTACTTCTACTTTTTCAAGATAGTAAATAGCAAATAGTTCATGGCACTGAGGGTCATATGACACTATATGGACCGGTCGGTCACCAACAACATATTATATGGACCGAAGCTTCTGTCATATGACCCAAAGTGACTTGAACTAGTTGATATATTATATTTTTTTCCAAGATAATGCAGGTACCTGGCCGGTCCATATACGAAAATAGTGACCGGTTGCGCTAAGTAAGAAAAGAGGAAATACAATCATACTGGGACAAAGTATATCCATGTAGTATTTTTTTTTTTTTAATTTAATGAGAAATGAAATAATATAGGTGTAATTTAATCTAAAAAAAAATAATTAGTGAAATATCGCCTTCTATATTTAGTTAAACTTTAATTAAAATAGAGAAAATAACAAAATTAATGAGAAATGAAATAATATATTTGTTGTAATTTGATTTTAAAAAGTAATTAATAAGTGAAATATCGCATGAAATATTTACTTAAACTGTTTAGAATCTGTTCAGAATGCTCAGTCAATATTCAGAATACTCAGCAATGTTCAGATCTGTTCAGTCAATGTTCAGAATGTTCAGAATCTGGTCAGAATTTACTGTAAAGTTCAGAATGTTCAGAATCTGTTTAGTCAATGTTAAGAATGTTCAGCAATGTTCAGACTCTTTTCAGAATTTTCAGTAATGTTCAGACTCTGTTCAGAATATCTAGAACAAAAACTGGTCTGATCAGAATTTCTTGACTTTGCAGTGTATTTCGAAATATGGTGCTTCCAATTAGGTTCAATGAATGAATGTTCCCAATCTTGACCTATTACAGTCTGGAGCAATACACATAATAACATATTGCGCAATTTGGAGCTTGGAGTTTGTTTCCAATAAAATGTTTTCATATACACAACCCATTCTAATTAGTGTAGGTATTTAAAAATACGGTGTTTCAAAGCGGGTTCAATTAATGCCTACACTCAATTGTTACCTATTACGCTCTACTTGTATGCTTGGTTAGAATTAAAAAAGTTATTCTATTTTGAAATCTGAATATTTTGTGTAAATTGTTCTTTAGCAACATAAATTATAGACATGCATGTATTATAAGTCATAGAATGTCAAAAAAAAATAATAAGAATATTGACGACCGATAAAGATTCGAAATGTTGTTGAACGTGTCTGATTTGATTGATGCGATTTTATATTGGAATGCGAATAACTGTCAAATAAACAAAATATACATCAATACTACAAACTTTGATACTCGATGTAGTTGTATTTCAACGTAACATAAGGAACAAAGTATGATCATTTTTTAGTAAGTTATCAACCATTCATGATTTGATCGATAACATAAATAACTAATGCCAAGAAAAGTTGTTTCTAGAATATTCTAGTAACAGAACGATTCAACCAACAATCAATTAGGTTTCTATTCTTTAATATAACAACCACATTTACTACATACTATTATACAATTACACATATCAAATTAATGAATTATTACTGGCCTCTTTGCCAACGTTCAAGCTTAAATTCCTTTAGAATAAATGTGCTTGTCCTTTCTGGTATATTAGTGTGATCCTTTTCTATGAACATTTATTATTGTTGTATTAAAATATCTTTTAATTCTAATCCTGAAAGTTTCAAAATTTTGACCGATGAAATTGTTAATAGTTCAATGATTTTACTAATAAGAGTTTGAAGATACAAAGGGGGTAATCAGATTCGCATATCAAAGAACAGACAACACAATGACGAAAAGAAAAAGTACAAAAGGAAAAACAACGATCTGCAAAACTTATATGTAAAGCTATAGGTCGAGTAACACGAGTCCCACTAAAGACTAGGGTGATCTCAGGTGCTTCAGAGGAGTCTCTAGATCCTGTTCCACTAGTGGCACCCGTCGGGTTAATCTAGTTACAACCCGATAATAAGTCGTTAATGAGGTAAGGCCCGACAAGTGCTTTCGATAAGTGGAACATATCGGTGGTCATTGCTACACAGATATTCCATAGCTGTCAACCAAGTCATGGTGGCGACCGTCACATTTTCGAAGTGATGACTCCATTGTTACCAAATGGAACCGTTAATGCAGTAGCTCCCGTGTTAGCAGCATCCTCTATCAAGGATAAACTGGTAGGAGCCACAAGCTCTGGAATATCGTATCATCTGATAGATATATACTCCATATGCTGCTGCTGGAAAGGTGCTACGTATAAATAGAAAGTTCACAATGGCAATATTGAAATCATCTCTTTTGTCGTAAAGTTTAGTTCTTAACCGCCCCTCACTGTAGATTTCGAGGTGTAGGTCAAGATAGGAAGTAGACATATCTGTACCTGTGGTATCCTTTTTTTCAGGCTCAATGGGATAGATCCGATCCACAAAATTATTTAATGAAAGGACATCATCTGTATAGCGGAACATGAAATTAAAGGACCGGGTTAGCTTCTTTTCATTTTACTCAGTAAAGATATCAAAATAAAATGTAATTGATTCCAGCAATAATATAATTCCTAAATTTTAGACTGACAGCTGTCGAAGTTCCTGCGTCTTATTGACTATTTCATGAAAATATCTAGAACTTTCCAAAAAATGCATAGAAATATCTAGACCATATCAAAAATAAAAACTTGTAAACAACTTGATGTATTTTTGATAAACTATTTGCACTGATGATGTAATGTTCTTAACAACAAAACATATTATAATGAACAAAGTAATATCTCATATTCATTATATATGCATAGCATCTCCTCTCTGGAAGAAAAAGGTTGGATACAATCTTTTTACAATAAATCTCTACTTCAATTCATCACAATATTATCCAACTCTAGACAAAACATTAGCTATGAAATTATCTTTACACTTAATATGTTTTATAATCAGATTGTATTCTTGCAACATTAATCCCCATCTCATTAATCTGTGATTTTTATTTTGCATGTTCCTAATAAATGTGACGATATTGTGATTTTACACCACGAATGGATGAAATGTACATCAACATTGCTTCAAAGATAAAAATAAGGCAAGTCATTGTTTTTCAATTGTGGATTATTTTTTCTGATCTTTGTCCATGTTGTAAAAAAAAAATAGCAATTCGGCAGATCTATGTCATCCTTACCTTCTTGGAACAAAACTACACAAACACCTACATCACTAGCATCCACTGTTAGCTTATATTATTTCGAGAAGCATTGTGTTATCACTTGACATATTTGTCTGTTCTTTCTGTTCGTATGTGTATTCAAAATATAATTTAAGTCATTCAGTCTGGATTCAATTACATATGACCAACAATATTTAGCTTGTAATGAATGACAATGAATAAGCAATACCACAATAACTTTTGTTTTCATACCAGTGTTTCATTTTATCTTGGCTTTATTTCAAATTGTCATGTTCTATTTCATATGATCTTGTAAAGTTATGCCTACAATACTCCACATACTATAATATACTAATAACAATATTTTCACAAAGCCATTTTTCTTTCAAAAGGGACGTCCCACGGAATGTCCAAAAACAAGTTCAAAAGGACTAAAACCTAGAGATTCTTGAAAGGCTTCTCTTGCAGCAAACAGTAGCATGTACACCCCATCATCCCTATCTTTTTGACTGTTTAAGCAAAATGTGTTCCTCATATTTTTGAAGGTCTAGTGAAATCTTTCAAGAGCTCCTTGAGACTCAGGGGGATATGTATTAGATTGAAACTGTTTTATGTTTAGGTTATTTGATGCACAACTTGCTGAAGTAAATGAGACATAACATTGGATCTCTGATTTGAGTGAGTTGTTTTAGGAAGACCAACACAAGCAAAAACAAAATAGGTAGAACCTTAATTATAGTTTTAGCTTTAATATTCCTAAGTGGAATTGCTTCAGGTGGATGCACACATTATAGTTAGCAAACAAAGGTTTCCTTATTTAGTCTTAGGAAGGGCCCTTCGCAGTCAACAATAACCATACAGAAAGGCTCTTCAGAAACGGTTATTGTTCGGAGTGGAGCTACACGAAGTGTTCATTCATTTCCGAATCATGGGCCAAGCTCATGATTTCTTTCCGGTATTCTTCCGGTACCACTATCTGGCAGATCACTCTCCATTCATCTTACACAATGGAATCTGGTGGTCGCCATTTTCTCATCAATACTTAATATGTCATGAAATAGTAAACATGAACCTTCTCTGCCTGCTCTATTGAGAGTCTGAGCTCTTTCTTCTGCGCACTAATAAGTCTTTCCCTAGTCAGAAGGTCACTACTGACATATATTATTTTTATTGTATAGAGGAACATGAAATCAAAGGATCGGGTTAGCTTCTTTTCGCATTACTAAATAAAGATATCTAAATACAATGCAATGGATTCCAGCAAAAATATAAATCCTAAATTTTAGACTGACACCTGTCGAAGTTGCTGCGTCTTATTTACTATTTCATGAACATATCTAGAACTGTCCAAAAAATGCGTAGAAATATCTAGAACATATCAGAATGCAAAGTCAAAAGTACAAACTTGTAAACAAATTGACGTATTCTTGATAAACTATTTGCACTGATGATGTAATGTTCGTAACAACAAACAATATTATAATGAACAAAGTAATATCGCATATTCATTATATATACATAGCATCTCCTCTCTTGAAAAAAAGGCTTGGATACAACATTTTTACAATAAATCTCTATTTCAATTCATCACAATATTATCCAACTCTAGACAAAACAATAGCAATAAAATTATCTTTACATTTAATATCTTTTATAATAAGATTGTATCTTTGCAACATTAATTTTCATCTCGATAATCAGTGATTTTAATTTTGCATTTTGTTAATAAATGTGACGGTGTTGTGATCAGTAAACACCACGAATGGATAAAATGTACATCAAAATACTTCAAAGATAACAATAAAGAAAGTCATTGTATTCCGTAATTGTGGATGACTTTTTTCTGATCTTTGTCAAATTTTAAAGAAAAATAGCAATTCGGCAGATATATGTCATCTTTACCTTCTTGGAGCAAAACTGCACCAACAACCACATCACTAGCATCTACTGTTAACCTATGTTTTTTCGAGAAGCCCTGTGTTGTCATCTGACATATTTGTTTTTTTCTTTCCTCTCGTAGGTTTATTCACAATATAATTTAAATCATTCAATCTGGGTTCAATTACATATGGCCAACAATATTTAGCTTGTACTGGATGGCAATGAATAATCAATAACCCAATAACTTTCTCGGCTGGCTTGAATTATCTTATCATGATATCCTTATCATACCACTGTTTCATTTTAACTTGGCTTTGTTTCAAATTGTCGTGTTCTATTTCACATGCTCTTGTAAACTTATGCCTAAAATACTCCACATAATCTAAAATACTAATAACAGTATTTTCACAAAGCCATTTTTCTCTCAAAAGGGACCTCCCACAGAGTGTACAAAAACAAATTCAAAAGGACTGAAGCATAGATATTATTGAAATGCTTCCCTTACAGCAAACAGTGGCATGTAGATCCCATCATCCAAATCGTTTTGACCATCTAAAGAGGAATTTTTGGCTGATCACAAATCATTGAATATTTTGTTGAACAGGGAACCAGATGACTTTTCTAGTCAATATTGAATACCAAAACTTCACAAGAATCCATATAGAGAAAATAATACTACAAATGCTTCCACTTTTTAAAGAGAGTAAAAAGCAAATAGTTCATGGCACTGAGGGTCATATGGCAGTAAATGGACCGGTGCGTCATCAAACAGATATTATATGGACTCAATGGGACATGAAATTAAAGGACAGGGCTTAATTTCGTTTTACTAAGTACAGATATCTGTATACAATGCTATAAATTCCAGCAATTATATAAATCCTAAATTTTAGACTGACAGCTGTCGAAGTTGCTGCGTCTTATTTACTATTTCATGAAATTATCTGTAACTTTCCAAATAATGTGCATAAATATCTTGAACATATCAATATTCGAAGTCAAAAGTATAAACGTATAAACAACTTGACATTTTTTTGATAAACTTTCCACTGATGATGTAATGTTCTTAACAGAAAAAAATATTCTAATGAGCAAAGTAATATCCCATGTTCATTATATATACATATCATCTCCTGTCTTGAAGAAAAAGATTGGATACAAACTTTTTTTACAATACATCTCTATTTCAATTCAACACAATATTATCCAACTCTAGACAATCGTTAGCTATCCAATTATCTGTACATGTAATATGTTTTATAATCAGATTGTATTCTTGCAACATTAATCCCCACCTCGTTAATCTGTGATTTTTATTTTGCACTTTGCTAATGAATATGACGGTATTGTGATCAGTAAACACCATAAATGGATCACATTCACATCATAATTGTTTCAAATATAACAATAAGTGAAGACATTTGTTTTCAAAGTTTTAAGAAAAAATTGCAATTCGGCAGATCTGTGTCATCTTTACCTTCTTGGAGCAAAACTGCTCAAACACCTACATCACTAGCATCCACTGCTAACTTATATTCTTTCGAAAAGGCGTGTGTTGTCACCTGTCATATTTGTCTGTTCTTTCTTCTCGTAGGTGTATTCGCAATATAATTTAAATTATTCAGTCTGGATTCAATTACATATAGCCAAACATATTTCGCTTGTAATGGATGACAATGAATAAGCAATAACACAATAACGTACTCGTCTTTTTAGGGACCCACTACCATTAACCATAAACAAATAATACTAATCCTCAAAAGTAAATGATCCCTATAATGCCTTAGTGCATATTAGGGAACCCACTTCCTATATCTACGATTCGTATCATTAGACAACATCATTAACAATAGAGAAAGATGCGAGTCCCCTAAGGTAAATGATTCCTAAAATGCCTTGGTGTATTTTAGGGGACCCACTACCATATATACCATGTTCATATCATAAGGCAACGTCATTCGTAATAGACAATAATGTGTGTCCCCTAGAGTACATAATACATATTGTGAGACAACACAACTGAGTCTCATAGAACAAAAATGGTACTTTATATGATGAGTGCCCGGTTTTTTTTCTGATATGTAGAGCTCCCTAAAGTACATGAAGGCCTGACACCCTTATTCACTGAAGCAGACAATTGTACACAATCTACAACAGAGATTGCTGTACCGTATTCAACAATTGACGGCAGACCACACTGGACGATTATGTACATGTATCTCAGAGTTGGATCCAGATGTTTCCATAATGGGGGTCGTTTTATTTCAGAAATCATTTTTTTTAAGAAATAACAAAAGATACCTACCCGTAATTCAATGCAAAAATTACAAGACATGGTAAAAAGAAAAATGACAAGGACGAAACTGGAAATGTTCTGTTAAATTTAATATGGTTTTACCCATCTATAACCTAGGGGAATATTCTGGCCAGGTCATGAAAAAAAATAAGATAAATATGTTGTCACGCAACGAAACAAAACGAAATATAGCTTATGTAGACGACTTGATAATAAATAAAAAATATGTATTAAAAATGTCGCTCGAAAACATCAGAGCCAAGAAGATCTTATTCAGAATTTCTTCCTAAATAAATTCGGCGTTGTGCCATTGTGTTTTCCTTGCTAGCTAAGGCAATTGCCATTTTTTTACACGAATATACATATACAGTGCATGGTCTATTTAGCATAAAAAACAAACGAGCAACGTGTTAGACAGCAAGATATGTTTGCAGCTAGGGGTGATATAGCCCAATTTCCACATCGAGAGGTGCGTTCGAGGGACTAATAATGTTTTCAAGGCAAATAATTACTGTTTTCTGCCGAAAAAAAGGGGATGTCATCGTGCCACCTCTCCTTTGTATGAACCGGGAGTACATCTCCGGTTTCAAATCTGAACGCCTACCTCTTTTTGGTATACATTGATAATATTTACGGTCTACATTTAAAAGGAGAGACACAAATTTTGAGTCAGAATTGAAATTGATTTAAAATTTGTTCACACGGTTTTATACCAAAACGCACTATGGCACGGTAATAACTGTTTGATTGTTCGCTATTTCACATTTACTAAGAAGACATACCCATGATATATATGCACGATGAACCCACGGGAGTATATCCTTGTACCACATTATTTATTCTCTTATTTTAGTATATTTTAACAAGCGATTTTTTTTTCATTAGTATACTTAGATAAGTCATGAACGAGGAAAGGACCGGGAAGTGCTTACGACAAGTGGAACATATCCGTGGTCATTTGTAGCATAGATATTCCATAACGGTCAACCAGATCGTGGTTGCGACGTAAAACTTTCGAAGTGATGACCAATGTCCACCCGCCCAACCGTGTTGCACACAACAATGGGATATGGTATGCTTATCTGTGTTCCCATAAAAGGGAATAAATGACACGAACGAGGACACGACAGGAGGTTTTTAAAGGGGAATAACAATGATTGATATTTCCCGCGGTTATAAACAGGTAAGTTTACCTGACGATTTCGAACAAAAGTTTTCAGAAAATTGAAAATGATTACGTATTTCCATCATGGTACTAAAATCGCTATCTAAAAATGTGTCAATCTGAAAAAAAAGATATGACCTTTGCATTTCACCTTAAAGTTTTCGTTTTGGTGTAAAGGACATTCCATTATATAATGATTTGAATCTTTTAAAGGGGAACCACATTGCCATTGTGAGTCATCTGTAATGTTTATACGAAACATATCAGAATACAATGGCCTGCATTGATTTCGTAGTCTAGCATGAAGTATGCTTAGTTTTCTGGAACCTTCACCATAATATCCCGGAGATTTATTAGTATTTTATTTAATCCTAGATGTAAACATGATATATTTACGCTATTTATAATATTGAAATCTACATTTTTCCATGACGAAACAGTGGATGGTATAACGAATGTCGTAGACATTATGAGTTTACTTTATGGTGTTGCATAGTTTTCATCGTTTCGGAGATTGTGATCACTGATATTTTATACTGTAGGAGGTAGACAATTACCCAAATATTGAGGACATATTGTATTATGTATTTTGTAAAATGTTGTCAGTTGCGATATTTACGCCTAGAAGACAAATATTCCCACCTTGTTTCATATGAAAGAGAATATCTACTTGAAAATTGTGTTCGTCATGGATTATTCTAGCTGATTATTTTTAAACCTTTTCCAGTTTTGATATTTCTCGTTCAAAACACCTATCCACAACATCGCAAGCATATTCTAATTTTGTCCCTATGCAATTAAGATATAGATTTGATAGAGTTTGCTAGCAAAGAGTACATTTTAGTTTTCTCAGAACATTAACCTGTTTAAAAGTACACTGCTATATATGATGGTAAAATCGTAGACACAGGAGTTACCTCTTATACACATGCACATGAACTCTAATTTGATTTTTGATTGTGTTAGTTTTAGCATATTATATTAATTAATTCAATATAACATTACATTATTCAGCAATATACATTACATAATAAGAAGTAATTAATAGGATTGGGGAACAAGTTACAAGAACTTATATCAATCCCTATCATGTAGGTGTTAGAATAGGGTTAAGAAACACACACACATTTGTCGAAAATAATTGTCATCAAACATCCTATAAATTGATCATACCGTTAACCTAAATTTGGGTATCACGGCTATCATAGTAAAACCGGCATCCTAAACAGTAGTTCATTTGCACAATGCTCTGGTTATCCTACTTACTGAAATACTAGTCATGACAAAGACGATCCATTTGGCTGATCACAAGACATTTATTGAATATTCTGTTTAGCAAGGATCATGTCTTCATGATGACTTTTCTCATTTATATTGAATACCAAAACTTCACAAGAATGCACATAGATGAAATAATACTACCGGTGCTTAATTTGTTTTGGAGAAAGTAATTGCTTATAAATATGGCTAACATTTTGACTGCTGTCAAAGAGGGAATACACTCATATTGGGACAAGGACTATTCACGTAGTAGTTTCAATCAAATATGGATACTGAAATACTGAATCTTCTGGATAATTGTATTAGTTGTCTGTCCAAACATGTGACTTTTGTACACTTTACTGACCATTCAGCGTGGGTATGTATAAAGATGTTTCAAAATATCATTAAGAGCGCGGTTATCTTCAAAATGGTAAGAAACGTTACAAATTAATAGTAATAAATATAACAAAATATTGTGTATTTTTTAGTTGTTCTAATAAAATGTATTACATTTTTCACTGCCACCACTCTTTCTAACACATATTTAAATTATATGCTAACGGTAAAGTTATCGGGATTTCCGAATATGCATTGGCGGAATTTGTTCACGTCTACAAGGAGATAAATAGCACATTAGTATCTTGTATTCAAGCACTTTTCACAAAAAGGGCCATGTAATTCGACGCAATTTAAAAATTCCTGATGCCAGATTAAGCCGTTTCGTTGACTCGTGTGCTGTAATGACGCTAGAATCTTTCTCCTGCGTACCTTGTCAATCAAAAGAGTCCGATCGTTTAACTGATTGACTGAATCACAGTCTACAAGCAATTGTGGTGTATGTCAAGTATCTTTTTATGTTCCAAAATGATAATAAAACACTAGCCACCGTGTAGTTTGTAGCATTAACTATTGATTGTTCTATGTCAATCGAAAATTCAAATGATATGAATTACCGGGATCATAAATGAGCTAGCGGTATCATATATGAGTTAGATAGTATTCATAGTCGATGAGAATCCCAATGAATGTTTTGCTCGTACTACCTTTTGTATTTTTATTTCTCTAGTAAATTAGTATTAGCACATGCAGTTTTACTTTAGAAAAACAAATTGAAATCAATTGTGTGCTCGAGTTTGACATTTGTTATCAGTTCTATCCGTAGCATAATTATGATCACATTATTGATTTGGACCATAAATTTATCGAATCATTTTTGCTATGTCTACTGTCAAAATTACGTTTTCCATCCACAATGTTGTTCTTAAGCATGTTTGAGTTTGAAATACTATATTGCTGTCCAACAAATAATGAATATTAAGTTCCTTCTACTGCCTTTTTATCAATCTAATTTTTAGAAAATCTATTTTGATTTACGACTTACATTTACTTTTCAAACTTTCGTTGTATTTAAAGTGTGAGACACAAACATCGTTATTGATTTATTTCAAGACACATTTCAAGTTTTGTCATGCAACGCATGCATGTGAGCAATGCACAATGGGAAAATACTGCAAGCACACAAGTCATTGAGATGTTCATATTATGAATAATATCTAACTCATATCTAATACCGCAAACCCAATTCTGATTCCGATACCTCATAGCATTTGAATTTTCGATTGACATACAACAATCAATAGTCAATGCTACAAATTACACTGTGCCCAAGTCTTTTATGATCATTTTGGAACATAAGAAAATACTTGACATACACCACAATTGCTTGTAGATTGCTTCAGTCAATCAGTTACACGATCGAACTCTTTTGATTAACAAAGCACGCAGGAGAAAGATCATATGGTCATTACGGCACATGAGTCAACAACACGGCTTATTCTGGCATTAGGAATTTTTAAATTTTGTCGAATTACCTGGCCTTTTTTGTAAAAAAGCGCTTGAATACAAGATAATAATGTGCAACCTGCCTCCTTGTAGACGTGCACAGATCCCGCTAATGCATATCCGGAAATCCCGAAAACATTACCGTTAGCAAATCATTTGAATATGAGCTGGGTAGATTGGTGGCGTGCTATTGTAAAGAAGAACATCCCATTTGAATTAATGTAGCTATATAGAAATACGGTGTTTCAAATCAGGTTCAACGAATGAATGCTACCAATCTTTACCTATTACAGTATTAAGCAGTACACATTACAACATACTGCGTAATTTGGAGTTGTTTCAATAAAATGTATTCTTATTCCTGTTCAGAAAATATACACAACGCATTCTAATTCATGTAGCTATTTGCAAATACGGTGTTTGAAAACGGGTTCAATTAATAAATTCTCTCAAACTCTATTTATCACACAGTACTTCTATGTTTGATTATAATGATCAAAGTTATTACATTTTTTTTGTGGAATTTGAATACTTTGCATAAATTGTACTTAAACTAGAACAAGTATACATGTACATTGCAAGTTACAACAGAGAATAAAAAGAAGAATACTTACAACCAATAGAGGTTCGGCAATTTGTTGAACGTGTCTGATTTGATTGATGTGATTTTATTGGAATTCAAATATCTGTCAAATAAAAATTATACATCAATACTATAAACTTTGATAATCCGTGTAGTTGTATTTCAACATAACATATTGAATAAAGTATAATGCATTTTTAGTAAGTCATCATCCATTCATGATTTGATTGATAACATGAATAACTAATGTTCTAGTAACAGAAAGATACAACCAACAATCACTTAGGTTTATATTCTTTGATATAACAGCAAAATTTACTTAATACTATTATACGTAGGTTAAGATATGAAGCAAACCTATCTGTATTTGTGGTATCCTTTATTTTAAGGTCAATGAGACAGATGCGATCAAGATATTTATTTAGTTAAAGGATATCATCTTTAATATGTTTTATAATCAGATTGTATTCTTGCAACATTAATCCCCATCTCGTTAACTATTTTTTTTTTATTTTGCAATTTGTTAATAACTGTGACGTATTGTGATTAGTAAACACCACGAATGGATAAAACGTACGTCAAAATGCTTCAAAGATAACAATAAGGCAAATCATTTTATTCGGCAATTGTGGATTAATTTTTCTGATCCTTGTCAAATTTTAGAGAAAAATAGCTATTCGGCAGATCTATGTCATCTTTACATTCTTCGAGCAAAACTGCACCAACACCTACATCACTAGCATCTACTGTTAACCTATATTCTTTCGAGAAGACGTGTGTTGTCACCTGACATATTTGATTTTTTTTTCCTCTCGTAGCTGTATTCACAATATAATTTAAATCATTCAGTCTGGATTCAATTACATATGGCCAAAAATATGTAACTTGTACTGGATGACAATGAATAAGCAATAACACAATAACTTTCTCGCCTGGTTTGAATTATCTGATCATGATATCCTTATCATTCCACTGTTTCATTTTAATTTGGCTTTGTTTCAAATTGTCATGTTCTATTCACATGCTCTTGTAAACGTAAGCCTAAAATACTCCACATGATCTGAAATACGAATAGCAGTATTTTCACAAAACCATTTTTCTGTCAAAAAGGACCTCCCACAGAGTGTCCAAAACAAGTTCAAAAGGACTAAAATCTAGAGATTCATGAAAGACTTCCTTTACAGCAAACAGTAGCATGAATATCCCATCATCCCAATCGTTTTGACCGTCAAAACAAAATGTTTCATCATATGTTTTAATGTCTGGTGAAATCTTTCCAGAGCTCCTTGAGAGGGTGCTATGCATTAGATTTAAACTGTTTTGTATTTAATTTAATTGATGCATAACTTGCTGAAATAAAAAGGGACATACAATTGGATCCTAATTTGACTGAGGTGTTTTAGGAAGACCCACAAAAGTAAAAACTAAATAGTTAGAGCCTTAATTATAGTATTAGCTTTAATATTCCTAAGTGGAAAGGCTATAGAAAAAACGTGTGGAGGTACACATTATTGTTAGTAAATATGTCTTTCCTTATTTAGTCTTAGGAAGTAGCCTCACACAGTCAACAATGACCCTACTGAAAGACTATTCAAAAGCGGGTACATGCAGGAGTGGAGCTACACGAATACTATGACCACTGTAACCACAGGTAGATTGATGGTTTATTGTCGCAGCTTAACATGATTATCTCCTCGTGGTAAGCCAATACTGTGAGGTCATTCGGTTCTTATCAGTGTGCGGCGCCTACGAGGATAGCATATCTTCTTGATATTCTGATGATAAAAGTGACGAAAGTGACATTACAGGCATCGATTCATAGAACATAATACACTAAAAACAAATAAATTAAAAAAAAACAACATTTAATTTGAAATAAAAGATATTTAGAAAAATACATGCCAAACTTTTGTACTCTAGCTGTTTACTTACATTTAGACAATATTCACCAGGGAATTTATAAATAGGTTTCTCTCAAAAACATATTGCATAAGAAATATGAATGATAAATACTAGTAACTCTGGTTATTTGTACATGAACTATTATCTTCACATGTTCTTCCCTTTAATGCATTTTTTACATAAAATATATTACCTATGACTTGTTAGTAATCGTTGAATATAGAACAGCGAGATGTGGAATTCATGTCCGTGACACTAAGTTATTATAACCTGCATTTACTTTTGTCGTAATCTACAAAGTTTAACTTAAGGGGCTCACCCCATACCGTGTCATTTTACACATTTCCAAGAGAAATACAATTCAATTAAGGTTAGATCATTTTCATAATATATATCTACGAATTTAAGGGAACCACTACCATTAACCATAACAAAATAATAGGAGTCCCCAACAGTAAATGATCCCTATAATGCCTTAGTGTACGTTAGAGAACTCATTATCTATATCTACGATTCGTATCATAAGACAACAACATTAACCATAGAGAATGATGCGAGTCCCCTCAAGTAAGTGATTCCTATAATGCCTTGGTGTACTTTAGGGGATCTACTACCATATATAACTGGTTCATATCATAAGGCAACAACATTCGTTATAGAAAATAATGTGATTCCTTTAGATTACATACTAAATATTGTGAGACAACAAAACTAAGTCTCATAGAACAACAATTGTACTTTATATGGTGAGTGCCCGGTTTTTGTTGGAGGATATGTAGAGACCTTCAAAGTACATGAAGGCCTGACATACGTATTCACATAAGCAGAAAATTGTACACATTGTACAACATAAATCGTTGCTCCGTATTCAACAATTGACGACACACCACACTGTACGACAATATACATATGTCTCAGAGGAGGATCCAGATATTTCCATAATGGGGGTCGTTTTATTTCAGAAATCAATTATTTTAAGAAATAACAAAAGATACCTACACGTAATTTAAAGCAAAAATTACAAGACATGGTAAAATGAAAAATGACAAGGACGAAACTGGAAATGTTCTGTTAAATTTAATATGGTTTTACCCATCTAAAACCTAGGGGAATATTCTGGCCAGGTCATGAACAAAAATAAAATAAATATGATGTCACGCAACGAAACAAAACGAAATATAGCATGTGTAGACGACTTGATAATAAATCAAAAATATATATAAAAAATGTCGCTCGAAAACATCAGAGCCAAGAAGATCTTATTCAGAATTTCTTCCTAAATACATTCGGGGTTGTGCCATTGTGTTTTCCTTGCTAGCTAAGGCAATTGCCATTTTTTTACACGAATATACCTATACAGTGCATGGTCTATTTTGCATACAAACCAAACGAGCAACGGTTAGACAGCAAGATATGTTTGCAGCTAGGGGTGATATAGCCCAATTTCGACATCGAGAGGTGCGTTCGAGGGACTAATAATGTTTTCAAGGCAAATAATTACTGTTTTCTGACGAAAAAAAGGGGATGCCATCGTGCCACCTCTCCTTTGTATGAACCGGGAGTACATCTCCGGTTTCAAATCTGAACGCCTACCTCTTTTTGGTATACATTGATAATATTTACGGTCTACATTTGAAAGGAGAGACACAAATTTTGAGTCAGAATTGAAATTGATTTAAAATTGGTTCACACGGTTTTATACCAAAACGCGCTATGGCACGGTAATAACTGTTTGATTGTTCGCTATTTCACATTTACTAAGAAGACATACCCATGATATATATGCACGATGAACCCACGGGAGTATATCCTAGTACCACATTATTTATTCTCTTATTTTAGTATATTTTAACAAGCACATTTTTTTTAATTAGTATACTTAGATAAGTCATGAACGAGGAGAAGACCGGGAAGTGCTTACGACAAGTGGAACACATCCGTGGTCATTTGTAGCATAGCTATTCCATAACGGTCAACCAGATCGTGGATGCGACCGTAAAACTTTCGAAGTGATGACCAATGTCCACCCGCCCAACCGTGTTGCACACAACAATGGGATATGGTATGATTATCTTTGTTCCCGTAAAAGGGAATAAATGACACGAACGACGTCACGACAAGAGGTTTTTAAAGGGGAATAACAATGATTGATATTTCCCGCGGTTATAAACAGGTAAGTTTACCTGACGATTTCGAACAAAAGTTTTCAGAAAATTGAAAATGATTACGATTTTCCATCAAGGTACTAAAATCACAATCTGAAAAAAAAGTTATGACCTTTGCATTTCACCTTAAAGTTTTCGTTTTGGTGTAAAGGACATTCCATTATATAATGATTTGAATCTTTAAAAGGGGAACCACATTGCCATTGTGAGTCATGTGTAATGTTTATACGAAATATATCAGAATACAATGGCCTGCATTGATTTCGTAGTCTAGCATGAAGTATGCTTAGTTTTCTGGAACCTTCACCATAATATTCCGGAGATTTATTAGTATTTTATTTAATCCTAGATGTAAACATGATATATTTACGCTATTTATAATATTGAAATCTACATTTTTCCATGACAAAACAGTGGATGGTATAACGAATGTCGTAGACATTATGAGTTTACTTTATGGCGTTGCATAGTTTTCATCGTTTCGGAGATTGTGATCACTGATTTGTTATACTGTAGGAGGTAGACAATTACCCAAATATTGGGGACATAATGTATTATGCATTTTGTAAAATGTTGTCAGTTGCGATATTTACGCCTAGAAGACAAATATTCCCACCTTGTTTCATATGAAAGAGAATCTCTACTTGAAAATTGTGTTTGTCATGGATTATTCTAGCTGATTATATTTAAACCTTTTCCAGTTTTGATATTTCTCGTTCAAAACACCTATCCAAAACCTCGCAAGCATATTCTAATTTTGTCCCAATGAAATTAAAATATAGATTTGATAGAGTTTGCTAGCAAAGAGTACACTTTAGTTTTCTGAGAACATTGACCTGTTTAAAAGTACACTGCAATATATGATGGTAAAATCGTAGACACAGGAGTTACCTCTTATGCACATGCACATGAACTCTAATTTGATTTTTGATTGTGTTAGTTTAAACATATTATATTAATTAATTCAATATAACATTACATTATTCAGCTATATACATTAAATAATAAGAAGTAATTAATAAGATTGGGGAACAAGTTACAAGAACTTATATTAATCCCTATCCGTAGGTGTTAGAATAGGATTAAGAAACACACACACATTTGTCGAAAATAATTGTCATCAAACATCCTATAAATTGATCATACCGTTAACTTAAATTTGGGTATCACGGCTATCATAGTAAAACCGGCATCGTAAACAATAGTTCATTTGCACAATGCTCTGGTTAGCCTACTTACTGAAATACTAGTCATGACAAAGAGGAACATTTGGCTGATCACAAGTCATTTATTGAATATTCTGTTTAGCAAGGATCATATCTTCATGATGACTTTTCTCATTTATATTGAATACCAAAACTTCACAAGAATGCATATAGATGAAATAATACTACCGGTGCTTATTCTTTTTGGAGAAAGTAATTGCTTATAAATATGGCTAACATTTTGACTGCTGTCAAAGAGGGAATACACTCATATTGGGACAAGGTCTATTCACGTAGTAGTTTCAATCAAATATGGATACTGAAATACTGAATTTTCTGGATAATTGTATTTATCGTTCTATTTCAGAAATTTCGTCTGTCCAAACATGTGACTTTTGTACACTTTACTGACCATTCAGCGTGGGTATGTATAAAGACGTTTCAAAATATCATTAAGAACGCGGTTATCTTCAAAATGGTAAGAAACGTTACAAATTAGTAGTAATAAATATAACAAAATATTGTGTAATTTTTAGTTGTTCTAATAAAATGTATTACATTTTTCACTGCCACCACTCTTTCTAACACATATTTAAATGATATGATAACGGTAAAGTTATCGTGATTTCCGGATATGCATTGGCGGAATTTGATCACGTCTACAAGGAGATAAATAGCACATTAATATCTTGTATTAAAGCACTTTTCACAAAAAGGGCCATGTAATTCGACCCAATTTAAAAATTCCTGATGCCAGATTAATTGTTTAGTTGTGCTGCAATGACGCTAGAATCTTTCTCCTGCGTACCTTGTCAATCAAAAGAGTCCGATCGTTTAACTGATTGACTGAAGCACAGTCTACAAGCAATTGTGGTGTATGTCAAGTATCTTTTTATGTTCCAAAATGATAATAAAAGACTAGCCACCGTGTAGTTTGTAGCATTTACTATTGATTGTTGTATGTCATTCGAAAATTCAATGATATAAATTACCGGGATCATAAATGAGCTAGCGGTATCAGATATGAGTTAGATAGTATTCATAGTAGATGAGAATCCCAATGAATGTTTTGCTCGTACTACCTTTTGTATTTGTATTGCTCTAGTAAATTAGTATTAGCACATGCAGTTTTACTTTAGAAAAAACAATTTGAAATCAATTTTGTGCTCGATTTTGACATTTGTTATCAGTTCTATCCGTAGCATAATTATGATCACATTATTGATTTGGACCATAAATTTATCGAATCATTTTTGCTATGTCTACTGTCAAAATTACGTTTTCCATCCACAATGTTGTTCTTAAGCATGTTTGAGTTTGAAATACTATATTGCTGTCCAACAAATAATGAATATTAAGTTCCTTCTACTGCTTTTTTATCAATCTAATTTTTAGAAAATTGATTTTGATTTACGACTTATATTTACTTTTCAAACTTTCTTTGTATTTAAAGTGTGAGACACAAACATCGTTATTGATTTATTTCACGACACAGTTCAAGTTTTGTCATGCAACGCATGCATGTGTGCAATGCACAATGGGCAAATACTACAAGCACACAAGTCATTGAGATGTTCATATTATGAATAATATCTAACTCATACCTGATACCGCAAACCTAATTATGATTCCGATACATCATAACATTTGAATTTTCGATTGACATACAACAATCAATTGTCAATGCTACAAATTACACTGTGCCCAAGTCTTTTATGATCACTTTGGAACATAAACAAATACTTGACATACACCACAATTGCTTGTAGACTGTGCTTCAGTCAATCAGTTACACAATCGAACTCTTTTGATTAACAAAGCACGCAGGAGAAAGATCATAAGGTCATTACGGCACATGAGTCAACAACATGGCTTACTCTGGCATTAGGAATTTTTAAATTTTGTCGAATTACCTGGCTTTTTTTGTAAAAAAAGCGCTTCAATACAAGATAATAATGTGCAACCTGCCTCCTTGTAGACGTGAACAGATCTCTCTAATGCATATCCGGAAATCCCGAAAACTTTAACGTTAGCATATCATTTGAATATGAGCTGGGTAGATTGGTGGACGTGTTATTGTAAAGAAGAACATCCCATTTAATTAATGTAGCTATATAGAAATACGGTGTTTCAAATCAGGTTCAACGAATGAATGCTCCCAATCTTTACCTATTACAGTATTAAGCAGTACACATAACAACAAACTGCGTAATTTGGAGTTGTTTCAATAAAATGTATTCATATTCCTGTTCAGAAAATATACACAACGCATTCTAATTCATGTAGCTATTTGCAAATACGGTGTTTGAAAGCGGGTTCAATTAATAAATTCTCTCAAACTTTACTTATCACACAGTACTTGTATGTTTGATTATAATGATCAAAGTTATTAAATTTGTTTGTGGAATTTGAATATTTTGCGTAAATTGTACTTAAACTAGAACAAGTATACATGTACATTGCAAGTTACAACAGAGAATAAAAAAGAAGAATACTTACAACGAAGAGAGGTTCGGCAAGTTGTTGAACGTGTCTGATTTGATTGATGTGATTTTATTGGAATTCAAATATCTGTCAAATAAAAAATATACATCAATACTATAAACTTTGATAATCTGTGTAGTTGTATTTCAACATAACATATTGAATAAAGTATAATGCATTTTTAGTAAGTCATCATCCATTCATGATTTGATTGATAACATGAATAACTAATGTTCTAGTAAAAGAAAGATACAACCAACAATCAATTAGGTTTATATTCTTTGATATAACAGCAACATTTACTTAATACTATTATACGTAGGTTACGATATGAAGCAAGCCTATCTGTATTTGTGGTATCCTTTACGTTAGGGTCAATGGGACAGATGCGATCAACATATTTATTTAGTTAAAGGACATCATCTTTAATATGTTTTATAATCAGATTGTATCCTTGCAACATTAATCCCCATCTCGTTAGTCAGTTTTTTTTTATTTTGCAGTTTGTTAATAACTCTGACGGTATTGTGATTAGTAAACACCACGAATGGATAAAACGTACGTCAAAATGCTTCAAAGATAACAATAAGGCAAGTCATTTTATTCGGCAATTGTGGATTACTTTTTCAGATCTTTGTCAATTTTTAGAGAAAAATAGCAATTCGGCAGATCTATGTCATCTTTACATTCATCGAGCAAAACTGCACCAACACATACATCACTAGCATCTATTGTTAACCTATATTCTTTCGAGAAGACTTGTGTTGTCACCTGACATATTTGTGTTTTTCTTTCCTCTCGTAGGTGTATTCACAATATAATTTAAATCATTCAGTCTGGATTCAATTGCATATGGCCAAACATATGTAACTTGTACTGGATGGCAATGAATAAGCAATAACACAATAACATTCTCGACTGGTTTGAATTATCTGATCATGATATCCTTATCATTCCACTGTTTCATTTTAACTTGGCTTTGTTTCAAATTGTCATGTTCTATTCACATGCTCTTGTAAACGTATGCCTAAAATACTCCACATGATCTGAAATACGAATAGCAGTATTTTCACAAAGCCATTTTTCTTTCAAAAAGGACCTGCCACAGAGTGTCCAAAACAAGTTCAAAAGGACTAAAACCTAGAGATTCTTGAAAGACTTCCCTTACATCAAACAGTAGCCTGAATATCCCATCATCTCAATCTTTTTGACCGTCTAAACAAAATGTTTTCATCATATGTTTTAAGGTCTGGTGAAATCTTTCCAGAGCTCCTTGAGACTCAGGGTGTTATGCATTAGATTTAAACTGTTCTGTATTTAATTTAATTGATGCATAACTTGGTGAAATAAAAGGGACATACAATTGGATCCTCATTTGACTGAGGTGTTTTAGGAAGACCCACAAAAGTAAAAACAAAATAGAGTATTAGCTTTAATATTCCTAAGTGGAATGGCTATAGAAAAACGGGTGGAGGTACACATTATTGTTAGTAAATATATATTTCCTTATTTAGTCTTAGTCAACACTGACCCTACTGAAAGACTATTCAAAAGCGGGTACATGCCTGAGTGGAGCTACACGAAAATTGTGATTCGGTTTCCACATAACTCGGCAGATATTACAAGATCAACAGTTCTTGGCCACCTCTCGTCTTATATTCGCCAGTAAAAATGGGCCAATATCCCGTTGGAGGTTTCGCTAACACCCAATTGTTCAGTCATTGGCGAATCATGGGCCAGGCTCACAACTGCTTTTCTGTATTCTTCCTGTACCACTATCTGGCAGATCACTCTACATTCATCTTACACAGTCGCATCTGGCAGTCGCCATTTTCTCATCAATACTTAGTCTTTCATGAAATAGCAAACATTAACTTTCTCTGCTTCCTCTACTGAGAATGACTTAGAACAAGGTAGTACGAGCTCTTCCTTCTGCACACTGATAAGTTGTCCCTAGTGAGAAGGTCATTACTGACATATCTTTTTGTTGGCTTAATAACAGGACCATCACTCATTGACCTTTGGTCCTGGATTGTTTCAAGATGGGATGATTTGTCCTCATCTGTATCTTGACAGGATTTGTGTTCCTTGTCTATGAAATAACGAGACATATCGCCATCGCTATGCAACAAGTGATCGTTGACCTCAGCCAAGAACATTGTCTTTTGATTCAACAATACTTGTGTCTATGGTACCATCTTGCAATAACGTCTCCTCACTCTTCCAGAGGCTTTTTCATGGCTAAAGTTACAGCACATGCAGTATAAACCCCTGTATTTGTTTAATTCATTCTCTTAATAACTAGGCTCCTCGAAGCAAAGTCTGATTTTAAATTTATGTGATGGAGTGGAATACTATGACCACTGTAACCACAGGTAGATTGATGGTTTATTGTCGCAGCTTAACATGATTATCTCCTCGTGGTAAGCCAATACTGTGAGGTCATTCGGTTCTTATCAGTGTGCGGCGCCTACGAGGATAACATATCTTCTTGATATTCTGATGATAAAAGTGACGAAAGTGACATTACAGGCATCGATTCATAGAACATAATACATTAAAAACAAATAAATTAAAAAAAAAACATTTAATTTGAAATAAAAGATATTTAGAAAAATACATGCCGAACTTTTGTACTCTAGCTGTTTACTTACATTTAGACAATATTCACCAGGGAATTTATAAATAGGTTTCTCTCAAAAACATATTGCATAAGAAATATGAATGATAAATACTAGTAACTCTGGTTATTTGTACATGAACTATTATCTTCACATGTTCTTCCCTTTAATGCATTTTTTACATAGAATGTATTACCTATGACTTGTTAGTAATCGTTGAATATAGAACAGCGAGATGTGGAATTCATGTTAGTGACACTAAGTTATTATATCCTTCATTTAATTTAGTCGTAATCTACAAAGTTTAACTTAAGGGGCTCGCCCCATAACGTGTCATTTTACACATTTCCAAGAGAAATACAATTCAATTTAGGTTAGATCATTTTCATAATATATATCTACGAATTTAAGTGAACCACTAACATTAACCATAACAAAATAATAGGAGTCCCCAACAGTAAATGATCCCTATAATGCCTTAGAGTACGTTAGGGAACCCACTCATTATCTATATCTACGATTCGTATTATAAGACAACAACATTAACCATAGAGAATGATGCGAGTCCCCTAAAGTAAGTGATTCCTATAATGCCTTGGTGTACTTTAGGGGATCTACTATCATATGTAACTGGTTCATATCATAAGGCAACAACATTCGTTATTGAAAATAATGTGAGTCCTTTAGATTACATACTAAATATTGTGAGACAACAAAACTAAGTCTCATAGAACAAAAATTGTACTTTATATGGTGAGTGCCCGGTTTTTGTTGGAGGATATGTAGAGACCTCTAAAGTAAATGAAGGCCTGACACACTTATTCACTTAAGCAGAAAATTGTGCACATTGTACAACATAAATCGTTGCTCCGTATTCAACAATTGACGACACACCACCCTGTACGACAATATACATGTATCTCAGAGGTGGATCCAGACCTTTCCATAATGGGGGCCGTTTTAGTTCAGACACCATTTTTTTAGAAATATCAAAAGAAACCGACACGTAATTCAAAGCGAAAATTACAAGACATGGTAGCGAGAAAAATGACAAGGACGACACCGTAAATGTCCTGTTAAATTTAATATGTTCTTACCCGTCTATAACCTAGCACAAAAAGGGGGAATATTCTGGCCAGGTCATGACCAAAAATAAAATAAATATGATGTCATACAACGAAACAAAGGGAAACATAGAATATGCAGACAACTTGGTAATAAATTAAAAAAAAAATATATAAAATGTCACTCGTAAGCATCAGAGCCGAGGAGGTCTTAATCAGAATTTCTGCGTAAATAAATTCGAGGTTTTGCCATTCTGTTATACTTGCTAGCTAATGCAATTGCCAATATTTTTTAACGAATATACCTATAACTTTTATGGTCTATTAAGCATAAAAAAGAGGGATGCGATCGTGCCACCTCTCCTTTATATGAACCAGGAATATATCACCGCTTTGAAATCTGAACGCCTACCTCTTTTTGGTATACATTGATAATATTTACGATCTACATTTGAAAGACAGACAACAATGTTGAGTCAGAATTGAAATTGATTTAAAATTTATTCAAACAGTTTTATACGAAAATGTGTAATGGCACGGTAATGACTGTATGATATTTCACATTTGCTAAGAAGACAGACCCATAATATGTATGCACGATGAACCCACGGGAGTATATCCTAGAACCACGGTATTTATTCTTTCATTTTAGTATATTTTAACAAGAACATTTTTTAATTATTATTCTTAGATAAGTCATGAACGAGGAAAGGACCAGGAAGTTCTTGCGACAAGTGGAACATATTCGCCGTGATTTGTGACACAGCTATTCCATGACGATCAACCAAGTTGTGGTTGCGACAGTAAAACTTTTGAAGTGAAAACCAATGTCCACCATCCCAACCGTTTTGCACACAAAATATGAATATTGTATGATTTTCTTTGTCCCCATAAAAAAAAAGGAAATGACACGAACGACGTCAGGATAGAAGATGTGTAAAGGATAATAACCATGATTGATATTTCCCGCGGTTTTAAACAGGTAAGTTTACCTGACGATTTCGCACAAAATCTTGAGAAGATTGAAAAGTATTACCATTTGCCATCAAGGTACTTAAATCACAATCTAAAAAAGTGAAAATCCTAAAAAAAAGTTATGACCTTTGCATTTCACCTAGAAGTTTTCGTTTTGATGTAATGGACATTATATTATATAATGAATTGAATCTTCAGAAGGGGAACCACATTGCCATTTTGTGTCATTTGTAATGTTTATACGAAATAAATCAGAATTCAATCAGCTGCATTGATGTCGCAGTCTACCATGAAGTATGCTTAGTTTTCTGGACCCTTCCCCATACTATTCCGGATATTTATTAGTATTGTATTTAATCCTAGATTCAAACATGATATATTTATGCTATTGATAATATTTAAATCTAAATTTTTCCATTTCGAAACAGTGGATGGTATAAAGAATGTCGTAGACATTATGAGTTTTCTTTATGGTGTTGTATAGTTTTCATCGTTTCGGAGATTGTGATCACTGATATTTTATAATATAGGAGGTAGACAATTACTCAAATATTGAGGACATAGTGTATTATGCATTTGTAAAATGTTGTCAGCTTGAGATATTCACACCTAGAAGACAAATATTCCCACCTTGTTTCATAGGAAAGAGAATCTGTACTTGCAAATTGTATTCGTCATGGACTATTCTAGCTGATTATATTTAAATCTGTTCTAGTTTTGATATTTCTCGTTCAAAACACCCATCCCAAATCTCGCAAGCATATTCCAATTATGTCCCTATGAAAGTAAGACATATATATGATAGAGTTTGTTTGCAAAGAGTACACTTTAGTTTTCTGAGAACATTAACCTGCTTAAAAGTATAGCTGCTATACATAATGGTAAAATAGTAGAAACAGGTGCAAAGAAGTTACCTCCTATGCATATGCACATGACATCTAATGTGATTTTTGATTGTGTTAGATTAGGCTTATCAAACACACACACATTTGTCTAAAATAATTGTCATCAAACATCATATAAATTTATCATACGTTAGTTTAATTTTGGGTATCACGGATATCATAGTAAAAGTGGCATCGTAAACAGTAGTTGATTTGCACAATGCTCTGGTTATCCTACTTACTGTAATAATAGTTATGACAAAGAGGAACATTTGGCTGTTCACAAGTCATGTATCTCATCATTGTATATTCTGTTTAACAAGGAACATGTCTTCATGATGACCTTTCTCGTTTATATTGAATACAGAAGCTTCACAAGAATCCATATAGATGAAATAATACTATATGTGCTTATTCTTTTTGACGAAAGTAATTGCCTATAAATATGGCTAACATTCTCACTGCTGCAAAAAGGGAATACACTCATATTGTAACATGGTCTATTCACGTAGTAATTTCATTCAAATGTGGATACTGAAATACTGGATCTTCTGGATAATTGTACTTATCGTTCTATATCAGAAATTTCGTCTGTCCAGCATGTGACATTTGTACACTTTACTGACCATTCAGCGTGGGAATGTATCAAGACGTTTGAAAATATCATTAAGAACGCGGTTATCTTCAAAATGGTAAGACATGTTACAAATTAATACTAACACATACAGTGCATATGAAAATATTGCGTTACTTTAAGTTGTTTTATTAAAATGTATTTATATTATTCACGGCCACCAATCTCTCTAACTCATATTTAAATGATATGCTAACGGTAAAGTTAGCGGGATTTCCGGATATGCATTGGCCTGATTTTTTCACATCAACAAGGAGGTAAGCAACACATTATTATCTTGTATTCAAACACTTTTCATAAAAAGGGCCAGGTGATTCGACGCAATTTAAAAATTCCTAATGACAGAGTAAGCCGCTTCGTTGACTCATGTGCCGTAAAGACGCTAGAATATTTCTCCTGCGTGTAACTGATTGCAAGTCTACAAGCAATTGTGGTGTATGTCAAGTATCTTTTTATGTTCCAAAATCATTATAAAAGACTTGGCCACAGCGTAATTTGTAGCATTGACTATTGATTGTTGTATGGCAATCGAAAATGCAAATGATATAAATTATCGGTATCAGAAATGAGCTAACGGTATCAGATATGAGTTAGATAGTATTCATAATCGATGAGAATTCCAATGGATGTTTTGTTCGTACTAACTTTTGTATGTTTATTGCTCTAGTAAGTTAGTATTAGCACATGCAGATTTACTTTAGAAAAACAATTTGAAATCAATTGTGTGTTCGAGTTTGACAACTATTGTCAGTTCTATCCATTACATAAGTATGATCACATTATTGACTTGGACCATATATTTATCGAATCTTCGTTGCTTTGTCTACTGTCAAACTTAGGTCTTCCAACCAAAATATGCTTCTTTAGCATGTTTGCGTTTGAAATACTATATTGCTGTCCAACAAATAATGAATATTAAGTTCCTTCAACTGATTCTTAATCAATATATTTTTAAAAAAAAATTATTTTCATTTACGACTTATATTTACATTTCAAACTTTCGTTTTATTTCAAGTGTGATACACGAACATCGTTATTGATTTGATTCACCACGCATTTCAAGTTTTACCATGCAACGCTTGCACGTGTGCAATACACAATGGGAAAGTACTGTAGGCACACAAGTCATTGAGATTCTCATATTATGAATACTATATAACTCATATCTGATATCGCTAACCCATTTCTGATCCCGATAATTCATATCATTTGAATTTTCGATTGACATACAACAATCAATAGTCAATGCTACAAATTACACTCTGGCCAAGTCTTTCATAATCATTTTGGAATATAAATAAATACTTGACATACACCATACTTGATTGTAGATTGTGCTTCAGTCGATCAGTTACACGATCGAACTCTTTTGATTTACAAAACACGCAGGAGAAAGATGCTAGCGTCAATACGGCACATGCGTCATCGACACGGGTTACTCTGGCATTAAGAATTAATAAATTGCCTCGAATTGCCTCGCCCTTTTTGTAAGCAGTGTTTGAATACAAGATAATAATGTGCAACTTACCTCCTTGTAGACGTGAAAATATCCCGCTAATGTATATCCTGAAATCCCGATAACTTTACCGTTAGCAGATAATTTTAATATGAGCTTGAGAGATTGGTGGGCGTCCCATTTGAATAAATGTAACTATTTAGAAAAAACGGTGTTCCAAATCAGGTTCAATGAATGAATGCTCCCAATCTTCACCTATTACAGTCTTAAGCAATACACATAGCAAAATATTGGGTAATTTGGAGTTGTTTCAATAAAATGTATTCATATTCCTGTTCTGAAAATATACACAACGCATTCTAAGTCATGTAGCTAGTTACAAATATGGTGTTTGAAAGCGGGTTCAATTAATAAATTCTCTCAAACTCTACTTATCACACAGTACTTGTATGTTTGATTATAATGATAACAGTTATATAATTTTGTTTTGGAATTTGAATATGTTGCGTAAATTGTACTTAAACTAGAACAAGTATACATGTACATTGCAAGTCACAACAGAGAATAAAAAGAAGAATACTTACAACCAATAGAGGTTCTTCAAGTTGTTGAACGTGCCTGGTTTGATTGATGTGATTTTATTGGAATTCAAAAATCTGTCAAATAAAAAAGTATACATCAATACTATAAACTTTGATAATCTGTGTAGTTGTATTTCAACATAACATATTGAATAAAGTATAATACATTTTCAGTAAGTCATCATCCATTCATGATTTGATTGATAACATGAATAACTAATGGTCTAGTAACAGAAAGATACAACCAACAATCAATTAGGTTTCTATTCTTTGATATAACAGCACAATTTACTTAATACCATTATACAATTACATATATCAAATTAATAAATGATTACTGGTCTCTTTGTCAATGTCCATTTTTAAATTCCTTTAGAATACATATTATTGTCCTTTCCGGTATATTAGTCCGATCCTTTTCCATGAAAATTAATTCTTGTTGAATTAAAATATCTTTTAGTTCTAATCCTGAAAGTTTCCAAATATTGGCCGATGACATTGTTAATAGTTCAATGGTCAAGTAACGTGACTTTACTAAGTAGGGATTGAAGATACCAAAGGGGCAATCCGAATCCGTATATCGAAGAACAGAAAACACATTGGCCAAAAGAAAAAATACAAAAGGATAAACAACGATCTACAAAACATACATATACAACTAAAGTTCGAGTAACACGAATCCCACTAATGACGGGTGAATTCAGGTGCTCTAGTGGCAAATTGTATTCGTCATGGAATATTCTAGCTGATTATATTTAAATCTGTTCTAGTTTTGATATTTCTCGTTCAAAACACCCATCCCAAATCTCGCAAGCATATTCCAATTATGTCCCTATGAAAGTAAGACATATATTTGATAGAGTTTGTTTGCAAAGAGTACACTTTAGTTTTCTGAGAACATTAACCTGCTTAAAAGTATAGCTGCTATACATAATGGTAAAATAGTAGAAACAGGTGCAAAGAAGTTACCTCCTATGCATATGCACATGAAATCTAATATGATTTTTTATTGTGTTAGATTAGGCCTATCAAACACACACACATTTGTCTAAAATAATTGTCATCAAACATCATATAAATTTATCATACCGTTAGTTTAATTTTGGGTATCACGGATATCATAGTAAAAGTGGCATCGTAAACAGTAGTTGATTTGCACAATGCTCTGGTTATCCTACTTACTGTAGTAATAGTTATGACAAAGAGGAACATTTGGCTGTTCACAAGTCATGTATCTCATCATTGTATATTCTGTTTAACAAGGAACATGTCTTCATGATGACCTTTCTCGTTTATATTGAATACAGAAGCTTCACAAGAATCCATATAGATGAAATAATACTATATGTGCTTATTCTTTTTGACGAAAGTAATTGCTTATAAATATGGCTAACATTCTCACTGCTGCACAAAAGGAATACACGCATATTGTAACAAGGTCTATTCACGTAGTAATTTCAATCAAATGTGGAAACTGAAATACTGGATCTTCTGGATAATTGTACCTATCGTTCTATATCAGAAATTTTGTCTGTCCAGCATGTGACATTTGTACACTTTACTGACTATTCAGCGTGGGAATGTATCAAGACGTTTCAAAATATCATTAAGAACGCGGTTATCTTCAAAATGGTAAGACATGTTACAAATTAATACTAACACATACAGTGCATATGAAAATATTGCGTTACTTTGAGTTGTTTTATTAAAATGTATTTATATTATTCACGGCCACCAATCTCTCTAACTCATATTTAAATGATATGCTAACGGTAAAGTTATCGGGATTTCCAAATATGCATTGGCCGGATTTTTTCACGTCAAAAAGGAGGTAAGCAACACATTATTATCTTGTATTCAAACACTTTTCACAAAATGGCCAGGTGATTCGACGCAATTTAAAAATTCCTAATGACAGAGTAAGCCGCTTCGTTGACTCATGTGCTGTAATGACGCTAGAATATTTCTCCTGCGTGTAACTGATTGCAAGTCTACAAGCAATTGTGGTGTATGTCAAGTATCTTTTTATGTTCCAAAATCATTATAAAAGACTTGGCCACAGCGTAATTTGTAGCATTGACTATTGATTGTTTTATGGCGATCGAAAATGCAAATGATATAAATTATCGGGATCAGAAATGAGCTAACGGTATCAGATATGAGTTAGATAGTATTCATAATCGATGAGAATTCCAATGGATGATTTGTTCGTACTAACTTTTGTATGTTTATTGCTCTAGTAAGTTAGTATTAGCACATGCAGATTTACTTTAGAAAAATAATTTGAAATCAATTGTGTGTTCGAGTTTGACAACTATTGTCAGTTCTATCCATTACATAAGTATGATCACATTATTGACTTGGACCATATATTTATCGAATCTTCGTTGCTATGTCTACTGTCAAACTTAGGTCTTCCAACCAAAATATGCTTCTTTAACATGTTTGCGTTTGAAATACTATATTGCTGTCCAACAAATAATGAATATTAAGTTCCTTCAACTGATTCTTAATCAATATATTTAAAAAAAAAAATATTTTCATTTACGACTTATATTTACATTTCAAACTTTCGTTTTATTTCAAGTGTGATACACGAACATCGTTATTGATTTGCTTCACCACGCATTTCAAGTTTTACCATGCAACGCATGCACGTGTGCAATACACAATGGGAAAGTACTGTAGGCACACAAGTCATTGAGATTCTCATATTATGAATACTATCTAACTCATATCTGATATCGCTAACCCATTTCTGATCCCGATAATTCATATCATTTGAATTTTCGATTGACATACAACAATCAATAGTCAATGCTACAAATTACACTCTGGCCAAGTCTTTCATAATCATTTTGGAATATAAATAAATACTTGACATACACCATACTTGATTTTAGATTGTGCTTCAGTCGATCAGTTACACGATCGAACTCTTTTGATTTACAAAACACGCAGGAGAAAGATGCTAGCGTCAATACGGCACATGAGTCATCGACACGGGTTACTCTGGCATTAAGAATTATTAAATTGCCTCGAATTGACTGGCCCTTTTTGTAAACAGTGTTTGCATACAAGATAATAATGTGCAACTTACCTCCTTGTAGACGTGAAAATATCCCGCTAATGTATACCCTGAAATCCCGATAACTTTACCGTTAGCAGATAATTTTAATATGAGCTTGAGAGATTGATGGCCGTCCCATTTGAATAAATGTAACTATTTAGAAAGACGGTGTTCCAAATCAGGTTCAATGAATGAATGCTCCCAATCTTCACCTATTACAGTCTTTAGCAATACACATAGCAAAATATTGGGTAATTTGGAGTTGCTTCAATAAAATGTATTCATATTCCTGTTCAGAAAATATACACAACGCATTCTAAGTCATGTAGCTAGTTACAAATATGGTGTTTGAAAGCGGGTTCAATTAATAAATTCTCTCAAACTCTACTTATCACACTGTACTTGTATGTTTGATTATAATGATAACAGTTATATAATTTTGTTTTGGAATTTGAATATGTTGCGTAAGTTGTACTTAAACTAGAACAAGTATACATGTACATTGCAAGTTACAACAGATAATAAAAAGAAGAATACTTACAACCGATAGATGTTCTTCAAGTTGTTGAACGTGCCTGGTTTGATTGATGTGATTTTATTGGAATTCAAATATCTGTCAAATAAAAAAGTATACATCAATACTATAAACTTTGACAATCTGTGTAGTTGTATTTCAACATAACATATTGAATAAAGTATAATACATTTTCAGTAGGTCATCATCCATTCATGATTTGATTGATAACATGAATAACTAATGTTCTAGTAACAGAAAGATACAACCAACAATCAATTAGGTTTCTATTCTTTGATATAACAGCACAATTTACTTAATACTATTATACAATTACATATATCAAATTAATAAATGATTACTGGTCTCTTTGTCAATGTCCATTTTTAAATTCCTTTAGAATACATATTATTGTCCTTTCCGGTATATTAGTCCGATCCTTTTCCATGAAAATTAATTCTTGTTGAATTAAAATATCTTTTAGTTCTAATCCTGAAAGTTTCCAAATATTGGCCGATGAAATTGTTAATAGTTCAATGGTCAAGTCACGTGACTTTACTAAGAAGAGATTGAAGATACCAAAGGGGCAATCCGAATCCGTATATCGAAGAATAGAAAACACAATGGCCAAAAGAAAAAAATACAAAAGGATAAACAACGATCTACAAAACATACATATACAACTAAAGTATGAGTAACACGAATCCCACTAATGACGGGTGAATTCAGGTGCTCTAGTGGCAACTGTCATGTTAATCTAGTTACAAACCCGATAATAAGTCGTGAATGCGGAAAGGACCAGGAAGTGTTTACGACAAGTGGAACATATCGGTGGTCATGTTTACACGGATATTCCAAAGCGGTCAAACAAGTCATGGTGGCAACCGTAACATTTTCGAAGTGATGACTTTACCAAACTTTACCAAAAGGAACTCTTATTTCAGTAGCTTCCTTGTTAGCAGCATCCTCTATCAAGGACATCATGATAGGAGTCACAAGCTCTGGAATATCGTATCATCTTAGAGATATATACTCCATAAATATATATGCTGCTGGAATGTTGCTACATATAAATGGAAAGTTCACCATTGGAAAATTGAAATCATCTCTTTGTCGTAAAGTTTCGTTCTTAACCGCCCCTCACTGTCTATTTTGAGGTGTAGGTCAAGAGATGAAGCAGATTTATCTGTATCTGTGGTATCCTTTATTTCAAGCTCAATGTGATAGGTACGATCAACAGAATTATTCAGTGAATTGACATCATCATTATAGCGGAACGTAAAATTAAAGGATCGGTCTTGCTTCTTTTCGTTTTACTAAGTAAAAGATATATAAAAACAATGCAATAGATTCCAGCAATAACATACATCCAAAATTTAAGACTGACAGCTGTCGAAGTTTCTGCGTCATATTTACTATTATATGAAATTATCTAGAAATTTCAAAATAATGAGTAGAAATATCTAGAACATATCAAAATTAGAGGTCAAAATTAAAAACTTGACGTATTTTTGATAACCTATTTGCACTGATGATGTACTGTTCTCAACAGCAAAAAATATGCTAATGAACAAAGTAATATCTCATATTTATTATAAACAGATTAATACATGGGCATTTCCATATTGGCCTGGTTATCATCCCGAGACTCTTTATTACATACTTCCGACATTTAGAAAAGAAACACCCATATTGGCCCGGGGGGCCAGGACCAATATGTGCCTCAGTATGGAAATGATATTGTAGTAATCCAATAACCGGTTATTTTCTCTGGGTGTGAACATATGGAGAGTTACTTCCGGTCATATTGGTCATACAAAAATGCATTAATTTGAACTAAGTATGTAATGAATATACATAACATCTCCTCTCTTGAAGAAAAAGCTTGGATGCAAACTTTTTACAATAAATCTCTATTTCAATTCATCACAATATTATCCAACTCTAGACAAAACATTAGCTATAAAATTATCTTTACATTTAATATGTTTTATTATCAGGATGTGTTCTTGCAACATTAATCCTCATTTCGTTAATCTGTGATTTTTATTTTGCACATTGTGAATAAATGTGACGGTATTGTGATCAGTAAACACCACGAATGGATGAAATGTACATCACAATGCTTTTTTTTTCAATTTTGGATTATTTTTTCTGATTGTTGTCATACTTTTAAGAAATAATAGCAATTCGGCAAAACTATGTCATCTTTACCTTCTTGTAGCAAAGCTGCACCAACACCTAGATCACTTGTATACACTGTTAACATATATCCTTTCGAGAAGCCTTGTGTTGTCACCTGACATGTTTGTCTTTTCTTTCTTGTAGTAGGTGTATTCACAATATAATTTAAATCATTCAGTCTGGATTCAATTACATATGGACAACAATATATAGCATGTAATGGATGACAACGAACAAACAATAACACAATAACTGTATCGCTTGATTTAAATTCTCTTAGCATGGCATCCTTAGCATACCACTGTTTCATTTTAGCTTGGTTTTGTTTCAAATTGTCTTGATCTATTTCACATACTCTTGTAAGCTCATACTTAAAACACTCCACATAATCTATAATACTAATAAGAGTATTTTCACAAAGCCATTTTTCTTTCAAAAAGTACCTCCCAGAGCGTGTAAAAAAAACCAGTTCAAAATGATTTAAATGTAGAGATTCGTGAAAGTCTACCCTTGCAGCAAACAGTAGCCTGTGAACCCACATCATCCCAATCGTTTTGACTGTCTAAACAAAATGTTTTCATCATTTTTTTTTATGGTCTGGTGAAATCTTTCCAGAGCTCCTTGAAACTCAGGGTGATATGCATTAGATTGAAACTGTTTTATGTTTAGGTTAATTGATGCATAACTTGCTGAAATAAAATAAAATTGGATCTCTGATTTGACTGAGTTGTTTTAGGAAGACCCACAAAAGTATAAATAAAATAGGTAGAATCTTAATTATAGTTTTAGCTTTAATATTCCTCAGTAGATTGGCTGCAGGTGGATGCACACATTATAGTTAGCAAACAAATGCTTCCTTATTTAGTCTTAGGAAGGGCCCTACACAGTCAACAATAACCCTACAGAAAGGCTCTTAAGAAACGGGTACTGGTCGGAGTGGAGCTACACGAATGTTTTGATTCGGTCTACCCATAACTACGTCTCGTCTTATATTTGGCGGGTAGAAATGGGCCAATATCATGTTGGAGATTTTCTTAGCACCCAGGTGTTCATTCATTTTGGAATCATGTGCCAATCTCATGATTTCTTTCCGGTATTCTTCCGGTACCACTATCTGGCAGGTCACTTTCCATTCATCTTACACAATGGAATCTGATGGTCGCCATTTTCTCATCAATACTTAATCTGTCATGAAATAGTAAGCATGAACCTTCTCTGCCTGCTCTATTTTAGAGTGTGAGCTCTTACTTCTGCGCACTAATAAGTCTTTCCCTAGTCAGAAGGTCACTACTGACATATCTTATTTTTATTGTTTAGCGGAACATGAAATTGAAGGATCGGGTTAGCTTCTTTTCGTATTACTAAGTAAAGATATCTAAATACAATGCAATGGATTCCAGCAATAACATATCTCCTAAATTATAGACTGACAGCTGTCGAAGTTGCTGCGTCTTATTTACTATTTCATGAACATATCTAGAACTTTCCAAAACATGCGTAGAAATATCTAGAACATATCAAAATGCAAAGTAAAAAGTAAAAACTTGTAAACAAATTGACGTATTCTTAATAAACTATTTGCACTGATGATGTAATGTTCGTAACAACAAACAATATTACAATGAACAAAGTAATATCTCATATTCATTATATATACATAGCATCTCCTCACTTGAAAAAATGGCTTGGATACAAAATGTTTACAATAAATCTCTATTTCAATTCATCACAATATTATCCAACTCTAGACAAAACAATAGCAATAAAATTATCTTTACATTTAATATGTTTTATAATCAGATTGTATCCTTGCAACATTAATTCCCATCTAGTTAATCAGTGATTTTAATTTTGCATTTTGTTAATAAATGTGACGGTGTTGTAATCAGTAAACACCACGAATGGATAAAATGTACATCAAAAAGTTTCAAAGATAACAACAAGGCAAGTCATTCTATTCTGCAATTGTGAATTACTTTTTTCTGGTCGTTTTCAAACTTTAAAGAAAAATAGCAATTCGGCAGATATATGTTATCTTTACCTTCTTGGAGAAAAACTGCACCAACACCTACATCACTAGCATCTACTGTTAACCTATATTCTTTCGAGAAGCCCATATTTGTCTTTTCTTTCTTCTCGTAGGTGTATTCACAATATAATTTAAATCATTCAGTCTGGATTCAATTGCATATGGCCAACAATATTTAGTTTGTACTGGATGGCAATGAATAAGCAATAACACAATAACTTTCTCGCCTGGCTAGAAACACGGGTGGAGGCACATATTATAGTTAGTAAATATAGATTTCCTTATTTAGCTTCAGGAAGTGGCTCCACACAGTCAACGATAACCATACTGAAAGACTCTTCAAAAGATGGTACGGACCGGAGTGGAGCAACACGAATGCTTTGAATCGGTTTCACTATAACACCGCAGATGTTACAAGATCAACAGTTCTCGGCTACGTCTAGTCTTATATTCGGCAAGTAGAAATGGGCCAATATCCCGTTGGAGGTATTGCCAACACCCAAGTCTTCAGTCATTGACGAATCATGGGTCAGGCTCACAACTGCTTTCCTGTATTCTTCCTGTACCACTATCTGACACTTTATATTCATCTTACACAGTCGCATCTGGCGTCGCCATTTTCTCATTAATGCTTAATCTTTCATGAAATAGCAAAAAATTGCATTCTCTGCTTCCTCTACTGAGAATGACTTAGAACATGGAAGTACAAGCTCTTCCTTCGGCCCACTGATAAGTTGTTCCCTATTGAGAAGGTCATTACTGACATAACTTATTGTTGGCTTAAAAACAAGACCATCACTGATTGACCTTTTGTCTTGGACTGTTTCAAGATGGGATGTTTAGTTCTCAGACAGGATTTGTGTTCCTTGTCTATGACATAGCGAGACATATCGCCATCGCTATGCAAATAGTGATCATTGACATCAGCCAAAAAATGTGTCTTTTAATTCAACATCACTTGTTTCTATGGTACCATCCTGCAATAAAGTCTCCTCTTCTTCCAGAGGTTTTTTTACGGCTAAAGTTACAGCAAATGCAGGAAAAATCCCTGTATTTCTTTAATTCCTTCTCTTCATAACTAGGCTCCTCGGAGATTATTTGGTCCATTACAACTTTGTCACTGGCAAAATCGATACCAAATAAAAAAGAAATATCCTCAACTACAACCTGTTCCGAAACAAAGTCTGATTTTAAAATAATGTGATGGAATAGAACACTATAAAAACCTGGGTCTACCACCTAAAACAACACATTTGCACCGATAAAGGGCAGCTGTTTTATAACATTAAAGGGGAAAGGCAAAGGTTTTGAGTATTTGATTGTATATTTGATTGTATTGTTTTACTCGATAAAGATACATCAATAATGCCGAAAAGCAAATTGTTGACGCCAAGTGTGTCGCCGTTTATCTGTAATCATAGGTAAATTTATGGTTTATTGTCGCAATGTAACATGATTATCTCCTATTGGTAAGCCAAGATTATGAGGTCATTCGGTTCTTATCAATAGTTTGCGCCTACGAGAATAGCGTAGCTTCTCGATATTCTGATGATAAAAGTGACGAAAGTGACATCACATGTATCAATTCAATATAGAACATAATACATTAAAACCATAAAATCTAAAAAAAACACAAATATTTAATTTGAAATAAAAAATATTTTAAAAAAAATGCATGCCGAATTTTTGTACTGTAGCTGTTTGTTTACATTTAGACAATATGCACCAGGAAATTTATCAATATTAGAAATATGAATGATAAATACTAGTAACTCTGGTTATTTGTACATGAACTATTATTTTCACATTTTCTTCGCTTTAATGCATTTTGACATAAAATGTATTACCGGTACTTATGACTTGTTACTCAATTAGTAATCGTTGAAAAGGGAACAACTAGATGTGAAATTCATGTCCGTGACACTAAGTTATTATAACCTCCATTTACTTTAGTAGTAATTTACAAAGCATCATGTTACACCTTTCCGAGAGAAACACAATTCAATTAAGGTTAGATCATTTTCATAATATATATCTACGGTTTTAAGGGACCAATTACCATAAACCATAAAAAAATAATAAGAGTCCCCAAAAGTAAATGATCCCTATAATGTCTTAGTGTACGTTAGGGAACTCACTACCTATATCTACTATTCGTATCATAAGACAACAACATTAACCATATGATGCGAGTCCCCTAATGTAAATGATTCATATAATGCCTTGGTGTACTTTAGGGGACCCACTACTAACTATATCTGGTTCATATCATAAGGCAACAACATTCGTAATAGACAATAATGTGAGTCCCCTAGAGTACATAATACATATTGTGAGACAACAAAACTAAGTCTCATAGAACAAAAATGGTACTTTATATGGTGAGTGCCCGGGTTTTTTCTTCATGATATGTAGAGCCCCCTAAAGTACATGAAGCCATGACACACTTATTCACTTAAACAGACAATTTTACACAATCTACAACAGAGATTATTGTACCGTATTCAACAAATGACGACAGACCACACTGTACGACAATGTACATGTATCTCAGAGGTGGATCCAGATCTTTCCATAATGGGGGTCGTTTTATTTCAGAAACTATTTCTTTAAGAAATATCAAAAATACCTACACGTAATTCAATGCCAAAATTACTAGACATGGTAAATAGAAAAATGACAAGGACGAAACTGGAAATGTTCTGTTAAATTTAATATGGTTTTACCCGTCTATAACCTAGTGGAATATTCTGGCCAGGTCATGAACAAAAATAAAATAAATATGATGTCACGCAACGAAACAAAGCGAAATATGGCATATGTAGACGACTTGATAATAAATTAAAAATATATATAATAAATGTCGCTCGAAAACATCAGAGCCAAGAAGATCTTATTCAGAATTTCTGCGTAAATACATTCGGTGTTTTGCCATTGTGTTATCCTTGCTGGCTAAGACAATTGCCATTTTTAACACGAATATACCTATACAGTGTATGGTCTATTTAGTATAAAAACAAGCGAGAAACGTGTGAGACAGCAATATATGTTTGCAGCTAGGGGTGATATAGCCCAATTTCGACATCGAGAGGTACGTTGGGAGGGGCTAATAATGTTTTCAAGGAAAATAATTACTGTTTTCTGACAACAAAAGAGGGATACGATCGTGCCACCTCTCCTTTGTATATTGAGGAGATAGTGTATTATGAATTTTTTAAAATGTTATCAGTTGCGATATTTACGCCTAGAAGACATATATTCCCACCTTGTTTCATAGGAAAGAGAATCTTTACTTGCAAATTGTGTTCGTCATGGATTATTCTAGCTGATTATATTTAAACCTTTTCCAATTTTGATATTTCTCGTTCAAAACACCCATCCAAAACTTCGCAAGCATATTCTAATTTTGTCCCTTTGAAATTAAGATATATATTTTAAAGAGTTTGCTAGCAAATAGTACACTATAGTTTTCTGATAACATTAAACTGTTTGGTTCTTATCAGTCTGCTGCGCCTACGAGGATAGCATATATTCTCTATATTCTGATGATGAAAGTGACCAAAGTGACATCACAGGCATCGATTCAACATAGAAAATAATACATTAACAACATATCAATACAAAAAGACAAAAACAATTATTTGAAATAAAACATATTTAAAAAAAAATACATCCCGAAGAAATATGAATGATAAATACTAGTAACTCTGGTTATTTGTGCATGGACTATTACTTTCACATTTCCTCCCTTTAATTCATTTTTACATGAAATGTATTATTGATGACTTGTTAGCAATCGGTGAATAGAGAACAGCGAGATGTGGAATTCATGTCCGTGACACTAAGTTATGATAACCTTCATTTACCTTGGACGTAATTTGCAAAATTTACTTAAGGGGCTCGCCCTACAAAGTGTAATTTTACACTTTTCCGAGAGAAACAAAAGTCAATGAAAGTTAAATCAGTTTCATAATATATATTTACCAACTACCATTAACCATACAAATAAATAATACGAGTCCCCAAAAGTAATTGATCTCTATAATTCTTTATTGTACGTTAGGGCCCTACTACCTATATCCACGATTCATATCATAAGAAAACAACATTAACCATAGAAAATGATGCGAGTTCCTCAAGGTAAATGATTCTTATAATGCCTTGGTGTACTTCAGGGATTCATCACCATAAATACCTGGTTCACATTATAAGACAACAACATTCATTAAAATAAATAATGTGAGTCCCCTAAAGTACCTTATAAATATCGTGAGACAACAAAACCAAGTTTCATAGAACAAAAATGATACATCATATGGTGAGTGTCTGGTTTTTGTTTTTCAGGATATGTAGAGCCCCCGAAAGTACAAGAAGGCCTGCACATTTTACGCAATCTACAACATAAATCGTTGTATCTCATACAACAATCGACGACAAACCACACTGTACGACAATGTACATGTATCTCAGGTGCGGATTCAGACCTTTCCATCAAGCGGGCCGTTTTATTTCAGAAACCATTTATTTGTTTTAAAATATCAAAAGATACTGAGACGTAATTCAAAGCGAATATTACAAGACATGGTAAAAAGAAAAATGACAAGGACGAAACCGGAAATGTTCTGTTAAATTTAAGATGTTTTTTACCTGTCTATAACCTAGCACATAAAATGGGACCTCTCCCTCTCTGGGGCCGTATATGTGTCTCTTAGGGGATGGCCATTTGATTCTGGGAGGGATCTGGAATTTGCTTTTGAGAAATAAATATTCTGGCCAGGTTATGAGCAAAAATAAAATAAATATCCTGTCACGCAACGAAACAAAACAAAATACAGCATATATAGACGACTTGATAATACATGAAGAAAATATATAAAGCATTTCGCTCGTAACCATCATAGTCAAAGAGGTCTTATTCAACATTTCTGCGTAAATACATTCGGGGTTTTGCCATTGTGTTTTCCTTGCTAGCTAAGGCAATGGTCATGTTTTTACACGAATTTTCCAATACATTTGGATGTCTATTTAGGATAAAAAACAAAGAGCCACGTGTTAGACAGCAAATAGGTTTGCAGTTAGGGGCGGTGTAACCCAATTTCGACATCAAGAGGTGCGTTGGGAGGGGCCAATAATGTTTTCAAAGTAGAGAATGACTGTTTTCTGACAGAAAAAAGGATGCAATTGTTCCACCTCTCCTTTGTACGAACCAACTGTACATCTCCGCTTTGAAATCTGAACGTCTACCTCTTTTTGGTATACATTGATAATATTTACGGTCTACATTTGAAAGAACAGATACAGATATTAAGTCAGAATTGAAAATGATTGGAATTTTGTTCACACGGTTTTATTCCAAAGCGCGTCATGGCGCGGCAATAACAGTTTGATATTTCACATTTGTTAAGAAGACAGACCCAAAATGTATATGGAAGATGAACCCACGAGGGCATATCCTAGAACCACTGTATTTATTGTTTTCATTCTAGTATAGTTTTACTAGCGACATTGCTTATCTAGTATACGTAGATAAGTCATGAACAAGGAAAGGCCCGGTAAGTGTTTGTGAAACAGATATTACATAACGGTCAACCAAGTCATGGTTGCGACCGTAAAACTTTCGACCAATGTCCACCCGCCCAACCGTTTTGCAGACAAGCAAAGAATACGGTACGATTATCTTTGTCCCCATGAAAAAGAGGAAATTACACGAACAACGTCACGACAGGATATGTTTTAAAGGGGAATAACCATGATTGATATTTCCTGTGGTTTTAAAAAGGTATGTTTACCTGACGATATCGGACAAACCTCTTGGGAAAATTGAAAATTATTACGATTTTCTATCAAGTCATTAAAATCACTATCTAAAAAGGTGCAAATCTGAAAAAAAAATTATGAACTTTGCATTACACCTTTACAGTTTGGGAAGCTCTCGTATCACACAATAGCTAATTAGCTTAATGGATTGTAGACTGGTTTTAACACCTAACAGTGATACAAATCCCTTAGTCATAAAGGGCTTATAATTTTCCATAATATCAAACTGACATTTTGAAGACCATAAATTTGCTTTTTCAATTACAATGGGCATGAGAGGGTCTTTTAAAGCATTCCATGATATAGAACCTTGCGGTGTACTCTAATCGTTTCTTTTAAGAAAATTCTGAAAGAATGTGTCCTTTTTCTTACAATAGGAACAAAATTTAGGTGATTCCCCTTTATTTATTTCGGGAGGTCTGTAACTATTTCAAATTTTTTTTCCCAAGAACCTGATTTTGGTTGATCAAAATGGTTATAAGAAGGGGGTCTATTCTGAAGAAAATTCAAATTCGTAACACTTCCAGTTCTTTTATTTTTCAAAAACATTAATGTATGCGTCAGTGGATAATCATCTGCCATATTGCTGGCTTCTACTAAGCTGGAAACGCTATGTATATCTATATATTTCTTAATATCTGAATGAATGCATTGTTTAAGTTTTCAATAAGAATTGCTTTGCCTTAATTTATCAAAATGTGTAGTTACTGTGAGCCACTTTTCAAGCAAAAGTTATTTTTCACGGGCAAAATCAAGCTCAAGTTCTTTCATTTTCAATTGCATTTGCATTTCTTCAATTCTTCTTCTTTCATCCATGTTTTCCTTTTCTCTTTCTTTAAGTCTGAGGGTGTCTTCAATTTATTTTAATTTTATTTTTTCTTGAATTTCAATTTCTCTCATTTTTACAGTTCCAACCCCAAAATTGCTATCCATTTCCAAATCATCTTCACCCACAATCTCCTCATCAACAATACTGTTACAGATTTCAAATTTTAACATGGTAGTTTTAACCTCAAAATTCAATTATTTGTATAGGAGTAACATTTCTGATTTGTTAGTGCCTCAAGCGCCCCCTCTTTGAATCTGACATAAATTATTCTGCTGAAAATAGCATTTTGATTGTTGGTTGTAATAAATATATAATTCAATAAAATATAGACTTCTATATATCATCTATTTTTAATAATTTTCTCTTACAAATATTCATCCTCGCGGAAGAACCCTCAATTACTGTCAAGTGAAGTTTTTTTTTCTAGTGTATTCTAGTAACAGCAAGATACAACCAACAATCCAGTTTCTATTCTTTAATATAACAAAAAATACTTATACTATTATACAATTACAGATATCAAATTAATAAACTGCCTCTTCAAATTCAAATTGCTTTATATTAAATTATCTTGTCCTTTCTGGTATATTAGTTCGATTATTGCCTATGAAAATGAATTATGGCTGAATTGAAATATCCCTCAGTTCTAATCCTGAAAGTTTCAAATATTGGCCGCTGCAATTATTAATAGTTCAATGTTCAAGTTACCCGACTTCACTAAGTAAATATATCCAAGTGCAATGCAATAGATTCCAGATATCATACAAATCCTAAATCCGGGACTGAGAGCTCTCGGAGTTACTGCGCTTTGCATACTATTTCATGAAATTCCATAGAACATTAACACAAATGTAACATTGTTTACATATATAAACAATATGTAGAAATGGATAGAATATATCAAAATTCCAGGTCAAAATTAAAAACTTGAAAACAACTTGACCTATTTTTGATCACCTATTTGCACTAATGATGTAATGTTATAAACAACAACAAAATATACTAATGAAAAAAGTGATAGCATATATCTATCATTAATACAAAACACTAAAAAAAAATAATTAGTGAAATATCGCCTTCTATATTTATTTAAACTTTAATTAAAATAGAGAAAATGACAAAATTAATGAGAAATGAAATAATATATCTGTTGTAATTTGATTTTAAAAAAGTAATTAATAAGTGAAATATCACATTAAATATTTATTTAAACTGTTTAGAATCTGTTCAGAATGCTCAGTCAATGTTCAGAATGTTCAGTAATGTTCAGAATCTGTTGAAGATTATGCCAGAAGGTGGATAAAGAGAGAAGTAGACCAAGATCCCGAATTAGAGTCCTTGTCAGACTGGGTTAGAACAATTAGGTCTCTAGTACAAGGTCGGATTCACAAACTCAAAACATGTGTTAATAGTCGACCTAAGGCTGTATTTAAAGACCAAGAAGCTGTTAAGTGTCTTTCCTCTCTTCATGACAAATATGATATCGTTCCTGCGGACAAGGCTTACAACAATATCGTGTTTGTATGCAAATCATATTACTTCGAATGCCTAATCAAGGAATTAGGCATAAATAGCAACACCTCTAGTAATACCACATACAAACCAACTTCGTTCGACAAAGATGAAATCCTAGCTAACCACAGATCATTCATGACCTCTTTAAACATTCCCTCTGGTAAAGAGTCTAAGGATTTACCCTATTTATATTGGATACCTGAACTCCATAAGACACAATACAAAGAAAGGTACATAGCGGGATCATCAACTTGTTCGACGAAAGAATTGTCTATTCACCTGACAAAGATTCTGTCTGCAGTAAAAGAGGGACAACAGAAATATTGTGAAACTGTTTACTCGCGTAGTGGCATAAATCACATGTGGATTTTGAAAAACTGTAAAGCTTTTTTGGATAACCTGAAATCAAGGTCTTCCTCTCAAGTATCCTCCATCAAAACCTTTGATTTTTCAACTCTATATACCACCCTACCGCATGACAAATTAAAAACCCGCTTAAAAGAAACAATTCATAAAGCTTTTAGTCATAGAAACTATGGCTCAAAATGTGCTGTGTTAGGCTACAATTCCACATATTTTTCAAACAAAATTCAAAAAGGTAAAACATGCTACTCCGAGGAACAAGTGATCAGTATGCTGGAGTTCCTCATCGATAACATATGTGTCCCCTTTGGAGGGACACTGTTTCAGCAGGTCGTCGGCATACCAATGGGTACGAATTGTGCCCCTTTTCTAGCCGATTTATTTTTATACTCAAATGAGTCGGAGTTTCTTCAAAAGCTTGTAAAAGATAAGAAGATTCATGAGGCTAGAGCCTTTAATTTCACATACAGGTATATTGATGACGTTTTATCTATTAATAATTCTAGATTTGTAGAATTTCTTCCATTGATATATCCTCCAGAGCTGGAAGTTAAAGAGACCACCGATACAGCTTCGTCCGCATCATTTTTGGACTTATACCTCGAATTTGACGACAGTGGTCAACTCAGTACTAAAATTTATGATAAGCGGGACGACTTCAATTTTAAAATCATAAATGTTCCAAACATGTGCAGCAATATACCAGCTTCTCCTGCATATGGTGTTTACATCCCGCAATTGATTCGCTATGCAAGGGCCAGTAGCAATTATTCTGATTTCCTTAAACGCCATCTTCATCTGAGAAACAGGCTACTGGACCAGGGCTATAAAAAGATTCGCCTTATTCGATCTCTTAGAAAGTTTCATATAGTGAAAATGTATAAAGATAAAGAAGTCAGAAATGTCAAGGATATTTTTTTTGTCAATGTGTGACGTAAAAATATTTTTGACATTTACGTCACCGAATATGGTACTGCTTTGACAACTATTTTACCTATTTTGTTCCTGTATTTAAATACTGTTACAGTGACAGCCGGAACCTTTGAACCGTAATGAGAGCGGGGGGTTTGGCGCCTTAAAATCTGATTCAACCCACCGTTTCTTTAGAAATGCCGGTACCAAGTCAGGGTCATTACGGTTTTCCCAGTTTTCCGGTTGTTGACTGATTTTGTCTGTTTATATAATTATGAGTTTTGACTTTCCCTTTGTAAGATTGTTCGGAGTTCGGTAATTTTGTTATTACCCTTATTCAGTCAATGTTCAGAATGTTTAGTAATGTGCAGACTTTGTTCAGTCAATGTTCATAATGTTCAGAATCCGGTCAGAATTTACTGTAAAGTTAAGAATGTTCAGAATCTGTTTAGTCAATGCTAAGAATGTTCAGCAATGTTCAGACTCTTTTCAGAATGTTCAGTAATGTTCAGACTCTGTTCGGAATATCTAGCACAAACAATGGTCTGTTCAGAATTTCTTGACTTTGCAGTGTATTTCGAAATACGGTGTTTCCAATAAGGTTCAATTAATGCATGCTCCCAATCTTTACCTATTACAGTCTGAAGCAATACACATAGCAACATATTGCGCAACTTGGAGTTTGGAGTTTGTTTTCAATAAAATGTTTTCATATTCCTGTTCAGAATAAATGCACATCCCATTCTAATTAGTGTAGGTATTTAAAAATACGGTGTTTCAAAGCGGGTTCAATTAATGCATACCCTCAATCTTTACCTATTACGCTCTACTTGTATGTTTGATTATAATTATAATAGTTATTTTATTTTTGGAATCTGAATATTTTGTGTAAATTGTTCTTAAGCAACATAAATTATAGACATGTATGTATTATAAGTCATAGAATGTCAAAAACAAATAAAATAAGAATATTGACGACCGATAAAGATTCATAATGTTATTGAATGTGTCTGATTTGATTGATGTGATTTTATATAGGAATGCGAATAACTGTCAAATAAAAAAATATACATCAATACTACAAACTTTGATACTCGATGTAGTTGTATTTCAACGTACCATAATGAACAAAATATGAACATGTTTTAGTAAGTCATCAACCATTCATGATTTGATCGATAACATAACTAACTAATGTACGAAAAGTTGTTTCTTGAATATTCTAGTAACAGAACGATACAACCAACAATCAATTATATTTCTATTCTTTAATATAACAACCACATTTACTACATACTATTATACAATTACACATATCAAATTAATGAATTATTACTGGCCTCTTTGCTAACGTTCAAACTTAAATTCCTTTAGCATAAATGTGCTTGTCCTTTCTGGTATATTAGTGCGATCCTTTTATATGAACATTTATTATTGTTGTATTAAAATATCTTTTAATTCTAATCCTGAAAGTTTCCAAATATTGGCTGATGAAATTGTTAATAGTTCAATTACCTTACTAATAAGAGTTTGAAGATACAAAAGGGGCAATCAGAATCCGCATATCAAAGAACAGACACACAATGGCGAAAAGGAACAAAGAACAAAAGGAAAAAAGAACGATCTACAAAACTTATATATAAAGCTAAAGGTCGAGTAACACGAGTCCCACTAAAGACTGGGGTGATCTCAGGTGCTTCAGAAGGGTCAGTAGATCCTGCTCCACTAGTGGCACCGTCGTGTTAATCTAGTTAAAACCCCGATAATAAGTCGTTCATGAGGTAAGGCCCGAGAAGTACTTTCGATAAGCGGAACAAATAGGTGGTCATTGTTACACAGATATTCCATAGCTGTCAACCAAGTCATGGTGACGACCGTCACATTTTCGAAGTGATGACTCCTTCGTTGCCAAATGAAACCATTGTTTCAATAGCTTCCGTGATAGCAACATCCTCTATCAAGGACACCCTGATAGGAGCCACAAGCTCTGGAATATCCTATCATCTGAGAGATATATACTCCATATGCTGCTGCTGGAAAGGTGCTACGTATAAATCGAAAGTTCACAATGGGAATATTGAAATCATCTCTTGTCGTAAAGTTTCGTTCTTAACCGCCCCTCACTGTCTACTTCGAGGTGTAGGTCAAGATTGGAAGTAGACATATCTGTATCTGTGGTATCCTTTTTTCAGGCTCAATGGGATAGATGCGATGAACAAATTATTTAATGAAAGGACATCATCTGTATAGCGGAACATGAAATTAAAAGATCGGATTAGCTTCTTTTAATTTTACTAAGTAAAGATATCTAAGTAAAATGCAATAGATTCCAGCAATAATATAATTCCAAAATTTTAGACTGACAGCTGTCGAAGTTGCTGCGTCTTATTGACTATTTCATGAAAATATCTAGAACTTTCCAAAAAATGTGTAGAAATATCTAGAACATATCAAAATTCAAAGTCAATAGTAAAAACTTGTAAACAACTTGATGTATTTTTGATAAACTATTTGCACTGATGATGTAATGTTCTTAACAACAAATCATATTATAATGAACAAAATAATATTTCATATTCATTATATATACATAGCATCTCCTCTCTTGAAGAAAAAGCTTGGATACAATCTTTTTACAATAAATCTCTGCTTCAATTCATCACAATATTAACCAACTCTAGACAGAATATTATCTATGAAATTATCTTTACATTTAATATGTTTTAAAATCAGATTGTATTCTTGCAACATTAATCCCCATCTCGTTAATCCGTGATTTTTATTTTGCATGTTCCAATTAAATGTGACGGTATTGTCATCTTACACCACGAATGGATGAAATGTACATCATAATTGTTTCAAAGATAAAAATAAGGCAAGTCATTTTTTTTCAATTGCGGATTATTTTTGTCTGATCATTGTCAATATTTTGAGAAAAAATAGCAATTCGGCAGATCTATGTCATCTTTACCTTCTTGGAACAAAACTGCTCCAACACCTACATCACTAGTATCCACTGTAAGCTTATATTGTTTCGAGAAGCCTTGAAATATTTGTCTTTTCTTTCTGTTCGTATGTGTATTCAAAATATAATTTAAGTCATTCAGTCTGGATTCAATTACATATGGCCAACAATATTTAACTTGTAATGAATGACAATCAATAAGAAATACCACAATAACATTGTTTTCATACCAGTGTTTCATTTTATCTTGGCTTTGTTTCAAATTGTCATGCTCTATTTCAATTGCTCTTGTAAACATATGCCTAAAATACACCACATAATATAATATACTAATAACAGTATTTTCACCAAGCCAAGTAGGTCGTACCCCAACTAAAACCTGTCCCGAAGCAAAGTCTGCTTTTAAATTAATGTGATGGAGTGGAACACTATGAAATCATGGATCTACCCGCTGTTACAACACATTTGCACCAGCCGAAGTATTCTCTGATAAAGGTAAGCTGTTTCTAACATTAAAGGTTAAAGGCAAATGTTTTGAGTAATTTATTGTATTGTTTTACTCGATACAGATACATGAATAATGCCGGAAAAGCAAATTATTGACGCCAAGTGCGTTACTGTTTATCTGTAACCACAGGTATATTGATGGTTTATTGTCGCAGCTTAACATGATTATCTCCTCTTGGTAAGTCAATACTGTGAGGTCATTCGGTTCTTATCAGTGTGCGGCGCCTACGAGGATAACATATCTTCTCGATATTCTGATGATAAAAGTGACGAAAGTGACATTACAGGCATCGATTCATAAAACATAATACATTAAAAACAAATAAATTAAAAAAAAAAGACATTTAATTGGAAATAAAAAATATTTAGAAAAATACATGCCGAACTTTTGTACTCTAGTTGTTTACTTACATTTAGACAATATTCACCAGAAATTTATAAATAGGTTTCTCTCAAAAACATATTGCATAAGAAACATGAATGATAAATACTAGTAACTCTGGTTATTTGTACATCAACTATTATCTTCACATTTTTTTTACCTTTAATGCATTTTTTACATTAAATGTATTACTGATGACTTGTTAGTAATCGTTGAATAGAGAACAGCGAGATGTGGAATTCATGTTTGTGACACTAAGTTATTATAACCTTCATTTACTTTAGTCGTAACCTGCAAAGTTTACCTTAAGGGTCTCGCCCCATAACGTGTCATATCCAAGAGGAACACAATTCAATTAAGGTTAGATCATTTTCATAATATATATCTACGAATTTAAGGAAACCACTACCATTAACCATAACAAAATAATACGAGTCCCCAACAGTAAATGATCCTTATAATGCCTTTGTGCACGTTAGGGAACTCATTATCTATATCTACGATTCGTATCATAAGACAACAACATTAACCATAGAGAATGATGCGAGTCCCCTAAAGTAAATGATTCCTATAATGCCTTGGTGTACTTTAGGGGACCTACTACCATATATAGCTGGTTCATATCATATGGCAACAACATTCGTAATAGAAAATAATGTGACCCCCTTAGATTACATACTAAATATTGTCAGACAACAAAACTAAGTCTCATAGAACAAAAATTGTACTTTATATGGTGAGTGCCCGTTTTTTTTTGGAGGATATGTAGAGACCTCTAAAGTACATGAAGGCCTGACACACTTATTCACTTAAGCAGAAAATTGTACACATTCTACAACATAAATGGTTGCTCCGTATTCAACAATTGACGACAAACCACACTGTACGACAATCTACATGTATCTCAGAGGAAGATCCAAACCTTTCCATAATGGGGGCCGTTTTAGTTCAGACATCATTTTTTTTAGAAATATCAAAAGATACCGACACGTAATTCAAAGCGAAAATTACAAGACATGGTAACACGAAAAATGACAAGGACGAAACCGGAAATGTTCTGTTAAATTTAATATGTTTTTTACCCGTCTATAACCTAGCACAAGGGGGAATATTCTGGCCAGGTCATGACCAAAAATAAAATAAATATAATGTCACACAACGAAACAAAACGAAACATAGAATAGGCAGACAACTTGATAATAAATTAAAAAAAATATATATAAAATGTCACTCGTAAACATCAGAGCCGAGGAGGTCTTATTCAGAATTTCTGCGTAAATAAATTCGAGGTTTTGCCATTGTGTTATACTTGCTAGCTAATGCAATTGCCAATATTTTTACACGAATATACTTATAACTTGTATGGTCTATTTAGCATAAAAAACAAACAAGCAACGAGTTAGACAGCAATATATATTTGCAGCTAGGGGCGATATAGCCCATTTTCGATATCGAGAGGTGCGTCGGGAGGGATAATAATGATTTCAAAGCAAAACATTACTGTTTTTTGGGGAAAAAAGTGGGATGCGATCGTGCCACCTCTCCTTTATATGAACCAGGAGTATATCACCGCTTTGAAATCTGAACGCCTACCTCTTTTTGGTATACATTGATAATATTTACGATCTACATTTGAAAGACAGACAAAAATGTTGAGTCAGAATTGAAATTGATTTAAAATGTATTCAAACGTTTTTATACCAAAATGTGTAATGGCACGGTAATGACTGTATGATATTTCACATTTGCTAAGAAGACAGACCCATAATATGTATGCACGATGAACCCACGGGAGTATATCCTAGAACCACAGTATTTATTCTTTCATTTTAGTATATTTTAACAAGCACATTTTTTAATTAATATTCTTAGATAAGTCATGAACGAGGAAAGGACCGGGAAGTGCTTGCGACACGTTGAAGATATTCGCGGTGATTTGTGACACAGATATTCCATGACGATCAACCAAGTTGTGGTTGCGACCGTAAAACTTTTGAAGTGAAAACCAATGTCCACCACCCCAACCGTTTTGCACACAAAAAAAGAATATGGTATGATTATCTTTGTCCCAATAAAAAAGAGGAAATGACACGAACGACGTCAGGATAGAAAATTTTTAAAGGAGAATAACCACATGATTGATATTTCCCGCGGTAAGTTTATCTGACGATTTCGCACAAAAGTCTTGAGAAGATTGAAAATTATTATCATTTGCTATCAAGGTACTAAAATCACATTCTAAAAAAGTGAAAATCTGAACCAAAGGTTATGACCTTTGCATTTCACCTAGAAGTTTTCGTTTTGGTGTAATGGACATTATATTATATAATGAATTGAATCTTCAGAAGGGGAACCATATTGCCATTTTGAGTCATTTGTAATGTTTATACGAAATAAATCCGAATTCAATGAGCTGCATTGATGTCGTAGTCTAGCACGAAGTATGCTTAGTTTTCTGGACCCTTCCCCATACTATGCCGGAGATTTATTAGTATTGTATTTAATCCTAGATTCAAACATGATATATGTAGGCTATTTATAATATTTAAATCTAACTTTTTCCATTTCGAAACAGTGGATGGCATAAAGAATGTCGTAGACATTATGAGTTTACTTTATGGTGTTGTATAGTTTTCATCGTTTCGGAGATTGTGATCACTGATATTCTAAAATGTAGGAGGTAGACAATTACTCAAATATTGAGGACATAGTGTATTATGCATTTTGTAGAATGTTGTCAGCTTGCGATATTCACGCCTAGAAGACAAATATTCCCACCTTGTTTCATAGGAAAGAGAATCTGTACTTGCAAATTGTATTCGTCATGGAATATTCTAGGTGATTATATTTAAATGTTTTCTAGTTTTGATATTTCTCGTTCAAAGCACCCATCCCAAATCTCGCAAGCATATTCCAATTATGCCCCTATGAAAATAAGACATATTTTTGATAGAATTTGTTTGCAAAGAGTACACTTTAGTTTTCTGAGACCATTAACTTGTTTAAAAGTACAGCTGCAATATATAATGGAAAAATAGTAGAAACAGGTGCAAAGGAGTTACCTCCTATGCACATGCACATGAACTCTTATTTGATTTTTGATTGTGTTAGATTAGGGTTAACAAACACACATATTTGTCTAAAATAATTGTCATCAAATATCATATAAATTGATCATACTGTTAGCTTAATTTTGGGTATCACGAATATCATAGTAAAACTGGCATCGTAAACAGTAGTTGATTTGCACAATGCTCTGGTTATCCTACTTACTGAAATACTAGTTATGACAAAGAGGAACATTTGGCTGTTCACAAGACATGTATCTCATCATTGTATATTCTGTTTAACAAGGAACATGTCTTCAAGATGACCTTTCTCGTTTATATTGAATACAAAAGCTTCACAAGAATCCATATAGATGAAATAATACTATAGGTGCTTATTCTTTTTGACGAAAGTAATTGCTTATAAATATGGGTAACATTCTCACTGCTGCAAAGAGGGAATACACTCATATTGTAACAAACGCTATTCACGTAGTAATTTTAATCAAATGTGGATACTGAAATACTGGATCTTCTGGATAATTGTAACTATCGTTCTATATCAGAAATTTCGTCTGTCCAAGCATGTGACATTTGTACACTTTACTGACCATTCATCGTGGGAATGTATCAAGACGTTTCAACATATCATTAAGAACGCGGTTATCTTCAAAATGGTAAGAAACGTTACAAATTAATACTAACACATATATGAAAATATTGCGTTATTATGAGTTGTTTCAATAAAATGTATTTATATTATTCACGGCCACCAATCTCTCTAACTCATATTCAAATGATATGCTAACGGTAAAGTTATCGTGATTTCCGGATATGCATTGGCCAGATTGTTTCACTTCTACAAGGAGGTAAGTAACACATTATTATCTTGCATTCAAGCACTTTTCACAAAAAGGGCCAGGTAATTCGACGCAATTTAAAAATTCCTAATGACAGAGTAAGCCGCTTCGTTGACTCATGTGCCGTAATGACGCTAAAACATTTCTCCTGCGTGTAACTGAGTGCAAGTCTACAAGCAATTGTGGTGTATGTCAAGTATCTTTTTATGTTCCAAAGTCATTATAAAAGTCTTGGCCACAGCGTAATTTGTAGCATTGACTATTGATTGTTGTATGGCAATCGAAAATGCAAATGATATAAATTATCGGGATCAGAAATGAGCTAGCGGTATCAGATATGAGTTATATAGTATTCATAATCGTTGAGAATTCAAATGAATGTTTTTTTCGTACTAACTTGTGTATGCTTATTGTTCTAGTAAGTTAGTATTAGCACATGTAGATTTACTTTAGAAAAACAATTTGAAATCAATTTAGTGTTCGAGTTTGACAACTGTTGTCAGTTCTATCCGTTACATAAGTATGATCACATTATTGACTTGGACCATAGATTTATCGAATCTTCGTTGCTGTGTCTACTGTCAAAATTACGTCTTCCAACCAAAATGTGGTTCTTTAGCATGTGTGCGTTTGAAATAATATATTGCTGTCTAACAAAATAATGAATATGAAGTTCCTTCAACTGATTCTTTATCAATATAATTTTTAGAAAATTGATTTTCATTTATGACTTATATTTACTTTTCAAACTTTCGTTTTATTTCAAGTGTGATACACGAACATCGTTATTGATTTGTTTCACAACGCATTTCAAGTTTTACCATGCAACGCATGCATGTGTGCAATACACAATGGGAAAGTACTGCAGGCTCACAAGTCATTGAGATTTTCATATTATGAATACTATCTAACTCATATCTGATACCGCAAACCCATTTCTGATCCCGATTATTCATATCATTTGAATTTTCGAATGACATACAACAATCAATAGTCAATGCTACAAATTACACTCTGGCCAAGTCTTTCATGATCATTTTAGAATATAAATAAATACTTGACATACACCATACTTGATTGTAGACTGTTCTTCAGTCAATCAGTTACACGATCGAATTCTTTTGATTAACAAAACACACAGGAGAAAGATGCTATCGTCATTACGGCACATGAGTCATCGACACGGGTTACTCTGGCATTAGGAATTTTTAAATTGCGTCGAATTACCTGGCCCTTTTTGTAAAAAGTGCTTGAATACAAGATAATAATGTGCAACTTACCTCCTTGTATACGTGAAAATATCCCGCTAATGCATATCCTGATATCCCGATAACTTTACCGTTAGCAGATAATTTGAATATGAGCTTGAGGGATTGGTGGCCGTCCCATTTGAATAAATATAGCTATTTAGAAATACGTGTTTCAAATGAGGTTCAATGAATGAATGCTCCCAATCTTCACCTATTACAGTCTTGAGCAATACACATAGCAAAATATTGGGTAATTTGGAGTTGTTTTAATAAAATGTATTCATATTCCTGTTCAGAAAATATACACAACGCATTCTAATTCATGTAGCTATTTACAAATATGTTGTTTGAAAGTGGGTTCAATTACTAAATTCTCTCAAACTTTACTTATCACACTGTACTTGTATGTTTGATTATAATGATACAAGTTATATAATTTTGTTGTGGAATTTGAATATGTTGCGCAAATTATACTTAAACTAGAACAAGTATACATGTACATTGCAAGTTACAACAGAGAATAAAAAGAAGAATACTTACAACCAATAGAGGTTCGTCAAGTTGTTGAACGTGCCTGGTTTGATTGATGTGATTTTATTGGAATTCAAAAATCTGTCAAATAAAAAAATATACATCAATACTATAAACTTTGATAATCTGTGTAGTTGTATTTCAACATAGCATATTGAATAAAGTATAATGCATGTTTAGTAAGTCATCATCCATTCATGATTTGATTGATAACATGAATAACTAATGTTCTAGTAACAGAAAGTTACAACCAACAATCAATTAGGTTTCTATTCTTTGATATAACAGCACAATTTACTTAATACCATTATACAATTACATATATCAAATTAATAAATGATTACTGGTCTCTTTGTCAATGTCCATTTTTAAATTCCTTTAGAATACATATTATTGTCCTTTCCGGTATATTAGTCCGATCCTTTTCTATGAAAATTAATTCTTGTTGAATTAAAATATCTTTTAGTTCTAATCCTGAAAGTTTCCAAATATTGGCCGATGAAATTGTTAATAGTTCAATGGTCAAGTCACGTGACTTTACTAAGAAGAGATTGAAGATACCAAAGGGGCAATCCGAATCCGTGTATCGAAGAATAGAAAACACAATTGGCCAAAAGGAAAAAAATACATATACAACTAAAGTTCGAGTAACACGAATCCCACTAATGACGGGTGAATGCAGGTGCTCTAGTGGCACCCGTCGTTTTAATCTAGTTACAAACCCGATAATAAGTCGTGAATGCGGAAAGGACCAGGAAGTGTTTACGACAAGTGGAACATATCGGTGGTCATGTTTACAGGTATATTCCAAAGCGGTCAAACAAGTCATGGTGGCAACCGTAACATTTTCGAAGTGATGACTTTACCAAACTTTACCAAAAGGAACTCTTATTTCAGTAGCTTCCTTGTTAGCAGCATCCTCTATCAAGGACATCATGATAGGAGCCACAAGCTCTGGAATATCGTATCATCTCAGAGATATATACTCCATATATATATATATATATATATGCTGCTGGAATGTTGCTACATATAAATGGAAAGTTCACAATGGGAAAATTGAAATCATCTCTTTGTCGTAAAGTTTCGTTCTTAACCGCCCCTCACTGTCTATTTTGAGGTGTAGGTCAAGAGATGAAGCAGACTTATCTGTATCTGTGGTATCCTTTATTTCAGGCTCAATGTGATAGGTACGATCAACAGAATTATTCATTGTATGGACATCATCATTATAGCGGAACGTGAAAATAAAGGATCGGTCTTGCTTCTTTTCGTTTTACTAAGTAAAGATATATAAATTCAATGCTATAGATTCCAGCAATTGCATTCATCCAAAATTTAAGACTGACAGCTGTCGAAGTATCTGCGTCATATTTACTATTCTATGAAATTATCTAGAAATTTCCAAACAATGAATAGAAATATCTAGAACATATCAAAATTAGAGGTCAAAATTAAACACCTTGACGTATTTTTGATAACCTATTTGGACTGATGATGTAATGTTCCCAACAACACAAAATATTCTAATGAACAAAGTAATATCTCATATTTATTATAAACAGATTAATACATGGGCATTTCCATATTGGCCTGGTTATCATCCCGAGACTATTTATTACATACTTCCGACATCTAGAATAGAAATACCCATGTTGGCCCGGAGGGCCCGGACCAATATTGGCCTCAGAATGGAAATGATATTGTAGTAATCCAATAACCGGTTATTTTCCCGGGGTGTGAACATATGGACAGTTACTTCCGGTCATATTGGTCATACAAAGATGCATTTATTTGAACTAAGTATGTAATGAATATACATAACATCTCCTCTCTTGAAGAAACAGCTTGGATACAAACTTTTCACAATAAATCTCTATTTCAATTCATCACAATATTATCCAACTCTAGACAAAACATTAGCTATAAAATTATCTTTACATTTAATATGTTTTATTATCAGGATGTGTTCTTGCAACATTAATCCTCATTTCGTTTATCTGTGATTTTTATTTTGCACATTGTGAATAAATGTGACGGTATTGTGATCAGTAAACACCTCGAATGGATGACATGTACATCAAAATGCTTTTTTTTTTCAATTTTGGATTATTTTTTTTTGATTTTTGTCATACTTTAAAGAAATAATAGCAATTCGACAAAACTATGTCATCTTTACCTTCTTGTAGCAAAGCTGCACCAACACCTAGATCACTAGTATACACTGTTAACATATATCCTTTCGAGAAGCCTTGTGTTGTCACCTGACATGTTTGTCTTTTCTTTCTTGTCGTAGGTGTATTCACAATATAATTTAAATCATTCAGTCTGGATTCAATTACATATGGCCAACAATGTATAGCTTGTAATGGATGACAACGAACAAACAATAACACAATAACTTTATCGCCTGATTTGAATTATCTTAGCATGGTATCCTTAGCATACCACTGTTTCATTTTAGCTTGGTTTTCTTTCAAATTGTCTTGATCTATTTCACATAATCTTGTAAGCTCATACTTAAAACACTCCACATAATCTATAATACTAATAACAGTATTTTCACAAAGCCATTTTCTTTCAAAAGAGACCTCCCAGAGCGTGTCCAAAAAAACAGTTCAAAAGGACTTAAATGTAGAGATTCGTGAAAGGCTTCCCTTGCAGCAAACGGTAGCCTGTGAACTCCATCATCCCAATCTTTTTGACTGTCTAAACAAAATGTTTTATTCATTTGTTTTATGGTCTGGTGAAATCTTTCCAGAGCTCCTTGAAACTCAGGGTGATATGCATTAGATTGAAACTGTTTTATGTTTAGTTTAATTGATGCATAACTTGCTGAAATAAATGAGACATAAAATTGGATCTCTGATTTGACTGAGTTATTTTAGGAAGACCCACAAATGTATAAATAAAATAGGTAGAACCTTAATTATAGTGTTAGCTTTAATATTCCTAAGTGGAATGGCTTCAGGTGGATGAACACATTATAGTTAGCAAACAAAGTTTCCTTATTGAGTCTTAGGAAGGGCCCTACACAGTCAACAAAAACCCTAAAGAAAAGCTGTTCAGAAACGGGTACTGGTCGGAGTGGAGCTACACGAATGTTTTGATTCGGTTTTCCCAAAACTTGGCAGATGTTACAAGATATACAGTCCTCGACTACGTCTCGTCTTATATTTGGCGGGTAGAAATGGGCCAATATCATGTTGGAGATTTTCTTAGCACCCAAGTGTTCATTCATTTTCGAATCATTGGCCAAGCACATGATTTCTTTCCGGTTTTCTTCCGGTACCACTATCTAGCAGATCACTTTCCATTCTTCTTACACAATGGAATCTGGTGGTCGCCATTTTCTCATCAATACTTAATCTGTCATGAAATATTAAACATGAACCTTCTCTGTCTGCTCTATTGAGAGTCTGAGCTCTTACTTCTGCGCACTAATAAGTCTTACCCTAGTCAGAAGGTCACTACTGACATATCTTATTTTTATTGCATAGCGGAACATGAAATTAAAGGATCGGGTTAGCTTCTTTTCGTATTACTAAGTAAAGATATATAAATACAATGCAATGGATTCCAGCAATAAAATAAATCCTAAATTTTAGACTGACAGCTGTCGAAGTTGCTGCGTCTTATTTACTATTTCATGAACATATCTAGAACTTTCCAAAAAATGCGTAGAAATATCTAGAACATATCAAATTGCAAAGTCAAAAGTAAAAACTTGTAAACAACTTGACGTATTTTTGATAAACTATTTGCACTGATGATGTAATGTCCGTAACAACAAACAATATTATAAAGAACAAAGTAATATCTCATATTCATTATATATACATAGCATCTCCTCTCTTGAAAAAAGGCGTGGATACAATATTTTTACCCTAAGTCTATATTTCAATTCATCACAATATTATCCAACTCTAGACAAAACAATAGCAATACAATTATCTTTACATTTAATATATTTTATAATCAGATTGCATCCTTGCAACATTAATTCCCATCTCGTTAATCTGTGATTTTTATTTTGCATTTTGCTAATACATGTGACGGTATTGTGATCAGTAAACACCACGAATGGATAAAATGTACATCAAAATGCTTCAAAGATAACAATAAGGCAAGCCATTTTATTCCGCAAGTGTGGATTATTTTTTTCTGATCGTTTTCAAAATTTTAAGAAAAATAGCAATTCGGCAGATCTATGTTATCTTTACCTTCTTGGAGCAAAACTGCACCAACACCTACATCACTAGCATCTACTGTTAACCTATATTCTTTCGAGCAACCCTGTGTTGTCACCTGACATATTTGTCTTTTCTTTCTTCTCGTATGCGTATTCAAAATATAATTTAAATCATTCAGTCTGGATTCAATTACATATGGCCAACACTATTTAAATTGTGCTGGATGGCAATGAATAAGCAATAACACAATAACTTTCTCGCCTGGCTTGAATTATCTTATCATGGTATCCTTATCATACGACTGTTTCATTTTAGCTTGGCTTTGTCTCAAATTGTCATGTTCTATTTCACATGCTCTTGTAAACTTATGCCTAAAATCCTCCACATAATCTAAAATACTAATTACAGTATTTTCATAACGCCATTTTTCTGTCAAAAGGAACCTCCCACAGAGTGTCCACAAACAAGTTCAAAAGGACCAAACCTAGATATTATTGAAATCCTTCCATTACAGCAAACAGTGGCATGAAGATCCCATCATCCAAATCGTGTTGACTGTCTAAACAAAATGTGTTCATCATATGTGTTAATGTCTGAGGAAATCTTTCCAGAGCTACTTGAGACTCACGGTGTTATGCATTAGATTTAAACTGTTTTCTATTAATTTTAATTGATGCATAATTGGCTGAAATAAATGAGACATACAATTGGATCCTCATTTGACTGAGTTGTTTTTGGAAGACCCACAAAAGAAAAAAAACAAAATAGTTAGAGCCTTAATTATAATATTAGCTTTAAATATTCTTAAGTGGAATGGCTATAGAAAAATGGGTGGAGCCACGTATTATAGTTAGTAAATATAGATTTCCTTATTTCGCCTCAGGAAGTGGCTCCACACAGTCAACGATAACCCTACTGAAAGACTCTTCAAAAGAGGGTACGGACCGGAGTGGAGCAACACGAATGCTTTGAATCGGTTTCACTATAACACCGCAGATGTTACAAGATCAACAGTTATCGGCTACGTCTCGTCTTATATTCGGCAAGTAGAAATTGGCCAATATCCCGTTGGAGGTTTTGCCAACACCCAAGTGTTCAGTCATTAACGAATCATGGGTCAGGCTTACAACTGCTTTCCTCTATTCTTCATGTACCACTATCTGACACTTTATATTCATCTTACACAGTCGCATCTGGCGGTCGCCATTTCTCATTAATGTTTAATCTTTCATGAAATAGCAAACATTAAAATTCTCTGCTTCCTCTACTGAGCATGACTCAGAACATGGTAGTACAAGCTCTTCCTTCGGCGCACTGATAAGTTGTTCCTTATTGAGAAGGTCATTACTGACATAACTTATTGTTGGCTTAAGAACAAGACCATCACTGATTGACCTTTAGTCTTCGACTCTTTCAAGATGGGATGTTTAGTTCTCAAACAGGATTTGTGTTCCTTGTCTATGACATAGCGAGACATATCGCCATCGCTATGCAAATAGTGATCGGTGACATCAGCCAAAAAATGTGTCTTTTAATTCAACATCACTTGTTTCTATGGTACCATCCTGCAATAAAGTCTCCTCTTCTTCCAGAGGTTTTTTTACGGCTAATGTTACAGAACATGCAGGAAAAATCCCTGTATTTCTTTAATTCCTTCTCTTCATAACTAGGCTCCTCGGAGATTATTTGGTCCATTATAACTTTGTCACCGGCCAAATCGATACCAAATGACAAAGAAATATCCTCAACTACAACCTGTTCCGATACAAAGTCTGATTTTAAAATAATGTGATGGAATAGAACACTATAAAAACCTGGGTCTACCCCCTGAAACAACACATTTGCACCGATAAAGGTAAGCTGTTTTATAACATTAAAGGGGAAAGGCAAAGGTTTTGAATATTTTATTGTATTGTTTTACTCGATAAAGATACATGAATAATGCCGAAAAAGCAAATTGTTGACGCCAAGTGTGTCGCCGTTTATCTGTAAGCACAGGTAAATTTATGGTTTATTGTCGCAATTTAACATGATTATCTTCTATTGGTAAGCCAAGATTGTGAGGTCATTCGGTTCTTATCAATATGTTGCGCCTACGAGGATAGCATATCTTCTCGATATGCTGATGATAAAAGTGATGAAAGTGACATCACAGGTATTGAATCAATATAGAACATAATACATTAAAACCATAAAATCTAAAAAAAAAAAAAAAATAATTTAATTTGAAATAAAAAATATTAAAAAAATAATGCATGCCGAACGTTTGTACTGTAGCTGTTTGTTTACATTTAGACAATACGCACCAGGAAATGTATCAATATTAGTAATATGAATGATAAATACTAGTAACTCTGGTTATTTGTACATGAACTATTATCTTCACATTTTACTTCCCTTTAATGCATTTTGACATAAAATGTATTACCGGTACTTATGACTTGTTAGTCAATTAGTAATCGCTGAAAAGAGAACAACGAGATGTGAAATTCATGTCCGTGACACTAAGTTATTATAACCTCCATTTACATTAGCCGTAATTTACAAAGTATCATGTTACACCTTTCCGAGAGAAACACATTTCAATTAAGGTTAGATCATTTTCATAATATATATCTACAATTTTAAGGGACCAACTACCATAAACCATAAAAAAATAATAAGAATCCCCAAAAGTAAATGATCTCTATAATGTCTTAGTGTATGCTAGGGAACTCACTACCTATATCTACTATTCGTATCATAAGACAACAACATTAACCATAGAGTATGATGCGAGTCCCCTAATGTAAATGATTCATATAATGCCTTGGTGTACTTTAGGGGACCCACTACTAACTATATCTGGTTAATATCATAAGGCAACAACATTCGTCATAGACAATAATGTGAGTCCCCTAGAGTACATATTACATATTGTGAGACAACAAAACTAAGTCTCATAGAACATAAATGGTACTTTATATGGTGAGTGCCCGGGTTTTTTTCTTCATGATATGTAGAGTACCCTAAAGTACATGAAAGCTTGACACACTTATTCACTTAAACAGACATTTTTACACAATCTGCAACAGCGATTGTTTTACCGTATTCAACAAATGACGACAGACCACACTGTACGACAATGTGCATGTATCTCAGAGGTGGATCCAGATTATTCCATAATGGGGGTCGTTTTATTTCAGAAACCATTTTTTTAAGAAATATCAAAAAATACCCACACGTAATTCAAAGCCAAAATTACAAGACATGGTAAATAGAAAAATGACAAGGACGAAACTGGAAATGTTCTGTTAAATTTAATATGGTTTTACCCGTCTATTACCCAGAGGAATATTCTGGCCAGGTCATGAACAAAAATAAAATAAATATGATGTCACGCAACAAAACAAAGCGAAATATGGCATATGTAGACGACTTGATAATAAATTAAAAATATATATAAAAAATGTCGCTCGAAAACATCCGAGCCAAGAAGATCTTATTCAGAATTTCTGCGTAAATAAATTCGGTGTTTTGCCATTGTGTTATCCTTGCAGGCTAAGGCAATTGCCATTTTTTTTACACGAATATACCTATGCAGTGTATGGTCTAATTAGCATAAAAAACAAACGAGCAACGTGGGAGACAGCAATATATGTTTGCAGTTAGGGGTGATATAGCCCAATTTCGACATCGGGAGGTACGTTGGGAGGGGCTAATGATGTTTTCAAGGCAAATAATTACTGTTTTCTGACAAAAAAGGGGGATACGATCGTGCCACCTCTCCTTGGTATGAACCGGGAGTACATCTCCGCTTTGAAATCTGAACGCCTACCTCTTTTTGGTATACATTGATAATATTTACGGTCTACATTTGAAAGGACAGACACAAATTTTGAGTCAGAATTGAAATTGATTTTTAAATTTGTTCACACGGTTTTATACCAAACCGCGTTATGGCACGGCAATAACTGTTTAATTGTTTGCTATTTCTCATTTGCTAAGAAGACAGACCCATGATATATATGCACGATGAACCCACGGGAGTATATCCTAGAACCACATTATTTATTCTTTTATTTTAGTATATTTTAACAAGCGATTTTTTTAAATTAGTATACTTAGATAAGTCATGAACGATGAAAGGACCGGGAAGTGCTTACGACAAGTGGAATATATCTGTGGTCATTTGTAACTTATATATTCCATAACGGTCATCCAGTTTGTGGATGCGACCGTAAAACTGTCCAAGTGATGACATGATATATTTACGCTATTTATAGTATTGAAATCTACATTTTTCCATGACGAAACAGTGGATGCAATAAAGAATGTCGTAGACATTATGAGTTTACTTTATGGTGTTGCATAGTTTTCATCGTTTCGGAGATTGTGATCACTGATATTTTATACTGTAGGAGGTAGACAATTACCCAAATATTTTGTAAAATGTTATCAGTTGCGATATTTACGCCTAGAAGACATATATTCCCACCTTGTTTCATAGGAAAGAGAATCTCTACTTGCAAATTGTGTTCGTCATGGATTATTCTAGCTGATTATATTTAAACCTTTTCAAGTTTTGATATTTCTCTTTCAAAACACCCATCCAAAACCTCGCAAGCATATTCTAATTTTGTCCCTATGAAATTAAGATATATATTTGATAGAGTTTGCTAGCAAAGAGTACACTATAGTTTTCTGATAACATTAACATGTTTGGTTCTTATCAGTCTACGAGGATAACATATATTCTCGATATTCTGATGATGAAAGTGACCAAAGTGACATCACAGGCATCGATTCAACATAGAAAATAATACATTAACAACATATCAATAAAAAAAGAAAAAAAAATTTAATTTGAAATAACAAATATTTAAAAACAAATACATCCCGAAGAAATATGAATGATAAATACTAGTAACTCTGGTTATTTATGCATGAACTATTACCTTCACATTTCCTCCCTTTAATTCATTTTTACATAAAATGTATTATTGATGACTTGTTAGTAATCGTTGAATAGAGAACAGCGAGATGTGGAATTGATGTCCATGACACTAAGTAATGATAACCTTCATTTACCGTGAACGTAATTTGCAAAATTTACTTATAAAGTGTAATTGTATACTTTTCCGAGAGAAACACAAGTCAATGAAAGTTAAATAAGTTTCATAATATATATTTACCAACTACCATTAACCATACAAATAAATAATACGAGTCCCCTAAAGTAATTGATCTCTATAATTCTTTATTGTACGTAAGGGCTCCACTACCTATATCCACGATTCACATCATAAGAAAACAACATTAACCATAGAAAATGATGCGAGTTCATCAAGGTAAATGATTCCTATAATGCCTTGGTGTACTTCAGAGATTCACCACCATAAATACCTGGTTCACATTATAAGACAACAACATTCATTAAAATAAATAATGTGAGTCCCCTAAAGTACCTAATAAATATCTTGAGACAGCAAAACCAAGTTTCATAGAACAAAAATGATACATCATATGGTGAGTGTCTGGTTTTTGTTTTTCAGGATATGTAGAGCCCCCGAAAGTACAAGAAGGCCTGCACATTTTACGCAATCTACAACATAAATCGTTGTACCTCATACAACAATTGACGACAAACCACACTGTACGACAATGTACATGTATCTCAGATGCGAATTCAGACCTTTCCATCAAACGGGCCGTTTTATTTCAGAAGCCATTTATTTGTTTTAAAATATCAAAAGATACTGAGACGTAATTCAAAGCGAATATTACAAGACATGGTAAAAAGAAAAATGAAAAGGACGAAACTGGAAATGTTCTGTTAATTTAAGATGTTTTTACCTGTCTATAACCTAGCACAAAAAATGGGACCTCTCCCTCTCTGGGGCCGCATATGTGTCTATTAGGGGATGGCCATTTGATTCTGAGAGGGATCTGTAATTTTCTTTTGAGAAATAAATATTCTGGCCAGGTCATGAGCAAAAATAAAATAAATATCCTGTCACGCAACGAAACAAAACAAAATACAGCATATATAGACGACTTGATAATAAATGAAGAAAATATATTAAGCATTTCGCTCGTAACCATCAGAGCCAAAGAGGTCTTATTCAGAATTTCTGGGTAAATACATTCGGGGTTTTGCCATTGTGTTTTCCTTGCTAGCTAAGGCATTGACCATGTTTTTACACGAATTTTTCAATACATTTGGTTGTCTATTTAGGATAAAAAACAGAAGAGCCACGTGTTAGACAGCAAGATATGTTTGCAGCTAGGGGCGATGTAACCCAATTTCTACATCGAAATGTGCGTTGGGAGGGACCAATAATGTTTTCAAAGTAGAGAATGTCTGTTTTTTGACAGAAAAAAAGGGGATGCAATTGTTCCACCTCTCCTTTGTATGAACCAACTGTACATCTCCGCTTTGAAATCTGAACGTCTACCTCTTTTTGGTATACATTGATAATATTTACGGTCTACATTTGAAAGAACAGATACAGATTTTAAGTCAGAATTGAAAATGATTGGAATTTTGTTCGCACGGTTTTATACCAAAGCGCGTCATTGCGCGGCAATAACAGTTTGATATTTCACATTTGTTAAGAAGACAGACCCAAAATATATATGGAAGATGAACCTACGAGGGCATATCCTAGAACCACTGTATTTATTATTTTCATTTTAGTATATTTTTACAAGCGAAATTGCTTATCTAGTATACGTAGATAAGTCATGAACGAGGAAAGGCCCGGTAAGTGTTTGTGACACAGATATTCCATAACGGTCAACCAAGTCGTGGTTGCGGCCGTAAAACTTTCGCCCAATGTCCACCCGCCAAACCGTTTTGCACACAAACAAAGAATATGGTACGATTATCTTTGTCCCCATGAAATGAGGAAATGACACGAACAACGTCACGACAGGATATTTTTTAAAGGGGAATAAACATGATTGATATTTCCTGCGGTTTTAAACAGGTACGTTTACCTGACTAGTTCGGAAAACCTCTTGAGAAAATGGAAAATTATTACGATTTTCTATCAAGGCATTAAAATCACTATCTAAAAAGTTGCACATCTGAAAAAAAAATTATGAACTTTGCATTACACCTTTACAGTTTGGGAAGCTCTCGTATCACACAATAGCTAATTAGCTTAAAGGATTGTAGACTGGTTTTAACACCTATCAGTGATACAAATCCCTTAGTCATAAAGGGCTTATAATTTTCCATAATATCAAACTGAGATTTTGAAAACCTTAAATTTGCTTTTTCAATTACAATGGGCATGAGAGGTTCTTTTAAAGCATTGCATGATATAGAACATTGCGGTGTACTCTAATCGTTTCTTTTAAGAACATTCTGAAAGAATGTGTCCTTTTTCTTACAATAGGAACACGATTTAGGTGATTCCCCTTTATTTATTTTCCGGAGGTCTGTAACTATTTCTATTTTTTCTCCCAAGTACCTGATTTTGGTTGATCAAATGGTTATAAGAAGGGGGGTCTATTCTGAAAAAAATTCGGGACTCTTCCAACTCTTATATTTTTCAAAAACATTAATGTATGCGTCAGTGGATAATCATCTGCCATATTGCTGGCTTCTACTAAGCTGGAAACGCTATGTATATCTATATATTTCTTAATATCTGAATGAATGCATTGTTTAAATTCTCCAATAAGAATTGCTTTGCCTTAATTTATCAAATGTGTAGTTACTTCGTTAGAAGTGAGCCACTTTTCAAACAAACATTATTTTTCACGGGCAAAATCAAGTTCAAGTTCCTTCATTTTCAATTGCATTTGCATGTCTTCAATTCTTCTTTTTTCATCCATGTTTTCATTTTCTCTTTCTTTAAGTCTGAGTTTTTCTTCAATTTATTTTTATTTTATTTTTTCTTGCATTTTTATTTCTCTCAATTTTACAGTATCAACCCCATAATTGCTAACCAATTCCAAATCATCTTTTCTCACAATCTCCTCATCAACAATACTGTTACGGATTTCAAATTTTAACATGGTAGTTTTAACCTCAAAATTCAATTATTTGTATAGGAGTAACAATTCTGATTTGTTAGTGCCTCAAGCGCCCCCTCTTTGAATCTGACATACATTATTCTGCTGAAAATAGCATTTTGATTGTTGGTTGTAATAAATATATAATTCAATAAAATATAGACTTCTATATATCATCTATTTTTAATAATCTTCTCTTACAAATATTCGTCCTCGCGGAAGAACCCTCAATTACTGTTAAGTGAAGTTTTTTTTCTAGTGTATTCTAGCAACAGAAAGATACAACCAACAATCAAGTTTCTATTCTTTAATATAACAAAAAAATACTTAATACTATTATACAATTACAAATATCAAATTAATAAACTACCCCTTCAAATTCAAATTCCTTTATATTAAATGTTCAAGTTACCCGACTTCACTAAGTAAATATATCCAAGTACAATGTTATAGATTCCAGATATCATACAATTCCTAAATGCGGGACTGACAGCTCTCTGAGTTACTGCGCTTTGCATACTATTTCATGAAATTCCATAGAACATTAACACAAATGTAACATTGTTTACATATATAAACAATATGTAGAAATGGATACAATATATCAAAATTCAAGGTCAAAATTAAAAACTTGAAAACAACTTGACCTATTTTTGATCACCTATTTGCACTAATGATGTAATGTTATAAACAACAACAAAATATACTAATGAAAAAAGTAATAGCTTATATCTATCATTAATACAAAACACTAAACATACCAAACCATCAGTACAGCTGCCATGTCTAATGGTATAATCGTAAACACATGTGCAAAGGAGCTACCTCTAACACGTATGTACAGGAACTATAATTTCATCACAAACACACACACATTTGTCTAAAATGTTTGTCATCAAACATCATCAATTGATTATAACGTAAGCTTAATTTTGGGAGACACGGCTATCATAGCAAATCGGGCATAGTAAACAGTGGGTGATATGGGCTCTAATGAAATAACCTGTATTTGAGTAATACTCTGGTAATCCTACTTACTGAAATACTAGCTATGAGAAAGAGGAACTTTTGGTTGATCACAAGTCATTGAATATTTTGTTTAGCAGGGAACCAGATGACCTTTCTAGTTTATACTGAATACCAAAACTTCACAAGAATCCATATAGAGAAATTAATATTACAAGTACTTCTACTTTTTCAAGATAGTAATTGTTTATATATAGCAAATAGTTCATGGCACTGAGGGTCATATGGCAGTATATGGGCCGGTCGGTCACCAACAAAATAGTATATTGACCGAAGCTTCTGCCATATGACCCAAAGTGACTTGAACTATTTGCTATATTATATTTTTTCTAAGATAATGCAGGTACCTGGCCGGTCCATATACGAAAATAGTGACCGGCTGCGCTAAGTAAGAAAGGTGGAAATACAATCATACTGGGACCAAGTATATTCATGTTGTATTTACTTTTTTTAATTTAATGAGAAATGAAATAATATAGTTGTAATTTAATCTAAAACAAAATAATTAGTGAAATATCGCCTTCTATATTTATTTATACTTTAATTAAAATAGAGAAAATGACAAAATTAATGAGCAATGAAATAATATATCTGTTGTAATTTGATTTAAAAAAAAGTAATTAATAAGTGAAATATCACATGAAATATTTACTTAAACTGTTTAGAATCTGTTTAGAATGTTCAGTCAATATTCAGAATGTTCAGTAATGTCCAGACTCTTTTCAGAATGTTCAGTAATGTTCAGATTCTGCTCAGAATATCTAGCACAACAACTAGTCTGTTCAGAATTTCTTGACTTTGCAGTGTATATCGAAATACGGTGCTTCCAATCAGGTGCAATGAATGAATGCTCCCCATATTTACCTATTACAGTCTGGAGCAATACACATAACAGCATATTGCGCAATTTGGAGTTTGTTTTTAATAAAAGGTTTTCATATTCCTGTTCAGAAAAAATACACAACCCATTCTAATTAGTGTAGGTATTTAAAAATACGGTGTTTCAAAGCGGATTCAATTAATGCATACCCTCAATCTTTACCTATTACGCTCTACTTGTATTCTTGATTAGAATTATAAAAGTTATTTTATTTTGGAATCTGCATATTTTGTGCAACAACCACATGTACTATATACTATTATACAATTACACATATAAAATTAACGAATTATTACTGACCTCTTTGCCAACGTTCAAACTTAAATTCCTTTAGAATAAATGTGCTTGTCCTTTCTGGTATATTAGTGTGATCCTTTTCTATGAACATGTATTATTGTTGTATTAAAACATCTTTTAATTCTAATCCTGAAAGTTTCCAAATATTGGCCGATGAAATTGTTAATAGTTCAATGACTTTAAGAGTTTGAAGATACAAAAGGGGCAATTAGAATTCGCATATCAAAGAATAGACAACACAATGGCGAAAAGAAAAAGTACAAAAGGAAAAAAAACGATCTACAAAACTTATATATAAAGCTAAAGGTCGAGTAACACGAGTCCCACTAACGACTGGTGTGATCTCAGGTGCTTCAGAAGGGTCTGTAGATCCTGCTCCACTAGTGGCACCTGTCGTGTTAATCTAGTTACAACCCCGATAATAAGTCGTTAATGAGGTAAGGCTCGAGAAGTGCTTTCGATAAGTGGAGCATATCGGTGGCCATTGTTACACAGCTATTCCATAGCTGTCAACCAAGTCACGGTGGCGACCGTCACATTTTCGAAGTGATGACTCCATCGTTACCAAATGGAACCATTGTTTCAATAGCTTCCTTGTTAGCAGCATCCTCTATCAAGGACAACCTGATAGGAGCCACAAGCTCTGGAATATCGTATCTTCTGAGAGATATATACTCCATATGCTGCTGCTGGAAAGGTGCTACGTATAAATCGAAAGTTCACAATAGGAATATTGAAATCATCTCTTTTTTCGTAAAGTTTCGTTCTTAACCGCTCCTCACTGTCGATTTCGAGCTGTAGGTCAAGAATGGAAGTAGACATATCTGGATCTGTGGTATCCTGTATTCAGGCTCAATGGGATAGATGCGATCAACACAATTAGTTAATGAAGGGACATCATCTGCATTTCGGAACATGAAATTAAAGGATCGGGTTAGCTTCTTTTCATTTTACTAAGTAAAGATATCTAAATAAAATGGAATAGATTCCAGCAATAATATAATTCCTAAATTTTAGACTGACAGCTGTCGAAGTTGCTGCGTCTTATTGACTATTTCACGAAAATATCTAGAACTTTCCAAAAAATGTGTAGAAATATCTAGAACATATCAAAATTCAAAGTCAATAGTAAAAACTTGTAAACAACTTGATGTATTTTTGATAAACTATTTGCACTGATGATGTAATGTTCTTAACAACAAAAAATATTATAATGAACAAAGTAATATCTCATATTCATTATATATACATAGCATCTCCTCTCTTGAAGAAAAAGCTTGGATGCAATCTTTTTACAATAAATCTCTACTTCAATTCATCACAATATTATCCAACTCTAGACAAAACATTAGCTATGAAATTATCTTTACATATAATATGTTTTATAATCAGATTGTATTCTTGCAACATTAATCCCCATCTCGTTAATCTGTGATTTGTATTTTGCATGTTCCTAATAAATGTGACGGTATTGTGATCTTATACCACGAATGGATGAAATGTATATCATAATTGCTTCAAAGATAAAAATAAGTCAAGTCATTTTTTCTCAATTGTGGATTATTTTTTCTGATCTTTGTAAATGTTTTAAGAAAAAGTAGCAATTCAGCAGATCTATGTCATCTTTACCTTCTTGGAACAAAACTGCACAAACACCTACACCACTTGCATCCACTGTTAGCTTATATTCTTTCGAGAAGCCTTGTGTTATCACTTGACATATTTGTCTTTTCTTTCTGTTCGTATGTGTATTCAAAATATAATATAAATTAAGTCAGTCAGTCTGGATTCAATTACATATGGCCAACAATATTTAGCTTGTAGTGAATGACAATGAATAAGCAATACCACAATAACTTTGTTTTCATACCAGTGTTTCATTTTATCTTGGCTTTGTTTCAAATTGTCATGTTCTATTTCACATGCTCTTGTAAACTTATGCCTAAAATACTCCACATAATCTAATATACTAATAACAGTAATTTCACAAAGCCATTTTTCTTTCAAAAGGGACCTCCCACGGAGTTCAAAGGACTAAAACCTAGAGATTATTGAATGGCTTCCCTTAGAGCAAACAGTAGCATGCAGATCCCATCATCCCTATCTGTTTGACTGTCTAAGCAGAATGTTTGCATCATATTTGTTTAAGGTCTGGTGTATTCTTTCCAAAGCTCCTTGAGACTCAGGGCGTTATGCATTTAGGTTAAACAGTTTTGTATTTAATTTAATTGATGCATAACTTGCTGAAATAAATGAGACATAAAATTGGATCCTCATTGGACTGAGTAGAATGGCTATAGAAAAACGGGTGGTTATATATATATTTCCTTATTTAGTCTTAGTAAGTGGCCTCACACAGTCAACAATAACCCTACTGGAAGACTATTCAAAAGCGGGTATAGGCCGGAGTCGAACTACACGAATGTTTTTTTTTGGCTTCCACATAACTCGGCAGATGCTACAAGATCAACAGATCTTGGCTATGTCTAGTCTTATATTCGGCTAGAAGAAATGGGCCAATATCCCGTTGGAGGTTTTGTTAATACCCAAGTGTTCGGTCATTGACGAATCATGAGCCAGGCTCACAACTGCTTTCCTGTATTCTTCCTGTACCACCAACTGGCAGATCATTTTACATTCATCTTACGCAGTCACATCAATACTTAGTCTTTCATGAAATAGCAAACATTAACATTTCCTGCTTCCTCTACGGAGAATGACTTAATACAAGGCAGTACGAGCTCTTCCTTCTGCGCACTGATACATTGTTCCCTAATGAGAAGGTCATTACTAAAATATCTTATTGTTGGCTTTAGAACAGGACCATCACTCGTTGACCTTTGGTACTGGATTGTTTCAAGATGGGATATTTAGTCCTCATCTGTATCTAAATGGGATTTATGTTCCTTGTCAATGAAATGACGAGACATATCACCATCGCTATGCAACAAGTGATCGTTGATATCAGCCAAAATAATGTGTCTTATGATTCAACATCACTTGTTTCTATGGTACCTGCTTGCAATAATGTATCCTCTTCTTCCAGAGTCTTTTTCATGGCTAAGGTTAAAGAACATGCAGGAAAAATCCCTATATTTCTTTAATTCATTCTCTTCATAACTAGGGTCCTCGGAGATTATTGGGGCCATTATAGCTTTGTCACCGGCCATATCGATACCAAATAACGAAGAAATATCCTCCGCAGGTAGTGTATGTCCTACCCCAACAACAACCTGTCCCGAAACAAAGTTTGATTTTAATTTAATGCGATGGAGTGGTACACTATGAAAACCTGGGTCAACCCCTGTAACAACACATTTACACCATGCGAAGTATTCCTCGATAAAGGTATGCTGTTTTCGAACATTAAAGGTGAAATCAAAGGTTTTGAGTATTTGATTTTATTGTTTTACTCGGTAAAGATACATGAATAATGCCGGAAAAGCAAATTGTTCACGCCAAGTGTGTCATCGTTTATCTGTAAACACAGGTAAATTTACGGTTTATTGTCGCAGCTTAACATGATTATCTCCTCTTGGTAAGTCAATACTGTGAGGTCATTTGGTTCTTATCAGTTTGCTGCGCCTACGAGGATAGCATAGCCTCTCGATAGTATGATGATAACAGTGACGAAAGTGACATCACCGGTATCGATTCAACATAGAACATAATACACTAAAAACAAATAAATTAAAAAAAAACCATTTAATTTGAAATAAAAATTGTTTAAAAAAAAATACACGCCGAACTTTTGTACTCTTGCTGTTTACTTACATTTAGACAATATTCACCAGGGAATTTATACATATGTTTCTCTCAAAAAATAGTGTGTAAGAAATATGAATAATAAATACTAGTAACTCTGGTTATTTGTACATGAACTATTATCTTCACATTGTCTTCCCTTTAATGCTTTTTTTACAAAAAATGTATTGATTATGTCTTGTAAGTAACCGATGAATAGAGAAAAGCGAGATGTGGAATTCATGTCCGTGACACTAAGTTATTATAGCTTTCATTTACCTTAGTCTTAATTTACATAGTTTACTTTTAGGGGCTCGCCCCATAATGTGTTATTTTACACCTTTCCGAGAGAAGCAATATTCAATTAAGGTTAGATCATTTTGATAATATATATCTACGATTTTAAGGGAATCACTACCAATAACCATAAAAAAATAATACGAGTCCCCAAAAGTAAATTATCCCTATACTGTATTAGTGTACGTTAGGGAACCCACTACCTACATCTACGATTCGTATCATAAAACAACAACATTAACCATAGAGAATGATGCGAGTCCCCTAAAGTAAATGATTCATATAATGCCTTTGTGTACTTTAGGGGACCCGCTTCCATATATAGCTGCTTCATATCATAAGGCAACAACATTCGTAATAGAACATAATGTGAGTCCCATAGAGTACATAATAAATATTGTGAGACAACAAAACTAAGTCTCATAGAACATTGAGGATATGCAGAGCCACCTAAAGTACATGAAAGTCTGACACACTTATTCACTTAAACAGAACATTTTACACAATCTACAACATAAATCGTTGCTCCGTATTCAACAATTGACGAGGATTCACACTGTACAGCAATGTACATGTATCTCAAAAGAGGATCCTACTTTCCATAATGGAGGCCGTTTTCGTTCAGACACCATTTTTTTCACAAATATCGAAAGATACCGACGCGTAGTTCAAAGCGAAAATTAAAAGACATGGTAAAAAGAAAGATGACAAGGACGAAACTGGAAATGTTCTGTTGAATTTAATATGTTTTTTACCCGTCTATAACCTAGCACAAAAAAAGGGGAATAGTCTGAGCAAAAATAACATAAATGTGATGTCGCGCAACGAAACAAAGCGAAAAATAGCATATGTAGATGACTTGATAATAAATTAAAAATATATATATGAAATGTCGCTCGTAAACATCAGAGCCATGGAGGTCTTATTCAGAATTTCTGGGTAAATAAATCCGACGTTTTGCCATTGTCTTATCCTTGCTAGCTAAGGTAATTGCCAATTTTTTTACGCGAATACACCAATAACTTTTATGGTCTACTTAGCATAAATAAAACGAACAACGTGTTAGACAGCAAGACATATTTGCAGCAATAGGCGATATAACCCACTTTCGACATCGACAGGTGCGTTGGGAGGGGCTAATAATGATGCGATCGTGCCAACACTCCACTTTGAAATCTGAAAACCCACCTCTTTTTTGGTATACATTGATACTATTTACGGTCTACATTTGAAAGGACAGACACAAATATTGAGTCAGAATTGAAATTGATTTAAAATTTATTCACACGGGTTTATACCAAAATGAATTACGGCACGGCAATGACTATAATATTTCACATTTGCAAAGAAGACAGACCAATAATATATATGCACGATGAACCCACGGGAGTATATTCTAGAACCACGTATTTATTCTTTCATTTTAGTATATTTTAGCAAGCGAATTTTTTTAATTATTATTCTTATATAAGTCATGAACGAGGAAAGGACCGGGGAAGTGCTTGGGACAAGTGGAAGACATCCGCGGTCATTTATGACAGACATATCCCATAGCGGTCAAGCAAGTCGCGGTTGCCCACCGTAAAACTTTCGAAGTGATGACCAATGTCCATCAGCCCAACCTTTTTGGACACAAACAAATAATATGGTATGATTATCTTTTTCCCCATAAAAAAAGAAGAAATGACACGAACGACGTCAGGACAGAAGATTTCTAAATGGGAATAACCATGAATGATATTTCTCCCGGTTTTAAACAGATAAGTTTACCTGACGATTTCGCACAAAAGTCTTGAGTAAATTGAAAATTACTACCATGTTGTATCAAGGTACTAAAATCACAATCTAAAAATGTGGAAATCTGAAAAAAAAGTTGACCTTTGCATTTCACCTTAAAGTGCTCGTTTTGGTGTAATGGACATTCCATTATATAATGAGTTGAATCTTTAAATAAGGAACCACATTGCCATTTTGAGTCATTTGTAATGTTTATGTGAAATAAATTAGAACCCAATGAGCTGCATTGATGTCGTAGTCTAGCATGAATCATGTTTAGATTTCTTGACCATTCACCATAATATTCCGGAGATTTGATGGTATTTTATTTAATAATAGATTTAAACATGATACATTTAGTCTATTTATAATATTTAAATCTAAATTTATCCATGACGAAACAGTGGATGGTATATATAATGTCGTAGACATTATGAGTTTACTTTAATGTGTTGCATAGTCTACATCGTTTTGGAAATTGTGATCACTGATATTTTATACTCTAGGAGGTAGACAATTACCCAAATATTGAGGATATAGTGTATTAAGCATTTTGTAAAATGTTGTCAGCTTGCGATATTTACGCCTAGAAGACAAATATTCCCACCTTGTTTCATAGGAAAGATAATCTCTACTTGCAAATTGTGTTCAACCAAAACCTCACAAGCATATTCTAATTTTGTCCTTATGAAAGTAAGATATACCTATTTGATAGAGTATGCTTGCAAAGAGTACACTTTAGTTTTCTGAGAATATTAACTTGTTTGAAAGTACAGCTGCTATATATAATGGTAAAATCGTAGACACAGGTGCAAAGGTGTTACCTCTTATATATATGTACGTGAACTCTAATTCAATTTTTGATTGTAATACAATTGGATTCAAAAACACGCACACATTTGTCTAACATAATTGACATCACACATCACTTAAATTGATCATACCGTTAACCTATAGTTGGATATCATGGATATCATAGTACAACCGGCATCATAAACAGTGCCTGATTTGGGCTCTAATGAGGCAACTTTCCATTGCATAATGCTTTGGTAATCCTACTTACTGAAATACTAGATATAGCAAAGAGGAACATTTGGCTGATCACAAGTCATTCATCTCATCATTGAATATTATGCTTAGCAAGGAACATGATGACTTTTCTCGTTGATATTGAATACCAAAACGTTACAAGAATCCACATATATGAAATAATACTACAGGTGCTTATTCTTTTTGAAGAAAGTAGTTTGCTCATAAATATGTCTAACATTTTGACTGCTGTCAAAGAGGGAACACAATCATATTGGGACAAAGTCTATCCACGTAGTAGTTTCAATCACATGTGAATACTGAAATACTGGATCTTCCGGTTAATTGTAATTATCGTTCTATTTCCGAAATTTCGTCTCTCTTTTCTACACTTTACTGCCCACTCACCGTGGGAATATATAAAGACGTTTCAAAATATCATTAAGAACGCTGTTATCTTCAAAATGGTAAGAAACGATACAAATTGATAGCAATACATATATCAAAATATTGTGTAATTTTGAGTTGTTTCAATAAAATATATGCATATTATTTTTAAGAAGAACATCCCATTTCAATAAATGTAGCTATTTAGAAATACGGAGTTTCAAATCATGTTCAATAAATGAATAATCCCAATCTTTACCAATTACAGTCTTAAGGTATACACATAGCAAAATATTGCGTAATTTGGAATTGTTTCAATAAAATGTATTCATATTCCTGTTCAGAACATATACACATCTCATTCTAATTAAAATAGCAAATATGGTGTTTGAAAGCGGGTTCAATTAAAAAATCCCCGCACTCTTTACCTGTTACACTTTACTTGTATGTTTGATTAGAATTATAAAAGTTATTTTGTTTTGTCGTGGAATTTGAATAGTGTGTGTACATTGTTCTTAAGCAACATAAATTATATATTTACTTGTGCTGTAAGTCAAAAAATTAAACAACAAATAAGAGGAATATTCACTACCGATAAAGCTTCGTAATGTTGTTGAACGTGTCTGATTTGATTGATGTGGTTTAATTGGAATGCAAATAACTGTCAAATAAAAAAAATACATCACTACTTGACACTTTGATACTCTATTTAGTTGTATTTCAACGTAGCATATTGGAAAACGTATAACACGCTTTCAGTAAGTCTTCAACCATTCATGATTTGATTGATAACATGAATAACTAATGTTGCCACAACATCAGAACAGGTCTGTCATATATAATGGTAAAATAGTAGACACATTGGAAATGTTACCTCAAACACATTTATGCATGTAATCTGAATAGATTTTGATTGTGTTAAAAATGTGTGCACATTTGTCTAAGATAATTGTCATCAAAGATCATCAATTGATTCTGGATAATAATTAAATTCTGGTATCACGGTTATCATAATAAAACCGACAACGTTAGCAGTGGGTGATTTGGGATCTAATGAAGCAACTTTCCATTGAACACTATTCTGGTAATCCTACATACTAAAACACTAGTAATGGCATAGAGAAGCATTTGGCTAATCAGAAGTCATTCATCTCATCATTGAATATGCTGCTTAACAAGGAACATGATGACTTTTATTGTTGATATTGAATAACAAAACTTCACAATAATCTATACAGAGGAAATAATACTACCTGTGCTTATTCTTTGTTAAGAAAACATTTTGACTGCTTCAAAGACGGAATACAATCATACTGGGACAAAGTCTATTCACGTAGCAGTTTCAATCGAATGTGGATACTGAACTACTGGATCATCTAGATTATTTTAATTATCGTTCTATTTCAGAAATCTAGTCTGTCCAAACATGTGACTTTTCTACATTTTACAAGCCATTCAACGTGGGAATGTATAAAGACGTTTAAAAATATCATTAATAACGCGTTTACCTTCAAAATGGTAAGAACCGTTACAAAGCTGTAGTAATAGGTCATGAAATATTATTTTGTCTAGAACGAAAAAAGACAAAATACGCTACACAGAAGATTGATTCTGATTGCACCTTTGATATCGTCAAACTTTTCTTACCACTAAGTTGGAGCTCGGTATCGATGACATATCTGTAGAGTTCGGAGTACACATTTGTCACAACTTGTTTTATACAGAAGAAAAGGCATTACCTACGACATGTAATGTCATATATGGAAAATACTTTTCTATATATAATATTAAGTGATACTCACAGATATTTTAAGTTTGGTAGATTTTTGAAGGTGTTGTCCTCTATCACTGATATGGCATTACTGTCTAAGCTCCTATAAATAGCAACAAATGTCTCGCTTTTATACTTCATTAAGCCTGTATCTTTCTGTTGCCATAAGCAATACATATATCAACATATTGTGTAATTTTGAGTTTTTCAATAAAATGAATTTATAAAGGTAATAACAAAATTACCGAACTCCGAACAATCTTACAAAGGGAAAGTCAAAACTCATAATTATATAAACAGACAAAATCAGTCGACAACCGGAAAACTGTGAAAACCGTAATGACCCTGACTTGGTACAGGCATTTCTAAAGAAATGGTGGGTTGAATCAGATTTTAAGGCGCCAAACCCCCAGCTCTCATTACGGTTCAAAGGTATTATTATTAAGAAGAACCTCCCATTTGAATTAATATAGCTATTTAGAAATACGGTGTTTCAAATCAGGTTCAATGAATGAATGCTCCCAATCTTTACTTCTTACAGTCGTAAGTAATACACATAACAAAATATTGCGAAATTTGGAGTTGTTTCAATAAAATATATTCATATTCCTGTTCAGAACATATACACAGCCCATCCTAATTAAAATAACAAATATTGTGGTTGAAAGAGGGTTCAATTAATTAATTCCCTCAATCTTTCCATGTTACATTTTACATGGTTGATTAGAATTATAAAAGTTATTTTATTTTGTCGTGGAATTTGAATAGTTTGCGTAAATTATTCTTAAACAACATACATTATACATATACATGTATTCTAATTCACAGAATGTCAACAACAACAAAAAAATAAGAATATTGACAACAGAAACAATTCGTAATGTTGTTGAACGTGTCTGATTTGCTTGATGTCATTATATATTGGAATGCAAATAACTGTAAAATAAATATTGAATAAAGTTTCAAACCTTTTTAGTCTTAAACTACATGTATTGTAAGTCATAGAATGTCAACAAAATAATAAGAATATGGACAACCGATCAAGGTTTGTAATGTTGTTGAAAGTGTCTGATTTGATTAATGTGATTTTATTTTGGAAGCAAATAACTGTCAAATAAAAATTATCCTTCAATACTACAAACTGTGTTACTCTATGTATTTGTAATTCAATGTAACATATTGAATAAAGTATAATACATTTTCAGTAATTCATCAACCATTCATGATTTGATCGATAACATGAATAACTAATGTTACGAACAGTTTTTTCTGGAATATTCTAGTAACAGAAAGATACAACCACCAATCAATTCATTTTCTATTCTTTAATATAACAACACAATTTACTTCATTTTACTATACAATTACACAAATCAAATTAATAAATTATTACTGGCCTCTTTGTCAATGTTCAAATTTAATTTCCTTTAGAATAAATGATCTTCTACTTTCCGATATATTAGTGTGATCCTTTTCTATGAAAATTAAATCTTGTTGAATAAAAATATCTTTTAGTTCTAATCCTGAATGTTTCAAATATTGGCCGATGAAATTGTTAATAGTTCAATGACTTTACTAAGAAGAGTTTGATGAGACCAAAGGGGCAATCAGAATCCGTATAGCAAAGAACAGACAACACAATGGCGAAAAGAAAATAAAGTACAAAAGGAAAAACAACAATCTACAAGACATACATATAAGGCTAAAGGTCGAGTAGCAGAGTCCCACTAAAGAACGGGGTGAACTCAGGTGCTCCAGAAGGGTCTGTAGATCTTGATCCACTAGTGGCACTCGTCGGGTTAATATAGTAACAAACCCGATAATAAGTCGTGAATGAGCACAAAACCGTGAAGTTCTTACGATAAGTGGAACATATCGGTGGTCATTGTGACACAGATATTCCATAACGGTCAATCAAGTCATGGTGGTGACCGTAACATTTTCGAAGTGATGACTTCACCTTTATCAAAAGGAACCCTTGATTGCAGTAGCTTCCGTGTTAGCAGCATCCTCTAACAAGGAAATCCTGATAGGAGCGACAAGCTCTGGAAAATCGTTTCATCTGAGAGATATATTCGCATTATGCAGGTGCTGCTGGAATGGTACTACGAATAAATGGAAAGTTCACAATGGGAAAATTGAAATCTTCTCTTTTATCGTAAAGTTTCCTTGTTAACCGCCCCTCACTGTGGATTTCGAGACGTAGGTTAAGATATGAAACAGACCTATCTGTATTTGTGGTATCCTTTATTTCAGGCTCAATGGGATAGATGCGATCAACATATGTATTTAGTTAAATGACATCATCTTCATAGCAGAACGTGAAATTAAAGGACCGGGCTACTTTTCGTTTTACTAAGTAAAGATATTTATATACAGTGTTAAATATTCCAGCTATTACATCAATCCTAAATATTAAACTGATAGCTCTCGAAGTTGCTGCGTCTTATATTGATATACTATTTTATGAAATTCTCTAGAACTTTCCAAATAATGTGACCTTGTTTATGAAAAAAATAATATCTAGAAATATTTAGAACATATCAAAATTCAAGATCAAAATTAAAAACTTGTGAACAACTTGACGTATTTTTGATAACCTATTTGCACTGATGATGTAATGTTATCAACAACAAAACATATTATAATGAACAAAGTAATATCTCATATTTAGTATATATACATAACATCTCCTCTCTTGAATAAAAGGTTTGGATACAAACTTTTGGCAATAAATATTTATTTCAATTCATCACAATATTATCCAACTCTAGACAAAACATTAGCAATAAAATTATCTTTACAGTTAATATGTTTTATACTCAGATTGTATCCTTGCAACATTAATCCCCATCTCATTAATCAGTGATTTTTATTTTGCATTTTGTAAATAAATGTGACAGTATTGTGATCAGTAAACACCATGAATGCATAAAATGTACGTCAAAGTGCTTCAAAGATAACAATAAGGCCAGTAATTTTTTTCCGCAATTGTGGATTACTTTTTCTGATCTTTGTCCAACTTTAAAGAAAAATAGTAGATCTATGTCATCTTTACCTTCTTGGAGCTAAACTGCACCAACACCTACATCACTAACATCTACTGTTAACCTATTTTCTTACGAGAAGCCTTGTGTTTTCACTTGACATATTTGTCTTTTCTTTCTTCTCGTAGGTGTATTCACAATATAATTTAAATCATTCAGTCTGGACTCAATTACATATGGCTAAAACATGTGTAGCTTGTACTGGATGGCAATGAATAAGCAATAACAAAATAACTTTCTCGCCTGGTTTGAATTATCTTATCATGGTATCCTTATCATACCACTGTTTCATTTTATCTTGGCTTTGTTTCAAATTGTCATGTTCTATTTCACATGCTCTTGTAAATGTATGCCTAAAATACTCCACATAATCTAAAATACTAATAACAGTATTTTCACAAAGCCATTTTTCTGTCAAAAAGGACCTCCAAAAACAAGTTCAAAAGGACTAAAACCTAGATATTATTGATTAGCAAACAGTAGCTTGTATATCCCATCATCCCAATCTTTTTGACTGTCTAAACAAAATGTTTTCATCATATGTTTTTAGATCTGGTGAAATCTTTCCAAATCTCCTTGATGAGCATGAGAAAGTCTTTTAAAGCATTACATGCTATAGAACCTTGCGATAGACTCTCGTTGTTTCTTTTAAGAACATTCTGAAACAATGTGTCCTTTTTCTTACAATATGGAGGATATTTAGGTGATTCCCCTTTATTTATTTCGGGAAGTCTGTAGCTATTTTTATTTTTCTCCCATGAACCTGATTTTGGTTCATCAAAATGGTTATAAGAAAGGGATCTATTCTGAACATAATTCAAATTCGGGAAACTTCCAGCTCTTGTTTTTTTCAAAAACCTTAATCTATGCGTCAGTGCATAATCATATGCCATATTGCTGGCTTCTACTAAACTTTAAACGTAATGTTCATCTATTATGTCTTAATATCTGAATGACTGTATTGTTTAAATTCTTCAATAATAATTGCTTTGCCTTAATCTATCAACATTTGTAGTTACTTCGTTAGAAGTGAGCCCCTTTTCAAACAAAAGTTCTTTTTCACGGTCAAAGTCAATATGAGTTTGATCATCCCGTTTTCTACAACTTCTACACTTTTGCCGATAAGCCTCCGTTACTAATTCATATCCTTTCAAAATGGCTTCTTTCACTTCTTCATAATTTGAACTTGTTTCTCGGGCTTTCCTTTTCAGGACACTCTGTAAAATTAAGGTCTAGTATTCATTGGGCGAAGCCAGACTTCTAGCAATTTTCTCAAAATGAACAAACTATGTGTCCACTTCTTTCTCCAAAATAGGTGGAACTTGAGGGTAATACCAAAGACACTCTCTCCTCTTTTTCTTCTTTAGAAAGCATGAATTGCTCAAGTTCACGTTCTTTCATTTTTAATTGCATTTGCATTTCTCCAATTCTTCTTTTTTCTTGCATTTCTTCCTTTTCTATTTTTTTATGTCTGAGATTTTCTTCAGCTTATTTTAATCCGATTGTTTCTTGCATTTCAATTTCTATCGTTTTTACTCTATCAACCGCAACAAATTGTTAGCCAATTCCAAACCATCTTCACCCAAGATCTCCTTATCGACAATAATGTTACGGATTTCAAATTTTAACATGGTAATAATTCTGATTTTTAGCGCCTCAAACGCCTCCCTCTTTGAATTTGATATACATTATTATGCCGAAAATACCATTCTGGTTGTTGGTGTAATAAATAAATAATTCAAGAAAATATAAACTTCAATAAATCATCTCTTTTTAATAATTTTCTCTTACAAATATTCGTCCTCGCGGACGAGCCCTCAATTACAGTTAGGCACAACCAACAATCAATTAAGTTTCTATTCTTTAGTTTAATGAAAACATTTACTTAATACTATTGTACAATTACAAATGTCAATTAATAAATTATCGCTGGCCTATCTGTCAATGTTCAAGTTTAAATTCCGTTATATTAAATTATCTTGTCCTTTCTGGAATATTAGATCGATTCTTTATTATGAAAGTGAATTCTAGTTGAATTAAAATATTCCTCAGTTCTACTCTTGAAAGTGTCCAAATATTGGCCGTTGGAATTGTTAATATTTTAATGTTCAAGTCAGCCGACATCACTAAGTAAATATATTCAAGTGCAATGCTATTGATTCCAGCTATCATACAAATTCTAAATTTTAGATTGACAGCTCTCCAAGTTGCTGCGTCTTACATAATATTTCATGAAATTCTCTTGAACATTTAAAAAATGTGACATTGTTTAAATATTTAAGCAATGTGTTGAAATGACTAGAACATATCAAAATTCAAGGTCAAAATTAAAAACGTGAAAACAACTTGACCTATTGTTGATAACATATTGCACTGATGATATAATGGTACCAATAACAACAAATATTTTAATGAATAAAGTAATGTCTAATATCTATCATAAATACAAACACAAAATATATCACACCATCAGTAAAGCTGCCATATCTAATGGTAAAATTGTAATATACCGCACCATCAGTACAGCTATTATGTCTAATGGTAAAACACTAAATATACCACACCCTCAGTACAGCTGTCATATATAATGGTACAATCGTAGACACAAGTTCAAAGGATCTTTCTCTAACCCATATGTACAGGAACTCTCAATTTATTTTTGATTGTGTTAAAATTAGGTGCACAAACACACACACAGTTGTCTAAAATAATTGTCATCAAACATCAAATAAATTCATCATAACGTTAGCTTAAATTTGGGAATCACGGCTATCATAGTAAAACCGGCATCATAAACAGTGGTTCATTTGGGCACTAATGAAGCAACTTCCCATTGCTCTGATTATCTTGCTTACTGAAATACTAGTTATGACAAAGAGGAACACATGGCTGAAAACAAGTCATTCATCTCATCATTGAATATGATATAGGAATTGTTTTCCAGTTTTGCGATTTCTCTTTTAAAGCACCAATCCCAAACCTCGCAAGCATATTCTAATGTTGTCCTTATGCAAGTAAGATATATATCTGATAGAGGTTGCTTCCAAAGAGTACACTTGCATTTTCTGAGAACATTAACCTGTTTGAAGGTATAGCTGCTATATCTAATGGTAAAATCGTAGACACAGGTGCAAAGGAGTTACCTCTAATACATATGTACATTAACTTATTGTTTTAGAGGAACTAATACTACATCTGCTTATTCTTTTTCAAGAAAACATTTTGACTGCAGTCAAAGACGGAATACAATCGTACTGGGACAAAGTCTATTCACGTAGTAGTTTCAATCAAATGTGGATACTGAACTACTGGATCTTCTGAGTAATTTCAATTATCGTTCTATTTCAGAACTTTAGTCTGTCCAAATATGTGACTTTTCTACACTTTACAAACCATTCATGATGGGAATGTATAAAGACGTTTACAAATATCATTAATAACGCGGCTATCTTTAAAATGGTAAGAATCCTTACAAATTGATAGTAATCGGTCATGAAATAAGTTATTTTATTTTTTCAAACATGAAAAAAAGACAAAATACGCTACACCAAAAAATTGATTTTGATTGCCCCTTTGGTATCTTCAAACATTTCTTACCACTAAGTTGGAGTTCCGTATTGATGACATATCTGTAGAGTTTGGAGTGCACATTTGTCAACGATTTGTTTTATATAAAGAAAAAAAGCATTTCCTAAGACATATATTGTCAAATAAGGAACATACTTTTCTATAAATTGTACTAAATTATGTTCATAGGAATTTTAAGTGTGGTAGAATATTGAAGATGTTATCACTCATATGTCATTCTGGCCTAAGTTGCTATCAATAGCAACACATGTTTCATGTTTATACTTCACTAAGTATGTAGCTTTCTGTTGTCCTAAACAATACATATATCAAAATATTGTGTAATTTTGAGTTTTTCAATACAATGTATTTATATTATTGTTAAGAAGAACCTCCCATTTGAATTACTATAGCTATTTAGAAATATGATGTTTCAAATCAGGTTCAATGAATGAATGCTCCCAATCTTTACCTATTGCCGTCGTAAGTAATACACTTAGCAAAATATTGCGTAATTTGGAGTTTTCTTAGTAAAATATATCCATATTCCTGTTCAGAAAACACAAGCCATTCTAATTAGTGTAGCTATTTAAAAATACGTTGTTTCAAAGTGAGTGCAATTAATGCATACCCTCAGTTCTTACCTGTTACCCTTTACTGGTATGTTTGATTATAATTATAAAAGTAATTTTATTTTGTCGTGGAATTTGAATATGTTGCGTAAATTATTCTTAAGCAACAACAATTATACATATACATGTATTATAAGTCATAGAATGTCAACAACAAAAAATAAGAATATTGACAACAGAAATAGTTTCGTAATGTTGTTGAGCGTGTCTGATTTGATTGATGTGATTTTATATCGGAATGCAAATAATAACTGTAAAATAAATAATATACACATCAATCCTTGAAACTGTGATACTCTATGTGGTTGTATTTCAACGTAACATATTAAATAAAGTTTCAAATCTGTTTAGTCTTCAACAATTCATGATTTGATAGATAACCTACCACACCTTTAGAACAGCTGTTGGATTTAATACTAAATAGTAGACACATGGGCAAAGTGACCTCACATATCTACAGAAATGGAGAAAAATTTATTTGGGTATCACCGTTATCATAGTAAAACCGCCATCTTAAACAGGTGGTGATTTGTGCTCTAATGAAGCAACTATTTGATTGTACAATGCTCTGGTTATCCTACTTACTAAAATACTAGTTATGACAAAGAGGAATATTTGGCTGATCACAAGTCATTCATCACATCATTTGATATTCAGCTTAACACGAAGCATGATGACTTTTCTAGTTTATATTGAAAACCAAAACTCCACAAGAATCCACATAGAGGAAATAATACTACAGGTGCTTATTCTTTTTCAACAAGCCAATTGTTGATGAATATGGCTAACATTTTGACAGTTGTCAAAGAGGGAATACAATCATATTACAAATAATGAAGTTTCAGCAATTTGTTGAAGGTGTCTGATTTGATTGATGTGATTTTATTGGAAGGGGCAATCAGGAATGTACAGCTTAGAGACACTGGCACTATTTGGTACACATGACACATGACGAAGACAAACAAACACAAAAGCACAACACAACACAGAAAACTAAAAAGATGAACAACATGGGCCTCACCAAAAGTCAGGTGCTCTCGAAGAGAAAGCAGTTCCTGGGTGGTGAAGATTCATAGAGTCATATGTCCCCATGTGGCGCATAAAGGCAACTACTGGCTCTCATCTGTCTTGAAGCTGATACTTGTAATCCGGAATTTAGTGTCCATGCACAATTCCTCCATTTCTATCGGCATTTGATTCATTGAAATATAAAATGTATCTTGTTGAAAAGCAAATGCATGCTATTAGGTCTTGGATATGAAACAATTGTGTGTGGACTACAAACTGCAAAACATGGAGGAATCAGTGTTTAATTGTTTGTCATTTGAGTACCTTCTTGTTTTGATATGCCATTTATGTTTGTTTACCAGTTATACCTGGGATGTAAATCATCAAAGTTTATATGATTTATGCTAGAGCATATAACGTACGTATGCAAATGTGGACACTTCACTTTGTTGTCTATTTTTTTCCATAGTTTCACAAAGAAATTAGTAATTCAAAAAAGGTGTTTGCCTTAAATTGAATATTGATAGAACTGTCATGTTTGTTCAGTTGCTTTCAATATCAAGCCAATGGCTACAATGCGAAAAGAACTAATTACAACTAAATAGTCCCATTTGTTCCTCTTGTGACATAGACCTGGCATTAGTATCGCAGCAACCAAATACTGACCGCCTTCAACAATCTGAAGATTTTTGTCAGAGCTTGTTCTGCTTCTATATGATACTGAATGCCTTCAACAATTTGATGATGTTGTCAGAGGCTGCACATGACAATTGCAAAAGACTAAACCTAGTGGAATGCACGGGAAGGATTGATTTTTGCTTAACGCCAAATTAAGCATTATTTCATTCATATAATGGCGTGAACACATTTTATATATTAAATTCCTCATCTACATTGATTGATTGATTGATTGGTTGATTGATTGGTGCTTAACGTCGACGCAGTCGATTATAATATATTTCAGTGAAAATTGGAAATAGATGGAATACATTCCGATCATTCCTCCTTATTTAGCAAATAAATATAGCATGAATAGTACGACATCTGGTCAAGACCACCAAGTCGTTGTGATTTGGACCGTAGGAACAAAAAGTCCTGCCAATTGCAAAATGTATTCCGGGCAATTTGCTATGAATTTGTTGGATTCAACTGCCCTTGCAGTGTTTTGAATAAACATTAAAGAAAACCGAATTACCAACCCCACCAAGAATTGACAATCCAGAGAAACTGACAACATTGGATACAGAAGAAACAGGACGTAGTCAAACAGGCAAAAAAAACCAATATACTAAAATGATGAGCAACACGGACCTCGCCAAAACTTGGGGTGAACCTAGGCGCCTGCGAAGGAAACGCAGTTTAACTCATAACTTTTATATATTCATTAATTTCAGTAACATGTAAACATCCCTGACAGACATTAGTGTAGTACCCGATCCCAATTCTTTATATTTAAGAAATAAAATAAAACATAAATATTCCACACAGACAATAGTGTAGAGTCCGATACCAATCTGTTATAGGTTTATACTAAGAGAATAGAAACCTAAGAAAGGAATGTTAGATATCAATGGAGTCTTCACTGTCTGGTTACCTGAGTGTTTACCTGTTTGAAAGCCATATCCATTATTTCTTTATATGTGATGCATTTTAGAGAAAAAGGCCTTTTCAAATGTTTTAGATTATTTCAGATAAACGACGTGACTACCTTTAAATTGTGCAGAGGTCACTTGTAGTTCTAGCTTGTTATATTCTTGTTTCTTCCATCGTAAAAAAAATGATGACTTTACAAACACGATCATCAGATAAATTGCTAAGAAATTTGATCACACCGTATCCCCCCCACCCACCAGACCGTACTTGAGGTAAAATTAGTTATTTCATCTTACCATTACTGAAGAAATATACATTCTAACTAATACATATTACATATATTTCATACTATTTTTGTTGTAATCTCAGACTTACAAGGTTGCAGTGTTATCAGGTAAATCTGTTGGAATACTATCCAGTCCTCTACTGGAGCAGTCAACTGTAAGATTATATGAAGGGCCCGAACAATTACAGACACTAGGACATGATGATGTCACACCGACAAGGAAGATCACAACAACTGTTGCTGTTATAAGAAACTGCATGTTGCGTCGTAATTCTACAAATACAAAGACAGAATGTATTTACTTAATAGTTATTTCCATTGCTGTTTTGCATGTATAAATAAAATGTAGCGAGATTTATATTATGTGCATATGTATATCACAATAATATTGTATTTCTAAACCTTCAGTTTATTTAAGATTTTCATGTATGAATGACCGAGCTTATTGTTGTTTGCTTTGTACTTAACCAACAAGCTTAGTTATATTTTTAGCTGACTAAACAGTCCGCGGGAATATATGTCGTTTCAATCGGAAACATTTGTTTCTGGTTCTGAACCAACTACTCTTTGCGGGTATATATGTCGTTCCAATTGGACACATTTGTTTCTGATTCTGAATCAACTACTCTTTGCTCTTACCCCTTATTGATGTCTGTCACCGGATATTATGGCTATTTGTTTGACCCGACCGAGGCTTAATCCCACGATCTACCGTTATCATGTTCACCACTGCACCACCTACAAGGTTAGCGAAACATGAAATGTGATACTTCTTCTCTATCACCTCGATATGATATGATTCAAATGCACATTTTGTGGTCGTTTTAATGGTAATACGAACCTAACCGTCTTCTTGGTGTAGTCGGTACTTAACGGTGAATGTACTACTATTATAAAGTTGAGTTTTGTTTCCTTGTGGCAATACTCATATATACACATGATTATATTAGAATGGAGACAACTGTATTGTATTTGAAAAATTCACGGCATCAATTGTCGACTTAATGGTGTAATTTTCACAGTATCAATTCCACGGTTGAAATAGGGTAAGCTATTTGTAGAAATTTAGCTGATTACCACTTACGTCATCTTGTCAACAATGCGGCAATACACATTTATGCACATGGTTACATTAACATGGAGCTAACTGTATTTGTATTGCGTCGCCAGTAAACTCAATTTGCGACCATCAAATCGTCAATTGATACCGTGAAATTTACAAATACAATACAGTTACCTCCTAATTGAAATCGCCGGGAAATAAATTGATCTAATTGTCACGTTTTCATATTAAATTAACCTGCATTTGTGTCAGTGGGTTTATTCACTTAATTTATATCTACAAATCTACATTGTCGATTTTTCTAATTTCTTATATATATTTTTGACGGTGCTATTTGATACATTAACCAACAATGTATCATTTTCATTTTTTATTTTTAATTTGAAATTTATTTAAATGTGTAGCCCTATTGTGTATTTATATTAATTTCATTAATTTATATGTGGGATATCAATTCTATTTTATATGTATTTTCAAATCACGCACGTAACATCTGGGTCATCTGTACCGCACATTGACTATCAACATTTTTTTAGCTTGTAAAGTCGTCATATTGGTTCGACATTAGACAGTGAAAAGTCTTTCGGTGAGACGATTTTTTTTTCATTCAACAAAGTGTTTAATTCTTTATCACTTTGTTTTGTGTATTTGGTGTTGTTGCACAAACCATTTTAGACGTCTATAAATTATTTTACTTGTATAGTATCGCTATATCGTAACGATCCAACGACTGATCGTTGACTAGATCAATCTAATTAAAATTAGATCTCGCACTTGCTCTCTATTTTCGTTCAGCGCGTGGGTAGATCTAACAATACTCCGCTAAAGGTCGCGTAAGGGATCAGCATGAATACATTATCCGAAATTTATATTAGCCAATCAGAAATAGAATCGACTTCACAGAACAACCAATCAGAGAGCCGCTTTCTCCGTGTCTTCGGTGCTTTGTAAAAAAACATGACAGCCTCCATGCGATATGATTGACAGGGCTTCCACAGATATTTTACCACTATTTGGCATCAATGAGTTGAAACAGTAGCATAGAACAATTCTGAAATGTCTCATCGACAAAAATATATTGTATGGCAATATTACCAATTGGTTTTGGAAAGTTCCTGCCGTTTGGTAAATCGACAACTAACCCAAATAACGAATGACAAAGCGATCGTATGCAGTCCACTTCATGACTTATAGCCTTGATTCAAGATAAAGTTGAGGGAATGTCGAAAATACCAGACATGACAATAGCTTATGCAGGTCATTAATACATTATCATACCTTATTATTACTTATTCACGATTTGAAAAATAGAGGGGCCTGTCCTTTTTTTTATTTGCAAGATGATGGTTTCAATTTACTTTTTTTTTGTGGGGGGGGGGGGGGGGGTACTTAATTCTTAAAAAAAAACCAAAGAAACAAAAAAATGAAGTATGCAGAAAATAATTGTAGAAGACCATACATTATATAGTATTTTCGGTCCATTTATGGCCAAAGAAAGAAAGTACTTGCTAAATGTACATGTGTATTTCAAACAGAAAACATACTTAGGTTTTCCTATCCAAGCAATATTAAATCCTGTACACTGTATGCAATTTACTTCATATAATGTCAAGCGAGGACCACATTGATGTTGCTTAACACCATTTTCAACACGATTTCAGTTATATACTGGCGGTCAGCTGTATTGGTGGAGGATCCGGAGAAAGCCATGACCTGTCGCAAGTCACTGACAAACTTTATCACATTATGTTGTACACTGATTGCAGAGATAGTTGTACATCCAACTAACATACGATCACCGCCACAGTGGCCCCAGATCCACATTGAAAGTGGAGTGAATATTACAATGTACTTGAGTTTCAGATGAAAATGTAGATACATGTGCCACACCATAAAGATACAATGTACACATGCTAACCCTTGACAACAGCAATTTTTGTCCATGTTACAGTGTGTATATAAAAATAAATAAGAAATTTTCTGTCATTTACACAGAATAACATACAAATGTGTTGCCAACTTCAAATATTTGCACAAACTGTACTTCAAGCAAGGATTTTTAAACAACTACAAAAATAATTTACATCCATGAGGTTACTTTTGCGTGATTTCTTATTTTCTACATGCATTGTGGTTTTTAAGGGTGAAGACGTGGATGGCACACACAAGACAGCATTCAGAAAGTGGTTTTCATATTTCGGTGAACTGAGGTCAATTTGTCCATCTACCACTCTTCTTGAATAGAGGTTTAGAAGTCTTGAAGATACTGAATTTGAAATCAACAGACATAAGAGAAATAAAGCTGTCACTAAATTAAGAATTACCTTGTAATGGGTTATAATCCACATGCAAATGTTTGTGAATGATTTGATTTTGAATGCATGTGCAAAAACGACAAAATTGCTTCTTTCAAAAAAGATTTTAACAACTTCCGGTAAAAAAAATTACTTCCAAACCATACAGTAACGGTGCACGTGACACACTTCTAAGTGCTGTATAAACATTTCTCTTTTAATTTATAACACCCTTCAATTAACATATTTGATCATATTTCTTTTAAACAATTAGGTATAAGTTAACTGTACATTTGCCCCAGTGTCAGGATTAATTGTGTGACACAATTACGAGTGGTTTCAATCCCAGATAAGGGTATAGAAAGATCGAACATGTGGAAGTAATTTTACAAGTACAATCTGTCATAATGTTCTTTTTTTAGTTGAGAAAAGAAAAAATTGAAAATAAATTGGAGATTAAATATTTGTAAAACATAAAAGCAAATTTAATATATGTCGATGGAAATTGCTAATATACGTCCTAATAAAGTAATTTCAAATGCCTTTTTTTTTATTTTCAAATTCAATGAAATAACACTGATTTGCTCTGATCTATAATTATGAAATTCAAAAGCTGATTTTGTTCCGATTCTAAGTTGATATTTGGAAAAATATAATTGAGAAATAAACACGTTAATATCCACGTTCCACTTCCGATTACATAATTATATGGCTCATGCGTCTATTGTAATGAAGCTTTCGCGAAATTTTGAAACCAGTGAAACTTGTTATGTTGAAAATATAAAATCAACGAATTTTATTTTGGTACAAACACAAAATCCACGAATTTACGAATCGTACAACATTAGCAGAATTTTGAACTATCACGTTTAGAGCATTTCCTTTTCTTGCTGCTATTTTTTTTACATTATTTGGCTTTCCAATGTTTCGACTCAATGTCGTGCGCCCTAAATTAGACCTCTACTTTTTTATTTTTTAATAAACAATTCACTTCGGAGGACAATGCTTGCTAATTTTTATTTTTTTTTATTTTTCACAACATTGGATGCAAAGCTTTGTGCTTAGAAAACATATGCTGTATATTTAGATGTCGACATTCCACAGTTATTAATACCTGTTTTTATGTGTATTAACCATGTAATCTAAATACCATAGTAGGTACATAAGCGTTATCAAACAAATTACAGTTTTGATATAGAAACTCATCCTCGGTGTGATTATATTCACAAAGATGGAAAGCATATCAATTCGTGGTAGGATTTACAATGTCTCCACAGAAAACAATGCAACATACATCTAATTTACAAAAACTATATCTAAGTTTTTTATTGTTTAATTTATTAATGAAAAATCATCAATTCTTAGTCATCCTTTCCTTAGAAAATATGTTAACCTTAATTGTTGCTAATATTAATTTCCACCGTTCACAAAATTTATCATTAATTGTGATTCTTCGCCATATTCGCCGAGCATACAAATATAAAAAGAATCAACCATATTCATAATTTATTTTCAATGCCAAACATTATGGATTATACTCGGTTAGTATTAACATTCTCTAACAAAAACTTTTGAAGACCATTTAAATATTAGGGAAATAGTAAAGGCAAATTTCCACTTTGCACAAAAATTAGCTATATGTATTGATTAAAATATGAAAATTCAATGTTAATATCTTTGTAATCACTGATTGTGCATGAACCCTCTTGCAGGGACTGTGAATAATATTTTAGAACACAACTTTTCATGCGACGACAAATCCATTTCGTTTTCATTAGTCGTCCTGGTAAACAGATGACTTATGACACTGTGCATGACAAATAGTCCATCAATGTCGTATTATTTGATAAGGCTATTCCTGTGTTACATGAATGGTTCCTGCATGATGTGCTATATCTCATTGATCATAAGGTTCTTCCTGTTCTACAGGAATGGTTCCTGTATTCTGTGCTACATCATATTGATCATACGCTGTTCCTGGACTACAAGAATGGTGTCTACATAATGTGATTCTGTGTTGTGAACACCTACAACGATAAAGGTGTTAGATATTATAAGTTGAGTGAGTGAGTGATTGTTATTTAACGCCTACTCAGCTATGTCATGGAGAGACCAAGTTAATTTTCAATTAGATAATGGTGAGATCCGCGTTGTTCTAGACCAACATGATTAGTTGGCTTTTAATAGTGCTACCCCATTGAAACAACAGTGCGAGGATATATATGTCGCCCCACTCGGACACATTATCCTGATTCCGAGCTGACCAGTCTTTGCTCTTTCACTTTAATGTTGCATTACTAGCGGGGAAGCAACAAATACCAAGTGTATGGTCTACTAAACTCCAACCGAGCCCACTAACCATTTCATCACCGATGCAGTTTATTGTTATTTTGAATTTGCTACGTAATAATCGTAAGCATATAACCTATATATTTGTAGGAAGAGCTTGATGATGCCAAATCAGTAATAGAAGTAAATAAAATGTTTAAAATTATAATGTTCACGCTTTTATGACAGTAAAGAGTTAGATATATCACAAATTACAGTATTAATATAGAAGAATAGATTGAAGATAACAAAGGGTAAATGTTAACTCATTGTCGATGTGATTAGAGTCACAAACATGGTACATCCTATCAATTCTCAGGTAGGATTTACGATCTTCACCTCTCCACCGACAAATAATCATGGCCTCATCTAAATTTGCATAAAAATGGTTATACAAATAGATATGGTTATTGGTTTTTTTTTCAATCCTTACAATGTCTATAACAAATTAATAATTCGGCATTGTCATATTTCTTTATATATATTTGGTATCGAACAAATTACAGATCCTAATAATGTAACCATTTTAATACACAGGTTCCATCCATAGGGGGGCCCGGGTGGCTCATCATCTCTCCATAGCTAACATTAGCCGATGTTTTGACTTTCCTGAATAGAGCCTGTCATTGTCTTTCTCCCAAACACTTTTCGATTGTTTGGCTTTCCAATCTTTCTACTGAAAGCGTCGTGCGACCATAGGATCTCTACATTTATTTTCATTTTTGATCACAAATTCACTTCTGAGAACAATTATCCTAAGCTTCATCTTTTGGGATCTTGCACATCATTGGATACAATGCCTTGCTTTTGAAAATATGACTAGTGTTTGACATTTCCCAGTTATCAGTACTTATTACTTGTAATAACCATTGAATATAAATACCATAGTGGATACACAAACGTTAGAGAAAAACGAAAGGAAATTCAAATATGGACAATCCAGAAACACAGGCACCATTGGTCACAAGACACAGGACGACGAGAAACAAATAAAACAAAAAACAAAAATAAACCAACAAAGGATGAAACAAACAAACAAAAAACATCGACGACAAAAGAGATCAGCGACACGGACTGTGTAATAAAAACCCCGGGATATCCCGGTGCTGGTGAAGAGGAAGACGTTACTGCTTCTTATTAGACACCCACTGTGCTACTCGAATAGAAAAGTGAAATTAGCATTGACACATTTGACTTATCTACCCTCTACAAAACTATTCCCCACTATATGCTGAAAAACAGATTAAGAGAGTTGGTCCAACTGTGCTTCATAAAAAAATGAATGACCAACGTAGATGCAAATACCTTGTGCTAGGAAGGAGCATGTGATATTTTTGTAAAGAAAAACAACCTGATTTTACCAAAATGTTCTGATTCATCAGCATGCTCGAATTATTGATTGGGAACTTAATTGTTATGCTTAGTGGACGTGTTTTCAACAAACTATGGGTACAAACTGTGCTCCTCTTCTCGCCGGTTTTTTCTTTATTTGTATGAGGCAGACTCCATACCGGGGCTTCTCAAGAAAAAAAAAAGAAGCTAGCCCGATCCGCTCAGATAAGTCTGAAGACACCAAATGGGTAATCAAAATTCGTACATTTTACGCTACGCAATATAGATGATATCGTTTCACTTAGCACTTTTTGGTTTAATGATCTCGTGGATTGCATCTATCTCATTGAGCTTGAAATAATGGATACTACAGATACAGATATGTCTGCTTCTTACCTTGACCTACACCTCGGAATCAACAGTGAGGGACGGTTAAGAACAAAAGTTTGCGACAAAAGGGATCACTTAAAATTTCCCATTGGGAACTTTCAATTTATATGTAGCAACATTCCAGCGGCACATGCATATGCAGTATGAATCTCTCAGTTGATAAAATATTTCAGGGCTTGTGTTTTTATCAGCATTTCCTTGAAAGAGGGCTGCTGCCAACGAGGAAGCTACTGAACCAAGGGTTCCTGTTGGGTAAGATGAAGTCATCACGGCGAAAGTTGTACGGTCGTCACCATGACATGGCTGGCCGGTATGGAATATCTGTCTTACAAATGACCATGGATATGTTCTATTCGTCGCAAACACTTTCCGGTCCTTTCCTCATGGATCACTTATCACCGGGTTTGTCACTAGATTAAGTTTTTGTATTATGTGCGATATCATATTGATCATAAGGCTGTTCCTGGACTATAGGAATGGTTTCTTCACCATGTGCGATATCATATTGATCATAATATTGTTCCTGTTCTGCAGGAATGGTGTCTACATAATGTGATTCTTTGTTGTGAACAACTATAGCGATAATGGTTATATATTTAAATTTGAGTGAGTGTGTGAGAAAGTGACCGCTATTTAACGCCAACTCAGCTATGTCATAGCGAGAACAAGTTAATGTTCGATGAGATGATGGAGAGATCCGCGCTCTTCTAGACCAATACGGTTAGTTGGATTTACATAGTGCTACCTCATTGAAACAACATTCCAAGGACGGATGTGAATCCTCACTCGGACACATTATCCTGATTCCGAGCTAACTAGTCTTTGCTCTTTCACATTAAAGTTGCGTTCGTAGCGGAGAAGCAACACATACTAAAGTTTATAGCCTTTGGTTTGATCCGATCGGGGCTAAAAATCAACATTCTACCACACTCCTGGCGAGACAATAACCATTACACCACCGATGCGGTTTGTTTTTAATTTGAATTTGCTACGCACAAATTTTAAACATATACCCTATAGATTTGTAAAAAGAGTTTGAAGATGCCAAAGACAGCGATCTACCAAACACTACACAGAAAACCATACTTCGGGTAGCCTTCCGGGAAATTGCGACATAATATTGTAACCTCATGTAACTATGTAACGTACAATGTGTTATCATGTAATCATTTCAAAATAAATTATACTGAAGAAAGCTGTAATTCCAGATGAAACGTTTGGACAATGGATTAGAGATTTCTTTATATATGTATTTGTCTTACGAGAAAAGGTAACACTACGATTATTGAAGCTCCTTTTTTAGGGAGTGGATGTTGTCGAGTGGTCTAAGGCGCTGGACGTAAGACTAAGCGAATGGTGCTGCAGTGTATCAATGGTGTGGGATCAAATTCCGTCGAGGGAAGAACAAAAATTTGACAGCTCTAAAATATAATTCTAACACTGTTTGGTTTATTTTTCAGACGTATATATATATATACAAAAATAACTATTAGTCTACAAAAAGACTATAATTTTGTAGACTTATAGTTATTTTTGTTACTTTTTAACATCTTTTTTGATACCGTTGTGCTAACATTTTAGACGTTTATTTATCATTTTTGTTTGTTTGCACAGTATCGTTAGCACTTGTTTCCGATCCGACATCTCGTAGGTTCATACGTTGGCTACTTTTGCAGACGTTTATATATATATGTATACATATGTATTATATAAGGCTAAACGATTGGTGCTGCAGTGTATCAATGGTGTGAGTACAAATCCTGTCAAGGGAAGAACAAAACATTGATAGCTCAAAGGTCTAGATTATTCATCATCCTATACAATATACTAAAATTTGCTGAGTTAGATCGCTGTCAAATTATAATATTAACTATATATGTACCATCTACACACGCTTAGACACATGTTGTGTGTCTATCTTTCGATTTGCATTACAAGACAAGGTAACACTTCGACTATTGAAGCAATATTTTTGATATAGCGGATGTGGTCGAGTGGTCCAGGGCGCTGGACATTAGGCTAAGCGATTGGTGCTGCAGTGTATCAATGGTGTGAGTGCAAATCCCTTCGAGGGAAGAACAACAATTTGACAGCTCTAAGATCTAATTTTAACAGTGTTTGGTTTAATTTTCAGACGTATATATATATATATATATATATATAGGTTTAAAGTCATATTTAATTTTGGAGTTAAAAATTCGGCTTCATCTTTACAATTTCATATATGAATATTGGGATGTTTTTTTTATCAAATTAGGTGTGAATATGAAAAAATTGTGGAAAATAAGCTATATAAGCTTCAAGTATATTAGAAAGTCTTCCTTGCTTTCAAAAATAAACCAGGAAATGTGTTTCCCCTTTAATAGTTAAGCATACTAGACAACAGACACTCATAATTGATGACCTCTCATTTCAATAAACACAAGAGATGGCGCGAATTAAGTGTTTTTTAAGTACCATAACCCCGCTATTAAATATTGAAGTGTGTTTATCAAGTCAGGAGATTAATTAATCATGTATATGTATGTAAATGGAATCGCATTTATAATTTTACAGAAGGTGTATGCAGCATGTGTTTAAAAATAATAAAAACCATGAGGACATACTATCACAGTAATACATTTACATGAATAGCTTGATAGTAATGTTGTTAGCCCTTATATGTGTGTGGGTTTTCATTTAACTGACATTGTCTCCACTAACAAACAAAGATCGTACAACGTTAGCCGAATTTTGGACAATCACCTTTAGAGCATTACGTTTTCTTGCTGCTATTTTTATTTACATTATTTCGCTTTCCAATGTTTCGACTCAATCTCGAGCTCTACTGTTTTACTGTTTTATTATGAAAAATTCACTTCAGAGGACAATGCTTGTTAAATTTAATCTCTTGGGATTTTTCACAACATTGGATACAAAGCTTTGTGCTTAGAAAACATATGCTGTATATGTTGATGTCGACATTCCACAGTTATTAATACCTTTTTTTATTTTTATTAATCATTTAATCTAAATACCATAGTAGGTACATAAACGTTATCAAACAAATTACAGTATTAATATAAAAGCTCATCCTCGGTGTGATTATATTCACAAAGATGGTAAACATATGAATTCGTGATAGGATTTACAATGTCTCCACAGAAAACAATGAAACCTATATCTAAATTTACAAAAGCTATATATAAGGTGTTGACTGTTTAATTTATTAATAAAAAATCCTTTCCTTAGAAAATATTTTAACCTGAATTGTTGCTAATATTAATTTCCACCGTTCACAATATTTATCATTAATTGTAATTCTTCGCCATATTCGCCGAGCATACATATATAAAAAGAATCAACCATGTTCATAATTTCATTTCAATGCCAAACATAATGGATTATAGTCGGTTAGTATTAACATTCTCTAAGAAACAATTGTTGAAGACCATTTAAATATTAGGGAAATAGTAAAGGCAGATATTTCCACTTTGTACAATAATTAGCTATATTTATTGATTAAAATGTATTACAATATGACAATTCAATGTTAATATCTTTGTAATCACTGATTGTGCATGAACCCTCTTGCAGGGACTGTATATAATATTTTAGAACAAGATTATCACGCGACGACAAATCCATTTCGTTTTCATTAGTCGTCCTGATAAATAGATGACTTATTACACTGTGAATGACAAAAAAAAATGCTTTAGAAGTCCATCAATGTCGCATTAGTTCATAAGACTGTTCCTGTGTTACATGAATGGTTCCTGTATTATGTGTTATATGATATTTGTTATAATGTTGTTTCTGTTCTACAGGAATGGTTCCTGTATTCTGTGCTATATCATATTTGTCATAAGGTTATTTCTGTTCTACATGAATAGTTCCTGTATTATGTCCTATATCATATTTGTCATAAGGTTATTTATGTTCTACAGGAATGGTTCCTGTATTCTGTGCGATATGGTATTTGTCATAAGGTTATTTCTGTTCTACAGGAATGGTTCCTGTATTCTGGCTTATATCATATTTGTTATAAGGTTGTTTCTGTTCTACAGGAATGGTTCCTGTATTATATGCTATATGATATTTGTCATAAGGTTGTTTCTGTTCTACATGAATGGTTCCTGTATTCTGGCTTATATCATATTTGTTATAAGGTTGTTTCTGTTCTACAGGAATGGTTCCTGTATTATGTTTTATATCATATTTGTCATAAGGTTATTTCTGTTCTACAGGAATGGCTCCTGTATTCTGTGCTATATCATATTTGTTATAATGTTGTTTTTGTTCTACAGGAATGGTTCCTGTATTCTGTGCTATATCATATTTGTCATGAGGTTATTTTTGTTCTACAGGAATGGTTCCTGTATTATGTGCTATGTCATATTTGTCATAATGTTGTTTCTGTTCTGCAGGAATGGTTCCTGTATTATCTCCTATATGATATTTGTCATAAGGTTGTTTCTGTTCTACATGAATGGTTCCTGTATTCTGTGCTATATCATATTTGTCATAAGGTTGTTTCTGTTCTTCAGGAATGGTTCCTGTATTCTGTCCTATATGATATTTGTCATAAGGTTGTTTCTGTTCTACATGAATGGTTCCTGTATTCTGTGCTATATCATATTTGTCATAATGGTGTTTCTGTTCTACATGAATGTTTCCTGTATTCTGTCCTATATGATATTTGTCATAAGGTTGTTTCTGTTATACACGAATGGTTCCAGTATTATGTGTTATATCATATTTGTCATAAGGTTATTTCTGTTCTACATGAATGGTTCCTGTATTATGTCCTATATGATATTTGTCATAAGGTTGTTTCTGTTATACAGGAATGGTTCCTGTATTATGTGTTATATCATATTTGTCATAATGGTATTTCTGTTCTACATGAATGGTTCCTGTATTCTGTGCTATATCATATTTGTTATTAGGTTATTTCTGTTCTACAGGAATGGTTCCTGTATTATGTGCGATATGGTATTTGTCATAAGGTTGTTTCTGTTCTACATGAATGGTTCCTGTATTCTGTGCTATATCATATTTGTCATAATGGTGTTTCTGTTCTACATGAATGGTTCCTGTGTTATATCCTATATGATATTTGTCATAAGGTTGTTTTTGTTATACAGGAATGGTTCCTGTATTATGTGTTATATCATATTTGTCATAAGGTTATTTCTGTTCTACAGGAATAGTTCCTGTATTCTGTGCTATATCATATTTGTTATAATGTTGTTTCTGTTATATATGAATGGTTCGTGTATTATGTGCTATATCATCTTTAACATAATGTTGTTTCTGTTCTTCATGAATGGTTCCTGTATGCTGTGCTATATGATATTTGTCATAAGGTTTTTTCTGTTCTACATGAATGGTTCCTGTATTATGTGCTATATCATATTTGTCATAAGGTGGTTTCTGTTCTACAGGAATGGTTTCTGTATTCTGTGCTATATCATATTTGTCATTAGGTTGTTTCTGTTCTACAAGAATGGTTCCTGTATTATGTGCTATATCATATTTGTCATAAGGTGGTTTCAGTTCTACAGGAATGGTTTCTGTATTCTGTGCTATATCATATTTGTCATAAGGTTATTTCTGTTCTACATGAATGGTTCCTGTATTATGTGCTATATCATATTTGTCATAAGGGTGTTTTTGTTCTACATGAATGGTTCCTGTATTCTGTGCTATATCATATTTCTCATAATGTTGTTTCTGTTCTACATGAATGGTTCCTGTATTATGTCCTATATGATATTTGTCATAAGGTTGTTTCTGTTCTTCAGAAATGGTTCCTGTATTCTGTCCTATATGATATTTGTCATAATGTTGTTTCTGTTCTACATGAATGGTTCCTGTATTATGTGCTATATCATATTTGTCATAAGGTTGTTTCTGTTCTACATGAATGGTTCCTGTATTCTGTGCTATATCATATTTGTCATAAGGTTATTTCTGTTCTACAGGAAAATGGTTCCTGTATTATGTGCGATACGGTATTTGTCATTAGGTTGTTTCTGTTCTACATGAATGGTTCCAGTATTCTGTGCTATATCATATTTCTCATAATGGTGTTTCTGTTCTACATGAATGGTTCCTGTATAATGTCCTATATGATATTTGTCATAAGGTTGTTTTTGCTATACAGGAATGATTCCTGTATTATGTGTTATATCATATTTGTCATAAGGTTATTTCTGTTCTACAGGAATGGTTCGTGTATTATGTGTTATATCATCTTTGACATAATGTTGTTTCTATTCTACAGGAATGGTTCCTGTATTCTGTGCTATATGATATTTGTCATAAGGTTATTTCTGTTCTACATGAATGGTTCCTGCATTATGTGCTATATCATATTTGTCATAAGGTTGTTTCTGTTCTACAGGTATGGTTTCTGTATTCTGTGCTATATCATGGTTGTCATTAGGTTGTTTCTGTTCTACAAGAATGGTTCCTGTATTCTGTGCTATATAACATTTGTCATAAGGTTGTTTCTGTTCTACATGAATGGTTCCTGTATTATGTCCTATATGATATTTGTCTTTAGGTTGTTTCTGTTCTACAGGAATGGTTTCTGTATTCTGTGCTATATCATGTTTGTCATTAGGTTGTTTCTTTTCTACAAGAATGGTTCCTGTATTCTGTGCTATATAACATTTGTCATAAGGTTGTTTCTGTTCTACATGAATTGTTCCTGTATTATGTCCTATTTGATATTTGTCTTAAGGCTGTTTCTGTTCTACATGAATGGTTCCTGTATTATGTCCTATATGCTATTTGTCTTTAGGTTGTTTCTGTTCTACATGAATGGTTCCTGTATTATGTTCTATATCATATTTGTCATAAGGGTGTTTCTGTTCTACATGAATGGTTCCTGGATTCTGTGCTATATCATATTTGTCATAATGTTGTTTCTGTTCTACATGAATGGTTCCTGTATTATGTCCTATATGATATTTGTCATAAGGTTGTTTCTGTTATACACGAATGGTTCCTGTATTTTGTGTCATATCATATTTGTCATAAGGTTATTTCTGTTCTACAGGAATGGTTCCTGTATTCTGTCCTATATGATATTTGTCATAAGGTTGTTTCTGTTCTACATGAATGGTTCCTGTATTCTGTGCTATATCATATTTGTCATAAGGTTATTTCTGTTCTACAGGAATGGTTCCTGTATTATGTGCGCTATGGTATTTGTCATAAGGTTGTTTCTGTTCTACATGAATGATTCCTGTATTCTGTGCTATATCATATTTGTCATAATGTTGTTTCTGTTCTACATGAATGATTCCTGTATTATGTCCTATATGATATTTGTCATAAGGTTGTTTTTGTTATACAGGAATGGTTCCTGTATTATGTGTTATATCATATTTGTCATAAGGTTATTTCTGTTCTACAGGAATGGTTCCTGTATTCTGTGCTATATCGTATTTGTCATAAGGTTGTTTCTGTTCTACAGGAATGGTTCCTGTATCCTGTGCTATATCATATTTGTCATAAGGTTGTTTCTGTTCTACAGGAATGGTTTCTGTATTCTGTGCTATATCATAGTTGTCATAATGTTGTTTATGTTCTACAGGAATGGTTCCTGTATTCTGTGCTATATCATATTTGTCATAAGGTTGTTTCTGTTCTACATGAATGGTTCCTGTATTCTGGCTTATATCAAATTTGTTATAAGGTTGTTTCTGTTCTACAGGAATGGTTCCTGTATTCTGTTTTATATCATATTTGTCATAAGGTTATTTCTGTTCTACAGGAATGGTTCCTGTATTGTGTGCTATATCATATTTGTTATAATGTTGTTTCTGTTCTACAGGAATGGTTCCTGTATTCTGTGCTATATCATATTTGTCATAAGGTTATTTTTGTTCTACAGGAATGGTTCCTGTATTATGTGCTATGTCATATTTGTCATACTGTTGTTTCTGTTCTGCAGGAATGGTTCCTGTATTTTGTGCTATATCATATTTGTTATAATGTTGTTTCTGTTCTACAGGAATGGTTCCTGTATGCTGTGCTATATCATATTTGTCATAAGGTTGTTTCTGTTCTACAAGAATGGTTCCTGTAATCTGTGCTATATAATATTTGACATAAAGTTGTTTCTGTTCTACATGAATGGTTCCTGTATTATGTCCTATATGATATTTGTCATAAGGTTGTTTCTGTTCTACATGAATGGTTCCTGTATTATGTGTTATATCATATATGTCATTATGTTGTTTCTGTTCTACATGAATGGTTCCTGTATTATATGCTATATCATATTTGTCATAAGGGTGTTTCTGTTCTACGGGAATGGTTCCTGTATTCTGTGCTATATCATATTTGTCATAAGGTTATTTCTGTTCTACATGAATGGTTCCTGTATTATGTCCTATATGATATTTGTCATAAGGTTATTTCTGTTCTACAGGAATGGTTCCTGTATTCTGTGCTATATGATATTTGTCATAAGGTTATTTCTGTTCTACAGGAATGGTTCCTGTATTCTGTGCTATATGATATTTGTCATAATGTTGTTTCTGTTCTGCATCAATGGGTCCTGTATTATGTGCTATATCATATTTATTATAATGTTGTTTCTGTTCTACATGAATGGTTCCTGTATTCTGTGCTATATCATATTTGTCATAAGGTTATTTCTGTTCTACAGGAATGGTTCCTGTATTATGTGCGATATGGTATTTGTCATAAGGTTGTTTCTGTTCTACATGAATGATTCCTGTATTCTGTCCTATATGATATTTGTCATAAGGTTGTTTTTGTTATACAGGAATGGTTCCTGTATTATGTGTTATATCATATTTGTCATAAGGTTATTTCTGTTCTACAGGAATGGTTCCTGTATTCTGTGCTATATCATATTTGTCATAATGGTGTTTCTGTTCTACATGAATGGTGCCTGTATTATGTCCTATATGATATTTGTCATAAGGTTGTTTTTGTTATATATGAATGGTTCGTGTATTATGTGCTATATGATATTTGTCATAAGGTTATTTCTGTTCTACATGAATGGTTCCTGTATTATGTGCTATATCATATTTGTCATAAGGTTGTTTCTGTTCTACATGAATGGTTCCTGTATTATGTGCTATGTCATATTTGTCATAAGGTTATTTCTGTTCTACATGAATGGTTCCTGTATTATGTGCTATATCATATTTGTCATAAGGTTGTTTCTGTTCTACAGGAATGGTTCCTGTATCCTGTGCTATATCGTATTTGTCATAAGGTTGTTTCTGTTCTACAGTAATGGTTCCTGTATCCTGTGCTATATCATATTTGTCATAAGGTTGTTTCTGTTCTACAGGAATGGTTTCTGTATTCTGTGCTATATCATAGTTGTCATAATGTTGTTTATGTTCTACAGGAATGGTTCCTGTATTCTGTGGTATATCATATTTGTCATAAGGTTGTTTTTGTTCTAAATGAATGGTTCCTGTATTCTGGCTTATATCATATTTGTTATAAGGTTGTTTCTGTTCTACATGAATGGTTCCTGTATTCTGTTTTATATCATATTTGTCATAAGGTTATTTCTGTTCTACAGGAATGGTTCCTGTATTCTGTGCTATATCATATTTGTCATAAGGTTACTTTTGTTCTACAGGAATGGTTCCTGTATTATGTGCTATGTCATATTTGTCATAATGTTGTTTCTGTTCTGCAGGAATGGTTCCTGTATTTTGTGCTATATCATATTTGTTATAATGTTGTTTCTGTTCTACAGGAATGGTTCCTGTAATATGTGCTATATAATATTTGACATAAAGTTGTTTCTGTTCTATATGAATGGTTCCTGTATTATGTCCTATATGATATTTGTCATTATGTTGTTTCTGTTCTACATGAATGGTTCCTGTATTATGTCCTATATGATATTTGTCATAAGGTTATTTCTGTTCTACAGGAATGGTTCCTGTATTCTGTGCTATATCATATTTGTCATAAGGTTATTTCTGTTCTACATGAATGGTTCCTGTATTATGTCCTCTATGATATTTGTCATAAGGTTATTTCTGTTCTACAATAATGGTTCTTGTATTCTGTGCTATGTGATATTTGTCATAAGGTTATTTCTGTTCTACAGGAATGGTTCCTGTATTCTGTGCTATATGATATTTGTCATAATGTTGTTTCTGTTCTGCATCAATGGGTCCTGTATTATGTGCTATATCATATTTATTATAATGTTGTTTCTGTTCTACAGGAATGGTTCCTGTATTCTGTTTTATATCATATTTGTCATAAGGTTATTTCTGTTCTACAGGAATGGTTCCTGTATTGTGTGCTATATCATATTTGTTATAATGTTGTTTCTGTTCTACAGGAATGGTTCCTGTATTCTGTGCTATATCATATTTGTCATAAGGTTATTTTTGTTCTACAGGAATGGTTCCTGTATTATGTGCTATGTCATATTTGTCATAATGTTGTTTCTGTTCTGCAGGAATGGTTCCTGTATTTTGTGCTATATCATATTTGTTATAATGTTGTTTCTGTTCTACAGGAATGGTTCCTGTATGCTGTGCTATATCATATTTGTCATAAGGTTGTTTCTGTTCTACAAGAATGGTTCCTGTAATCTGTGCTATATAATATTTGACATAAAGTTGTTTCTGTTCTACATGAATGGTTCCTGTATTATGTCCTATATGATATTTGTCATAAGGTTGTTTCTGTTCTACATGAATGGTTCCTGTATTATGTGCTATATCATATTTGTCATTATGTTGTTTCTGTTCTACATGAATGGTTCCTTTATTATGTGCTATATCATATTTGTCATAAGGGTGTTTCTGTTCTACGGGAATGGTTCCTGTATTCTGTGCTATATCATATTTGTCATAAGGTTATTTCTGTTCTACATGAATGGTTCCTGTATTATGTCCTATATGATATTTGTCATAAGGTTATTTCTGTTCTACAGGAATGGTTCCTGTATTCTGTGCTATATGATATTTGTCATAAGGTTATTTCTGTTCTACAGGAATGGTTCCTGTATTCTGTGCTATATGATATTTGTCATAATGTTGTTTCTGTTCTGCATCAATGGGTCCTGTATTATGTGCTATATCATATTTATTATAATGTTGTTTCTGTTCTACATGAATGGTTCCTGTATTCTGTGCTATATCATATTTGTCATAAGGTTATTTCTGTTCTACAGGAATGGTTCCTGTATTATGTGCGATATGGTATTTGTCATAAGGTTGTTTCTGTTCTACATGAATGATTCCTGTATTCTGTCCTATATGATATTTGTCATAAGGTTGTTTTTGTTATACAGGAATGGTTCCTGTATTATGTGTTATATCATATTTGTCATAAGGTTATTTCTGTTCTACAGGAATGGTTCCTGTATTCTGTGCTATATCATATTTGTCATAATGGTGTTTCTGTTCTACATGAATGGTGCCTGTATTATGTCCTATATGATATTTGTCATAATGTTGTTTTTGTTATATATGAATGGTTCGTGTATTATGTGCTATATGATATTTGTCATAAGGTTATTTCTGTTCTACATGAATGGTTCCTGTATTATGTGCTATATCATATTTGTCATAAGGTTGTTTCTGTTCTACTTGAATGGTTCCTGTATTATGTGCTATATCATATTTGTCATAAGGTTATTTCTGTTCTACATGAATGGTTCCTGTATTATGTGCTATATCATATTTGTCATAAGGTTGTTTCTGTTCTACAGGAATGGTTCCTGTATCCTGTGCTATATCGTATTTGTCATAAGGTTGTTTCTGTTCTACAGGAATGGTTCCTGTATCCTGTGCTATATCATATTTGTCATAAGGTTGTTTCTGTTCTACAGGAATGGTTTCTGTATTCTGTGCTATATCATAGTTGTCATAATGTTGTTTATGTTCTACAGGAATGGTTCCTGTATTCTGTGGTATATCATATTTGTTATAAGGTTGTTTTTGTTCTAAATGAATGGTTCCTGTATTCTGGCTTATATCATATTTGTTATAAGGTTGTTTCTGTTCTACAGGAATGGTTCCTGTATTCTGTTTTATATCATATTTGTCATAAGGTTATTTCTGTTCTACAGGAATGGTTCCTGTATTCTGTGCTATATCATATTTGTTATAATGTTGTTTCTGTTCTACAGGAATGGTTCCTGTATTCTGTGCTATATCATATTTGTCATAAGGTTACTTTTGTTCTACAGGAATGGTTCCTGTATTATGTGCTATGTCATATTTGTCATAATGTTGTTTCTGTTCTGCAGGAATGGTTCCTGTATTTTGTGCTATATCATATTTGTTATAATGTTGTTTCTGTTCTACAGGAATGGTTCCTGTAATATGTGCTATATAATATTTGACATAAAGTTGTTTCTGTTCTACATGAATGGTTCCTGTATTATGTCCTATATGATATTTGTCATTATGTTGTTTCTGTTCTACATGAATGGTTCCTGTATTATGTCCTATATGATATTTGTCATAAGGTTATTTCTGTTCTACAGGAATGGTTCCTGTATTCTGTGCTATATCATATTTGTCATAAGGTTATTTCTGTTCTACATGAATGGTTCCTGTATTATGTCCTCTATGATATTTGTCATAAGGTTATTTCTGTTCAACAATAATGGTTCTTGTATTCTGTGTTATGTGATATTTGTCATAAGGTTATTTCTGTTCTACAGGAATGGTTCCTGTATTCTGTGCTATATGATATTTGTCATAATGTTGTTTCTGTTCTGCATCAATGGGTCCTGTATTATGTGCTATATCATATTTATTATAATGTTGTTTCTGTTCTACAGGAATGGTTCCTGTATTTTGTTCTATATCATATTTGTTATAAGGTTGTTTTTGTTCTACAGGAATGGTTCCTCTATTATGTTTTATATCATATTTGTTATAATGATGTTTCTGTTCTACAGGAATGGTTCCTGTATTCTGTGCTATATCATATTTGTCATAAGGTTAATTTTGTTTTACAGGAATGGTTCCTGTGTTATGTGCATGTCATATTTGTCATAATGTTGTTTCTGTTCTGCAGGAATGGTTCCTGTATTTTGTGCTATTTCATATTTGTTATAATGTTGTTTCTGTTCTACAGGAATGTTTCCTGTATGCTGTGCTATATCATATTTGTCATAAGGTTGTTTCTGTTCTACAAGAATGGTTCCTGTATTCTGTGCTATATAATATTTGTTATAAGGTTGTTTCTGTTCTACAGGAATGGTTCCTGTATTCTGTTTTATATCATATTTGTCATAAGGTTATTTCTGTTCTATAGGAATGGTTCCTGTATTCTGTGCTATATCATATTTGTTATAATGTTGTTTCTGTTCTACAGGAATGGTTCCTGTATTCTGTGCTATATCATATTTGTCATAAGGTTATTGTTGTTCTACAGGAATGGTTCCTGTATTATGTGCTATGTCATATTTATCATAATGTTGTTTCTGTTCTGCAGGAATGGTTCCTGTATTTTGTGCTATATCATATTTGTTATAATGTTGTTTCTGTTCTACAGGAATGGTTCCTGTATGCTGTGCTTTATCATATTTGTCATAAGGTTGTTTCTGTTCTACAAGAATGGTTCCTGTAATCTGTGCTATGTAATATTTGACATAAAGTTGTTTCTGTTCTACATGAATGGTTCCTGTATTATGTCCTATATGATATTTGTCATAAAGTTGTTTCTGTTCTACATGAATGGTTCCTGTATTATGTGTTATATCATATTTGTCATTATGTTGTTTCTGTTCTACATGAATGGTTCCTGTATTATGTGCTATATCATATTTGTCATAAGGGTGTTTCTGTTCTACGGGAATGGTTCCTGTATTCTGTGCTATATCATATTTGTCATAAGGTTATTTCTGTTCTACATGAATGGTTCCTGTATTATGTCCTATATGATATTTGTCATAAGGTTATTTCTGTTCTACAGGAATGGTTCCTGTATTCTGTGCTATATGATATTTGTCATAATGTTGTTTCTGTTCTGCATCAATGGGTCCTGTATTATGTGCTATATCATATTTATTATAATGTTGTTTCTGTTCTACATGAATGGTTCCTGTATTCTGTGCTATATCATATTTGTTATAAGGTTGTTTTTGTTCTACAGGAATGGTTCCTGTAATATGTTTTATATCATATTTGTTATAATGATGTTTCTGTTCTACAGGAATGGTTCCTGTATTCTGTGCTATATCATATTTGTCATAAGGTTAATTTTGTTTTACAGGAATGGTTCCTGTATTATGTGCTATTTCATATTTGTTATAATGTTGTTTCTGTTCTACAGGAATATTTCCTGTATGCTGTGCTATATCATATTTGTCTTAAGGTTGTTTCTGTTCTACAAGAATGGTTCCTGTATTCTGTGCTATATAATATTTGTTATAAGGTTGTTTCTGTTCTACAGGAATGGTTCCTGTATTCTGTTTTATATCATATTTGTCATAAGGTTATTTCTGTTCTACAGGAATGGTTCCTGTATTCTGTGCTAAATCATATTTGTTATAATGTTGTTTCTGTTCTACAGGAATGGTTCCTGTATGCTGTGCTGTATCATATTTGTCATAAGGTTGTTTCTGTTCTACAAGAATGGTTCCTGTAATCTGTGCTATATAATATTTGACATAAAGTTGTTTCTGTTCTACATGAATGGTTCCTGTATTATGTCCTATATGATATTTGTCATAAGGTTGTTTCTGTTCTACATGAATGGTTCCTGTATTATGTGTTATATCATATTTGTCATTATGTTGTTTCTGTTCTACATGAATGGTTCCTGTATTATGTGCTATATCATATTTGTCATAAGGGTGTTTCTGTTCTACGGGAATGGTTCCTGTATTCTGTGCTATATCATATTTGTCATAAGGTTATTTCTGTTCTACATGAATGGTTCCTGTATTATGTGCTATATCATATTTGTCATAAGGTTGTTTCTGTTCTACAGGAATGGTTCCTGTATCCTGTGCTATATCGTATTTGTCATAAGGTTGTTTCTGTTCTACAGGAATGGTTCCTGTATCCTGTGCTATATCATATTTGTCATAAGGTTGTTTCTGTTCTACAGGAATGGTTTCTGTATTCTGTGCTATATCATAGTTGTCATAATGTTGTTTATGTTCTACAGGAATGGTTCCTGTATTCTGTGGTATATCATATTTGTTATAAGGTTGTTTTTGTTCTAAATGAATGGTTCCTGTATTCTGGCTTATATCATATTTGTTATAAGGTTGTTTCTGTTCTACAGGAATGGTTCCTGTATTCTGTTTTATATCATATTTGTCATAAGGTTATTTCTGTTCTACAGGAATGGTTCCTGTATTCTGTGCTATATCATATTTGTTATAATGTTGTTTCTGTTCTACAGGAATGGTTCCTGTATTCTGTGCTATATCATATTTGTCATAAGGTTACTTTTGTTCTACAGGAATGGTTCCTGTATTATGTGCTATGTCATATTTGTCATAATGTTGTTTCTGTTCTACAGGAATGGTTCCTGTATTTTGTGCTATATCATATTTGTTATAATGTTGTTTCTGTTCTACAGGAATGGTTCCTGTAATATGTGCTATATAATATTTGACATAAAGTTGTTTCTGTTCTACATGAATGGTTCCTGTATTATGTCCTATATGATATTTGTCATTATGTTATTTCTGTTCTACATGAATGGTTCCTGTATTATGTCCTCTATGATATTTGTCATAAGGTTATTTCTGTTCTACAATAATGGTTCTTGTATTCTGTGTTATGTGATATTTGTCATAAGGTTATTTCTGTTCTACAGGAATGGTTCCTGTATTCTGTGCTATATGATATTTGTCATAATGTTGTTTCTGTTCTGCATCAATGGGTCCTGTATTATGTGCTATATCATATTTATTATAATGTTGTTTCTGTTCTACAGGAATGGTTCCTGTATTCTGTGCTATATCATATTTGTTATAAGGTTGTTTTTGTTCTACAGGAATGGTTCCTCTATTATGTTTTATATCATATTTGTTATAATGATGTTTCTGTTCTACAGGAATGGTTCCTGTATTCTGTGCTATATCATATTTGTCATAAGGTTAATTTTGTTTTACAGGAATGGTTCCTGTATTATGTGCATGTCATATTTGTCATAATGTTGTTTCTGTTCTGCAGGAATGGTTCCTGTATTTTGTGCTATTTCATATTTGTTATAATGTTGTTTCTGTTCTACAGGAATATTTCCTGTATGCTGTGCTATATCATATTTGTCATAAGGTTAATTTTGTTTTACAGGAATGGTTCCTGTATTATGTGCTATTTCATATTTGTTATAATGTTGTTTCTGTTCTACAGGAATATTTCCTGTATGCTGTGCTATATCATATTTGTCTTAAGGTTGTTTCTGTTCTACAAGAATGGTTCCTGTATTCTGTGCTATATAATATTTGTTATAAGGTTGTTTCTGTTCTACAGGAATGGTTCCTGTATTCTGTTTTATATCATATTTGTCATAAGGTTATTTCTGTTCTACAGGAATGGTTCCTGTATTCTGTGCTAAATCATATTTGTTATAATGTTGTTTCTGTTCTACAGGAATGGTTCCTGTATGCTGTGCTGTATCATATTTGTCATAAGGTTGTTTCTGTTCTACAAGAATGGTTCCTGTAATCTGTGCTATATAATATTTGACATAAAGTTGTTTCTGTTCTACATGAATGGTTCCTGTATTATGTCCTATATGATATTTGTCATAAGGTTGTTTCTGTTCTACATGAATGGTTCCTGTATTATGTGTTATATCATATTTGTCATTATGTTGTTTCTGTTCTACATGAATGGTTCCTGTATTATGTGCTATATCATATTTGTCATAAGGGTGTTTCTGTTCTACGGGAATGGTTCCTGTATTCTGTGCTATATCATATTTGTCATAAGGTTATTTCTGTTCTACATGAATGGTTCCTGTATTATGTGCTATATCATATTTGTCATAAGGTTGTTTCTGTTCTACAGGAATGGTTCCTGTATCCTGTGCTATATCGTATTTGTCATAAGGTTGTTTCTGTTCTACAGGAATGGTTCCTGTATCCTGTGCTATATCATATTTGTCATAAGGTTGTTTCTGTTCTACAGGAATGGTTTCTGTATTCTGTGCTATATCATAGTTGTCATAATGTTGTTTATGTTCTACAGGAATGGTTCCTGTATTCTGTGGTATATCATATTTGTTATAAGGTTGTTTTTGTTCTAAATGAATGGTTCCTGTATTCTGGCTTATATCATATTTGTTATAAGGTTGTTTCTGTTCTACAGGAATGGTTCCTGTATTCTGTTTTATATCATATTTGTCATAAGGTTATTTCTGTTCTACAGGAATGGTTCCTGTATTCTGTGCTATATCATATTTGTTATAATGTTGTTTCTGTTCTACAGGAATGGTTCCTGTATTCTGTGCTATATCATATTTGTCATAAGGTTACTTTTGTTCTACAGGAATGGTTCCTGTATTATGTGCTATGTCATATTTGTCATAATGTTGTTTCTGTTCTACAGGAATGGTTCCTGTATTTTGTGCTATATCATATTTGTTATAATGTTGTTTCTGTTCTACAGGAATGGTTCCTGTAATATGTGCTATATAATATTTGACATAAAGTTGTTTCTGTTCTACATGAATGGTTCCTGTATTATGTCCTATATGATATTTGTCATTATGTTATTTCTGTTCTACATGAATGGTTCCTGTATTATGTCCTCTATGATATTTGTCATAAGGTTATTTCTGTTCTACAATAATGGTTCTTGTATTCTGTGTTATGTGATATTTGTCATAAGGTTATTTCTGTTCTACAGGAATGGTTCCTGTATTCTGTGCTATATGATATTTGTCATAATGTTGTTTCTGTTCTGCATCAATGGGTCCTGTATTATGTGCTATATCATATTTATTATAATGTTGTTTCTGTTCTACAGGAATGGTTCCTGTATTCTGTGCTATATCATATTTGTTATAAGGTTGTTTTTGTTCTACAGGAATGGTTCCTCTATTATGTTTTATATCATATTTGTTATAATGATGTTTCTGTTCTACAGGAATGGTTCCTGTATTCTGTGCTATATCATATTTGTCATAAGGTTAATTTTGTTTTACAGGAATGGTTCCTGTATTATGTGCATGTCATATTTGTCATAATGTTGTTTCTGTTCTGCAGGAATGGTTCCTGTATTTTGTGCTATTTCATATTTGTTATAATGTTGTTTCTGTTCTACAGGAATATTTCCTGTATGCTGTGCTATATCATATTTGTCATAAGGTTGTTTCTGTTCTACAAGAATGGTTCCTGTATTCTGTGCTATATAATATTTGTTATAAGGTTGTTTCTGTTCTACAGGAATGGTTCCTCTATTCTGTTTTATATCATATTTGTCATAAGGTTATTTCTGTTCTATAGGAATGGTTCCTGTATGCTGTGCTATATCATATTTGTTATAATGTTGTTTCTGTTCTACAGGAATGGTTCCTGTATTCTGTGCTATATCATATTTGTCATAAGGTTATTTTTGTTCTACAGGAATGGTTCCTGTATTATGTGCTATGTCATATTTATCATAATGTTGTTTCTGTTCTGCAGGAATGGTTCCTGTATTTTGTGCTATATCATATTTGTTATAATGTTGTTTCTGTTCTACAGGAATGGTTCCTGTATGCTGTGCTTTATCATATTTGTCATAAGGTTGTTTCTGTTCTACAAGAATGGTTCCTGTAATCTGTGGTATGTAATATTTGACATAAAGTTGTTTCTGTTCTACATGAATGGTTCCTGTATTATGTCCTATATGATATTTGTCATAAAGTTGTTTCTGTTCTACATGAATGGTTCCTGTATTATGTGTTATATCATATTTGTCATTATGTTGTTTCTGTTCTACATGAATGGTTCCTGTATTATGTGCTATATCATATTTGTCATAAGGGTGTTTCTGTTCTACGGGAATGGTTCCTGTATTCTGTGCTATATCATATTTGTCATAAGGTTATTTCTGTTCTACATGAATGGTTCCTGTATTATGTCATATATGATATTTGTCATAAGGTTATTTCTGTTCTACAGGAATGGTTCCTGTATTCTGTGCTATATGATATTTGTCATAATGTTGTTTCTGTTCTGCATCAATGGGTCCTGTATTATGTGCTATATCATATTTATTATAATGTTGTTTCTGTTCTACATGAATGGTTCCTGTATTCTGTGCTATATCATATTTGTTATAAGGTTGTTTTTGTTCTACAGGAATGGTTCCTGTAATATGTTTTATATCATATTTGTTATAATGATGTTTCTGTTCTACAGGAATGGTTCCTGTATTCTGTGCTATATCATATTTGTCATAAGGTTAATTTTGTTTTACAGGAATGGTTCCTGTATTATGTGCAATGTCATATTTGTCATAATGTTGTTTCTGTTCTGCAGGAATGGTTCCTGTATTTTGTGCTATTTCATATTTGTTATAATGTTGTTTCTGTTCTACAGGAATATTTCCTGTATGCTGTGCTATATCATATTTGTCTTAAGGTTGTTTCTGTTCTACAAGAATGGTTCCTGTATTCTGTGCTATATAATATTTGTTATAAGGTTGTTTCTGTTCTACAGGAATGGTTCCTGTATTCTGTTTTATATCATATTTGTCATAAGGTTATTTCTGTTCTACAGGAATGGTTCCTGTATTCTGTGCTAAATCATATTTGTTATAATGTTGTTTCTGTTCTACAGGAATGGTTCCTGTATGCTGTGCTGTATCATATTTGTCATAAGGTTGTTTCTGTTCTACAAGAATGGTTCCTGTAATCTGTGCTATATAATATTTGACATAAAGTTGTTTCTGTTCTACATGAATGGTTCCTGTATTATGTGTTATATCATATTTGTCATTATGTTGTTTCTGTTCTACATGAATGGTTCCTGTATTATGTGCTATATCATATTTGTCATAAGGGTGTTTCTGTTCTACGGGAATGGTTCCTGTATTCTGTGCTATATCATATTTGTCATAAGGTTATTTCTGTTCTACATGAATGGTTCCTGTATTATGTCATATATGATATTTGTCATAAGGTTATTTCTGTTCTACAGGAATGGTTCCTGTATTCTGTGCTATATGATATTTGTCATAATGTTGTTTCTGTTCTGCATCAATGGGTCCTGTATTATGTGCTATATCATATTTATTATAATGTTGTTTCTGTTCTACATGAATGGTTCCTGTATTCTGTGCTATATCATATTTGTTATAAGGTTGTTTTTGTTCTACAGGAATGGTTCCTGTAATATGTTTTATATCATATTTGTTATAATGATGTTTCTGTTCTACAGGAATGGTTTCTGTATTCTGTGCTATATCATATTTGTCATAAGGTTAATTTTGTTTTACAGGAATGGTTCCTGTATTATGTGCAATGTCATATTTGTCATAATGTTGTTTCTGTTCTGCAGGAATGGTTCCTGTATTTTGTGCTATTTCATATTTGTTATAATGTTGTTTCTGTTCTACAGGAATATTTCCTGTATGCTGTGCTATATCATATTTGTCTTAAGGTTGTTTCTGTTCTACAAGAATGGTTCCTGTATTCTGTGCTATATAATATTTGTTATAAGGTTGTTTCTGTTCTACAGGAATGGTTCCTGTATTCTGTTTTATATCATATTTGTCATAAGGTTATTTCTGTTCTACAGGAATGGTTCCTGTATTCTGTGCTAAATCATATTTGTTATAATGTTGTTTCTGTTCTACAGGAATGGTTCCTGTATGCTGTGCTGTATCATATTTGTCATAAGGTTGTTTCTGTTCTACAAGAATGGTTCCTCTAATCTGTGCTATATAATATTTGACATAAAGTTGTTTCTGTTCTACATGAATGGTTCCTGTATTATGTCCTATATGATATTTGTCATAAGGTTGTTTCTGTTCTACATGAATGGTTCCTGTATTATGTGTTATATCATATTTGTCATTATGTTGTTTCTGTTCTACATGAATGGTTCCTGTATTATGTGCTATATCATATTTGTCATAAGGGTGTTTCTGTTCTACGGGAATGGTTCCTGTATTCTGTGCTATATCATATTTGTCATAAGGTTATTTCTGTTCTACATGAATGGTTCCTGTATTATGTCCTATATGATATTTGTCATAAGGTTATTTCTGTTCTACAGGAATGGTTCCTGTATTCTGTGCTATTTGATATTTGTCATAAGGTTATTTCTGTTCTACAGGAATGGTTCCTGTATTCTGTGCTATATGATATTTGTCATAATGTTGTTTCTGTTCTGCATCAATGGGTCCTGTATTATGTGCTATATCATATTTATTATAATGTTGTTTCTGTTCTACATGAATGGTTCCTGTATTCTGTGCTATATCATATTTGTTATAAGGTTGTTTTTGTTCTACAGGAATGGTTCCTGTATTATGTTTTATATCATATTTGTTATAAGGTTGTTTTTGTTCTACAGGAATGGTTCCTGTATTATGTGTTATATCATATTTGTCATAAGGTTATTTCTGTTCTACATGAATGGTTCCTGTATTCTGTGCTATATCATATTTGTTATAATGTTGTTTCTGTTCTACAGGAATGGTTCCTGTATTCTGTGCTATATCATATTTGTCATAAGGTTATTTTTGTTCTACAGGAATGGTTCCTGTATTATGTGCTATGTCATATTTGTCATAATGTTGTTTCTGTTCTGCAGGAATGGTTCCTATATTTTGTGCTATATCATATTTATTATAATGTTGTTTCTGTTCTACAGGAATGGTTCCTGTATTATGTCCTATATCATATTTGTCATAAGGTTGTTTCTGTTCTACATGAATGGTTCCTGTATTCTGGCTTATATCATATTTGTTATAAGGTTGTTTCTGTTCTACAGGAATGGTTCCTGTATTCTGTTTTATATCATATTTGTCATAAGGTTATTTCTGTTCTACAGGAATGGTTCCTGTATTCTATGCTATATCATATTTGTTATAATGTTGTTTCTGTTCTACAGGAATGGTTCCTGTATTCTGTGCTATATCATATTTGTCATAAGGTTATTTTTGTTCTACAGGAATGGTTCCTGTATTATGTGCTATGTCATATTTGTCATAATGTTGTTTCTGTTCTGCAGGAATGGTTCCTGTATTTTGTGCTATATCATATTTGTTATAATGTTGTTTCTGTTCTACAGGAATGGTTCCTGTATGCTGTGCTATATCATATTTGTCTTAAGGTTGTTTATGTTCTACAAGAATGGTTCCTGTAATCTGTGCTATATAATATTTGACATAAAGTTGTTTCTGTTCTACATGAATGGTTCCTGTATTATGTCCTATATGATATTTGTCATTATGTTGTTTCTGTTCTACATGAATGGTTCCTGTATTATGTGCTATATCATATTTGTCATAAGGGTGTTTCTGTTCCACGGGAATGGTTCCTGTATTCTGTGCTATATCATATTTGTCATAAGGTTATTTCTGTTCTACATGAATGGTTCCTGTATTATGTCCTCTATGATATTTGTCATAAGGATATTTCTGTTCTACAATAATGGTTCCTGTATTCTGTGCTATATGATATTTGTCATAAGGTTATTTCTGTTCTACAGGAATGGTTTCTGTATTCTGTGCTATATGATATTTGTCATAATGTTGTTTCTGTTCTGCATCAATGGGTCCTGTATTCTGTGCTATATCATATTTATTATAATGTTGTTTCTGTTCTACAGGAATGGTTCCTGTATTCTGTGCTATATCATATTTGTTATAAGGTTGTTTTTGTTCTACAGGAATGGTTCCTGTATTATGTTTTATATCATATTTGTTATAATGATGTTTCTGTTCTACAGGAATGGTTCCTGTATTCTGTGCTATATCATATTTGTTATAAGGTTGTTTTTGTTCTACAGGAATGGTTCCTGTATTATGTTTTATATCATATTTGTTATAATGATGTTTCTGTTCTACAGGAATGGTTCCTGTATTATGTGCAATGTCATATTTGTCATAATGTTGTTTCTATTCTGCAGGAATGGTTCCTGTATTTTGTGCTATTTCATATTTGTTATAATGTTGTTTCTGTTCTACAGGAATGTTTCCTGTATGCTGTATCATATTTGTCATAAGGTTGTTTCTGTTCTACAAGAATGGTTCCTGTATTCTGTGCTATATAATATTTGTTATAAGGTTGTTTCTGTTCTACAGGAATGGTTCCTGTATTCTGTTTTATATCATATTTGTCATAAGGTTATTTCTGTTCTATAGGAATGGTTCCTGTATTCTGTGCTATATCATATTTGTTATAATGTTGTTTCTGTTCTACAGGAATGGTTCCTGTATTCTGTGCTATATCATATTTGTCATAAGGTTATTTTTGTTCTACAGGAATGGTTCCTGTATTATGTGCTATGTCATATTTATCATAATGTTGTTTCTGTTCTGCAGGAATGGTTCCTGTATTATGTGCTATATCATATTTGTTATAATGTTGTTTCTGTTCTACAGGAATGGTTCCTGTATGCTGTGCTTTATCATGTTTTTCATAAGGTTGTTTCTGTTCTACAAGAATGATTCCTGTAATCTGTGCTATGTAATATTTGACATAAAGTTGTTTCTGTTCTACATGAATGGTTCCTGTATTATGTCCTATATGATATTTGTCATAAAGTTGTTTCTGTTCTACATGAATGGTTCCTGTATTATGTGTTATATCATATTTGTCATTATGTTGTTTCTGTTCTACATGAATGGTTCCTGTATTATGTGCTATATCATATTTGTCATAAGGGTGTTTCTGTTCTACGGGAATGGTTCCTGTATTCTGTGCTATATCATATTTGTCATAAGGTTATTTCTGTTCTACATGAATGGTTCCTGTATTATGTCCTATATGATATTTGTCATAAGGTTATTTCTGTTCTACAGGAATGTTTCCTGTATTCTGTGCTATATGATATTTGTCATAATGTTGTTTCTGTTCTGCATCAATGGGTCCTGTATTATGTGCTATATCATATTTATTATAATGTTGTTTCTGTTCTACATGAATGGTTCCTGTATTCTGTGCTATATCATATTTGTTATAAGGTTGTTTTTGTTCTACAGGAATGGTTCCTGTATTATGTTTTATATCATATTTGTTATAAGGTTGTTTTTGTTCTACAGGAATGGTTCCTGTATTATGTGTTATATCATATTTGTCATAAGGTTATTTCTGTTCTACATGAATGGTTCCTGTATTCTGTGCTATATCATATTTGTTATAATGTTGTTTCTGTTCTACATGAATGGTTCCTGTATTCTGTGCTATATCATATTTGTTATAAGGTTGTTTTTGTTCTACAGGAATGGTTCCTGTATTATGTTTTATATCATATTTGTTATAAGGTTGTTTTTGTTCTACAGGAATGGTTCCTGTATTATGTGTTATATCATATTTGTCATAAGGTTATTTCTGTTCTACATGAATGGTTCCTGTATTCTGTGCTATATCATATTTGTTATAATGTTGTTTCTGTTCTACAGGAATGGTTCCTGTATTCTGTGCTATATCATATTTGTCATAAGGTTATTTTTGTTCTACAGGAATGGTTCCTGTATTATGTGCTATGTCATATTTGTCATAATGTTGTTTCTGTTCTGCAGGAATGGTTCCTATATTTTGTGCTATATCATATTTATTATAATGTTGTTTCTGTTCTACAGGAATGGTTCCTGTATTATGTCCTATATCATATTTGTCATAAGGTTGTTTCTGTTCTACATGAATGGTTCCTGTATTCTGGCTTATATCATATTTGTTATAAGGTTGTTTCTGTTCTACAGGAATGGTTCCTGTATTCTGTTTTATATCATATTTGTCATAAGGTTATTTCTGTTCTACAGGAATGGTTCCTGTATTCTATGCTATATCATATTTGTTATAATGTTGTTTCTGTTCTACAGGAATGGTTCCTGTATTCTGTGCTATATCATATTTGTCATAAGGTTATTTTTGTTCTACAGGAATGGTTCCTGTATTATGTGCTATGTCATATTTGTCATAATGTTGTTTCTGTTCTGCAGGAATGGTTCCTGTATTTTGTGCTATATCATATTTGTTATAATGTTGTTTCTGTTCTACAGGAATGGTTCCTGTATGCTGTGCTATATCATATTTGTCTTAAGGTTGTTTATGTTCTACAAGAATGGTTCCTGTAATCTGTGCTATATAATATTTGACATAAAGTTGTTTCTGTTCTACATGAATGGTTCCTGTATTATGTCCTATATGATATTTGTCATTATGTTGTTTCTGTTCTACATGAATGGTTCCTGTATTATGTGCTATATCATATTTGTCATAAGGGTGTTTCTGTTCCACGGGAATGGTTCCTGTATTCTGTGCTATATCATATTTGTCATAAGGTTATTTCTGTTCTACATGAATGGTTCCTGTATTATGTCCTCTATGATATTTGTCATAAGGATATTTCTGTTCTACAATAATGGTTCCTGTATTCTGTGCTATATGATATTTGTCATAAGGTTATTTCTGTTCTACAGGAATGGTTTCTGTATTCTGTGCTATATGATATTTGTCATAATGTTGTTTCTGTTCTGCATCAATGGGTCCTGTATTCTGTGCTATATCATATTTATTATAATGTTGTTTCTGTTCTACAGGAATGGTTCCTGTATTCTGTGCTATATCATATTTGTTATAAGGTTGTTTTTGTTCTACAGGAATGGTTCCTGTATTATGTTTTATATCATATTTGTTATAATGATGTTTCTGTTCTACAGGAATGGTTCCTGTATTCTGTGCTATATCATATTTGTTATAAGGTTGTTTTTGTTCTACAGGAATGGTTCCTGTATTATGTTTTATATCATATTTGTTATAATGATGTTTCTGTTCTACAGGAATGGTTCCTGTATTATGTGCAATGTCATATTTGTCATAATGTTGTTTCTATTCTGCAGGAATGGTTCCTGTATTTTGTGCTATTTCATATTTGTTATAATGTTGTTTCTGTTCTACAGGAATGTTTCCTGTATGCTGTATCATATTTGTCATAAGGTTGTTTCTGTTCTACAAGAATGGTTCCTGTATTCTGTGCTATATAATATTTGTTATAAGGTTGTTTCTGTTCTACAGGAATGGTTCCTGTATTCTGTTTTATATCATATTTGTCATAAGGTTATTTCTGTTCTATAGGAATGGTTCCTGTATTCTGTGCTATATCATATTTGTTATAATGTTGTTTCTGTTCTACAGGAATGGTTCCTGTATTCTGTGCTATATCATATTTGTCATAAGGTTATTTTTGTTCTACAGGAATGGTTCCTGTATTATGTGCTATGTCATATTTATCATAATGTTGTTTCTGTTCTGCAGGAATGGTTCCTGTATTATGTGCTATATCATATTTGTTATAATGTTGTTTCTGTTCTACAGGAATGGTTCCTGTATGCTGTGCTTTATCATGTTTTTCATAAGGTTGTTTCTGTTCTACAAGAATGATTCCTGTAATCTGTGCTATGTAATATTTGACATAAAGTTGTTTCTGTTCTACATGAATGGTTCCTGTATTATGTCCTATATGATATTTGTCATAAAGTTGTTTCTGTTCTACATGAATGGTTCCTGTATTATGTGTTATATCATATTTGTCATTATGTTGTTTCTGTTCTACATGAATGGTTCCTGTATTATGTGCTATATCATATTTGTCATAAGGGTGTTTCTGTTCTACGGGAATGGTTCCTGTATTCTGTGCTATATCATATTTGTCATAAGGTTATTTCTGTTCTACATGAATGGTTCCTGTATTATGTCCTATATGATATTTGTCATAAGGTTATTTCTGTTCTACAGGAATGTTTCCTGTATTCTGTGCTATATGATATTTGTCATAATGTTGTTTCTGTTCTGCATCAATGGGTCCTGTATTATGTGCTATATCATATTTATTATAATGTTGTTTCTGTTCTACATGAATGGTTCCTGTATTCTGTGCTATATCATATTTGTTATAAGGTTGTTTTTGTTCTACAGGAATGGTTCCTGTATTATGTTTTATATCATATTTGTTATAAGGTTGTTTTTGTTCTACAGGAATGGTTCCTGTATTATGTGTTATATCATATTTGTCATAAGGTTATTTCTGTTCTACATGAATGGTTCCTGTATTCTGTGCTATATCATATTTGTTATAATGTTGTTTCTGTTCTACAGGAATGGTTCCTGTATTCTGTGCTATATCATATTTGTCATAAGGTTATTTTTGTTCTACAGGAATGGTTCCTGTATTATGTGCTATGTCATATTTGTCATAATGTTGTTTCTGTTCTGCAGGAATGGTTCCTATATTTTGTGCTATATCATATTTATTATAATGTTGTTTCTGTTCTACAGGAATGGTTCCTGTATTATGTCCTATATCATATTTGTCATAAGGTTGTTTCTGTTCTACATGAATGGTTCCTGTATTCTGGCTTATATCATATTTGTTATAAGGTTGTTTCTGTTCTACAGGAATGGTTCCTGTATTCTGTTTTATATCATATTTGTCATAAGGTTATTTCTGTTCTACAGGAATGGTTCCTGTATTCTATGCTATATCATATTTGTTATAATGTTGTTTCTGTTCTACAGGAATGGTTCCTGTATTCTGTGCTATATCATATTTGTCATAAGGTTATTTTTGTTCTACAGGAATGGTTCCTGTATTATGTGCTATGTCATATTTGTCATAATGTTGTTTCTGTTCTGCAGGAATGGTTCCTGTATTTTGTGCTATATCATATTTGTTATAATGTTGTTTCTGTTCTACAGGAATGGTTCCTGTATGCTGTGCTATATCATATTTGTCTTAAGGTTGTTTATGTTCTACAAGAATGGTTCCTGTAATCTGTGCTATATAATATTTGACATAAAGTTGTTTCTGTTCTACATGAATGGTTCCTGTATTATGTCCTATATGATATTTGTCATTATGTTGTTTCTGTTCTACATGAATGGTTCCTGTATTATGTGCTATATCATATTTGTCATAAGGGTGTTTCTGTTCCACGGGAATGGTTCCTGTATTCTGTGCTATATCATATTTGTCATAAGGTTATTTCTGTTCTACATGAATGGTTCCTGTATTATGTCCTCTATGATATTTGTCATAAGGATATTTCTGTTCTACAATAATGGTTCCTGTATTCTGTGCTATATGATATTTGTCATAAGGTTATTTCTGTTCTACAGGAATGGTTTCTGTATTCTGTGCCATATGATATTTGTCATAATGTTGTTTCTGTTCTGCATCAATGGGTCCTGTATTCTGTGCTATATCATATTTATTATAATGTTGTTTCTGTTCTACAGGAATGGTTCCTGTATTCTGTGCTATATCATATTTGTTATAAGGTTGTTTTTGTTCTACAGGAATGGTTCCTGTATTATGTTTTATATCATATTTGTTATAATGATGTTTCTGTTCTACAGGAATGGTTCCTGTATTCTGTGCTATATCATATTTGTTATAAGGTTGTTTTTGTTCTACAGGAATGGTTCCTGTATTATGTTTTATATCATATTTGTTATAATGATGTTTCTGTTCTACAGGAATGGTTCCTGTATTATGTGCAATGTCATATTTGTCATAATGTTGTTTCTATTCTGCAGGAATGGTTCCTGTATTTTGTGCTATTTCATATTTGTTATAATGTTGTTTCTGTTCTACAGGAATGTTTCCTGTATGCTGTATCATATTTGTCATAAGGTTGTTTCTGTTCTACAAGAATGGTTCCTGTATTCTGTGCTATATAATATTTGTTATAAGGTTGTTTCTGTTCTACAGGAATGGTTCCTGTATTCTGTTTTATATCATATTTGTCATAAGGTTATTTCTGTTCTATAGGAATGGTTCCTGTATTCTGTGCTATATCATATTTGTTATAATGTTGTTTCTGTTCTACAGGAATGGTTCCTGTATTCTGTGCTATATCATATTTGTCATAAGGTTATTTTTGTTCTACAGGAATGGTTCCTGTATTATGTGCTATGTCATATTTATCATAATGTTGTTTCTGTTCTGCAGGAATGGTTCCTGTATTATGTGCTATATCATATTTGTTATAATGTTGTTTCTGTTCTACAGGAATGGTTCCTGTATGCTGTGCTTTATCATGTTTTTCATAAGGTTGTTTCTGTTCTACAAGAATGATTCCTGTAATCTGTGCTATGTAATATTTGACATAAAGTTGTTTCTGTTCTACATGAATGGTTCCTGTATTATGTCCTATATGATATTTGTCATAAAGTTGTTTCTGTTCTACATGAATGGTTCCTGTATTATGTGTTATATCATATTTGTCATTATGTTGTTTCTGTTCTACATGAATGGTTCCTGTATTATGTGCTATATCATATTTGTCATAAGGGTGTTTCTGTTCTACGGGAATGGTTCCTGTATTCTGTGCTATATCATATTTGTCATAAGGTTATTTCTGTTCTACATGAATGGTTCCTGTATTATGTCCTATATGATATTTGTCATAAGGTTATTTCTGTTCTACAGGAATGTTTCCTGTATTCTGTGCTATATGATATTTGTCATAATGTTGTTTCTGTTCTGCATCAATGGGTCCTGTATTATGTGCTATATCATATTTATTATAATGTTGTTTCTGTTCTACATGAATGGTTCCTGTATTCTGTGCTATATCATATTTGCTATAAGGTTGTTTTTGTTCTACAAGAATGGTTCCTGTAATATGTTTTATATCATATTTGTTATAATGATGTTTCTGTTCTACAGGAATGGTTCCTGTATTCTGTGCTATATCATATTTGTCATAAGGTTAATTTTGTTTTACAGGAATGGTTCCTGTATTATGTGCAATGTCATATTTGTCATAATGTTGTTTCTGTTCTGCAGGAATGGTTCCTGTATTTTGTGCTATTTCATATTTGTTATAATGTTGTTTCTGTTCTACAGGAATGTTTCCTGTATGCTGTGCTATATCATATTTGTCATAAGGTTGTTTCTGTTCTACAAGAATGGTTCCTGTATTCTGTGCTATATAATATTTGTTATAAGGTTGTTTCTGTTGTACAGGAATGGTTCCTGTATTCTGTTTTATATCATATTTGTCATAAGGTTGTTTCTGTTCTACAGGAATGGTTCCTGTATTCTGTGCTATATCATATTTGTCATAAGGTTATTTTTGTTCTACAGGAATGGTTCCTGTATTATGTGCTATGTCATATTTGTCATAATGTTGTTTCTGTTCTACATGAATGGTTCCTGTATTATGTCCTATATGATATTTGTCATACGGTTGTTTCTGTTCTACATAAATGGTTCCTGTATTATGTGTTATATCATATTTGTCATTATGTTGTTTCTGTTCTACATGAATGGTTCCTGTATTATGTGCTATATCATATTTGTCATAAGGGTGTTTCTGTTCTACGGGAATGGTTCCTGTATTCTGTGCTATATCATATTTGTCATAAGGTTATTTCTGTTCTACATGAATGGTTCCTGTATTATGTCCTATATGATATTTGTCATAAGGTTATTTCTGTTCTACAGGAATGGTTCCTGTATTCTGTGCTATATGATATTTGTCATAAGGTTATTTCTGTTCTACAGGAATGGTTCCTGTATTCTGTGCTATATGATATTTGTCATAATGTTGTTTCTGTTCTGCATCAATGGGTCCTGTATTATGTGCTATATCATATTTATTATAATGTTGTTTCTGTTCTACATGAATGGTTCCTGTATTCTGTGCTATATCATATTTGTTATAAGGTTGTTTTTGTTCTACAGGAATGGTTCCTGTATTATGTTTTATATCATATTTGTTATAAGGTTATTTTTGTTCTACAGGAATGGTTCCTGTATTTTGTGCTATATCATATTTGTTATAATGTTGTTTCTGTTCTACAGGAATGGTTCCTGTATGCTGTGCTTTATCATGTTTGTCATAAGGTTGTTTCTGTTCTACAAGAATGATTCCTGTAATCTGTGCTATGTAATATTTGACATAAAGTTGTTTCTGTTCTACATGAATGGTTCCAGTATTATGTCCTATATGATATTTGTCATAAAGTTGTTTCTGTTCTACATGAATGGTTCCTGTATTATGTGTTATATCATATTTGTCATTATGTTGTTTCTGTTCTACATGAATGGTTCCTGTATTATGTGCTATATCATATTTGTCATAAGGGTGTTTCTGTTCTACGGGAATGGTTCCTGTATTCTGTGCTATATCATATTTGTCATAAGGTTATTTCTGTTCTACATGAATGGTTCCTGTATTATGTCCTATATGATATTTGTCATAAGGTTATTTCTGTTCTACAGGAATGTTTCCTGTATTCTGTGCTATATGATATTTGTCATAATGTTGTTTCTGTTCTGCATCAATGGGTCCTGTATTATGTGCTATATCATATTTATTATAATGTTGTTTCTGTTCTACATGAATGGTTCCTGTATTATGTGTTATATCATATTTGTCATTATGTTGTTTCTGTTCTACATGAATGGTTCCTGTATTATGTCCTATGTCATATTTGTCATAAGGTTGTTTCTGTTCTACATGAATGGTTCCTGTATTCTGGCTTATATCATATTTGTTATAAGGTTGTTTCTGTTCTACAGGAATGGTTCCTGTATTCTGTTTTATATCATATTTGTCATAAGGTTATTTCTGTTCTACAGGAATGGTTCCTGTATTCTGTGCTATATCATATTTGTTATAATGTTGTTTCTGTTCTACAGGAATGGTTCCTGTATTATGTCCTATATGATATTTGTCATACGGTTGTTTCTGTTCTACATAAATGGTTCCTGTATTATGTGTTATATCATATTTGTCATTATGTTGTTTCTGTTCTACATGAATGGTTCCTGTATTATGTGCTATATCATATTTGTCATAAGGGTGTTTCTGTTCTACGGGAATGGTTCCTGTATTTTGTGCTATATCATATTTGTCATAAGGTTATTTCTGTTCTACATGAATGGTTCCTGTATTATGTCCTATATGATATTTGTCATAAGGTTATTTCTGTTCTACAGGAATGGTTCCTGTATTCTGTGCTATATGATATTTGTCATAAGGTTATTTCTGTTCTACAGGAATGGTTCCTGTATTCTGTGCTATATGATATTTGTCATAATGTTGTTTCTGTTCTGCATCAATGGGTCCTGTATTATGTGCTATATCATATTTATTATAATGTTGTTTCTGTTCTACATGAATGGTTCCTGTATTCTGTGCTATATCATATTTGTTATAAGGTTGTTTTTGTTCTACAGGAATGGTTCCTGTATTATGTTTTATATCATATTTGTTATAAGGTTATTTTTGTTCTACAGGAATGGTTCCTGTATTTTGTGCTATATCATATTTGTTATAATGTTGTTTCTGTTCTACAGGAATGGTTCATGTATGCTGTGCTTTATCATGTTTGTCATAAGGTTGTTTCTGTTCTACAAGAATGATTCCTGTAATCTGTGCTATGTAATATTTGACATAAAGTTGTTTCTGTTCTACATGAATGGTTCCAGTATTATGTCCTATATGATATTTGTCATAAAGTTGTTTCTGTTCTACATGAATGGTTCCTGTATTATGTGTTATATCATATTTGTCATTATGTTGTTTCTGTTCTACATGAATGGTTCCTGTATTATGTGCTATATCATATTTGTCATAAGGGTGTTTCTGTTCTACGGGAATGGTTCCTGTATTCTGTGCTATATCATATTTGTCATAAGGTTATTTCTGTTCTACATGAATGGTTCCTGTATTATGTCCTATATGATATTTGTCATAAGGTTATTTCTGTTCTACAGGAATGTTTCCTGTATTCTGTGCTATATGATATTTGTCATAATGTTGTTTCTGTTCTGCATCAATGGGTCCTGTATTATGTGCTATATCATATTTATTATAATGTTGTTTCTGTTCTACATGAATGGTTCCTGTATTATGTGTTATATCATATTTGTCATTATGTTGTTTCTGTTCTACATGAATGGTTCCTGTATTATGTCCTATGTCATATTTGTCATAAGGTTGTTTCTGTTCTACATGAATGGTTCCTGTATTCTGGCTTATATCATATTTGTTATAAGGTTGTTTCTGTTCTACAGGAATGGTTCCTGTATTCTGTTTTATATCATATTTGTCATAAGGTTATTTCTGTTCTACAGGAATGGTTCCTGTATTCTGTGCTATATCATATTTGTTATAATGTTGTTTCTGTTCTACAGGAATGGTTCCTGTATTCTGTGCTATATCATATTTGTCATAAGGTTATTTTTGTTCTACAGGAATGGTTCCTATATTATGTGCTATGTCATATTTGTCATAATGTTGTTTTTGTTCTGCAGGAATGGTTCCTATATTTTGTGCTGTATCATATTTATTATAATGTTGTTTCTGTTCTACAGGAATGGTTCCTGTATTCTGTGCTATATCATATTTGTTATAAGGTTGTTTTTGTTCTACAGGAATGGTTCCTGTATTATCTTTTATATCATATTTGTTATAATGATGTTTCTGTTCTACAGGAATGGTTCCTGTATTCTGTGCTATATCATATTTGTCATAAGGTTAATTTTGTTTTACAGGAATGGTTCCTGTATTATGTGCAATGTCATATTTGTCATAATGTTGTTTCTGTTCTGCAGGAATGGTTCCTGTATTTTGTGCTATTTCATATTTGTTATAATGTTGTTTCTGTTCTACAGGAATGTTTCCTGTATGCTGTGCTATATCATATTTGTCATAAGGTTGTTTCTGTTCTACAAGAATGGTTCCTGTATTCTGTGTTATATAATATTTGTTATAAGGTTGTTTCTGTTCTACAGGAATGGTTCCTGTATTCTGTTTTATAACATATTTGTCATAAGGTTATTTCTGTTCTATAGGAATGGTTCCTGTATTCTGTGCTATATCATATTTGTTATAATGTTGTTTCTGTTTTACAGGAATGGTTCCTGTATTCTGTGCTATATCATATTTGTCATAAGGTTATTTTTGTTCTACAGGAATGGTTCCTGTATTATGTGCTATGTCATATTTGTCATAATGTTGTTTCTCTTCTGCAGGAATGGTTCCTGTATTTTGTGCTATATCATATTTGTTATAATGTTGTTTCTGTTCTACAGGAATGGTTCCTGTATGCTGTGCTATATCATATTTGTCATAAGATTGTTTATGTTCTACAAGAATGGTTCCTGTAATCTGTGCTATGTAATATTTGACATAAAGTTGTTTCTGTTCTACATGAATGGTTCCTGTATTATGTCCTATATGATATTTGTCATAAGGTTGTTTCTGTTCTACATGAATGGTTCCTGTATTATGTGTTATATCATATTTGTCATTATGTTGTTTCTGTTCTACATGAATGGTTCCTGTATTATGTGCTATATCATATTTGTCATAAGGGTGTTTCTGTTCTACGAGAATGGTTCCTGTATTCTGTGCTATATCATATTTGTCATAAGGTTATTTCTGTTCTACATGAATGGTTCCTGTATTATGTCCTATATGATATTTGTCATGAGGTTATTTCTGTTCTACAGGAATGGTTCCTGTATTCTGTGCTATATGATATTTGTCATAAGGTTATTTCTGTTCTACAGGAATGGTTCCTGTATTCTGTGCTATATGATATTTGTCATAATGTTGTTTCTGTTCTGCATCAATGGGTCCTGTATTATGTGCTATATCATATTTATTATAATGTTGTTTCTGTTCTACATGAATGGTTCCTGTATTCTGTGCTATATCATATTTGTTATAAGGTTGTTTTTGTTCTACAGGAATGGTTCCTGTATTATGTTTTATATCATATTTGTTATAATGATGTTTCTGTTCTACAGGAATGGTTCCTGTATTCTGTGCTATATCATATTTGTCATAAGGTTAATTTGTTTTACAGGAATGGTTCCTGTATTATGTGCAATGTCATATTTGTCATAATGTTGTTTCTGTTCTGCAGGAATGGTTCCTGTATTTTGTGCTATTTCATATTTGTTATAATGTTGTTTCTGTTCTACAGGAATGTTTCCTGTATGCTGTGCTATATCATATTTGTCATAAGGTTGTTTCTGTTCTACAGGAATGGTTCCTGTATTTTGTGCTATATCATATTTGTTATAATGTTGTTTCTGTTCTACAGGAATGGTTCCTGTATGCTGTGCTTTATCATGTTTGTCATAAGGTTGTTTCTGTTCTACAAGAATGATTCCTGTAATCTGTGCTATGTAATATTTGACATAAAGTTGTTTCTGTTCTACATGAATGGTTCCAGTATTATGTCCTATATGATATTTGTCATAAAGTTGTTTCTGTTCTACATGAATGGTTCCTGTATTATGTGTTATATCATATTTGTCATTATGTTGTTTCTGTTCTACATGAATGGTTCCTGTATTATGTGCTATATCATATTTGTCATAAGGGTGTTTCTGTTCTACGGGAATGGTTCCTGTATTCTGTGCTATATCATATTTGTCATAAGGTTATTTCTGTTCTACATGAATGGTTCCTGTATTATGTCCTATATGATATTTGTCATAAGGTTATTTCTGTTCTACAGGAATGTTTCCTGTATTCTGTGCTATATGATATTTGTCATAATGTTGTTTCTGTTCTGCATCAATGGGTCCTGTATTATGTGCTATATCATATTTATTATAATGTTGTTTCTGTTCTACATGAATGGTTCCTGTATTATGTGTTATATCATATTTGTCATTATGTTGTTTCTGTTCTACATGAATGGTTCCTGTATTATGTCCTATGTCATATTTGTCATAAGGTTGTTTCTGTTCTACATGAATGGTTCCTGTATTCTGGCTTATATCATATTTGTTATAAGGTTGTTTCTGTTCTACAGGAATGGTTCCTGTATTCTGTTTTATATCATATTTGTCATAAGGTTATTTCTGTTCTACAGGAATGGTTCCTGTATTCTGTGCTATATCATATTTGTTATAATGTTGTTTCTGTTCTACAGGAATGGTTCCTGTATTCTGTGCTATATCATATTTGTCATAAGGTTATTTTTGTTCTACAGGAATGGTTCCTATATTATGTGCTATGTCATATTTGTCATAATGTTGTTTTTGTTCTGCAGGAATGGTTCCTATATTTTGTGCTGTATCATATTTATTATAATGTTGTTTCTGTTCTACAGGAATGGTTCCTGTATTCTGTGCTATATCATATTTGTTATAAGGTTGTTTTTGTTCTACAGGAATGGTTCCTGTATTATCTTTTATATCATATTTGTTATAATGATGTTTCTGTTCTACAGGAATGGTTCCTGTATTCTGTGCTATATCATATTTGTCATAAGGTTAATTTTGTTTTACAGGAATGGTTCCTGTATTATGTGCAATGTCATATTTGTCATAATGTTGTTTCTGTTCTGCAGGAATGGTTCCTGTATTTTGTGCTATTTCATATTTGTTATAATGTTGTTTCTGTTCTACAGGAATGTTTCCTGTATGCTGTGCTATATCATATTTGTCATAAGGTTGTTTCTGTTCTACAAGAATGGTTCCTGTATTCTGTGTTATATAATATTTGTTATAAGGTTGTTTCTGTTCTACAGGAATGGTTCCTGTATTCTGTTTTATAACATATTTGTCATAAGGTTATTTCTGTTCTATAGGAATGGTTCCTGTATTCTGTGCTATATCATATTTGTTATAATGTTGTTTCTGTTTTACAGGAATGGTTCCTGTATTCTGTGCTATATCATATTTGTCATAAGGTTATTTTTGTTCTACAGGAATGGTTCCTGTATTATGTGCTATGTCATATTTGTCATAATGTTGTTTCTCTTCTGCAGGAATGGTTCCTGTATTTTGTGCTATATCATATTTGTTATAATGTTGTTTCTGTTCTACAGGAATGGTTCCTGTATGCTGTGCTATATCATATTTGTCATAAGATTGTTTATGTTCTACAAGAATGGTTCCTGTAATCTGTGCTATGTAATATTTGACATAAAGTTGTTTCTGTTCTACATGAATGGTTCCTGTATTATGTCCTATATGATATTTGTCATAAGGTTGTTTCTGTTCTACATGAATGGTTCCTGTATTATGTGTTATATCATATTTGTCATTATGTTGTTTCTGTTCTACATGAATGGTTCCTGTATTATGTGCTATATCATATTTGTCATAAGGGTGTTTCTGTTCTACGAGAATGGTTCCTGTATTCTGTGCTATATCATATTTGTCATAAGGTTATTTCTGTTCTACATGAATGGTTCCTGTATTATGTCCTATATGATATTTGTCATGAGGTTATTTCTGTTCTACAGGAATGGTTCCTGTATTCTGTGCTATATGATATTTGTCATAAGGTTATTTCTGTTCTACAGGAATGGTTCCTGTATTCTGTGCTATATGATATTTGTCATAATGTTGTTTCTGTTCTGCATCAATGGGTCCTGTATTATGTGCTATATCATATTTATTATAATGTTGTTTCTGTTCTACATGAATGGTTCCTGTATTCTGTGCTATATCATATTTGTTATAAGGTTGTTTTTGTTCTACAGGAATGGTTCCTGTATTATGTTTTATATCATATTTGTTATAATGATGTTTCTGTTCTACAGGAATGGTTCCTGTATTCTGTGCTATATCATATTTGTCATAAGGTTAATTTGTTTTACAGGAATGGTTCCTGTATTATGTGCAATGTCATATTTGTCATAATGTTGTTTCTGTTCTGCAGGAATGGTTCCTGTATTTTGTGCTATTTCATATTTGTTATAATGTTGTTTCTGTTCTACAGGAATGTTTCCTGTATGCTGTGCTATATCATATTTGTCATAAGGTTGTTTCTGTTCTACAAGAATGGTTCCTGTATTCTGTGTTATATAATATTTGTTATAAGGTTGTTTCTGTTCTACAGGAATGGTTCCTGTATTCTGTTTTATAACATATTTGTCATAAGGTTATTTCTGTTCTATAGGAATGGTTCCTGTATTCTGTGCTATATCATATTTGTTATAATGTTGTTTCTGTTTTACAGGAATGGTTCCTGTATTCTGTGCTATATCATATTTGTCATAAGGTTATTTTTGTTCTACAGGAATGGTTCCTGTATTATGTGCTATGTCATATTTGTCATAATGTTGTTTCTCTTCTGCAGGAATGGTTCCTGTATTTTGTGCTATATCATATTTGTTATAATGTTGTTTCTGTTCTACAGGAATGGTTCCTGTATGCTGTGCTATATCATATTTGTCATAAGATTGTTTATGTTCTACAAGAATGGTTCCTGTAATCTGTGCTATGTAATATTTGACATAAAGTTGTTTCTGTTCTACATGAATGGTTCCTGTATTATGTCCTATATGATATTTGTCATAAGGTTGTTTCTGTTCTACATGAATGGTTCCTGTATTATGTGTTATATCATATTTGTCATAAGGTTAATTTTGTTTACAGGAATGGTTCCTGTATTATGTGCAATGTCATATTTGTCATAATGTTGTTTCTGTTCTGCAGGAATGGTTCCTGTATTTTGTGCTATTTCATATTTGTTATAATGTTGTTTCTGTTCTACAGGAATGTTTCCTGTATGCTGTGCTATATCATATTTGTCATAAGGTTGTTTCTGTTCTACAAGAATGGTTCCTGTATTCTGTGTTATATAATATTTGTTATAAGGTTGTTTCTGTTCTACAGGAATGGTTCCTGTATTCTGTTTTATAACATATTTGTCATAAGGTTATTTCTGTTCTATAGGAATGGTTCCTGTATTCTGTGCTATATCATATTTGTTATAATGTTGTTTCTGTTTTACAGGAATGGTTCCTGTATTCTGTGCTATATCATATTTGTCATAAGGTTATTTTTGTTCTACAGGAATGGTTCCTGTATTATGTGCTATGTCATATTTGTCATAATGTTGTTTCTCTTCTGCAGGAATGGTTCCTGTATTTTGTGCTATATCATATTTGTTATAATGTTGTTTCTGTTCTACAGGAATGGTTCCTGTATGCTGTGCTATATCATATTTGTCATAAGATTGTTTATGTTCTACAAGAATGGTTCCTGTAATCTGTGCTATGTAATATTTGACATAAAGTTGTTTCTGTTCTACATGAATGGTTCCTGTATTATGTCCTATATGATATTTGTCATAAGGTTGTTTCTGTTCTACATGAATGGTTCCTGTATTATGTGTTATATCATATTTGTCATTATGTTGTTTCTGTTCTACATGAATGGTTCCTGTATTATGTGCTATATCATATTTGTCATAAGGGTGTTTCTGTTCTACGAGAATGGTTCCTGTATTCTGTGCTATATCATATTTGTCATAAGGTTATTTCTGTTCTACATGAATGGTTCCTGTATTATGTCCTATATGATATTTGTCATGAGGTTATTTCTGTTCTACAGGAATGGTTCCTGTATTCTGTGCTATATGATATTTGTCATAAGGTTATTTCTGTTCTACAGGAATGGTTCCTGTATTCTGTGCTATATGATATTTGTCATAATGTTGTTTCTGTTCTGCATCAATGGGTCCTGTATTATGTGCTATATCATATTTATTATAATGTTGTTTCTGTTCTACATGAATGGTTCCTGTATTCTGTGCTATATCATATTTGTTATAAGGTTGTTTTTGTTCTACAGGAATGGTTCCTGTATTATGTTTTATATCATATTTGTTATAATGATGTTTCTGTTCTACAGGAATGGTTCCTGTATTCTGTGCTATATCATATTTGTCATAAGGTTAATTTGTTTTACAGGAATGGTTCCTGTATTATGTGCAATGTCATATTTGTCATAATGTTGTTTCTGTTCTGCAGGAATGGTTCCTGTATTTTGTGCTATTTCATATTTGTTATAATGTTGTTTCTGTTCTACAGGAATGTTTCCTGTATGCTGTGCTATATCATATTTGTCATAAGGTTGTTTCTGTTCTACAAGAATGGTTCCTGTATTCTGTGTTATATAATATTTGTTATAAGGTTGTTTCTGTTCTACAGGAATGGTTCCTGTATTCTGTTTTATAACATATTTGTCATAAGGTTATTTCTGTTCTATAGGAATGGTTCCTGTATTCTGTGCTATATCATATTTGTTATAATGTTGTTTCTGTTTTACAGGAATGGTTCCTGTATTCTGTGCTATATCATATTTGTCATAAGGTTATTTTTGTTCTACAGGAATGGTTCCTGTATTATGTGCTATGTCATATTTGTCATAATGTTGTTTCTCTTCTGCAGGAATGGTTCCTGTATTTTGTGCTATATCATATTTGTTATAATGTTGTTTCTGTTCTACAGGAATGGTTCCTGTATGCTGTGCTATATCATATTTGTCATAAGATTGTTTATGTTCTACAAGAATGGTTCCTGTAATCTGTGCTATGTAATATTTGACATAAAGTTGTTTCTGTTCTACATGAATGGTTCCTGTATTATGTCCTATATGATATTTGTCATAAGGTTGTTTCTGTTCTACATGAATGGTTCCTGTATTATGTGTTATATCATATTTGTCATTATGTTGTTTCTGTTCTACATGAATGGTTCCTGTATTATGTGCTATATCATATTTGTCATAAGGGTGTTTCTGTTCTACGAGAATGGTTCCTGTATTCTGTGCTATATCATATTTGTCATAAGGTTATTTATGTTCTACATGAATGGTTCCTGTATTATGTCCTATATGATATTTGTCATGAGGTTATTTCTGTTCTACAGGAATGGTTCCTGTATTCTGTGCTATATGATATTTGTCATAAGGTTATTTCTGTTCTACAGGAATGGTTCCTGTATTCTGTGCTATATGATATTTGTCATAATGTTGTTTCTGTTCTGCATCAATGGGTCCTGTATTATGTGCTATATCATATTTATTATAATGTTGTTTCTGTTCTACATGAATGGTTCCTGTATTCTGTGCTATATCATATTTGTTATAAGGTTGTTTTTGTTCTACAGGAATGGTTCCTGTATTATGTTTTATATCATATTTGTTATAATGATGTTTCTGTTCTACAGGAATGGTTCCTGTATTCTGTGCTATATCATATTTGTCATAAGGTTAATTTGTTTTACAGGAATGGTTCCTGTATTATGTGCAATGTCATATTTGTCATAATGTTGTTTCTGTTCTGCAGGAATGGTTCCTGTATTTTGTGCTATTTCATATTTGTTATAATGTTGTTTCTGTTCTACAGGAATGTTTCCTGTATGCTGTGCTATATCATATTTGTCATAAGGTTGTTTCTGTTCTACAAGAATGGTTCCTGTATTCTGTGTTATATAATATTTGTTATAAGGTTGTTTCTGTTCTACAGGAATGGTTCCTGTATTCTGTTTTATAACATATTTGTCATAAGGTTATTTCTGTTCTATAGGAATGGTTCCTGTATTCTGTGCTATATCATATTTGTTATAATGTTGTTTCTGTTTTACAGGAATGGTTCCTGTATTCTGTGCTATATCATATTTGTCATAAGGTTATTTTTGTTCTACAGGAATGGTTCCTGTATTATGTGCTATGTCATATTTGTCATAATGTTGTTTCTCTTCTGCAGGAATGGTTCCTGTATTTTGTGCTATATCATATTTGTTATAATGTTGTTTCTGTTCTACAGGAATGGTTCCTGTATGCTGTGCTATATCATATTTGTCATAAGATTGTTTATGTTCTACAAGAATGGTTCCTGTAATCTGTGCTATGTAATATTTGACATAAAGTTGTTTCTGTTCTACATGAATGGTTCCTGTATTATGTCCTATATGATATTTGTCATAAGGTTGTTTCTGTTCTACATGAATGGTTCCTGTATTATGTGTTATATCATATTTGTCATAAGGTTGTTTCTGTTCTACATGAATGGTTCCTGTATTATGTGCTATATCATATTTGTCATAAGGGTGTTTCTGTTCTACGAGAATGGTTCCTGTATTCTGTGCTATATCATATTTGTCATAAGGTTATTTTTGTTCTACATGAATGGTTCCTGTATTATGTCCTATATGATATTTGTCATGAGGTTATTTCTGTTCTACAGGAATGGTTCCTGTATTCTGTGCTATATGATATTTGTCATAAGGTTATTTCTGTTCTACAGGAATGGTTCCTGTATTCTGTGCTATATGATATTTGTCATAATGTTGTTTCTGTTCTGCATCAATGGGTCCTGTATTATGTGCTATATCATATTTATTATAATGTTGTTTCTGTTCTACATGAATGGTTCCTGTATTCTGTGCTATATCATATTTGTTATAAGGTTGTTTTTGTTCTACAGGAATGGTTCCTGTATTATGTTTTATATCATATTTGTTATAATGATGTTTCTGTTCTACAGGAATGGTTCCTGTATTCTGTGCTATATCATATTTGTCATAAGGTTAATTTGTTTTACAGGAATGGTTCCTGTATTATGTGCAATGTCATATTTGTCATAATGTTGTTTCTGTTCTGCAGGAATGGTTCCTGTATTTTGTGCTATTTCATATTTGTTATAATGTTGTTTCTGTTCTACAGGAATGTTTCCTGTATGCTGTGCTATATCATATTTGTCATAAGGTTGTTTCTGTTCTACATGAATGGTTCCTGTATTATGTGTTATATCATATTTGTCATAAGGTTGTTTCTGTTCTACATGAATGGTTCCTGTATTATGTGCTATATCATATTTGTCATAAGGGTGTTTCTGTTCTACGAGAATGGTTCCTGTATTCTGTGCTATATCATATTTGTCATAAGGTTATTTCTGTTCTACATGAATGGTTCCTGTATTATGTCCTATATGATATTTGTCATAATGTTGTTTCTGTTCTGCATCAATGGGTCCTGTATTATGTGCTATATCATATTTATTATAATGTTGTTTCTGTTCTACATGAATGGTTCCTGTATTCTGTGCTATATCATATTTGTTATAAGGTTGTTTTTGTTCTACAGGAATGGTTCCTGTATTATGTTTTATATCATATTTGTTATAATGATGTTTCTGTTCTACAGGAATGGTTCCTGTATTCTGTGCTATATCATATTTGTCATAAGGTTAATTTGTTTTACAGGAATGGTTCCTGTATTATGTGCAATGTCATATTTGTCATAATGTTGTTTCTGTTCTGCAGGAATGGTTCCTGTATTTTGTGCTATTTCATATTTGTTATAATGTTGTTTCTGTTCTACAGGAATGTTTCCTGTATGCTGTGCTATATCATATTTGTCATAAGGTTGTTTCTGTTCTACAAGAATGGTTCCTGTATTCTGTGCTATATAATATTTGTTATAAGGTTGTTTCTGTTCTACAGGAATGGTTCCTGTATTCTGTTTTATATCATATTTGTCATAAGGTTATTTCTGTTCTACAGGAATGGTTCCTGTATTCTGTGCTATATCATATTTGTTATAATGTTGTTTCTGTTCTACAGGAATGGTTCCTGTATTCTGTGCTATATCATATTTGTCATAAGGTTATTTTTGTTCTACAGGAATGGTTCCTGTATTATGTGCTATGTCATATTTGTCATAATGTTGTTTCTGTTCTGCAGGAATGGTTCCTGTATTTTGTACTATATCATATTTGTTATAATGTTGTTTCTGTTCTACAGGAATGGTTCCTGTATGCTGTGCTATATCATATTTGTCATAAGGTTGTTTATGTTCTACAAGAATGGTTCCTGTAATCTGTGCTATGTAATATTTGACATAAAGTTGTTTCTGTTCTACATGAATGGTTCCTGTATTATTTCCTATATGATATTTGTCATAAGGTTGTTTCTGTTCTACATGAATGGTTCCTGTATTATGTGTTATATCATATTTGTCATTATGTTGTTTCTGTTCTACATGAATGGTTCCTGTATTATGTGCTATATCATATTTGTCATAAGGGTGTTTCTGTTCTACGGGAATGGTTCCTGTATTCTGTGCTATATCATATTTGTCATAAGGTTATTTCTGTTCTACATGAATGGTTCCTGTATTATGTCCTATATGATATTTGTCATGAGGTTATTTCTGTTCTACAGGAATGGTTCCTGTATTCTGTGCTATATGATATTTGTCATAAGGTTATTTCTGTTCTACAAGAATGGTTCTTGTATTCTGTGCTATATGATATTTGTCATAATGTTGTTTCTGTTCTGCATCAATGGGTCCTGTATTATGTGCTATATCATATTTATTATAATGTTGTTTCTGTTCTACATGAATGGTTCCTGTATTCTGTGCTATATCATATTTGTTATAAGGTTGTTTTTGTTCTACAGGAATGGTTCCTGTATTATGTTTTATATCATATTTGTTATAATGATGTTTCTGTTCTACAGGAATGGTTTCTCTATTCTGTGCTATATCATATTTGTCATAAGGTTAATTTTGTTTTACAGGAATGGTTCCTGTATTATGTGCAATGTCATATTTGTCATAATGTTGTTTCTGTTCTGCAGGAATGGTTCCTGTATTTTGTGCTATTTCATTTTGTTATAATGTTGTTTCTGTTCTACAGGAATGCTACCTGTATGCTGTGCTATATCATATTTGTCATAAGGTTGTTTCTGTTCTACAAGAATGGTTCCTGTATTCTGTGCTATATAATATTTGTTATAAGGTTGTTTCTGTTCTACATGAATGGTTCCTGTATTCTGTGCTATATCATATTTGTTATAAGGTTGTTTTTGTTCTACAGGAATGGTTCCTGTAATATGCTTTATATCATATTTGTTATAATGATGTTTCTGTTCTACAGGAATGGTTCCAGTATTCTGTGCTATATCATATTTGTCATAAGGTTAATTTTGTTTTACAGGAATGGTTCCTGTATTATGTGCAATGTCATATTTGTCATAATGTTGTTTCTGTTCTGCAGGAATGGTTCCTGTATTTTGTGCTATTTCATATTTGTTATAATGTTGTTTCTGTTCTACAGGAATGTTTCCTGTATGCTGTGCTATATCATATTTGTCATAAGGTTGTTTCTGTTCTACAAGAATGGTTCCTGTATTCTGTGCTATATAATATTTGTTATAAGGTTGTTTCTGTTCTACAGGAATGGTTCCTGTATTCTGTTTTATATCATATTTGTCATAAGGTTATTTCTGTTCTACAGGAATGGTTCCTGTATTCTGTGTTATATCATATTTGTTATAATGTTGTTTCTGTTCTACAGAAATGGTTCCTGTATTCTGTGCTATATCATATTTGTCATAAGGTTATTTTTGTTCTACAGGAATGGTTCCTGTATTATGTGCTATGTCATATTGTCATAATGTTGTTTCTGGTCTGCAGGAATGGTTCCTGTATTATGTCCTATATGATATTTGTCATAAGGTTGTTTCTGTTCTACATGAATGGTTCCTGTATTATGTGTTATATCATATTTGTCATTATGTTGTTTCTGTTCTACATGAATGGTTCCTGTATTATGTGCTATATCATATTTGTCATAAGTGTGTTTCTGTTCTACGGGAATGGTTCCTGTATTCTGTGCTATATCATATTTGTCATACGGTTATTTCTGTTCTACATGAATGGTTCCTGTATTATGTCCTATATGATATTTGTCATAAGGTTATTTCTGTTCTACAGGAATGGTTCCTGTATTCTGTGCTATATGATATTTGTCATAAGGTTATTTCTGTTCTACAGGAATGGTTCCTGTATTCTGTGCTATATGATATTTGTCATAATGTTGTTTCTGTTCTGCATCAATGGGTCCTGTATTATGTGCTATATCATATTTATTATAATGTTGTTTCTGTTCTACATCAATGGTTCCTGTATTCTGTGCTATATCGTATTTGTTATAAGGTTGTTTTTGTTCTACAGCAATGGTTCCTGTATTATGTTTTATATCATATTTGTTATAAGGTTGTTTTTGTTCTACAGGAATGGTTCCTGTATTATGTCCTATATCATATTTGTCATAAGGTTGTTTCTGTTCTACATGAATGGTTCCTGTATTCTGGCTTATATCATATTTGTTATAATGTTGTTTCTGTTCTACAGGAACGGTTCCTGTATTCTGTTTTATATCATATTTGTCATAAGGTTATTTCTGTTCTACAGGAATGGTTCCTGTATTCTGTGCTATATCATATTTGTTATAATGTTGTTTCTGTTCTACAGGAATGGTTCCTGTATTCTGTGCTATATCATATTTGTCATAAGGTTATTTTTGTTCTACAGGAATGGTTCCTGTATTATGTGCTATGTCATATTTGTCATAATGTTGTTTCTGTTCTGCAGGAATGGTTCCTATATTTTGTGCTAAATCATATTTATTATAATGTTGTTTCTGTTCTACAGGAATGGTTCCTGTATTCTGTGCTATATCATATTTGTTATAAGGTTGTTTTTGTTCTACAGGAATGGTTCCTGTATTATGTTTTATATCATATTTGTTATAATGATGTTTCTGTTCTACAGGAATGATTCCTGTATTCTGTGCTATATCATATTTGTCATAAGGTTAATTTTGTTTTACAGGAATGGTTCCTGTATTATGTGCAATGTAATATTTGTCATAATGTTGTTTCTGTTTTGCAGGAATGGTTCCTGTATTTTGTGCTATTTCATATTTGTTATAATGTTGTTTCTGTTCTACAGGAATGTTTCCTGTATGCTGTGCTATATCATATTTGTCATAAGGTTGTTTCTGTTCTACAAGAATGGTTCCTGTATTCTGTGTTATATAATATTTGTTATAAGGTTGTTTCTGTTCTACAGGAATGGTTCCTGTATTCTGTTTTATATCATATTTGTCATAAGGTTATTTCTGTTCTATTGGAATGGTTCCTGTATTCTGTGCTATATCATATTTGTTATAATGTTGTTTCTGTTCTACAGGAATGATTCCTGTATTCTGTGCTATATCATATTTGTCATAAGGTTATTTTTGTTCTACAGGAATGGTTCCTGTAGTATGTGCTATGTCAAATTTGTCATAATGTTGTTTCTGTTCTGCAGGAATGGTTCCTGTATGCTGTGCTATATCATATTTGTTATAATGTTGTTTCTGTTCTACAAGAATGGTTCCTGTAATCTGTGCTATGTAATATTTGACATAAAGTTGTTTCTGTTCTACATGAATGGTTCCTGTATTATGTCCTATATGATATTTGTCATAAGGTTGTTTCTGTTTTACATGAAAGGTTCCTGTATTATGTGTTATATCATATTTGTCATTATGTTGTTTCTGTTCTACATGAATGGTTCCTGTATTATGTGCTATATCATATTTGTCATAAGGGTGTTTCTGTTCTACGGGAATAGTTCCTGTATTCTGTGCTATATCATATTTGTCATAAGGTTATTTCTGTTCTACATGAATGGTTCCTGTATTCTGGCTTATATCATATTTGTTATAAGGTTGTTTCTGTTCTACAGGAATGGTTCCTGTATTCTGTTTTATATCATATTTGTCATAAGGTTATTTATGTTCTACAGGAATGGTTCCTGTATTCTGTGCTATATCATATTTGTTATAATGTTGTTTCTGTTCTACAGGAATGGTTCCTGTATTCTGTGTTATATCATATTTGTCATAAGGTTATTTTTGTTCTACAGGAATGGTTCCTGTATTATGTGCTATGTCATATTTGTCATAATGTTGTTTCTGTTCTGCAGGAATGGTTCCTATATTTTGTGCTATATCATATTTGTTATAATGTTGTTTCTGTTCTACAGGAATGGTTCCTGTATGCTGTGCTATATCATATTTGTCATAAGGTTGTTTCTGTTCTACATGAATGGTTCCTGTAATCTGTGCTATATAATATTTGACATAAAGTTGTTTCTGTTCTACATGAATGGTTCCTGTATTATGTGTTATATCATATTTGTCATTATGTTGTTTCTGTTCTACATGAATGGTTCCTGTATTATGTGCTATATCATATTTGTCATAAGGGTGTTTCTGTTCTACGGGAATGGTTCCTGTATTCTGTGCTATATGATATTTGTCATAAGGTTATTTCTGTTCTACATGAATGGTTCCTGTATTATGTCCTATATGATATTTGTCATAAGGTTATTTCTGTTCTACAGGAATGGTTCCTGTATTCTGTGCTATATGATATTTGTCATAAGGTTATTTCTGTTCTACATGAATGGTTCCTGTATTATGTCCTATATGATATTTGTCATGAGGTTATTTCTGTTCTACAGGAATGGTTCCTGTATTCTGTGCTATATGATATTTGTCATAAGGTTATTTCTGTTCTACAGGAATGGTTCCTGTATTCTGTGCTATATGATATTTGTCATAATGTTGTTTCTGTTCTGCATCAATGGGTCCTGTATTATGTGCTATATCATATTTATTATAATGTTGTTTCTGCTCTACATGAATGGTTCCTGTATTCTGTGCTATATCATATTTGTTATAAGGTTGTTTTTGTTCTACAGGAATGGTTCCTGTATTATGTTTTATATCATATTTGTTATAATGATGTTTCTGTTCTACAGGAATGGTTCCTGTATTCTGTGCTATATCATATTTGTCATAAGGTTAATTTTGTTTTACAGGAATGGTTCCTGTATTATGTGCAATGTCATATTTGTCATAATGTTGTTTCTGTTCTGCAGGAATGGTTCCTGTATTTTGTGCTATTTCATATTTCTTATAATGTTGTTTCTGTTCTACAGGAATGTTTCCTGTATGCTGTGCTATATCATATTTGTCATAAGGTTGTTTCTGTTCTACAAGAATGGTTCCTGTATTCTGTGCTATATAATATTTGTTATAAGGTTGTTTCTGTTCTATAGGAATGGTTCCTGTATTCTGTTTTATATCATATTTGTCATAAGGTTATTTCTGTTCTACAGGAATGGTTCCTGTATTCTGTGCTATATCATATTTGTTATAAGGTTGTTTTTGCTCTACAAGAATGGTTCCTGTAATATGTTTTATATCATATTTGTTATAATGATGTTTCTGTTCTACAGGAATGGTTCCTGTATTCTGTGCTATATCATATTTGTCATAAGGTTAATTTGTTTTACAGGAATGGTTCCTGTATTATGTGCAATGTCATATTTGTCATAATGTTGTTTCTGTTCTGCAGGAATGGTTCCTGTATTTTGTGCTATTTCATATTTGTTATAATGTTGTTTCTGTTCTACAGGAATGTTTCCTGTATGCTGTGCTATATCATATTTGTCATAAGGTTGTTTCTGTTCTACAAGAATGGTTCCTGTATTCTGTGCTATATAATATTTGTTATAAGGTTGTTTCTGTTGTACAGGAATGGTTCCTGTATTCTGTTTTATATCATATTTGTCATAAGGTTGTTTTTGTTCTACAGGAATGGTTCCTGTAATATGCTTTATATCATATTTGTTATAATGATGTTTCTGTTCTACAGGAATGGTTCCAGTATTCTGTGCTATATCATATTTGTCATAAGGTTAATTTTGTTTTACAGGAATGGTTCCTGTATTATGTGCAATGTCATATTTGTCATAATGTTGTTTCTGTTCTGCAGGAATGGTTCCTGTATTTTGTGCTATTTCATATTTGTTATAATGTTGTTTCTGTTCTACAGGAATGTTTCCTGTATGCTGTGCTATATCATATTTGTCATAAGGTTGTTTCTGTTCTACAAGAATGGTTCCTGTATTCTGTGCTATATAATATTTGTTATAAGGTTGTTTCTGTTCTACAGGAATGGTTCCTGTATTCTGTTTTATATCATATTTGTCATAAGGTTATTTCTGTTCTACAGGAATGGTTCCTGTATTCTGTGTTATATCATATTTGTTATAATGTTGTTTCTGTTCTACAGAAATGGTTCCTGTATTCTGTGCTATATCATATTTGTCATAAGGTTATTTTTGTTCTACAGGAATGGTTCCTGTATTATGTGCTATGTCATATTGTCATAATGTTGTTTCTGGTCTGCAGGAATGGTTCCTGTATTATGTCCTATATGATATTTGTCATAAGGTTGTTTCTGTTCTACATGAATGGTTCCTGTATTATGTGTTATATCATATTTGTCATTATGTTGTTTCTGTTCTACATGAATGGTTCCTGTATTATGTGCTATATCATATTTGTCATAAGTGTGTTTCTGTTCTACGGGAATGGTTCCTGTATTCTGTGCTATATCATATTTGTCATACGGTTATTTCTGTTCTACATGAATGGTTCCTGTATTATGTCCTATATGATATTTGTCATAAGGTTATTTCTGTTCTACAGGAATGGTTCCTGTATTCTGTGCTATATGATATTTGTCATAAGGTTATTTCTGTTCTACAGGAATGGTTCCTGTATTCTGTGCTATATGATATTTGTCATAATGTTGTTTCTGTTCTGCATCAATGGGTCCTGTATTATGTGCTATATCATATTTATTATAATGTTGTTTCTGTTCTACATCAATGGTTCCTGTATTCTGTGCTATATCGTATTTGTTATAAGGTTGTTTTTGTTCTACAGCAATGGTTCCTGTATTATGTTTTATATCATATTTGTTATAAGGTTGTTTTTGTTCTACAGGAATGGTTCCTGTATTATGTCCTATATCATATTTGTCATAAGGTTGTTTCTGTTCTACATGAATGGTTCCTGTATTCTGGCTTATATCATATTTGTTATAATGTTGTTTCTGTTCTACAGGAACGGTTCCTGTATTCTGTTTTATATCATATTTGTCATAAGGTTATTTCTGTTCTACAGGAATGGTTCCTGTATTCTGTGCTATATCATATTTGTTATAATGTTGTTTCTGTTCTACAGGAATGGTTCCTGTATTCTGTTTTATATCATATTTGTCATAAGGTTATTTATGTTCTACAGGAATGGTTCCTGTATTCTGTGCTATATCATATTTGTTATAATGTTGTTTCTGTTCTACAGGAATGGTTCCTGTATTCTGTGCTATATGATATTTGTCATAATGTTGTTTCTGTTCTGCATCAATGGGTCCTGTATTATGTGCTATATCATATTTATTATAATGTTGTTTCTGTTCTACATGAATGGTTCCTGTATTCTGTGCTATATCATATTTGTTATAAGGTTGTTTTTGTTCTACAGGAATGGTTCCTGTATTATGTTTTATATCATATTTGTTATAATGATGTTTCTGTTCTACAGGAATGGTTCCTGTATTCTGTGCTATATCATATTTGTCATAAGGTTAATTTGTTTTACAGGAATGGTTCCTGTATTATGTGCAATGTCATATTTGTCATAATGTTGTTTCTGTTCTGCAGGAATGGTTCCTGTATTTTGTGCTATTTCATATTTGTTATAATGTTGTTTCTGTTCTACAGGAATGTTTCCTGTATGCTGTGCTATATCATATTTGTCATAAGGTTGTTTCTGTTCTACAAGAATGGTTCCTGTATTCTGTGTTATATAATATTTGTTATAAGGTTGTTTCTGTTCTACAGGAATGGTTCCTGTATTCTGTTTTATAACATATTTGTCATAAGGTTATTTCTGTTCTATAGGAATGGTTCCTGTATTCTGTGCTATATCATATTTGTTATAATGTTGTTTCTGTTTTACAGGAATGGTTCCTGTATTCTGTGCTATATCATATTTGTCATAAGGTTATTTTTGTTCTACAGGAATGGTTCCTGTATTATGTGCTATGTCATATTTGTCATAATGTTGTTTCTCTTCTGCAGGAATGGTTCCTGTATTTTGTGCTATATCATATTTGTTATAATGTTGTTTCTGTTCTACAGGAATGGTTCCTGTATGCTGTGCTATATCATATTTGTCATAAGATTGTTTATGTTCTACAAGAATGGTTCCTGTAATCTGTGCTATGTAATATTTGACATAAAGTTGTTTCTGTTCTACATGAATGGTTCCTGTATTATGTCCTATATGATATTTGTCATAAGGTTGTTTCTGTTCTACATGAATGGTTCCTGTATTATGTGTTATATCATATTTGTCATAAGGTTGTTTCTGTTCTACATGAATGGTTCCTGTATTATGTGCTATATCATATTTGTCATAAGGGTGTTTCTGTTCTACGAGAATGGTTCCTGTATTCTGTGCTATATCATATTTGTCATAAGGTTATTTTTGTTCTACATGAATGGTTCCTGTATTATGTCCTATATGATATTTGTCATGAGGTTATTTCTGTTCTACAGGAATGGTTCCTGTATTCTGTGCTATATGATATTTGTCATAAGGTTATTTCTGTTCTACAGGAATGGTTCCTGTATTCTGTGCTATATGATATTTGTCATAATGTTGTTTCTGTTCTGCATCAATGGGTCCTGTATTATGTGCTATATCATATTTATTATAATGTTGTTTCTGTTCTACATGAATGGTTCCTGTATTCTGTGCTATATCATATTTGTTATAAGGTTGTTTTTGTTCTACAGGAATGGTTCCTGTATTATGTTTTATATCATATTTGTTATAATGATGTTTCTGTTCTACAGGAATGGTTCCTGTATTCTGTGCTATATCATATTTGTCATAAGGTTAATTTGTTTTACAGGAATGGTTCCTGTATTATGTGCAATGTCATATTTGTCATAATGTTGTTTCTGTTCTGCAGGAATGGTTCCTGTATTTTGTGCTATTTCATATTTGTTATAATGTTGTTTCTGTTCTACAGGAATGTTTCCTGTATGCTGTGCTATATCATATTTGTCATAAGGTTGTTTCTGTTCTACATGAATGGTTCCTGTATTATGTGTTATATCATATTTGTCATAAGGTTGTTTCTGTTCTACATGAATGGTTCCTGTATTATGTGCTATATCATATTTGTCATAAGGGTGTTTCTGTTCTACGAGAATGGTTCCTGTATTCTGTGCTATATCATATTTGTCATAAGGTTATTTCTGTTCTACATGAATGGTTCCTGTATTATGTCCTATATGATATTTGTCATAATGTTGTTTCTGTTCTGCATCAATGGGTCCTGTATTATGTGCTATATCATATTTATTATAATGTTGTTTCTGTTCTACATGAATGGTTCCTGTATTCTGTGCTATATCATATTTGTTATAAGGTTGTTTTTGTTCTACAGGAATGGTTCCTGTATTATGTTTTATATCATATTTGTTATAATGATGTTTCTGTTCTACAGGAATGGTTCCTGTATTCTGTGCTATATCATATTTGTCATAAGGTTAATTTGTTTTACAGGAATGGTTCCTGTATTATGTGCAATGTCATATTTGTCATAATGTTGTTTCTGTTCTGCAGGAATGGTTCCTGTATTTTGTGCTATTTCATATTTGTTATAATGTTGTTTCTGTTCTACAGGAATGTTTCCTGTATGCTGTGCTATATCATATTTGTCATAAGGTTGTTTCTGTTCTACAAGAATGGTTCCTGTATTCTGTGCTATATAATATTTGTTATAAGGTTGTTTCTGTTCTACAGGAATGGTTCCTGTATTCTGTTTTATATCATATTTGTCATAAGGTTATTTCTGTTCTACAGGAATGGTTCCTGTATTCTGTGCTATATCATATTTGTTATAAGGTTGTTTTTGCTCTACAAGAATGGTTCCTGTAATATGTTTTATATCATATTTGTTATAATGATGTTTCTGTTCTACAGGAATGGTTCCTGTATTCTGTGCTATATCATATTTGTCATAAGGTTAATTTGTTTTACAGGAATGGTTCCTGTATTATGTGCAATGTCATATTTGTCATAATGTTGTTTCTGTTCTGCAGGAATGGTTCCTGTATTTTGTGCTATTTCATATTTGTTATAATGTTGTTTCTGTTCTACAGGAATGTTTCCTGTATGCTGTGCTATATCATATTTGTCATAAGGTTGTTTCTGTTCTACAAGAATGGTTCCTGTATTCTGTGCTATATAATATTTGTTATAAGGTTGTTTCTGTTGTACAGGAATGGTTCCTGTATTCTGTTTTATATCATATTTGTCATAAGGTTGTTTTTGTTCTACAGGAATGGTTCCTGTAATATGCTTTATATCATATTTGTTATAATGATGTTTCTGTTCTACAGGAATGGTTCCAGTATTCTGTGCTATATCATATTTGTCATAAGGTTAATTTTGTTTTACAGGAATGGTTCCTGTATTATGTGCAATGTCATATTTGTCATAATGTTGTTTCTGTTCTGCAGGAATGGTTCCTGTATTTTGTGCTATTTCATATTTGTTATAATGTTGTTTCTGTTCTACAGGAATGTTTCCTGTATGCTGTGCTATATCATATTTGTCATAAGGTTGTTTCTGTTCTACAAGAATGGTTCCTGTATTCTGTGCTATATAATATTTGTTATAAGGTTGTTTCTGTTCTACAGGAATGGTTCCTGTATTCTGTTTTATATCATATTTGTCATAAGGTTATTTCTGTTCTACAGGAATGGTTCCTGTATTCTGTGTTATATCATATTTGTTATAATGATGTTTCTGTTCTACAGGAATGGTTCCTGTATTCTGTGCTATATCATATTTGTCATAAGGTTAATTTTGTTTTACAGGAATGGTTCCTGTATTATGTGCAATGTCATATTTGTCATAATGTTGTTTCTGTTCTGCAGGAATGGTTCCTGTATTTTGTGCTATTTCATATTTCTTATAATGTTGTTTCTGTTCTACAGGAATGTTTCCTGTATGCTGTGCTATATCATATTTGTCATAAGGTTGTTTCTGTTCTACAAGAATGGTTCCTGTATTCTGTGCTATATAATATTTGTTATAAGGTTGTTTCTGTTCTATAGGAATGGTTCCTGTATTCTGTTTTATATCATATTTGTCATAAGGTTATTTCTGTTCTACAGGAATGGTTCCTGTATTCTGTGCTATATCATATTTGTTATAAGGTTGTTTTTGCTCTACAAGAATGGTTCCTGTAATATGTTTTATATCATATTTGTTATAATGATGTTTCTGTTCTACAGGAATGGTTCCTGTATTCTGTGCTATATCATATTTGTCATAAGGTTAATTTGTTTTACAGGAATGGTTCCTGTATTATGTGCAATGTCATATTTGTCATAATGTTGTTTCTGTTCTGCAGGAATGGTTCCTGTATTTTGTGCTATTTCATATTTGTTATAATGTTGTTTCTGTTCTACAGGAATGTTTCCTGTATGCTGTGCTATATCATATTTGTCATAAGGTTGTTTCTGTTCTACAAGAATGGTTCCTGTATTCTGTGCTATATAATATTTGTTATAAGGTTGTTTCTGTTGTACAGGAATGGTTCCTGTATTCTGTTTTATATCATATTTGTCATAAGGTTGTTTTTGTTCTACAGGAATGGTTCCTGTAATATGCTTTATATCATATTTGTTATAATGATGTTTCTGTTCTACAGGAATGGTTCCTGTATTCTGTGCTATATCATATTTGTCATAAGGTTATTTCTGTTCTACATGAATGGTTCCTGTATTATGTCCTATATGATATTTGTCATGAGGTTATTTCTGTTCTACAGGAATGGTTCCTGTATTCTGTGCTATATGATATTTGTCATAAGGTTATTTATGTTCTACAGGAATGGTTCCTGTATTCTGTGCTATATGATATTTGTCATAATGTTGTTTCTGTTCTGCATCAATGGGTCCTGTATTATGTGCTATATCATATTTATTATAATGTTGTTTCTGTTCTACATGAATGGTTCCTGTATTCTGTGCTATATCATATTTGTTATAAGGTTGTTTTTGTTCTACAGGAATGGTTCCTGTATTATGTTTTATATCATATTTGTTATAATGATGTTTCTGTTCTACAGGAATGGTTCCTGTATTCTGTGCTATATCATATTTGTCATAAGGTTAATTTGTTTTACAGGAATGGTTCCTGTATTATGTGCAATGTCATATTTGTCATAATGTTGTTTCTGTTCTGCAGGAATGGTTCCTGTATTTTGTGCTATTTCATATTTGTTATAATGTTGTTTCTGTTCTACAGGAATGTTTCCTGTATGCTGTGCTATATCATATTTGTCATAAGGTTGTTTCTGTTCTACAAGAATGGTTCCTGTATTCTGTGCTATATAATATTTGTTATAAGGTTGTTTCTGTTCTACAGGAATGGTTCCTGTATTCTGTTTTATATCATATTTGTCATAAGGTTGTTTCTGTTCTACAGGAATGGTTCCTGTATGCTGTGCTATATCATATTTGTCATAAGGTTGTTTATGTTCTACAAGAATGGTTCCTGTATTATTTCCTATATGATATTTGTCATAAGGTTGTTTCTGTTCTACATGAATGGTTCCTGTATTATGTGTTATATCATATTTGTCATTATGTTGTTTCTGTTCTACATGAATGGTTCCTGTATTATGTGCTATATCATATTTGTCATAAGGGTGTTTCTGTTCTACGGGAATGGTTCCTGTATTCTGTGCTATATCATATTTGTCATAAGGTTATTTCTGTTCTACATGAATGGTTCCTGTATTATGTCCTATATGATATTTGTCATGAGGTTATTTCTGTTCTACAGGAATGGTTCTTGTATTCTGTGCTATATGATATTTGTCATAATGTTGTTTCTGTTCTGCATCAATGGGTCCTGTATTATGTGCTATATCATATTTATTATAATGTTGTTTCTGTTCTACATGAATGGTTCCTGTATTCTGTGCTATATCATATTTGTTATAAGGTTGTTTTTGTTCTACAGGAATGGTTCCTGTATTATGTTTTATATCATATTTGTTATAATGATGTTTCTGTTCTACAGGAATGGTTCCTCTATTCTGTGCTATATCATATTTGTCATAAGGTTAATTTTGTTTTACAGGAATGGTTCCTGTATTATGTGCAATGTCATATTTGTCATAATGTTGTTTCTGTTCTGCAGGAATGGTTCCTGTATTTTGTGCTATTTCATTTTGTTATAATGTTGTTTCTGTTCTACAGGAATGTTACCTGTATGCTGTGCTATATCATATTTGTCATAAGGTTGTTTCTGTTCTACAAGAATGGTTCCTGTATTCTGTGCTATATAATATTTGTTATAAGGTTGTTTCTGTTCTACATGAATGGTTCCTGTATTCTGTGCTATATCATATTTGTTATAAGGTTGTTTTTGTTCTACAGGAATGGTTCCTGTAATATGTTTTATATCATATTTGTTATAATGATGTTTCTATTCTACAGGAATGGTTCCAGTATTCTGTGCTATATCATATTTGTCATAAGGTTAATTTTGTTTTACAGGAATGGTTCCTGTATTATGTGCAATGTCATATTTGTCATAATGTTGTTTCTGTTCTGCAGGAATGGTTCCTGTATTTTGTGCTATTTCATATTTGTTATAATGTTGTTTCTGTTCTACAGGAATGTTTCCTGTATGCTGTGCTATATCATATTTGTCATAAGGTTGTTTCTGTTCTACAAGAATGGTTCCTGTATTCTGTGCTATATAATATTTGTTATAAGGTTGTTTCTGTTCTACAGGAATGGTTCCTGTATTCTGTTTTATATCATATTTGTCATAAGGTTATTTCTGTTCTACAGGAATGGTTCCTGTATTCTGTGTTATATCATATTTGTTATAATGTTGTTTCTGTTCTACAGAAATGGTTCCTGTATTCTGTGCTATATCATATTTGTCATAAGGTTATTTTTGTTCTACAGGAATGGTTCCTGTATTATGTGCTATGTCATATTGTCATAATGTTGTTTCTGGTCTGCAGGAATGGTTCCTGTATTATGTCCTATATGATATTTGTCATAAGGTTGTTTCTGTTCTACATGAATGGTTCCTGTATTATGTGTTATATCATATTTGTCATTATGTTGTTTCTGTTCTACATGAATGGTTCCTGTATTATGTGCTATATCATATTTGTCATAAGTGTGTTTCTGTTCTACGGGAATGGTTCCTGTATTCTGTGCTATATCATATTTGTCATACGGTTATTTCTGTTCTACATGAATGGTTCCTGTATTATGTCCTATATGATATTTGTCATAAGGTTATTTCTGTTCTACAGGAATGGTTCCTGTATTCTGTGCTATATGATATTTGTCATAAGGTTATTTCTGTTCTACAGGAATGGTTCCTGTATTCTGTGCTATATGATATTTGTCATAATGTTGTTTCTGTTCTGCATCAATGGGTCCTGTATTATGTGCTATATCATATTTATTATAAAGTTGTTTCTGTTCTACATCAATGGTTCCTGTATTCTGTGCTATATCATATTTGTTATAAGGTTGTTTTTGTTCTACAGGAATGGTTCCTGTATTATGTTTTATATCATATTTGGTATAAGGTTGTTTTTGTTCTACAGGAATGGTTCCTGTATTATGTCCTATATCATATTTGTCATAAGGTTGTTTCTATTCTACATGAATGGTTCCTGTATTCTGGCTTATATCATATTTGTTATAAGGTTGTTTCTGTTCTACAGGAACGATTCCTGTATTCTGTTTTATATCATATTTGTCATAAGGTTATTTCTGTTCTACAGGAATGGTTCCTGTATTCTGTGCTATATCATATTTGTTATAATGTTGTTTCTGTTCTACAGGAATGGTTCCTGTATTCTGTGCTATATCATATTTGTCATAAGGTTATTTTTGTTCTACAGGAATGGTTCCTGTATTATGTGCTATGTCATATTTGTCATAATGTTGTTTCTGTTCTGCAGGAATGATTCCTATATTTTGTGCTAAATCATATTTATTATAATGTTGTTTCTGTTCTACAGGAATGGTTCCTGTATTCTGTGCTATATCATATTTGTTATAAGGTTGTTTTTGTTCTACAGGAATGGTTCCTGTATTATGTTTTATATCATATTTGTTATAATGATGTTTCTGTTCTACAGGAATGGTTCCTGTATTCTGTGCTATATCATATTTGTCATAAGGTTAATTTTGTTTTACAGGAATGGTTCCTGTATTATGTGCAATGTAATATTTGTCATAATGTTGTTTCTGTTCTGCAGGAATGGTTCCTGTATTTTGTGCTATTTCATATTTGTTATAATGTTGTTTCTGTTCTACAGGAATGTTTCCTGTATGCTGTGCTATATCATATTTGTCATAAGGTTGTTTCTGTTCTACAAGAATGGTTCCTGTATTCTGTGTTATATAATATTTGTTATAAGGTTGTTTCTGTTCTACAGGAATGGTTCCTGTATTCTGTTTTATATCATATTTGTCATAAGGTTATTTCTGTTCTATAGGAATGGTTCCTGTATTCTGTGCTATATCATATTTGTTATAATGTTGTTTCTGTTCTACAGGAATGATTCCTGTATTCTGTGCTATATCATATTTGTCATAAGGTTATTTTTGTTCTACAGGAATGGTTCCTGTAGTATGTGCTATGTCATATTTGTCATAATGTTGTTTCTGTTCTGCAGGAATGGTTCCTGTATGCTGTGCTATATCATATTTGTTATAATGTTGTTTCTGTTCTACAAGAATGGTTCCTGTAATCTGTGCTATGTAATATTTGACATAAAGTTGTTTCTGTTCTACATGAATGGTTCCTGTATTATGTCCTATATGATATTTGTCATAAGGTTGTTTCTGTTCTACATGAAAGGTTCCTGTATTATGTGTTATATCATATTTGTCATTATGTTGTTTCTGTTCTACATGAATGGTTCCTGTATTATGTGCTATATCATATTTGTCATAAGGGTGTTTCTGTTCTACGGGAATAGTTCCTGTATTCTGTGCTATATCATATTTGTCATAAGGTTATTTCTGTTCTACATGAATGGTTCCTGTATTCTGGCTTATATCATATTTGTTATAAGGTTGTTTCTGTTCTACAGGAATGGTTCCTGTATTCTGTTTTATATCATATTTGTCATAAGGTTATTTATGTTCTACAGGAATGGTTCCTGTATTCTGTGCTATATCATATTTGTTATAATGTTGTTTCTGTTCTACAGGAATGGTTCCTGTATTCTGTGTTATATCATATTTGTCATAAGGTTATTTTTGTTCTACAGGAATGGTTCCTGTATTATGTGCTATGTCATATTTGTCATAATGTTGTTTCTGTTCTGCAGGAATGGTTCCTATATTTTGTGCTATATCATATTTGTTATAATGTTGTTTCTGTTCTACAGGAATGGTTCCTGTATGCTGTGCTATATCATATTTGTCATAAGGTTGTTTCTGTTCTACATGAATGGTTCCTGTAATCTGTGCTATATAATATTTGACATAAAGTTGTTTCTGTTCTACATGAATGGTTCCTGTATTATGTGTTATATCATATTTGTCATTATGTTGTTTCTGTTCTACATGAATGGTTCCTGTATTATGTGCTATATCATATTTGTCATAAGGTTAATTTTGTTTTACAGGAATGGTTCCTGTATTATGTGCAATGTAATATTTGTCATAATGTTGTTTCTGTTTTGCAGGAATGGTTCCTGTATTTTGTGCTATTTCATATTTGTTATAATGTTGTTTCTGTTCTACAGGAATGTTTCCTGTATGCTGTGCTATATCATATTTGTCATAAGGTTGTTTCTGTTCTACAAGAATGGTTCCTGTATTCTGTGTTATATAATATTTGTTATAAGGTTGTTTCTGTTCTACAGGAATGGTTCCTGTATTCTGTTTTATATCATATTTGTCATATGGTTATTTCTGTTCTATAGGAATGGTTCCTGTATTCTGTGCTATATCATATTTGTTATAATGTTGTTTCTGTTCTACAGGAATGATTCCTGTATTCTGTGCTATATCATATTTGTCATAAGGTTATTTTTGTTCTACAGGAATGGTTCCTGTAGTATGTGCTATGTCATATTTGTCATAATGTTGTTTCTGTTCTGCAGGAATGGTTCCTGTATGCTGTGCTATATCATATTTGTTATAATGTTGTTTCTGTTCTACAAGAATGGTTCCTGTAATCTGTGCTATGTAATATTTGACATAAAGTTGTTTCTGTTCTACATGAATGGTTCCTGTATTATGTCCTATATGATATTTGTCATAAGGTTGTTTCTGTTCTACATGAAAGGTTCCTGTATTATGTGTTATATCATATTTGTCATTATGTTGTTTCTGTTCTACATGAATGGTTCCTGTATTATGTGCTATATCATATTTGTCATAAGGGTGTTTCTGTTCTACGGGAATAGTTCCTGTATTCTGTGCTATATCATATTTGTCATAAGGTTATTTCTGTTCTACATGAATGGTTCCTGTATTCTGGCTTATATCATATTTGTTATAAGGTTGTTTCTGTTCTACAGGAATGGTTCCTGTATTCTGTTTTATATCATATTTGTCATAAGGTTATTTATGTTCTACAGGAATGGTTCCTGTATTCTGTGCTATATCATATTTGTTATAATGTTGTTTCTGTTCTACAGGAATGGTTCCTGTATTCTGTGTTATATCATATTTGTCATAAGGTTATTTTTGTTCTACAGGAATGGTTCCTGTATTATGTGCTATGTCATATTTGTCATAATGTTGTTTCTGTTCTGCAGGAATGGTTCCTATATTTTGTGCTATATCATATTTGTTATAATGTTGTTTCTGTTCTACAGGAATGGTTCCTGTATGCTGTGCTATATCATATTTGTCATAAGGTTGTTTCTGTTCTACATGAATGGTTCCTGTAATCTGTGCTATATAATATTTGACATAAAGTTGTTTCTGTTCTACATGAATGGTTCCTGTATTATGTGTTATATCATATTTGTCATTATGTTGTTTCTGTTCTACATGAATGGTTCCTGTATTATGTGCTATATCATATTTGTCATAAGGGTGTTTCTGTTCTACGGGAATGGTTCCTGTATTCTGTGCTATATGATATTTGTCATAAGGTTATTTCTGTTCTACATGAATGGTTCCTGTATTATGTCCTATATGATATTTGTCATAAGGTTATTTCTGTTCTACAGGAATGGTTCCTGTATTCTGTGCTATATGATATTTGTCATAAGGTTATTTCTGTTCTACATGAATGGTTCCTGTATTATGTCCTATATGATATTTGTCATGAGGTTATTTCTGTTCTACAGGAATGGTTCCTGTATTCTGTGCTATATGATATTTGTCATAAGGTTATTTCTGTTCTACAGGAATGGTTCCTGTATTCTTTGCTATATGATATTTGTCATAATGTTGTTTCTGTTCTGCATCAATGGGTCCTGTATTATGTGCTATATCATATTTATTATAATGTTGTTTCTGCTCTACATGAATGGTTCCTGTATTCTGTGCTATATCATATTTGTTATAAGGTTGTTTTTGTTCTACAGGAATGGTTCCTGTATTATGTTTTATATCATATTTGTTATAATGATGTTTCTGTTCTACAGGAATGGTTCCTGTATTCTGTGCTATATCATATTTGTCATAAGGTTAATTTTGTTTTACAGGAATGGTTCCTGTATTATGTGCAATGTCATATTTGTCATAATGTTGTTTCTGTTCTGCAGGAATGGTTCCTGTATTTTGTGCTATTTCATATTTGTTATAATGTTGTTTCTGTTCTACAGGAATGTTTCCTGTATGCTGTGCTATATCATATTTGTCATAAAGTTGTTTCTGTTCTACAAGAATGGTTCCTGTATTCTGTGCTATATAATATTTGTTATAAGGTTGTTTCTGTTCTATAGGAATGGTTCCTGTATTCTGTTTTATATCATATTTGTCATAAGGTTATTTCTGTTCTACAGGAATGGTTCCTGTATTCTGTGCTATATCATATTTGTTATAATGTTGTTTCTGTTCTACAGGAATGGTTCCTGTATTCTGTGCAATATCATATTTGTCATAAGGTTATTTTTGTTCTACAGGAATGGTTCCTGTATTATGTGCTATGTCATATTTTTCATAATGTTGTTTCTGTTCTGCAGGAATGGTTCCTGTATTTTGTGTTATATCATATCATATTTGTTATAATGTTGTTTCTGTTCTACAGGAATGGTTCCTGTATGCTGTGCTATATCATATTTGTCATAAAGTTGTTTCTGTTCTACAAGAATGGTTCCTGTAATCTGTGCTATATAATATTTGACATAAAGTTGTTTCTGTTCTACATGAATGGTTCCTCTATTATGTCCTATATGATATTTGTCATAAGGTTGTTTCTGTTCTACATGAATGGTTCCTGTATTATGTGCTATATCATATTTGTCATTATGTTGTTTCTGTTCTACATGAATGGTTCCTGTATTATGTGCTATATCATATTTGTCATAAGGGTGTTTCTGTTCTACGGGAATGGTTCCTGTATTCTGTGCTATATCATATTTGTCATAAGGTTATTTCTGTTCTACATGAATGGTTCCTGTATTATGTCCTATATGATATTTGTCATAAGGTTATTTCTGTTCTACAGGAATGGTTCCTGTATTCTGTGCTATATGATATTTGTCACAAGGTTATTTCTGTTCTACAGGAATGGTTCCTGTATTCTGTGCCATATGATATTTGTCATAATGTTGTTTCTGTTCTGCATCAATGGGTCCTGTATTATGTGCTATATCATATTTATTATAATGTTGTTTCTGTTCTACATGAATGGTTCCTGTATTCTGTGCTATATCATATTTGTTATAAGGTTGTTTTTGTTCTACAGGAATGGTTCCTGTATTATGTTTTATATCATATTTGTTATAAGGTTGTTTTTGTTCTACAGGAATGGTTCCTGTATTATGTCCTATATCATATTTGTCATAAGGTTGTTTCTGTTCTACATGAATGGTTCCTGTATTCTGGCTTATATCATATTTGTTATAAGGTTGTTTCTGTTCTACAGGAATGGTTCCTGTATTCTGTTTTATATCATATTTGTCATAAGGTTATTTCTGTTCTACAGGAATGGTTCCTGTATTCTGTGCTATATCATATTTGTTATAATGTTGTTTCTGTTCTACAGGAATGGTTCCTGTATTCTGTGCTATATCATATTTGTCATAAGGTTATTTTTGTTCTACAGGAATGGTTCCTGTATTATGTGCTATGTCATATTTGTCATAATGTTGTTTCTGTTCTGCAGGAATGGTTCCTATATTTTGTGCTAAATCATATTTATTATAATGTTGTTTCTGTTCTACAGGAATGGTTCCTGTATTCTGTGCTATATCATATTTGTTATAATGTTGTTTTTGTTCTACAGGAATGGTTCCTGTATTATGTTTTATATCATATTTGTTATAATGATGTTTCTGTTCTACAGGAATGGTTCCTGTATTCTGTGCTATATCATATTTGTCATAAGGTTAATTTTGTTTTACAGGAATGGTTCCTGTATTATGTGCAATGTAATATTTGTCATAATGTTGTTTCTGTTTTGCAGGAATGGTTCCTGTATTTTGTGCTATTTCATATTTGTTATAATGTTGTTTCTGTTCTACAGGAATGTTTCCTGTATGCTGTGCTATATCATATTTGTCATAAGGTTGTTTCTGTTCTACAAGAATGGTTCCTGTATTCTGTGTTATATAATATTTGTTATAAGGTTGTTTCTGTTCTACAGGAATGGTTCCTGTATTCTGTTTTACATCATATTTGTCATAAGGTTATTTCTGTTCTATAGGAATGGTTCCTGTATTCTGTGCTATATCATATTTGTTATAATGTTTTTTCTGTTCTACAGGAATGATTCCTGTATTCTGTGCTATATCATATTTGTCATAAGGTTATTTTTGTTCTACAGGAATGGTTCCTGTAGTATGTGCTATGTCATATTTGTCATAATGTTGTTTCTGTTCTGCAGGAATGGTTCCTGTATGCTGTGCTATATCATATTTGTTATAATGTTGTTTCTGTTCTACAAGAATGGTTCCTGTAATCTGTGCTATGTAATATTTGACATAAAGTTGTTTCTGTTCTACATGAATGGTTCCTGTATTATGTCCTATATGATATTTGTCATAAGGTTGTTTCTGTTCTACATGAAAGGTTCCTGTATTATGTGTTATATCATATTTGTCATTATGTTGTTTCTGTTCTACATGAATGGTTCCTGTATTATGTGCTATATCATATTTGTCATAAGGGTGTTTCTGTTCTACGGGAATAGTTCCTGTATTCTGTGCTATATCATATTTGTCATAAGGTTATTTCTGTTCTACATGAATGGTTCCTGTATTCTGGCTTATATCATATTTGTTATAAGGTTGTTTCTGTTCTACAGGAATGGTTCCTGTATTCTGCTTTATATCATATTTGTCATAAGGTTATTTATGTTCTACAGGAATGGTTCCTGTATTCTGTGCTATATCATATTTGTTATAATGTTGTTTCTGTTCTACAGGAATGGTTCCTGTATTCTGTGTTATATCATATTTGTCATAAGGTTATTTTTGTTCTACAGGAATGGTTCCTGTATTATGTGCTATGTCATATTTGTCATAATGTTGTTTCTGTTCTGCAGGAATGGTTCCTATATTTTGTGCTATATCATATTTGTTATAATGTTGTTTCTGTTCTACAGGAATGGTTCCTGTATGCTGTGCTAAATCATATTTGTCATAAGGTTGTTTCTGTTCTACATGAATGGTTCCTGTAATCTGTGCTATATAATATTTGACATAAAGTTGTTTCTGTTCTACATGAATGGTTCCTGTATTATGTGTTATATCATATTTGTCATTATGTTGTTTCTGTTCTACATGAATGGTTCCTGTATTATGTGCTATATCATATTTGTCATAAGGGTGTTTCTGTTCTACGGGAATGGTTCCTGTATTCTGTGCTATATGATATTTGTCATAAGGTTATTTCTGTTCTACATGAATGGTTCCTGTATTATGTCCTATATGATATTTGTCATAAGGTTATTTCTGTTCTACAGGAATGGTTTCTGTATTCTGTGCTATATGATATTTGTCATAAGGTTATTTCTGTTCTACATGAATGGTTCCTGTATTATGTCCTATATGATATTTGTCATGAGGTTATTTCTGTTCTACAGGAATGGTTCCTGTATTCTGTGCTATATGATATTTGTCATAAGGTTATTTCTGTTCTACAGGAATGGTTCCTGTATTCTGTGCTATATGATATTTGTCATAATGTTGTTTCTGTTCTGCATCAATGGGTCCTGTATTATGTGCTATATCATATTTATTATAATGTTGTTTCTGCTCTACATGAATGGTTCCTGTATTCTGTGCTATATCATATTTGTTATAAGGTTGTTTTTGTTCTACAGGAATGGTTCCTGTATTATGTTTTATATCATATTTGTTATAATGATGTTTCTGTTCTACAGGAATGGTTCCTGTATTCTGTGCTATATCATATTTGTCATAAGGTTAATTTTGTTTTACAGGAATGGTTCCTGTATTATGTGCAATGTCATATTTGTCATAATGTTGTTTCTGTTCTGCAGGAATGGTTCCTGTATTTTGTGCTATTTCATATTTGTTATAATGTTGTTTCTGTTCTACAGGAATGTTTCCTGTATGCTGTGCTATATCATATTTGTCATAAGGTTGTTTCTGTTCTACAAGAATGGTTCCTGTATTCTGTGCTATATAATATTTGTTATAAGGTTGTTTCTGTTCTATAGGAATGGTTCCTGTATTCTGTTTTATATCATATTTGTCATAAGGTTATTTCTGTTCTACAGGAATGGTTCCTGTATTCTGTGCTATATCATATTTGTTATAATGTTGTTTCTGTTCTACAGGAATGGTTCCTGTATTCTGTGCTATATCATATTTGTTATAAGGTTATTTTTGTTCTACAGGAATGGTTCCTGTATTATGTGCTATGTCATATTTTTCATAATGTTGTTTCTGTTCTGCAGGAATGGTTCCTGTATTTTGTGTTATATCATATCATATTTGTTATTATGTTGTTTCTGTTCTACAGGAATGGTTCCTGTATGCTGTGCTATATCATATTTGTCATAAGGTTGTTTCTGTTCTACAAGAATGGTTCCTGTAATCTGTGCTATATAATATTTGACATAAAGTTGTTTCTGTTCTACATGAATGGTTCCTCTATTATGTCCTATATGATATTTGTCATAAGGTTGTTTCTGTTCTACATGAATGGTTCCTGTATTATGTGCTATATCATATTTGTCATTATGTTGTTTCTGTTCTACATGAATGGTTCCTGTAATCTGTGCTATATAATATTTGACATAAAGTTGTTTCTGTTCTACATGAATGGTTCCTGTATTATGTGTTATATCATATTTGTCATTATGTTGTTTCTGTTCTACATGAATGGTTCCTGTATTATGTGCTATATCATATTTGTCATAAGGGTGTTTCTGTTCTACGGGAATGGTTCCTGTATTCTGTGCTATATGATATTTGTCATAAGGTTATTTCTGTTCTACAGGAATGGTTCCTGTATTCTGTGCTATATGATATTTGTCATAAGGTTATTTCTGTAATACATGAATGGTTCCTGTATTATGTCCTATATGATATTTGTCATGAGGTTATTTCTGTTCTACAGGAATGGTTCCTGTATTCTGTGCTATATGATATTTGTCATAAGGTTATTTCTGTTCTACAGGAATGGTTCCTGTATTCTGTGCTATATGATATTTGTCATAATGTTGTTTCTGTTCTGCATCAATGGGTCCTGTATTATGTGCTATATCATATTTATTATAATGTTGTTTCTGCTCTACATGAATGGTTCCTGTATTCTGTGCTATATCATATTTGTTATAAGGTTGTTTTTGTTCTACAGGAATGGTTCCTGTATTATGTTTTATATCATATTTGTTATAATGATGTTTCTGTTCTACAGGAATGGTTCCTGTATTCTGTGCTATATCATATTTGTCATAAGGTTAATTTTGTTTTACAGGAATGGTTCCTGTATTATGTGCAATGTCATATTTGTCATAATGTTGTTTCTGTTCTGCAGGAATGGTTCCTGTATTTTGTGCTATTTCATATTTGTTATAATGTTGTTTCTGTTCTACAGGAATGTTTCCTGTATGCTGTGCTATATTATATTTGTCATAAGGTTGTTTCTGTTCTACAAGAATGGTTCCTGTATTCTGTGCTATATAATATTTGTTATAAGGTTGTTTCTGTTCTATAGGAATGGTTCCTGTATTCTGTTTTATATCATATTTGTCATAAGGTTATTTCTGTTCTACAGGAATGGTTCCTGTATTCTGTGCTATATCATATTTGTTATAATGTTGTTTCTGTTCTACAGGAATGGTTCCTGTATTCTGTGCTATATCATATTTGTTATAAGGTTATTTTTGTTCTACAGGAATGGTTCCTGTATTATGTGCTATGTCATATTTTTCATAATGTTGTTTCTGTTCTGCAGGAATGGTTCCTGTATTTTGTGTTATATCATATCATATTTGTTATTATGTTGTTTCTGTTCTACAGGAATGGTTCCTGTATGCTGTGCTATATCATATTTGTCATAAGGTTGTTTCTGTTCTACAAGAATGGTTCCTGTAATCTGTGCTATATAATATTTGACATAAAGTTGTTTCTGTTCAACATGAATGGTTCCTCTATTATGTCCTATATGATATTTGTCATAAGGTTGTTTCTGTTCTACATGAATGGTTCCTGTATTATGTGCTATATCATATTTGTCATTATGTTGTTTCTGTTCTACATGAATGGTTCCTGTATTATGTGCTATATCATATTTGTCATAAGGGTGTTTCTGTTCTACGGGAATGGTTCCTGTATTCTGTGCTATATCATATTTGTCATAAGGTTATTTCTGTTCTACATGAATGGTTCCTGTATTATGTCCTATATGATATTTGTCATAAGGTTATTTCTGTTCTACAGGAATGGTTCCTGTATTCTGTGCTATATGATATTTGTCATAAGGTTATTTCTGTTCTACAGGAATGGTTCCTGTATTCTGTGCCATATGATATTTGTCATAATGTTGTTTCTGTTCTGCATCAATGGGTCCTGTATTATGTGCTATATCATATTTATTATAATGTTGTTTCTGTTCTACATGAATGGTTCCTGTATTCTGTGCTATATCATATTTGTTATAAGGTTGTTTTTGTTCTACAGGAATGGTTCCTGTATTATGTTTTATATCATATTTGTTATAAGGTTGTTTTTGTTCTACAGGAATGGTTCCTGTATTATATCCTATATCATATTTGTCATAAGGTTGTTTCTGTTCTACATGAATGGTTCCTGTATTCTGGCTTATATCATATTTGTTATAAGGTTGTTTCTGTTCTACAGGAATGGTTCCTGTATTCTGTTTTATATCATATTTGTCATAAGGTTATTTCTGTTCTACAGGAATGGTTCCTGTATTCTGTGCTATATCATATTTGTTATAATGTTGTTTCTGTTCTACAGGAATGGTTCCTGTATTCTGTGCTATATCATATTTGTCATAAGGTTATTTTTGTTCTACAGGAATGGTTCCTGTATTAGGTGCTATGTCATATTTGTCATAATGTTGTTTCTGTTCTGCAGGAATGGTTCCTATATTTTGTGCTATATCATATTTGTGATAATGTTGTTTCTGTTCTACAGGAATGGTTCCTGTATGCTGTGCTATATCATATTTGTCATAAGGTTGTTTCTGTTCTACATGAATGGTTCCTGTATTATGTCCTATATGATATTTGTCATTATGTTGTTTCTGTTCTACATCAATGGTTCCTGTATTCTGTGCTATATCATATTTGTTATAAGGTTGTTTTTGTTCTACAGGAATGGTTCCTGTATTATGTTTTATATCATATTTGTTATAATGATGTTTCTGTTCTACAGGAATGGTTCCTGTATTCTGTGCTATATCATATTTGTCATAAGGTTAATTTTGTTTTACAGGAATGGTTCCTGTATTATGTGCAATGTCATATTTGTCATAATGTTGTTTCTGTTCTGCAGGAATGGTTCCTGTATTTTGTGCTATTTCATATTTGTTATAATGTTGTTTCTGTTCTACAGGAATGTTTCCTGTATGCTGTGCTATATCATATTTGTCATAAGGTTGTTTCTGTTCTACAAGAATGGTTCCTGTATTCTGTGCTATATAATATTTGTTATAAGGTTGTTTCTGTTCTATAGGAATGGTTCCTGTATTCTGTTTTATATCATATTTGTCATAAGGTTATTTCTGTTCTACAGGAATGGTTCCTGTATTCTGTGCTATATCATATTTGTTATAATGTTGTTTCTGTTCTACAGGAATGGTTCCTGTATTCTGTGCTATATCATATTTGTTATAAGGTTATTTTTGTTCTACAGGAATGGTTCCTGTATTATGTGCTATGTCATATTTTTCATAATGTTGTTTCTGTTCTGCAGGAATGGTTCCTGTATTTTGTGTTATATCATATCATATTTGTTATTATGTTGTTTCTGTTCTACAGGAATGGTTCCTGTATGCTGTGCTATATCATATTTGTCATAAGGTTGTTTCTGTTCTACAAGAATGGTTCCTGTAATCTGTGCTATATAATATTTGACATAAAGTTGTTTCTGTTCTACATGAATGGTTCCTCTATTATGTCCTATATGATATTTGTCATAAGGTTGTTTCTGTTCTACATGAATGGTTCCTGTATTATGTGCTATATCATATTTGTCATTATGTTGTTTCTGTTCTACATGAATGGTTCCTGTAATCTGTGCTATATAATATTTGACATAAAGTTGTTTCTGTTCTACATGAATGGTTCCTGTATTATGTGTTATATCATATTTGTCATTATGTTGTTTCTGTTCTACATGAATGGTTCCTGTATTATGTGCTATATCATATTTGTCATAAGGGTGTTTCTGTTCTACGGGAATGGTTCCTGTATTCTGTGCTATATGATATTTGTCATAAGGTTATTTCTGTTCTACAGGAATGGTTCCTGTATTCTGTGCTATATGATATTTGTCATAAGGTTATTTCTGTAATACATGAATGGTTCCTGTATTATGTCCTATATGATATTTGTCATGAGGTTATTTCTGTTCTACAGGAATGGTTCCTGTATTCTGTGCTATATGATATTTGTCATAAGGTTATTTCTGTTCTACAGGAATGGTTCCTGTATTCTGTGCTATATGATATTTGTCATAATGTTGTTTCTGTTCTGCATCAATGGGTCCTGTATTATGTGCTATATCATATTTATTATAATGTTGTTTCTGCTCTACATGAATGGTTCCTGTATTCTGTGCTATATCATATTTGTTATAAGGTTGTTTTTGTTCTACAGGAATGGTTCCTGTATTATGTTTTATATCATATTTGTTATAATGATGTTTCTGTTCTACAGGAATGGTTCCTGTATTCTGTGCTATATCATATTTGTCATAAGGTTAATTTTGTTTTACAGGAATGGTTCCTGTATTATGTGCAATGTCATATTTGTCATAATGTTGTTTCTGTTCTGCAGGAATGGTTCCTGTATTTTGTGCTATTTCATATTTGTTATAATGTTGTTTCTGTTCTACAGGAATGTTTCCTGTATGCTGTGCTATATTATATTTGTCATAAGGTTGTTTCTGTTCTACAAGAATGGTTCCTGTATTCTGTGCTATATAATATTTGTTATAAGGTTGTTTCTGTTCTATAGGAATGGTTCCTGTATTCTGTTTTATATCATATTTGTCATAAGGTTATTTCTGTTCTACAGGAATGGTTCCTGTATTCTGTGCTATATCATATTTGTTATAATGTTGTTTCTGTTCTACAGGAATGGTTCCTGTATTCTGTGCTATATCATATTTGTTATAAGGTTATTTTTGTTCTACAGGAATGGTTCCTGTATTATGTGCTATGTCATATTTTTCATAATGTTGTTTCTGTTCTGCAGGAATGGTTCCTGTATTTTGTGTTATATCATATCATATTTGTTATTATGTTGTTTCTGTTCTACAGGAATGGTTCCTGTATGCTGTGCTATATCATATTTGTCATAAGGTTGTTTCTGTTCTACAAGAATGGTTCCTGTAATCTGTGCTATATAATATTTGACATAAAGTTGTTTCTGTTCTACATGAATGGTTCCTCTATTATGTCCTATATGATATTTGTCATAAGGTTGTTTCTGTTCTACATGAATGGTTCCTGTATTATGTGCTATATCATATTTGTCATTATGTTGTTTCTGTTCTACATGAATGGTTCCTGTATTATGTGCTATATCATATTTGTCATAAGGGTGTTTCTGTTCTACGGGAATGGTTCCTGTATTCTGTGCTATATCATATTTGTCATAAGGTTATTTCTGTTCTACATGAATGGTTCCTGTATTATGTCCTATATGATATTTGTCATAAGGTTATTTCTGTTCTACAGGAATGGTTCCTGTATTCTGTGCTATATGATATTTGTCATAAGGTTATTTCTGTTCTACAGGAATGGTTCCTGTATTCTGTGCCATATGATATTTGTCATAATGTTGTTTCTGTTCTGCATCAATGGGTCCTGTATTATGTGCTATATCATATTTATTATAATGTTGTTTCTGTTCTACATGAATGGTTCCTGTATTCTGTGCTATATCATATTTGTTATAAGGTTGTTTTTGTTCTACAGGAATGGTTCCTGTATTATGTTTTATATCATATTTGTTATAAGGTTGTTTTTGTTCTACAGGAATGGTTCCTGTATTATATCCTATATCATATTTGTCATAAGGTTGTTTCTGTTCTACATGAATGGTTCCTGTATTCTGGCTTATATCATATTTGTTATAAGGTTGTTTCTGTTCTACAGGAATGGTTCCTGTATTCTGTTTTATATCATATTTGTCATAAGGTTATTTCTGTTCTACAGGAATGGTTCCTGTATTCTGTGCTATATCATATTTGTTATAATGTTGTTTCTGTTCTACAGGAATGGTTCCTGTATTCTGTGCTATATCATATTTGTCATAAGGTTATTTTTGTTCTACAGGAATGGTTCCTGTATTAGGTGCTATGTCATATTTGTCATAATGTTGTTTCTGTTCTGCAGGAATGGTTCCTATATTTTGTGCTATATCATATTTGTGATAATGTTGTTTCTGTTCTACAGGAATGGTTCCTGTATGCTGTGCTATATCATATTTGTCATAAGGTTGTTTCTGTTCTACATGAATGGTTCCTGTATTATGTCCTATATGATATTTGTCATTATGTTGTTTCTGTTCTACATCAATGGTTCCTGTATTATGTGCTATATCATATTTGTCATAAGGGTGTTTCTGTTCTACGGGAATGGTTCCTGTATTCTGTGCTATATCATATTTGTCATAAGGTTATTTCTGTTCTACATGAATGGTTCCTGTATTATGTCCTCTATGATATTTGTCATAAGGTTATTTCTGTTCTACAGGAATGGTTCCTGTATTCTGTGCTATATGATATTTGTCATAATGTTGTTTCTCTTCTGCATCAATGGGTCCTGTATTATGTGCAATATCATATTTATTATAATGTTGTTTCTGTCTACATGAATGGTTCCTGTATTCTGTGCTATATCATATTTGTTATAAGGTTGTTTTTGTTCTACAGGAATGGTTCCTGTATTATGTTTTATATCATATTTGTTATAATGATGTTTCTGTTCTACAGGAATGGTTCCTGTATTCTGTGCTATATCATATTTGTCATAAGGTTAATTTTGTTTTACAGGAATGGTTCCTGTATTATGTGCAATGTCATATTTGTCATAATGTTGTTTCTGTTCTGCAGGAATGGTTCCTGTATTTTGTGCTATTTCATATTTGTTATAATGTTGTTTCTGTTCTACAGGAATGTTTTCTGTATGCTGTGCTATATCATATTTGTCATAAGGTTGTTTCTGTTCTACAAGAATGGTTCCTGTATTCTGTGCTATATAATATTTGTTATAAGGTTGTTTCTGTTCTACAGGAATGGTTCCTGTATTCTGTTTTATATCATATTTGTCATAAGGTTATTTCTGTTCTACAGGAATGGTTCCTGTATTCTGTGCTATATCATATTTGTTATAATGTTGTTTCTGTTCTACAGGAATGGTTCCTGTATTCTGTGCTATATCATATTTGTCATAAGGTTATTTTTGTTCTACAGGAATGTTTCCTGTATGCTGTGCTATATCATATTTGTCATAAGGTTGTTTCTGTTCTACAGGAATGGTTCCTGTATTCTGTGCTATATAATATTTGTTATAAGGTTATTTCTGTTTTACAGGAATGTTTCCTGTATGCTGTGCTATATCATATTTGTCATAAGGTTGTTTCTGTTCTACAAGAATGGTTCCTGTATTCTGTGCTATATAATATTTGCTATAAGGTTGTTTCTGGTCTACAGGAATGGTTCCTGTATTCTGTTTTATATCATATTTGTCATAAGGTTATTTCTGTTCTATAGGAATGGTTCCTGTATTCTGTGCTATATCATATTTGTTATAATGTTGTTTCTGTTCTACAGGAATGGTTCCTGTATTCTGTGCTATATCATATTTGTCATAAGGTTGTTTCTGTTCTACAAGAATGGTTCCTGTAATCTGTGCTATGTAATATTTGACATAAAGTTGTTTCTGTTCTACATGAATGGTTCCTGTATTATGTGTTATATCATATTTGTCATTATGTTGTTTCTGTTCTACATGAATGGTTCCTGTATTATGTGCTATATCATATTTGTCATAAGGGTGTTTCTGTTCTACGGGAATGGTTCCTGTATTCTGTGCTATATCATATTTGTCATAAGGTTATTTCTGTTCTAAATGAATGGTTCCTGTATTATGTCCTATATGATATTTGTCATAAGGTTATTTCTGTTCTACAGGAATGGTTCCTGTATTCTGTGCTATATGATATTTGTCATAAGGTTATTTCTGTTCTACAGGAATGGTTCCTGTATTCTGTGCCATATGATATTTGTCATAATGTTGTTTCTGTTCTGCATCAATGGGTCCTGTATTATGTGCTATATCATATTTATTATAATGTTGTTTCTGTTCTACATGAATGGTTCCTGTATTCTGTGCTATATCATATTTGTTATAAGGTTGTTTTTGTTCTACAGGAATGGTTCCTGTATTATGTTTTATATCATATTTGTTATAAGGTTGTTTTTGTTCTACAGGAATGGTTCCTGTATTATATCCTATATCATAATTGTCATAAGGTTGTTTCTGTTCTACATGAATGGTTCCTGTATTCTGGCTTATATCATATTTGTTATAAGGTTGTTTCTGTTCTACAGGAATGGTTCCTGTATTCTGTTTTATATCATATTTGTCATAAGGTTATTTCTGTTCTACAGGAATGGTTCCTGTATTCTGTGCTATATCATATTTGTTATAATGTTGTTTCTGTTCTACAGGAATGGTTCCTGTATTCTGTGCTATATCATATTTGTCATAAGGTTATTTTTGTTCTACAGGAATGGTTCCTGTATTAGGTGCTATGTCATATTTGTCATAATGTTGTTTCTGTTCTGCAGGAATGGTTCCTATATTTTGTGCTATATCATATTTGTGATAATGTTGTTTCTGTTCTACAGGAATGGTTCCTGTATGCTGTGCTATATCATATTTGTCATAAGGTTGTTTCTGTTCTACATGAATGGTTCCTGTATTATGTCCTATATGATATTTGTCATTATGTTGTTTCTGTTCTACATCAATGGTTCCTGTATTATGTGCTATATCATATTTGTCATAAGGGTGTTTCTGTTCTACGGGAATGGTTCCTGTATTCTGTGCTATATCATATTTGTCATAAGGTTATTTCTGTTCTACATGAATGGTTCCTGTATTATGTCCTCTATGATATTTGTCATAAGGTTATTTCTGTTCTACAGGAATGGTTCCTGTATTCTGTGCTATATGATATTTGTCATAATGTTGTTTCTCTTCTGCATCAATGGGTCCTGTATTATGTGCAATATCATATTTATTATAATGTTGTTTCTGTTCTACATGAATGGTTCCTGTATTCTGTGCTATATCATATTTGTTATAAGGTTGTTTTTGTTCTACAGGAATGGTTCCTGTATTATGTTTTATATCATATTTGTTATAATGATGTTTCTGTTCTACAGGAATGGTTCCTGTATTCTGTGCTATATCATATTTGTCATAAGGTTAATTTTGTTTTACAGGAATGGTTCCTGTATTATGTGCAATGTCATATTTGTCATAATGTTGTTTCTGTTCTGCAGGAATGGTTCCTGTATTTTGTGCTATTTCATATTTGTTATAATGTTGTTTCTGTTCTACAGGAATGTTTTCTGTATGCTGTGCTTTATCATATTTGTCATAAGGTTGTTTCTGTTCTACAAGAATGGTTCCTGTATTCTGTGCTATATAATATTTGTTATAAGGTTGTTTCTGTTCTACAGGAATGGTTCCTGTATTCTGTTTTATATCATATTTGTCATAAGGTTATTTCTGTTCTACAGGAATGGTTCCTGTATTCTGTGCTATATCATATTTGTTATAATGTTGTTTCTGTTCTACAGGAATGGTTCCTGTATTCTGTGCTATATCATATTTGTCATAAGGTTATTTTTGTTCTACAGGAATGTTTCCTGTATGCTGTGCTATATCATATTTGTCATAAGGTTGTTTCTGTTCTACAGGAATGGTTCCTGTATTCTGTGCTATATAATATTTGTTATAAGGTTATTTCTGTTTTACAGGAATGTTTCCTGTATGCTGTGCTATATCATATTTGTCATAAGGTTGTTTCTGTTCTACAAGAATGGTTCCTGTATTCTGTGCTATATAATATTTGCTATAAGGTTGTTTCTGGTCTACAGGAATGGTTCCTGTATTCTGTTTTATATCATATTTGTCATAAGGTTATTTCTGTTCTATAGGAATGGTTCCTGTATTCTGTGCTATATCATATTTGTTATAATGTTGTTTCTGTTCTACAGGAATGGTTCCTGTATTCTGTGCTATATCATATTTGTCATAAGGTTGTTTCTGTTCTACAAGAATGGTTCCTGTAATCTGTGCTATGTAATATTTGACATAAAGTTGTTTCTGTTCTACATGAATGGTTCCTGTATTATGTGTTATATCATATTTGTCATTATGTTGTTTCTGTTCTACATGAATGGTTCCTGTATTATGTGCTATATCATATTTGTCATAAGGGTGTTTCTGTTCTACGGGAATGGTTCCTGTATTCTGTGCTATATCATATTTGTCATAAGGTTATTTCTGTTCTAAATGAATGGTTCCTGTATTATGTCCTATATGATATTTGTCATAAGGTTATTTCTGTTCTACAGGAATGGTTCCTGTATTCTGTGATATATGATATTTGTCATAAGGTTAGTTCTGTTCTACAGGAATGGTTCCTGTATTCTGTGCTATATGATATTTGTCATAATGTTGTTTCTGTTCTGCATCAATGGGTCCTGTATTATGTGCAATATCATATTTATTATAATGTTGTTTCTGTTCTACATGAATGGTTCCTGTATTCTGTGCTATATCATATTTGTTATAAGGTTGTTTTTGTTCTACAGGAATGGTTCCTGTATTATGTTTTATATCATATTTGTTATAATGATGTTTCTGTTCTACAGGAATGGTTCCTGTATTCTGTGCTATATCATATTTGTCATAAGGTTAATTTTGTTGTACAGGAATGGTTCCTGTATTCTGTGCTATATGATATTTGTCATAAGAGTTATTTCTGTTCTACAGGAATGGTTCCTGTATTCTGTGCTATATGATATTTGTCATAATGTTGTTTCTGTTCTGCATCAATGGGTCCTGTATTATGTGCAATATCATATTTATTATAATGTTGTTTCTGTTCTACATGAATGGTTCCTGTATTCTGTGCTATATCATATTTGTTATAAGGTTGTTTCTGTTCTACAGGAATGGTTCCCGTATTCTGTGCTATATGATATTTGTCATAATGTTGTTTCTGTTCTGCATCAATGGTTCCTGTATTATGTGCTATATTATATTGGTTATAATGTTGTTTCTGGTCTACATGAATGGTTCCTGTATTCTGTGCTATATCATATTTGTTATGATGTTGTTTTTGTTCTATATGAATGGTTCCTGTATTATGTTTTATATCATATTTGTCATAAGGTTATTTCTGTTCTACAGGAATGGTTCCTGTATTATGTGCTATATCATATTTGTTATAATGTTGTTTCTGTTCTACAGGAATGGTTCCTGTATTCTGTGCTATATCATATTTGTCATAAGGATAATTTTGTTTTACATGAATGGTTCCTGTATTATGTGCTATGTCATATTTGTCATAATGTTGTTTCTGTTCTGCAGCAATGGTTCCTGTATTTTGTGCTATTTCATATTTGTTATGATGTTGTTTCTGTTCTACAAGAATGGTTCCTGTATTCTGTGCTATATAATATTTGTCATAAGGTTGTTTCTGTTCTATATGAATGGTTCCTGTATTATGTCCTATATTATATTTGTTATAAGGTTGTTTCTGTTCTACATGAATGGTTCCCGTATTATGTGTTATATCATATTTGTCATAATGTTGTTTCTGTTCTACATGAATTGTTCCTGTATTCTGTCCTATATGATATTTGTCATAAGGTTGTTTTTGATCTACATGAATGGTTCCTGTATTCTGTGCTATATCATATTTGTCATAATGGTGTTTATGTTCTACAGCAATGGTTCCTGTATTATGTGCTATATGGTATTTGTCATAAGGTTGTTTCTGTTCTACATGAATTGTTCCTGTATTCTGTGCTATATCATATTTGTCATAATGGTGTTTCTGTTCTACATGAATGGTTCCTGTATTCTGTCCTTTATGATATTTGTCATAAGGTTGTTTCTGTTCTACATGAATGGTTCCTGTATTCTGTGCTATATCATATTTGTCATAAGGATATTTCTGTTCTACAGGAATGATTCCTGTATTATGTGCTATATCATATTTGTCATAAGGTTATTTCTGTTCTACATGAATGGTTCCTGTATTATGTGTTATATCAACTTTGACATAAAGTTGTTTCTGTTCTACATGAATGGTTCCTGTATTATGTGCTATATGATATTTGTCATAAGGTTGTTTCTGTTCTACATGAATGGTTCCTGTATTATGTGCTATGTCATATTTGTCATAATGTTGTTTCTGTTCTGCAGGAATGGTTCCTATATTTTGTGCTATATCATATTTGTTATAATGTTGTTTCTGTTCTACAGGAATGGTTCCTGTAATCTGTGCTATATAATATTTGACATAAAGTTGTTTCTGTTCTACATGAATGGTTCCTGTATTATGTCCTATATGATATTTGTCATAAGGGTGTTTCTGTTCTACGGGAATGGTTCCTGTATTCTGTTTTATATCATATTTGTCATAAGGTTATTTCTGTTCTACAGGAATGGTTCCTGTATTCTGTGCTATATCATATTTGTTATAATGTTGTTTCTGTTCTACAGGAATGGTTCCTGTATTCTGTGCTATATGATATTTGTCATAAGGTTATTTCTGTTCTACAGGAATGGTTCCTGTATTCTGTGCTATATGATATTTGTCATAATGTTGTTTCTGTTCTACATCAATGGGTCCTGTATTATGTGCAATATCATATTTATTATAATGTTGTTTCTGTTCTACATGAATGGTTCCTGTATTCTGTGCTATATCATATTTGTTATAAGGTTGTTTTTGTTCTACAGGAATGGTTCCTGTATTATGTTTTATATCATATTTGTTATAATGATGTTTCTGTTCTACAGGAATGGTTCCTGTATTCTGTGCTATATCATATTTGTCATAAGGTTAATTTTGTTTTACAGGAATGGTTCCTGTATTATGTGCAATGTCATATTTGTCATAATGTTGTTTCTGTTCTGCAGGAATGGTTCCTGTATTTTGTGCTATTTCATATTTGTTATAATGTTGTTTCTGTTCTACAGGAATGTTTCCTGTATGCTGTGCTATATCCTATTTGTCATAAGGTTGTTTCTGTTCTACAAGAATGGTTCCTGTATTCTGTGCTATATAATATTTGTTATAAGGTTGTTTCTGTTCTACAGGAATGGTTCCTGTATTCTGTTTTATATCATATTTGTCATAAGGTTATTTCTGTTCTACAGGAATGGTTCCTGTATTCTGTGCTATATCGTATTCGTCATAAGGTTGTTTCTGTTCTACAGGAATGGTTCCTGTATCCTGTGCTATATCATATTTGTCATAAGGTTGTTTCTGTTCTACAGGAATGGTTTCTGTATTCTGTGCTATATCATAGTTGTCATAATGTTGTTTATGTTCTACAGGAATGGTTCCTGTATTCTGTGCTATATCATATTTGTCATAAGGTTGTTTCTGTTCTACATTAATGGTTCCTGTATTCTGGCTTATATCAAATTTGTTATAAGGTTGTTTCTGTTCTACAGGAATGTTTCCTGTATGCTGTGCTATATCATATTTGTCATAAGGTTGTTTCTGTTCTACATGAATGGTTCCTGTATTCTGTGCTATATAATATTTGTTATAAGGTTATTTCTGTTCTACAGGAATGTTTCCTGTATGCTGTGCTATATCATATTTGTCATAAGGTTGTTTCTGTTCTACAAGAATGGTTCCTGTATTCTGTGCTATATCATATTTGTTATAAGGTTGTTTCTGTTCTACAGGAATGGTTCCTGTATTCTGTTTTATATCATATTTGTCATAAGGTTATTTCTGTTCTATAGGAATGGTTCCTGTATTCTGTGCTATATCATATTTGTTATAATGTTGTTTCTGTTCTACAGGAATGGTTCCTGTATTCTGTGCTATATCATATTTGTCATAAGGTTATTTTTGTTCTACAGGAATGGTTCCTGTATTATGTGCTATGTCATATTTGTCATAATGTTGTTTCTGTTCTGCAGGAATGGTTCCTGTATTTTGTGCTATATCATATTTGTTATAATGTTGTTTCTGTTCTACAGGAATGGTTCCTGTATGCTGTGCTATATCATATTTGTCATAAGGTTGTTTTTGTTCTACAAGAATGGTTCCTGTAATCTGTGCTATGTAATATTTGACATAAAGTTGTTTCTGTTCTACATGAATGGTTCCTGTATTATGTCCTATATAATATTTGTCATAAGGTTGTTTCTGTTCTACATGAATGGTTCCTGTATTATGTGTTATATCATATTTGTCATTATGTTGTTTCTGTTCTACATGAATGGTTCCTGTATTATGTGCTATATCATATTTGTCATAAGGGTGTTTCTGTTCTACGGGAATGGTTCCTGTATTCTGTGCTGTATCATATTTGTCATAAGGTTATTTCTGTTCTACATGAATGGTTCCTGTATTATGTCCTATATGATATTTGTCATAAGGTTGTTTCTGTTCTACAAGAATGGTTCCTGTAATCTGTGCTATATAATATTTGACATAAAGTTGTTTCTGTTCTACATGAATGGTTCCTGTATTCTGTGCTATATAATATTTGTTATAAGGTTGTTTCTGTTCTATAGGAATGGTTCCTGTATTCTGTTTTATATCATATTTGTCATAAGGTTATTTCTGTTCTACAGGAATGGTTCCTGTATTCTGTGCTATATCATATTTGTTATAATGTTGTTTCTGTTCTACAGGAATGGTTCCTGTATTCTGTGCTATATCATATTTGTTATAAGGTTATTTTTGTTCTACAGGAATGGTTCCTGTATTATGTGCTATGTCATATTTTTCATAATGTTGTTTCTGTTCTGCAGGAATGGTTCCTGTATTTTGTGTTATATCATATCATATTTGTTATAATGTTGTTTCTGTTCTACAGGAATGGTTCCTGTATGCTGTGCTATATCATATTTGTCATAAGGTTGTTTCTGTTCTACAAGAATGATTCCTGTAATCTGTGCTATATAATATTTGACATAAAGTTGTTTCTGTTCTACATGAATGGTTCCTCTATTATGTCCTATATGATATTTGTCATAAGGTTGTTTCTGTTCTACATGAATGGTTCCTGTATTATGTGCTATATCATATTTGTCATTATGTTGTTTCTGTTCTACATGAATGGTTCCTGTATTATGTGCTATATCATATTTGTCATAAGGGTGTTTCTGTTCTACGGGAATGGTTCCTGTATTCTGTGCTATATCATATTTGTCATAAGGTTATTTCTGTTCTACATGAATGGTTCCTGTATTATGTCCTATATGATATTTGTCATAAGGTTATTTCTGTTCTATAGTAATGGTTCCTGTATTCTGTGCTATATGATATTTGTCATAAGGTTATTTCTGTTCTACAGGAATGGTTCCTGTATTCTGTGCCATATGATATTTGTCATAATGTTGTTTCTGTTCTGCATCAATGGGTCCTGTATTATGTGCTATATCATATTTATTATAATGTTGTTTCTGTTCTACAGGAATGGTTCCTGTATTATGTTTTATATCATATTTGTTATAAGGTTGTTTTTGTTCTACAGGAATGGTTCCTGTATTATGTCCTATATCATATTTGTCATAAGGTTGTTTCTGTTCTACATGAATGGTTCCTGTATTCTGGCTTATATCATATTTGTTATAAGGTTGTTTCTGTTCTACAGGAATGGTTCCTGTATTCTGTTTTATATCATATTTGTCATAAGGTTATTTCTGTTCTACAGGAATGGTTCCTGTATTCTGTGCTATATCATATTTGTTATAATGTTGTTTCTGTTCTACAGGAATGGTTCCTGTATTCTGTGCTATATCATATTTGTCATAAGGTTATTTTTGTTCTACAGGAATGGTTCCTGTATTAGGTGCTATGTCATATTTGTCATAATGTTGTTTCTGTTCTGCAGGAATGGTTCCTATATTTTGTGCTATATCATATTTGTGATAATGTTGTTTCTGTTCTACAGGAATGGTTCCTGTATGCTGTGCTATATCATATTTGTCATAAGGTTGTTTCTGTTCTACATGAATGGTTCCTGTATTATGTCCTATATGATATTTGTCATTATGTTGTTTCTGTTCTACATCAATGGTTCCTGTATTATGTGCTATATCATATTTGTCATAAGGGTGTTTCTGTTCTACGGGAATGGTTCCTGTATTCTGTGCTATATCATATTTGTCATAAGGTTATTTCTGTTCTACATGAATGGTTCCTGTATTATGTCCTCTATGATATTTGTCATAAGGTTATTTCTGTTCTACAGGAATGGTTCCTGTATTCTGTGCTATATGATATTTGTCATAATGTTGTTTCTCTTCTGCATCAATGGGTCCTGTATTATGTGCAATATCATATTTATTATAATGTTGTTTCTGTTCTACATGAATGGTTCCTGTATTCTGTGCTATATCATATTTGTTATAAGGTTGTTTTTGTTCTACAGGAATGGTTCCTGTATTATGTTTTATATCATATTTGTTATAATGATGTTTCTGTTCTACAGGAATGGTTCCTGTAATCTGTGCTATATCATATTTGTCATAAGGTTAATTTTGTTTTACAGGAATGGTTCCTGTATTATGTGCAATGTCATATTTGTCATAATGTTGTTTCTGTTCTGCAGGAATGGTTCCTGTATTTTGTGCTATTTCATATTTGTTATAATGTTGTTTCTGTTCTACAGGAATGTTTTCTGTATGCTGTGCTATATCATATTTGTCATAAGGTTGTTTCTGTTCTACAAGAATGGTTCCTGTATTCTGTGCTATATAATATTTGTTATAAGGTTGTTTCTGTTCTACAGGAATGGTTCCTGTATTCTGTGCTATATCATATTTGTCATAAGGTTATTTTTGTTCTACAGGAATGTTTCCTGTATGCTGTGCTATATCATATTTGTCATAAGGTTGTTTCTGTTCTACAGGAATGGTTCCTGTATTCTGTGCTATATAATATTTGTTATAAGGTTATTTCTGTTTTACAGGAATGTTTCCTGTATGCTGTGCTATATCATATTTGTCATAAGGTTGTTTCTGTTCTACAAGAATGGTTCCTGTATTCTGTGCTATATAATATTTGCTATAAGGTTGTTTCTGGTCTACAGGAATGGTTCCTGTATTCTGTTTTATATCATATTTGTCATAAGGTTATTTCTGTTCTATAGGAATGGTTCCTGTATTCTGTGCTATATCATATTTGTTATAATGTTGTTTCTGTTCTACAGGAATGGTTCCTGTATTCTGTGCTATATCATATTTGTCATAAGGTTATTTTTGTTCTACAGGGATGGTTCCTGTATTATGTGCTATGTCATATTTGTCATAATGTTGTTTCTGTTCTGCAGGAATGGTTCCTGTATTTTGTGCTATATCATATTTGTATAATGTTGTTTCTTTTCTACAGGAATGGTTCCTGTATGCTGTGCTATATCATATTTGTCATAAGGTTGTTTCTGTTCTACAAGAATGGTTCCTGTAATCTGTGCTATGTAATATTTGACATAAAGTTGTTTCTGTTCTACATGAATGGTTCCTGTATTATGTGTTATATCATATTTGTCATTATGTTGTTTCTGTTCTACATGAATGGTTCCTGTATTATGTGCTATATCATATTTGTCATAAGGGTGTTTCTGTTCTACGGGAATGGTTCCTGTATTCTGTGCTATATCATATTTGTCATAAGGTTATTTCTGTTCTAAATGAATGGTTCCTGTATTATGTCCTATATGATATTTGTCATAAGGTTATTTCTGTTCTACAGGAATGGTTCCTGTATTCTGTGATATATGATATTTGTCATAAGGTTATTTCTGTTCTACAGGAATGGTTCCTGTATTCTGTGCTATATGATATTTGTCATAATGTTGTTTCTGTTCTGCATCAATGGGTCCTGTATTATGTGCAATATCATATTTATTATAATGTTGTTTCTGTTCTACATGAATGGTTCCTGTATTCTGTGCTATATCATATTTGTTATAAGGTTGTTTTTGTTCTACAGGAATGGTTCCTGTATTATGTTTTATATCATATTTGTTATAATGATGTTTCTGTTCTACAGGAATGGTTCCTGTATTCTGTGCTATATCATATTTGTCATAAGGTTAATTTTGTTCTACAGGAATGGTTCCTGTATTCTGTGCTATATGATATTTGTCATAAGGTTATTTCTGTTCTACAGGAATGGTTCCTGTATTCTGTGCTATATGATATTTGTCATAATGTTGTTTCTGTTCTGCATCAATGGGTCCTGTATTATGTGCAATATCATATTTATTATAATGTTGTTTCTGTTCTACATGAATGGTTCCTGTATTCTGTGCTATATCATATTTGTTATAAGGTTGTTTCTGTTCTACAGGAATGGTTCCCGTATTCTGTGCTATATGATATTTGTCATAAGGTTAATTTTGTTTTACAGGAATGGTTCCTGTATTATGTGCAATGTCATATTTGTCATAATGTTGTTTCTGTTCTGCAGGAATGGTTCCTGTATTTTGTGCTATTTCATATTTGTTATAATGTTGTTTCTGTTCTACAGGAATGTTTTCTGTATGCTGTGCTATATCATATTTGTCATAAGGTTGTTTCTGTTCTACAAGAATGGTTCCTGTATTCTGTGCTATATAATATTTGTTATAAGGTTGTTTCTGTTCTACAGGAATGGTTCCTGTATTCTGTTTTATATCATATTTGTCATAAGGTTATTTCTGTTCTACAGGAATGGTTCCTGTATTCTGTGCTATATCATATTTGTTATAATGTTGTTTCTGTTCTACAGGAATGGTTCCTGTATTCTGTGCTATATCATATTTGTCATAAGGTTATTTTTGTTCTACAGGAATGTTTCCTGTATGCTGTGCTATATCATATTTGTCATAAGGTTGTTTCTGTTCTACAGGAATGGTTCCTGTATTCTGTGCTATATAATATTTGTTATAAGGTTATTTCTGTTTTACAGGAATGTTTCCTGTATGCTGTGCTATATCATATTTGTCATAAGGTTGTTTCTGTTCTACAAGAATGGTTCCTGTATTCTGTGCTATATAATATTTGCTATAAGGTTGTTTCTGTTCTACAGGAATGGTTCCTGTATTCTGTGCTATATCATATTTGTCATAAGGTTAATTTTGTTCTACAGGAATGGTTCCTGTATTCTGTGCTATATGATATTTGTCATAAGGTTATTTCTGTTCTACAGGAATGGTTCCTGTATTCTGTGCTATATGATATTTGTCATAATGTTGTTTCTGTTCTGCATCAATGGGTCCTGTATTATGTGCAATATCATATTTATTATAATGTTGTTTCTGTTCTACATGAATGGTTCCTGTATTCTGTGCTATATCATATTTGTTATAAGGTTGTTTCTGTTCTACAGGAATGGTTCCCGTATTCTGTGCTATATGATATTTGTCATAAGGTTAATTTTGTTTTACAGGAATGGTTCCTGTATTATGTGCAATGTCATATTTGTCATAATGTTGTTTCTGTTCTGCAGGAATGGTTCCTGTATTTTGTGCTATTTCATATTTGTTATAATGTTGTTTCTGTTCTACAGGAATGTTTTCTGTATGCTGTGCTATATCATATTTGTCATAAGGTTGTTTCTGTTCTACAAGAATGGTTCCTGTATTCTGTGCTATATAATATTTGTTATAAGGTTGTTTTTGTTCTACAGGAATGGTTCCTGTATTCTGTTTTATATCATATTTGTCATAAGGTTATTTCTGTTCTACAGGAATGGTTCCTGTATTCTGTGCTATATCATATTTGTTATAATGTTGTTTCTGTTCTACAGGAATGGTTCCTGTATTCTGTGCTATATCATATTTGTCATAAGGTTATTTTTGTTCTACAGGAATGTTTCCTGTATGCTGTGCTATATCATATTTGTCATAAGGTTGTTTCTGTTCTACAGGAATGGTTCCTGTATTCTGTGCTATATAATATTTGTTATAAGGTTATTTCTGTTTTACAGGAATGTTTCCTGTATGCTGTGCTATATCATATTTGTCATAAGGTTGTTTCTGTTCTACAAGAATGGTTCCTGTATTCTGTGCTATATAATATTTGCTATAAGGTTGTTTCTGGTCTACAGGAATGGTTCCTGTATTCTGTTTTATATCATATTTGTCATAAGGTTATTTCTGTTCTATAGGAATGGTTCCTGTATTCTCTGCTATATCATATTTGTTATAATGTTGTTTCTGTTCTACAGGAATGGTTCCTGTATTCTGTGCTATATCATATTTGTCATAAGGTTGTTTCTGTTCTACAAGAATGGTTCCTGTAATCTGTGCTATGTAATATTTGACATAAAGTTGTTTCTGTTCTACATGAATGGTTCCTGTATTATGTGTTATATCATATTTGTCATTATGTTGTTTCTGTTCTACATGAATGGTTCCTGTATTATGTGCTATATCATATTTGTCATAAGGGTGTTTCTGTTCTACGGGAATGGTTCCTGTATTCTGTGCTATATCATATTTGTCATAAGGTTATTTCTGTTCTAAATGAATGGTTTCTGTATTATGTCCTATATGATATTTGTCATAAGGTTATTTCTGTTCTACAGGAATGGTTCCTGTATTCTGTGCTATATGATATTTGTCATAAGGTTATTTCTGTTCTACAGGAATGGTTCCTGTATTATATCCTATATCATATTTGTCATAAGGTTGTTTCTGTTCTACATGAATGGTTCCTGTATTCTGGCTTATATCATATTTGTTATAAGGTTGTTTCTGTTCTACAGGAATGGTTCCTGTATTCTGTTTTATATCATATTTGTCATAAGGTTATTTCTGTTCTACAGGAATGGTTCCTGTATTCTGTGCTATATCATATTTGTTATAATGTTGTTTCTGTTCTACAGGAATGGTTCCTGTATTCTGTGCTATATCATATTTGTCATAAGGTTATTTTTGTTCTACAGGAATGGTTCCTGTATTAGGTGCTATGTCATATTTGTCATAATGTTGTTTCTGTTCTGCAGGAATGGTTCCTATATTTTGTGCTATATCATATTTGTGATAATGTTGTTTCTGTTCTACAGGAATGGTTCCTGTATGCTGTGCTATATCATATTTGTCATAAGGTTGTTTCTGTTCTACATGAATGGTTCCTGTATTATGTCCTATATGATATTTGTCATTATGTTGTTTCTGTTCTACATCAATGGTTCCTGTATTATGTGCTATATCATATTTGTCATAAGGGTGTTTCTGTTCTACGGGAATGGTTCCTGTATTCTGTGCTATATCATATTTGTCATAAGGTTATTTCTGTTCTACATGAATGGTTCCTGTATTATGTCCTCTATGATATTTGTCATAAGGTTATTTCTGTTCTACAGGAATGGTTCCTGTATTCTGTGCTATATGATATTTGTCATAATGTTGTTTCTCTTCTGCATCAATGGGTCCTGTATTATGTGCAATATCATATTTATTATAATGTTGTTTCTGTTCTACATGAATGGTTCCTGTATTCTGTGCTATATCATATTTGTTATAAGGTTGTTTTTGTTCTACAGGAATGGTTCCTGTATTATGTTTTATATCATATTTGTCATAAGGTTATTTCTGTTCTACAGGAATGGTTCCTGTATTCTGTGCTATATCATATTTGTTATAATGTTGTTTCTGTTCTACAGGAATGGTTCCTGTATTCTGTGCTATATCATATTTGTCATAAGGTTATTTTTGTTCTACAGGAATGGTTCCTGTATTAGGTGCTATGTCATATTTGTCATAATGTTGTTTCTGTTCTGCAGGAATGGTTCCTATATTTTGTGCTATATCATATTTGTGATAATGTTGTTTCTGTTCTACAGGAATGGTTCCTGTATGCTGTGCTATATCATATTTGTCATAAGGTTGTTTCTGTTCTACATGAATGGTTCCTGTATTATGTCCTATATGATATTTGTCATTATGTTGTTTCTGTTCTACATCAATGGTTCCTGTATTATGTGCTATATCATATTTGTCATAAGGGTGTTTCTGTTCTACGGGAATGGTTCCTGTATTCTGTGCAATATCATATTTGTCATAAGGTTATTTCTGTTCTACATGAATGGTTCCTGTATTATGTCCTCTATGATATTTGTCATAAGGTTATTTCTGTTCTACAGGAATGGTTCCTGTATTCTGTGCTATATGATATTTGTCATAATGTTGTTTCTCTTCTGCATCAATGGGTCCTGTATTATGTGCAATATCATATTTATTATAATGTTGTTTCTGTTCTACAAGAATGGTTCCTGTATTCTGTGTTATATAATATTTGTTATAAGGTTGTTTCTGTTCTACAGGAATGGTTCCTGTATTCTGTTTTATAACATATTTGTCATAAGGTTATTTCTGTTCTACAGGAATGGTTCCTGTATTCTGTGCTATATCATATTTGTTATAATGTTGTTTCTGTTCTACAGGAATGGTTCCTGTATTCTGTGCTATATCATATTTGTCATAAGGTTATTTTTTTCTACATGAATGGTTCCTGTATTAGGTGCTATGTCATATTTGTCATAATGTTGTTTCTGTTCTGCAGGAATGGTTCCTATATTTTGTGCTATATCATATTTGTGATAATGTTGTTTCTGTTCTACAGGAATGGTTCCTGTATGCTGTGCTATATCATATTTGTCATAAGGTTGTTTCTGTTCTACATGAATGGTTCCTGTATTATGTCCTATATGATATTTGTCATTATGTTGTTTCTGTTCTACATCAATGGTTCCTGTATTATGTGCTATATCATATTTGTCATAAGGGTGTTTCTGTTCTACGGGAATGGTTCCTGTATTCTGTGCTATATCATATTTGTCATAAGGTTATTTCTGTTCTACATGAATGGTTCCTGTATTATGTCCACTATGATATTTGTCATAAGGTTATTTCTGTTCTACAGGAATGGTTCCTGTATTCTGTGCTATATGATATTTGTCATAATGTTGTTTCTCTTCTGCATCAATGGGTCCTGTATTATGTGCAATATCATATTTATTATAATGTTGTTTCTGTTCTACATGAATGGTTCCTGTATTCTGTGCTATATCATATTTGTTATAAGGTTGTTTTTGTTCTACAGGAATGGTTCCTGTATTATGTTTTATATCATATTTGTTATAATGATGTTTCTGTTCTACAGGAATGGTTCCTGTATTCTGTGCTATATCATATTTGTCATAAGGTTAATTTTGTTTTACAGGAATGGTTCCTGTATTATGTGCAATGTCATATTTGTCATAATGTTGTTTCTGTTCTGCAGGAATGGTTCCTGTATTTTGTGCTATTTCATATTTGTTATAATGTTGTTTCTGTTCTACAGGAATGTTTTCTGTATGCTGTGCTTTATCATATTTGTCATAAGGTTGTTTCTGTTCTACAAGAATGGTTCCTGTATTCTGTGCTATATAATATTTGTTATAAGGTTGTTTCTGTTCTACAGGAATGGTTCCTGTATTCTGTTTTATATCATATTTGTCATAAGGTTATTTCTGTTCTACAGGAATGGTTCCTGTATTCTGTGCTATATCATATTTGTTATAATGTTGTTTCTGTTCTACAGGAATGGTTCCTGTATTCTGTGCTATATCATATTTGTCATAAGGTTATTTTTGTTCTACAGGAATGTTTCCTGTATGCTGTGCTATATCATATTTGTCATAAGGTTGTTTCTGTTCTACAGGAATGGTTCCTGTATTCTGTGCTATATAATATTTGTTATAAGGTTATTTCTGTTTTACAGGAATGTTTCCTGTATGCTGTGCTATATCATATTTGTCATAAGGTTGTTTCTGTTCTACAAGAATGGTTCCTGTATTCTGTGCTATATAATATTTGCTATAAGGTTGTTTCTGGTCTACAGGAATGGTTCCTGTATTCTGTTTTATATCATATTTGTCATAAGGTTATTTCTGTTCTATAGGAATGGTTCCTGTATTCTGTGCTATATCATATTTGTTATAATGTTGTTTCTGTTCTACAGGAATGGTTCCTGTATTCTGTGCTATATCATATTTGTCATAAGGTTGTTTCTGTTCTACAAGAATGGTTCCTGTAATCTGTGCTATGTAATATTTGACATAAAGTTGTTTCTGTTCTACATGAATGGTTCCTGTATTATGTGTTATATCATATTTGTCATTATGTTGTTTCTGTTCTACATGAATGGTTCCTGTATTCTGTGCTATATCATATTTGTCATAAGGTTATTTCTGTTCTAAATGAATGGTTCCTGTATTATGTCCTATATGATATTTGTCATAAGGTTATTTCTGTTCTACAGGAATGGTTCCTGTATTCTGTGATATATGATATTTGTCATAAGGTTATTTCTGTTCTACAGGAATGGTTCCTGTATTCTGTGCTATATGATATTTGTCATAATGTTGTTTCTGTTCTGCATCAATGGGTCCTGTATTATGTGCAATATCATATTTATTATAATGTTGTTTCTGTTCTACATGAATGGTTCCTGTATTCTGTGCTATATCATATTTGTTATAAGGTTGTTTTTGTTCTACAGGAATGGTTCCTGTATTATGTTTTATATCATATTTGTCATAAGGTTAATTTTGTTCTACAGGAATGGTTCCTGTATTCTGTGCTATATGATATTTGTCATAAGAGTTATTTCTGTTCTACAGGAATGGTTCCTGTATTCTGTGCTATATGATATTTGTCATAATGTTGTTTCTGTTCTGCATCAATGGGTCCTGTATTATGTGCAATATCATATTTATTATAATGTTGTTTCTGTTCTACATGAATGGTTCCTGTATTCTGTGCTATATCATATTTGTTATAAGGTTGTTTCTGTTCTACAGGAATGGTTCCCGTATTCTGTGCTATATGATATTTGTCATAATGTTGTTTCTGTTCTGCATCAATGGTTACTGTATTATGTGCTATATTATATTGGTTATAATGTTGTTTCTGGTCTACATGAATGGTTCCTGTATTCTGTGCTATATCATATTTGTTATGATGTTGTTTTTGTTCTATATGAATGGTTCCTGTATTATGTTTTATATCATATTTGTCATAAGGTTATTTCTGTTCTACAGGAATGGTTCCTGTATTATGTGCTATATCATATTTGTTATAATGTTGTTTCTGTTCTACAGGAATGGTTCCTGTATTCTGTGCTATATCATATTTGTCATAAGGATAATTTTGTTTTACATGAATGGTTCCTGTATTATGTGCTATGTCATATTTGTCATAATGTTGTTTCTGTTCTGCAGCAATGGTTCCTGTATTTTGTGCTATTTCATATTTGTTATGATGTCGTTTCTGTTCTACAAGAATGGTTCCTGTATTCTGTGCTATATAATATTTGTCATAAGGTTGTTTCTGTTCTATATGAATGGTTCCTGTATTATGTCCTATATTATATTTGTTATAAGGTTGTTTCTGTTCTACATGAATGGTTCCCGTATTATGTGTTATATCATATTTGTCATAATGTTGTTTCTGTTCTACATGAATTGTTCCTGTATTCTGTCCTATATGATATTTGTCATAAGGTTGTTTTTGATCTACATGAATGGTTCCTGTATTCTGTGCTATATCATATTTGTCATAATGGTGTTTATGTTCTACAGCAATGGTTCCTGTATTATGTGCTATATGGTATTTGTCATAAGGTTGTTTCTGTTCTACATGAATTGTTCCTGTATTCTGTGCTATATCATATTTGTCATAATGGTGTTTCTGTTCTACATGAATGGTTCCTGTATTCTGTCCTTTATGATATTTGTCATAAGGTTGTTTCTGTTCTACATGAATGGTTCCTGTATTCTGTGCTATATCATATTTGTCATAAGGATATTTCTGTTCTACAGGAATGATTCCTGTATTATGTGCTATATCATATTTGTCATAAGGTTATTTCTGTTCTACATGAATGGTTCCTGTATTATGTGTTATATCAACTTTGACATAAAGTTGTTTCTGTTCTACATGAATGGTTCCTGTATTATGTGCTATATGATATTTGTCATAAGGTTGTTTCTGTTCTACATGAATGGTTCCTGTATTATGTGCTATATCATATTTGTTATAATGTTGTTTCTGTTCTACAGGAATGGTTCCTGTAATCTGTGCTATATAATATTTGACATAAAGTTGTTTCTGTTCTACATGAATGGTTCCTGTATTATGTCCTATATGATATTTGTCATAAGGGTGTTTCTGTTCTACGGGAATGGTTCCTGTATTCTGTTCTATATCATATTTGTCATAAGGTTATTTCTGTTCTACAGGAATGGTTCCTGTATTCTGTGCTATATCATATTTGTTATAATGTTGTTTCTGTTCTACAGGAATGGTTCCTGTATTCTGTGCTATATGATATTTGTCATAAGGTTATTTCTGTTCTACAGGAATGGTTCCTGTATTCTGTGCTATATGATATTTGTCATAATGTTGTTTCTGTTCTACATCAATGGGTCCTGTATTATGTGCAATATCATATTTATTATAATGTTGTTTCTGTTCTACATGAATGGTTCCTGTATTCTGTGCTATATCATATTTGTTATAAGGTTGTTTTTGTTCTACAGGAATGGTTCCTGTATTATGTTTTATATCATATTTGTTATAATGATGTTTCTGTTCTACAGGAATGGTTCCTGTATTCTGTGCTATATCATATTTGTCATAAGGTTAATTTTGTTTTACAGGAATGGTTCCTGTATTATGTGCAATGTCATATTTGTCATAATGTTGTTTCTGTTCTGCAGGAATGGTTCCTGTATTTTGTGCTATTTCATATTTGTTATAATGTTGTTTCTGTTCTACAGGAATGTTTCCTGTATGCTGTGCTATATCCTATTTGTCATAAGGTTGTTTCTGTTCTACAAGAATGGTTCCTGTATTCTGTGCTATATAATATTTGTTATAAGGTTGTTTCTGTTCTACAGGAATGGTTCCTGTATTCTGTTTTATATCATATTTGTCATAAGGTTATTTCTGTTCTACAGGAATGGTTCCTGTATTCTGTGCTATATCGTATTTGTCATAAGGTTGTTTCTGTTCTACAGGAATGGTTCCTGTATCCTGTGCTATATCATATTTGTCATAAGGTTGTTTCTGTTCTACAGGAATGGTTTCTGTATTCTGTGCTATATCATAGTTGTCATAATGTTGTTTATGTTCTACAGGAATGGTTCCTGTATTCTGTGCTATATCATATTTGTCATAAGGTTGTTTCTGTTCTACATTAATGGTTCCTGTATTCTGGCTTATATCAAATTTGTTATAAGGTTGTTTCTGTTCTACAGGAATGGTTCCTGTATTCTGTGCTATATCATATTTGTCATAAGGTTATTTTTGTTCTACAGGAATGTTTCCTGTATGCTGTGCTATATCATATTTGTCATAAGGTTGTTTCTGTTCTACATGAATGGTTCCTGTATTCTGTGCTATATAATATTTGTTATAAGGTTATTTCTGTTCTACAGGAATGTTTCCTGTATGCTGTGCTATATCATATTTGTCATAAGGTTGTTTCTGTTCTACAAGAATGGTTCCTGTATTCTGTGCTATATCATATTTGTTATAAGGTTGTTTCTGTTCTACAGGAATGGTTCCTGTATTCTGTTTTATATCATATTTGTCATAAGGTTATTTCTGTTCTATAGGAATGGTTCCTGTATTCTGTGCTATATCATATTTGTTATAATGTTGTTTCTGTTCTACAGGAATGGTTCCTGTATTCTGTGCTATATCATATTTGTCATAAGGTTATTTTTGTTCTACAGGAATGGTTCCTGTATTATGTGCTATGTCATATTTGTCATAATGTTGTTTCTGTTCTGCAGGAATGGTTCCTGTATTTTGTGCTATATCATATTTGTTATAATGTTGTTTCTGTTCTACAGGAATGGTTCCTGTATGCTGTGCTATATCATATTTGTCATAAGGTTGTTTTTGTTCTACAAGAATGGTTCCTGTAATCTGTGCTATGTAATATTTGACATAAAGTTGTTTCTGTTCTACATGAATGGTTCCTGTATTATGTCCTATATAATATTTGTCATAAGGTTGTTTCTGTTCTACATGAATGGTTCCTGTATTATGTGTTATATCATATTTGTCATTATGTTGTTTCTGTTCTACATGAATGGTTCCTGTATTATGTGCTATATCATATTTGTCATAAGGGTGTTTCTGTTCTACGGGAATGGTTCCTGTATTCTGTGCTGTATCATATTTGTCATAAGGTTATTTCTGTTCTACATGAATGGTTCCTGTATTATGTCCTATATGATATTTGTCATAAGGTTGTTTCTGTTCTACAAGAATGGTTCCTGTAATCTGTGCTATATAATATTTGACATAAAGTTGTTTCTGTTCTACATGAATGGTTCCTGTATTCTGTGCTATATAATATTTGTTATAAGGTTGTTTCTGTTCTATAGGAATGGTTCCTGTATTCTGTTTTATATCATATTTGTCATAAGGTTATTTCTGTTCTACAGGAATGGTTCCTGTATTCTGTGCTATATCATATTTGTTATAATGTTGTTTCTGTTCTACAGGAATGGTTCCTGTATTCTGTGCTATATCATATTTGTTATAAGGTTATTTTTGTTCTACAGGAATGGTTCCTGTATTATGTGCTATGTCATATTTTTCATAATGTTGTTTCTGTTCTGCAGGAATGGTTCCTGTATTTTGTGCTATATCATATCATATTTGTTATAATGTTGTTTCTGTTCTACAGGAATGGTTCCTGTATGCTGTGCTATATCATATTTGTCATAAGGTTGTTTCTGTTCTACAAGAATGATTCCTGTAATCTGTGCTATATAATATTTGACATAAAGTTGTTTCTGTTCTACATGAATGGTTCCTCTATTATGTCCTATATGATATTTGTCATAAGGTTGTTTCTGTTCTACATGAATGGTTCCTGTATTATGTGCTATATCATATTTGTCATTATGTTGTTTCTGTTCTACATGAATGGTTCCTGTATTATGTGCTATATCATATTTGTCATAAGGGTGTTTCTGTTCTACGGGAATGGTTCCTGTATTCTGTGCTATATCATATTTGTCATAAGGTTATTTCTGTTCTACATGAATGGTTCCTGTATTATGTCCTATATGATATTTGTCATAAGGTTATTTCTGTTCTACAGTAATGGTTCCTGTATTCTGTGCTATATGATATTTGTCATAAGGTTATTTCTTTTCTACAGGAATGGTTCCTGTATTCTGTGCCATATGATATTTGTCATAATGTTGTTTCTGTTCTGCATCAATGGGTTCGGTATTATGTGCTATATCATATTTATTATAATGTTGTTTCTGTTCTACATGAATGGTTCCTGTATTCTGTGCTATATCATATTTGTTATAAGGTTGTTTTTGTTCTAAAGGAATGGTTCCTGTATTATGTTTTATATCATATTTGTTATAAGGTTGTTTTTGTTCTACAGGAATGGTTCCTGTATTATGTCCTATATCATATTTGTCATAATGTTGTTTCTGTTCTACATGAATGGTTCCTGTATTCTGGCTTATATCATATTTGTTATAAGGTTGTTTCTGTTCTACAGGAATGGTTCCTGTATTCTGTTTTATATCATATTTGTCATAAGGTTATTTCTGTTCTACAGGAATGGTTCCTGTATTCTGTGCTATATCATATTTGTTATAATGTTGTTTCTGTTCTACAGGAATGGTTCCTGTATTCTGTGCTATATCATATTTGTCATAAGGTTATTTTTGTTCTACAGGAATGGTTCCTGTATTAGGTGCTATGTCATATTTGTCATAATGTTGTTTCTGTTCTGCAGGAATGGTTCCTATATTTTGTGCTATATCATATTTGTGATAATGTTGTTTCTGTTCTACAGGAATGGTTCCTGTATGCTGTGCTATATCGTATTTGTCATAAGGTTGTTTCTGTTCTACATGAATGGTTCCTGTATTATGTCCTATATGATATTTGTCATTATGTTGTTTCTGTTCTACATCAATGGTTCCTGTATTATGTGCTATATCATATTTGTCATAAGGGTGTTTCTGTTCTACGGGAATGGTTCCTGTATTCTGTGCTATATCATATTTGTCATAAGGTTATTTCTGTTCTACATGAATGGTTCCTGTATTATGTCCTCTATGATATTTGTCATAAGGTTATTTCTGTTCTACAGGAATGTTTCCTGTATGCTGTGCTATATCATATTTGTCATAAGGTTGTTTCTGTTCTACAGGAATGGTTCCTGTATTCTGTGCTATATAATATTTGTTATAAGGTTATTTCTGTTTTACAGGAATGTTTCCTGTATGCTGTGCTATATCATATTTGTCATAAGGCTGTTTCTGTTCTACAAGAATGGTTCCTGTATTCTGTGCTATATAATATTTGCTATAAGGTTGTTTCTGGTCTACAGGAATGGTTCCTGTATTCTGTTTTATATCATATTTGTCATAAGGTTATTTCTGTTCTATAGGAATGGTTCCTGTATTCTGTGCTATATCATATTTGTTATAATGTTGTTTCTGTTCTACAGGAATGGTTCCTGTATTCTGTGCTATATCATATTTGTCATAAGGTTATTTTTGTTCTACAGGAATGGTTCCTGTATTATGTGCTATGTCATATTTGTCATAATGTTGTTTCTGTTCTGCAGGAATGGTTCCTGTATTTTGTGCTATATCATATTTGTATAATGTTGTTTCTTTTCTACAGGAATGGTTCCTGTATGCTGTGCTATATCATATTTGTCATAAGGTTATTTCTGTTCTACAGGAATGGTTCCTGTATTCTGTGCCATATGATATTTGTTATAAGGTTGTTTTTGTTCTACAGGAATGGTTCCTGTATTATGTCCTATATCATATTTGTCATAAGGTTGTTTCTGTTCTACATGAATGGTTCCTGTATTCTGGCTTATATCATATTTGTTATAAGGTTGTTTCTGTTCTACAGGAATGGTTCCTGTATTCTGTTTTATATCATATTTGTCATAAGGTTATTTCTGTTCTACAGGAATGGTTCCTGTATTCTGTGCTATATCATATTTGTTATAATGTTGTTTCTGTTCTACAGGAATGGTTCCTGTATTCTGTGCTATATCATATTTGTCATAAGGTTATTTTTGTTCTACAGGAATGGTTCCTGTATTAGGTGCTATGTCATATTTGTCATAATGTTGTTTCTGTTCTGCAGGAATGGTTCCTATATTTTGTGCTATATCATATTTGTGATAATGTTTTTTCTGTTCTACAGGAATGGTTCCTGTATGCTGTGCTATATCATATTTGTCATAAGGTTGTTTCTGTTCTACATGAATGGTTCCTGTATTATGTCCTATATGATATTTGTCATTATGTTGTTTATGTTCTACATCAATGGTTCCTGTATTATGTGCTATATCATATTTGTCATAAGGGTGTTTCTGTTCTACGGGAATGGTTCCTGTATTCTGTGCTATATCATATTTGTCATAAGGTTATTTCTGTTCTACATGAATGGTTCCTGTATTATGTCCTCTATGATATTTGTCATAAGGTTATTTCTGTTCTACAGGAATGGTTCCTGTATTCTGTGCTATATGATATTTGTCATAATGTTGTTTCTCTTCTGCATCAATGGGTCCTGTATTATGTGCAATATCATATTTATTATAATGTTGTTTCTGTTCTACATGAATGGTTCCTGTATTCTGTGCTATATCATATTTGTTATAAGGTTGTTTTTGTTCTACAGGAATGGTTCCTGTATTATGTTTTATATCATATTTGTTATAATGATGTTTCTGTTCTACAGGAATGGTTCCTGTAATCTGTGCTATATCATATTTGTCATAAGGTTAATTTTGTTTTACAGGAATGGTTCCTGTATTATGTGCAATGTCATATTTGTCATAATGTTGTTTCTGTTCTGCAGGAATGGTTCCTGTATTTTGTGCTATTTCATATTTGTTATAATGTTGTTTCTGTTCTACAGGAATGTTTTCTGTATGCTGTGCTATATCATATTTGTCATAAGGTTGTTTCTGTTCTACAAGAATGGTTCCTGTATTCTGTGCTATATAATATTTGTTATAAGGTTGTTTCTGTTCTACAGGAATGGTTCCTGTATTCTGTGCTATATCATATTTGTCATAAGGTTATTTTTGTTCTACAGGAATGTTTCCTGTATGCTGTGCTATATCATATTTGTCATAAGGTTGTTTCTGTTCTACAGGAATGGTTCCTGTATTCTGTGCTATATAATATTTGTTATAAGGTTATTTCTGTTTTACAGGAATGTTTCCTGTATGCTGTGCTATATCATATTTGTCATAAGGTTGTTTCTGTTCTACAAGAATGGTTCCTGTATTCTGTGCTATATAATATTTGCTATAAGGTTGTTTCTGGTCTACAGGAATGGTTCCTGTATTCTGTTTTATATCATATTTGTCATAAGGTTATTTCTGTTCTATAGGAATGGTTCCTGTATTCTGTGCTATATCATATTTGTTATAATGTTGTTTCTGTTCTACAGGAATGGTTCCTGTATTCTGTGCTATATCATATTTGTCATAAGGTTATTTTTGTTCTACTGGAATGGTTCCTGTATTATGTGCTATGTCATATTTGTCATAATGTTGTTTCTGTTCTGCAGGAATGGTTCCTGTATTTTGTGCTATATCATATTTGTATAATGTTGTTTCTTTTCTACAGGAATGGTTCCTGTATGCTGTGCTATATCATATTTGTCATAAGGTTGTTTCTGTTCTACAAGAATGGTTCCTGTAATCTGTGCTATGTAATATTTGACATAAAGTTGTTTCTGTTCTACATGAATGGTTCCTGTATTATGTGCTATATCATATTTGTCATTATGTTGTTTCTGTTCTACATGAATGGTTCCTGTATTATGTGCTATATCATATTTGTCATAAGGGTGTTTCTGTTCTACGGGAATGGTTCCTGTATTCTGTGCTATATCATATTTGTCATAAGGTTATTTCTGTTCTAAATGAATGGTTCCTGTATTATGTCCTATATGATATTTGTCATAAGGTTATTTCTGTTCTACAGGAATGGTTCCTGTATTCTGTGATATATGATATTTGTCATAAGGTTATTTCTGTTCTACAGGAATGGTTCCTGTATTCTGTGCTATATGATATTTGTCATAATGTTGTTTCTGTTCTGCATCAATGGGTCCTGTATTATGTGCAATATCATATTTATTATTATGTTGTTTCTGTTCTACAGGAATGGTTCCTGTATTCTGTGCTATATCATATTTGTCATAAGGTTGTTTCTGTTCTACATTAATGGTTCCTGTATTCTGGCTTATATCAAATTTGTTATAAGGTTGTTTCTGTTCTACAGGAATGGTTCCTGTATTCTGTGCTATATCATATTTGTCATAAGGTTATTTTTGTTCTACAGGAATGTTTCCTGTATGCTGTGCTATATCATATTTGTCATAAGGTTGTTTCTGTTCTACATGAATGGTTCCTGTATTCTGTGCTATATAATATTTGTTATAAGGTTATTTCTGTTCTACAGGAATGTTTCCTGTATGCTGTGCTATATCATATTTGTCATAAGGTTGTTTCTGTTCTACAAGAATGGTTCCTGTATTCTGTGCTATATCATATTTGTTATAAGGTTGTTTCTGTTCTACAGGAATGGTTCCTGTATTCTGTTTTATATCATATTTGTCATAAGGTTATTTCTGTTCTATAGGAATGGTTCCTGTATTCTGTGCTATATCATATTTGTTATAATGTTGTTTCTGTTCTACAGGAATGGTTCCTGTATTCTGTGCTATATCATATTTGTCATAAGGTTATTTTTGTTCTACAGGAATGGTTCCTGTATTATGTGCTATGTCATATTTGTCATAATGTTGTTTCTGTTCTGCAGGAATGGTTCCTGTATTTTGTGCTATATCATATTTGTTATAATGTTGTTTCTGTTCTACAGGAATGGTTCCTGTATGCTGTGCAATATCATATTTGTCATAAGGTTGTTTTTGTTCTACAAGAATGGTTCCTGTAATCTGTGCTATGTAATATTTGACATAAAGTTGTTTCTGTTCTACATGAATGGTTCCTGTATTATGTCCTATATAATATTTGTCATAAGGTTGTTTCTGTTCTACATGAATGGTTCCTGTATTATGTGTTATATCATATTTGTCATTATGTTGTTTCTGTTCTACATGAATGGTTCCTGTATTATGTGCTATATCATATTTGTCATAAGGGTGTTTCTGTTCTACGGGAATGGTTCCTGTATTCTGTGCTGTATCATATTTGTCATAAGGTTATTTCTGTTCTACATGAATGGTTCCTGTATTATGTCCTATATGATATTTGTCATAAGGTTGTTTCTGTTCTACAAGAATGGTTCCTGTAATCTGTGCTATATAATATTTGACATAAAGTTGTTTCTGTTCTACATGAATGGTTCCTGTATTCTGTGCTATATAATATTTGTTATAAGGTTGTTTCTGTTCTATAGGAATGGTTCCTGTATTCTGTTTTATATCATATTTGTCATAAGGTTATTTCTGTTCTACAGGAATGGTTCCTGTATTCTGTGCTATATCATATTTGTTATAATGTTGTTTCTGTTCTACAGGAATGGTTCCTGTATTCTGTGCTATATCATATTTGTTATAAGGTTATTTTTGTTCTACAGGAATGGTTCCTGTATTATGTGCTATGTCATATTTTTCATAATGTTGTTTCTGTTCTGCAGGAATGGTTCCTGTATTTTGTGTTATATCATATCATATTTGTTATAATGTTGTTTCTGTTCTACAGGAATGGTTCCTGTATGCTGTGCTATATCATATTTGTCATAAGGTTGTTTCTGTTCTACAAGAATGATTCCTGTAATCTGTGCTATATAATATTTGACATAAAGTTGTTTCTGTTCTACATGAATGGTTCCTCTATTATGTCCTATATGATATTTGTCATAAGGTTGTTTCTGTTCTACATGAATGGTTCCTGTATTATGTGCTATATCATATTTGTCATTATGTTGTTTCTGTTCTACATGAATGGTTCCTGTATTATGTGCTATATCATATTTGTCATAAGGGTGTTTCTGTTCTACGGGAATGGTTCCTGTATTCTGTGCTATATCATATTTGTCATAAGGTTATTTCTGTTCTACATGAATGGTTCCTGTATTATGTCCTATATGATATTTGTCATAAGGTTATTTCTGTTCTACAGTAATGGTTCCTGTATTCTGTGCTATATGATATTTGTCATAAGGTTATTTCTGTTCTACAGGAATGGTTCCTGTATTCTGTGCCATATGATATTTGTCATAATGTTGTTTCTGTTCTGCATCAATGGGTCCGGTATTATGTGCTATATCATATTTATTATAATGTTGTTTCTGTTCTACATGAATGGTTCCTGTATTCTGTGCTATATCATATTTGTTATAAGGTTGTTTTTGTTCTAAAGGAATGGTTCCTGTATTATGTTTTATATCATATTTGTTATAAGGTTGTTTTTGTTCTACAGGAATGGTTCCTGTATTATGTCCTATATCATATTTGTCATAATGTTGTTTCTGTTCTACATGAATGGTTCCTGTATTCTGGCTTATATCATATTTGTTATAAGGTTGTTTCTGTTCTACAGGAATGGTTCCTGTATTCTGTTTTATATCATATTTGTCATAAGGTTATTTCTGTTCTACAGGAATGGTTCCTGTATTCTGTGCTATATCATATTTGTTATAATGTTGTTTCTGTTCTTCAGGAATGGTTCCTGTATTCTGTGCTATATCATATTTGTCATAAGGTTATTTTTGTTCTACAGGAATGGTTCCTGTATTAGGTGCTATGTCATATTTGTCATAATGTTGTTTCTGTTCGGCAGGAATGGTTCCTATATTTTGTGCTATATCATATTTGTGATAATGTTGTTTCTGTTCTACAGGAATGGTTCCTGTATGCTGTGCTATATCGTATTTGTCATAAGGTTGTTTCTGTTCTACATGAATGGTTCCTGTATTATGTCCTATATGATATTTGTCATTATGTTGTTTCTGTTCTACATCAATGGTTCCTGTATTATGTGCTATATCATATTTGTCATAAGGGTGTTTCTGTTCTACGGGAATGGTTCCTGTATTCTGTGCTATATCATATTTGTCATAAGGTTATTTCTGTTCTACATGAATGGTTCCTGTATTATGTCCTCTATGATATTTGTCATAAGGTTATTTCTGTTCTACAGGAATGTTTCCTGTATGCTGTGCTATATCATATTTGTCATAAGGTTGTTTCTGTTCTACAGGAATGGTTCCTGTATTCTGTGCTATATAATATTTGTTATAAGGTTATTTCTGTTTTACAGGAATGTTTCCTGTATGCTGTGCTATATCATATTTGTCATAAGGCTGTTTCTGTTCTACAAGAATGGTTCCTGTATTCTGTGCTATATAATATTTGCTATAAGGTTGTTTCTGGTCTACAGGAATGGTTCCTGTATTCTGTTTTATATCATATTTGTCATAAGGTTATTTCTGTTCTATAGGAATGGTTCCTGTATTCTGTGCTATATCATATTTGTTATAATGTTGTTTCTGTTCTACAGGAATGGTTCCTGTATTCTGTGCTATATCATATTTGTCATAAGGTTATTTTTGTTCTACAGGAATGGTTCCTGTATTATGTGCTATGTCATATTTGTCATAATGTTGTTTCTGTTCTGCAGGAATGGTTCCTGTATTTTGTGCTATATCATATTTGTATAATGTTGTTTCTTTTCTACAGGAATGGTTCCTGTATGCTGTGCTATATCATATTTGTCATAAGGTTATTTCTGTTCTACAGGAATGGTTCCTGTATTCTGTGCCATATGATATTTGTCATAATGTTGTTTCTGTTCTGCATCAATGGGTCCTGTATTATGTGCTATATCATATTTATTATAATGTTGTTTCTGTTCTACATGAATGGTTCCTGTATTCTGTGCTATATCATATTTGTTATAAGGTTGTTTTTGTTCTACAGGAATGGTTCCTGTATTATGTTTTATATCATATTTGTTATAAGGTTGTTTTTGTTCTACAGGAATGGTTCCTGTATTATGTCCTATATCATATTTGTCATAAGGTTGTTTCTGTTCTACATGAATGGTTCCTGTATTCTGGCTTATATCATATTTGTTATAAGGTTGTTTCTGTTCTACAGGAATGGTTCCTGTATTCTGTTTTATATCATATTTGTCATAAGGTTATTTCTGTTCTACAGGAATGGTTCCTGTATTCTGTGCTATATCATATTTGTTATAATGTTGTTTCTGTTCTACAGGAATGGTTCCTGTATTCTGTGCTATATCATATTTGTCATAAGGTTATTTTTGTTCTACAGGAATGGTTCCTGTATTAGGTGCTATGTCATATTTGTCATAATGTTGTTTCTGTTCTGCAGGAATGGTTCCTATATTTTGTGCTATGTCATATTTGTCATAATGTTGTTTCTGTTCTACAGGAATGGTTCCTGTATGCTGTGCTATATCATATTTGTCATAAGGTTGTTTCTGTTCTATATGAATGGTTCCTGTATTATGTCCTATATGATATTTGTCATTATGTTGTTTCTGTTCTACATCAATGGTTCCTGTATTATGTGCTATATCATATTTGTCATAAGGGTGTTTCTGTTCTACGGGAATGGTTCCTGCATTCTGTGCTATATCATATTTGTCATAAGGTTATTTCTGTTCTACATGAATGGTTCCTGTATTATGTCCTCTATGATATTTGTCATAAGGTTATTTCTGTTCTACAGGAATGGTTCCTGTATTCTGTGCTATATGATATTTGTCATAATGTTGTTTCTCTTCTGCATCAATGGGTCCTGTATTATGTGCAATATCATATTTATTATAATGTTGTTTCTGTTCTACATGAATGGTTCCTGTATTCTGTGCTATATCATATTTGTTATAAGGTTGTTTTTGTTCTACAGGAATGGTTCCTGTATTATGTTTTATATCATATTTGTTATAATGATGTTTCTGTTCTACAGGAATGGTTCCTGTAATCTGTGCTATATCATATTTGTCATAAGGTTAATTTTGTTTTACAGGAATGGTTCCTGTATTATGTGTAATGTCATATTTGTCATAATGTTGTTTCTGTTCTGCAGGAATGGTTCCTGTATTTTGTGCTATTTCATATTTGTTATAATGTTGTTTCTGTTCTACAGGAATGTTTTCTGTATGCTGTGCTATATCATATTTGTCATAAGGTTGTTTCTGTTCTACAAGAATGGTTCCTGTATTCTGTGCTATATAATATTTGTTATAAGGTTGTTTCTGTTCTACAGGAATGGTTCCTGTATTCTGTGCTATATCATATTTGTCATAAGGTTATTTTTGTTCTACAGGAATGTTTCCTGTATGCTGTGCTATATCATATTTGTCATAAGGTTGTTTCTGTTCTACAGGAATGGTTCCTGTATTCTGTGCTATATAATATTTGTTATAAGGTTATTTCTGTTTTACAGGAATGTTTCCTGTATGCTGTGCTATATCATATTTGTCATAAGGTTGTTTCTGTTCTACAAGAATGGTTCCTGTATTCTGTGCTATATAATATTTGCTATAAGGTTGTTTCTGGTCTACAGGAATGGTTCCTGTATTCTGTTTTATATCATATTTGTCATAAGGTTATTTCTGTTCTATAGGAATGGTTCCTGTATTCTGTGCTATATCATATTTGTTATAATGTTGTTTCTGTTCTACAGGAATGGTTCCTGTATTCTGTGCTATATCATATTTGTCATAAGGTTATTTTTGTTCTACTGGAATGGTTCCTGTATTATGTGCTATGTCATATTTGTCATAATGTTGTTTCTGTTCTGCAGGAATGGTTCCTGTATTTTGTGCTATATCATATTTGTATAATGTTGTTTCTTTTCTACAGGAATGGTTCCTGTATGCTGTGCTATATCATATTTGTCATAAGGTTGTTTCTGTTCTACAAGAATGGTTCCTGTAATCTGTGCTATGTAATATTTGACATAAAGTTGTTTCTGTTCTACATGAATGGTTCCTGTATTATGTGTTATATCATATTTGTCATTATGTTGTTTCTGTTCTACATGAATGGTTCCTGTATTATGTGCTATATCATATTTGTCATAAGGGTGTTTCTGTTCTACGGGAATGGTTCCTGTATTCTGTGCTATATCATATTTGTCATAAGGTTATTTCTGTTCTAAATGAATGGTTCCTGTATTATGTCCTATATGATATTTGTCATAAGGTTATTTCTGTTCTACAGGAATGGTTCCTGTATTCTGTGATATATGATATTTGTCATAAGGTTATTTCTGTTCTACAGGAATGGTTCCTGTATTCTGTGCTATATGATATTTGTCATAATGTTGTTTCTGTTCTGCATCAATGGGTCCTGTATTATGTGCAATATCATATTTATTATTATGTTGTTTCTGTTCTACATGAATGGTTCCTGTATTCTGTGCTATATCATATTTGTTATAAGGTTGTTTTTGTTCTACAGGAATGGTTCCTGTATTATGTTTTATATCATATTTGTTATAATGATGTTTCTGTTCTACAGGAATGGTTCCTGTATTCTGTGCTATATCATATTTGTCATAAGGTTAATTTTGTTCTACAGGAATGGTTCCTGTATTCTGTGCTATATGATATTTGTCATAAGGTTATTTCTGTTCTACAGGAATGGTTCCTGTATTCTGTGCTATATGATATTTGTCATAATGTTGTTTCTGTTCTGCATCAATGGGTCCTGTATTATGTGCAATATCATATTTATTATAATGTTGTTTCTGTTCTACATGAATGGTTCCTGTATTCTGTGCTATATCATATTTGTTATAAGGTTGTTTCTGTTCTACAGGAATGGTTCCCGTATTCTGTGCTATATGATATTTGTCATAAGGTTAATTTTGTTTTACAGGAATGGTTCCTGTATTATGTGCAATGTCATATTTGTCATAATGTTGTTTCTGTTCTGCAGGAATGGTTCCTGTATTTTGTGCTATTTCATATTTGTTATAATGTTGTTTCTGTTCTACAGGAATGTTTTCTGTATGCTGTGCTATATCATATTTGTCATAAGGTTGTTTCTGTTCTACAAGAATGGTTCCTGTATTCTGTGCTATATAATATTTGTTATAAGGTTGTTTCTGTTCTACAGGAATGGTTCCTGTATTCTGTGCTATATCATATTTGTCATAAGGTTATTTTTGTTCTACAGGAATGTTTCCTGTATGCTGTGCTATATCATATTTGTCATAAGGTTGTTTCTGTTCTACAGGAATGGTTCCTGTATTCTGTGCTATATAATATTTGTTATAAGGTTATTTCTGTTTTACAGGAATGTTTCCTGTATGCTGTGCTATATCATATTTGTCATAAGGTTGTTTCTGTTCTACAAGAATGGTTCCTGTATTCTGTGCTATATAATATTTGCTATAAGGTTGTTTCTGGTCTACAGGAATGGTTCCTGTATTCTGTTTTATATCATATTTGTCATAAGGTTATTTCTGTTCTATAGGAATGGTTCCTGTATTCTGTGCTATATCATATTTGTTATAATGTTGTTTCTGTTCTACAGGAATGGTTCCTGTATTCTGTGCTATGTCATATTTGTCATAATGTTGTTTCTGTTCTGCAGGAATGGTTCCTGTATTTTGTGCTATATCATATTTGTATAATGTTGTTTCTTTTCTACAGGAATGGTTCCTGTATGCTGTGCTATATCATATTTGTCATAAGGTTGTTTCTGTTCTACAAGAATGGTTCCTGTAATCTGTGCTATGTAATATTTGACATAAAGTTGTTTCTGTTCTACATGAATGGTTCCTGTATTATGTGTTATATCATATTTGTCATTATGTTGTTTCTGTTCTACATGAATGGTTCCTGTATTATGTGCTATATCATATTTGTCATAAGGGTGTTTCTGTTCTACGGGAATGGTTCCTGTATTCTGTGCTATATCATATTTGTCATAAGGTTATTTCTGTTCTAAATGAATGGTTCCTGTATTATGTCCTATATGATATTTTTCATAAGGTTATTTCTGTTCTACAGGAATGGTTCCTGTATTCTGTGATATATGATATTTGTCATAAGGTTATTTCTGTTCTACAGGAATGGTTCCTGTATTCTGTGCTATATGATATTTGTCATAATGTTGTTTCTGTTCTGCATCAATGGGTCCTGTATTATGTGCAATATCATATTTATTATAATGTTGTTTCTGTTCTACATGAATGGTTCCTGTATTCTGTGCTATATCATATTTGTTATGAGGTTGTTTTTGTTCTACAGGAATGGTTCCTGTATTATGTTTTATATCATATTTGTTATAATGATGTTTCTGTTCTACAGGAATGGTTCCTGTATTCTGTGCTATATCATATTTGTCATAAGGTTAATTTTGTTCTACAGGAATGGTTCCTGTATTCTGTGCTATATGATATTTGTCATAAGGTTATTTCTGTTCTACAGGAATGGTTCCTGTATTCTGTGCTATATGATATTTGTCATAATGTTGTTTCTGTTCTGCATCAATGGGTCCTGTATTATGTGCAATATCATATTTATTATAATGTTGTTTCTGTTCTACATGAATGGTTCCTGTATTCTGTGCTATATCATATTTGTTATAAGGTTGTTTCTGTTCTACAGGAATGGTTCCCGTATTCTGTGCTATATGATATATGTCATAATGTTGTTTCTGTTCTGCATCAATGGTTCCTGTATTATGTGCTATATTATATTGGTTATAATGTTGTTTCTGGTCTACATGAATGGTTCCTGTATTCTGTGCTATATCATATTTGTTATGATGTTGTTTTTGTTCTATATGAATGGTTCCTGTATTATGTTTTATATCATATTTGTCATAAGGTTATTTCTGTTCTACAGGAATGGTTCCTGTATTATGTGCTATATCATATTTGTTATAATGTTGTTTCTGTTCTACAGGAATGGTTCCTGTATTCTGTGCTATATCATATTTGTCATAAGGATAATTTTGTTTTACATGAATGGTTCCTGTATTATGTGCTATGTCATATTTGTCATAATGTTGTTTCTGTTCTGCAGCAATGGTTCCTGTATTTTGTGCTATTTCATATTTGTTATGATGTTGTTTCTGTTCTACAAGAATGGTTCCTGTATTCTGTGCTATATAATATTTGTCATAAGGTTGTTTCTGTTCTATATGAATGGTTCCTGTATTATGTCCTATATTAAATTTGTTATAAGGTTGTTTCTGTTCTACATGAATGGTTCCCGTATTATGTGTTATATCATATTTGTCATAATGTTGTTTCTGTTCTACATGAATGGTTCCTGTATTACGTGCTATATCATATTTGTCATAAGGTTGTTTCTGTTCTACATGAATGGTTCCTGTATTATGTCCTATATTATATTTGTTATAAGGTTGTTTCTGTTCTACATGAATGGTTCCCGTATTATGTGTTATATCATATTTGTCATAAGGTTGTTTCTGTTCTACATGAATGGTTCCTGTATTATGTCCTATATTATATTTGTTATAAGGTTGTTTCTGTTCTACATGAATGGTTCCCGTATTATGTGTTATATCATATTTGTCATAATGTTGTTTCTGTTCTACATGAATGGTTCCTGTATTCTGTGCTATATCATATTTGTCATAATGGTGTTTATGTTCTACAGCAATGGTTCCTGTATTATGTGCTATATGGTATTTGTCATAAGGTTGTTTCTGTTCTACATGAATTGTTCCTGTATTCTGTGCTATATCATATTTGTCATAATGGTGTTTCTGTTCTACATGAATGGTTCCTGTATTCTGTCCTTTATGATATTTGTCATAAGGTTGTTTCTGTTCTACATGAATGGTTCCTGTATTCTGTGCTATATCATATTTGTCATAAGGATATTTCTGTTCTACAGGAATGATTCCTGTATTATGTGCTATATCATATTTGTCATAAGGTTATTTCTGTTCTACATGAATGGTTCCTGTATTATGTGTTATATCAACTTTGACATAAAGTTGTTTCTGTTCTACATGAATGGTTCCTGTATTATGTGCTATATGATATTTGTCATAAGGTTGTTTCTGTTCTACATGAATGGTTCCTGTATTATGTGCTATGTCATATTTGTCATAATGTTGTTTCTGTTCTGCAGGAATGGTTCCTATATTTTGTGCTATATCATATTTGTTATAATGTTGTTTCTGTTCTACAGGAATGGTTCCTGTATGCTGTGCTATATCATATTTGTCATAAGGTTGTTTCTGTTCTACAATAATGGTTCCTGTAATCTGTGCTATATAATATTTGACATAAAGTTGTTTCTGTTCTACATGAATGGTTCCTGTATTATGTCCTATATGATATTTGTCATAAGGGTGTTTCTGTTCTACGGGAATGGTTTCTGTATTCTGTTTTATATCATATTTGTCATAAGGTTATTTCTGTTCTACAGGAATGGTTCCTGTATTCTGTGCTATATCATATTTGTTATAATGTTGTTTCTGTTCTACAGGAATGGTTCCTGTATTTTGTGCTATTTCATATTTGTTATAATGTTGTTTCTGTTCTACAGGAATGTTTCCTGTATGCTGTGCTATATCCTATTTGTCATAAGGTTGTTTCTGTTCTACAAGAATGGTTCCTGTATTCTGTGCTATATAATATTTGTTATAAGGTTGTTTCTGTTCTACAGGAATGGTTCCTGTATTCTGTTTTATATCATATTTGTCATAAGGTTATTTCTGTTCTACAGGAATGGTTCCTGTATTCTGTGCTATATCGTATTTGTCATAAGGTTGTTTCTGTTCTACAGGAATGGTTCCTGTATCCTGTGCTATATCATATTTGTCATAAGGTTGTTTCTGTTCTACAGGAATGGTTTCTGTATTCTGTGCTATATCATAGTTGTCATAATGTTGTTTATGTTCTACAGGAATGGTTCCTGTATTCTGTGCTATATCATATTTGTCATAAGGTTGTTTCTGTTCTACATTAATGGTTCCTGTATTCTGGCTTATATCAAATTTGTTATAAGGTTGTTTCTGTTCTACAGGAATGGTTCCTGTATTCTGTGCTATATCATATTTGTCATAAGGTTATTTTTGTTCTACAGGAATGTTTCCTGTATGCTGTGCTATATCATATTTGTCATAAGGTTGTTTCTGTTCTACATGAATGGTTCCTGTATTCTGTGCTATATAATATTTGTTATAAGGTTATTTCTGTTCTACAGGAATGTTTCCTGTATGCTGTGCTATATCATATTTGTCATAAGGTTGTTTCTGTTCTACAAGAATGGTTCCTGTATTCTGTGCTATATCATATTTGTTATAAGGTTGTTTCTGTTCTACAGGAATGGTTCCTGTATTCTGTTTTATATCATATTTGTCATAAGGTTATTTCTGTTCTATAGGAATGGTTCCTGTATTCTGTGCTATATCATATTTGTTATAATGTTGTTTCTGTTCTACAGGAATGGTTCCTGTATTCTGTGCTATATCATATTTGTCATAAGGTTATTTTTGTTCTACAGGAATGGTTCCTGTATTATGTGCTATGTCATATTTGTCATAATGTTGTTTCTGTTCTGCAGGAATGGTTCCTGTAATCTGTGCTATGTAATATTTGACATAAAGTTGTTTCTGTTCTGCAGGAATGGGTCCTGTATTATGTGCAATATCATATTTATTATAAGGTTGTTTTTGTTCTACAGGAATGGTTCCTGTATTATGTTTTATATCATATTTGTTATAATGATGTTTCTGTTCTACAGGAATGGTTCCTGTATTCTGTGCTATATGATATTTGTCATAAGGTTATTTCTGTTCTACAGGAATGGTTCCTGTATTCTGTGCTATATGATATTTGTCATAATGTTGTTTCTGTTCTGCATCAATGGGTCCTGTATTATGTGCAATATCATATTTATTATAATGTTGTTTCTGTTCTACATGAATGGTTCCTGTATTCTGTGCTATATCATATTTGTTATAAGGTTGTTTTTGTTCTACAGGAATGGTTTCTGTATTATGTTTTATATCATATTTGTTATAATGATGTTTCTGTTCTACAGGAATGGTTCCTGTATTCTGTGCTATATCATATTTGTCATAAGGTTAATTTTGTTTTACAGGAATGGTTCCTGTATTATGTGCAATGTCATATTTGTCATAATGTTGTTTCTGTTCTGCAGGAATGGTTCCTGTATTTTGTGCTATTTCATATTTGTTATAATGTTGTTTCTGTTCTACAGGAATGTTTCCTGTATGCTGTGCTATATCATATTTGTCATAAGGTTGTTTCTGTTCTACAAGAATGGTTCCTGTATTCTGTGCTATATAATATTTGTTATAAGGTTGTTTCTGTTCTACAGGAATGGTTCCTGTATTCTGTTTTATATCATATTTGTCATAAGGTTATTTCTGTTCTATAGGAATGGTTCCTGTATTCTGTGCTATATCATATTTGTCATAAGGTTGTTTCTGTTCTACAAGAATGGTTCCTGTATTCTGTGCTATATAATATTTGTTATAAGGTTGTTTCTGTTCTACAGGAATGGTTCCTGTATTCTGTTTTATATCATATTTGTCATAAGGTTATTTCTGTTCTACAGGAATGGTTCCTGTATTCTGTGCTATATCGTATTTGTCATAAGGTTGTTTCTGTTCTACAGGAATGGTTCCTGTATCCTGTGCTATATCATATTTGTCATAAGGTTGTTTCTGTTCTACAGGAATGGTTTCTGTATTCTGTGCTATATCATAGTTGTCATAATGTTGTTTATGTTCTACAGGAATGGTTCCTGTATTCTGTGCTATATCATATTTGTCATAAGGTTGTTTCTGTTCTACATTAATGGTTCCTGTATTCTGGCTTATATCAAATTTGTTATAAGGTTGTTTCTGTTCTACAGGAATGGTTCCTGTATTCTGTGCTATATCATATTTGTCATAAGGTTATTTTTGTTCTACAGGAATGTTTCCTGTATGCTGTGCTATATCATATTTGTCATAAGGTTGTTTCTGTTCGACATGAATGGTTCCTGTATTCTGTGCTATATAATATTTGTTATAAGGTTATTTCTGTTCTACAGGAATGTTTCCTGTATGCTGTGCTATATCATATTTGTCATAAGGTTGTTTCTGTTCTACAAGAATGGTTCCTGTATTCTGTGCTATATCATATTTGTTATAAGGTTGTTTCTGTTCTACAGGAATGGTTCCTGTATTCTGTTTTATATCATATTTGTCATAAGGTTATTTCTGTTCTATAGGAATGGTTCCTGTATTCTGTGCTATATCATATTTGTTATAATGTTGTTTCTGTTCTACAGGAATGGTTCCTGTATTCTGTGCTATATCATATTTGTCATAAGGTTATTTTTGTTCTACAGGAATGGTTCCTGTATTATGTGCTATGTCATATTTGTCATAATGTTGTTTCTGTTCTGCAGGAATGGTTCCTGTATTTTGTGCTATATCATATTTGTTATAATGTTGTTTCTGTTCTACAGGAATGGTTCCTGTATGCTGTGCTATATCATATTTGTCATAAAGTTGTTTTTGTTCTACAAGAATGGTTCCTGTAATCTGTGCTATGTAATATTTGACATAAAGTTGTTTCTGTTCTGCAGGAATGGGTCCTGTATTATGTGCAATATCATATTTATTATAAGGTTGTTTTTGTTCTACAGGAATGGTTCCTGTATTATGTTTTATATCATATTTGTTATAATGATGTTTCTGTTCTACAGGAATGGTTCCTGTATTCTGTGCTATATGATATTTGTCATAAGGATATTTCTGTTCTACAGGAATGGTTCCTGTATTCTGTGCTATATGATATTTGTCATAATGTTGTTTCTGTTCTGCATCAATGGGTCCTGTATTATGTGCAATATCATATTTATTATAATGTTGTTTCTGTTCTACATGAATGGTTCCTGTATTCTGTGCTATATCATATTTGTTATAAGGTTGTTTTTGTTCTACAGGAATGGTTTCTGTATTATGTTTTATATCATATTTGTTATAATGATGTTTCTGTTCTACAGGAATGGTTCCTGTATTCTGTGCTATATCATATTTGTCATAAGGTTAATTTTGTTTTACAGGAATGGTTCCTGTATTATGTGCAATGTCATATTTGTCATAATGTTGTTTCTGTTCTGCAGGAATGGTTCCTGTATTTTGTGCTATTTCATATTTGTTATAATGTTGTTTCTGTTCTACAGGAATGGTTCCTGTATTCTGTGCTATATAATATTTGTTATAAGGTTGTTTCTGTTCTACAGGAATGGTTCCTGTATTCTGTTTTATATCATATTTGTCATAAGGTTATTTCTGTTCTATAGGAATGGTTCCTGTATTCTGTGCTATATCATATTTGTTATAATGTTGTTTCTGTTCTACATGAATGGTTCCTGTATTATGTGCTATATCATATTTGTCATAAGGGTGTTTCTGTTCTACGGGAATGGTTCCTGTATTCTGTGCTGTATCATATTTGTCATAAGGTTATTTCTGTTCTACATGAATGGTTCCTGTATTATGTCCTATATGATATTTGTCATAAGGTTGTTTCTGTTCTACAAGAATGGTTCCTGTAATCTGTGCTATATAATATTTGACATAAAGTTGTTTCTGTTCTACATGAATGGTTCCTGTATTATATCCTATATGATATTTGCTATTAGGTTGTTTCTGTTCTACAGGAATGGTTCCTGTATTCTGTTTTATATCATATTTGTCATAAGGTTATTTCTATTCTACAGGAATGGTTCCTGTATTATGTGCTATGTCATATATGTCATAATGTTGTTTCTGTTCTGCAGGAATGGTTCCTATATTTTGTGCTATATCATATTTGTTATAATGTTGTTTCTGTTCTACAGGAATGGTTCCTGTATGCTGTGCTATTTCATATTTGTCATAAGGTTGTTTCTGTTCTACATGAATGGTTCCTGTATTCTGTGCTATATGATATTTGTCATAATGTTGTTTCTGTTCTGCATCAATGGGTCCTGTATTATGTGCAATATCATATTTATTATAAGGTTGTTTTTGTTCTACAGGAATGGTTCCTGTATTATGTTTTATATCATATTTGTTATAATGATGTCTCTGTTCTACAGGAATGGTTCCTGTATTCTGTGCTATATCATATTTGTTATAATGTTGTTTCTGTTCTACAGGAATGGTTCCTGTATTCTGTGCTATATGATATTTGTCATAAGGTTATTTCTGTTCTACAGGAATGGTTCCTGTATTCTGTGCTATATGATATTTGTCATAATGTTGTTTCTGTTCTGCATCAATGGTTCCTGTATTATGTGCAATATCATATTTATTATAATGTTGTTTCTGTTCTACATGAATGGTTCCTGTATTCTGTGCTATATCATATTTGTTATAAGGTTGTTTTTGTTCTACAGGAATGGTTTCTGTATTATGTTTTATATCATATTTGTTATAATGATGTTTCTGTTCTACAGGAATGGTTCCTGTATTCTGTGCTATATCATATTTGTCATAAGGTTAATTTTGTTTTACAGGAATGGTTCCTGTATTATGTGCAATGTCATATTTGTCATAATGTTGTTTCTGTTCTGCAGGAATGGTTCCTGTATTTTGTGCTATTTCATATTTGTTATAATGTTGTTTCTGTTCTACAGGAATGTTTCCTGTATGCTGTGCTATATCATATTTGTCATAAGGTTGTTTCTGTTCTACAAGAATGGTTCCTGTATTCTGTGCTATATAATATTTGTTATAAGGTTGTTTCTGTTCTACAGGAATGGTTCCTGTATTCTGTTTTATATCATATTTGTCATAAGGTTATTTCTGTTCTATAGGAATGGTTCCTGTATTCTGTGCTATATCATATTTGTTATAATGTTGTTTCTGTTCTACAGGAATGGTTCCTGTATTCTGTGCTATATCATATTTGTCATAAGGTTATTTTTGTTCTACAGGAATGGTTCCTGTATTATGTGCTATGTCATATTTGTCATAATGTTGTTTCTGTTCTGCAGGAATGGTTCCTGTATTTTGTGCTATATCATATTTGTATAATGTTGTTTCTGTTCTACAGGAATGGTTCCTGTATGCTGTGCTATATCATATTTGTCATAAGGTTGTTTCTGTTCTACAAGAATAGTTCCTGTAATCTGTGCTATGTAATATTTGACATAAAGTTGTTTCTGTTCTACATGAATGGTTCCTGTATTATGCGTTATATCATATTTGTCATTATGTTGTTTCTGTTCTACATGAATGGTTCCTGTATTATGTGCTATATCATATTTGTCATAAGGGTGTTTCTGTTCTACGGGAATTGTTCCTGTATTCTGTGCTATATCATATTTGTCATAAGGTTATTTCTGTTCTAAATGAATGGTTCCTGTATTATGTCCTATATGATATTTGTCATAAGGTTATTTCTGTTCTACAGGAATGGATCCTGTATTCTGTGCTATATCATATTTGTTATAATGTTGTTTCTGTTCTACAGGAATGGTTCCTGTATTCTGTGCTATATGATATTTGTCATAAGGTTATTTCTGTTCTACAGGAATGGTTCCTGTATTCTGTGCTATATGATATTTGTCATAATGTTGTTTCTGTTCTGCATCAATGGGTCCTGTATTATGTGCAATATCATATTTATTATAATGTTGTTTCTGTTCTACATGAATGGTTCCTGTATTCTGTGCTATATCATATTTGTTATAAGGTTGTTTTTGTTCTACAGGAATGGTTCCTGTATTATGTTTTATATCATATTTGTTATAATGATGTTTCTGTTCTACAGGAATGGTTCCTGTATTCTGTGCTATATCATATTTGTCATAAGGTTAATTTGTTTTACAGAAATGGTTCCTGTATTATGTGCAATGTCATATTTGTCATAATGTTGTTTCTGTTCTGCAGGAATGGTTCCTGTATTTTGTGCTATTTCATATTTGTTATAATGTTGTTTCTGTTCTACAGGAATGGTTCCTGTATGCTGTGCTATATCATATTTGTCATAAGGTTGTTTCTGTTCTACAAGAATAGTTCCTGTAATCTGTGCTATGTAATATTTGACATAAAGTTGTTTCTGTTCTACATGAATGGTTCCTGTATTATGCGTTATATCATATTTGTCATTATGTTGTTTCTGTTCTACATGAATGGTTCCTGTATTATGTGCTATATCATATTTGTCATAAGGGTGTTTCTGTTCTACGGGAATTGTTCCTGTATTCTGTGCTATATCATATTTGTCATAAGGTTATTTCTGTTCTAAATGAATGGTTCCTGTATTATGTCCTATATGATATTTGTCATAAGGTTATTTCTGTTCTACAGGAATGGATCCTGTATTCTGTGCTATATCATATTTGTTATAATGTTGTTTCTGTTCTACAGGAATGGTTCCTGTATTCTGTGCTATATCATATTTGTCATAAGGTTATTTTTGTTCTACAGGAATGTTTCCTGTATGCTGTGCTATATCATATTTGTCATAAGGTTGTTTCTGTTCGACATGAATGGTTCCTGTATTCTGTGCTATATAATATTTGTTATAAGGTTATTTCTGTTCTACAGGAATGTTTCCTGTATGCTGTGCTATATCATATTTGTCATAAGGTTGTTTCTGTTCTACAAGAATGGTTCCTGTATTCTGTGCTATATCATATTTGTTATAAGGTTGTTTCTGTTCTACAGGAATGGTTCCTGTATTCTGTTTTATATCATATTTGTCATAAGGTTATTTCTGTTCTATAGGAATGGTTCCTGTATTCTGTGCTATATCATATTTGTTATAATGTTGTTTCTGTTCTACAGGAATGGTTCCTGTATTCTGTGCTATATCATATTTGTCATAAGGTTATTTTTGTTCTACAGGAATGGTTCCTGTATTATGTGCTATGTCATATTTGTCATAATGTTGTTTCTGTTCTGCAGGAATGGTTCCTGTATTTTGTGCTATATCATATTTGTTATAATGTTGTTTCTGTTCTACAGGAATGGTTCCTGTATGCTGTGCTATATCATATTTGTCATAAAGTTGTTTTTGTTCTACAAGAATGGTTCCTGTAATCTGTGCTATGTAATATTTGACATAAAGTTGTTTCTGTTCTGCAGGAATGGGTCCTGTATTATGTGCAATATCATATTTATTATAAGGTTGTTTTTGTTCTACAGGAATGGTTCCTGTATTATGTTTTATATCATATTTGTTATAATGATGTTTCTGTTCTACAGGAATGGTTCCTGTATTCTGTGCTATATGATATTTGTCATAAGGATATTTCTGTTCTACAGGAATGGTTCCTGTATTCTGTGCTATATGATATTTGTCATAATGTTGTTTCTGTTCTGCATCAATGGGTCCTGTATTATGTGCAATATCATATTTATTATAATGTTGTTTCTGTTCTACATGAATGGTTCCTGTATTCTGTGCTATATCATATTTGTTATAAGGTTGTTTTTGTTCTACAGGAATGGTTTCTGTATTATGTTTTATATCATATTTGTTATAATGATGTTTCTGTTCTACAGGAATGGTTCCTGTATTCTGTGCTATATCATATTTGTCATAAGGTTAATTTTGTTTTACAGGAATGGTTCCTGTATTATGTGCAATGTCATATTTGTCATAATGTTGTTTCTGTTCTGCAGGAATGGTTCCTGTATTTTGTGCTATTTCATATTTGTTATAATGTTGTTTCTGTTCTACAGGAATGGTTCCTGTATTCTGTGCTATATAATATTTGTTATAAGGTTGTTTCTGTTCTACAGGAATGGTTCCTGTATTCTGTTTTATATCATATTTGTCATAAGGTTATTTCTGTTCTATAGGAATGGTTCCTGTATTCTGTGCTATATCATATTTGTTATAATGTTGTTTCTGTTCTACATGAATGGTTCCTGTATTATGTGCTATATCATATTTGTCATAAGGGTGTTTCTGTTCTACGGGAATGGTTCCTGTATTCTGTGCTGTATCATATTTGTCATAAGGTTATTTCTGTTCTACATGAATGGTTCCTGTATTATGTCCTATATGATATTTGTCATAAGGTTGTTTCTGTTCTACAAGAATGGTTCCTGTAATCTGTGCTATATAATATTTGACATAAAGTTGTTTCTGTTCTACATGAATGGTTCCTGTATTATATCCTATATGATATTTGCTATTAGGTTGTTTCTGTTCTACAGGAATGGTTCCTGTATTCTGTTTTATATCATATTTGTCATAAGGTTATTTCTATTCTACAGGAATGGTTCCTGTATTATGTGCTATGTCATATATGTCATAATGTTGTTTCTGTTCTGCAGGAATGGTTCCTATATTTTGTGCTATATCATATTTGTTATAATGTTGTTTCTGTTCTACAGGAATGGTTCCTGTATGCTGTGCTATTTCATATTTGTCATAAGGTTGTTTCTGTTCTACATGAATGGTTCCTGTATTCTGTGCTATATGATATTTGTCATAATGTTGTTTCTGTTCTGCATCAATGGGTCCTGTATTATGTGCAATATCATATTTATTATAAGGTTGTTTTTGTTCTACAGGAATGGTTCCTGTATTATGTTTTATATCATATTTGTTATAATGATGTCTCTGTTCTACAGGAATGGTTCCTGTATTCTGTGCTATATCATATTTGTTATAATGTTGTTTCTGTTCTACAGGAATGGTTCCTGTATTCTGTGCTATATGATATTTGTCATAAGGTTATTTCTGTTCTACAGGAATGGTTCCTGTATTCTGTGCTATATGATATTTGTCATAATGTTGTTTCTGTTCTGCATCAATGGTTCCTGTATTATGTGCAATATCATATTTATTATAATGTTGTTTCTGTTCTACATGAATGGTTCCTGTATTCTGTGCTATATCATATTTGTTATAAGGTTGTTTTTGTTCTACAGGAATGGTTTCTGTATTATGTTTTATATCATATTTGTTATAATGATGTTTCTGTTCTACAGGAATGGTTCCTGTATTCTGTGCTATATCATATTTGTCATAAGGTTAATTTTGTTTTACAGGAATGGTTCCTGTATTATGTGCAATGTCATATTTGTCATAATGTTGTTTCTGTTCTGCAGGAATGGTTCCTGTATTTTGTGCTATTTCATATTTGTTATAATGTTGTTTCTGTTCTACAGGAATGTTTCCTGTATGCTGTGCTATATCATATTTGTCATAAGGTTGTTTCTGTTCTACAAGAATGGTTCCTGTATTCTGTGCTATATAATATTTGTTATAAGGTTGTTTCTGTTCTACAGGAATGGTTCCTGTATTCTGTTTTATATCATATTTGTCATAAGGTTATTTCTGTTCTATAGGAATGGTTCCTGTATTCTGTGCTATATCATATTTGTTATAATGTTGTTTCTGTTCTACAGGAATGGTTCCTGTATTCTGTGCTATATCATATTTGTCATAAGGTTATTTTTGTTCTACAGGAATGGTTCCTGTATTATGTGCTATGTCATATTTGTCATAATGTTGTTTCTGTTCTGCAGGAATGGTTCCTGTATTTTGTGCTATATCATATTTGTATAATGTTGTTTCTGTTCTACAGGAATGGTTCCTGTATGCTGTGCTATATCATATTTGTCATAAGGTTGTTTCTGTTCTACAAGAATAGTTCCTGTAATCTGTGCTATGTAATATTTGACATAAAGTTGTTTCTGTTCTACATGAATGGTTCCTGTATTATGCGTTATATCATATTTGTCATTATGTTGTTTCTGTTCTACATGAATGGTTCCTGTATTATGTGCTATATCATATTTGTCATAAGGGTGTTTCTGTTCTACGGGAATTGTTCCTGTATTCTGTGCTATATCATATTTGTCATAAGGTTATTTCTGTTCTAAATGAATGGTTCCTGTATTATGTCCTATATGATATTTGTCATAAGGTTATTTCTGTTCTACAGGAATGGATCCTGTATTCTGTGCTATATCATATTTGTTATAATGTTGTTTCTGTTCTACAGGAATGGTTCCTGTATTCTGTGCTATATGATATTTGTCATAAGGTTATTTCTGTTCTACAGGAATGGTTCCTGTATTCTGTGCTATATGATATTTGTCATAATGTTGTTTCTGTTCTGCATCAATGGGTCCTGTATTATGTGCAATATCATATTTATTATAATGTTGTTTCTGTTCTACATGAATGGTTCCTGTATTCTGTGCTATATCATATTTGTTATAAGGTTGTTTTTGTTCTACAGGAATGGTTCCTGTATTATGTTTTATATCATATTTGTTATAATGATGTTTCTGTTCTACAGGAATGGTTCCTGTATTCTGTGCTATATCATATTTGTCATAAGGTTAATTTGTTTTACAGAAATGGTTCCTGTATTATGTGCAATGTCATATTTGTCATAATGTTGTTTCTGTTCTGCAGGAATGGTTCCTGTATTTTGTGCTATTTCATATTTGTTATAATGTTGTTTCTGTTCTACAGGAATGGTTCCTGTATGCTGTGCTATATCATATTTGTCATAAGGTTGTTTCTGTTCTACAAGAATAGTTCCTGTAATCTGTGCTATGTAATATTTGACATAAAGTTGTTTCTGTTCTACATGAATGGTTCCTGTATTATGCGTTATATCATATTTGTCATTATGTTGTTTCTGTTCTACATGAATGGTTCCTGTATTATGTGCTATATCATATTTGTCATAAGGGTGTTTCTGTTCTACGGGAATTGTTCCTGTATTCTGTGCTATATCATATTTGTCATAAGGTTATTTCTGTTCTAAATGAATGGTTCCTGTATTATGTCCTATATGATATTTGTCATAAGGTTATTTCTGTTCTACAGGAATGGATCCTGTATTCTGTGCTATATCATATTTGTTATAATGTTGTTTCTGTTCTACAGGAATGGTTCCTGTATTCTGTGCTATATGATATTTGTTATAAGGTTATTTCTGTTCTACAGGAATGGTTCCTGTATTCTGTGCTATATGATATTTGTCATAATGTTGTTTCTGTTCTGCATCAATGGGTCCTGTATTATGTGCAATATCATATTTATTATAATGTTGTTTCTGTTCTACATGAATGGTTCCTGTATTCTGTGCTATATCATATTTGTTATAAGGTTGTTTTTGTTCTACAGGAATGGTTCCTGTATTATGTTTTATATCATATTTGTTATAATGATGTTTCTGTTCTACAGGAATGGTTCCTGTATTCTGTGCTATATCATATTTGTCATAAGGTTAATTTGTTTTACAGGAATGGTTCCTGTATTATGTGCAATGTCATATTTGTCATAATGTTGTTTCTGTTCTGCAGGAATGGTTCCTGTATTTTGTGCTATTTCATATTTGTTATAATGTTGTTTCTGTTCTACAGGAATGTTTCCTGTATGCTGTGCTATATCCTATTTGTCATAAGGTTGTTTCTGTTCTACAAGAATGGTTCCTGTATTCTGTGCTATATAATATTTGTTATAAGGTTGTTTCTGTTCTACAGGAATGGTTCCTGTATTCTGTTTTATATCATATTTGTCATAAGGTTATTTCTGTTCTACGGGAATGGTTCCTGTATTCTGTGCTATATCGTATTTGTCATAAGGTTGTTTCTGTTCTACAGGAATGGTTCCTGTATCCTGTGCTATATCATATTTGTCATAAGGTTGTTTCTGTTCTACAGGAATGGTTTCTGTATTCTGTGCTATATCATAGTTGTCATAATGTTGTTTATGTTCTACAGGAATGGTTCCTGTATTCTGTGCTATATCATATTTGTCATAAGGTTGTTTCTGTTCTACATTAATGGTTCCTGTATTCTGGCTTATATCAAATTTGTTATAAGGTTGTTTCTGTTCTACAGGAATGGTTCCTGTATTCTGTGCAATATCATATTTGTCATAAGGTTATTTTTGTTCTACAGGAATGTTTCCTGTATGCTGTGCTATATCATATTTGTCATAAGGTTGTTTCTGTTCTACATGAATGGTTCCTGTATTCTGTGCTATATAATATTTGTAATAAGGTTATTTCTGTTCTACAGGAATGTTTCCTGTATGCTGTGCTATATCATATTTGTCATAAGGTTGTTTCTGTTCTACAAGAATGGTTCCTGTATTCTGTGCTATATCATATTTGTTATAAGGTTGTTTCTGTTCTACAGGAATGGTTCCTGTATTCTGTTTTATATCATATTTGTCATAAGGTTATTTCTGTTCTATAGGAATGGTTCCTGTATTCTGTGCTATATCATATTTGTTATAATGTTGTTTCTGTTCTACAGGAATGGTTCCTGTATTCTGTGCTATATCATATTTGTCATAAGGTTATTTTTGTTCTACAGGAATGGTTCCTGTATTATGTGCTATGTCATATTTGTCATAATGTTGTTTCTGTTCTGCAGGAATGGTTCCTGTATTTTGTGCTATATCATATTTGTTATAATGTTGTTTCTGTTCTACAGGAATGGTTCCTGTATGCTGTGCTATATCATATTTGTCATAAGGTTGTTTTTGTTCTACAAGAATGGTTCCTGTAATCTGTGCTATGTAATATTTGACATAAAGTTGTTTCTGTTCTACATGAATGGTTCCTGTATAATGTCCTATATAATATTTGTCATAAGGTTGTTTCTGTTCTATATGAATGGTTCCTGTATTATGTGTTATATCATATTTGTCATTATGTTGTTTCTGTTCTACATGAATGGTTCCTGTATTATGTGCTATATCATATTTGTCATAAGGGTGTTTCTGTTCTACGGGAATGGTTCCTGTATTCTGTGCTGTATCATATTTGTCATAAGGTTATTTCTGTTCTACATGAATGGTTCCTGTATTATGTCCTATATGATATTTGTCATAAGGTTGTTTCTGTTCTACAAGAATGGTTCCTGTAATCTGTGCTATATAATATTTGACATAAAGTTGTTTCTGTTCTACATGAATGGTTCCTGTATTATGTCCTATATGATATTTGCTATTAGGTTGTTTCTGTTCTACAGGAATGGTTCCTGTATTCTGTTTTATATCATATTTGTCATAAGGTTATTTCTATTCTACAGGAATGGTTCCTGTATTATGTGCTATGTCATATATGTCATAATGTTGTTTCTGTTCTACAGGAATGGTTCCTGTATGCTGTGCTATATCATATTTGTCATAAGGTTATTTCTGTTCTACATGAATGGTTCCTGTATTATGTGTTATATCAACTTTGACATAAAGTTGTTTCGGTTCTACATGAATGGTTCCTGTATTATGTGCTATATGATATTTGTCATAAGGTTGTTTCTGTTCTACATGAATGGTTCCTGTATTATGTGCTATGTCATATTTGTCATAATGTTGTTTCTGTTCTGCAGGAATGGTTCCTATATTTTGTGCTATATCATATTTGTTATAATGTTGTTTCTGTTCTACAGGAATGGTTCCTGTATGCTGTGCTATATCATATTTGTCATAAGGTTGTTTCTGTTCTACAATAATGGTTCCTGTAATCTGTGCTATATAATATTTGACATAAAGTTGTTTCTGTTCTACATGAATGGTTCCTGTATTATGTCCTATATGATATTTGTCATAAGGGTGTTTCTGTTCTACGGGAATGGTTCCTGTATTCTGTTTTATATCATATTTGTCATAAGGTTATTTCTGTTCTACAGGAATGGTTCCTGTATTCTGTGCTATATCATATTTGTTATAATGTTGTTTCTGTTCTACAGGAATGGTTCCTGTATTCTGTGATATATGATATTTGTCATAAGGTTATTTCTGTTCTACAGGAATGGTTCCTGTATTCTGTGCTATATGATATTTGTCATAATGTTGTTTCTGTTCTGCATCAATGGGTCCTGTATTATGTGCAATATCATATTTATTATAATGTTGTTTCTGTTCTACATGAATGGTTCCTGTATTCTGTGCTATATCATATTTGTTATAAGGTTGTTTTTGTTCTACAGGAATGGTTCCTGTATTATGTTTTATATCATATTTGTTATAATGATGTTTCTGTTCTACAGGAATGGTTCCTGTATTCTGTGCTATATCATATTTGTCATAAGGTTAATTTTGTTTTACAGGAATGGTTCCTGTATTATGTGCAATGTCATATTTGTCATAATGTTGTTTCTGTTCTGCAGGAATGGTTCCTGTATTTTGTGCTATTTCATATTTGTTATAATGTTGTTTCTGTTCTACAGGAATGTTTCCTGTATGCTGTGCTATATCCTATTTGTCATAAGGTTGTTTCTGTTCTACAAGAATGGTTCCTGTATTCTGTGCTATATAATATTTGTTATAAGGTTGTTTCTGTTCTACAGGAATGGTTCCTGTATTCTGTTTTATATCATATTTGTCATAAGGTTATTTCTGTTCTACAGGAATGGTTCCTGTATTCTGTGCTATATCGTATTTGTCATAAGGTTGTTTCTGTTCTACAGGAATGGTTCCTGTATCCTGTGCTATATCATATTTGTCATAAGGTTGTTTCTGTTCTACAGGAATGGTTTCTGTATTATGTGCTATATCATATTTGTCATAAGGTTGTTTCTGTTCTACATTAATGGTTCCTGTATTCTGGCTTATATCAAATTTGTTATAAGGTTGTTTCTGTTCTACAGGAATGGTTCCTGTATTCTGTGCTATATCATATTTGTCATAAGGTTATTTTTGTTCTACAGGAATGTTTCCTGTATGCTGTGCTATATCATATTTGTCATAAGGTTGTTTCTGTTCTACATGAATGGTTCCTGTATTCTGTGCTATATAATATTTGTTATAAGGTTATTTCTGTTCTACAGGAATGTTTCCTGTATGCTGTGCTATATCATATTTGTCATAAGGTTGTTTCTGTTCTACAAGAATGGTTCCTGTATTCTGTGCTATATCATATTTGTTATAAGGTTGTTTCTGTTCTACAGGAATGGTTCCTGTATTCTGTTTTATATCATATTTGTCATAAGGTTATTTCTGTTCTATAGGAATGGTTCCTGTATTCTGTGCTATATCATATTTGTTATAATGTTGTTTCTGTTCTACAGGAATGGTTCCTGTATTCTGTGCTATATCATATTTGTCATAAGGTTATTTTTGTTCTACAGGAATGGTTCCTGTATTATGTGCTATGTCATATTTGTCATAATGTTGTTTCTGTTCTGCAGGAATGGTTCCTGTATTTTGTGCTATATCATATTTGTTATAATGTTGTTTCTGTTCTACAGGAATGGTTCCTGTATGCTGTGCTATATCATATTTGTCATAAGGTTGTTTTTGTTCTACAAGAATGGTTCCTGTAATCTGTGCTATGTAATATTTGACATAAAGTTGTTTCTGTTCTACATGAATGGTTCCTGTATTATGTCCTATATAATATTTGTCATAAGGTTGTTTCTGTTCTACATGAATGGTTCCTGTATTATGTGTTATATCATATTTGTCATTATGTTGTTTCTGTTCTACATGAATGGTTCCTGTATTATGTGCTATATCATATTTGTCATAAGGCTGTTTCTGTTCTACGGGAATGGTTCCTGTATTCTGTGCTGTATCATATTTGTCATAAGGTTATTTCTGTTCTACATGAATGGTTCCTGTATTATGTCCTATATGATATTTGTCATAAGGTTGTTTCTGTTCTACAAGAATGGTTCCTGTAATCTGTGCTATATAATATTTGACATAAAGTTGTTTCTGTTCTACATTAATGGTTCCTGTATTCTGGCTTATATCAAATTTGTTATAAGGTTGTTTCTGTTCTACAGGAATGGTTCCTGTATTCTGTGCTATATCATATTTGTCATAAGGTTATTTTTGTTCTACAGGAATGTTTCCTGTATGCTGTGCTATATCATATTTGTCATAAGGTTGTTTCTGTTCTACATGAATGGTTCCTGTATTCTGTGCTATATAATATTTGTTATAAGGTTATTTCTGTTCTACAGGAATGTTTCCTGTATGCTGTGCTATATCATATTTGTCATAAGGTTGTTTCTGTTCTACAAGAATGGTTCCTGTATTCTGTGCTATATCATATTTGTTATAAGGTTGTTTCTGTTCTACAGGAATGGTTCCTGTATTCTGTTTTATATCATATTTGTCATAAGGTTATTTCTGTTCTATAGGAATGGTTCCTGTATTCTGTGCTATATCATATTTGTTATAATGTTGTTTCTGTTCTACAGGAATGGTTCCTGTATTATGTCCTATATGATATTTGTCATAAGGTTGTTTCTGTTCTACAAGAATGGTTCCTGTATTCTGTTTTATATCATATTTGTCATAAGGTTATTTCTATTCTGCAGGAATGGTTCCTATATTTTGTGCTATATCATATTTGTTATAATGTTGTTTCTGTTCTACAGGAATGGTTCCTGTATGCTGTGCTATATCATATTTGTCATAAGGTTGTTTCTGTTCTACAATAATGGTTCCTGTAATCTGTGCTATATAATATTTGACATAAAGTTGTTTCTGTTCTACATGAATGGTTCCTGTATTCTGTGCTATATGATATTTGTCATAATGTTGTTTCTGTTCTGCATCAATGGGTCCTGTATTATGTGCAATATCATATTTATTATAAGGTTGTTTTTGTTCTACAGGAATGGTTCCTGTATTATGTTTTATATCATATTTGTTATAATGATGTTTCTGTTCTACAGGAATGGTTCCTGTATTCTGTGCTATATCATATTTGTTATAATGTTGTTTCTGTTCTACAGGAATGGTTCCTGTATTCTGTGCTATATGATATTCGTCATAAGGTTATTTCTGTTCTACAGGAATGGTTCCTGTATTCTGTGCTATATGATATTTGTCATAATGTTGTTTCTGTTCTGCATCAATGGGTCCTGTATTATGTGCAATATCATATTTATTATAATGTTGTTTCTGTTCTACATGAATGGTTCCTGTATTCTGTGCTATATCATATTTGTTATAAGGTTGTTTTTGTTCTACAGGAATGGTTCCTGTATTCTGTGCTATATCATATTTGTCATAAGGTTAATTTTGTTTTACAGGAATGGTTCCTGTATTATGTGCAATGTCATATTTGTCATAATGTTGTTTCTGTTCTACAGGAATGGTTCCTGTATTCTGTTTTATATCATATTTGTCATAAGGTTATTTCTGTTCTATAGGAATGGTTCCTGTATTCTGTGCTATATCATATTTGTTATAATGTTGTTTCTGTTCTACAGGAATGGTTCCTCTATTCTGTGCTATATCATATTTGTCATAAGGTTATTTTTGTTCTACAGGAATGGTTCCTGTATTATGTGCTATGTCATATTTGTCATAATGTTGTTTCTGTTCTGCAGGAATGGTTCCTGTATTTTGTGCTATATCATATTTGTATAATATTGTTTCTGTTCTACAGGAATGGTTCCTGTATGCTGTGCTATATCATATTTGTCATAAGGTTGTTTCTGTTCTACAAGAATGGTTCCTGTAATCTGTGCTATGTAATATTTGACATAAAGTTGTTTCTGTTCTACATGAATGGTTCCTGTATTCTGTGCTATATCATATTTGTCATAAGGTTATTTTTGTTCTACAGGAATGGTTCCTGTATTATGTGCTATGTCATATTTGTCATAATGTTGTTTCTGTTCTGCAGGAATGGTTCCTGTATTTTGTGCTATATCATATTTGTTATAATGTTGTTTCTGTTCTACAGGAATGGTTCCTGTATGCTGTGCTATATCATATTTGTCATAAGGTTGTTTTTGTTCTACAAGAATGGTTCCTGTAATCTGTGCTATGTAATATTTGACATAAAGTTGTTTCTGTTCTACATGAATGGTTCCTGTATTATGTCCTATATAATATTTGTCATAAGGTTGTTTCTGTTCTACATGAATGGTTCCTGTATTATGTGTTATATCATATTTGTCATTATGTTGTTTCTGTTCTACATGAATGGTTCCTGTATTATGTGCTATATCATATTTGTCATAAGGCTGTTTCTGTTCTACGGGAATGGTTCCTGTATTCTGTGCTGTATCATATTTGTCATAAGGTTATTTCTGTTCTACATGAATGGTTCCTGTATTATGTCCTATATGATATTTGTCATAAGGTTGTTTCTGTTCTACAAGAATGGTTCCTGTAATCTGTGCTATATAATATTTGACATAAAGTTGTTTCTGTTCTACATTAATGGTTCCTGTATTCTGGCTTATATCAAATTTGTTATAAGGTTGTTTCTGTTCTACAGGAATGGTTCCTGTATTCTGTGCTATATCATATTTGTCATAAGGTTATTTTTGTTCTACAGGAATGTTTCCTGTATGCTGTGCTATATCATATTTGTCATAAGGTTGTTTCTGTTCTACATGAATGGTTCCTGTATTCTGTGCTATATAATATTTGTTATAAGGTTATTTCTGTTCTACAGGAATGTTTCCTGTATGCTGTGCTATATCATATTTGTCATAAGGTTGTTTCTGTTCTACAAGAATGGTTCCTGTATTCTGTGCTATATCATATTTGTTATAAGGTTGTTTCTGTTCTACAGGAATGGTTCCTGTATTCTGTTTTATATCATATTTGTCATAAGGTTATTTCTGTTCTATAGGAATGGTTCCTGTATTCTGTGCTATATCATATTTGTTATAATGTTGTTTCTGTTCTACAGGAATGGTTCCTGTATTATGTCCTATATGATATTTGTCATAAGGTTGTTTCTGTTCTACAAGAATGGTTCCTGTATTCTGTTTTATATCATATTTGTCATAAGGTTATTTCTATTCTACAGGAATGGTTCCTGTATTATGTGCTATATCATATTTGTTATAATGTTGTTTCTGTTCTACAGGAATGGTTCCTGTATGCTGTGCTATATCATATTTGTCATAAGGTTGTTTCTGTTCTACAATAATGGTTCCTGTAATCTGTGCTATATAATATTTGACATAAAGTTGTTTCTGTTCTACATGAATGGTTCCTGTATTCTGTGCTATATGATATTTGTCATAATGTTGTTTCTGTTCTGCATCAATGGGTCCTGTATTATGTGCAATATCATATTTATTATAAGGTTGTTTTTGTTCTACAGGAATGGTTCCTGTATTATGTTTTATATCATATTTGTTATAATGATGTTTCTGTTCTACAGGAATGGTTCCTGTATTCTGTGCTATATCATATTTGTTATAATGTTGTTTCTGTTCTACAGGAATGGTTCCTGTATTCTGTGCTATATGATATTCGTCATAAGGTTATTTCTGTTCTACAGGAATGGTTCCTGTATTCTGTGCTATATGATATTTGTCATAATGTTGTTTCTGTTCTGCATCAATGGGTCCTGTATTATGTGCAATATCATATTTATTATAATGTTGTTTCTGTTCTACATGAATGGTTCCTGTATTCTGTGCTATATCATATTTGTTATAAGGTTGTTTTTGTTCTACAGGAATGGTTTCTGTATTATGTTTTATATCATATTTGTTATAATGATGTTTCTGTTCTACAGGAATGGTTCCTGTATTCTGTGCTATATCATATTTGTCATAAGGTTAATTTTGTTTTACAGGAATGGTTCCTGTATTATGTGCAATGTCATATTTGTCATAATGTTGTTTCTGTTCTACAGGAATGGTTCCTGTATTCTGTTTTATATCATATTTGTCATAAGGTTATTTCTGTTCTATAGGAATGGTTCCTGTATTCTGTGCTATATCATATTTGTTATAATGTTGTTTCTGTTCTACAGGAATGGTTCCTGTATTCTGTGCTATATCATATTTGTCATAAGGTTATTTTTGTTCTACAGGAATGGTTCCTGTATTATGTGCTATGTCATATTTGTCATAATGTTGTTTCTGTTCTGCAGGAATGGTTCCTGTGTTTTGTGCTATATCATATTTGTATAATATTGTTTCTGTTCTACAGGAATGGTTCCTGTATGCTGTGCTATATCATATTTGTCATAAGGTTGTTTCTGTTCTACAAGAATGGTTCCTGTAATCTGTGCTATGTAATATTTGACATAAAGTTGTTTCTGTTCTACATGAATGGTTCCTGTATTATGTGTTATATCATATTTGTCATTATGTTGTTTCTGTTCTACATGAATGGTTCCTGTATTATGTGCTATATCATATTTGTCATAAGGGTGTTTCTGTTCTACGGGAATTGTTCCTGTATTCTGTGCTATATCATATTTGTCATAAGGTTATTTCTGTTCTAAATGAATGGTTCCTGTATTATGTCCTATATGATATTTGTCATAAGGTTATTTCTGTTCTACAGGAATGGATCCTGTATTCTGTGCTATATCATATTTGTTATAATGTTGTTTCTGTTCTGCAGGAATGGTTCCTGTATTCTGTGCTATATGATATTTGTCATAAGGTTATTTCTGTTCTACAGGAATGGTTCCTGTATTCTGTGCTATATGATATTTGTCATAATGTTGTTTCTGTTCTGCATCAATGGGTCCTGTATTATGTGCAATATCATATTTATTATAATGTTGTTTCTGTTCTACATGAATGGTTCCTGTATTCTGTGCAATATCATATTTATTATAATGTTGTTTCTGTTCTACATGAATGGTTCCTGTATTCTGTGCTATATCATATTTGTTATAAGGTTGTTTCTGTTCTACAGGAATGGTTCCTGTATGCTGTGCTATATCATATTTGTCATAAGGTTGTTTCTGTTCTACAATAATGGTTCCTGTAATCTGTGCTATATAATATTTGACATAAAGTTGTTTCTGTTCTACATGAATGGTTCCTGTATTCTGTGCTATATGATATTTGTCATAATGTTGTTTCTGTTCTGCATCAATGGGTCCTGTATTATGTGCAATATCATATTTATTATAAGGTTGTTTTTGTTCTACAGGAATGGTTCCTGTATTATGTTTTATATCATATTTGTTATAATGATGTTTCTGTTCTACAGGAATGGTTCCTGTATTCTGTGCTATATCATATTTGTTATAATGTTGTTTCTGTTCTACAGGAATGGTTCCTGTATTCTGTGCTATATGATATTTGTCATAAGGTTATTTCTGTTCTACAGGAATGGTTCCTGTATTCTGTGCTATATGATATTTGTCATAATGTTGTTTCTGTTCTGCATCAATGGGTCCTGTATTATGTGCAATATCATATTTATTATAATGTTGTTTCTGTTCTACATGAATGGTTCCTGTATTCTGTGCTATATCATATTTGTTATAAGGTTGTTTTTGTTCTACAGGAATGGTTTCTGTATTATGTTTTATATCATATTTGTTATAATGATGTTTCTGTTCTACAGGAATGGTTCCTGTATTCTGTGCTATATCATATTTGTCATAAGGTTAATTTTGTTTTACAGGAATGGTTCCTGTATTATGTGCAATGTCATATTTGTCATAATGTTGTTTCTGTTCTACAGGAATGGTTCCTGTATTCTGTTTTATATCATATTTGTCATAAGGTTATTTCTGTTCTATAGGAATGGTTCCTGTATTCTGTGCTATATCATATTTGTTATAATGTTGTTTCTGTTCTACAGGAATGGTTCCTGTATTCTGTGCTATATCATATTTGTCATAAGGTTATTTTTGTTCTACAGGAATGGTTCCTGTATTATGTGCTATGTCATATTTGTCATAATGTTGTTTCTGTTCTGCAGGAATGGTTCCTGTATTTTGTGCTATATCATATTTGTATAATGTTGTTTCTGTTCTACAGGAATGGTTCCTGTATGCTGTGGTATATCATATTTGTCATAAGGTTGTTTCTGTTCTACAAGAATGGTTCCTGTAATCTGTGCTATGTAATATTTGACATAAAGTTGTTTCTGTTCTACATGAATGGTTCCTGTATTATGTGTTATATCATATTTGTCATTATGTTGTTTCTGTTCTACATGAATAATTCCTGTATTATGTGCTATATCATATTTGTCATAAGGGTGTTTCTGTTCTACGGGAATTGTTCCTGTATTCTGTGCTATATCATATTTGTCATAAGGTTATTTCTGTTCTAAATGAATGGTTCCTGTATTATGTCCTATATGATATTTGTCATAAGGTTATTTCTGTTCTACAGGAATGGATCCTGTATTCTGTGCTATATCATATTTGTTATAATGTTGTTTCTGTTCTGCAGGAATGGTTCCTGTATTCTGTGCTATATGATATTTGTCATAAGGTTATTTCTGTTCTACAGGAATGGTTCCTGTATTCTGTGCTATATGATATTTGTCATAATGTTGTTTCTGTTCTGCATCAATGGGTCCTGTATTATGTGCAATATCATATTTATTATAATGTTGTTTCTGTTCTACATGAATGGTTCCTGTATTCTGTGCTATATCATATTTGTTATAAGGTTGTTTTTGTTCTACAGGAATGGTTCCTGTATTATGTTTTATATCATATTTGTTATACTGATGTTTCTGTTCTACAGGAATGGTTCCTGTATTCTGTGCTATATCATATTTGTCATAAGGTTAATTTTGTTTTACAGGAATGGTTCCTGTATTATGTGCAATGTCATATTTGTCATAATGTTGTTTCTGTTCTGCAGGAATGGTTCCTGTATTTTGTGCTATTTCATATTTGTTATAATGTTGTTTCTGTTCTACAGGAATGTTTCCTGTATGCTGTGCTATATCCTATTTGTCATAAGGTTGTTTCTGTTCTACAAGAATGGTTCCTGTATTCTGTGCTATATAATATTTGTTATAAGGTTGTTTCTGTTCTACAGGAATGGTTCCTGTATTCTGTTTTATATCATATTTGTCATAAGGTTATTTCTGTTCTACGGGAATGGTTCCTGTATTCTGTGCTATATCGTATTTGTCATAAGGTTGTTTCTGTTCTACAGGAATGGTTCCTGTATCCTGTGCTATATCATATTTGTCATAAGGTTGTTTCTGTTCTACAGGAAAGGTTTCTGTATTCTGTGCTATATCATAGTTGTCATAATGTTGTTTATGTTCTACAGGAATGGTTCCTGTATTCTGTGCTATATCGTATTTGTCATAAGGTTGTTTCTGTTCTACAGGAATGGTTCCTGTATCCTGTGCTATATCATATTTGTCATAAGGTTGTTTCTGTTCTACAGGAATGGTTCCTGTATCCTGTGCTATATCATATTTGTTATAAGGTTGTTTCTGTTCTACAGGAATGGTTCCTGTATTCTGTGCCATATCATATTTGTCATAAGGTTATTTTTGTTCTACAGGAATGTTTACTGTATGCTGTGCTATATCATATTTGTCATAAGGTTGTTTCTGTTCTACATGAATGGTTCCTGTATTCTGTGCTATATAATATTTGTTATAAGGTTATTTCTGTTCTACAGGAATGTTTCCTGTATGCTGTGCTATATCATATTTGTCATAAGGTTGTTTCTGTTCTACAAGAATGGTTCCTGTATTCTGTGCTATATCATATTTGTTATAAGGTTGTTTCTGTTCTACAGGAATGGTTCCTGTATTCTGTGCTATATCATATTTGTCATAAGGTTATTTTTGTTCTACAGGAATGGTTCCTGTATTATGTGCTATGTCATATTTGTCATAATGTTGTTTCTGTTCTGCAGGAATGGTTCCTGTATTTTGTGCTATATCATATTTGTTATAATGTTGTTTCTGTTCTACAGGAATGGTTCCTGTATGCTGTGCTATATCATATTTGTCATAAGGTTGTTTTTGTTCTACAAGAATGGTTCCTGTAATCTGTGCTATGTAATATTTGACATAAAGTTGTTTCTGTTCTACATGAATGGTTCCTGTATTATGTCCTATATAATATTTGTCATAAGGTTGTTTCTGTTCTACATGAATGGTTCCTGTATTATGTGTTATATCATATTTGTCATTATGTTGTTTCTGTTCTACATGAATGGTTCCTGTATTATGTGCTATATCATATTTGTCATAAGGGTGTTTCTGTTCTACGGGAATGGTTCCTGTATTCTGTGCTGTATCATATTTGTCATAAGGTTATTTCTGTTCTACATGAATGGTTCCTGTATTATGTCCTATATGATATTTGTCATAAGGTTGTTTCTGTTCTACAAGAATGGTTCCTGTAAGCTGTGCTATATAATTTTGACATAAAGTTGTTTCTGTTCTACATGAATGGTTCCTGTATTATGTCCTATATGATATTTGCTATTAGGTTGTTTCTGTTCTACAGGAATGGTTCCTGTATTCTGTTTTATATCATATTTGTCATAAGGTTATTTCTATTCTACAGGAATGGTTCCTGTATTATGTGCTATGTCATATATGTCATAATGTTGTTTCTGTTCTGCAGGAATGGTTCCTATATTTTGTGCTATATCATATTTGTTATAATGTTGTTTCTGTTCTACAGGAATGGTTCCTGTATGCTGTGCTATATCATATTTGTCATAAGGTTAATTCTGTTCTACAATAATGGTTCCTGTAATCTGTGCTATATAATATTTGACATAAAGTTGTTTCTGTTCTACATGAATGGTTCCTGTAATCTGTGCTATATGATATTTGTCATAATGTTGTTTCTGTTCTGCATCAATGGGTCCTGTTTTATGTGCAATATCATATTTATTATAAGGTTGTTTTTGTTCTACAGGAATGGTTCCTGTATTATGTTTTATATCATATTTGTTATAATGATGTTTCTGTTCTACAGGAATGGTTCCTGTATTCTGTGCTATATCATATTTGTTATAATGTTGTTTCTGTTCTACAGGAATGGTTCCTGTATTCTGTGCTATATGATATTTGTCATAAGGTTATTTCTGTTCTACAGGAATGGTTCCTGTATTCTGTGCTATATGATATTTGTCATAATGTTGTTTCTGTTCTGCATCAATGGGTCCTGTATTATGTGCAATATCATATTTATTATAATGTTGTTTCTGTTCTACATGAATGGTTCCTGTATTCTGTGCTATATCATATTTGTTATAAGGTTGTTTTTGTTCTACAGGAATGGTTTCTGTATTATGTTTTATATCATATTTGTTATAATGATGTTTCTGTTCTACAGGAATGGTTCCTGTATTCTGTGCTATATCATATTTGTCATAAGGTTAATTTTGTTTTACAGGAATGGTTCCTGTATTATGTGCAATGTCATATTTGTCATAATGTTGTTTCTGTTCTGCAGGAATGGTTCCTGTATTTTGTGCTATTTCATATTTGTTATAATGTTGTTTCTGTTCTACAGGAATGTTTCCTGTATGCTGTGCTATATCATATTTGTCATAAGGTTGTTTCTGTTCTACAAGAATGGTTCCTGTATTCTGTGCTATATAATATTTGTTATAAGGTTGTTTCTGTTCTACAGGAATGGTTCCTGTATTCTGTTTTATATCATATTTGTCATAAGGTTATTTCTGTTCTATAGAAATGGTTCCTGTATTCTGTGTTATATCATATTTGTTATAATGTTGTTTCTGTTCTACAGGAATGGTTCCTGTATTCTGTGCTATATCATATTTGTCATAAGGTTATTTTTGTTCTACAGGAATGGTTCCTGTATTATGTGCTATGTCAAATTTGTCATAATGTTGTTTCTGTTCTGCAGGAATGGTTCCTGTATTTTGTGCTATATCATATTTGTATAATGTTGTTTCTGTTCTACAGGAATGGTTCCTGTATGCTGTGCTATATCATATTTGTCATAAGGTTGTTTCTGTTCTACAAGAATGGTTCCTGCAATCTGTGCTATGTAATATTTGACATAAAGTTGTTTCTGTTCTACATGAATGGTTCCTGTATTATGTGTTATATCATATTTGTCATTATGTTGTTTCTGTTCTACATGAATGGTTCCTGTATTATGTGCTATATCATATTTGTCATAAGGGTGTTTCTGTTCTACGGGAATGGTTCCTGTATTCTGTGCTATATCATATTTGTCATAAGGTTATTTCTGTTCTAAATAAATGGTTCCTGTATTATGTCCTATATGATATTTGTCATAAGGTTTTTTCTGTTCTACAGGAATGGTTCCTGTATTCTGTGCTATATGATATTTGTCATAAGGTTATTTCTGTTCTACAGGAATGGTTCCTGTATTCTGTGCTATATGATATTTGTCATAATGTTGTTTCTGTTCTGCATCAATGGGTCCTGTATTATGTGCAATATCATATTTATTATAATGTTGTTTCTGTTCTACATGAATGGTTCCTGTATTCTGTGCTATATCATATTTGTTATAAGGTTGTTTTTGTTCTACAGGAATGGTTCCTGTATTATGTTTTATATCATATTTGTTATAATGATGTTTCTGTTCTACAGGAATGGTTCCTGTATTCTGTGCTATATCATATTTGTCATAAGGTTAATTTTGTTCTACAGGAATGGTTCCTGTATTCTGTGCTATATGATATTTGTCATAAGGTTATTTCTGTTCTACAGGAATGGTTCCTGTATTCTGTGCTATATGATATTTGTCATAATGTTGTTTCTGTTCTGCATCAATGGGTCCTGTATTATGTGCAATATCATATTTATTATAATGTTGTTTCTGTTCTACATGAATGGTTCCTGTATTATGTTTTATATCATATTTGTTATAATGATGTTTCTGTTCTACAGGAATGGTTCCTGTATTCTGTGCTATATCATATTTGTCATAAGGTTAATTTTGTTTTACAGGAATGGTTCCTGTATTATGTGCAATGTCATATTTGTCATAATGTTGTTTCTGTTCTGGAGGAATGGTTCCTGTATTTTGTGCTATTTCATATTTGTTATAATGTTGTTTCTGTTCTACAGGAATGTTTCCTGTATGCTGTGCTATATCATATTTGTCATAAGGTTGTTTCTGTTCTACAAGAATGGTTCCTGTATTCTGTGCTATATAATATTTGTTATAAGGTTGTTTCTGTTCTACAGGAATGGTTCCTGTATTCTGTTTTATATCATATTTGTCATAAGGTTATTTCTGTTCTATAGAAATGGTTCCTGTATTCTGTGCTATATCATATTTGTTATAATGTTGTTTCTGTTCTACAGGAATGGTTCCTGTATTCTGTGCTATATCATATTTGTCATAAGGTTATTTTTGTTCTACAGGAATGGTTCCTGTATTATGTGCTATGTCAAATTTGTCATAATGTTGTTTCTGTTCTGCAGGAATGGTTCCTGTATTTTGTGCTATATCATATTTGTATAATGTTGTTTCTGTTCTACAGGAATGGTTCCTGTATGCTGTGCTATATCATATTTGTCATAAGGTTGTTTCTGTTCTACAAGAATGGTTCCTGTAATCTGTGCTATGTAATATTTGACATAAAGTTGTTTCTGTTCTACATGAATGGTTCCTGTATTATGTGTTATATCATATTTGTCATTATGTTGTTTCTGTTCTACATGAATGGTTCCTGTATTATGTGCTATATCATATTTGTCATAAGGGTGTTTCTGTTCTACGGGAATGGTTCCTGTATTCTGTGCTATATCATATTTGTCATAAGGTTATTTCTGTTCTAAATGAATGGTTCCTGTATTATGTCCTATATGATATTTGTCATAAGGTTTTTTCTGTTCTACAGGAATGGTTCCTGTATTCTGTGCTATATGATATTTGTCATAAGGTTATTTCTGTTCTACAGGAATGGTTCCTGTATTCTGTGCTATATGATATTTGTCATAATGTTGTTTCTGTTCTGCATCAATGGGTCCTGTATTATGTGCAATATCATATTTATTATAATGTTGTTTCTGTTCTACATGAATGGTTCCTGTATTCTGTGCTATATCATATTTGTTATAAGGTTGTTTTTGTTCTACAGGAATGGTTCCTGTATTATGTTTTATATCATATTTGTTATAATGATGTTTCTGTTCTACAGGAATGGTTCCTGTATTCAGTGCTATATCATATTTGTCATAAGGTTAATTTTGTTCTACAGGAATGGTTCCTGTATTCTGTGCTATATGATATTTGTCATAAGGTTATTTCTGTTCTACAGGAATGGTTCCTGTATTCTGTGCTATATGATATTTGTCATAATGTTGTTTCTGTTCTGCATCAATGGGTCCTGTATTATGTGCAATATCATATTTATTATAATGTTGTTTCTGTTCTACATGAATGGTTCCTGTATTATGTTTTATATCATATTTGTTATAATGATGTTTCTGTTCTACAGGAATGGTTCCTGTATTCTGTGCTATATCATATTTGTCATAAGGTTAATTTTGTTTTACAGGAATGGTTCCTGTATTATGTGCAATGTCATATTTGTCATAATGTTGTTTCTGTTCTGCAGGAATGGTTCCTGTATTTTGTGCTATTTCATATTTGTTATAATGTTGTTTCTGTTCTACAGGAATGTTTCCTGTATGCTGTGCTATATCATATTTGTCATAAGGTTGTTTCTGGTCTACATGAATGGTTCCTGTATTCTGTGCTATATCATATTTGTTATGATGTTGTTTTTGTTCTACATGAATGGTTCCTGTATTATGTTTTATATCATATTTGTCATAAGGTTATTTCTGTTCTACAGGAATGGTTCCTGTATTCTGTGCTATATCATATTTGTTATAATGTTGTTTCTGTTCTACAGGAATGGTTCCTGTATTCTGTGCTATATCATATTTGTCATAAGGTTATTTTTGTTCTACAGGAATGTTTCCTGTATGCTGTGCTATATCATATTTGTCATAAGGTTGTTTCTGTTCTACAAGAATGGTTCCTGTATTCTGTGCTATATAATATTTGTTATAAGGTTGTTTCTGTTCTACAGGAATGGTTCCTGTATTCTGTTTTATATCATATTTGTCATAAGGTTATTTCTGTTCTATAGGAATGGTTCCTGTATTCTGTGCTATATCATATTTGTTATAATGTTGTTTCTGTTCTACAGGAATGGTTCCTGTATTCTGTGCTGTATCATATTTGTCATAAGGTTATTTTTGTTCCACAGGAATGGTTCCTGTATTATGTGCTATGTCATATTTGTCATAATGTTGTTTCTGTTCTGCAGGAATGGTTCCTGTATTTTGTGCTATATCATATTTGTATAATGTTGTTTCTGTTCTACAGGAATGGTTCCTGTATGCTGTGCTATATCATATTTGTCATAAGGTTGTTTCTGTTCTACAAGAATGGTTCCTGTATTATGTCCTATATGATATTTGTCATAAGGTTGTTTCTGTTCTACATGAATGGTTCCTGTATTATGTGTTATATCATATTTGTCATTATGTTGTTTCTGTTCTACATGAATGGTTCCTGTATTATGTGCTATATCATATTTGTCATAAGGGTGTTTCTGTTCTACGGGAATGGTTCCTACATTCTGTGCTATATCATATTTGTCATAAGGTTATTTCTGTTTTAAATGAATGGTTCCTGTATTATGTCCTATATGATATTTGTCATAATGTTATTTCTGTTCTACAGGAATGGTTCCTGTATTCTGTGCTATATGATATTTGTCATAAGGTTATTTCTGTTCTACAGGAATGGTTCCTGTATTCTGTGCTATATGATATTTGTCATAATGTTGTTTCTGATCTGCATCAATGGGTCCTGTATTATGTGCAATATCATATTTATTATAATGTTGTTTCTGTTCTACATGAATGGTTCCTGTATTCTGTGCTATATCATATTTGTTATAAGGTTGTTTTTGTTCTACAGGAATGGTTCCTGTATTATGTTTTATATCATATTTGTTATAATGATGTTTCTGTTCTACAGGAATGGTTCCCGTATTCTGTGCTATATGATATTTGTCATAATGTTGTTTCTGTTCTGCATCAATGGTTCCTGTATTATGTGCTATATTATATTGGTTATAATGTTGTTTCTGGTCTACATGAATGGTTCCTGTATTCTGTGCTATATCATATTTGTTATGATGTTGTTTTTGTTCTACATGAATGGTTCCTGTATTATGTTTTATATCATATTTGTCATAAGGTTATTTCTGTTCTACAGGAATGGTTCCTGTATTATGTGCTATATCATATTTGTTATAATGTTGTTTCTGTTCTACAGGAATGGTTCCTGTATTCTGTGCTATATCATATTTGTCATAAGGATAATTTTGTTTTACATGAATGGTTCCTGTATTATGTGCTATGTCATATTTGTCATAATGTTGTTTCTGTTCTGCAGCAATGGTTCCTGTATTTTGTGCTATTTCATATTTGTTATGATGTTGTTTCTGTTCTACAGGAATGTTTTCTGTATGCTGTGCTATATCATATTTGTCATAAGGTTGTTTCTGTTCTACAAGAATGGTTCCTGTATTCTGTGCTATATAATATTTGTCATAAGGTTGTTTCTGTTCTATATGAATGGTTCCTGTATTATGTCCTATATTATATTTGTTATAAGGTTGTTTCTGTTCTACATGAATGGTTCCCGTATTATGTGTTATATCATATTTGTCATAATGTTGTTTCTGTTCTACATGAATTGTTCCTGTATTCTGTCCTATATGATATTTGTCATAAGGTTATTTTTGATCTACATGAATGGTTCCTGTATTCTGTGCTATATCATATTTGTCATAATGGTGTTTCTGTTCTATAGGAATGGTTCCTGTATTATGTGCTATATGGTATTTGTCATAAGGTTGTTTCTGTTCTACATGAATTGTTCCTGTATTCTGTCCTTTATGATATTTGTCATAAGGTTGTTTCTGTTCTACATGAATGGTTCCTGTATTCTGTGCTATATCATATTTGTCATAAGGATATTTCTGTTCTACAGGAATGATTCCTGTATTATGTGCTATATCATATTTGTCATAAGGTTATTTCTGTTCTACAGGAATGGTTCCTGTATTCTGTGCTATATCATATTTGTTATAATGTTGTTTCTGTTCTACAGGAATGGTTCCTGTATTCTGTGCTATATCATATTTGTCATAAGGTTATTTTTGTTCTACAGGAATGTTTCCTGTATGCTGTGCTATATCATATTTGTCATAAGGTTGTTTCTGTTCTACATGAATGGTTCCTATATTCTGTGCTATATAATATTTGTTATAAGGTTATTTCTGTTCTACAGGAATGTTTCCTGTATGCTGTGCTATATCATATTTGTCATAATGTTGTTTCTGTTCTACAAGAATGGTTCCTGTATTCTGTGCTATATAATATTTGTTATAAGGTTGTTTCTGTTCTACAGGAATGGTTCCTGTATTCTGTTTTATATCATATTTGTCATAAGGTTATTTCTGTTCTATAGGAATGGTTCCTGTATTCTGTGCTATATCATATTTGTTATAATGTTGTTTCTGTTCTACAGGAATGGTTCCTGTATTCTGTGCTATATCATATTTGTCATAAGGTTATTTTTGTTCTACAGGAATGGTTCCTGTATTATGTGTTATGTCATATTTGTCATAATGTTGTTTCTGTTCTGCAGGAATGGTTCCTGTATTTTGTGCTATATCATATTTGTATAATGTTGTTTCTGTTCTACAGGAATGGTTCCTGTATGCTGTGCTATATCATATTTGTCATAAGGTTGTTTCTATTCTACAAGAATGGTTCCTGTAATCTGTGCTATATTATATTGGTTATAATGTTGTTTCTGGTCTACATGAATGGTTCCTGTATTCTGTGCTATATCATATTTGTTATGATGTTGTTTTTGTTCTACATGAATGGTTCCTGTATTATGTTTTATATCATATTTGTCATAAGGTTATTTCTGTTCTACAGGAATGGTTCCTGTATTATGTGCTATATCATATTTGTTATAATGTTGTTTCTGTTCTACAGGAATGGTTCCTGTATTCTGTGCTATATCATATTTGTCATAAGGATAATTTTGTTTTACATGAATGGTTCCTGTATTATGTGCTATATCATATTTGTCATAATGTTGTTTCTGTTCTGCAGCAATGGTTCCTGTATTTTGTGCTATTTCATATTTGTTATGATGTTGTTTCTGTTCTACAGGAATGTTTTCTGTATGCTGTGCTATATCATATTTGTCATAAGGTTGTTTCTGTTCTACAAGAATGGTTCCTGTATTCTGTGCTATATAATATTTGTCATAAGGTTGTTTCTGTTCTATATGAATGGTTCCTGTATTATGTCCTATATTATATTTGTTATAAGGTTGTTTCTGTTCTACATGAATGGTTCCCGTATTATGTGTTATATCATATTTGTCATAATGTTGTTTCTGTTCTACATGAATTGTTCATGTATTCTGTCCTATATGATATTTGTCATAAGGTTGTTTTTGATCTACATGAATGGTTCCTGTATTCTGTGCTATATCATATTTGTCATAATGGTGTTTCTGTTCTATAGGAATGGTTCCTGTATTATGTGCTATATGGTATTTGTCATAAGGTTGTTTCTGTTCTACATGAATTGTTCCTGTATTCTGTCCTTTATGATATTTGTCATAAGGTTGTTTCTGTTCTACATGAATGGTTCCTGTATTCTGTGCTATATCATATTTGTCATAAGGATATTTCTGTTCTACAGGAATGATTCCTGTATTATGTGCTATATCATATTTGTCATAAGGTTATTTCTGTTCTACAGGAATGGTTCCTGTATTCTGTGCTATATCATATTTGTTATAATGTTGTTTCTGTTCTACAGGAATGGTTCCTGTATTCTGTGCTATATCATATTTGTCATAAGGTTATTTTTGTTCTACAGGAATGTTTCCTGTATGCTGTGCTATATCATATTTGTCATAAGGTTGTTTCTGTTCTACATGAATGGTTCCTGTATTCTGTGCTATATAATATTTGTTATAAGGTTATTTCTGTTCTACAGGAATGTTTCCTGTATGCTGTGCTATATCATATTTGTCATAAGGTTGTTTCTGTTCTACAAGAATGGTTCCTGTATTCTGTGCTATATAATATTTGTTATAAGGTTGTTTCTGTTCTACAGGAATGGTTCCTGTATTCTGTTTTATATCATATTTGTCATAAGGTTATTTCTGTTCTATAGGAATGGTTCCTGTATTCTGTGCTATATCATATTTGTTATAATGTTGTTTCTGTTCTACAGGAATGGTTCCTGTATTCTGTGCTATATCATATTTGTCATAAGGTTATTTTTGTTCTACAGGAATGGTTCCTGTATTATGTGTTATGTCATATTTGTCATAATGTTGTTTCTGTTCTGCAGGAATGGTTCCTGTATTTTGTGCTATATCATATTTGTATAATGTTGTTTCTGTTCTACAGGAATGGTTCCTGTATGCTGTGCTATATCATATTTGTCATAAGGTTGTTTCTATTCTACAAGAATGGTTCCTGTAATCTGTGCTATATTATATTGGTTATAATGTTGTTTCTGGTCTACATGAATGGTTCCTGTATTTTGTGCTATTTCATATTTGTTATGATGTTGTTTCTGTTCTACAGGAATGTTTTCTGTATGCTGTGCTATATCATATTTGTCATAAGGTTGTTTCTGTTCTACAAGAATGGTTCCTGTATTCTGTGCTATATGATATTTGTCATAATGTTGTTTCTGTTCTGCATCAATGGGTCCTGTATTATGTGCAATATCATATTTATTATAATGTTGTTTCTGTTCTACATGAATGGTTCCTGTATTCTGTGCTATATCATATTTGTTATAAGGTTGTTTTTGTTCTACAGGAATGGTTCCTGTATTATGTTTTATATCATATTTGTTATAATGATGTTTCTGTTCTACAGGAATGGTTCCTGTATTCTGTGCTATATCATATTTGTCATAAGGTTAATTTTGTTCTACAGGAATGGTTCCTGTATTCTGTGCTATATGATATTTGTCATAAGGTTATTTCTGTTCTACAGGAATGGTTCCTGTATTCTGTGCTATATGATATTTGTCATAATGTTGTTTCTGTTCTGCATCAATGGGTCCTGTATTATGTGCAATATCATATTTATTATAATGTTGTTTCTGTTCTACATGAATGGTTCCTGTATTATGTTTTATATCATATTTGTTATAATGATGTTTCTGTTCTACAGGAATGGTTCCTGTATTCTGTGCTATATCATATTTGTCATAAGGTTAATTTTGTTTTACAGGAATGGTTCCTGTATTATGTGCAATGTCATATTTGTCATAATGTTGTTTCTGTTCTGCAGGAATGGTTCCTGTATTTTGTGCTATTTCATATTTGTTATAATGTTGTTTCTGTTCTACAGGAATGTTTCCTGTATGCTGTGCTATATCATATTTGTCATAAGGTTGTTTCTGTTCTACAAGAATGGTTCCTGTATTCTGTGCTATATAATATTTGTTATAAGGTTGTTTCTGTTCTACAGGAATGGTTCCTGTATTCTGTTTTATATCATATTTGTCATAAGGTTATTTCTGTTCTATAGAAATGGTTCCTGTATTCTGTGCTATATCATATTTGTTATAATGTTGTTTCTGTTCTACAGGAATGGTTCCTGTATTCTGTGCTATATCATATTTGTCATAAGGTTATTTTTGTTCTACAGGAATGGTTCCTGTATTATGTGCTATGTCAAATTTGTCATAATGTTGTTTCTGTTCTGCAGGAATGGTTCCTGTATTTTGTGCTATATCATATTTGTATAATGTTGTTTCTGTTCTACAGGAATGGTTCCTGTATGCTGTGCTATATCATATTTGTCATAAGGTTGTTTCTGTTCTACAAGAATGGTTCCTGTAATCTGTGCTATGTAATATTTGACATAAAGTTGTTTCTGTTCTACATGAATGGTTCCTGTATTATGTGTTATATCATATTTGTCATTATGTTGTTTCTGTTCTACATGAATGGTTCCTGTATTATGTGCTATATCATATTTGTCATAAGGGTGTTTCTGTTCTACGGGAATGGTTCCTGTATTCTGTGCTATATCATATTTGTCATAAGGTTATTTCTGTTCTAAATGAATGGTTCCTGTATTATGTCCTATATGATATTTGTCATAAGGTTTTTTCTGTTCTACAGGAATGGTTCCTGTATTCTGTGCTATATGATATTTGTCATAAGGTTATTTCTGTTCTACAGGAATGGTTCCTGTATTCTGTGCTATATGATATTTGTCATAATGTTGTTTCTGTTCTGCATCAATGGGTCCTGTATTATGTGCAATATCATATTTATTATAATGTTGTTTCTGTTCTACATGAATGGTTCCTGTATTCTGTGCTATATCATATTTGTTATAAGGTTGTTTTTGTTCTACAGGAATGGTTCCTGTATTATGTTTTATATCATATTTGTTATAATGATGTTTCTGTTCTACAGGAATGGTTCCTGTATTCAGTGCTATATCATATTTGTCATAAGGTTAATTTTGTTCTACAGGAATGGTTCCTGTATTCTGTGCTATATGATATTTGTCATAAGGTTATTTCTGTTCTACAGGAATGGTTCCTGTATTCTGTGCTATATGATATTTGTCATAATGTTGTTTCTGTTCTGCATCAATGGGTCCTGTATTATGTGCAATATCATATTTATTATAATGTTGTTTCTGTTCTACATGAATGGTTCCTGTATTATGTTTTATATCATATTTGTTATAATGATGTTTCTGTTCTACAGGAATGGTTCCTGTATTCTGTGCTATATCATATTTGTCATAAGGTTAATTTTGTTTTACAGGAATGGTTCCTGTATTATGTGCAATGTCATATTTGTCATAATGTTGTTTCTGTTCTGCAGGAATGGTTCCTGTATTTTGTGCTATTTCATATTTGTTATAATGTTGTTTCTGTTCTACAGGAATGTTTCCTGTATGCTGTGCTATATCATATTTGTCATAAGGTTGTTTCTGGTCTACATGAATGGTTCCTGTATTCTGTGCTATATCATATTTGTTATGATGTTGTTTTTGTTCTACATGAATGGTTCCTGTATTATGTTTTATATCATATTTGTCATAAGGTTATTTCTGTTCTACAGGAATGGTTCCTGTATTCTGTGCTATATCATATTTGTTATAATGTTGTTTCTGTTCTACAGGAATGTTTCCTGTATGCTGTGCTATATCATATTTGTCATAAGGTTGTTTCTGTTCTACAAGAATGGTTCCTGTATTCTGTGCTATATAATATTTGTTATAAGGTTGTTTCTGTTCTACAGGAATGGTTCCTGTATTCTGTTTTATATCATATTTGTCATAAGGTTATTTCTGTTCTATAGGAATGGTTCCTGTATTCTGTGCTATATCATATTTGTTATAATGTTGTTTCTGTTCTACAGGAATGGTTCCTGTATTCTGTGCTGTATCATATTTGTCATAAGGTTATTTTTGTTCCACAGGAATGGTTCCTGTATTATGTGCTATGTCATATTTGTCATAATGTTGTTTCTGTTCTGCAGGAATGGTTCCTGTATTTTGTGCTATATCATATTTGTATAATGTTGTTTCTGTTCTACAGGAATGGTTCCTGTATGCTGTGCTATATCATATTTGTCATAAGGTTGTTTCTGTTCTACAAGAATGGTTCCTGTATTATGTCCTATATGATATTTGTCATAAGGTTGTTTCTGTTCTACATGAATGGTTCCTGTATTATGTGTTATATCATATTTGTCATTATGTTGTTTCTGTTCTACATGAATGGTTCCTGTATTATGTGCTATATCATATTTGTCATAAGGGTGTTTCTGTTCTACGGGAATGGTTCCTACATTCTGTGCTATATCATATTTGTCATAAGGTTATTTCTGTTTTAAATGAATGGTTCCTGTATTATGTCCTATATGATATTTGTCATAATGTTATTTCTGTTCTACAGGAATGGTTCCTGTATTCTGTGCTATATGATATTTGTCATAAGGTTATTTCTGTTCTACAGGAATGGTTCCTGTATTCTGTGCTATATGATATTTGTCATAATGTTGTTTCTGATCTGCATCAATGGGTCCTGTATTATGTGCAATATCATATTTATTATAATGTTGTTTCTGTTCTACATGAATGGTTCCTGTATTCTGTGCTATATCATATTTGTTATAAGGTTGTTTTTGTTCTACAGGAATGGTTCCTGTATTATGTTTTATATCATATTTGTTATAATGATGTTTCTGTTCTACAGGAATGGTTCCCGTATTCTGTGCTATATGATATTTGTCATAATGTTGTTTCTGTTCTGCATCAATGGTTCCTGTATTATGTGCTATATTATATTGGTTATAATGTTGTTTCTGGTCTACATGAATGGTTCCTGTATTCTGTGCTATATCATATTTGTTATGATGTTGTTTTTGTTCTACATGAATGGTTCCTGTATTATGTTTTATATCATATTTGTCATAAGGTTATTTCTGTTCTACAGGAATGGTTCCTGTATTATGTGCTATATCATATTTGTTATAATGTTGTTTCTGTTCTACAGGAATGGTTCCTGTATTCTGTGCTATATCATATTTGTCATAAGGATAATTTTGTTTTACATGAATGGTTCCTGTATTATGTGCTATGTCATATTTGTCATAATGTTGTTTCTGTTCTGCAGCAATGGTTCCTGTATTTTGTGCTATTTCATATTTGTTATGATGTTGTTTCTGTTCTACAGGAATGTTTTCTGTATGCTGTGCTATATCATATTTGTCATAAGGTTGTTTCTGTTCTACAAGAATGGTTCCTGTATTCTGTGCTATATAATATTTGTCATAAGGTTGTTTCTGTTCTATATGAATGGTTCCTGTATTATGTCCTATATTATATTTGTTATAAGGTTGTTTCTGTTCTACATGAATGGTTCCCGTATTATGTGTTATATCATATTTGTCATAATGTTGTTTCTGTTCTACATGAATTGTTCCTGTATTCTGTCCTATATGATATTTGTCATAAGGTTATTTTTGATCTACATGAATGGTTCCTGTATTCTGTGCTATATCATATTTGTCATAATGGTGTTTCTGTTCTATAGGAATGGTTCCTGTATTATGTGCTATATGGTATTTGTCATAAGGTTGTTTCTGTTCTACATGAATTGTTCCTGTATTCTGTCCTTTATGATATTTGTCATAAGGTTGTTTCTGTTCTACATGAATGGTTCCTGTATTCTGTGCTATATCATATTTGTCATAAGGATATTTCTGTTCTACAGGAATGATTCCTGTATTATGTGCTATATCATATTTGTCATAAGGTTATTTCTGTTCTACAGGAATGGTTCCTGTATTCTGTGCTATATCATATTTGTTATAATGTTGTTTCTGTTCTACAGGAATGGTTCCTGTATTCTGTGCTATATCATATTTGTCATAAGGTTATTTTTGTTCTACAGGAATGTTTCCTGTATGCTGTGCTATATCATATTTGTCATAAGGTTGTTTCTGTTCTACATGAATGGTTCCTATATTCTGTGCTATATAATATTTGTTATAAGGTTATTTCTGTTCTACAGGAATGTTTCCTGTATGCTGTGCTATATCATATTTGTCATAAGGTTGTTTCTGTTCTACAAGAATGGTTCCTGTATTCTGTGCTATATAATATTTGTTATAAGGTTGTTTCTGTTCTACAGGAATGGTTCCTGTATTCTGTTTTATATCATATTTGTCATAAGGTTATTTCTGTTCTATAGGAATGGTTCCTGTATTCTGTGCTATATCATATTTGTTATAATGTTGTTTCTGTTCTACAGGAATGGTTCCTGTATTCTGTGCTATATCATATTTGTCATAAGGTTATTTTTGTTCTACAGGAATGGTTCCTGTATTATGTGTTATGTCATATTTGTCATAATGTTGTTTCTGTTCTGCAGGAATGGTTCCTGTATTTTGTGCTATATCATATTTGTATAATGTTGTTTCTGTTCTACAGGAATGGTTCCTGTATGCTGTGCTATATCATATTTGTCATAAGGTTGTTTCTATTCTACAAGAATGGTTCCTGTAATCTGTGCTATATTATATTGGTTATAATGTTGTTTCTGGTCTACATGAATGGTTCCTGTATTCTGTGCTATATCATATTTGTTATGATGTTGTTTTTGTTCTACATGAATGGTTCCTGTATTATGTTTTATATCATATTTGTCATAAGGTTATTTCTGTTCTACAGGAATGGTTCCTGTATTATGTGCTATATCATATTTGTTATAATGTTGTTTCTGTTCTACAGGAATGGTTCCTGTATTCTGTGCTATATCATATTTGTCATAAGGATAATTTTGTTTTACATGAATGGTTCCTGTATTATGTGCTATATCATATTTGTCATAATGTTGTTTCTGTTCTGCAGCAATGGTTCCTGTATTTTGTGCTATTTCATATTTGTTATGATGTTGTTTCTGTTCTACAGGAATGTTTTCTGTATGCTGTGCTATATCATATTTGTCATAAGGTTGTTTCTGTTCTACAAGAATGGTTCCTGTATTCTGTGCTATATAATATTTGTCATAAGGTTGTTTCTGTTCTATATGAATGGTTCCTGTATTATGTCCTATATTATATTTGTTATAAGGTTGTTTCTGTTCTACATGAATGGTTCCCGTATTATTTGTTATATCATATTTGTCATAATGTTGTTTCTGTTCTACATGAATTGTTCATGTATTCTGTCCTATATGATATTTGTCATAAGGTTGTTTTTGATCTACATGAATGGTTCCTGTATTCTGTGCTATATCATATTTGTCATAATGGTGTTTCTGTTCTATAGGAATGGTTCCTGTATTATGTGCTATATGGTATTTGTCATAAGGTTGTTTCTGTTCTACATGAATTGTTCCTGTATTCTGTCCTTTATGATATTTGTCATAAGGTTGTTTCTGTTCTACATGAATGGTTCCTGTATTCTGTGCTATATCATATTTGTCATAAGGATATTTCTGTTCTACAGGAATGATTCCTGTATTATGTGCTATATCATATTTGTCATAAGGTTATTTCTGTTCTACAGGAATGGTTCCTGTATTCTGTGCTATATCATATTTGTTATAATGTTGTTTCTGTTCTACAGGAATGGTTCCTGTATTCTGTGCTATATCATATTTGTCATAAGGTTATTTTTGTTCTACAGGAATGTTTCCTGTATGCTGTGCTATATCATATTTGTCATAAGGTTGTTTCTGTTCTACATGAATGGTTCCTGTATTCTGTGCTATATAATATTTGTTATAAGGTTATTTCTGTTCTACAGGAATGTTTCCTGTATGCTGTGCTATATCATATTTGTCATAAGGTTGTTTCTGTTCTACAAGAATGGTTCCTGTATTCTGTGCTATATAATATTTGTTATAAGGTTGTTTCTGTTCTACAGGAATGGTTCCTGTATTCTGTTTTATATCATATTTGTCATAAGGTTATTTCTGTTCTATAGGAATGGTTCCTGTATTCTGTGCTATATCATATTTGTTATAATGTTGTTTCTGTTCTACAGGAATGGTTCCTGTATTCTGTGCTATATCATATTTGTCATAAGGTTATTTTTGTTCTACAGGAATGGTTCCTGTATTATGTGTTATGTCATATTTGTCATAATGTTGTTTCTGTTCTGCAGGAATGGTTCCTGTATTTTGTGCTATATCATATTTGTATAATGTTGTTTCTGTTCTACAGGAATGGTTCCTGTATGCTGTGCTATATCATATTTGTCATAAGGTTGTTTCTATTCTACAAGAATGGTTCCTGTAATCTGTGCTATATTATATTGGTTATAATGTTGTTTCTGGTCTACATGAATGGTTCCTGTATTTTGTGCTATTTCATATTTGTTATGATGTTGTTTCTGTTCTACAGGAATGTTTTCTGTATGCTGTGCTATATCATATTTGTCATAAGGTTGTTTCTGTTCTACAAGAATGGTTCCTGTATTCTGTGCTATATAATATTTGTCATAAGGTTGTGTCTGTTCTATATGAATGGTTCCTGTATTATGTCCTATATTATATTTGTTATAAGGTTGTTGCTGTTCTACATGAATGGTTCCCGTATTATGTGTTATATCATATTTGTCATAATGTTGTTTCTGTTCTACATGAATTGTTCCTGTATTCTGTCCTATATGATATTTGTCATAAGGTTGTTTTTGATCTACATGAATGGTTCCTGTATTCTGTGCTATATCATATTTGTCATAATGGTGTTTCTGTTCTATAGGAATGGTTCCTGTATTATGTGCTATATGGTATTTGTCATAAGGTTGTTTCTGTTCTACATGAATTGTTCCTGTATTCTGTCCTTTATGATATTTGTCATAAGGTTGTTTCTGTTCTACATGAATGGTTCCTGTATTCTGTGCTATATCATATTTGTCATAAGGATATTTCTGTTCTACAGGAATGGTTCCTGTATGCTGTGCTATATCATATTTGTCATAAGGTTGTTTCTATTCTACAAGAATGGTTCCTGTAATCTGTGCTATATTATATTGGTTATAATGTTGTTTCTGGTCTACATGAATGGTTCCTGTATTCTGTGCTATATCATATTTGTTATGATGTTGTTTTTGTTCTACATGAATGGTTCCTGTATTATGTTTTATATCTTATTTGTCATAAGGTTATTTCTGTTCTACAGGAATGGTTCCTGTATTATGTGCTATATCATATTTGTTATAATGTTGTTTCTGTTCTACAGGAATGGTTCCTGTATTCTGTGCTATATCATATTTGTCATAAGGATAATTTTGTTTTACATGAATGGTTCCTGTATTATGTGCTATGTCATATTTGTCATAATGTTGTTTCTGTTCTACAGCAATGGTTCCTGTATTTTGTGCTATTTCATATTTGTTATGATGTTGTTTCTGTTCTACAGGAATGTTTTCTGTATGCTGTGCTATATCATATTTGTCATAAGGTTGTTTCTGTTCTACAAGAATGGTTCCTGTATTCTGTGCTATATAATATTTGTCATAAGGTTGTTTCTGTTCTATATGAATGGTTCCTGTATTATGTCCTATATTATATTTGTTATAAGGTTGTTGCTGTTCTACATGAATGGTTCCCGTATTATGTGTTATATCATATTTGTCATAATGTTGTTTCTGTTCTACATGAATTGTTCCTGTATTCTGTCCTATATGATATTTGTCATAAGGTTGTTTTTGATCTACATGAATGGTTCCTGTATTCTGTGCTATATCATATTTGTCATAATGGTGTTTCTGTTCTATAGGAATGGTTCCTGTATTATGTGCTATATGGTATTTGTCATAAGGTTGTTTCTGTTCTACAAGAATGGTTCCTGTATTCTGTGCTATATAATATTTGTTATAAGGTTGTTTCAGTTCTACAGGAATGGTTCCTGTATTCTGTTTTATATCATATTTGTCATAAGGTTATTTCTGTTCTATAGGAATGGTTCCTGTATTCTGTGCTATATCATATTTGTTATAATGTTGTTTCTGTTCTACAGGAATGGTTCCTGTATTCTGTGCTATATCATATTTGTCATAAGGTTATTTTTGTTCTACAGGAATGGTTCCTGTATTATGTGTTATGTCATATTTGTCATAATGTTGTTTCTGTTCTGCAGGAATGGTTCCTGTATGCTGTGCTATATCATATTTGTCATAAGGTTGTTTCTATTCTACAAGAATGGTTCCTGTAATCTGTGCTATGTAATATTTGACATAAAGTTGTTTCTGTTCTACATGAATGGTTCCTGTATTATGTCCTATATGATATTTGTCATAAGGTTGTTTCTGTTCTACATGAATGGTTCCTGTATTATGTGTTATATCATATTTGTCATTATGTTGTTTCTGTTCTACATGAATGGTTCCTGTATTATGTGCTATATCATATTTGTCATAAGGGTGTTTCTGTTCTACGGGAATGGTTCCTGTATTCTGTGCTATATCATATTTGTCATAAGGTTATTTCTGTTTTAAATGAATGGTTCCTGTATTATGTCCTATATGATATTTGTCATTAGGTTATTTCTGTTCTACATGAATGGTTCCTGTATTCTGTGCTATATGATATTTGTCATAAGGTTATTTCTGTTCTACAGGAATGGTTCCTGTATTCTGTGCTATATGATATTTGTCATAATGTTGTTTCTGTTCTGCATCAATGGGTCCTGTATTATGTGCAATATCATATTTATTATAATGTTGTTTCTGTTCTACATGAATGGTTCCTGTAATCTGTGCTATGTCATATTTGTTATAAGGTTGTTTTTGTTCTACAGGAATGGTTCCTGTATTATGTTTTATATCATATTTGTTATAATGATGTTTCTGTTCTACAGGAATGGTTCCTGTATTCTGTGCTATATGATATTTGTCATAAGGTTAATTTTGTTCTACAGGAATGGTTCCTGTATTCTGTGCTATATGATATTTGTCATAAGGTTATTTCTGTTCTACAGGAATGGTTCCTGTATTCTGTGCTATATGATATTTGTCATAATGTTGTTTCTGTTCTGCATGAATGGTTCCTGTATTCTGTGCTATATCATATTTGTTATAAGGTTGTTTTTGTTCTACAGGAATGGTTCCTGTATTATGTTTTATATCATATTTGTTATAATGATGTTTCTGTTCTACAGTAATGGTTCCCGTATTCTGTGCTATATGATATTTGTCATAATGTTGTTTCTGTTCTGCATCAATGGTTCCTGTATTATGTGCTATATTATATTGGTTATAATGTTGTGTCTGGTCTACATGAATGGTTCCTGTATTCTGTGCTATATCATATTTGTTATGATGTTGTTTTTGTTCTACATGAATGGTTCCTGTATTATGTTTTATATCATATTTGTCATAAGGTTATTTCTGTTCTACAGGAATGGTTCCTGTATTATGTGCTATATCATATTTGTTATAATGTTGTTTCTGTTCTACAGGAATGGTTCCTGTATTCTGTGCTATATCATATTTGTCATAAGGATAATTTTGTTTTACATGAATGGTTCCTGTATTATGTGCTATGTCATATTTGTCATAATGTTGTTTCTGTTCTGCAGCAATGGTTCCTGTATTTTGTGCTATTTCATATTTGTTATGAAGTTGTTTCTGTTCTACAGGAATGTTTTCTGTATGCTGTGCTATATCATATTTGTCATAAGGTTGTTTCTGTTCTACAAGAATGGTTCCTGTATTATGTCCTATATTATATTTGTTATAAGGTTGTTTCTGTTCTACATGAATGGTTCCCGTATTATGTGTTATATCATATTTGTCATAATGTTGTTTCTGTTCTACATGAATGGTTCCTGTATTATGTGCTATATCATATTTGTCATAAGGTTGTTTCTGTTCTACAGGAATGGTTCCTGTATTATGTCCTATATGATATTTTTCATAAGGTTGTTTCTGTTCTACATGAATTGTTCCTGTATTCTGTCCTATATGATATTTCTCATAAGGTTGTTTTTGATCTACATGAATGGTTCCTGTATTCTGTGCTATATCATATTTGTCATAATGGTGTTTCTGTTCTACAGGAATGGTTCCTGTATTATGTGCTATATGGTATTTGTCATAAGGTTGTTTCTGTTCTACATGAATTATTCCTGTATTCTGTGCTATATCATATTTGTCATAATGGTGTTTCTGTTCTACATGAATGGTTCCTGTATTCTGTCCTTTATGATATTTGTCATAAGGTTGTTTCTGTTCTACATGAATGGTTCCTGTATTCTGTGCTATATCATATTTGTCATAAGGATATTTCTGTTCTACAGGAATGATTCCTGTATTATGTGCTATATCATATTTGTCATAAGGTTATTTCTGTTCTACATGAATGGTTCCTGTATTATGTGTTATATCAACTTTGACATAAAGTTGTTTCTGTTCTACATGAATGGTTCCTGTATTATGTGCTATATGATATTTGTCATCAGGTTGTTTCTGTTCTACATGAATGGTTCCTGTATTATGTGCTATATCATATTTGTCATAATGTTGTTCCTGCTCTACAGGAATGGTTCCTGTATTCTGTGCTATATCATATTTGTCATAAGGTTGTTTCTGTTCTACATGAATGGTTCCTGTATTCTTTGCTATATCGTATTTGTCATAAGGTTGTTTCTGTTCTACAGGAATGGTTCCTGTATTCTGTGCTATATCATATTTGTCATAAGGTTATTTCTGTTCTACATGAATGGTTCCTGTATTATTTGCTATATCATATTTGTCATAAGGTTGTGTCTGTTCTACATGAATGGTTCCTGTATTATGTGTTATATCACATTTGTCATAAGGTTATTTCTGTTCTACATGAATGGTTCCTGTATTATGTGCTATATGATATTTGTCATAAGGTTGTTTTTATTCTACAGGAATGGTTCCTGTATTCTGTGCTATATCATATTGGTCATAAGGTTATTCCTGTTCTACAGGAATGGTTCCTGTATTCTGTGCTATATCATATTTGTCATAAGGTTATTTCTGTTCTACATGAATGGTTCCTGTATTCTGTGCTATATAATATTTGTCATAAGGTTGTTTCTGTTCTATATGAATGGTTCCTGTATTATGTCCTATATTATATTTGTTATAAGGTTGTTTCTGTTCTACATGAATGGTTCCCGTATTATGTGTTATATCATATTTGTCATAATGTTGTTTCTGTTCTACATGAATTGTTCATGTATTCTGTCCTATATGATATTTGTCATAAGGTTGTTTTTGATCTACATGAATGGTTCCTGTATTCTGTGCTATATCATATTTGTCATAATGGTGTTTCTGTTCTATAGGAATGGTTCCTGTATTATGTGCTATATGGTATTTGTCATAAGGTTGTTTCTGTTCTACATGAATTGTTCCTGTATTCTGTCCTTTATGATATTTGTCATAAGGTTGTTTCTGTTCTACATGAATGGTTCCTGTATTCTGTGCTATATCATATTTGTCATAAGGATATTTCTGTTCTACAGGAATGATTCCTGTATTATGTGCTATATCATATTTGTCATAAGGTTATTTCTGTTCTACAGGAATGGTTCCTGTATTCTGTGCTATATCTTATTTGTTATAATGTTGTTTCTGTTCTACAGGAATGGTTCCTGTATTCTGTGCTATATCATATTTGTCATAAGGTTATTTTTGTTCTACAGGAATGTTTCCTGTATGCTGTGCTATATCATATTTGTCATAAGGTTGTTTCTGTTCTACATGAATGGTTCCTGTATTCTGTGCTATATAATATTTGTTATAAGGTTATTTCTGTTCTACAGGAATGTTTCCTGTATGCTGTGCTATATCATATTTGTCATAAGGTTGTTTCTGTTCTACAAGAATGGTTCCTGTATTCTGTGCTATATAATATTTGTTATAAGGTTGTTTCTGTTCTACAGGAATGGTTCCTGTATTCTGTTTTATATCATATTTGTCATAAGGTTATTTCTGTTCTATAGGAATGGTTCCTGTATTCTGTGCTATATCATATTTGTTATAATGTTGTTTCTGTTCTACAGGAATGGTTCCTGTATTCTGTGCTATATCATATTTTTCATAAGGTTATTTTTGTTCTACAGGAATGGTTCCTGTATTATGTGTTATGTCATATTTGTCATAATGTTGTTTGTGTTCTGCAGGAATGGTTCCTGTATTTTGTGCTATATCATATTTGTATAATGTTGTTTCTGTTCTACAGGAATGGTTCCTGTATGCTGTGCTATATCATATTTGTCATAAGGTTGTTTCTATTCTACAAGAATGGTTCCTGTAATCTGTGCTATATTATATTGGTTATAATGTTGTTTCTGGTCTACATGAATGGTTCCTGTATTCTGTGCTATATCATATTTGTTATGATGTTGTTTTTGTTCTACATGAATGGTTCCTGTATTATGTTTTATATCATATTTGTCATAAGGTTATTTCTGTTCTACAGGAATGGTTCCTGTATTATGTGCTATATCATATTTGTTATAATGTTGTTTCTGTTCTACAGGAATGGTTCCTGTATTCTGTGCTATATCATATTTGTCATAAGGATAATTTTGTTTTACATGAATGGTTCCTGTATTATGTGCTATGTCATATTTGTCATAATGTTGTTTCTGTTCTGCAGCAATGGTTCCTGTATTTTGTGCTATTTCATATTTGTTATGATGTTGTTTCTGTTCTACAGGAATGTTTTCTGTATGCTGTGCTATATCATATTTGTCATAAGGTTGTTTCTGTTCTACAAGAATGGTTCCTGTATTCTGTGCTATATAATATTTGTCATAAGGTTGTTTCTGTTCTATATGAATGGTTCCCGTATTATGTGTTATATCATATTTGTCATAATGTTGTTTCTGTTCTACATGAATTGTTCCTGTATTCTGTCCTATATGATATTTGTCATAAGGTTGTTTTTGATCTACATGAATGGTTCCTGTATTCTGTGCTATATCATATTTGTCATAATGGTGTTTCTGTTCTATAGGAATGGTTCCTGTATTATGTGCTATATGGTATTTGTCATAAGGTTGTTTCTGTTCTACATGAATTGTTCCTGTATTCTGTCCTTTATGATATTTGTCATAAGGTTGTTTCTGTTCTACATGAATGGTTCCTGTATTCTGTGCTATATCATATTTGTCATAAGGATATTTCTGTTCTACAGGAATGATTCCTGTATTATGTGCTATATCATATTTGTCATAAGGTTATTTCTGTTCTACAGGAATGGTTCCTGTATTCTGTGCTATATCATATTTGTTATAATGTTGTTTCTGTTCTACAGGAATGGTTCCTGTATTCTGTGTTATATCATATTTGTCATAAGGTTATTTTTGTTCTACAGGAATGTTTCCTGTATGCTGTGCTATATCATATTTGTCATAAGGTTGTTTCTGTTCTACATGAATGGTTCCTGTATTCTGTGCTATATAATATTTGTTATAAGGTTATTTCTGTTCTACAGGAATGTTTCCTGTATGCTGTGCTATATCATATTTGTCATAAGGTTGTTTCTGTTCTACAAGAATGGTTCCTGTATTCTGTGCTATATAATATTTGTTATAAGGTTGTTTCAGTTCTACAGGAATGGTTCCTGTATTCTGTTTTATATCATATTTGTCATAAGGTTATTTCTGTTCTATAGGAATGGTTCCTGTATTCTGTGCTATATCATATTTGTTATAATGTTGTTTCTGTTCTACAGGAATGGTTCCTGTATTCTGTGCTATATCATATTTGTCATAAGGTTGTTTCTATTCTACAAGAATGGTTCCTGTAATCTGTGCTATGTAATATTTGACATAAAGTTGTTTCTGTTCTATAGGAATGGTTCCTGTATTCTGTGCTATATCATATTTGTTATAATGTGGTTTCTGTTCTACAGGAATGGTTCCTGTATGCTGTGCTATATCATATTTGTCATAAGGTTGTTTCTATTCTACAAGAATGGTTCCTGTAATCTGTGCTATGTAATATTTGACATAAAGTTGTTTCTGTTCTACATGAATGGTTCCTGTATTATGTCCTATATGATATTTGTCATAAGGTTGTTTCTGTTCTACATGAATGGTTCCTGTATTATGTGTTATATCATATTTGTCATTATGTTGTTTCTGTTCTACATGAATGGTTCCTGTATTATGTGCTATATCATATTTGTCATAAGGGTGTTTCTGTTCTACGGGAATGGTTCCTGTATTCTGTGCTATATCATATTTGTCATAAGGTTATTTCTGTTTTAAATGAATGGTTCCTGTATTATGTCCTATATGATATTTGTCATAAGGTTATTTCTGTTCTACATGAATGGTTCCTGTATTCTGTGCTATATGATATTTGTCATAAGGTTATTTCTGTTCTACAGGAATGGTTCCTGTATTCTGTGCTATATGATATTTGTCATAATGTTGTTTCTGTTCTGCATCAATGGGTCCTGTATTATGTGCAATATCATATTTATTATAATGTTGTTTCTGTTCTACATGAATGGTTCCTGTATTCTGTGCTATATCATATTTGTTATAAGGTTGTTTTTGTTCTACAGGAATGGTTCCTGTATTATGTTTTATATCATATGTGTTATAATGATGTTTCTGTTCTACAGGAATGGTTCCCGTATTCTGTGCTATATGATATTTGTCATAATGTTGTTTCTGTTCTGCATCAATGGTTCCTGTATTATGTGCTATATTATATTGGTTATAATGTTGTTTCTGGTCTACATGAATGGTTCCTGTATTCTGTGCTATATCATATTTGTTATGATGTTGTTTTTGTTCTACATGAATGGTTCCTGTATTATGTTTTATATCATATTTGTCATAAGGTTATTTCTGTTCTACAGGAATGGTTCCTGTATTATGTGCTATATCATATTTGTTATAATGTTGTTTCTGTTCTACAGGAATGGTTCCTGTATTCTGTGCTATATCATATTTGTCATAAGGATAATTTTGTTTTACATGAATGTTTTCTGTATGCTGTGCTATATCATATTTGTCATAAGGTTGTGTCTGTTCTACATGAATGGTTCCTGTATTATGTGTTATATCACATTTGTCATAAGGTTATTTCTGTTCTACATGGATGGTTCCTGTATTATGTGCTATATGATATTTGTCATAAGGTTGTTTTTATTCTACAGGAATGGTTCCTGTATTCTGTGCTATATCATATTGGTCATAAGGTTGTGTATGTTCTACATGAATGGTTCCTGTATTATGTGCTATATGATATTTGTCATAAGGTTGTTTCTGTTCTACATGAATGGTTCCTGTATTATGTGCTATATCATATTTGTCATAAGGTTGTTCCTGTTCTACAGGAATGGTTCCTGTATTCTGTGCTATATCATATTTGTCATAAGGTTATTTCTGTTCTACATGAATGGTTCCGGTATTCTGTGCTATATCGTATTTGTCATAAGGTTGTTTCTGTTCTACAGGAATGGTTCCTGTATTCTGTGCTATATCATATTTGTCATAAGGTTGTTTCTGTTCTACAGGAATGGTTCCTGTATTCTGTGCTATATCATATTTGTCATAATGTTGTTTATGTTCTACAGGAATGGTTCCTGTATTCTGTGCTATATCATATTTGTCATAAGTTTGTTTCTGTTCTACAGGAATGGTTCCTGTATTCTGTGCTATATCATATTTGTCATAATGTTGTTTCTGTTCTACAGGAATGGTTCCTGTATTCTTTGCTATGTCATATTTGTCATAAGGTTGTTTTTGTTCTACAGGAATGGTTCTTGTATTATGTTCTATATCATATTTGTCATAAGGTTATTTCTGTTCTACATGAATGGTTCCTGTATTATGTGTTATATCAACTTTGACATAAAGTTGTTTCTGTTCTACATGAATGGTTCCTGTATTATGTGCTATATGATATTTGTCATAAGGTTGTTTCTCTTCTACATGAATGGTTCCTGTATTATGTGCTATATCATATTTGTCATAAGGTTATTTCTGTTCTACATGAATGGTTCCTGTATTATGTGCTATATGATATTTGTCATAAGGTTGTTTCTATTCTACAGGAATGGTTCCTGTATTCTGTGCTATATCATATTGGTCATAAGGTTGTGTATGTTCTACATGAATGGTTCCTGTATTATGTGCTATATGATATTTGTCATAAGGTTGTTTCTGTTCTACATGAATGGTTCCTGTATTATGTGCTATATCATATTTGTCATAAGATTGTTCATGTTCTACAGGAATGGTTCCTGTATTCTGTGCTATATCATATTTGTCATAAGGTTGTTTCTGTTCTACATGAATGGTTCCTGTATTCTGTGCTATATCGTATTTGTCATAATGTTGTTTCTGTTCTACAGGAATGGTTCCTGTATTCTGTGCTATATCATATTTGTCATAAGGTTATTTCTGTTCTACATGAATGGTTCCTGTATTATGTGCTATATCATATTTGTCATAAGGTTGTGTCTGTTCTCCATGAATGGTTCCTGTATTATGTGTTATATCACATTTGTCATAAGGTTATTTCTGTTCTACATGAATGGTTCCTGTATTATGTGCTATATGATATTTGTCATATGGTTGTTTCTATTCTACAGGAATGGTTCCTGTATTCTGTGCTATATCATATTGGTCATAAGGTTGTGTATGTTCTACATGAATGGTTCCTGTATTATGTGCTATATGATATTTGTCATAAGGTTGTTTCTGTTCTACATGAATGGTTCCTGTATTATGTGCTATATCATATTTGTCATAAGATTGTTCATGTTCTACAGGAATGGTTCCTGTATTCTGTGCTATATCATATTTGTCATAAGGTTATTTCTGTTCTACATGAATGGTTCCTGTATTCTGTGCTATATCGTATTTGTCATAAGGTTGTTTCTGTTCTACAGGAATGGTTCCTGTATTCTGTGCTATATCATATTTGTCATAAGGTTGTTTCTGTTCTACAGGAATGGTTCCTGTATTCTGTGCTATATCATATTTGTCATAATGTTGTTTCTTTTCTACAGGAATGGTTCCTGTATTCTGTGCTATATCATATTTGTCATAATGTTGTTTCTGTTCTACAGGAATGGTTCCTGTATTCTTTGCTATGTCATATTTGTCATAAGGTTGTTTTTGTTCTACAGGAATGGTTCTTGTATTATGTTCTATATCATATTTGTCATAAGGTTGTTTCTGGTGCACAGGAATGGTTCCTGTATTCTGTGTTATATGGTATTTTTCATAAGGTTGTTTCTGTTCTACATTAATGTTTCCTGTATTATGTGCTATATCATATTTGTTATAATGTTGTTTCTGTTCTACATGAATGGTTCCTGTATTCTGTGCTATATCATATTTGTTATAATGTTGTTTTTGTTCTACAAGAATGGTTCCTGTATTCTGGCTTATATCATATTTGTTATAAGATTGTTTCTGTTCTACAGGAATGGTTCCTGTATTATGTTTTATATCATATTTGTCATAAGGTTATTTCTGTTCTACAGGAATGGTTCCTGTATTCCGTGCTATATCATATTTGTCATAAGGATAATTTTGTTTTACATGAATGGTTCCTGTATTATGTGCTATGTCATATTTGTCATAATGTTGTTTCTGTTCTGCAGCAATGGTTCCTGTATTTTGTGCTATTTCATATTTGTTATGATGTTGTTTCTGTTCTACAGGAATGTTTTCTGTATGCTGTGCTATATCATATTTGTCATAAGGTTGTTTCTGTTCTACAAGAATGGTTCCTGTATTCTGTGCTATATAATATTTGTCATAAGGTTGTTTCTGTTCTACATGAATGGTTCCTGTATTATGTCCTATATTATATTTGTCATAAGGTTGTTTCTGTTCTACATGAATTGTTCCCGTATTATGTGTTATATCATATTTGTCATAATGTTGTTTCTGTTCTACATGAATGGTTCCTGTATTATGTGCTATATCATATTTGTCATAATGGTGTGTCTGTTCTACAGGAATGGTTCCTGTATTCTGTCCTTTAAGAGATTTGTCATAAGGTTGTTTCTGTTCTAAATGAATTGTTCCTGTATTCTGTGCTATATCATATTTGTCATAATGGTGTTTCTGTTCTACATGAATGGTTCATGTATTCTGTCCTTTAAGATATTTGTCATAAGGTTGTTTCTGTTCTACATGAATGGTTCCTGTATTCTGTGCTATATCATATTTGTCATAAGGATATTTCTGTTCTACAGGAATTGTTCCTGTATTATGTGCTATATCATATTTGTCATAATGGTGTTTCTGTTCTACATGAATGGTTCCTGTATTATGTCCTATATGATATTTGTCATAAGGTTGTTTCTGTTATACAGGAATGGTTCATGTATTATGTGCTATATCATATTTGTCATAAGGTTATTTCTGTTCTACAGGAATGGTTCATGTATTATGTGCTATATCATATTTGTTATAATGTTGTTTCTGTTATATATGAATTGTTCCTGTATTATGTGCTATATCAACTTTGACATAAAGTTGTTTCTGTTCTACATGAATGGTTCCTGTATTATGTGCAATATGATATTTGTCATAAGGTTGTTTCTGTTCTACATGAATGGTTCCTGTATTATGTGCTATATCATATTTGTCATATGGTTGTTCCTGTTCTACAGGAATGGTTCCTGTATTCTGTGCTATATCATATTTGTCATAAGGTTATTTCTGTTCTACGTGAATGGTTCCTGTATTATGTGCTATATCATATTTGTCATAAGGTTGTGTCTGTTCTATATGAATGGTTCCTCTATTATGTGTTATATCATATTTGTCATAAGGTTGTTTCTATTCTACAGGAATGGTTCCTGTATTCTGTGCTATATCATATTGGTCATAAGGTTGTGTATGTTCTACATGAATGGTTCCTGTATTATGTGCTATATGATATTTGTCATAAGGTTTTTTCTGTTCTACATGAATGGTTCCTGTATTATGTGCTATATCATATATTTCATAAGGTTGTTCCTGTTCTACAGGAATGGTTCCTGTATTCTGTGCTATATCATATTTGTCATAACGTTGTTTCTGTTCTACAAGAATGGTTCCTGTATTCTGTGCTATATAATATTTGTCATAAGGTTGTTTCTGTTCTACATGAATGGTTCCTGTATTATGTCCTATATTATATTTGTCATAAGGTTGTTTCTGTTCTACATGAATGGTTCCCGTATTATGTGTTATATCATATTTGTCATAATGTTGTTTCTGTTCTACATGAACGGTTCCTGTATTATGTGCTATATCATATTTGTCATAATGGTGTTTCTGTTCTACAGGAATGGTTCCTGTATTATGTGCTATATGGGATTTGTCATAAGGTTGTTTCTGTCCTACATGAATTGTTCCTGTATTCTGTGCTGTATCATATTTGTCATAATGGTGTTTCTGTTCTACATGAATGGTTCCTGTATTCTGTCCTTTATGATATTTGTCATAAGGTTGTTTCTGTTCTACATGAATGGTTCCTGTATTCTGTGCTATATCATATTTGTCATAAGGATATTTCTGTTCTACAGGCATGGTTCCTGCATTATGTGCTATAAGGTATTTGTCATAAGGTTGTTTCTGTTCTACATGAATAGTTCCTGTATTATGTGCTATATCATATTTGCCATAATGGTGTTTCTGTTCTACATGAATGGTTCCTGTATTATGTCCTATATGATATTTGTCATAAGGTTGTTTCTCTTATACAGGAATGGTTCCTGTATTATGTGCTATATCATATTTGTCATAAGGTTATTTCTGTTCTACAGGAATGGTTCATGCATTATGTGCTATATCATATTTGTTATAATGTTGTTTCTGTTATATATGAATTGTTCCTGTATTATGTGCTATATCAACTTTGACATAAAGTTGTTTCTGTTCTACAGGAATGGTTCCTGTATTATGTGCTATATCATATTTGTCATAAGGTTGTTTCTGTTCTACAGGAATGGTTCCTGTATTCTGTGCTATATCATATTTGTCATAATGTTGTTTCTGTTCTACAGGAATGGTTCCTGTATTCTTTGTTATGTCTAATTTGTCATAAGGTTGTTTGTGTTCTACAGGAATGGTTCTTGTATTATGTTCTATATCATATTTGTCATAAGGTTGTTTCTGTTCCACAGGAATGGTTCCTGTATTCTGTGCTATATGGTATTTTTCATAAGGTTGTTTCTGTTCTACATTAATGTTTCCTGTATTCTGTGCTATATCATATTTGTCATAAGGTTATTTCTGTTCTACAGGAATGGATCCTGTATTCTGTGCAATATCATATTTGTCATAACGTTGTTTCCGTTCTACAGGAATGGTTCCTATATTCTGTGTTATATCACATTTGTCATAAGGTTGTTTCTGTTCTACATGAATGGTTCCTGTATTCTGTGCTATATCGTATTTGTCATAAGGTTGTTTCTGTTCTACAGGAATGGTTCCTGTATTCTGTGCTATATCATATTTGTCATAAGGTTATTTCTGTTCTACATGAATGGTTCCTGTATTATGTGCTATATCATATTTGTCATAAGGTTGTGTCTGTTCTACATGAATGGTTCCTGTATTATGTGTTATATCATATTTGTCATAAGGTTGTTTCTGTGCTACATGAATGGTTCCTGTATTATGTGCTATATCATATCTGTTATAAGGTTGTTCCTGTTCTACATGAATGGTTCCTGTATTATGTGCTATATCATATTTGTCATAAGGTTGTTCCTGTTCTACAGGAATGGTTCCTGTATTCTGTGCTATACCATATTTGTCATAAGGTTGTTTCTGTTCTACAGGAATGGTTCCTGTATTCTGTGCTATATCATATTTGTCATAAGGTTGTTTCTGTTCTACAGGAATGGTTCCTGTTTTCTGTGCTATATCATATTTGTCATAATGTTGTTTATGTTCTACAGGAATGGTTCCTGTATTCTGTGGTATATCATATTTGTCATAAGGTTGTTTCTGTTCTACAGGAATGGTTCCTGTATTCTGTGTTATATCATATTTGTCATAATGTTGTTTCTGTTCTACAGGAATGGTTCCTGTATTCTTTGCTATGTCATATTTGTCATAAGGTTGTTTGTGTTCTACAGGAATGGTTCCTATATTCTGTGTTATATCATATTTGTCATAAGGTTGTTTCTGTTCTACAGTAATTGTTCCTGTATTCTTTGCTATATCTTATTTGTCATAAGGTTGTTTCTGTTCTACATGAATTGTTCCTGTATTCTTTGCTATATCATATTTGTCATAAAGTTGTTTCTTTTTTTTCAGGAATGGTTCTTGTATTATGTGCTATACCATATTTGTCATAAGGTTGTTTCTGTTCTACAGGAATGGTTCCTGTATTCTGTGTTATATCATATTTGTCATAAGGTTGTTCCTGTTCTACAGGAATGGTTCCTGTATTCTGTGCTGTATCGTATTTGTCTTAATGTTGTTTCTGTTCTACAGGAATGGTTCCTGTATTCTGTGCTATATCATATTTGTCATAAGGTTCTTTCTGTTCTACAGGAATGGTTCCTGTATTCTGTGCTATATCATATTTGTCATAATGTTGTTTATGTTCTACAGGAATGGTTCCTGTATTCTGTGCTATATCATATTTGTCATAAGGTTGTTTCTGTTCTACAGGTATGGTTCCTGTATTCTGTGCTATATCATATTTGTCATAAGGTTGTTTGTGTTCTACAGGAATGGTTCTTGTATTATGTTCTATATCATATTTGTCATAAGGTTCTTTCTGTTCTACAGGAATGGTTCCTGTATTCTGTGCTATATGGTATTTTTCATAAGGTTGTTTCTGTTCTACATTAATGTTTCCTGTATTCTGTGTTATATCATATTTGTCATAAGGTTATTTCTGTTCTAAAGGAATGGATCCTGTATTCTGTGCAATATCATATTTGTCATAACGTTGTTTCCGTTCTACAGGAATGGTTCCTATATTCTGTGTTATATCACATTTGTCATAAGGTTGTTTCTGTTCTACAGTAATTGTTCCTGTATTCTTTGCTATATCTTATTTGTCATAAGGTTGTTTCTGTTCTACATGAATGGTTCCTGTATTCTGTGCTATATCGTATTTGTCATAAGGTTGTTTCTGTTCTATTGGAATGGTTCCTGTATTCTGTGCTATATCATATTGGTCATAAGGTTGTGTATGTTCTACATGAATTGTTCCTGTATTATGTGCTATATGATATTTGTCATAAGGTTGTTTCTGTTCTACATGAATGGTTCCTGTATTATGTGCTATATCATATTTGTTATAAGGTTGTTCCTGTTCTACTTGAATGGTTCCTGTATTATGTGCTATATCATATTTGTCATAAGGTTGTTCCTGTTCTACAGGAATGGTTCCTGTATTCTGTGCTATATCATATTTGTCATAAGGTTGTTTCTGTTCTACATGAATGGTTCCTGTATTCTGTGCTATATCGTATTTGTCATAAGGTTGTTTTTGTTCTACAGGTATGGTTCCTGTATTCTGTGTTATATCATATTTGTCATAATGGTTGTTTCTGTTCTACAGGAATGGTTCCTGTATTCTGTGCTATATCATATTTATCATAATGTTGTTTATGTTCTACAGGAATGGTTCCTGTATTCTGTGCTATATCATATTTGTCATAAGGTTGTTTCTGTTCTACATGAATGGTTCCTGTATTCTGTGCTGTATCGTATTTGTCATAAGGTTGTTTCTGTTCTACAGGAATGGTTCCTGTATTCTGTGCTATATCATATTTGTCATAAGGTTGTTTCTGTTCTACAGGAATGGTTCCTGTATTCTGTGCTATATCATATTTGTCATAATGTTGTTTATGTTCTACAGGAATGGTTCCTGTATTCTGTGGAATATCATATTTGTCATAAGGTTGTTTCTGTTCTACAGGAATGGTTCCTGTATTCTGTGCTATATCATATTTGTCATAATGTTGTTTCTGTTCTACAGGAATGGTTCCTGTATTCTTTGCTATGTCATATTTGTCATAAGGTTGTTTGTGTTCTACAGGAATGGTTCTTGTATTATGTTCTATATCATATTTGTCATAAGGTTGTTTCTGTTCCACAGGAATGGTTCCTGTATTCTGTGCTATATGGTATTTTTCATAAGGTTGTTTCTGTTCTACATTAATGTTTCCTGTATGCTGTGCTATATCATATTTGTCATAAGGTTATTTCTGTTCTACAGGAATGGATCCAGTATTCTGTGCAATATCATATTTGTCATAACGTTGTTTCCGTTCTACAGGAATGGTTCCTATATTCTGTGTTATATCACATTTGTCATAAGGTTGTTTCTGTTCTACATGAATTGTTCCTGTATTCTTTGCTATATCATATTTGTCATAAAGTTGTTTCTTTTTTTTCAGGAATGGTTCTTGTATTATGTGCTATACCATATTTGTCATAAGGTTGTTTCTGTTCTACAGGAATGGTTCCTGTATTCTGTGCTATATCATATTTGTCATAAGGTTGTTCCTGTTCTACAGGAATGGTTCCTGTATTCTGTGCTGTATCGTATTTGTCATAATGTTGTTTCTGTTCTACAGGAATGGTTCCTGTATTCTGTGCTATATCATATTTGTCATAAGGTTCTTTCTGTTCTACAGGAATGGTTCCTGTATTCTGTGCTATATCATATTTGTCATAATGTTGTTTATGTTCTACAGGAATGGTTCCTGTATTCTGTGCTATATCATATTTGTCATAAGGTTGTTTCTGTTCTACAGGTATGGTTCCTGTATTCTGTGCTATATCATATTTGTCACAATGTTGTTTCTGTTCTACAGGAATGGTTCCTGTATTCTTTGCTTTGTCATATTTGTCATAAGGTTGTTTGTGTTCTACAGGAATGGTTCTTGTATTATGTTCTATATCATATTTGTCATAAGGTTGTTTCTGTTCCACAGGAATGGTTCCTGTATTCTGTGCTATATGGTATTTTTCATAAGGTTGTTTCTGTTCTACATTAATGTTTCCTGTATTCTGTGCTATATCATATTTGTCATAAGGTTATTTCTGTTCTAAAGGAATGGATCCTGTATTCTGTGCAATATCATATTTGTCATAACGTTGTTTCCGTTCTACAGGAATGGTTCCTATATTCTGTGTTATATCACATTTGTCATAAGGTTGTTTCTGTTCTACAGTAATTGTTCCTGTATTCTTTGCTATATCTTATTTGTCATAAGGTTGTTTCTGTTCTACATGAATGGTTCCTGTATTCTGTGCTATATCGTATTTGTCATAAGGTTGTTTCTGTTCTATTGGAATGGTTCCTGTATTCTGTGCTATATCATATTGGTCATAAGGTTGTGTATGTTCTACATGAATGGTTCCTGTATTATGTGCTATATGATATTTGTCATAAGGTTGTTTCTGTTCTACATGAATGGTTCCTGTATTATGTGCTATATCATATTTGTTATAAGGTTGTTCCTGTTCTACATGAATGGTTCCTGTATTATGTGCTATATCATATTTGTCATAAGGTTGTTCCTGTTCTACAGGAATGGTTCCTGTATTCTGTGCTATATCATATTTGTCATAAGGTTGTTTCTGTTCTACATGAATGGTTCCTGTATTCTGTGCTATATCGTATTTGTCATAAGGTTTTTTTTGTTCTACAGGAATGGTTCCTATATTCTGTGTTATATCACATTTGTCATAAGGTTGTTTCTTTTCTACAGGAATTGTTCCTGTATTCTTTGCTATATCATATTTGTCATAATGTTGTTTCTTTTTTTTCAGGAATGGTTCTTGTATTATGTGCAATACCATATTTGTCATAAGGTTGTTTCTGTTCTACAGGAATGGTTCCTGTATTCTGTGTTATATCATATTTGTCATAAGGTTGTTCCTGTTCTACAGGAATGGTTTCTGTATTCTGTGCTATATGATATTTGTCATAAGGTTGTTTCTGTTCTACAGGAATGGTTCCTGTATTTTGTGCTATATCATATTGATCATAATGTTGTTTCTGTTCTACCGGAATGATTCCTGTATGATGTCCTATATGATATTTGTCATAAGGTTGTTTCTGTTCTACCGGAATTGTTCCTGTATTCTGTGCTATATCATATTTGTCATAAGGTTGTTTCTGTTCTACAGGAATGGTTCTTATGTTCTGTGTTATATCATATTTGTCATAAGGTTGTGTCTGTTCTACATGAATGGTTCCTGTATTATGTGTTATATCATTTTTGTCATAAGGTTATTTCTGTTCTACATGAATGGTTCCTGTATTATGTGCTATATGATATTTGTCATAAGGTTGTTTCTATTCTACAGTAATGGTTCCTGTATTCTGTGCTATATCATATTGGTCATAAGGTTGTGTATGTTCTACATGAATGGTTCCTGTATTATGTGCTATATGATATTTGTCATAAGGTTGTTTCTGTTCTACATGAATGGTTCCTGTATTATGTGCTATATCATATTTGTTATAAGGTTGTTCCTGTTCTACATGAATGGTTCCTGTATTATGTGCTATATCATATTTGTCATAAGGTTGTTTCTTTTTTTTCAGGAATGGTTCTTGTATTATGTGCAATACCATATTTGTCATAAGGTTGTTTCTGTTCTACAGGAATGGTTCCTGCATTCTGTGTTATATCATATTTGTCATAAGGTTGTTCCTGTTCTACAGGAATGGTTTCTGTATTCTGTGCTATATGATATTTGTCATAAGGTTGTTTCTGTTCTACAGGAATGGTTCCTGTATTTTGTGCTATATCATATTGATCATAATGTTGTTTCTGTTCTACCGGAATGATTCCTGTATGATGTCCTATATGATATTTGTCATAAGGTTGTTTCTGTTCTACCGGAATTGTTCCTGTATTCTGTGCTATATCATATTTGTCATAAGGTTGTTTCTGTTCTACAGGAATGGTTCCTATGTTCTGTGTTATATCATATTTGTCATAAGGTTGTGTCTGTTCTACAGGAATGGTTCCTATGTTCTGTGTTATATCATATTTGTCATAAGGTTGTGTCTGTTCTACATGAATGGTTCCTGTATTATGTGTTATATCATATTTGTCATAAGGTTATTTCTGTTCTACATGAATGGTTCCTGTATTCTGTGCTATATCATATTGGTCATAAGGTTGTGTATGTTCTACATGAATGGTTCCTGTATTATGTGCTATATGATATTTGTCATAAGGTTGTTTCTGTTCTACATGAATGGTTCCTGTATTATGTGCTATATCATATTTGTTATAAGGTTGTTCCTGTACTACATGAATGGTTCCTGTATTATGTGTTATATCATATTTGTCATAAGGTTGTTTCTGTTCTACAGGAATGGTTCCTGTATTCTGTGCTATATCATATTTGTCATAAGGTTGTTTCTGTTCTACATGAATGGTTCCTGTATTCTGTGCTGTATCGTATTTGTCATAAGGTTGTTTCTGTTCTACAGGAATGGTTCCTGTATTCTGTGCTATATCATATTTGTCATAAGGTTGTTTCTGTTCTACAGGAATGGTTCCTGTATTCTGTGCTATATCATATTTGTCATAATGTTGTTTATGTTCTACAGGAATGGTTCCTGTATTCTGTGCTATATCATATTTGTCATAAGGTTGTTTCTGTTCTACAGGAATGGTTCCTGTATTCTGTGCTATATCATATTTGTCATAATGTTGTTTCTGTTCTACAGGAATGGTTCCTGTATTCTTTGCTATGTCATATTTGTCATAAGGTTGTTTGTGTTCTACAGGAATGGTTCTTGTATTATGTTCTATATCATATTTGTCATAAGGTTGTTTCTGTTCTGCATTAATGTTTCCTGTATGCTGTGCTATATCATATTTGTCATAAGGTTATTTCTGTTCTACAGGAATGGATCCTGTATTCTGTGCAATATCATATTTGTCTTAACGTTGTTTCCGTTCTACAGGAATGGTTCCTATATTTTGTGTTATATCACATTTGTCATAAGGTTGTTTCTGTTCTACAGGAATGGATCCTGTATTCTGTGCAATATCATATTTGTCTTAACGTTGTTTCCGTTCTACAGGAATGGTTCCTGTATTCTTTGCTATATCATATTTGTCATAATGTTGTTTCTTTTTTTTCAGGAATGGTTCTTGTATTATGTGCTATACCATATTTGTCATAAGGTTGTTTCTGTTCTACAGGAATGGTTCCTGTATTCTGTGTTATATCATATTTGTCATAAGGTTGTTCCTGTTCTACAGGAATAGTTTCTGTATTATGTGCTATATGATATTGTCATAAGGTTGTTTCTGTTCTACATGAATTATTCCTGTATGATGTCCTATATGATATTTGTCATAAGGTTGTTTTTGTTCTACAGGAATGGTTCCTGTATTCTGTGCTATATCATATTTGTCATTAGGTTGTTTCTGTTCTACAGGAATGGTTCCTGTATTGTGTGCTATATCATATTTGTGATAATGTTGTTTCTGTTCTACTGGAATGATTCCTGTATGGTGTCCTATATGATATATGTCATAAGGTTGTTTCTGTTCTACAGGAATGGTTCCTGTATTCTGTGCTATATCATATTTGTCATTAGGTTGTTTCTGTTCCACAGGAATGGTTCCTGTATTCTGTGCTATATCATATTTGTCATAAGGTTGTTTCTGTTCTACAGGAATGGTTCCTGTATTCTGTGCTATATCATATTTGTCATAATGTTGTTTCTGTTCTACATGAATTATTCCTGTATGATGTCCTATATGATATTTGTCATAAGGTTGTTTTTGTTCTACAGGAATGGTTCCTGTATTCTGTGCTATACCATATTTGTCATTAGGTTGTTTCTGTTCTACAGGAATGGTTCCTGTATTGTGTGCTATATCATATTTGTCATAATGTTGTTTCTGTTCTACTGGAATGATTCCTGTATGGTGTCCTATATGATATATGTCATAAGGTTGTTTCTGTTCTACAGGAATGGTTCCTGTATTCTGTGCTATATCATATTTGTCATTAGGTTGTTTCTGTTCTACAGGAATGGTTCCTGTATTCTGTGCTATATCATATTTGTCATAACGTTGTTTGTGTTCTACAGGAATGGTTCTTGTATTATGTTCTATATCATATTTGTCATAAGGTTGTTTCTGTTCCACAGGAATGGTTCCTGTATTCTGTGCTATATGGTATTTTTCATAAGGTTGTTTCTGTTCTACATTAATGTTTCCTGTATGCTGTGCTATATCATATTTGTCATAAGGTTATTTCTGTTCTACAGGAATGGATCCTGTATTCTGTGCAATATCATATTTGTCTTAACGTTGTTTCCGTTCTACAGGAATGGTTCCTATATTCTGTGTTATATAACATTTGTCATAAGGTTGTTTCTGTTCTACAGGAATTGTTCCTGTATTCTTTGCTATATCATATTTGTCATAAGGTTGTTCCTGTTCTACAGGAATGGTTTCTGTATTCTGTGCTATATGATATTTGTCATAAGGTTGTTTCTGTTCTACAGGAATGGTTCCTGTATTTTGTGCTATATCATATTGATCATAATGTTGTTTCTGTTCTACCGGAATGATTCCTGTATGATGTCCTATATGATATTTGTCATAAGGTTGTTTCTGTTCTACCGGAATTGTTCCTGTATTCTGTGCTATATCATATTTGTCATAAGGTTGTTTCTGTTCTACAGGAATGGTTCTTATGTTCTGTGTTATATCATATTTGTCATAAGGTTGTGTCTGTTCTACATGAATGGTTCCTGTATTATGTGTTATATCATTTTTGTCATAAGGTTATTTCTGTTCTACATGAATGGTTCCTGTATTATGTGCTATATGATATTTGTCATAAGGTTGTTTCTATTCTACAGTAATGGTTCCTGTATTCTGTGCTATATCATATTGGTCATAAGGTTGTGTATGTTCTACATGAATGGTTCCTGTATTATGTGCTATATGATATTTGTCATAAGGTTGTTTCTGTTCTACATGAATGGTTCCTGTATTATGTGCTATATCATATTTGTTATAAGGTTGTTCCTGTTCTACATGAATGGTTCCTGTATTATGTGCTATATCATATTTGTCATAAGGTTGTTTCTTTTTTTTCAGGAATGGTTCTTGTATTATGTGCAATACCATATTTGTCATAAGGTTGTTTCTGTTCTACAGGAATGGTTCCTGCATTCTGTGTTATATCATATTTGTCATAAGGTTGTTCCTGTTCTACAGGAATGGTTTCTGTATTCTGTGCTATATGATATTTGTCATAAGGTTGTTTCTGTTCTACAGGAATGGTTCCTGTATTTTGTGCTATATCATATTGATCATAATGTTGTTTCTGTTCTACCGGAATGATTCCTGTATGATGTCCTATATGATATTTGTCATAAGGTTGTTTCTGTTCTACCGGAATTGTTCCTGTATTCTGTGCTATATCATATTTGTCATAAGGTTGTTTCTGTTCTACAGGAATGGTTCCTATGTTCTGTGTTATATCATATTTGTCATAAGGTTGTGTCTGTTCTACAGGAATGGTTCCTATGTTCTGTGTTATATCATATTTGTCATAAGGTTGTGTCTGTTCTACATGAATGGTTCCTGTATTATGTGTTATATCATATTTGTCATAAGGTTATTTCTGTTCTACATGAATGGTTCCTGTATTCTGTGCTATATCATATTGGTCATAAGGTTGTGTATGTTCTACATGAATGGTTCCTGTATTATGTGCTATATGATATTTGTCATAAGGTTGTTTCTGTTCTACATGAATGGTTCCTGTATTATGTGCTATATCATATTTGTTATAAGGTTGTTCCTGTACTACATGAATGGTTCCTGTATTATGTGTTATATCATATTTGTCATAAGGTTGTTTCTGTTCTACAGGAATGGTTCCTGTATTCTGTGCTATATCATATTTGTCATAAGGTTGTTTCTGTTCTACATGAATGGTTCCTGTATTCTGTGCTGTATCGTATTTGTCATAAGGTTGTTTCTGTTCTACAGGAATGGTTCCTGTATTCTGTGCTATATCATATTTGTCATAAGGTTGTTTCTGTTCTACAGGAATGGTTCCTGTATTCTGTGCTATATCATATTTGTCATAATGTTGTTTATGTTCTACAGGAATGGTTCCTGTATTCTGTGCTATATCATATTTGTCATAAGGTTGTTTCTGTTCTACAGGAATGGTTCCTGTATTCTGTGCTATATCATATTTGTCATAATGTTGTTTCTGTTCTACAGGAATGGTTCCTGTATTCTTTGCTATGTCATATTTGTCATAAGGTTGTTTGTGTTCTACAGGAATGGTTCTTGTATTATGTTCTATATCATATTTGTCATAAGGTTGTTTCTGTTCTGCATTAATGTTTCCTGTATGCTGTGCTATATCATATTTGTCATAAGGTTATTTCTGTTCTACAGGAATGGATCCTGTATTCTGTGCAATATCATATTTGTCTTAACGTTGTTTCCGTTCTACAGGAATGGTTCCTATATTTTGTGTTATATCACATTTGTCATAAGGTTGTTTCTGTTCTACAGGAATGGATCCTGTATTCTGTGCAATATCATATTTGTCTTAACGTTGTTTCCGTTCTACAGGAATGGTTCCTGTATTCTTTGCTATATCATATTTGTCATAATGTTGTTTCTTTTTTTTCAGGAATGGTTCTTGTATTATGTGCTATACCATATTTGTCATAAGGTTGTTTCTGTTCTACAGGAATGGTTCCTGTATTCTGTGTTATATCATATTTGTCATAAGGTTGTTCCTGTTCTACAGGAATAGTTTCTGTATTATGTGCTATATGATATTGTCATAAGGTTGTTTCTGTTCTACATGAATTATTCCTGTATGATGTCCTATATGATATTTGTCATAAGGTTGTTTTTGTTCTACAGGAATGGTTCCTGTATTCTGTGCTATATCATATTTGTCATTAGGTTGTTTCTGTTCTACAGGAATGGTTCCTGTATTGTGTGCTATATCATATTTGTGATAATGTTGTTTCTGTTCTACTGGAATGATTCCTGTATGGTGTCCTATATGATATATGTCATAAGGTTGTTTCTGTTCTACAGGAATGGTTCCTGTATTCTGTGCTATATCATATTTGTCATTAGGTTGTTTCTGTTCCACAGGAATGGTTCCTGTATTCTGTGCTATATCATATTTGTCATAAGGTTGTTTCTGTTCTACAGGAATGGTTCCTGTATTCTGTGCTATATCATATTTGTCATAATGTTGTTTCTGTTCTACATGAATTATTCCTGTATGATGTCCTATATGATATTTGTCATAAGGTTGTTTTTGTTCTACAGGAATGGTTCCTGTATTCTGTGCTATACCATATTTGTCATTAGGTTGTTTCTGTTCTACAGGAATGGTTCCTGTATTGTGTGCTATATCATATTTGTCATAATGTTGTTTCTGTTCTACTGGAATGATTCCTGTATGGTGTCCTATATGATATATGTCATAAGGTTGTTTCTGTTCTACAGGAATGGTTCCTGTATTCTGTGCTATATCATATTTGTCATTAGGTTGTTTCTGTTCTACAGGAATGGTTCCTGTATTCTGTGCTATATCATATTTGTCATAACGTTGTTTGTGTTCTACAGGAATGGTTCTTGTATTATGTTCTATATCATATTTGTCATAAGGTTGTTTCTGTTCCACAGGAATGGTTCCTGTATTCTGTGCTATATGGTATTTTTCATAAGGTTGTTTCTGTTCTACATTAATGTTTCCTGTATGCTGTGCTATATCATATTTGTCATAAGGTTATTTCTGTTCTACAGGAATGGATCCTGTATTCTGTGCAATATCATATTTGTCTTAACGTTGTTTCCGTTCTACAGGAATGGTTCCTATATTCTGTGTTATATAACATTTGTCATAAGGTTGTTTCTGTTCTACAGGAATTGTTCCTGTATTCTTTGCTATATCATATTTGTCATAATGTTGTTTCTTTTTTTTCAGGAATGGTTCTTGTATTATGTGCTATACCATATTTGTCATAAGGTTGTTTCTGTTCTACAGATATTGTTCCTGTATTCTGTGTTATATCATATTTGTCATAAGGTTGTTCCTGTACTACAGGAATGGTTTCTGTATTCTGTGCTATATGATATTTGTCATAAGGTTGTTTCTGTTCTACAGGAATGGTTCCTGTATTTTGTGCTATATCATATTGATCATAATGTTGTTTCTGTTCTACCGGAATGATTCCTGTATGATGTCCTATATGATATTTGTCATAAGGTTGTTTCTGTTCTACCGGAATTGTTCCTGTATTCTGTGCTATATCATATTTGTCATAAGGTTGTTTCTGTTCTACAGGAATGGTTCTTATGTTCTGTGTTATATCATATTTGTCATAAGGTTGTGTCTGTTCTACATGAATGGTTCCTGTATTATGTGTTATATCATATTTGTCATAAGGTTATTTCTGTTCTACATGAATGGTTCCTGTATTATGTGCTATATGATATTTGTCATAAGGTTGTTTCTATTCTACAGTAATGGTTCCTGTATTCTGTGCTATATCATATTGGTCATAAGGTTGTGTATGTTCTACATGAATGGTTCCTGTATTATGTGCTATATGATATTTGTCATAAGGTTGTTTCTGTTCTACATGAATGGTTCCTGTATTATGTGCTATATCATATTTGTTATAAGGTTGTTCCTGTTCTACATGAATGGTTCCTGTATTATGTGCTATATCATATTTGTCATAAGGTTGTTTCTTTTTTTTCAGGAATGGTTCTTGTATTATGTGCAATACCATATTTGTCATAAGGTTGTTTCTGTTCTACAGGAATGGTTCCTGCATTCTGTGTAATATCATATTTGCCATAAGGTTGTTCCTGTTCTACAGGAATGGTTTCTGTATTCTGTGCTATATGATATTTGTCATAAGGTTGTTTCTGTTCTACAGGAATGGTTCCTGTATTTTGTGCTATATCATATTGATCATAATGTTGTTTCTGTTCTACCGGAATGATTCCTGTATGATTTCCTATATGATATTTGTCATAAGGTTGTTTCTGTTCTACCGGAATTGTTCCTGTATTCTGTGCTATATCATATTTGTCATAAGGTTGTTTCTGTTCTACAGGAATGGTTCCTATGTTCTGTGTTATATCATATTTGTCATAAGGTTGTGTCTGTTCTACAGGAATGGTTCCTATGTTCTGTGTTATATCATATTTGTCATAAGGTTGTGTCTGTTCTACATGAATGGTTCCTGTATTATGTGTTATATCATATTTGTCATAAGGTTATTTCTGTTCTACATGAATGGTTCCTGTATTCTGTGCTATATCATATTGGTCATAAGGTTGTGTATGTTCTACATGAATGGTTCCTGTATTATGTGCTATATGATATTTGTCATAAGGTTGTTTCTGTTCTACATGAATGGTTCCTGTATTATGTGCTATATCATATTTGTTATAAGGTTGTTCCTGTACTACATGAATGGTTCCTGTATTATGTGTTATATCATATTTGTCATAAGGTTGTTTCTGTTCTACAGGAATGGTTCCTGTATTCTGTGCTATATCATATTTGTCATAAGGTTGTTTCTGTTCTACATGAATGGTTCCTGTATTCTGTGCTGTATCGTATTTGTCATAAGGTTGTTTCTGTTCTACAGGAATGGTTCCTGTATTCTGTGCTATATCATATTTGTCATAAGGTTGTTTCTGTTCTACAGGAATGGTTCCTGTATTCTGTGCTATATCATATTTGTCATAATGTTGTTTATGTTCTACAGGAATGGTTCCTGTATTCTGTACTATATCATATTTGTCATAAGGTTGTTTCTGTTCTACAGGAATGGTTCCTGTATTCTGTGCTATATCATATTTGTCATAATGTTGTTTCTGTTCTACAGGAATGGTTCCTGTATTCTTTGCTATGTCATATTTGTCATAAGGTTGTTTGTGTTCTACAGGAATGGTTCTTGTATTATGTTCTATATCATATTTGTCATAAGGTTGTTTCTGTTCCACAGGAATGGTTCCTGTATTCCGTGCTATATGGTATTTTTCATAAGGTTGTTTCTGTTCTACATTAATGTTTCCTGTATGCTGTGCTATATCATATTTGTCATAAGGTTATTTCTGTTCTACAGGAATGGATCCTGTATTCTGTGCAATATCATATTTGTCTTAACGTTGTTTCCGTTCTACAGGAATGGTTCCTATATTTTGTGTTATATCACATTTGTCATAAGGTTGTTTCTGTTCTACAGGAATGGATCCTGTATTCTGTGCAATATCATATTTGTTTTAACGTTGTTTCCGTTCTACAGGAATGGTTCCTGTATTCTTTGCTATTTCATATTTGTCATAATGTTGTTTCTTTTTTTTCAGGAATGGTTCTTGTATTATGTGCTATACCATATTTGTCATAAGGTTGTTTCTGTTCTACAGGAATGGTTCCTGTATTCTGTGTTATATCATATTTGTCATAAGGTTGTTCCTGTTCTACAGGAATAGTTTCTGTATTATGTGCTATATGATATTGTCATAAGGTTGTTTCTGTTCTACATGAATTATTCCTGTATGATGTCCTATATGATATTTGTCATAAGGTTGTTTTTGTTCTACAGGAATGGTTCCTGTATTTTGTGCTATATCATATTTGTCATTAGGTTGTTTCTGTTCTACAGGAATGGTGCCTGTATTGTGTGCTATATCATATTTGTGATAATGTTGTTTCTGTTCTACTGGAATGATTCCTGTATGGTGTCCTATATGATATATGTCATAAGGTTGTTTCTGTTCTACAGGAATGGTTCCTGTATTCTGTGCTATATCATATTTGTCATTAGGTTGTTTCTGTTCCACAGGAATGGTTCCTGTATTCTGTGCTATATCATATTTGTCATAAGGTTGTTTCTGTTCTACAGGAATGGTTCCTGTATTCTGTGCTATATCATATTTGTCATAATGTTGTTTCTGTTCTACATGAATTATTCCTGTATGATGTCCTATATGATATTTGTCATAAGGTTGTTTTTGTTCTACAGGAATGGTTCCTGTATTCTGTGCTATACCATATTTGTCATTAGGTTGTTTCTGTTCTACAGGAATGGTTCCTGTATTGTGTGCTATATCATATTTGTCATAATGTTGTTTCTGTTCTACTGGAATGATTCCTGTATGGTGTCCTATATGATATATGTCATAAGGTTGTTTCTGTTCTACAGGAATGGTTCCTGTATTCTGTGCTATATCATATTTGTCATTAGGTTGTTTCTGTTCTACAGGAATGGTTCCTGTATTCTGTGCTATATCATATTTGTCATAACGTTGTTTGTGTTCTACAGGAATGGTTCTTGTATTATGTTCTATATCATATTTGTCATAAGGTTGTTTCTGTTCCACAGGAATGGTTCCTGTATTCTGTGCTATATGGTATTTTTCATAAGGTTGTTTCTGTTCTACATTAATGTTTCCTGTATGCTGTGCTATATCATATTTGTCATAAGGTTATTTCTGTTCTACAGGAATGGATCCTGTATTCTGTGCAATATCATATTTGTCTTAACGTTGTTTCCGTTCTACAGGAATGGTTCCTATATTCTGTGTTATATCACATTTGTCATAAGGTTGTTTCTGTTCTACAGGAATTGTTCCTGTATTCTTTGCTATATCATATTTGTCATAATGTTGTTTCTTTTTTTTCAGGAATGGTTCTTGTATTATGTGCTATACCATATTTGTCATAAGGTTGTTTCTGTTCTACAGGAATTGTTCCTGTATTCTGTGTTATATCATATTTGTCATAAGGTTGTTCCTGTACTACAGGAATGGTTTCTGTATTCTGTGCTATATGATATTTGTCATAAGGTTGTTTCTGTTCTACAGGAATGGTTCCTGTATTTTGTGCTATATCATATTGATCATAATGTTGTTTCTGTTCTACCGGAATGATTCCTGTATGATGTCCTATATGATATTTGTCATAAGGTTGTTTCTGTTCTACCGGAATTGTTCCTGTATTCTGTGCTATATCATATTTGTCATAAGGTTGTTTCTGTTCTACAGGAATGGTTCCTATGTTCTGTGTTATATCATATTTGTCATAAGGTTGTTTCTGTTCTGCAGGAATGGTTCCTGTATTATGTGTTATATCATATTTGTCATAAGGTTATTTCTGTTCTACATGAATGGTTCCTGTATTATGTGCTATATGATATTTGTCATAAGGTTGTTTCTATTCTACAGGAATGGTTCCTGTATTCTGTGCTATATCATATTGGTCATAAGGTTGTGAATGTTCTACAGGAATGGTTCCTGTATTATGTGCTATATCATATTTGTCATAAGGTTATTTCTGTTCTACATGAATGGTTCCTGTATTCTGTGCTATATCGTATTTGTCATAAGGTTGTTTCTGTTCTACAGGAATGGTTCCTGTATTCTGTGCTATATCATATTTGTCATAAGGTTGTTTCTGTTCTACAGGAATGGTTCCTGTATTCTGTGCTATATCATATTTGTCATAATGTTGTTTATGTTCTACAGGAATGGTTCCTGTATTCTGTGCTATATCATATTTGTCATAAGGTTGTTTCTGTTCTACAGGAATGGTTCCTGTATTCTGTGCTATATCATATTTGTCATAATGTTGTTTCTGTTCTACAGGAATGGTTCCTGTATTCTTTGTTATGTCTAATTTGTCATAAGGTTGTTTGTGTTCTACAGGAATGGTTCTTGTATTATGTTCTATATCATATTTGTCATAAGGTTGTTTCTGTTCTACAGGAATGGTTCCTGTATTCTGTGCTATATCATATTTGTCATAACGTTGTTTCTGTTCTACAAGAATGGTTCCTGTATTCTGTGCTATATAATATTTGTCATAAGGTTGTTTCTGTTCTACATGAATGGTTCCTGTATTATGTGTTATATCATATTTGTCATAAGGTTGTTTCTGTTCTACATGAATGGTTCCTGTATTCTGTGCTATATCATATTTGTCATAAGGTTGTTTCTGTTCTACATGAATGGTTCCTGTATTCTGTGCTGTATCGTATTTGTCATAAGGTTGTTTCTGTTCTACAGGAATGGTTCCTGTATTCTGTGCTATATCATATTTGTCATAATGTTGTTTATGTTCTACAGGAATGGTTCCTGTATTCTGTGCTATATCATATTTGTCATAAGGTTGTTTCTGTTCTACAGGAATGGTTCCTGTATTCTGTGCTATATCATATTTGTCATAATGTTGTTTCTGTTCTACAGGAATGGTTCCTGTATTCTTTGCTATGTCATATTTGTCATAAGGTTGTTTGTGTTCTACAGGAATGGTTCTTGTATTATGTTCTATATCATATTTGTCATAAGGTTGTTTCTGTTCCACAGGAATGGTTCCTGTATTCCGTGCTATATGGTATTTTTCATAAGCTTGTTTCTGTTCTACATTAATGTTTCCTGTATGCTGTGCTATATCATATTTGTCAAAAGGTTATTTCTGTTCTACAGGAATGGATCCTGTATTCTGTGCAATATCATATTTGTCTTAACGTTGTTTCCGTTCTACAGGAATGGTTCCTATATTCTGTGGTATATCACATTTGTCATAAGGTTGTTTCTGTTCTACAGGAATTGTTCCTGTATTCTTTGCTATATCATATTTGTCATAATGTTGTTTCTTTTTTTTCAGGAATGGTTCTTGTATTATGTGCTATACCATATTTGTCATAAGGTTGTTTCTGTTCTACAGGAATGGTTCCTGTATTCTGTGTTATATCATATTTGTCATAAGGTTGTTCCTGTTCTACAGGAATGGTTTCTGTATTCTGTGCTATATGATATTTGTCATAAGGTTGTTTCTGTTCTACAGGAATGGTTCCTGTATTTTGTGCTATATCATATTGATCATAATGTTGTTTCTGTTCTACAGGAATGATTCCTGTATGATGTCCTATATGATATTTGTCATAAGGTTGTTTCTGTTCTACCGGAATTGTTCCTGTATTCTGTGCTATATCATATTTGTCATAAGGTTGTTTCTGTTCTACAGGAATGGTTCCTATGTTCTGTGTTATACATTATTTGTCATAAAGTTGTTTCTGTTCTACAGGAATGGTTCCTGTATTCTGTGCTTTATCATATTTGTCATAATGTTGTTTCTGTTCTACAGGAATGTTTCTGTATTAAGTGCTATATGATATTTGTCATAAGGTTGTTTCTATTCTACAGGAATGGTTCCTGTATTCTGTGCTATATCATATTGGTCATAAGGTTGTGTATGTTCTACATGAATGGTTCCTGTATTATGTGCTATATGATATTTGTCATAAGGTTGTTTCTGTTCTACATAAATGGTTCCTGTATTATGTGCTATATCGTATTTGTCATAAAGTTGTTTCTGTTCTACAGGAATGGTTCCTGTATTCTGTGCTATATCATATTTGTCATAAGGTTGTTTCTGTTCTACAGGAATGGTTCCTGTATTCTGTGCTATATCATATTTATCATAATGTTGTTTATGTTCTATAGGAATGGTTCCTGTATTCTGTGTTATATCATATTTGGCATAAGGTTGTTCCTGTTCTACAGGGATGGTTCCTGTATTCTGTGCTATATCATATTTGTCATAAGGTTATTTCTGTTCTACATGAATGGTTCCTGTATTCTGTGCTATATCGTATTTGTCATAAGGTTGTTTCTGTTCTACAGGAATGGTTCCTGTATTCTGTGCTATATCATATTTGTCATAAGGTTGTTTCTGTTCTACAGGAATGGTTCCTGTATTCTGTGCTATATCATATTTATCATAATGTTGTTTATGTTCTACAGGAATGGTTCCTGTATTCTGTGCTATATCATATTTGTCATAAGGTTGTTTCTGTTCTACAGGAATGGTTCCTGTATTCTGTGCTATATCATATTTGTCATACTGTTGTTTCTGTTCTACAGGAATGGTTCCTGTATTCTTTGTTATGTCTAATTTGTCATAAGGTTGTTTGTGTTCTACAGGAATGGTTCCTGTATTATGTTCTATATCATATTTGTCATAAGGTTGTTTCTGTTCCACAGGAATGGTTCCTGTATTCTGTGCTATATGGTATTTTTCATAAGGTTGTTTCTGTTCTACATTAATGTTTCCTGTATTCTGTGCTATATCATATTTGTCATAAGGTTATTTCTGTTCTAAAGGAATGGATCCTGTATTCTGTGCAATATCATATTTGTCATAACGTTGTTTCCGTTCTACAGGAATGGTTCCTATATTCTGTGTTATATCACATTTGTCATAAGGTTGTTTCTGTTCTACAGTAATTGTTCCTGTATTCTTTGCTATATCTTATTTGTCATAAGGTTGTTTCTGTTCTACATGAATGGTTCCTGTATTCTGTGCTATATCGTATTTGTCATAAGGTTGTTTCTGTTCTATTGGAATGGTTCCTGTATTCTGTGCTATATCATATTGGTCATAAGGTTGTGTATGTTCTACATGAATGGTTCCTGTATTATGTGCTATATGATATTTGTCATAAGGTTGTTTCTGTTCTACATGAATGGTTCCTGTATTATGTGCTATATCATATTTGTTATAAGGTTGTTCCTGTTCTACATGAATGGTTCCTGTATTATGTGCTATATCATATTTGTCATAAGGTTGTTCCTGTTCTACAGGAATGGTTCCTGTATTCTGTGCTATATCATATTTGTCATAAGGTTGTTTCTGTTCTACATGAATGGTTCCTGTATTCTGTGCTATATCGTATTTGTCATAAGGTTGTTTTTGTTCTACAGGTATGGTTCCTGTATTCTGTGTTATATCATATTTGTCATAATGGTTGTTTCTGTTCTACAGGAATGGTTCCTGTATTCTGTGCTATATCATATTTATCATAATGTTGTTTATGTTCTACAGGAATGGTTCCTATATTCTGTGTTATATCACATTTGTCATAAGGTTGTTTCTTTTCTACAGGAATTGTTCCTGTATTCTTTGCTATATCATATTTGTCATAATGTTGATTCTTTTTTTTCAGGAATGGTTCTTGTATTATATGCAATACCATATTTGTCATAAGGTTGTTTCTGTTCTACAGGAATGGTTCCTGTATTCTGTGTTATATCATATTTGTCATAAGGTTGTTCCTGTTCTACAGGAATGGTTTCTGTATTCTGTGCTATATGATATTTGTCATAAGGTTGTTTCTGTTCTACAGGAATGGTTCCTGTATTTTGTGCTATATCATATTGATCATAATGTTGTTTCTGTTCTACCGGAATGATTCCTGTATGATGTCCTATATGATATTTGTCATAAGGTTGTTTCTGTTCTACCGGAATTGTTCCTGTATTCTGTGCTATATCATATTTGTCATAAGGTTGTTTCTGTTCTACAGGAATGGTTCTTATGTTCTGTGTTATATCATATTTGTCATAAGGTTGTGTCTGTTCTACATGAATGGTTCCTGTATTATGTGTTATATCATATTTGTCATAAGGTTATTTCTGTTCTACATGAATGGTTCCTGTATTATGTGCTATATGATATTTGTCATAAGGTTGTTTCTATTCTACAGTAATGGTTCCTGTATTCTGTGCTATATCATATTGGTCATAAGGTTGTGTATGTTCTACATGAATGGTTCCTGTATTATGTGCTATATGATATTTGTCATAAGGTTGTTTCTGTTCTACATGAATGGTTCCTGTATTATGTGCTATATCATATTTGTTATAAGGTTGTTCCTGTTCTACATGAATGGTTCCTGTATTATGTGCTATATCATATTTGTCATAAGGTTGTTTCTTTTTTTTCAGGAATGGTTCTTGTATTATGTGCAATACCATATTTGTCATAAGGTTGTTTCTGTTCTACAGGAATGGTTCCTGTATTTTGTGCTATATCATATTGATCATAATGTTGTTTCTGTTCTACCGGAATGATTCCTGTATGATGTCCTATATGATATTTGTCATAAGGTTGTTTCTGTTCTACCGGAATTGTTCCTGTATTCTGTGCTATATCATATTTGTCATAAGGTTGTTTCTGTTCTACAGGAATGGTTCCTATGTTCTGTGTTATATCATATTTGTCATAAGGTTGTGTCTGTTCTACAGGAATGGTTCCTATGTTCTGTGTTATATCATATTTGTCATAAGGTTGTGTCTGTTCTACATGAATGGTTCCTGTATTATGTGTTATATCATATTTGTCATAAGGTTATTTCTGTTCTACATGAATGGTTCCTGTATTCTGTGCTATATCATATTGGTCATAAGGTTGTGTATGTTCTACATGAATGGTTCCTGTATTATGTGCTATATGATATTTGTCATAAGGTTGTTTCTGTTCTACATGAATGGTTCCTGTATTATGTGCTATATCATATTTGTTATAAGGTTGTTCCTGTACTACATGAATGGTTCCTGTATTATGTGTTATATCATATTTGTCATAAGGTTGTTTCTGTTCTACAGGAATGGTTCCTGTATTCTGTGCTATATCATATTTGTCATAAGGTTGTTTCTGTTCTACATGAATGGTTCCTGTATTCTGTGCTGTATCGTATTTGTCATAAGGTTGTTTCTGTTCTACAGGAATGGTTCCTGTATTCTGTGCTATATCATATTTGTCATAAGGTTGTTTCTGTTCTACAGGAATGGTTCCTGTATTCTGTGCTATATCATATTTGTCATAATGTTGTTTATGTTCTATAGGAATGGTTCCTGTATTCTGTGCTATATCATATTTGTCATAAGGTTGTTTCTGTTCTACAGGAATGGTTCCTGTATTCTGTGCTATATCATATTTGTCATAATGTTGTTTCTGTTCTACAGGAATGGTTCCTGTATTATGTGTTATATCATATTTGTCATAAGGTTGTTTCTGTTCTACAGGAATGGTTCCTGTATTCTGTGCTATATCATATTTGTCATAAGGTTGTTTCTGTTCTACATTAATGTTTCCTGTATGCTGTGCTATATCATATTTGTCATAAGGTTATTTCTGTTCTACAGGAATGGATCCTGTATTCTGTGCAATATCATATTTGTCTTAACGTTGTTTCCGTTCTACAGGAATGGTTCCTATATTTTGTGTTATATCACATTTGTCATAAGGTTGTTTCTGTTCTACAGGAATGGATCCTGTATTCTGTGCAATATCATATTTGTCTTAACGTTGTTTCCGTTCTACAGGAATGGTTCCTGTATTCTTTGCTATATCATATTTGTCATAATGTTGTTTCTTTTTTTTCAGGAATGGTTCTTGTATTATGTGCTATACCATATTTGTCATAAGGTTGTTTCTGTTCTACAGGAATGGTTCCTGTATTCTGTGTTATATCATATTTGTCATAAGGTTGTTCCTGTTCTACAGGAATAGTTTCTGTATTATGTGCTATATGATATTGTCATAAGGTTGTTTCTGTTCTACATGAATTATTCCTGTATGATGTCCTATATGATATTTGTCATAAGGTTGTTTTTGTTCTACAGGAATGGTTCCTGTATTCTGTGCTATATCATATTTGTCATTAGGTTGTCTCTGTTCTACAGGAATGGTTCCTGTATTGTGTGCTATATCATATTTGTGATAATGTTGTTTCTGTTCTACTGGAATGATTCCTGTATGGTGTCCTATATGATATATGTCATAAGGTTGTTTCTGTTCTACAGGAATGGTTCCTGTATTCTGTGCTATATCATATTTGTCATTAGGTTGTTTCTGTTCCACAGGAATGGTTCCTGTATTCTGTGCTATATCATATTTGTCATAAGGTTGTTTCTGTTCTACAGGAATGGTTCCTGTATTCTGTGCTATATCATATTTGTCATAATGTTGTTTCTGTTCTACATGAATTATTCCTGTATGATGTCCTATATGATATTTGTCATAAGGTTGTTTTTGTTCTACAGGAATGGTTCCTGTATTCTGTGCTATACCATATTTGTCATTAGGTTGTTTCTGTTCTACAGGAATGGTTCCTGTATTGTGTGCTATATCATATTTGTCATAATGTTGTTTCTGTTCTACTGGAATGATTCCTGTATGGTGTCCTATATGATATATGTCATAAGGTTGTTTCTGTTCTACAGGAATGGTTCCTGTATTCTGTGCTATATCATATTTGTCATTAGGTTGTTTCTGTTCTACAGGAATGGTTCCTGTATTCTGTGCTATATCATAATTGTCATAACGTTGTTTGTGTTCTACAGGAATGGTTCTTGTATTATGTTCTATATCATATTTGTCATAAGGTTGTTTCTGTTCCACAGGAATGGTTCCTGTATTCTGTGCTATATGGTATTGTTCATAAGGTTGTTTCTGTTCTACATTAATGTTTCCTGTATGCTGTGCTATATCATATTTGTCATAAGGTTATTTCTGTTCTACAGGAATGGATCCTGTATTCTGTGCAATATCATATTTGTCTTAACGTTGTTTCCGTTCTACAGGAATGGTTCCTATATTCTGTGTTATATCACATTTGTCATAAGGTTGTTTCTGTTCTACATGAATGGTTCCTGTATTCTGTGCTATATCGTATTTGTCATAAGGTTGTTTTTGTTCTACAGGTATGGTTCCTGTATTCTGTGTTATATCATATTTGTCATAATGGTTGTTTCTGTTCTACAGGAATGGTTCCTGTATTCTGTGCTATATCATATTTATCATAATGTTGTTTATGTTCTACAGGAATGGTTCCTATATTCTGTGTTATATCACATTTGTCATAAGGTTGTTTCTTTTCTACAGGAATTGTTCCTGTATTCTTTGCTATATCATATTTGTCATAATGTTGATTCTTTTTTTTCAGGAATGGTTCTTGTATTATATGCAATACCATATTTGTCATAAGGTTGTTTCTGTTCTACAGGAATGGTTCCTGTATTCTGTGTTATATCATATTTGTCATAAGGTTGTTCCTGTTCTACAGGAATGGTTTCTGTATTCTGTGCTATATGATATTTGTCATAAGGTTGTTTCTGTTCTACAGGAATGGTTCCTGTATTTTGTGCTATATCATATTGATCATAATGTTGTTTCTGTTCTACCGGAATGATTCCTGTATGATGTCCTATATGATATTTGTCATAAGGTTGTTTCTGTTCTACCGGAATTGTTCCTGTATTCTGTGCTATATCATATTTGTCATAAGGTTGTTTCTGTTCTACAGGAATGGTTCTTATGTTCTGTGTTATATCATATTTGTCATAAGGTTGTGTCTGTTCTACATGAATGGTTCCTGTATTATGTGTTATATCATATTTGTCATAAGGTTATTTCTGTTCTACATGAATGGTTCCTGTATTATGTGCTATATGATATTTGTCATAAGGTTGTTTCTATTCTACAGTAATGGTTCCTGTATTCTGTGCTATATCATATTGGTCATAAGGTTGTGTATGTTCTACATGAATGGTTCCTGTATTATGTGCTATATGATATTTGTCATAAGGTTGTTTCTGTTCTACATGAATGGTTCCTGTATTATGTGCTATATCATATTTGTTATAAGGTTGTTCCTGTTCTACATGAATGGTTCCTGTATTATGTGCTATATCATATTTGTCATAAGGTTGTTTCTTTTTTTTCAGGAATGGTTCTTGTATTATGTGCAATACCATATTTGTCATAAGGTTGTTTCTGTTCTACAGGAATGGTTCCTGCATTCTGTGTTATATCATATTTGTCATAAGGTTGTTCCTGTTCTACAGGAATGGTTTCTGTATTCTGTGCTATATGATATTTGTCATAAGGTTGTTTCTGTTCTACAGGAATGGTTCCTGTATTTTGTGCTATATCATATTGATCATAATGTTGTTTCTGTTCTACCGGAATGATTCCTGTATGATGTCCTATATGATATTTGTCATAAGGTTGTTTCTGTTCTACCGGAATTGTTCCTGTATTCTGTGCTATATCATATTTGTCATAAGGTTGTTTCTGTTCTACAGGAATGGTTCCTATGTTCTGTGTTATATCATATTTGTCATAAGGTTGTGTCTGTTCTACAGGAATGGTTCCTATGTTCTGTGTTATATCATATTTGTCATAAGGTTGTGTCTGTTCTACATGAATGGTTCCTGTATTATGTGTTATATCATATTTGTCATAAGGTTATTTCTGTTCTACATGAATGGTTCCTGTATTCTGTGCTATATCATATTGGTCATAAGGTTGTGTATGTTCTACATGAATGGTTCCTGTATTATGTGCTATATGATATTTGTCATAAGGTTGTTTCTGTTCTACATGAATGGTTCCTGTATTATGTGCTATATCATATTTGTTATAAGGTTGTTCCTGTACTACATGAATGGTTCCTGTATTATGTGTTATATCATATTTGTCATAAGGTTGTTTCTGTTCTACAGGAATGGTTCCTGTATTCTGTGCTATATCATATTTGTCATAAGGTTGTTTCTGTTCTACATGAATGGTTCCTGTATTCTGTGCTGTATCGTATTTGTCATAAGGTTGTTTCTGTTCTACAGGAATGGTTCCTGTATTCTGTGCTATATCATATTTGTCATAAGGTTGTTTCTGTTCTACAGGAATGGTTCCTGTATTCTGTGCTATATCATATTTGTCATAATGTTGTTTATGTTCTATAGGAATGGTTCCTGTATTCTGTGCTATATCATATTTGTCATAAGGTTGTTTCTGTTCTACAGGAATGGTTCCTGTATTCTGTGCTATATCATATTTGTCATAATGTTGTTTCTGTTCTACAGGAATGGTTCCTGTATTATGTGTTATATCATATTTGTCATAAGGTTGTTTCTGTTCTACAGGAATGGTTCCTGTATTCTGTGCTATATCATATTTGTCATAAGGTTGTTTCTGTTCTACATTAATGTTTCCTGTATGCTGTGCTATATCATATTTGTCATAAGGTTATTTCTGTTCTACAGGAATGGATCCTGTATTCTGTGCAATATCATATTTGTCTTAACGTTGTTTCCGTTCTACAGGAATGGTTCCTATATTTTGTGTTATATCACATTTGTCATAAGGTTGTTTCTGTTCTACAGGAATGGATCCTGTATTCTGTGCAATATCATATTTGTCTTAACGTTGTTTCCGTTCTACAGGAATGGTTCCTGTATTCTTTGCTATATCATATTTGTCATAATGTTGTTTCTTTTTTTTCAGGAATGGTTCTTGTATTATGTGCTATACCATATTTGTCATAAGGTTGTTTCTGTTCTACAGGAATGGTTCCTGTATTCTGTGTTATATCATATTTGTCATAAGGTTGTTCCTGTTCTACAGGAATAGTTTCTGTATTATGTGCTATATGATATTGTCATAAGGTTGTTTCTGTTCTACATGAATTATTCCTGTATGATGTCCTATATGATATTTGTCATAAGGTTGTTTTTGTTCTACAGGAATGGTTCCTGTATTCTGTGCTATATCATATTTGTCATTAGGTTGTCTCTGTTCTACAGGAATGGTTCCTGTATTGTGTGCTATATCATATTTGTGATAATGTTGTTTCTGTTCTACTGGAATGATTCCTGTATGGTGTCCTATATGATATATGTCATAAGGTTGTTTCTGTTCTACAGGAATGGTTCCTGTATTCTGTGCTATATCATATTTGTCATTAGGTTGTTTCTGTTCCACAGGAATGGTTCCTGTATTCTGTGCTATATCATATTTGTCATAAGGTTGTTTCTGTTCTACAGGAATGGTTCCTGTATTCTGTGCTATATCATATTTGTCATAATGTTGTTTCTGTTCTACATGAATTATTCCTGTATGATGTCCTATATGATATTTGTCATAAGGTTGTTTTTGTTCTACAGGAATGGTTCCTGTATTCTGTGCTATACCATATTTGTCATTAGGTTGTTTCTGTTCCACAGGAATGGTTCCTGTATTGTGTGCTATATCATATTTGTCATAATGTTGTTTCTGTTCTACTGGAATGATTCCTGTATGGTGTCCTATATGATATATGTCATAAGGTTGTTTCTGTTCTACAGGAATGGTTCCTGTATTCTGTGCTATATCATATTTGTCATTAGGTTGTTTCTGTTCTACAGGAATGGTTCCTGTATTCTGTGCTATATCATATTTGTCATAACGTTGTTTGTGTTCTACAGGAATGGTTCTTGTATTATGTTCTATATCATATTTGTCATAAGGTTGTTTCTGTTCCACAGGAATGGTTCCTGTATTCTGTGCTATATGGTATTGTTCATAAGGTTGTTTCTGTTCTACATTAATGTTTCCTGTATGCTGTGCTATATCATATTTGTCATAAGGTTATTTCTGTTCTACAGGAATGGATCCTGTATTCTGTGCAATATCATATTTGTCTTAACGTTGTTTCCGTTCTACAGGAATGGTTCCTATATTCTGTGTTATATCACATTTGTCATAAGGTTGTTTCTGTTCTACAGGAATTGTTCCTGTATTCTTTGCTATATCATATTTGTCATAATGTTGTTTCTTTTTTTTCAGGAATGGTTCTTGTATTATGTGCTATACCATATTTGTCATAAGGTTGTTTCTGTTCTACAGGAATTGTTCCTGTATTCTGTGTTATATCATATTTGTCATAAGGTTGTTCCTGTACTACAGGAATGGTTTCTGTATTCTGTGCTATATGATATTTGTCATAAGGTTGTTTCTGTTCTACAGGAATGGTTCCTGTATTTTGTGCTATATCATATTGATCATAATGTTGTTTCTGTTCTACCGGAATGATTCCTGTATGATGTCCTATATGATATTTGTCATAAGGTTGTTTCTGTTCTACCGGAATTGTTCCTGTATTCTGTGCTATATCATATTTGTCATAAGGTTGTTTCTGTTCTACAGGAATGGTTCCTATGTTCTGTGTTATATCATATTTGTCATAAGGTTGTTTCTGTTCTGCAGGAATGGTTCCTGTATTATGTGTTATATCATATTTGTCATAAGGTTATTTCTGTTCTACATGAATGGTTCCTGTATTATGTGCTATATGATATTTGTCATAAGGTTGTTTCTATTCTACAGGAATGGTTCCTGTATTCTGTGCTATATCATATTGGTCATAAGGTTGTGTATGTTCTACATGAATGGTTCCTGTATTATGTGCTATATGATATTTGTCATAAGGTTGTTTCTGTTCTACATGAATGGTTCCTGTATTATGTGCTATATCATATTTGTCATAAGGTTGTTCCTGTTCTACAGGAATGGTTCCTGTATTCTGTGCTATATCATATTTGTCATAAGGTTATTTCTGTTCTACATGAATGGTTCCTGTATTCTGTGCTATATCGTATTTGTCATAAGGTTGTTTCTGTTCTACAGGAATGGTTCCTGTATTCTGTGCTATATCATATTTGTCATAATGTTGTTTCTGTTCTACAGGAATGGTTCCTGTATTCTTTGCTATGTCATGTTTGTCATAAGGTTGTTTGTGTTCTACAGGAATGGTTCTTGTATTATGTTCTATATCATATTTGTCATAAGGTTGTTTCTGTTCCACAGGAATGGTTTCTGTATTCCGTGCTATATGGTATTTTTCATAAGCTTGTTTCTGTTCTACATTAATGTTTCCTGTATGCTGTGCTATATCATATTTGTCAAAAGGTTATTTCTGTTCTACAGGAATGGATCCTGTATTCTGTGCAATATCATATTTGTCTTAACGTTGTTTCCGTTCTACAGGAATGGTTCCTATATTCTGTGGTATATCACATTTGTCATAAGGTTGTTTCTGTTCTACAGGAATTGTTCCTGTATTCTTTGCTATATCATATTTGTCATAATGTTGTTTCTTTTTTTTCAGGAATGGTTCTTGTATTATGTGCTATACCATATTTGTCATAAGGTTGTTTCTGTTCTACAGGAATGGTTCCTGTATTCTGTGTTATATCATATTTGTCATAAGGTTGTTCCTGTTCTACAGGAATGGTTTCTGTATTCTGTGCTATATGATATTTGTCATAAGGTTGTTTCTGTTCTACAGGAATGGTTCCTGTATTTTGTGCTATATCATATTGATCATAATGTTGTTTCTGTTCTACAGGAATGATTCCTGTATGATGTCCTATATGATATTTGTCATAAGGTTGTTTCTGTTCTACCGGAATTGTTCCTGTATTCTGTGCTATATCATATTTGTCATAAGGTTGTTTCTGTTCTACAGGAATGGTTCCTATGTTCTGTGTTATACATTATTTGTCATAAAGTTGTTTCTGTTCTACAGGAATGGTTCCTGTATTCTGTGCTTTATCATATTTGTCATAATGTTGTTTCTGTTCTACAGGAATGCTTCTGTATTAAGTGCTATATGATATTTGTCATAAGGTTGTTTCTGTTCTACATGAATGGTTCCTGTATTCTGTGCTATATCATATTTGTCATAAGGTTGTTTCTGTTCTACAGGAATGGTTCCTGTATTCTGTGCTATATCATATTTGTCATTAGGTTGTTTCTGTTCTACAGGAATGGTTCCTGTATTGTGTGCTATATCATATTTGTCATAATGTTGTTTCTGTTCTACTGGAATGAATCCTGTATGGTGTCCTATATGATATATGTCATAAGGTTGTTTCTGTTCTACAGGAATGGTTCCTGTATTCTGTGCTATATCATATTTATCATTAGGTTGTTTCTGTTCCACAGGAATGGTTCCTGTATTCTGTGCAATATGATATTTGTCATAAGGTTGTTTCTGTTCCACAGGAATGGTTCCTGTATTCTGTGCTATATCATATTTGTCATAATGTTGTTTCTGTTCTACATGAATTATTCCTGTATGATGTCCTATATGATATTTGTCATAAGGTTGTTTTTGTTCTACAGGACTGGTTCCTGTATTCTGTGCTATACCATATTTGTCATTAGGTTGTTTCTGTTCTACAGGAATGGTTCCTGTATTGTGTGCTATATCATATCTGTCATAATGTTGTTTCTGTTCTACTGGAATGATTCCTGTATGGTGTCCTATATGATATATATCATAAGGTTGTTTCTGTTCTACAGGAATGGTTCCTGTATTCTGTGCTATATCATATTTGTCATAAGGTTGTTTGTGTTCTACAGGAATGGTTCTTGTATTATGTGCTATATCATATTTGTCATAAGGTTGTTTCTGTTCCACAGGAATGGTTCCTGTATTCTGTGCTATATGGTATTTTTCATAAGGTTGTTTCTGTTCTACATTAATGTTTCCTGTATTCTGTGCTATATCATATTTGTCATAAGGTTATTTCTGTTCTACAGGAATGGATCCTGTATTCTGTGCAATATCATATTTGTCTTAACGTTGTTTCCGTTCTACAGGAATGGTTCCTATATTCTGTGTTATATCACATTTGTCATAAGGTTGTTTCTGTTCTACAGGAATTGTTCCTGTATTCTTTGCTATATCATATTTGTCATAATGTTGTTTCTTTTTTTTCAGGAATGGTTCTTGTATTATGTGCTATACCATATTTGTCATAAGGTTGTTTCTGTTCTACAGGAATGGTTCCTGTATTCTGTGTTATATCATATTTGTCATAAGGTTGTTCCTGTACTACAGGAATGGTTTCTGTATTCTGTGCTATATGATATTTGTCATAAGGTTGTTTCTGTTCTACCGGAATTGTTCCTGTATTCTGTGCTATATCATATTTGTCATAAGGTTGTTTCTGTTCTACAGGAATGGTTCCTATGTTCTGTGTTATATCATATTTGTCATAAAGTTGTTTCTGTTCTACAGGAATGGTTCCTGTATTATGTGTTATATCATATTTGTCATAAGGTTATTTCTGTTCTACATGAATGGTTCCTGTATTATGTGCTATATGATATTTGTCATAAGGTTGTTTCTATTCTACAGGAATGGTTCCTGTATTCTGTGCTATATCATATTGGTCATAAGGTTGTGTATGTTCTACATGAATGGTTCCTGTATTCTGTGCTATATCATATTTGTCATAAGGTTGTTTCTGTTCTACATAAATGGTTCCTGTATTATGTGCTATATCGTATTTGTCATAAGGTTGTTTCTGTTCTACAGGAATGGTTCCTGTATTCTGTGCTATATCATATTTGTCATAAGGTTGTTTCTGTTCTACAGGAATGGTTCCTGTATTCTGTGCTATATCATATTTATCATAATGTTGTTTATGTTCTATAGGAATGGTTCCTGTATTCTGTGCTATATCATATTTGGCATAAGGTTGTTCCTGTTCTACAGGGATGGTTCCTGTATTCTGTGCTATATCATATTTGTCATAAGGTTATTTCTGTTCTTCATGAATGGTTCCTGTATTCTGTGCTATATCGTATTTGTCATAAGGTTGTTTGTGTTCTACAGGAATGGTTCTTGTATTATGTTCTATATCATTTTTGTCATAAGGTTGTTTCTGTTCCACAGGAATGGTTCATGTATTCTGTGCTATATGGTATTTTTCATAAGGTTGTTTTTGTTCTACAGGAATGGTTCCTGTATTCTGTGCTATATCATATTTATCATAATGTTGTTTCTGTTCTACAGGAATGGTTCCTGTATTCTGTGCTATATCATATTTATCATAATGTTGTTTATGTTCTATAGGAATGGTTCCTGTATTCTGTGCTATATCATATTTGGCATAAGGTTGTTCCTGTTCTACAGGGATGGTTCCTGTATTCTGTGCTATATCATATTTGTCATAAGGTTATTTCTGTTCTTCATGAATGGTTCCTGTATTCTGTGCTATATCGTATTTGTCATAAGGTTGTTTCTGTTCTACAGGAATGGTTCCTGTATTCTGTGCTATATCATATTTGTCATAAGGTTGTTTCTGTTCTACAGGAATGGTTCCTGTATTCTGTGCTATATCATATTTATCATAATGTTGTTTATGTTCTACAGGAATGGTTCCTGTATTCTGTGCTATATCATATTTGTCATAAGGTTGTTTCTGTTCTACAGGAATGGTTCCTGTATTCTGTGCTATATCATATTTGTCATACTGTTGTTTCTGTTCTACAGGAATGGTTCCTGTATTCTTTGTTATGTCTAATTTGTCATAAGGTTGTTTGTGTTCTACAGGAATGGTTCTTGTATTATGTTCTATATCATATTTGTCATAAGGTTGTTTCTGTTCCACAGGAATGGTTCCTGTATTCTGTGCTATATGGTATTTTTCATAAGGTTGTTTCTGTTCTACATTAATGTTTCCTGTATTCTGTGCTATATCATATTTGTCATAAGGTTATTTCTGTTCTACAGGAATGGATCCTGTATTCTGTGCAATATCATATTTGTCATAACGTTGTTTCCGTTCTACAGGAATGGGTCCTATATTCTGTGTTATATCACATTTGTCATAAGGTTGTTTCTGTTCTACAGTAATTGTTCCTGTATTCTTTGCTATATCATATTTGTCATAAGGTTGTTTCTGTTCTACATGAATGGTTCCTGTATTCTGTGCTATATCGTATTTGTCATAAGGTTGTTTCTGTTCTACAGGAATGGTTCCTGTATTCTGTGCTATATCATATTTGTCATAAGGTTATTTCTGTTCTACATGAATGGTTCCTGTATTATGTGCTATATGATATTTGTCATAAGGTTGTGTCTGTTCTACATGAATGGTTCCTGTATTATGTGTTATATCATATTTGTCATAAGGTTATTTCTGTTCTACATGAATGGTTCCTGTATTATGTGCTATATGATATTTGTCATAAGGTTGTTTCTATTCTACAGGAATGGTTCCTGTATTCTGTGCTATATCATATTGGTCATAAGGTTGTGTATGTTCTACATGAATGGTTCCTGTATTATGTGCTCTATGATATTTGTCATAAGGTTGTTTCTGTTCTACATGAATGGTTCCTGTATTATGTGCTATATCATATTTGTTATAAGGTTGTTCCTGTTCTACATGAATGGTTCCTGTATTATGTGCTATATCATATTTGTCATAAGGTTGTTCCTGTTCTACAGGAATGGTTCCTGTATTCTGTGCTATATCATATTTGTCATAAGGTTGTTTCTGTTCTACATGAATGGTTCCTGTATTCTGTGCTGTATCGTATTTGTCATAAGGTTGTTTCTGTTCTACAGGAATGGTTCCTGTATTCTGTGCTATATCATATTTGTCATAAGGTTGTTTCTGTTCTACAGGAATGGTTCCTGTATTCTGTGCTATATCATATTTGTCATAATGTTGTTTATGTTCTACAGGAATGGTTCCTGTATTCTGTGCTATATCATATTTGTCATAAGGTTGTTTCTGTTCTACAGGAATGGTTCCTGTATTCTGTGCTATATCATATTTGTCATAATGTTGTTTCTGTTCTACAGGAATGGTTCCTGTATTCTTTGCTATGTCATATTTGTCATAAGGTTGTTTGTGTTCTACAGGAATGGTTCTTGTATTATGTTCTATATCATATTTGTCATAAGGTTGTTTCTGTTCCACAGGAATGGTTCCTGTATTCTGTGCTATATGGTATTTTTCATAAGGTTGTTTCTATTCTACATTAATGTTTCCTGTATGCTGTGCTATATCATATTTGTCATAAGGTTATTTCTGTTCTACAGGAATGGATCCTGTATTCTGTGCAATATCATATTTGTCATAACGTTGTTTCTGTTCTACAGGAATAGTTCCTGTATTCTTTGCTATATCATATTTGTCATAATGTTGTTTCTTTTTTTTCAGGAATGGTTCATGTATTATGTGCTATACCATATTTTTCATAAGGTTGTTTCTGTTCTACAGGAATGGTTCCTGTATTCTGTGTTATATCATATTTGTCATAAGGTTGTTCCTGTTCTACAGGAATGGTTCCTGTATTCTGTGCTATATCGTATTTGTCATAAGGTTGTTTCTGTTCTACAGAAATGGTTCCTGTATTCTGTGCTATATCATATTTGTCATAAGGTTATTTCTGTTCTACAGGAATGGATCCTGTATTCTGTGCAATATCATATTTGTCATAACGTTGTTTCCGTTCTACAGGAATGGTTCCTATATTCTGTGTTATATCACATTTGTCATAAGGTTGTTTCTGTTCTACAGTAATTGTTCCTGTATTCTTTGCTATATCATATTTGTCATAAGGTTATTTATGTTCTACATGATTGGTTCCTGTATTATGTGCTATATCATATTTGTCATAAGGTTGTTTCTGTTCTACAGGAATGGTTCCTGTATTCTGTGCTATATCATATTTGTCATAAGGTTATTTATGTTCTACATGAATGGTTCCTGTATTATGTGCTATATCATATTTGTCATAAGGTTGTGTCTGTTCTACATGAATGGTTCCTGTATTCTGTGTTATATCATATTTGTCATAAGGTTATTTCTGTTCTACATGAATGGTTCCTGTATTATGTGCTATATGATATTTGTCATAAGGTTGTTTCTATTCTACAGGAATGGTTCCTGTATTCTGTGCTATATCATATTGGTCATAAGGTTGTGTATGTTCTACATGAATGGTTCCTGTATTATGTGCTATATGATAATTGTCATAAGGTTGTTTCTGTTCTACATGAATGGTTCCTGTATTATGTGCTATATCATATTTGTTATAAGGTTGTTCCTGTTCTACATGAATGGTTCCTGTATTATGTGCTATATCATATTTGTCATAAGGTTGTTCCTGTTCTACAGGAATGGTTCCTGTATTCTGTGCTATATCATATTTGTCATAAGGTTGTTTCTGTTCTACATGAATGGTTCCTGTATTCTGTGCTGTATCGTATTTGTCATAAGGTTGTTTCTGTTCTACAGGAATGGTTCCTGTATTCTGTGCTATATCATATTTGTGATAAGGTTGTTTCTGTTCTACAGGAATGGTTCCTGTATTCTGTGCTATATCATATTTGTCATAATGTTGTTTATGTTTTACATGAATGGTTCCTGTATTTTGTGCTATATCATATTTGTCATAAGGTTGTTTCTGTTCTACAGGAATGGTTCCTGTATTCTGTGCTATATCATATTTGTCATAATGTTGTTTCTGTTCTACAGGAATGCTTCCTGTATTCTTTGCTATGTCATATTTGTCATAAGGTTGTTTGTGTTCTACAGGAATGGTTCTTGAATTATGTTCTATATCATTTTTGTCATAAGGTTGTTTCTGTTCCACAGGAATGGTTCATGTATTCTGTGCTATATGGTATTTTTCATAAGGTTGTTTTTGTTCTACATTAATGTTTCCTGTATGCTGTGCTATATCATATTTGTCATAAGGTTATTTCTGTTCTACAGGAATGGATCCTGTATTCTGTGCAATATCATATTTGTCATAACGTTGTTTCTGTTCTACAGGAATTGTTCCTGTATTCTTTGCTATATCATATTTGTCATAACGTTGTTTCTGTTCTACAAGAATGGTTCCTGTATTCTGTGCTATATAATATTTGTCATAAGGTTGTTTCTGTTCTACATGAATGGTTCCTGTATTATGTGTTATATCATATTTGTCATAAGGTTGTTTCTGTTCTACAGGAATGGTTCCTGTATTCTGTGCTATATCATATTTGTCATAAGGTTGTTTCTGTTCTACATGAATGGTTTCTGTATTCTGTGCTGTATCGTATTTGTCATAAGGTTGTTTCTGTTCTACAGGAATGGTTCCTGTATTCTGTGCTATATCATATTTGTCATAATGTTGTTTATGTTCTACAGGAATGGTTCCTGTATTCTGTGCTATATCATATTTGTCACAAGGTTGTTTCTGTTCTACAGGAATGGTTCCTGTATTCTGTGCTATATCATATTTGTCATAATGTTGTTTCTGTTCTACAGGAATGGTTCCTGTATTCTTTGCTATGTCATGTTTGTCATAAGGTTGTTTGTGTTCTACAGGAATGGTTCTTGTATTATGTTCTATATCATATTTGTCATAAGGTTGTTTCTGTTCCACAGGAATGGTTTCTGTATTCCGTGCTATATGGTATTTTTCATAAGCTTGTTTCTGTTCTACATTAATGTTTCCTGTATGCTGTGCTATATCATATTTGTCAAAAGGTTATTTCTGTTCTACAGGAATGGATCCTGTATTCTGTGCAATATCATATTTGTCTTAACGTTGTTTCCGTTCTACAGGAATGGTTCCTATATTCTGTGGTATATCACATTTGTCATAAGGTTGTTTCTGTTCTACAGGAATTGTTCCTGTATTCTTTGCTATATCATATTTGTCATAATGTTGTTTCTTTTTTTTCAGGAATGGTTCTTGTATTATGTGCTATACCATATTTGTCATAAGGTTGTTTCTGTTCTACAGGAATGGTTCCTGTATTCTGTGTTATATCATATTTGTCATAAGGTTGTTCCTGTTCTACAGGAATGGTTTCTGTATTCTGTGCTATATGATATTTGTCATAAGGTTGTTTCTGTTCTACAGGAATGGTTCCTGTATTTTGTGCTATATCATATTGATCATAATGTTGTTTCTGTTCTACAGGAATAATTCCTGTATGATGTCCTATATGATATTTGTCATAAGGTTGTTTCTGTTCTACCGGAATTGTTCCTGTATTCTGTGCTATATCATATTTGTCATAAGGTTGTTTCTGTTCTACAGGAATGGTTCCTATGTTCTGTGTTATACATTATTTGTCATAAAGTTGTTTCTGTTCTACAGGAATGGTTCCTGTATTCTGTGCTTTATCATATTTGTCATAATGTTGTTTCTGTTCTACAGGAATGTTTCTGTATTAAGTGCTATATGATATTTGTCATAAGGTTGTTTCTGTTCTACAGGAATGGTTCCTGTATTATGTGTTATATCATATTTGTCATAAGGTTGTTTCTGTTCTACATGAATGGTTCCTGTATTCTGTGCTATATCATATTTGTCATAAGGTTGTTTCTGTTCTACAGGAATGGTTCCTGTATTCTGTGCTATATCATATTTGTCATTAGGTTGTTTCTGTTCTACAGGAATGGTTCCTGTATTGTGTGCTATATCATATTTGTCATAATGTTGTTTCTGTTCTACTGGAATGAATCCTGTATGGTGTCCTATATGATATATGTCATAAGGTTGTTTCTGTTCTACAGGAATGGTTCCTGTATTCTGTGCTATATCATATTTGTCATTAGGTTGTTTCTGTTCCACAGGAATGGTTCCTGTATTCTGTGCAATATGATATTTGTCATAAGGTTGTTTCTGTTCCACAGGAATGGTTCCTGTATTCTGTGCTATATCATATTTGTCATAATGTTGTTTCTGTTCTACATGAATTATTCCTGTATGATGTCCTATATGATATTTGTCATAAGGTTGTTTTTGTTCTACAGGACTGGTTCCTGTATTCTGTGCTATACCATATTTGTCATTAGGTTGTTTCTGTTCTACAGGAATGGTTCCTGTATTGTGTGCTATATCATATTTGTCATAATGTTGTTTCTGTTCTACTGGAATGATTCCTGTATGGTGTCCTATATGATATATATCATAAGGTTGTTTCTGTTCTACAGGAATGGTTCCTGTATTCTGTGCTATATCATATTTGTCATAAGGTTGTTTGTGTTCTACAGGAATGGTTCTTGTATTATGTGCTATATCATATTTGTCATAAGGTTGTTTCTGTTCCACAGGAATGGTTCCTGTATTCTGTGCTATATCATATTTGTCATAAGGTTGTTTGTGTTCTACAGGAATGGTTCTTGTATTATGTGCTATATCATATTTTTCATAAGGTTGTTTCTGTTCTACATTAATGTTTCCTGTATTCTGTGCTATATCATATTTGTCATAAGGTTATTTCTGTTCTACAGGAATGGATCCTGTATTCTGTGCAATATCATATTTGTCTTAACGTTGTTTCCGTTCTACAGGAATGGTTCCTATATTCTGTGTTATATCACATTTGTCATAAGGTTGTTTCTGTTCTACAGGAATTGTTCCTGTATTCTTTGCTATATCATATTTGTCATAATGTTGTTTCTTTTTTTTCAGGAATGGTTCTTGTATTATGTGCTATACCATATTTGTCATAAGGTTGTTTCTGTTCTACAGGAATGGTTCCTGTATTCTGTGTTATATCATATTTGTCATAAGGTTGTTCCTGTACTACAGGAATGGTTTCTGTATTCTGTGCTATATGATATTTGTCATAAGGTTGTTTCTGTTCTACCGGAATTGTTCCTGTATTCTGTGCTATATCATAGTTGTCATAAGGTTGTTTCTGTTCTACAGGAATGGTTCCTATGTTCTGTGTTATATCATATTTGTCATAAAGTTGTTTCTGTTCTACAGGAATGGTTCCTGTATTATGTGTTATATCATATTTGTCATAAGGTTATTTCTGTTCTACATGAATGGTTCCTGTATTATGTGCTATATGATATTTGTCATAAGGTTGTTTCTATTCTACAGGAATGGTTCCTGTATTATGTGCTATATCATATTGGTCATAAGGTTGTGTATGTTCTACATGAATGGTTCCTGTATTATGTGCTATATGATATTTGTCATAAGGTTGTTTCTGTTCTACATAAATGGTTCCTGTATTATGTGCTATATCGTATTTGTCATAAGGTTGTTTCTGTTCTACAGGAATGGTTCCTGTATTCTGTGCTATATCATATTTGTCATAAGGTTGTTTCTGTTCTACAGGAATGGTTCCTGTATTCTGTGCTATATCATATTTATCATAATGTTGTTTATGTTCTATAGGAATGGTTCCTGTATTCTGTGCTATATCATATTTGGCATAAGGTTGTTCCTGTTCTACAGGGATGGTTCCTGTATTCTGTGCTATATCATATTTGTCATAAGGTTATTTCTGTTCTTCATGAATGGTTCCTGTATTCTGTGCTATATCGTATTTGTCATAAGGTTGTTTCTGTTCTACAGGAATGGTTCCTGTATTCTGTGCTATATCATATTTGTCATAAGGTTGTTTCTGTTCTACAGGAATGGTTCCTGTATTCTGTGCTATATCATATTTATCATAATGTTGTTTATGTTCTACAGGAATGGTTCCTGTATTCTGTGCTATATCATATTTGTCATAAGGTTGTTTCTGTTCTACAGGAATGGTTCCTGTATTCTGTGCTATATCATATTTGTCATACTGTTGTTTCTGTTCTACAGGAATGGTTCCTGTATTCTTTGTTATGTCTAATTTGTCATAAGGTTGTTTGTGTTCTACAGGAATGGTTCTTGTATTATGTTCTATATCATATTTGTCATAAGGTTGTTTCTGTTCCACAGGAATGGTTCCTGTATTCTGTGCTATATGGTATTTTTCATAAGGTTGTTTCTGTTCTACATTAATGTTTCCTGTATTCTGTGCTATATCATATTTGTCATAAGGTTATTTCTGTTCTACAGGAATGGATCCTGTATTCTGTGCAATATCATATTTGTCATAACGTTGTTTCCGTTCTACAGGAATGGGTCCTATATTCTGTGTTATATCACATTTGTCATAAGGTTGTTTCTGTTCTACAGTAATTGTTCCTGTATTCTTTGCTATATCATATTTGTCATAAGGTTGTTTCTGTTCTACATGAATGGTTCCTGTATTCTGTGCTATATCGTATTTGTCATAAGGTTGTTTCTGTTCTACAGGAATGGTTCCTGTATTCTGTGCTATATCATATTTGTCATAAGGTTATTTCTGTTCTACATGAATGGTTCCTGTATTATGTGCTATATGATATTTGTCATAAGGTTGTGTCTGTTCTACATGAATGGTTCCTTTATTATGTGTTATATCATATTTGTCATAAGGTTATTTCTGTTCTACATGAATGGTTCCTGTATTATGTGCTAAATGATATTTGTCATAAGGTTGTTTCTATTCTACAGGAATGGTTCCTGTATTCTGTGCTATATCATATTGGTCATAAGGTTGTGTATGTTCTACATGAATGGTTCCTGTATTATGTGCTCTATGATATTTGTCATAAGGTTGTTTCTGTTCTACATGAATGGTTCCTGTATTATGTGCTATATCATATTTGTTATAAGGTTGTTCCTGTTCTACATGAATGGTTCCTGTATTATGTGCTATATCATATTTGTCATAAGGTTGTTCCTGTTCTACAGGAATGGTTCCTGTATTCTGTGCTATATCATATTTGTCATAAGGTTGTTTCTGTTCTACATGAATGGTTCCTGTATTCTGTGCTGTATCGTATTTGTCATAAGGTTGTTTCTGTTCTACAGGAATGGTTCCTGTATTCTGTGCTATATCATATTTGTCATAAGGTTGTTTCTGTTCTACAGGAATGGTTCCTGTATTCTGTGCTATATCATATTTGTCATAATGTTGTTTATGTTCTACAGGAATGGTTCCTGTATTCTGTGCTATATCATATTTGTCATAAGGTTGTTTCTGTTCTACAGGAATGGTTCCTGTATTCTGTGCTATATCATATTTGTCATAATGTTGTTTCTGTTCTACAGGAATGGTTCCTGTATTCTTTGCTATGTCATATTTGTCATAAGGTTGTTTGTGTTCTACAGGAATGGTTCTTGTATTATGTTCTATATCATATTTGTCATAAGGTTGTTTCTGTTCCACAGGAATGGTTCCTGTATTCTGTGCTATATGGTATTTTTCATAAGGTTGTTTCTGTTCTACATTAATGTTTCCTGTATGCTGTGCTATATCATATTTGTCATAAGGTTATTTCTGTTCTACAGGAATGGATCCTGTATTCTGTGCAATATCATATTTGTCATAACGTTGTTTCTGTTCTACAGGAATAGTTCCTGTATTCTTTGCTATATCATATTTGTCATAATGTTGTTTCTTTTTTTTCAGGAATGGTTCATGTATTATGTGCTATACCATATTTTTCATAAGGTTGTTTCTGTTCTACAGGAATGGTTCCTGTATTCTGTGTTATATCATATTTGTCATAAGGTTGTTCCTGTTCTACAGGAATGGTTCCTGTATTCTGTGCTATATCGTATTTGTCATAAGGTTGTTTCTGTTCTACAGAAATGGTTCCTGTATTCTGTGCTATATCATATTTGTCATAAGGTTATTTCTGTTCTACAGGAATGGATCCTGTATTCTGTGCAATATCATATTTGTCATAACGTTGTTTCCGTTCTACAGGAATGGTTCCTATATTCTGTGTTATATCACATTTGTCATAAGGTTGTTTCTGTTCTACAGTAATTGTTCCTGTATTCTTTGCTATATCATATTTGTCATAAGGTTATTTATGTTCTACATGATTGGTTCCTGTATTATGTGCTATATCATATTTGTCATAAGGTTGTTTCTGTTCTACAGGAATGGTTCCTGTATTCTGTGCTATATCATATTTGTCATAAGGTTATTTCTGTTCTACATGAATGGTTCCTGTATTATGTGCTATATGATATTTGTCATAAGGTTGTTTCTATTCTACAGGAATGGTTCCTGTATTCTGTGCTATATCATATTGGTCATAAGGTTGTGTATGTTCTACATGAATGGTTCCTGTATTATGTGCTATATGATAATTGTCATAAGGTTGTTTCTGTTCTACATGAATGGTTCCTGTATTATGTGCTATATCATATTTGTTATAAGGTTGTTCCTGTTCTACATGAATGGTTCCTGTATTATGTGCTATATCATATTTGTCATAAGGTTGTTCCTGTTCTACAGGAATGGTTCCTGTATTCTGTGCTATATCATATTTGTCATAAGGTTGTTTCTGTTCTACATGAATGGTTCCTGTATTCTGTGCTGTATCGTATTTGTCATAAGGTTGTTTCTGTTCTACAGGAATGGTTCCTGTATTCTGTGCTATATCATATTTGTCATAAGGTTGTTTCTGTTCTACAGGAATGGTTCCTGTATTCTGTGCTATATCATATTTGTCATAATGTTGTTTATGTTTTACATGAATGGTTCCTGTATTTTGTGCTATATCATATTTGTCATAAGGTTGTTTCTGTTCTACAGGAATGGTTCCTGTATTCTGTGCTATATCATATTTGTCATAATGTTGTTTCTGTTCTACAGGAATGCTTCCTGTATTCTTTGCTATGTCATATTTGTCATAAGGTTGTTTGTGTTCTACAGGAATGGTTCTTGTATTATGTTCTATATCATATTTGTCATAAGGTTGTTTCTGTTCCACAGGAATGGTTCATGTATTCTGTGCTATATGGTATTTTTCATAAGGTTGTTTTTGTTCTACATTATTGTTTCCTGTATGCTGTGCTATATCATATTTGTCATAAGGTTATTTCTGTTCTACAGGAATGGATCCTGTATTCTGTGCAATATCATATTTGTCATAACGTTGTTTCTGTTCTACAGGAATTGTTCCTGTATTCTTTGCTATATCATATTTGTCATAATGTTGTTTCTTTTTTTTCAGGAATGGTTCATGTATTATGTGCTATACCATATTTGTCATAAGGTTGTTTCTGTTCAACAGGAATGGTTCCTGTATTCTGTGTTATATCATATTTGTCATAAGGTTGTTCCTGTTCTACAGGAATGGTTCCTGTATTGTGTGCTATATCATATTTGTCATAATGTTGTTTCTGTTCTACTGGAATGATTCCTGTATGGTGTCCTATATGATATATATCATAAGGTTGTTTCTGTTCTACAGGAATGGTTCCTGTATTCTGTGCTATATCATATTTGTCATAAGGTTGTTTGTGTTCTACAGGAATGGTTCTTGTATTATGTTCTATATCATATTTGTCATAAGGTTGTTTCTGTTCCACAGGAATGGTTCCTGTATTCTGTGCTATATGGTATTTTTCATAAGGTTGTTTCTGTTCTACATTAATGTTTCCTGTATTCTGTGCTATATCATATTTGTCATAAGGTTATTTCTGTTCTACAGGAATGGATCCTGTATTCTGTGTTATATCATATTTGTCATAAGGTTGTTCCTGTACTACAGGAATGGTTTCTGTATTCTGTGCTATATGATATTTGTCATAAGGTTGTTTCTGTTCTACCGGAATTGTTCCTGTATTCTGTGCTATATCATATTTGTCATAAGGTTGTTTCTATTCTACAGGAATGGTTCCTATGTTCTGTGTTATATCATATTTGTCATAAAGTTGTTTCTGTTCTACAGGAATGGTTCCTGTATTATGTGTTATATCATATTTGTCATAAGGTTATTTCTGTTCTACATGAATGGTTCCTGTATTATGTGCTATATGATATTTGTCATAAGGTTGTTTCTATTCTACAGGAATGGTTCCTGTATTCTGTGCTATATCATATTGGTCATAAGGTTGTGTATGTTCTACATGAATGGTTCCTGTATTATGTGCTATATGATATTTGTCATAAGGTTGTTTCTGTTCTACATAAATGGTTCCTGTATTATGTGCTATATCGTATTTGTCATAAGGTTGTTTCTGTTCTACAGGAATGGTTCCTGTATTCTGTGCTATATCATATTTGTCATAAGGTTGTTTCTGTTCTACAGGAATGGTTCCTGTATTCTGTGCTATATCATATTTATCATAATGTTGTTTATGTTCTATAGGAATGGTTCCTGTATTCTGTGCTATATCATATTTGTCATAAGGTTGTTCCTGTTCTACAGGGATGGTTCCTGTATTCTGTGCTATATCATATTTGTCATAAGGTTATTTCTGTTCTACATGAATGGTTCCTGTATTCTGTGCTATATCGTATTTGTCATAAGGTTGTTTCTGTTCTACAGGAATGGTTCCTGTATTCTGTGCTATATCATATTTGTCATAAGGTTGTTTCTGTTCTACAGGAATGGTTCCTGTATTCTGTGCTATATCATATTTATCATAATGTTGTTTATGTTCTACAGGAATGGTTCCTGTATTCTGTGCAATATCATATTTGTCATAAGGTTGTTTCTGTTCTACAGGAATGGTTCCTGTATTCTGTGCTATATCATATTTGTCATACTGTTGTTTCTGTTCTACAGGAATGGTTCCTGTATTCTTTGTTATGTCTAATTTGTAATAAGGTTGTTTGTGTTCTACAGGAATGGTTCTTGTATTATGTTCTATATCATATTTGTCATAAGGTTGTTTCTGTTCTACATTAATGTTTCCTGTATTCTGTGCTATATCATATTTGTCATAAGGTTATTTCTGTTCTACAGGAATGGATCCTGTATTCTGTGCAATATCATATTTGTCATAACGTTGTTTCCGTTCTACAGGAATGGGTCCTATATTCTGTGTTATATCACATTTGTCATAAGGTTGTTTCTGTTCTACAGTAATTGTTCCTGTATTCTTTGCTATATCATATTTGTCATAAGGTTGTTTCTGTTCTACATGAATGGTTCCTGTATTCTGTGCTATATCGTATTTGTCATAAGGTTGTTTCTGTTCTACAGGAATGGTTCCTGTATTCTGTGCTATATCATATTTGTCATAAGGTTATTTCTGTTCTACATGAATGGTTCCTGTATTATGTGCTATATGATATTTGTCATAAGGTTGTGTCTGTTCTACATGAATGGTTCCTGTATTATGTGTTATATCATATTTGTCATAAGGTTATTTCTGTTCTACATGAATGGTTCCTGTATTATGTGCTATATGATATTTGTCATAAGGTTGTTTCTATTCTACTGGAATGGTTCCTGTATTCTGTGCTATATCATATTGGTCATAAGGTTGTGCATGTTCTACATGAATGGTTCCTGTATTATGTGCTCTATGATATTTGTCATAAGGTTGTTTCTGTTCTACATGAATGGTTCCTGTATTATGTGCTATATCATATTTGTTATAAGGTTGTTCCTGTTCTACATGAATGGTTCCTGTATTATGTGCTATATCATATTTGTCATAAGGTTGTTCCTGTTCTACAGGAATGGTTCCTGTATTCTGTGCTATATCATATTTGTCATAAGGTTGTTTCTGTTCTACATGAATGGTTCCTGTATTCTGTGCTGTATCGTATTTGTCATAAGGTTGTTTCTGTTCTACAGGAATGGTTCCTGTATTCTGTGCTATATCATATTTGTCATAAGGTTGTTTCTGTTCTACAGGAATGGTTCCTGTATTCTGTGCTATATCATATTTGTCATAATGTTGTTTATGTTCTACAGGAATGGTTCCTGTATTCTGTGCTATATCATATTTGTCATAAGGTTGTTTCTGTTCTACAGGAATGGTTCCTGTATTCTGTGCTATATCATATTTGTCATAATGTTGTTTCTGTTCTACAGGAATGGTTCCTGTATTCTTTGCTATATCATATTTGTCATAAGGTTGTTTGTGTTCTACAGGAATGGTTCTTGTATTATGTTCTATATCATATTTGTCATAAGGTTGTTTCTGTTCCACAGGAATGGTTCCTGTATTCTGTGCTATATGGTATTTTTCATAAGGTTGTTTCTGTTCTACATTAATGTTTCCTGTATGCTGTGCTATATCATATTTGTCATAAGGTTATTTCTGTTCTACAGGAATGGATCCTGTATTCTGTGCAATATCATATTTGTCATAACGTTGTTTCTGTTCTACAGGAATTGTTCCTGTATTCTTTGCTATATCATATTTGTCATAATGTTGTTTCTTTTTTTTCAGGAATGGTTCATGTATTATGTGCTATACCATATTTGTCATAAGGTTGTTTCTGTTCTACAGGATTGGTTCCTGTATTCTGTGTTATATCATATTTGTCATAAGGTTGTTCCTGTTCTACAGGAATGGTTCCTGTATTCTGTGCTATATCGTATTTGTCATAAGGTTGTTTCTGTTCTACAGAAATGGTTCCTGTATTCTGTGCTATATCATATTTGTCATAAGGTTATTTCTGTTCTACAGGAATGGTTCCTGTATTCTGTGCTATATCATATTTGTCATAAGGTTGTTTCTGTTCTACATGAATGGTTCCTGTATTCTGTGCTGTATCGTATTTGTCATAAGGTTGTTTCTGTTCTACAGGAATGGTTCCTGTATTCTGTGCTATATCATATTTGTCATAAGGTTGTTTCTGTTCTACAGGAATGGTTCCTGTATTCTGTGCTATATCATATTTGTCATAATGTTGTTTATGTTTTACATGAATGGTTCCTGTATTTTATGCTATATCATATTTGTCATAAGGTTGTTTCTGTTCTACAGGAATGGTTCCTGTATTCTGTGCTATATCATATTTGTCATAATGTTGTTTCTGTTCTACAGGAATGCTTCCTGTATTCTTTGCTATGTCATATTTGTCATAAGGTTGTTTGTGTTCTACAGGAATGGTTCTTGTATTATGTTCTATATCATATTTGTCATAAGGTTGTTTCTGTTCCACAGGAATGGTTCATGTATTCTGTGCTATATGGTATTTTTCATAAGGTTGTTTTTGTTCTACATTATTGTTTCCTGTATGCTGTGCTATATCATATTTGTCATAAGGTTATTTCTGTTCTACAGGAATGGATCCTGTATTCTGTGCAATATCATATTTGTCATAACGTTGTTTCTGTTCTACAGGAATTGTTCCTGTATTCTTTGCTATATCATATTTGTCATAATGTTGTTTCTTTTTTTTCAGGAATGGTTCATGTATTATGTGCTATACCATATTTGTCATAAGGTTGTTTCTGTTCAACAGGAATGGTTCCTGTATTCTGTGTTATATCATATTTGTCATAAGGTTGTTCCTGTTCTACAGGAATGGTTCCTGTATTGTGTGCTATATCATATTTGTCATAATGTTGTTTCTGTTCTACTGGAATGATTCCTGTATGGTGTCCTATATGATATATATCATAAGGTTGTTTCTGTTCTACAGGAATGGTTCCTGTATTCTGTGCTATATCATATTTGTCATAAGGTTGTTTGTGTTCTACAGGAATGGTTCTTGTATTATGTTCTATATCATATTTGTCATAAGGTTGTTTCTGTTCCACAGGAATGGTTCCTGTATTCTGTGCTATATGGTATTTTTCATAAGGTTGTTTCTGTTCTACATTAATGTTTCCTGTATTCTGTGCTATATCATATTTGTCATAAGGTTATTTCTGTTCTACAGGAATGGATCCTGTATTCTGTGTTATATCATATTTGTCATAAGGTTGTTCCTGTACTACAGGAATGGTTTCTGTATTCTGTGCTATATGATATTTGTCATAAGGTTGTTTCTGTTCTACCGGAATTGTTCCTGTATTCTGTGCTATATCATATTTGTCATAAGGTTGTTTCTATTCTACAGGAATGGTTCCTATGTTCTGTGTTATATCATATTTGTCATAAAGTTGTTTCTGTTCTACAGGAATGGTTCCTGTATTATGTGTTATATCATATTTGTCATAAGGTTATTTCTGTTCTACATGAATGGTTCCTGTATTATGTGCTATATGATATTTGTCATAAGGTTGTTTCTATTCTACAGGAATGGTTCCTGTATTCTGTGCTATATCATATTGGTCATAAGGTTGTGTATGTTCTACATGAATGGTTCCTGTATTATGTGCTATATGATATTTGTCATAAGGTTGTTTCTGTTCTACATAAATGGTTCCTGTATTATGTGCTATATCGTATTTGTCATAAGGTTGTTTCTGTTCTACAGGAATGGTTCCTGTATTCTGTGCTATATCATATTTGTCATAAGGTTGTTTCTGTTCTACAGGAATGGTTCCTGTATTCTGTGCTATATCATATTTGTCATAAGGTTGTTCCTGTTCTACAGGGATGGTTCCTGTATTCTGTGCTATATCATATTTGTCATAAGGTTATTTCTGTTCTACATGAATGGTTCCTGTATTCTGTGCTATATCGTATTTGTCATAAGGTTGTTTCTGTTCTACAGGAATGGTTCCTGTATTCTGTGCTATATCATATTTGTCATAAGGTTGTTTCTGTTCTACAGGAATGGTTCCTGTATTCTGTGCTATATCATATTTATCATAATGTTGTTTATGTTCTACAGGAATGGTTCCTGTATTCTGTGCTATATCATATTTGTCATAAGGTTGTTTCTGTTCTACAGGAATGGTTCCTGTATTCTGTGCTATATCATATTTGTCATACTGTTGTTTCTGTTCTACAGGAATGGTTCCTGTATTCTTTGTTATGTCTAATTTGTCATAAGGTTGTTTGTGTTCTACAGGAATGGTTCTTGTATTATGTTCTATATCATATTTGTCATAAGGTTGTTTCTGTTCTACATTAATGTTTCCTGTATTCTGTGCTATATCATATTTGTCATAAGGTTATTTCTGTTCTACAGGAATGGATCCTGTATTCTGTGCAATATCATATTTGTCATAACGTTGTTTCCGTTCTACAGGAATGGGTCCTATATTCTGTGTTATATCACATTTGTCATAAGGTTGTTTCTGTTCTACAGTAATTGTTCCTGTATTCTTTGCTATATCATATTTGTCATAAGGTTGTTTCTGTTCTACATGAATGGTTCCTGTATTCTGTGCTATATCGTATTTGTCATAAGGTTGTTTCTGTTCTACAGGAATGGTTCCTGTATTCTGTGCTATATCATATTTGTCATAAGGTTATTTCTGTTCTACATGAATGGTTCCTGTATTATGTGCTATATGATATTTGTCATAAGGTTGTGTCTGTTCTACATGAATGGTTCCTGTATTATGTGTTATATCATATTTGTCATAAGGTTATTTCTGTTCTACATGAATGGTTCCTGTATTATGTGCTATATGATATTTGTCATAAGGTTGTTTCTATTCTACTGGAATGGTTCCTGTATTCTGTGCTATATCATATTGGTCATAAGGTTGTGCATGTTCTACATGAATGGTTCCTGTATTATGTGCTCTATGATATTTGTCATAAGGTTGTTTCTGTTCTACATGAATGGTTCCTGTATTATGTGCTATATCATATTTGTTATAAGGTTGTTCCTGTTCTACATGAATGGTTCCTGTATTATGTGCTATATCATATTTGTCATAAGGTTGTTCCTGTTCTACAGGAATGGTTCCTGTATTCTGTGCTATATCATATTTGTCATAAGGTTGTTTCTGTTCTACATGAATGGTTCCTGTATTCTGTGCTGTATCGTATTTGTCATAAGGTTGTTTCTGTTCTACAGGAATGGTTCCTGTATTTTGTGCTATATCATATTTGTCATAAGGTTGTTTCTGTTCTACAGGAATGGTTCCTGTATTCTGTGCTATATCATATTTGTCATAATGTTGTTTCTGTTCTACAGGAATGCTTCCTGTATTCTTTGCTATGTCATATTTGTCATAAGGTTGTTTGTGTTCTACAGGAATGGTTCTTGTATTATGTTCTATATCATATTTGTCATAAGGTTGTTTCTGTTCCACAGGAATGGTTCATGTATTCTGTGCTATATGGTATTTTTCATAAGGTTGTTTTTGTTCTACATTATTGTTTCCTGTATGCTGTGCTATATCATATTTGTCATAAGGTTATTTCTGTTCTACAGGAATGGATCCTGTATTCTGTGCAATATCATATTTGTCATAACGTTGTTTCTGTTCTACAGGAATTGTTCCTGTATTCTTTGCTATATCATATTTGTCATAATGTTGTTTCTTTTTTTTCAGGAATGGTTCATGTATTATGTGCTATACCATATTTGTCATAAGGTTGTTTCTGTTCAACAGGAATGGTTCCTGTATTCTGTGTTATATCATATTTGTCATAAGGTTGTTCCTGTTCTACAGGAATGGTTCCTGTATTGTGTGCTATATCATATTTGTCATAATGTTGTTTCTGTTCTACTGGAATGATTCCTGTATGGTGTCCTATATGATATATATCATAAGGTTGTTTCTGTTCTACAGGAATGGTTCCTGTATTCTGTGCTATATCATATTTGTCATAAGGTTGTTTGTGTTCTACAGGAATGGTTCTTGTATTATGTTCTATATCATATTTGTCATAAGGTTGTTTCTGTTCCACAGGAATGGTTCCTGTATTCTGTGCTATATGGTATTTTTCATAAGGTTGTTTCTGTTCTACATTAATGTTTCCTGTATTCTGTGCTATATCATATTTGTCATAAGGTTATTTCTGTTCTACAGGAATGGATCCTGTATTCTGTGTTATATCATATTTGTCATAAGGTTGTTCCTGTACTACAGGAATGGTTTCTGTATTCTGTGCTATATGATATTTGTCATAAGGTTGTTTCTGTTCTACCGGAATTGTTCCTGTATTCTGTGCTATATCATATTTGTCATAAGGTTGTTTCTATTCTACAGGAATGGTTCCTATGTTCTGTGTTATATCATATTTGTCATAAAGTTGTTTCTGTTCTACAGGAATGGTTCCTGTATTATGTGTTATATCATATTTGTCATAAGGTTATTTCTGTTCTACATGAATGGTTCCTGTATTATGTGCTATATGATATTTGTCATAAGGTTGTTTCTATTCTACAGGAATGGTTCCTGTATTCTGTGCTATATCATATTGGTCATAAGGTTGTGTATGTTCTACATGAATGGTTCCTGTATTATGTGCTATATGATATTTGTCATAAGGTTGTTTCTGTTCTACATAAATGGTTCCTGTATTATGTGCTATATCGTATTTGTCATAAGGTTGTTTCTGTTCTACAGGAATGGTTCCTGTATTCTGTGCTATATCATATTTGTCATAAGGTTGTTTCTGTTCTACAGGAATGGTTCCTGTATTCTGTGCTATATCATATTTATCATAATGTTGTTTATGTTCTATAGGAATGGTTCCTGTATTCTGTGCTATATCATATTTGTCATAAGGTTGTTCCTGTTCTACAGGGATGGTTCCTGTATTCTGTGCTATATCATATTTGTCATAAGGTTATTTCTGTTCTACATGAATGGTTCCTGTATTCTGTGCTATATCGTATTTGTCATAAGGTTGTTTCTGTTCTACAGGAATGGTTCCTGTATTCTGTGCTATATCATATTTGTCATAAGGTTGTTTCTGTTCTACAGGAATGGTTCCTGTATTCTGTGCTATATCATATTTATCATAATGTTGTTTATGTTCTACAGGAATGGTTCCTGTATTCTGTGCTATATCATATTTGTCATAAGGTTGTTTCTGTTCTACAGGAATGGTTCCTGTATTCTGTGCTATATCATATTTGTCATACTGTTGTTTCTGTTCTACAGGAATGGTTCCTGTATTCTTTGTTATGTCTAATTTGTCATAAGGTTGTTTGTGTTCTACAGGAATGGTTCTTGTATTATGTTCTATATCATATTTGTCATAAGGTTGTTTCTGTTCTACATTAATGTTTCCTGTATTCTGTGCTATATCATATTTGTCATAAGGTTATTTCTGTTCTACAGGAATGGATCCTGTATTCTGTGCAATATCATATTTGTCATAACGTTGTTTCCGTTCTACAGGAATGGGTCCTATATTCTGTGTTATATCACATTTGTCATAAGGTTGTTTCTGTTCTACAGTAATTGTTCCTGTATTCTTTGCTATATCATATTTGTCATAAGGTTGTTTCTGTTCTACATGAATGGTTCCTGTATTCTGTGCTATATCGTATTTGTCATAAGGTTGTTTCTGTTCTACAGGAATGGTTCCTGTATTCTGTGCTATATCATATTTGTCATAAGGTTATTTCTGTTCTACATGAATGGTTCCTGTATTATGTGCTATATGATATTTGTCATAAGGTTGTGTCTGTTCTACATGAATGGTTCCTGTATTATGTGTTATATCATATTTGTCATAAGGTTATTTCTGTTCTACATGAATGGTTCCTGTATTATGTGCTATATGATATTTGTCATAAGGTTGTTTCTATTCTACTGGAATGGTTCCTGTATTCTGTGCTATATCATATTGGTCATAAGGTTGTGCATGTTCTACATGAATGGTTCCTGTATTATGTGCTCTATGATATTTGTCATAAGGTTGTTTCTGTTCTACATGAATGGTTCCTGTATTATGTGCTATATCATATTTGTTATAAGGTTGTTCCTGTTCTACATGAATGGTTCCTGTATTATGTGCTATATCATATTTGTCATAAGGTTGTTCCTGTTCTACAGGAATGGTTCCTGTATTCTGTGCTATATCATATTTGTCATAAGGTTGTTTCTGTTCTACATGAATGGTTCCTGTATTCTGTGCTGTATCGTATTTGTCATAAGGTTGTTTCTGTTCTACAGGAATGGTTCCTGTATTCTGTGCTATATCATATTTGTCATAAGGTTGTTCTGTTCTACAGGAATGGTTCCTGTATTCTGTGCTATATCATATTTGTCATAATGTTGTTTATGTTCTACAGGAATGGTTCCTGTATTCTGTGCTATATCATATTTGTCATAAGGTTGTTTCTGTTCTACAGGAATGGTTCCTGTATTCTGTGCTATATCATATTTGTCATAATGTTGTTTCTGTTCTACAGGAATGGTTCCTGTATTCTTTGCTATATCATATTTGTCATAAGGTTGTTTGTGTTCTACAGGAATGGTTCTTGTATTATGTTCTATATCATATTTGTCATAAGGTTGTTTCTGTTCCACAGGAATGGTTCCTGTATTCTGTGCTATATGGTATTTTTCATAAGGTTGTTTCTGTTCTACATTAATGTTTCCTGTATGCTGTGCTATATCATATTTGTCATAAGGTTATTTCTGTTCTACAGGAATGGATCCTGTATTCTGTGCAATATCATATTTGTCATAACGTTGTTTCTGTTCTACAGGAATTGTTCCTGTATTCTTTGCTATATCATATTTGTCATAATGTTGTTTCTTTTTTTTCAGGAATGGTTCATGTATTATGTGCTATACCATATTTGTCATAAGGTTGTTTCTGTTCTACAGGATTGGTTCCTGTATTCTGTGTTATATCATATTTGTCATAAGGTTGTTCCTGTTCTACAGGAATGGTTCCTGTATTCTGTGCTATATCGTATTTGTCATAAGGTTGTTTCTGTTCTACAGAAATGGTTCCTGTATTCTGTGCTATATCATATTTGTCATAAGGTTATTTCTGTTCTACAGGAATGGATCCTGTATTCTGTGCAATATCATATTTGTCATAACGTTGTTTCCGTTCTACAGGAATGGTTCCTATATTCTGTGTTATATCACATTTGTCATAAGGTTGTTTCTGTTCTACAGTAATTGTTCCTGTATTCTTTGCTATATCATATTTGTCATAAGGTAATTTATGTTCTACATGATTGGTTCCTGTATTATGTGCTATATCATATTTGTCATAAGGTTGTTTCTGTTCTACAGGAATGGTTCCTGTATTCTGTGCTATATCATATTTGTCATAAGGTTATTTATGTTCTACATGAATGGTTCCTGTATTATGTGCTATATCATATTTGTCATAAGGTTGTGTCTGTTCTACATGAATGGTTCCTGTATTATGTGTTATATCATATTTGTCATAAGGTTATTTCTGTTCTACATGAATGGTTCCTGTATTATGTGCTATATGATATTTGTCATAAGGTTGTTTCTATTCTACAGGAATGGTTCCTGTATTCTGTGCTATATCATATTGGTCATAAGGTTGTGTATGTTCTACATGAATGGTTCCTGTATTATGTGCTATATGATAATTGTCATAAGGTTGTTTCTGTTCTACATGAATGGTTCCTGTATTATGTGCTATATCATATTTGTTATAAGGTTGTTCCTGTTCTACATGAATGGTTCCTGTATTATGTGCTATATCATATTTGTCATAAGGTTGTTCCTGTTCTACAGGAATGGTTCCTGTATTCTGTGCTATATCATATTTGTCATAAGGTTGTTTCTGTTCTACATGAATGGTTCCTGTATTCTGTGCTGTATCGTATTTGTCATAAGGTTGTTTCTGTTCTACAGGAATGGTTCCTGTATTCTGTGCTATATCATATTTGTCATAAGGTTGTTTCTGTTCTACAGGAATGGTTCCTGTATTATGTGCTATATCATATTTGTCATAAGGTTGTTCCAGTTCTACAGGAATGGTTCCTGTATTCTGTGCTATATCATATTTGTCATAAGGTTGTTTCTGTTCCACATGAATGGTTCCTGTATTCTGTGCTGTATCGTATTTGTCATAAGGTTGTTTCTGTTCTACAGGAATGGTTCCTGTATTCTGTGCTATATCATATTTGTCATAAGGTTGTTTCTGTTCTACAGGAATGGTTCCTGTATTCTGTGCTATATCATATTTGTCATAATGTTGTTTATGTTCTACAGGAATGGTTCCTGTATTCTGTGCTATATCATATTTGTCATAAGGTTGTTTCTGTTCTACAGGAATGGTTCCTGTATTCTGTGCTATATCATATTTGTCATAATGTTGTTTCTGTTCTACAGGAATGGTTCCTGTATTCTTTGCTATGTCATATTTGTCATAAGGTTGTTTGTGTTCTACAGGAATGGTTCTTGTATTATGTTCTATATCATATTTGTCATAAGGTTGTTTCTGTTCCACAGGAATGGTTCCTGTATTCTGTGCTATATGGTATTTTTCATAAGGTTGTTTCTGTTCTACATTAATGTTTCCTGTATGCTGTGCTATATCATATTTGTCATAAGGTTATTTCTGTTCTACAGGAATGGATCCTGTATTCTGTGCAATATCATATTTGTCATAACGTTGTTTCTGTTCTACAGGAATAGTTCCTGTATTCTTTGCTATATCATATTTGTCATAATGTTGTTTCTTTTTTTTCAGGAATGGTTCATGTATTATGTGCTATACCATATTTGTCATAAGGTTGTTTCTGTTCTACAGGAATGGTTCCTGTATTCTGTGTTATATCATATTTGTCATAAGGTTGTTCCTGTTCTACAGGAATGGTTCCTGTATTCTGTGCTATATCGTATTTGTCATAAGGTTGTTTCTGTTCTACAGAAATGGTTCCTGTATTCTGTGCTATATCATATTTGTCATAAGGTTATTTCTGTTCTACAGGAATGGATCCTGTATTCTGTGCAATATCATATTTGTCATAACGTTGTTTCCGTTCTACAGGAATGGTTCCTATATTCTGTGTTATATCACATTTGTCATAAGGTTGTTTCTGTTCTACAGTAATTGTTCCTGTATTCTTTGCTATATCATATTTGTCATAAGGTTATCTATGTTCTACATGATTGGTTCCTGTATTATGTGCTATATCATATTTGTCATAAGGTTGTTTCTGTTCTACAGGAATGGTTCCTGTATTCTGTGCTATATCATATTTGTCATAAGGTTATTTATGTTCTACATGAATGGTTCCTGTATTATGTGCTATATCATATTTGTCATAAGGTTGTGTCTGTTCTACATGAATGGTTCCTGTATTATGTGTTATATCATATTTGTCATAAGGTTATTTCTGTTCTACATGAATGGTTCCTGTATTATGTGCTATATGATATTTGTCATAAGGTTGTTTCTATTCTACAGGAATGGTTCCTGTATTCTGTGCTATATCATATTGGTCATAAGGTTGTGTATGTTCTACATGAATGGTTCCTGTATTATGTGCTATATGATAATTGTCATAAGGTTGTTTCTGTTCTACATGAATGGTTCCTGTATTATGTGCTATATCATATTTGTTATAAGGTTGTTCCTGTTCTACATGAATGGTTCCTGTATTATGTGCTATATCATATTTGTCATAAGGTTGTTCCTGTTCTACAGGAATGGTTCCTGTATTCTGTGCTATATCATATTTGTCATAAGGTTGTTTCTGTTCTACATGAATGGTTCCTGTATTCTGTGCTGTATCGTATTTGTCATAAGGTTGTTTCTGTTCTACAGGAATGGTTCCTGTATTCTGTGCTATATCATATTTGTCATAAGGTTGTTTCTGTTCTACAGGAATGGTTCCTGTATTCTGTGCTATATCATATTTGTCATAATGTTGTTTATGTTTTACATGAATGGTTCCTGTATTTTGTGCTATATCATATTTGTCATAAGGTTGTTTCTGTTCTACAGGAATGGTTCCTGTATTCTGTGCTATATCATATTTGTCATAATGTTGTTTCTGTTCTACAGGAATGCTTCCTGTATTCTTTGCTATGTCATATTTGTCATAAGGTTGTTTGTGTTCTACAGGAATGGTTCTTGTATTATGTTCTATATCATATTTGTCATAAGGTTGTTTCTGTTCCACAGGAATGGTTCATGTATTCTGTGCTATATGGTATTTTTCATAAGGTTGTTTTTGTTCTACATTAATGTTTCCTGTATGCTGTGCTATATCATATTTGTCATAAGGTTATTTCTGTTCTACAGGAATGGATCCTGTATTCTGTGCAATATCATATTTGTCATAACGTTGTTTCTGTTCTACAGGAATTGTTCCTGTATTCTTTGCTATATCATATTTGTCATAATGTTGTTTCTTTTTTTTCAGGAATGGTTCATGTATTATGTGCTATACCATATTTGTCATAAGGTTGTTTCTGTTCAACAGGAATGGTTCCTGTATTCTGTGTTATATCATATTTGTCATAAGGTTGTTCCTGTTCTACAGGAATGGTTCCTGTATTGTGTGCTAAATCATATTTGTCATAATGTTGTTTCTGTTCTACTGGAATGATTCCTGTATGGTGTCCTATATGATATATATCATAAGGTTGTTTCTGTTCTACAGGAATGGTTCCTGTATTCTGTGCTATATCATATTTGTCATAAGGTTGTTTGTGTTCTACAGGAATGGTTCTTGTATTATGTTCTATATCATATTTGTCATAAGGTTGTTTCTGTTCCACAGGAATGGTTCCTGTATTCTGTGCTATATGGTATTTTTCATAAGGTTGTTTCTGTTCTACATTAATGTTTCCTGTATTCTGTGCTATATCATATTTGTCATAAGGTTATTTCTGTTCTACAGGAATGGATCCTGTATTCTGTGTTATATCATATTTGTCATAAGGTTGTTCCTGTACTACAGGAATGGTTTCTGTATTCTGTGCTATATGATATTTGTCATAAGGTTGTTTCTGTTCTACCGGAATTGTTCCTGTATTCTGTGCTATATCATATTTGTCATAAGGTTGTTTCTATTCTACAGGAATGGTTCCTATGTTCTGTGTTATATCATATTTGTCATAAAGTTGTTTCTGTTCTACAGGAATGGTTCCTGTATTATGTGTTATATCATATTTGTCATAAGGTTATTTCTGTTCTACATGAATGGTTCCTGTATTATGTGCTATATGATATTTGTCATAAGGTTGTTTCTATTCTACAGGAATGGTTCCTGTATTCTGTGCTATATCATATTGGTCATAAGGTTGTGTATGTTCTACATGAATGGTTCCTGTATTATGTGCTATATGATAATTGTCATAAGGTTGTTTCTGTTCTACATGAATGGTTCCTGTATTATGTGCTATATCATATTTGTTATAAGGTTGTTCCTGTTCTACATGAATGGTTCCTGTATTATGTGCTATATCATATTTGTCATAAGGTTGTTCCTGTTCTACAGGAATGGTTCCTGTATTCTGTGCTATATCATATTTGTCATAAGGTTGTTTCTGTTCTACATGAATGGTTCCTGTATTCTGTGCTGTATCGTATTTGTCATAAGGTTGTTTCTGTTCTACAGGAATGGTTCCTGTATTCTGTGCTATATCATATTTGTCATAAGGTTGTTTCTGTTCTACAGGAATGGTTCCTGTATTCTGTGCTATATCATATTTGTCATAATGTTGTTTATGTTTTACATGAATGGTTCCTGTATTTTGTGCTATATCATATTTGTCATAAGGTTGTTTCTGTTCTACAGGAATGGTTCCTGTATTCTGTGCTATATCATATTTGTCATAATGTTGTTTCTGTTCTACAGGAATGCTTCCTGTATTCTTTGCTATGTCATATTTGTCATAAGGTTGTTTGTGTTCTACAGGAATGGTTCTTGTATTATGTTCTATATCATATTTGTCATAAGGTTGTTTCTGTTCCACAGGAATGGTTCATGTATTCTGTGCTATATGGTATTTTTCATAAGGTTGTTTTTGTTCTACATTAATGTTTCCTGTATGCTGTGCTATATCATATTTGTCATAAGGTTATTTCTGTTCTACAGGAATGGATCCTGTATTCTGTGCAATATCATATTTGTCATAACGTTGTTTCTGTTCTACAGGAATTGTTCCTGTATTCTTTGCTATATCATATTTGTCATAATGTTGTTTCTTTTTTTTCAGGAATGGTTCATGTATTATGTGCTATACCATATTTGTCATAAGGTTGTTTCTGTTCAACAGGAATGGTTCCTGTATTCTGTGTTATATCATATTTGTCATAAGGTTGTTCCTGTTCTACAGGAATGGTTCCTGTATTGTGTGCTAAATCATATTTGTCATAATGTTGTTTCTGTTCTACTGGAATGATTCCTGTATGGTGTCCTATATGATATATATCATAAGGTTGTTTCTGTTCTACAGGAATGGTTCCTGTATTCTGTGCTATATCATATTTGTCATAAGGTTGTTTGTGTTCTACAGGAATGGTTCTTGTATTATGTTCTATATCATATTTGTCATAAGGTTGTTTCTGTTCCACAGGAATGGTTCCTGTATTCTGTGCTATATGGTATTTGTCATAAGGTTGTTTCTGTTGTACATTAATGTTTCCTGTATTCTGTGCTATATCATATTTGTCATAAGGTTATTTCTGTTCTACAGGAATGGATCCTGTATTCTGTGTTATATCATATTTGTCATAAGGTTGTTCCTGTACTACAGGAATGGTTTCTGTATTCTGTGCTATATGATATTTGTCATAAGGTTGTTTCTGTTCTACCGGAATTGTTCCTGTATTCTGTGCTATATCATATTTGTCATAAGGTTGTTTCTATTCTACAGGAATGGTTCCTATGTTCTGTGTTATATCATATTTGTCATAAAGTTGTTTCTGTTCTACAGGAATGGTTCCTGTATTATGTGTTATATCATATTTGTCATAAGGTTATTTCTGTTCTACATGAATGGTTCCTGTATTATGTGCTATATGATATTTGTCATAAGGTTGTTTCTATTCTACAGGAATGGTTCCTGTATTCTGTGCTATATCATATTGGTCATAAGGTTGTGTATGTTCTACATGAATGGTTCCTGTATTATGTGCTATATGATATTTGTCATAAGGTTGTTTCTGTTCTACATAAATGGTTCCTGTATTATGTGCTATATCGTATTTGTCATAAGGTTGTTTCTGTTCTACAGGAATGGTTCCTGTATTCTGTGCTATATCATATTTGTCATAAGGTTGTTTCTGTTCTACAGGAATGGTTCCTGTATTCTGTGCTATATCATATTTATCATAATGTTGTTTATGTTCTATAGGAATGGTTCCTGTATTCTGTGCTATATCATATTTGTCATAAGGTTGTTCCTGTTCTACAGGGATGGTTCCTGTATTCTGTGCTATATCATATTTGTCATAAAGTTGTTCCTGTTCTACAGGAATGGTTCCTGTATTCTGTGCTATATCATATTTGTCATAAGGTTGTTTCTGTTCTACATGAATGGTTCCTGTATTCTGTGCTGTATCGTATTTGTCATAAGGTTGTTTCTGTTCTACAGGAATGGTTCCTGTATTCTGTGCTATATCATATTTGTCATAAGGTTGTTTCTGTTCTACAGGAATGGTTCCTGTATTCTGTGCTATATCATATTTGTCATAATGTTGTTTATGTTCTACAGGAATGGTTCCTGTATTCTGTGCTATATCATATTTGTCATAAGGTTGTTTCTGTTCTACAGGAATGGTTCCTGTATTCTGTGCTATATCATATTTGTCATAATGTTGTTTCTGTTCTACAGGAATGGTTCCTGTATTCTTTGCTATGTCATATTTGTCATAAGGTTGTTTGTGTTCTACAGGAATGGTTCTTGTATTATGTTCTATATCATATTTGTCATAAGGTTGTTTCTGTTCCACAGGAATGGTTCCTGTATTCTGTGCTATATGGTATTTTTCATAAGGTTGTTTCTGTTCTACATTAATGTTTCCTGTATGCTGTGCTATATCATATTTGTCATAAGGTTATTTCTGTTCTACAGGAATGGATCCTGTATTCTGTGCAATATCATATTTGTCATAACGTTGTTTCTGTTCTACAGGAATTGTTCCTGTATTCTTTGCTATATCATATTTGTCATAATGTTGTTTCTTTTTTTTCAGGAATGGTTCATGTATTATGTGCTATACCATATTTGTCATAAGGTTGTTTCTGTTCTACAGGATTGGTTCCTGTATTCTGTGTTATATCATATTTGTCATAAGGTTGTTCCTGTTCTACAGGAATGGTTCCTGTATTCTGTGCTATATCGTATTTGTCATAAGGTTGTTTCTGTTCTACAGAAATGGTTCCTGTATTCTGTGCTATATCATATTTGTCATAAGGTTATTTCTGTTCTACAGGAATGGATCCTGTATTCTGTGCAATATCATATTTGTCATAACGTTGTTTCCGTTCTACAGGAATGGTTCCTATATTCTGTGTTATATCACATTTGTCATAAGGTTGTTTCTGTTCTACAGTAATTGTTCCTGTATTCTTTGCTATATCATATTTGTCATAAGGTAATTTATGTTCTACATGATTGGTTCCTGTATTATGTGCTATATCATATTTGTCATAAGGTTGTTTCTGTTCTACAGGAATGGTTCCTGTATTCTGTGCTATATCATATTTGTCATAAGGTTATTTATGTTCTACATGAATGGTTCCTGTATTATGTGCTATATCATATTTGTCATAAGGTTGTGTCTGTTCTACATGAATGGTTCCTGTATTATGTGTTATATCATATTTGTCATAAGGTTATTTCTGTTCTACATGAATGGTTCCTGTATTATGTGCTATATGATATTTGTCATAAGGTTGTTTCTATTCTACAGGAATGGTTCCTGTATTCTGTGCTTTATCATATTGGTCATAAGGTTGTGTATGTTCTACATGAATGGTTCCTGTATTATGTGCTATATGATATTTGTCATAAGGTTGTTTCTGTTCTACATGAATGGTTCCTGTATTATGTGCTATATCATATTTGTTATAAGGTTGTTCCTGTTCTACAGGAATGGTTCCTGTATTCTGTGCTATATCATATTTGTCATAAGGTTGTTTCTGTTCTACATGAATGGTTCCTGTATTCTGTGCTGTATCGGATTTGTCATAAGGTTGTTTCTGTTCTACAGGAATGGTTCCTGTATTCTGTGCTATATCATATTTGTCATAAGGTTGTTTCTGTTCTACAGGAATGGTTCCTGTATTCTGTGCTATATCATATTTGTCATAATGTTGTTTATGTTTTACATGAATGGTTCCTGTATTTTGTGCTATATCATATTTGTCATAAGGTTGTTTCTGTTCTACAGGAATGGTTCCTGTATTCTGTGCTATATCATATTTGTCATAATGTTGTTTCTGTTCTACAGGAATGCTTCCTGTATTCTTTGCTATGTCATATTTGTCATAAGGTTGTTTGTGTTCTACAGGAATGGTTCTTGTATTATGTTCTATATCATATTTGTCATAAGGTTGTTTCTGTTCCACAGGAATGGTTCATGTATTCTGTGCTATATGGTATTTTTCATAAGGTTGTTTTTGTTCTACATTAATGTTTCCTGTATGCTGTGCTATATCATATTTGTCATAAGGTTATTTCTGTTCTACAGGAATGGATCCTGTATTCTGTGCAATATCATATTTGTCATAACGTTGTTTCTGTTCTACAGGAATTGTTCCTGTATTCTTTGCTATATCATATTTGTCATAATGTTGTTTCTTTTTTTTCAGGAATGGTTCATGTATTATGTGCTATACCATATTTGTCATAAGGTTGTTTCTGTTCAACAGGAATGGTTCCTGTATTCTGTGTTATATCATATTTGTCATAAGGTTGTTCCTGTTCTACAGGAATGGTTCCTGTATTCTGTGCTATATCGTATTTGTCATAAGATTGTTTCTGTTCTACAGGAATGGTTCCTGTATTCTGTGCTATATCATATTTGTCATAAGGTTGTTTCTGTTCTACAGAAATGGTTCCTGTATTCTGTGCTATATCATATTTGTCATAATGTTGTTTATGTTCTACAGGAATGGTTCCTGTATTCTGTGCTATATCATATTTGTCATAAAGTTGTTTCTGTTCTACATGAATGGTTCCTGTATTCTGTGCTATATCATATTTGTCATAATCTTGTTTCTGTTCTACAGGAATGGTTCCTGTATTCTTTGCTTTGTCATATTTGTCATAAGGTTGTTTGTGTTCTACAGGAATGGTTCTTGTATTATGTTCTATATCAAATTTGTCATAAGGTTGTTTCTGTTCCACAGGAATGGTTCCTGTATTCTGTGCTATATGGTATTTTTCATAAGGTTGTTTCTGTTCTACATTAATGTTTCCTGTATTCTGTGCTATATCATATTTGTCATAAGGTTATTTCTGTTCTAAAGGAATGGATCCTGTATTCTGTGCAATATCATATTTGTCATAACGTTGTTTCCGTTCTACAGGAATGGTTCCTATATTCTGTGTTATATCACATTTGTCATAAGGTTGTTTCTGTTCTACAGTAATTGTTCCTGTATTCTTTGCTATATCATATTTGTCATAAGGTTGTTTCTGTTCTACATGAATGGTTCCTGTATTATGTGCTATATCGTATTTGTCATAAGGTTGTTTCTGTTCTATTGGAATGGTTCCTGTATTCTGTGCTATATCATATTTGTCATAAGGTTATTTCTGTTCTACATGAATGGTTCCTGTATTATGTGCTATATCATATTTATCATAAGGTTATTTCTGTTCTACATGAATGGTTCCTGTATTATGTGCTATATGATATTTGTCATAAGGTTGTTTCTATTCTACAGGAATGGTTCCTGTATTCTGTGCTATATCATATTGGTCATAAGGTTGTGTATGTTCTACATGAATGGTTCCTGTATTATGTGCTATATGATATTTGTCATAAGGTTGTTTCTGTTCTACATGAATGGTTCCTGTATTATGTGCTATATCATATTTGTTATAAGGTTGTTCCTGTTCTACATGAATGGTTCCTGTATTATGTGTTATATCATATTTGTCATAAGGTTGATCCTGTTCTACAGGAATGGTTCCTTTATTCTGTGCTATATCATATTTGTCATAAGGTTGTTTCTGTTCTACATGAATGGTTCCTGTATTCTGTGCTGTATCGTATTTGTCATAAGGTTGTTTCTGTTCTACAGGAACGGTTCCTGTATTCTGTGCTATATCATATTTGTCATAAGGTTGTTTCTGTTCTACAGGAATGGTTCCTGTATTCTGTGCTATATCATATTTGTCATAATGTTGTTTATGTTCTACAGGAATGGTTCCTGTATTCTGTGCTATATCATATTTGTCATAAGGTTGTTTCTGTTCTACAGGAATGGTTCCTGTATTCTTTGCTATGTCATATTTGTCATAAGGTTGTTTGTGTTCTACAGGAATGGTTCTTGTATTATGTTCTATATCATATTTTTCATAAGGTTGTTTCTGTTCTACATTAATGTTTCCTGTATGCTGTGCTATATCATATTTGTCATAAGGTTATTTCTGTTCTACAGGAATGGATCCTGTATTTTGTGCAATATCATATTTGTCTTAACGTTGTTTCCGTTCTACAGGAATGATTCCTATATTCTGTGTTATATCACATTTGTCATAAGGTTGTTTCTGTTCTACAGGAATTTTTCCTGTATTCTTTGCTATATCATATTTGTCATAATGTTGTTTCTTTTTTTTCAGGAATGGTTCTTGTATTATGTGCTATACCATATTTGTCATAAGGTTGTTCCTGTTCTACAGGAATGGTTTCTGTATTCTGTGCTATATGATATTTGTCATAAGGTTGTTTCTGTTCTACAGGAATGGTTCCTGTAGTTTGTGCTATATCATATTGATCATAATGTTGTTTCTTTTCTACCGGAATGATTCCTGTATGATGTCCTATATGATATTTGTCATAAGGTTGTTTCTGTTCCACCGGAATTGTTCCTGTATTCTGTGCTATATCATATTTGTCATAAGGTTGTTTCTGTTCTACAGGAATGGTTCCTGTGTTCTGTGTTATATCATATTTGTCATAAAGTTGTTTCTGTTCTACAGGAATGGTTCCTGTATTCTGTGCTATATCATATTTGTCATAATGTTGTTTCTGTTCTACAGGAATGGTTCTTGTATTATGTGCTATATCATATTTGTCATAAGGTTGTATCTGTTCTACAGGAATGGTTCCTGTGTTTTGTGTTATATGATATTTGTCATAAGGTTGTTTCTGTTCTACAGGAATGTTTCTGTATTAAGTGCTATATGATATTTGTCATAAGGTTGTTTCTGTTCTACAGGAATGGTTCCTGTATTATGTGTTATATCATATTTGTCATAAGGTTGTTTCTGTTCTACATGAATGGTTCCTGTATTCTGTGCTATATCATATTTGTCATAATGTTGTTTCTGTTCTACATGAATTATTCCTGTATGATGTCCTATATGATATTTGTCATAAGGTTGTTTCTGTTCTACAGGAATGGTTCCTGTATTATGTGTTATATCATATTTGTCATAAGGTTGTTTCTGTTCTACATGAATGGTTCCTGTATTCTGTGCTATATCATATTTGTCATAATGTTGTTTCTGTTCTACATGAATTATTCCTGTATGATGTCCTATATCATATTTGTCATAATGTTGTTTCTGTTCTACTGGAATGATTCCTGTATGGTGTCCTATATTATATATGTCATAAGGTTGTTTCTGTTCTACAGGAATGGTTCCTGTATTATGTGCTATATCATAATTGTCATAAGGTTATTTCTGTTCTACATGAATGGTTCCTGTATTATGTGCTATATGATATTTGTCATAAGGTTGTTTCTGTTCTACAGGAATGGTTCCTGTATTCTGTGTTATATCATATTTGTCATAAGGTTGTTCCTGTTCTACAGGAATGGTTCCTGTATTCTGTGTTATATCACATTTGTCATAAGGTTGTTTCTGTTCTACAGTAATTGTTCCTGTATTCTTTGCTATATCATATTTGTCATAAGGTTGTTTCTGTTCTACATGAATGGTTCCTGTATTCTGTGCTATATCGTATTTGTCATAAGGTTGTTTCTGTTCTATTGGAATGGTTCCTGTATTCTGTGCTATATCATATTTGTCATAAGGTTATTTCTGTTCTACATGAATGGTTCCTGTATTATGTGCTATATCATATTTATCATAAGGTTATTTCTGTTCTACATGAATGGTTCCTGTATTATGTGCTATATGATATTTGTCATAAGGTTGTTTCTATTCTACAGGAATGGTTCCTGTATTCTGTGCTATATCATATTGGTCATAAGGTTGTGTATGTTCTACATGAATGGTTCCTGTATTATGTGCTATATGATATTTGTCATAAGGTTGTTTCTGTTCTACATGAATGGTTCCTGTATTGTGTGCTATATCATATTTGTTATAAGGTTGTTCCTGTTCTACATGAATGGTTCCTGTATTATGTGTTATATCATATTTGTCATAAGGTTGATCCTGTTCTACAGGAATGGTTCCTTTATTCTGTGCTATATCATATTTGTCATAAGGTTGTTTCTGTTCTACATGAATGGTTCCTGTATTCTGTGCTGTATCGTATTTGTCATAAGGTTGTTTCTGTTCTACAGGAACGGTTCCTGTATTCTGTGCTATATCATATTTGTCATAAGGTTGTTTCTGTTCTACAGGAATGGTTCCTGTATTCTGTGCTATATCATATTTGTCATAATGTTGTTTATGTTCTACAGGAATGGTTCCTGTATGCTGTGCTATATCATATTTGTCATAAGGTTGTTTCTGTTCTACAGGAATGGTTCCTGTATTCTGTGCTATATCATATTTGTCATAATGTTGTTTCTGTTCTACAGGAATGGTTCCTGTATTCTTTGCTATGTCATATTTGTCATAAGGTTGTTTGTGTTCTACAGGAATGGTTCTTGTATTATGTTCTATATCATATTTGTCATAAGGTTGTTTCTGTTCCACAGGAATGGTTCCTGTATTCTGTGCTATATGGTATTTTTCATAAGGTTGTTTCTGTTCTACATTAATGTTTCCTGTATGCTGTGCTATATCATATTTGTCATAAGGTTATTTCTGTTCTACAGGAATGGATCCTGTATTTTGTGCAATATCATATTTGTCTTAACGTTGTTTCCGTTCTACAGGAATGATTCCTATATTCTGTGTTATATCACATTTGTCATAAGGTTGTTTCTGTTCTACAGGAATTTTTCCTGTATTCTTTGCTATATCATATTTGTCATAATGTTGTTTCTTTTTTTTCAGGAATGGTTCTTGTATTATGTGCTATACCATATTTGTCATAAGGTTGTTTCTGTTCTACAGGAATGGTTCCTGTATTCTGTGTTATATCATATTTGTCATAAGGTTGTTCCTGTTCTACAGGAATGGTTTCTGTATTCTGTGCTATATGATATTTGTCATAAGGTTGTTTCTGTTCTACAGGAATGGTTCCTGTATTATGTGCTATATCATATTTATCATAAGGTTATTTCTGTTCTACATGAATGGTTCCTGTATTATGTGCTATATGATATTTGTCATAAGGTTGTTTCTATTCTACAGGAATGGTTCCTGTATTCTGTGCTATATCATATTGGTCATAAGGTTGTGTATGTTCTACATGAATGGTTCCTGTATTATGTGCTATATGATATTTGTCATAAGGTTGTTTCTGTTCTACATGAATGGTTCCTGTATTATGTGCTATATCATATTTGTTATAAGGTTGTTCCTGTTCTACATGAATGGTTCCTGTATTATGTGTTATATCATATTTGTCATAAGGTTGATCCTGTTCTACAGGAATGGTTCCTTTATTCTGTGCTATATCATATTTGTCATAAGGTTGTTTCTGTTCTACATGAATGGTTCCTGTATTCTGTGCTGTATCGTATTTGTCATAAGGTTGTTTCTGTTCTACAGGAACGGTTCCTGTATTCTGTGCTATATCATATTTGTCATAAGGTTGTTTCTGTTCTACAGGAATGGTTCCTGTATTCTGTGCTATATCATATTTGTCATAATGTTGTTTATGTTCTACAGGAATGGTTCCTGTATGCTGTGCTATATCATATTTGTCATAAGGTTGTTTCTGTTCCACAGGAATGGTTCCTGTATTCTGTGCTATATGGTATTTTTCATAAGGTTGTTTCTGTTCTACATTAATGTTTCCTGTATGCTGTGCTATATCATATTTGTCATAAGGTTATTTCTGTTCTACAGGAATGGATCCTGTATTTTGTGCAATATCATATTTGTCTTAACGTTGTTTCCGTTCTACAGGAATGATTCCTATATTCTGTGTTATATCACATTTGTCATAAGGTTGTTTCTGTTCTACAGGAATTTTTCCTGTATTCTTTGCTATATCATATTTGTCATAATGTTGTTTCTTTTTTTTCAGGAATGGTTCTTGTATTATGTGCTATACCATATTTGTCATAAGGTTGTTTCTGTTCTACAGGAATGGTTCCTGTATTCTGTGTTATATCATATTTGTCATAAGGTTGTTCCTGTTCTACAGGAATGGTTTCTGTATTCTGTGCTATATGATATTTGTCATAAGGTTGTTTCTGTTCTACAGGAATGGTTCCTGTAGTTTGTGCTATATCATATTGATCATAATGTTGTTTCTTTTCTACCGGAATGATTCCTGTATGATGTCCTATATGATATTTGTCATAAGGTTGTTTCTGTTCCACCGGAATTGTTCCTGTATTCTGTGCTATATCATATTTGTCATAAGGTTGTTTCTGTTCTACAGGAATGGTTCCTATGTTCTGTGTTATATCATATTTGTCATAAAGTTGTTTCTGTTCTACAGGAATGGTTCCTGTATTCTGTGCTATATCATATTTGTCATAATGTTGTTTCTGTTCTACAGGAATGGTTCTTGTATTATGTGCTATATCATATTTGTCATAAGGTTGTATCTGTTCTACAGGAATGGTTCCTGTGTTTTGTGTTATATGATATTTGTCATAAGGTTGTTTCTGTTCTACAGGAATGTTTCTGTATTAAGTGCTATATGATATTTGTCATAAGGTTGTTTCTGTTCTACAGGAATGGTTCCTGTATTATGTGTTATATCATATTTGTCATAAGGTTGTTTCTGTTCTACATGAATGGTTCCTGTATTCTGTGCTATATCATATTTGTCATAATGTTGTTTCTGTTCTACATGAATTATTCCTGTATGATGTCCTATATGATATTTGTCATAAGGTTGTTTTTGTTCTACAGGAATGGTTCCTGTATTGTGTGCTATATCATATTTGTCATAATGTTGTTTCTGTTCTACTGGAATGATTCCTGTATGGTGTCCTATATTATATATGTCATAAGGTTGTTTCTGTTCTACAGGAATGGTTCCTGTATTATGTGTTATATCATATTTGTCATAAGGTTATTTCTGTTCTACATGAATGGTTCCTGTATTATGTGCTATATGATATTTGTCATAATGTTGTTTCTGTTCTACAGGAATGGTTCCTGTATTCTGTGTTATATCATATTTGTCATAAGGTTGTTCCTGTTCTACAGGAATGGTTCCTGTATTCTGTGCTATATCGTATTTGTCATAAGATTGTTTCTGTTCTACATGAATGGTTCCTGTATGCTGTGCTATATCATATTTGTCATAAGGTTGTTTCTGTTCTACAGAAATGGTTCCTGTATTCTGTGCTATATCATATTTGTCATAAGGTTATTTCTGTTCTACAGGAATGGTTCCTGTATTCTGTGCTATATCATATTTGTCATAAGGTTGTTTCTGTTCTACAGAAATGGTTCCTGTATTCTGTGCTATATCATATTTGTCATAATGTTGTTTATGTTCTACAGGAATGGTTCCTGTATTCTGTGCTATATCATATTTGTCATAAGGTTGTTTCTGTTCTACAGGAATGGTTCCATGTATTCTGTGCTATATCATATTTGTCATAATCTTGTTTGTGTTCTACAGGAATGGTTCTTGTATTATGTTCTATATCATATTTGTCATAAGGTTGTTTCTGTTCCACAGGAATGGTTCCTGTATTCTGTGCTATATGGTATTTTTCATAAGGTTGTTTCTGTTCTACATTAATGTTTCCTGTATTCTGTGCTATATCATAGTTGTCATAAGGTTATTTCTGTTCTAAAGGAATGGATCCTGTATTCTGTGCAATATCATATTTGTCATAACGTTGTTTCCGTTCTACAGGAATGGTTCCTATATTCTGTGTTATATCTCATTTGTCATAAGGTTGTTTCTGTTCTACAGTAATTGTTCCTGTATTCTTTGCTATATCATATTTGTCATAAGGTTGTTTCTGTTCTACATGAATGGTTCCTGTATTTTGTGCTATATCATATTTGTCATAAGGCTGTTTCTGTTCTACAGGAATGGTTCCTGTATTCTGTGCTATATCATATTTGTCATAATGTTGTTTCTGTTCTACAGGAATGCTTCCTGTATTCTTTGCTATGTCATATTTGTCATAAGGTTGTTTGTGTTCTACAGGAATGGTTCTTGTATTATGTTCTATATCATATTTGTCATAAGGTTGTTTCTGTTCCACAGGAATGGTTCATGTATTCTGTGCTATATGGTATTTTTCATAAGGTTGTTTTTGTTCTACATTAATGTTTCCTGTATGCTGTGCTATATCATATTTGTCATAAGGTTATTTCTGTTCTACAGGAATGGATCCTGTATTCTGTGCAATATCATATTTGTCATAACGTTGTTTCTGTTCTACAGGAATTGTTCCTGTATTCTTTGCTATATCATATTTGTCATAATGTTGTTTCTTTTTTTTCAGGAATGGTTCATGTATTATGTGCTATACCATATTTGTCATAAGGTTGTTTCTGTTCAACAGGAATGGTTCCTGTATTCTGTGTTATATCATATTTGTCATAAGGTTGTTCCTGTTCTACAGGAATGGTTCCTGTATTCTGTGCTATATCGTATTTGTCATAAGATTGTTTCTGTTCTACAGGAATGGTTCCTGTATTCTGTGTTATATCATATTTGTCATAAGGTTGTTCCTGTTCTACAGGAATGGTTCCTGTATTCTGTGCTATATCATATTTGTCATAAGGTTGTTTCTGTTCTACAGAAATGGTTCCTGTATTCTGTGCTATATCATATTTGTCATAATGTTGTTTATGTTCTACAGGAATGGTTCCTGTATTCTGTGCTATATCATATTTGTCATAAAGTTGTTTCTGTTCTACATGAATGGTTCCTGTATTCTGTGCTATATCATATTTGTCATAATCTTGTTTCTGTTCTACAGGAATGGTTCCTGTATTCTTTGCTTTGTCATATTTGTCATAAGGTTGTTTGTGTTCTACAGGAATGGTTCTTGTATTATGTTCTATATCAAATTTGTCATAAGGTTGTTTCTGTTCCACAGGAATGGTTCCTGTATTCTGTGCTATATGGTATTTTTCATAAGGTTGTTTCTGTTCTACATTAATGTTTCCTGTATTCTGTGCTATATCATATTTGTCATAAGGTTATTTCTGTTCTAAAGGAATGGATCCTGTATTCTGTGCAATATCATATTTGTCATAACGTTGTTTCCGTTCTACAGGAATGGTTCCTATATTCTGTGTTATATCACATTTGTCATAAGGTTGTTTCTGTTCTACAGTAATTGTTCCTGTATTCTTTGCTATATCATATTTGTCATAAGGTTGTTTCTGTTCTACATGAATGGTTCCTGTATTCTGTGCTATATCGTATTTGTCATAAGGTTGTTTCTGTTCTATTGGAATGGTTCCTGTATTCTGTGCTATATCATATTTGTCATAAGGTTATTTCTGTTCTACATGAATGGTTCCTGTATTATGTGCTATATCATATTTATCATAAGGTTATTTCTGTTCTACATGAATGGTTCCTGTATTATGTGCTATATGATATTTGTCATAAGGTTGTTTCTATTCTACAGGAATGGTTCCTGTATTCTGTGCTATATCATATTGGTCATAAGGTTGTGTATGTTCTACATGAATGGTTCCTGTATTATGTGCTATATGATATTTGTCATAAGGTTGTTTCTGTTCTACATGAATGGTTCCTGTATTATGTGCTATATCATATTTGTTATAAGGTTGTTCCTGTTCTACATGAATGGTTCCTGTATTATGTGTTATATCATATTTGTCATAAGGTTGATCCTGTTCTACAGGAATGGTTCCTTTATTCTGTGCTATATCATATTTGTCATACGGTTGTTTCTGTTCTACATGAATGGTTCCTGTATTCTGTGCTGTATCGTATTTGTCATAAGGTTGTTTCTGTTCTACAGGAACGGTTCCTGTATTCTGTGCTATATCATATTTGTCATAAGGTTGTTTCTGTTCTACAGGAATGGTTCCTGTATTCTGTGCTATATCATATTTGTCATAATGTTGTTTATGTTCTACAGGAATGGTTCCTGTATTCTGTGCTATATCATATTTGTCATAAGGTTGTTTCTGTTCTACAGGAATGGTTCCTGTATTCTTTGCTATGTCATATTTGTCATAAGGTTGTTTGTGTTCTACAGGAATGGTTCTTGTATTATGTTCTATATCATATTTGTCATAAGGTTGTTTCTGTTCCACAGGAATGGTTCCTGTATTCTGTGCTATATGGTATTTTTCATAAGGTTGTTTCTGTTCTACATTAATGTTTCCTGTATGCTGTGCTATATCATATTTGTCATAAGGTTATTTCTGTTCTACAGGAATGGATCCTGTATTTTGTGCAATATCATATTTGTCTTAACGTTGTTTCCGTTCTACAGGAATGATTCCTATATTCTGTTTTATATCACATTTGTCATAAGGTTGTTTCTGTTCTACAGGAATTTTTCCTGTATTCTTTGCTATATCATATTTGTCATAATGTTGTTTCTTTTTTTTCAGGAATGGTTCTTGTATTATGTGCTATACCATATTTGTCATAAGGTTGTTTCTGTTCTACAGGAATGGTTCCTGTATTCTGTGTTATATCATATTTGTCATAAGGTTGTTCCTGTTCTACAGGAATGGTTTCTGTATTCTGTGCTATATGATATTTGTCATAAGGTTGTTTCTGTTCTGCAGGAATGGTTCCTGTAGTTTGTGCTATATCATATTGATCATAATGTTGTTTCTTTTCTACCGGAATGATTCCTGTATGATGTCCTATATGATATTTGTCATAAGGTTGTTTCTGTTCCACCGAATTGTTCCTGTATTCTGTGCTATATCATATTTGTCATAAGGTTGTTTCTGTTCTACAGGAATGGTTCCTATGTTCTGTGTTATATCATATTTGTCATAAAGTTGTTTCTGTTCTACAGGAATGGTTCCTGTATTCTGTGCTATATCATATTTGTCATAATGTTGTTTCTGTTCTACAGGAATGGTTCTTGTATTATGTGCTATATCATATTTGTCATAAGGTTGTATCTGTTCTACAGGAATGGTTCCTGTGTTTTGTGTTATATGATATTTGTCATAAGGTTGTTTCTGTTCTACAGGAATGTTTCTGTATTAAGTGCTATATGATATTTGTCATAAGGTTGTTTCTGTTCTAAAGGAATGGATCCTGTATTCTGTGCAATATCATATTTGTCATAACGTTGTTTCCGTTCTACAGGAATGGTTCCTATATTCTGTGTTATATCTCATTTGTCATAAGGTTGTTTCTGTTCTACAGTAATTGTTCCTGTATTCTTTGCTATATCATATTTGTCATAAGGTTGTTTCTATTCTACATGAATGGTTCCTGTATTTTGTGCTATATCATATTTGTCATAAGGTTGTTTCTGTTCTACAGGAATGGTTCCTGTATTCTGTGCTATATCATATTTGTCATAATGTTGTTTCTGTTCTACAGGAATGCTTCCTGTATTCTTTGCTATGTCATATTTGTCATAAGGTTGTTTGTGTTCTACAGGAATGGTTCTTGTATTATGTTCTATATCATATTTGTCATAAGGTTGTTTCTGTTCCACAGGAATGGTTCATGTATTCTGTGCTATATGGTATTTTTCATAAGGTTGTTTTTGTTCTACATTAATGTTTCCTGTATGCTGTGCTATATCATATTTGTCATAATGTTGTTTCTTTTTTTTCAGGAATGGTTCATGTATTATGTGCTATACCATATTTGTCATAAGGTTGTTTCTGTTCAACAGGAATGGTTCCTGTATTCTGTGTTATATCATATTTGTCATAAGGTTGTTCCTGTTCTACAGGAATGGTTCCTGTATTCTGTGCTATATCGTATTTGTCATAAGATTGTTTCTGTTCTACAGGAATGGTTCCTGTATTCTGTGCTATATCATATTTGTCATAAGGTTGTTTCTGTTCTACAGAAATGGTTCCTGTATTCTGTGCTATATCATATTTGTCATAATGTTGTTTATGTTCTACAGGAATGGTTCCTGTATTCTGTGCTATATCATATTTGTCATAAAGTTGTTTCTGTTCTACATGAATGGTTCCTGTATTCTGTGCTATATCATATTTGTCATAATCTTGTTTCTGTTCTACAGGAATGGTTCCTGTATTCTTTGCTTTGTCATATTTGTCATAAGGTTGTTTGTGTTCTACAGGAATGGTTCTTGTATTATGTTCTATATCAAATTTGTCATAAGGTTGTTTCTGTTCCACAGGAATGGTTCCTGTATTCTGTGCTATATGGTATTTTTCATAAGGTTGTTTCTGTTCTACATTAATGTTTCCTGTATTCTGTGCTATATCATATTTGTCATAAGGTTATTTCTGTTCTAAAGGAATGGATCCTGTATTCTGTGCAATATCATATTTGTCATAACGTTGTTTCCGTTCTACAGGAATGGTTCCTATATTCTGTGTTATATCACATTTGTCATAAGGTTGTTTCTGTTCTACAGTAATTGTTCCTGTATTCTTTGCTATATCATATTTGTCATAAGGTTGTTTCTGTTCTACATGAATGGTTCCTGTATTCTGTGCTATATCGTATTTGTCATAAGGTTGTTTCTGTTCTATTGGAATGGTTCCTGTATTCTGTGCTATATCATATTTGTCATAAGGTTATTTCTGTTCTACATGAATGGTTCCTGTATTATGTGCTATATCATATTTATCATAAGGTTATTTCTGTTCTACATGAATGGTTCCTGTATTATGTGCTATATGATATTTGTCATAAGGTTGTTTCTATTCTACAGGAATGGTTCCTGTATTCTGTGCTATATCATATTGGTCATAATGTTGTGTATGTTCTACATGAATGGTTCCTGTATTATGTGCTATATGATATTTGTCATAAGGTTGTTTCTGTTCTACATGAATGGTTCCTGTATTATGTGCTATATCATATTTGTTATAAGGTTGTTCCTGTTCTACATGAATGGTTCCTGTATTATGTGTTATATCATATTTGTCATAAGGTTGATCCTGTTCTACAGGAATGGTTCCTTTATTCTGTGCTATATCATATTTGTCATAAGGTTGTTTCTGTTCTACATGAATGGTTCCTGTATTCTGTGCTGTATCGTATTTGTCATAAGGTTGTTTCTGTTCTACAGGAACGGTTCCTGTATTCTGTGCTATATCATATTTGTCATAAGGTTGTTTCTGTTCTACAGGAATGGTTCCTGTATTCTGTGCTATATCATATTTGTCATAATGTTGTTTATGTTCTACAGGAATGGTTCCTGTATTCTGTGCTATATCATATTTGTCATAAGGTTGTTTCTGTTCTACAGGAATGGTTCCTGTATTCTTTGCTATGTCATATTTGTCATAAGGTTGTTTGTGTACTACAGGAATGGTTCTTGTATTATGTTCTATATCATATTTGTCATAAGGTTGTTTCTGTTCCACAGGAATGGTTCCTGTATTCTGTGCTATATGGTATTTTTCATAAGGTTGTTTCTGTTCTACATTAATGTTTCCTGTATGCTGTGCTATATCATATTTGTCATAAGGTTATTTCTGTTCTACAGGAATGGATCCTGTATTTTGTGCAATATCATATTTGTCTTAACGTTGTTTCCGTTCTACAGGAATGATTCCTATATTCTGTTTTATATCACATTTGTCATAAGGTTGTTTCTGTTCTACAGGAATTTTTCCTGTATTCTTTGCTATATCATATTTGTCATAATGTTGTTTCTTTTTTTTCAGGAATGGTTCTTGTATTATGTGCTATACCATATTTGTCATAAGGTTGTTTCTGTTCTACAGGAATGGTTCCTGTATTCTGTGTTATATCATATTTGTCATAAGGTTGTTCCTGTTCTACAGGAATGGTTTCTGTATTCTGTGCTATATGATATTTGTCATAAGGTTGTTTCTGTTCTACAGGAATGGTTCCTGTAGTTTGTGCTATATCATATTGATCATAATGTTGTTTCTTTTCTACCGGAATGATTCCTGTATGATGTCCTATATGATATTTGTCATAAGGTTGTTTCTGTTCCACCGGAATTGTTCCTGTATTCTGTGCTATATCATATTTGTCATAAGGTTGTTTCTGTTCTACAGGAATGGTTCCTATGTTCTGTGTTATATCATATTTGTCATAAAGTTGTTTCTGTTCTACAGGAATGGTTCCTGTATTCTGTGCTATATCATATTTGTCATAATGTTGTTTCTGTTCTACAGGAATGGTTCTTGTATTATGTGCTATATCATATTTGTCATAAGGTTGTATCTGTTCTACAGGAATGGTTCCTGTGTTTTGTGTTATATGATATTTGTCATAAGGTTGTTTCTGTTCTACAGGAATGTTTCTGTATTAAGTGCTATATGATATTTGTCATAAGGTTGTTTCTGTTCTACAGGAATGGTTCCTGTATTATGTGTTATATCATATTTGTCATAAGGTTGTTTCTGTTCTACATGAATGGTTCCTGTATTCTGTGCTATATCATATTTGTCATAATGTTGTTTCTGTTCTACATGAATTATTCCTGTATGATGTCCTATATGATATTTGTCATAAGGTTGTTTTTGTTCTACAGGAATGGTTCCTGTATTGTGTGCTATATCATATTTGTCATAATGTTGTTTCTGTTCTACTGGAATGATTCCTGTATGGTGTCCTATATTATATATGTCATAAGGTTGTTTCTGTTCTACAGGAATGGTTCCTGTATTATGTGCTATATCATATTTGTCATAAGGTTATTTCTGTTCTACATGAATGGTTCCTGTATTATGTGCTATATGATATTTGTCATAAGGTTGTTTCTGTTCTACAGGAATGGTTCCTGTATTCTGTGTTATATCATATTTGTCATAAGGTTGTTCCTGTTCTACAGGAATGGTTCCTGTATTCTGTGTTATATCACATTTGTCATAACGTTGTTTCTGTTCTACAGTAATTGTTCCTGTATTCTTTGCTATATCATATTTGTCATAAGGTTGTTTCTGTTCTACATGAATGGTTCCTGTATTCTGTGCTATATCGTATTTGTCATAAGGTTGTTTCTGTTCTATTGGAATGGTTCCTGTATTCTGTGCTATATCATATTTGTCATAAGGTTATTTCTGTTCTACATGAATGGTTCCTGTATTATGTGCTATATCATATTTATCATAAGGTTATTTATGTTCTACATGAATGGTTCCTGTATTATGTGCTATATGATATTTGTCATAAGGTTGTTTCTATTCTACAGGAATGGTTCCTGTATTCTGTGCTATATCATATTGGTCATAAGGTTGTGTATGTTCTACATGAATGGTTCCTGTATTATGTGCTATATGATATTTGTCATAAGGTTGTTTCTGTTCTACATGAATGGTTACTGTATTATGTGCTATATCATATTTGTTATAAGGTTGTTCCTGTTCTACATGAATGGTTCCTGTATTATGTGTTATATCATATTTGTCATAAGGTTGATCCTGTTCTACAGGAATGGTTCCTTTATTCTGTGCTATATCATATTTGTCATAAGGTTGTTTCTGTTCTACATGAATGGTTCCTGTATTCTGTGCTGTATCGTATTTGTCATAAGGTTGTTTCTGTTCTACAGGAACGGTTCCTGTATTCTGTGCTATATCATATTTGTCATAAGGTTGTTTCTGTTCTACAGGAATGGTTCCTGTATTCTGTGCTATATCATATTTGTCATAATGTTGTTTATGTTCTACAGGAATGGTTCCTGTATGCTGTGCTATATCATATTTGTCATAAGGTTGTTTCTGTTCTACAGGAATGGTTCCTGTATTCTGTGCTATATCATATTTGTCATAATGTTGTTTCTGTTCTACAGGAATGGTTCCTGTATTCTTTGCTATGTCATATTTGTCATAAGGTTGTTTGTGTTCTACAGGAATGGTTCTTGTATTATGTTCTATATCATATTTGTCATAAGGTTGTTTCTGTTCCACAGGAATGGTTCCTGTATTCTGTGCTATATGGTATTTTTCATAAGGTTGTTTCTGTTCTACATTAATGTTTCCTGTATGCTGTGCTATATCATATTTGTCATAAGGTTATTTCTGTTCTACAGGAATGGATCCTGTATTTTGTGCAATATCATATTTGTCTTAACGTTGTTTCCGTTCTACAGGAATGATTCCTATATTCTGTGTTATATCACATTTGTCATAAGGTTGTTTCTGTTCTACAGGAATTTTTCCTGTATTCTTTGCTATATCATATTTGTCATAATGTTGTTTCTTTTTTTTCAGGAATGGTTCTTGTATTATGTGCTATACCATATTTGTCATAAGGTTGTTTCTGTTCTACAGGAATGGTTCCTGTATTCTGTGTTATATCATATTTGTCATAAGGTTGTTCCTGTTCTACAGGAATGGTTTCTGTATTCTGTGCTATATGATATTTGTCATAAGGTTGTTTCTGTTCTACAGGAATGGTTCCTGTATTATGTGATATATCATATTTATCATAAGGTTATTTCTGTTCTACATGAATGGTTCCTGTATTATGTGCTATATGATATTTGTCATAAGGTTGTTTCTATTCTACAGGAATGGTTCCTGTATTCTGTGCTATATCATATTGGTCATAAGGTTGTGTATGTTCTACATGAATGGTTCCTGTACTATGTGCTATATGATATTTGTCATAAGGTTGTTTCTGTTCTACATGAATGGTTCCTGTATTATGTGCTATATCATATTTGTTATAAGGTTGTTCCTGTTCTACATGAATGGTTCCTGTATTATGTGTTATATCATATTTGTCATAAGGTTGATCCTGTTCTACAGGAATGGTTCCTTTATTCTGTGCTATATCATATTTGTCATAAGGTTGTTTCTGTTCTACATGAATGGTTCCTGTATTCTGTGCTGTATCGTATTTGTCATAAGGTTGTTTCTGTTCTACAGGAACGGTTCCTGTATTCTGTGCTATATCATATTTGTCATAAGGTTGTTTCTGTTCTACAGGAATGGTTCCTGTATTCTGTGCTATATCATATTTGTCATAATGTTGTTTATGTTCTACAGGAATGGTTCCTGTATGCTGTGCTATATCATATTTGTCATAAGGTTGTTTCTGTTCTACAGGAATGGTTCCTGTATTCTGTGCTATATCATATTTGTCATAATGTTGTTTCTGTTCTACAGGAATGGTTCCTGTATTCTTTGCTATGTCATATTTGTCATAAGGTTGTTTGTGTTCTACAGGAATGGTTCTTGTATTATGTTCTATATCATATTTGTCATAAGGTTGTTTCTGTTCCACAGGAATGGTTCCTGTATTCTGTGCTATATGGTATTTTTCATAAGGTTGTTTCTGTTCTACATTAATGTTTCCTGTATGCTGTGCTATATCATATTTGTCATAAGGTTATTTCTGTTCTACAGGAATGGATCCTGTATTTTGTGCAATATCATATTTGTCTTAACGTTGTTTCCGTTCTACAGGAATGATTCCTATATTCTGTGTTATATCACATTTGTCATAAGGTTGTTTCTGTTCTACAGGAATTTTTCCTGTATTCTTTGCTATATCATATTTGTCATAATGTTGTTTCTTTTTTTTCAGGAATGGTTCTTGTATTATGTGCTATACCATATTTGTCATAAGGTTGTTTCTGTTCTACAGGAATGGTTCCTGTATTCTGTGTTATATCATATTTGTCATAAGGTTGTTCCTGTTCTACAGGAATGGTTTCTGTATTCTGTGCTATATGATATTTGTCATAAGGTTGTTTCTGTTCTACAGGAATGGTTCCTGTAGTTTGTGCTATATCATATTGATCATAATGTTGTTTCTTTTCTACCGGAATGATTCCTGTATGATGTCCTATATGATATTTGTCATAAGGTTGTTTCTGTTCCACCGGAATTGTTCCTGTATTCTGTGCTATATCATATTTGTCATAAGGTTGTTTCTGTTCTACAGGAATGGTTCCTATGTTCTGTGTTATATCATATTTGTCATAAAGTTGTTTCTGTTCTACAGGAATGGTTCCTGTATTCTGTGCTATATCATATTTGTCATAATGTTGTTTCTGTTCTACAGGAATGGTTCTTGTATTATGTGCTATATCATATTTGTCATAAGGTTGTATCTGTTCTACAGGAATGGTTCCTGTGTTTTGTGTTATATGATATTTGTCATAAGGTTGTTTCTGTTCTACAGGAATGTTTCTGTATTAAGTGCTATATGATATTTGTCATAAGGTTGTTTCTGTTCTACAGGAATGGTTCCTGTATTATGTGTTATATCATATTTGTCATAAGGTTGTTTCTGTTCTACATGAATGGTTCCTGTATTCTGTGCTATATCATATTTGTCATAATGTTGTTTCTGTTCTACATGAATTATTCCTGTATGATGTCCTATATGATATTTGTCATAAGGTTGTTTTTGTTCTACAGGAATGGTTCCTGTATTGTGTGCTATATCATATTTGTCATAATGTTGTTTCTGTTCTACTGGAATGATTCCTGTATGGTGTCCTATATTATATATGTCATAAGGTTGTTTCTGTTCTACAGGAATGGTTCCTGTATTATGTGTTATATCATATTTGTCATAAGGTTATTTCTGTTCTACATGAATGGTTCCTGTATTATGTGCTATATGATATTTGTCATAAGGTTGTTTCTGTTCTACAGGAATGGTTCCTGTATTCTGTGTTATATCATATTTGTCATAAGGTTGTTCCTGTTCTACAGGAATGGTTCCTGTATTCTGTGCTATATCGTATTTGTCATAAGATTGTTTCTGTTCTACATGAATGGTTCCTGTATGCTGTGCTATATCATATTTGTCATAAGGTTGTTTCTGTTCTACAGAAATGGTTCCTGTATTCTGTGCTATATCATATTTGTCATAAGGTTATTTCTGTTCTACAGGAATGGTTCCTGTATTCTGTGCTATATCATATTTGTCATAAGGTTGTTTCTGTTCTACAGAAATGGTTCCTGTATTCTGTGCTATATCATATTTGTCATAATGTTGTTTATGTTCTACAGGAATGGTTCCTGTATTCTGTGCTATATCATATTTGTCATAAGGTTGTTTCTGTTCTACAGGAATGGTTCCTGTATTCTGTGCTATATCATATTTGTCATAATCTTGTTTGTGTTCTACAGGAATGGTTCTTGTATTATGTTCTATATCATATTTGTCATAAGGTTGTTTCTGTTCCACAGGAATGGTTCCTGTATTCTGTGCTATATGGTATTTTTCATAAGGTTGTTTCTGTTCTACATTAATGTTTCCTGTATTCTGTGCTATATCATAGTTGTCATAAGGTTATTTCTGTTCTAAAGGAATGGATCCTGTATTCTGTGCAATATCATATTTGTCATAACGTTGTTTCCGTTCTACAGGAATGGTTCCTATATTCTGTGTTATATCTCATTTGTCATAAGGTTGTTTCTGTTCTACAGTAATTGTTCCTGTATTCTTTGCTATATCATATTTGTCATAAGGTTGTTTCTGTTCTACATGAATGGTTCCTGTATTCTGTGCTTTATCGTATTTGTCATAAGGTTGTTTCTGTTCTATTGGAATGGTTCCTGTATTCTGTGCTATATCATATTTGTCATAAGGTTATTTCTGTTCTACATGAATGGTTCCTGTATTATGTACTATATCATATTTATCATAAGGTTATTTCTGTTCTACATGAATGGTTCCTGTATTATGTGCTATATGATATTTGTCATAAGGTTGTTTCTATTCTACAGGAATGGTTCCTGTATTCTGTGCTATATCATATTGGTCATAAGGTTGTGTATGTTCTACATGAATGGTTCCTGTATTATGTGCTATATGATATTTGTCATAAGGTTGTTTCTGTTCTACATGAATGGTTCCTGTATTATGTGCTATATCATATTTGTTATAAGGTTGTTCCTGTTCTACATGAATGGTTCCTGTATTATGTGTTATATCATATTTGTCATAAGGTTGATCCTGTTCTACAGGAATGGTTCCTGTATTCTGTGCTATATCATATTTGTCATAAGGTTGTTTCTGTTCTACATGAATGGTTCCTGTATTCTGTGCTGTATCGTATTTGTCATAAGGTTGTTTCTGTTCTAAAGGAATGGATCCTGTATTCTGTGCAATATCATATTTGTCATAACGTTGTTTCCGTTCCACAGGAATGGTTCCTATAGTCTGTGTTATATCACATTTGTCATAAGGTTGTTTCTGTTCTACAGTAATTGTTCCTGTATTCTTTGCTATATCATATTTGTCATAAGGTTGTTTCTGTTCTACATGAATGGTTCCTGTATTCTGTGCTATATCGTATTTGTCATAAGGTTGTTTCTGTTCTACAGGAATGGTTCCTGTATTATGTGTTATATCATATTTGTCATAAGGTTGTTTCTGTTCTACATGAATGGTTCCTGTATTCTGTGCTATATCATATTTGTCTTAAGGTTGTTTCTGTTCTACAGGAATGGTTCCTGTATTCTGTGCTATATCATATTTGTCATAATGTTGTTTCTGTTCTACATGAATTATTCCTGTATGATGTCCTATATGATATTTGTCATAAGGTTGTTTTTGTTCTACAGGAATGGTTCCTGTATTCTGTGCTATATCATATTTGTCATTAGGTTGTTTCTGTTCTACAGGAATGGTTCCTGTATTCTGTGCTTTATCATATTTGTCATAATGTTGTTTCTGTTCTACATGAATTATTCCTGTATGATGTCCTATATGATAATTGTCATACGGTTGTTTCTGTTCTACAGGAATGGTTCTTGTATTGTGTGCTATACCATATTTGTCATAATGTTGTTTCTGTTCTACTGGAATGATTCCTGTATGGTGTCCTATATGATATATGTCATAAGGTTGTTTCTGTTCTACAGGAATGGTTCCTGTATTCTGTGCTATATCATATTTGTCATTAGGTTGTTTCTGTTCTACAGGAATGGTTCCTGTATTCTGTGCTATATCATATTTGTCATAAGGTTGTTTCTGTTCTACAGGAATGGTTCCTCTATTCTGTGCTATATCATATTTGTCATAAGGTTGTTTCTGTTCTGCAGGAATGGTTCCTGTATTCTGTGCTATATCATATTTGTCATAATGTTGTTTCTGTTCTACTGGAATGGTTCCTGTATTCTGTGCTATATCATATTTGTCATAACGTTGTTTCTGTGCTACAGGAATGGTTTCTGTATTATGTCCTATATGATATTTGTCATAAGGTTGTGTCGGTTCTACATGAATGGTTCCTGTATTATGTGTTAAATCAAATTTGTCATAAGGTTATTTCTGTTCTACAGGAATTGTTCCTGTATTCTGTGCTATATGATATTTGTCATAAGGTTGTTTCTGTTCTACATGAATGGTTCCTGTATTCTGTGCTATATCATATTTGTCATAAGGTTATTTCTGTTCTACAGGAATGGTTCCTGTATTCTGTGCTATATGCTATTGTCATCAGGTTGTTTCTGTTCTACGGGAATAGTTTCTGTATTATGTGCTATGTGATATTTGTCATAAGGTTGTTTCTGTTCTACATGAATGGTTCCTGTATTATGTGCTATATCACATTTGTCATAAGGTTGTTTCTGTTCTACAGGAATGGTTCCAGTATTCTGTGCTATATCGTATTTGTCATAATGTTGTTTCTGCTCTACAGGAATGGTTCCTGTATTCTCTGCTATATCATATTTGTCATAAAGTTATTTCTGTTCTACAGGAATGGTTCCTGTATTGTGTGCTATATAATATTTGTCATAAGGTTGTTTCTGTTATACATGAATAGTTCCTGTATTCTGTGCTATATAATATTTGTCATAAGGTTGTTTCTGTTATACATGAATGGTTCATGTATTCTGTGCTATATGATATTTGTCATAAAGTTGTTTCTGTTCTACAGGAATGGTTCCTGTATTATGTGCTATATCATATTTATCATAAGGTTATTTCTGTTCTACATGAATGGTTCCTGTATTATGTGCTATATGATATTTGTCATAAGGTTGTTTCTATTCTACAGGAATGGTTCCTGTATTCTGTGCTATATCATATTGGTCATAAGGTTGTGTATGTTCTACATGAATGGTTCCTGTATTATGTGCTATATGATATTTGTCATAAGGTTGTTTCTGTTCTACATGAATGGTTCCTGTATTATGTGCTATATCATATTTGTTATAAGGTTGTTCCTGTTCTACATGAATGGTTCCTGTATTATGTGTTATATCATATTTGTCATAAGGTTGATCCTGTTCTACAGGAATGGTTCCTTTATTCTGTGCTATATCATATTTGTCATAAGGTTGTTTCTGTTCTACATGAATGGTTCCTGTATTCTGTGCTGTATCGTATTTGTCATAAGGTTGTTTCTGTTCTACAGGAACGGTTCCTGTATTCTGTGCTATATCATATTTGTCATAAGGTTGTTTCTGTTCTACAGGAATGGTTCCTGTATTCTGTGCTATATCATATTTGTCATAATGTTGTTTATGTTCTACAGGAATGGTTCCTGTATGCTGTGCTATATCATATTTGTCATAAGGTTGTTTCTGTTCTACAGGAATGGTTCCTGTATTCTGTGCTATATCATATTTGTCATAATGTTGTTTCTGTTCTACAGGAATGGTTCCTGTATTCTTTGCTATGTCATATTTGTCATAAGGTTGTTTGTGTTCTACAGGAATGGTTCTTGTATTATGTTCTATATCATATTTGTCATAAGGTTGTTTCTGTTCCACAGGAATGGTTCCTGTATTCTGTGCTATATGGTATTTTTCATAAGGTTGTTTCTGTTCTACATTAATGTTTCCTGTATGCTGTGCTATATCATATTTGTCATAAGGTTATTTCTGTTCTACAGGAATGGATCCTGTATTTTGTGCAATATCATATTTGTCTTAACGTTGTTTCCGTTCTACAGGAATGATTCCTATATTCTGTGTTATATCACATTTGTCATAAGGTTGTTTCTGTTCTACAGGAATTTTTCCTGTATTCTTTGCTATATCATATTTGTCATAATGTTGTTTCTTTTTTTTCAGGAATGGTTCTTGTATTATGTGCTATACCATATTTGTCATAAGGTTGTTTCTGTTCTACAGGAATGGTTCCTGTATTCTGTGTTATATCATATTTGTCATAAGGTTGTTCCTGTTCTACAGGAATGGTTTCTGTATTCTGTGCTATATGATATTTGTCATAAGGTTGTTTCTGTTCTACAGGAATGGTTCCTGTAGTTTGTGCTATATCATATTGATCATAATGTTGTTTCTTTTCTACCGGAATGATTCCTGTATGATGTCCTATATGATATTTGTCATAAGGTTGTTTCTGTTCCACCGGAATTGTTCCTGTATTCTGTGCTATATCATATTTGTCATAAGGTTGTTTCTGTTCTACAGGAATGGTTCCTATGTTCTGTGTTATATCATATTTGTCATAAAGTTGTTTCTGTTCTACAGGAATGGTTCCTGTATTCTGTGCTATATCATATTTGTCATAATGTTGTTTCTGTTCTACAGGAATGGTTCTTGTATTATGTGCTATATCATATTTGTCATAAGGTTGTATCTGTTCTACAGGAATGGTTCCTGTGTTTTGTGTTATATGATATTTGTCATAAGGTTGTTTCTGTTCTACAGGAATGTTTCTGTATTAAGTGCTATATGATATTTGTCATAAGGTTGTTTCTGTTCTACAGGAATGGTTCCTGTATTATGTGTTATATCATATTTGTCATAAGGTTGTTTCTGTTCTACATGAATGGTTCCTGTATTCTGTGCTATATCATATTTGTCATAATGTTGTTTCTGTTCTACATGAATTATTCCTGTATGATGTCCTATATGATATTTGTCATAAGGTTGTTTTTGTTCTACAGGAATGGTTTCTGTATTGTGTGCTATATCATATTTGTCATAATGTTGTTTCTGTTCTACTGGAATGATTCCTGTATGGTGTCCTATATTATATATGTCATAAGGTTGTTTCTGTTCTACAGGAATGGTTCCTGTATTATGTGTTATATCATATTTGTCATAAGGTTATTTCTGTTCTACATGAATGGTTCCTGTATTATGTGCTATATGATATTTGTCATAAGGTTGTTTCTGTTCTACAGGAATGGTTCCTGTATTCTGTGTTATATCATATTTGTCATAAGGTTGTTCCTGTATTCTGTGCTATATCGTATTTGTCATAAGATTGTTTCTGTTCTACATGAATGGTTCCTGTATGCTGTGCTATATCATATTTGTCATAAGGTTGTTTCTGTTCTACAGAAATGGTTCCTGTATTCTGTGCTATATCATATTTGTCATAAGGTTATTTCTGTTCTACAGGAATGGTTCCTGTATTCTGTGCTATATCATATTTGTCATAAGGTTGTTTCTGTTCTACAGAAATGGTTCCTGTATTCTGTGCTATATCATATTTGTCATAATGTTGTTTATGTTCTACAGGAATGGTTCCTGTATTCTGTGCTATATCATATTTGTCATAAGGTTGTTTCTGTTCTACAGGAATGGTTCCTGTATTCTGTGCTATATCATATTTGTCATAATCTTGTTTGTGTTCTACAGGAATGGTTCTTGTATTATGTTCTATATCATATTTGTCATAAGGTTGTTTCTGTTCCACAGGAATGGTTCCTGTATTCTGTGCTATATGGTATTTTTCATAAGGTTGTTTCTGTTCTACATTAATGTTTCCTGTATTCTGTGCTATATCATAGTTGTCATAAGGTTATTTCTGTTCTAAAGGAATGGATCCTGTATTCTGTGCAATATCATATTTGTCATAACGTTGTTTCCGTTCTACAGGAATGGTTCCTATATTCTGTGTTATATCTCATTTGTCATAAGGTTGTTTCTGTTCTACAGTAATTGTTCCTGTATTCTTTGCTATATCATATTTGTCATAAGGTTGTTTCTGTTCTACATGAATGGTTCCTGTATTCTGTGCTTTATCGTATTTGTCATAAGGTTGTTTCTGTTCTATTGGAATGGTTCCTGTATTCTGTGCTATATCATATTTGTCATAAGGTTATTTCTGTTCTACATGAATGGTTCCTGTATTATGTACTATATCATATTTATCATAAGGTTATTTCTGTTCTACATGAATGGTTCCTGTATTATGTGCTATATGATATTTGTCATAAGGTTGTTTCTATTCTACAGGAATGGTTCCTGTATTCTGTGCTATATCATATTGGTCATAAGTTTGTGTATGTTCTACATGAATGGTTCCTGTATTATGTGCTATATGATATTTGTCATAAGGTTGTTTCTGTTCTACATGAATGGTTCCTGTATTATGTGCTATATCATATTTGTTATAAGGTTGTTCCTGTTCTACATGAATGGTTCCTGTATTATGTGTTATATCATATTTGTCATAAGGTTGATCCTGTTCTACAGGAATGGTTCCTGTATTCTGTGCTATATCATATTTGTCATAAGGTTGTTTCTGTTCTACATGAATGGTTCCTGTATTCTGTGCTGTATCGTATTTGTCATAAGGTTGTTTCTGTTCTAAAGGAATGGATCCTGTATTCTGTGCAATATCATATTTGTCATAACGTTGTTTCCGTTCCACAGGAATGGTTCCTATAGTCTATGTTATATCACATTTGTCATAAGGTTGTTTCTGTTCTACAGTAATTGTTCCTGTATTCTTTGCTATATCATATTTGTCATAAGGTTGTTTCTGTTCTACATGAATGGTTCCTGTATTCTGTGCTATATCGTATTTGTCATAAGGTTGTTTCTGTTCTACAGGAATGGTTCCTGTATTATGTGTTATATCATATTTGTCATAAGGTTGTTTCTGTTCTACATGAATGGTTCCTGTATTCTGTGCTATATCATATTTGTCTTAAGGTTGTTTCTGTTCTACAGGAATGGTTCCTGTATTCTGTGCTATATCATATTTGTCATAATGTTGTTTCTGTTCTACATGAATTATTCCTGTATGATGTCCTATATGATATTTGTCATAAGGTTGTTTTTGTTCTACAGGAATGGTTCCTGTATTCTGTGCTATATCATATTTGTCATTAGGTTGTTTCTGTTCTACAGGAATGGTTCCTGTATTCTGTGCTTTATCATATTTATCATAATGTTGTTTCTGTTCTACATGAATTATTCCTGTATGATGTCCTATATGATAATTGTCATACGGTTGTTTCTGTTCTACAGGAATGGTTCTTGTATTGTGTGCTATACCATATTTGTCATAATGTTGTTTCTGTTCTACTGGAATGATTCCTGTATGGTGTCCTATATGATATATGTCATAAGGTTGTTTCTGTTCTACAGGAATGGTTCCTGTATTCTGTGCTATATCATATTTGTCATTAGGTTGTTTCTGTTCTACAGGAATGGTTCCTGTATTCTGTGCTATATCATATTTGTCATAAGGTTGTTTCTGTTCTACAGGAATGGTTCCTCTATTCTGTGCTATATCATATTTGTCATAAGGTTGTTTCTGCTCTACAGGAATGGTTCCTGTATTCTGTGCTATATCATATTTGTCATAATGTTGTTTCTGTTCTACTGGAATGGTTCCTGTATTCTGTGCTATATCATATTTGTCATAAGGTTGTTTCTGTTCTACATGAATGGTTCCTGTATTCTGTGCTGTATCGTATTTGTCATAAGGTTGTTTCTGTTCTAAAGGAATGGATCCTGTATTCTGTGCAATATCATATTTGTCATAACGTTGTTTCCGTTCCACAGGAATGGTTCCTATAGTCTGTGTTATATCACATTTGTCATAAGGTTGTTTCTGTTCTACAGTAATTGTTCCTGTATTCTTTGCTATATCATATTTGTCATAAGGTTGTTTCTGTTCTACATGAATGGTTCCTGTATTCTGTGCTATATCGTATTTGTCATAAGGTTGTTTCTGTTCTACAGGAATGGTTCCTGTATTATGTGTTATATCATATTTGTCATAAGGTTGTTTCTGTTCTACATGAATGGTTCCTGTATTCTGTGCTATATCATATTTGTCTTAAGGTTGTTTCTGTTCTACAGGAATGGTTCCTGTATTCTGTGCTATATCATATTTGTCATAATGTTGTTTCTGTTCTACATGAATTATTCCTGTATGATGTCCTATATGATATTTGTCATAAGGTTGTTTTTGTTCTACAGGAATGGTTCCTGTATTCTGTGCTATATCATATTTGTCATTAGGTTGTTTCTGTTCTACAGGAATGGTTCCTGTATTCTGTGCTTTATCATATTTGTCATAATGTTGTTTCTGTTCTACATGAATTATTCCTGTATGATGTCCTATATGATAATTGTCATACGGTTGTTTCTGTTCTACAGGAATGGTTCTTGTATTGTGTGCTATACCATATTTGTCATAATGTTGTTTCTGTTCTACTGGAATGATTCCTGTATGGTATCCTATATGATATATGTCATAAGGTTGTTTCTGTTCTACAGGAATGGTTCCTGTATTCTGTGCTATATCATATTTGTCATTAGGTTGTTTCTGTTCTACAGGAATGGTTCCTGTATTCTGTGCTATATGATATTTGTCATAAGGCTATTTCTGTTCTACATGAATGGTTCCTGTATTATGTGGTATATCATATTTGTTATAATGTTGTTTCTGTTCTACATTAATTGTTCCTGTATTCTGTGCTATATAATATTTGTCATAAGGTTATCTCTGTTCTACAGGAATGGTTCCTGTATTCTGTCCTATATGATATTTGTCATAAGGTGGTTTCTCTTATACATGAATGGTTCCTGTATTATGTGCTATATCATATTTGTCATAAGGTTATTTCTGTTCTACAGGAATGGTTCCTGTATTCTGTGCTATATGATATTTGTCATAAGGTTGTTTCTGTTCTACATGAATGGTTCCTGTATTCTGTGCTATATCATATTTGTCATAAGGTTATTTCTGTTCTACAGGAATGGTTCCTGTATTCTGTGCTATATGCTATTGTCATCAGGTTGTTTCTGTTCTACGGGAATAGTTTCTGTATTATGTGCTATGTGATATTTGTCATAAGGTTGTTTCTGTTCTACATGAATGGTTCCTGTATTATGTGCTATATCACATTTGTCATAAGGTTGTTTCTGTTCTACAGGAATGGTTCCAGTATTCTGTGCTATATCGTATTTGTCATAATGTTGTTTCTGCTCTACAGGAATGGTTCCTGTATTCTCTGCTATATCATATTTGTCATAAAGTTATTTCTGTTCTACAGGAATGGTTCCTGTATTGTGTGCTATATAATATTTGTCATAAGGTTGTTTCTGTTATACATGAATAGTTCCTGTATTCTGTGCTATATAATATTTGTCATAAGGTTGTTTCTGTTATACATGAATGGTTCATGTATTCTGTGCTATATGATATTTGTCATTAGGTTGTTTCTGTCTACATGAATGGTTCCTGTATTATGTGTTATATCATATTTGTCATTAGATTATTTCTGTTCTACAGGAATGGTTTCTGTATTATGTGTTATATCATATTTGTCATAAGGTTATTTCTGTTCTACAGGAATGATTCCTGTATTATGTGTTATATCATATTTGTCATAAGGTTGTTTCTGTTCTACAGGAATGGTTCATGTATTCTCTGCTATATCATATTTGTCATGAGGTTGTTTCTGTTCTACATGAATGGTTCCTGTATTCTCTGCTATATCGCATTTGTCATAAGGTTGTTTCTGTTCTACAGGAATGCTTCCTGTATTCTGTGCTATATCATATTTGTCATAAGGTTGTTTCTGTTCTGCATGAATGGTTCCTGTATTCTGTGCTATATCATATTTGTCATAATGTTGTTTATGTTCTACTGAATGGTTCCTGCATTCTGTGTTATATCATATTTGTCATAAGGTTAGTTATGTTCTAGAGGAATGGTTTCTGTATTCTGTGCTATATCATATTTGTCATAAGGTTTTTTCTGTTCTACGGGATTGGTTCCTGTAATCTGTGCTATATTATATTGATCATAAGGTTGTTTCTGTTCTAGTGGAATGGTTCCTGTATTCTGTGCTATATCATATTTGTCATCAGGTTGTTTCTGTTCTACATGAATGGTTCCTGTATTCTGTGCTATATCATGTTTGTCATAATGTTGTTTCTGTTCTAAAGGAATGATTCCTGTATTATGTCCTATATGATATTTGTCATAAGGTTGTTTCTGTACTACAGGAATGGTTCCTGTATTATGTGCTATATCACATTTGTCATAAGGTTGTTTCTGTTCTACATGAATGGTTCCTGTATTCTGTGCTATATCGTATTTGTCATAAAGTTGTTTCTGTTCTACAGGAATGGTTCCTGTATTCTGTGCTATATCATATTTGTCATAATGTTGTTTCTGGCCTACAGGAATGATTCCTGTATTATGTCCTATATGATATTTGTCATAAGGTTGTTTCTGTTCTACAGGAATGGTTCCTGTATTCTCTACTATATCGTATTTGTCATGAGGTTGTTTCTGTGCTACAGGAATGGTTCCTCTATTATGTCCTATATGATATTTGTCATAAGGTTGTTTCTGTTCTACATGAATGGTTCATGTATTATGTCCTATATGATATTTGTCATAATGTTGTTTCTGTTCTACATGAATGGTTCCTGTATTATGTCCTACATGATATTTGTCATAATGTTATTTCTGTTCTACATGAATTGTTCCTGTATTATGTCCTATATGATATTTGTCATAATGTTGTTTCTGTTCTACATGAATGGTTCCTGTATTCTGCGCTGTATGCTATTTGTCATAAGGTTGTTTCTGTTCTACAGGAATGGTTCCTGTATTCTGTGCTATATGATTTTCATCATAAGGTTGGTTTCTACACAATGTGCGATACCATATTGATCATAAGGCTGTTCCCGAACTACAGGAATGGTTCCTGTATTCTATGCTATATCATATTGATCATAAGGCTGTTACTGGACTACAGGATTGGAGTCTTCATAATGTGAATCTGAGTTGTGAACACCTACAACGATAATGGTGATATATATTTGAATTTGAGTTAGTGAGTGATTGTTATTTAACGACATCACAGTTACGTCATGACGAGACCAAGTTAATTTTCAATCACATGATGATGAGATCCACTTTGTTCTAGACCGACACGATTAGTTGTACTTTCATAGTGTTACCTCATTGAAACAACAGTTCGCGATCAGATTTTCGCCCCACCCGGACACATAACCTGATTTCGACCTAACCAAGCTTGGTTCTTTCACATTAATGTTGCGTTCTTAGCGCAGTAGCAATATATAACAAGTTTATGGTCTTTGGTTTGACCCGATCGGGGCTCGAACCAATGACCTACATCACTCGAAGCGAGCGCAGTAACCACTACAGCCCTGATACGGTTTATCTTTTTATTTTTTATTTTAATTTGCTACGGTATAATTGTAAACATATATACTATATACTTGAAAGAAGGGTTTGAAGATGCCAAATCAGTAAATCGAAGAAAGACAGGCAACACAATGGCGCTAAGAATAATAGAACAAACAACGATCTACAAAACACTACACAGAAAACTAAATGTAGCGTAACACGACCCCCCCCCCCCCCTCCAAAAAAAAACAACAAAAAAACAAAAAACAAAAAATACAACACAAAGACAACCGAGGTTGAAATCCGGTAGTGCAATCAATCAATTTCATATGTTAAAGTATAGAAAGGAAATTAAATTAATTAGCTGTCTTTGCATTTGCAAGATTACTTATTATTTCTAAAAATGTTTTTTTTTTAATAATAAGTCCCATTTATGGAGAACGTATCACTTTTGAACATATTACATTTATTTTGATATAAAACATGAGCATGTGTTATGGGTATTATAATCAAAACACCATTTTAAAGGGAGAAATTGTAAACCTATGGTAGTTTGCATTCATGAAACATGCATTGTTGATAACAAGCATGTCCAATGCAAAACATCAAGTAAGAAAGGATCTTAATGATCAAAATGATTGGGGATGAATTAGTTAGAAAGTTCATTTCACATAGGTACATATAAAAGTATAGGACAAGTGTATAGTAAGAAAGAATATGGACGTTAATAATTGATGAATTGACCACATGAACTACATGAATGGTTCCTACATAATGTGCTATATCACATTGATCATTAAGTATGTTCCCGAAATACAGGAATGGATTCTACATACTTTGCTATATCATATTGATTATAAGTCTGTTGCCGAAATACATGAATGGTTTTTACATCATGTGATATATCATATTTATCATAAGGCTGTTCCTGGACTACCGGAATGGTTTCTACATACTACGCTTCTGTGTTGTGAACACTTAGAACGATAAAATGAAATATATGTGAATTTGAGCAAGTGAGTGATTATTATTTAAGGCCAGCTCAGCTATGTCATCATGAGATAAAGTTAATTTTCAATGAGATGATAATGTGAAGACGATTAGTTGGATTGTTATGGTGCTACCTCACAAAAAGAACATGTCGCCCCACCTGGACGTATTATGCTCATTCCGAGCCAACCAGTGTTTCCTAGTTCACCTTAATCTTGCGTTATTAGCGAAGAAGCAACATATACGAATGTGCTTGGTCTTTGGATTTACCCGATTGTGGCTCGAACCAACTACATATCTCACTCGAAGCGATCACACTAACCATTACACCCCTGACGCGGTTTATTTTTTAATTTTCTATTTGAATTTGTTACGATATAATTGTAAACATATATCCTATATACTTGAAAGGAGAGTTTTGAAGATACCAACTCAATAAATCGAAGGAAAGACAACACAATGGCGCAATTAATAAAAGGATAAACAACGATCTACAAAACACTACACAGAAAACTAAATACAGGTTAAAAAATGTGAAATATAAGCTATATAAGTCTCTCAAGTATATTAGAAAGTCTTCCTTGTTTTCAACAATTTACCAGGAAATGTGTTTCCCCTTTAAGAGTTAAGCATACTCGACAATATACAGTCATAATTTATGACCTATCATTTCAACAAACACAAGAGATGGCGTGAATTAAGTGTTTTTAAGTACCATAACCCCGCTATTTCATATTGAAGTGTATTTATCAAGTCAGTAGATTAATTAATCATATATATGTATGCAAATGGAATCGCATTATTAATTTTACAGGAGGTGTATACAGCATGTGTTTGAGAATACAAAATATAATAAAAAACAGGAGGACATACTCTCACAGTAATACATGTACATGTAATTTTGGACTATTACGTTTAGAGCATTTCCTTTTCTTGCTGCTATTTTTTTTTTTACATTATTTGGCTTTCCAATGTTTCGACTCAATGTCGTGCGCCCTAAATTAGAGCTCTACTTTTTTACTTTTCTATAAAAATTCACTTTGATCTTTCAGGATTTTTCACAACATTGTATACCAAGCTTTGTGTTTAGAAAACATATGCTGTATATGTAATTGTCGATATTTCACAGTTAGAAATACTTTTATTTTGCATTAACCATTTAATTAAAATATCATAGTGGGTACGGTACATAAACGTTATCAAGCAAATTGCAGCATTAAAATAGAAACTCATCCTCGGCTTGATTAGATTCACAAAGATGGTAAATATATCAATTCGTGGTAGGATTTACAATGTCTCCACAGAAAACATCTAAATTTACAAAAGCTATATAAGTTTTGGATTGTTTAATTTATTAATGACAAATCATCAATTCTTAGACATCCCCCCCTTCGAAAATAGTTTAAACTTAGTTGTTGCTAATATTAATTTCCACCGTTCACAATGTTTATCATTAATTGTAATTCTCCGCCATATTAGCCGAGCATGCAAATGTAAAAAAGAATCAACCATATTCATAATTTATTTTCAATGCCAAATATAATGGATTATACTCGGTTAGTATTAACATTCTCTAAGAAAAAAATGTTGAACACCATTTATATTATAGGGAAATAGTAAAGGCCGAAATTTCCACTTTGCACAAGAATTAGCTATATGCATTGATTAAAATGTTTTACAATATGACAATTCAATGTTAATATCTTTGTGATCACTGATTGTGCATGAACCCTCTTGCAGAGACTGTGAATAATATTTTAGAACAAAACTGTTCACGCGACGACAAATCCATTTCGTTTTCATTAGTCGTCCTTGTAAACAGATGACTTATTACACTGTGCATGACACATAGTGCTTTAGAAATCCATCGATGTGGCATTATTTCATATGACTATTCATGTGTTACATGAATGGTTCCTGTAGTCTGTGCTTTATGATATTTGTCATCAGGTTGTTTCTGTTCTACAGGAATGGTTCCTGTATTCTGTGCTATATCATATTTATCATAAGGCTGGTTTCTACACAATGTGCGATATCATATTGATCATATGGCTGTTCCTGGACTATTGGAATAGTGTCAACATAATGTGAGTCTGTGTTGTGAACACCTACAACGATAATGGTGATATATATTTGAATTTGAGCTAGTGAGTGATTGCTATTTAACGCCATCACCGTTATGTCATGACGAGACCAAGTTAATGTTCAATGACATGATGATGAAATCCACTTTGTTCTAGACCAACACGATTAGTTGCATTTTCATAGTGTTACCTCATTGAAGCAATAGTCCGCGAATAGATATGTCGTCCCATTCGGACGCATTACATGATTCCGACCTAACCAATCTTTCCTTTTTCACATTAATGTTGCGTTCTTAGCGCAGTTGCAACATATATCAGGTTTACTGTCTTTTGTTTGACCCAATCGGGGTTCGAACCAACGACCTACATCACTCCAAGCGAACACACTAACCACTACAGACCTGACGCGGTTATTTTATTTTATTTTTGATTTTAATTTGCTACGGAATAATTGTAAACATATATATTATATACTTGAAAGAAGAGTTTGAAGATGCCAAATCGGTAAATCGAAGAAGGACAGGCAACACAATGGCGCAAAGAATAAAAGGACAAGCACCGATCTACAAAACACTATATTGAAAACTAAATCTAGGGTAACACGACCCCACCCCCACCCCAAAAAAAAACCAAAACAATGCAACACAAAGACAACCGAGGTTGAAATCCGGTACTGCAATTAATCAATCTGATATGATAAAGTATAGAAATGAAATTAAATTATGTAGCGATTTTTGCATTTACAAGATTACTTATTATTTCTTTTTATTATTTTTATAATTTTTTTAATGATAAATCCCATGTATGGAGAACGTATCACTTCTGATCATACCATATTTATTTTGATATTACATATGTGTTGTGAGTATTATAATCAGAACTCTATTTTAAAAAGAGAAATAACAAACCTTTGGCATTTTGCATTCATGAAACATACATTTTTGATAACAAGCATTTACATTGCAAAGCATCAAGCAAGAAATGATCTTCATGGTCAAAATGATAGGAAATAAAATAGTTAGATTAGGTAAATATTAAAGTAAGTTGTAAACGATATGGACGTAAATGAACATGTCAGTGAGACGTGTACCAAATTCAGCATTAGTCGTCTTGAACATCAATTTAGTTGTGTAGTCCAGAATAAACATTACAAACAAAATCAAAATTACCTACTATCAGTAATACAACACAAATAGCAAAAGTAAAATTACCTACTATCAGTAATACAACACAAATAGCAAAAGTAAAATTACTTACTATCAGTAATTGCCAGCAAAATAACTTACCCATATTTAAGTAATTGCTAGTGAAAGTACCATTGTCAAATTTTCTCACTGTGCGTCTATTTTCTTCTTTTTTTCTTTCTTCTATATCTAAAATAATCATCAGCTTGCTTCTGATTGGTGGATCTCTAATAAATATGCTCCTCTGAAACCGCTTGGCCAAATAAACCGAAACCTTGTAGGAAGCATTCATTCACAAGCATCGTCACCAAATGGTATAATTTACAAGATATCAATAAAGTATAGTTAAAAGTATTCAACAATAAATATCAATCTTACATGTAATGTAAAGAGATGACGCCATATATTCACTTATTACCAGGTCTTCCGAAAGTGATTTTTAAATTTCATTTATATATTTTAATTATTGCATGAAGAATAAATGCACTATTCAGATTTGTGTTCACTCTATGGTAATGCGTATCATGTCCCATAATTATTTCAGTTTCAAACTATATTTATATTATAATATGTTTAAAGATGTCGTTAAAGATATACTGAATACAATTGCTTTCTCCTGGTTTGTATTTAATAGAAATTCCTTTGTATTTCTATTTTTTTTTCTCTTTTTCTTTTATCATGTGGTTATCACATTCCTTAATATATCTGTTCATAGCTCATTCATATTGTGTCTCTGATTCTCTTAATTTTCGATGGTCCATGATGTCCGTACAGTATGTGTGCCTTTTTAGCTTGTCATTTTACCGAATTACATTATATCATTATTACCTTCATATGAGGTGAACATAGACTATTGTTAAGCCGAGGATGGAAGGTTTCTCGCTAGAGCTAGGTCGAATGAAATTAGTCTCTGGACATGTTGACAACTTGATGTTTATCTCATATCGTTGGTTGCTTTGTGATGTTTAACGCCACTTTCAAAAACATGTCAGCTATGTCGTGGCGGTTAGTTTTTCTTTAGTGGAGGAAACCGTAGTACCAGGAGGATACGACCAACCTGTAAACAGACATTGACAAACATTATCAAATACTGTTGTATCGAGTACACCTGTCCATGAACAGGGTTCCAACTCACACATTTAGTGGTGATATGTCCACCTCATATGAAGGAAATAACTGCTTCATTATACCACAACTACTCTAAGTTGTTCAAAGCTTGATTTTTTTTCATTTGTAGACAACGTATCATCTTACTCAAAGTTATATATATATATGTTTTGGTTGGCCACCGGTAGGTTTCCTCGTCAGAATAATATTCGTAAACTATTCAAATTGTCTTATTATTTCCGTATAAAGTAAAACAAAACACAATTTGCATGGTATAGTAAAGGTAATTATTCGAAAATGTATTGGTTGTGTTGCTCGATCTTTAGATTTCTGCGTAATATTTTGTAAATCGTTCCTGTTTCAATTAATGACTACTGATTACCATTTGGTACCTTCAAACTTTTTTCAAATTAAGCTCTTTCTGTGAATAATCATTATCTTTCCCGTGAGTACCTTGGTATTAATATGACTTACAAGATATTATTATCAAAATAGTATATGAATACATATGGAGTGAGAGATGAACCTTCGTTCTAATGGTATTTACATGCTTATGAAAAATTAAATGTTCATATATTTGAAAAAGAAAGAAACTATTTTATGCACAATTTTCCAGACACTGGAAATACTGTTGTCAAACTAATCAGTTCATAAAAAGGTTCATCCGAAGCAAACTCTTTTTAATAGTTTTTGTCATAACCGACTAATTCATCATACCTACATGTAGCAAGTTTTAAAAAATATTTGGCTTTCCAATATTTTAACTATGGTCGTACCTTTTTTGTACCTTGTGAAATTTGCTCTCGAAACGATTCTGTGCATTAAATTAGAAATCTAGATTTGTGTGACATGATTAAAATAGAGACCATCACATATATCTATAGGATTTTAATTAATCATCAATGTACACGTGTATCATACATATTTATCAATTGAAATTACAATATGATAATTAAATATTATAATCTAAGAGAGAACACGTGTTACTCTGCGGATGCTGTTTTATAACACATACACTCTTTAAAATGTTCATGCGACGCACAATCTATTTACATTATTAAAATAAAGAACATAAGTTATTTCTATAAGATTTTAATTAGTCATACATTTGCACATGTATCATACATATTTATCAATTAAAATTACAATATGACATTTAATATTCATATCTAAGAGAGAACAAATATACCATGGTGTTAGAGGCACTAGGGATGATGTTTTATACGCTTTGTGAAAGTTCAGGCGACGCAAGATCGATTTACATGTTCATTAGTTTCTTAGTGTGAGCGGACATTAATGTAGAATGACGAATAATGGTCTAGAAATCTTATATCAATGTCGTATTGTTTCATAGCGCTGATCATGAACTACAGGAATGGCGTCTGCAATAAGTGTTATATCATACTGTATCATAAGGCTGTTCCTGTGTTACATAAATGGTATCTACATAATGTGTTTCTCTGCTGGTAAAGACTGTAACAATACAAATGTTTTATATTTAAATTCACAGTGTCATACCTCTATCTGTAGGTACCATAAATAGTTTCTAATTGAGGAGTTTTTCGCTACAATAAATATGACACAAATGACCAACTGTTGAAGCAACTGACGAATGAGCAAATGACAGAGTAACTCACGAATGCACTCAGAGGATGACTGAGCTACAACGTTTTTTGGTCATGAGTGACATATTTTTTATAATAAATAAGTAATAGTATCTATTATATAGATCAACAAATGCTTCGCTTCACATTTAATATATAATGAGTCAAACTGCATTCTATTACGTGTGGATATACTATGTTGTGTATCGCTTCATTAACAGCGCATCCACACAAACGGTCAAAGGGGCGTAACTGTAAAACATACAGAAAATTAGCCCGACAACGAAATGTCAGGAAATGCATCGAGAGTGAAAGTAAAATCAATGAGTTTACTATGAAAATGAACGTTCTTATATAAGTCCGAATACGCCATATTTAACAGCTATCTAATTGATAAACGTTAGAGAATACCGAACGGCCAATCCAAAAAGGACAATCCAGAGAAATTGGCAACATAGGGTACACAGGACGAAGATAAGCAGGAAAAAATCACAACACAATATGTGCTGGAAACCACTATGCACAACCAACGAAAAAATATTATTTAAAAATCATGAGAATTTGATTCTGAAGGTTGTGCTCATCAATTCCACTTAAACAATTCACAGAGTCTAGGGAACTTTTCAGTTGCGCAGGTACTGCCTTTGTAATTGCATTGAGTAGGTAAATATAGCGAGTAGACAAGTACATGTAACTTCAATCAGACCCATTATTCTGATTCCGAGCAAACCAGTATTTGCTCTTTCTCCTTAGTGCTGCGTGCTTAGCGGAGAAGCAACACATACCAATTTCATAGTCTTTGGCTTGAACCTACCGGGGCTCGAACCCACGATCTACCGCACTCAAGGCGACTACACTAAGCATTATGAGGTTCATAAATATTTGTATATCCGCCCTTTATACCGCAATATTAATGACGAATAACGTATAGAAATATAAAATCGACATCGGATGGAACTTTGTCTAGCACACACTTATCTGGAAATGCTGTGCTGCATGTTGCTTGAGTCTCTGGGTTGTCCATTGTTGATTGCCCCCTCAGTTTTTTCTGGCGTGTTTTTAGCAAGTTATATTCTTGGATTAACGTAATATGAGAAAGACAAGTAGAGACATTCCTTTAATCCAACGAACAAAACTCTTGACCAGGATATGACTGGAATATAATCATGTTTTACAAGATTGTGGAGCCGTCGTGATAGTGGCGTATGATAGTTGGATGTACAACTACCTATGTAATATGTAGCCATCACCACTAACGTTGTGAGTTTGAATCCCACCCATGGAGAGGTGTACTCTATGCAATATTGCATGATAACGTTTCTCAGTGAATTTGGGCAAGTTAGTGGTTTTCTCTAGGTACTCCAGTCATCAATGAATAAACCTGGCCGCATCGACATAAGTTAAATATTGTAGAAAGTGCCAATAAAAACCATACCATGCGTCCATGATAAATATATTCTAAATTCTAAAAAGAATATTTGAAATATTTAAAAGAAATATGGTCGCCATTAGATTGTGCGTAGGTATTATCATGGTAACCTAAACTGTCCATTCATTGTATACATTAAAGGGAAACATAAAATGAAAGATTACCTCAATGTAGCCAGGATAATAGTAACACAAATTAACGCAGTACCAAGGAAGGTTCCAACGCATGTATATAAATATAATTAGTAATTTGGCCATTTGACTGTGATGTGACTGTTACAGCAACTGAAAATATATGTGCAATTTATATAAGAAAATATCAATTAGATTAAAAACTATGAAGCTTGAGGAATCTCCATTTTGAAGGCTAGTATTGTAAGCGTAATTTGCGCATAGTAGTAGTGTGTGTGTGTGCTTAAATATCCCATTCAATGGTATGAAAGATGCTCTCATGTTGAGAAAGTTAAGCTGCATGTTATTCATGGATTTCAGTGGGCATACACATTACATGCCCTGTTTGTTGGTGCTTCGATTTAATTTTAATTTTAATAAAGAATTGCAATACATATAAACACTATAACATTGAAACAACGAAGATACCCCGATATATCGTTTATCGAGAGGAATAATGAATGCCACTGAACAGCAGGATATGAGTTGTTTTACACTAATCGCAGGTTAGGAGTTTTGTTCATTGTTGAAGAACCCACTGTGACTATGAAATGTAGATAAGCAATACAACCGATGTTTCATTACTTTATTGTGTGTCTACATGTAATGTTGACAGTCTCTCATGTTCATTTACATTCATATCATTTCTTACATCAAGCTGTTTCATTACTTTAGTTTGTGTCTACGTGTAATGTTGACAGTCTCTCACATTCATTTACATCCATATCCTTTCTTACTACAATCTGTTTCATTACTTTATTTTGTGTCTACGTGTAATGTTGACAGTCTCTCACGTTCATTTGCATCCATATCCTGCCTTACTAAAAGCTGTTTCATTACTTTATTTGGTGTCGACGTGTAATGCATCACAATAGTCCCACGCTAGTCCTAATTTAGAGCAATCTGTGCATACACCAGTGTCAGCATCACATATATCACAATGGTCTCATCTAGTCCTATTTCACAACCGTCTGTACATATACCAGCGTCAGCATCACATATATCACCATAGTCCCCATCTAGTCCTATTTCACAGCCCTCTGTACATACATCGGTGTCATATTCATTATGGAGAACGTATCACTTCTGAACATATTACATTTATTTTGACATAAAACATGAGCATGTGTTATGGGTATTATAATAAAAACTCCATTTTAAATGGAGAAATTGTAAACCTATGGTAGTTTGCATTCATGAAACATGCATTGTTGATAACAAGCATTTCCAATGCAAAACATCAAGTAAGAAAGGATCTTAATGATCAAAATGATTGGAGATGAATTAGTTAGAAAGTTCATTTCACTTAGGTACATATAAAAGTATAGGACAAGTGTATAGTAAGAAAGAATATGGACGTTAATAATTGATGAATTGACCACATGAACTACATGAATGGTTCCTACACAATGTGCTATATCACATTGATCATTAAGTATGTTTCCGAACTACAGGAATGGATTCTACATACTTTGCTATATCATATTGATCATAAGTCTGTTGCCGATGTACATGAATGGTTTTTACATCATGTGATATATCATATTGATCATAAGGCTGTTCCTGGACTACCGGAATGGTTTCTACATACTATGCTTCTGTGTTGTGAACACTTAGAACGATAAAGATGAAATATATGTGAATTTGAGCAAGTGAGTGATTATTATTTAAGGCCAGCTCAGCTATGTCATGATGAGATAAAGTTAATTTTCAATGAGATGATAATGTGATCCGTTTTCTTCTAGACGAAGACGATTAGTTGGATTGTTATGGTGCTACCTCACAGAAAGAACATGTCGCCCCACCTGGACACATTATGCTCATTCCGAGCCAACCATTGTTTCCTCGTTCACCTTAATCTTGCGTTATTAGCGAAGAAGCAACATATACGAATGTGCTTGGTCTTTGGATTTACCCGATTGTGGCTCGAACCAACTACATATCTCACTCGAAGCGATCACACTAACCATTACACCCCTGACGCGGTTTATTTTTTAATTTTCTATTTGAATTTGTTACGGTATAATTGTAAACATATATCCTATATACTTGAAAGAAGAGTTTTGAAGATACCAACTCAATAAATCGAAGGACAGACAACACAATGGCACAATTAATAAAAGGATAAACAACGATCTACAAAACACTACACAGAAAACTAAATACAGGTTAAAAACATGTGAAATATAAGCTATATAAGTCTCTCAAGTATATTAGAAAGTCTTCCTTGTTTTAAACAATTTACCAGGAAATGTGTTTCCCCTTTAAGAGTTAAGCATACTCGACAATACACAGTCATAATTTATGACCTATCATTTCAACAAACACAAGAGATGGCGTGAATTAAGTGTTTTTAAGTACCATAACCCCGCTATTTCATATTGAAGTGTATTTATCAAGTCAGGAGATTAATTAATCATGTATATGTATGCAAATGGAATCGCATTATTAATTTTACAGGAGGTGTATACAGCATGTGTTTGAGAATACAAAATATAATAAAAAACAGGAGGACATACTCTCACAATAATACATGTACATGTAATTTTGGACTATTACGTTTAGAGCATTTCCTTTTCTTGCTGCTATTTTTTTTTTACATTATTTGGCTTTCCAATGTTTCGACTCAATGTCGTGCGCCCTAAATTAGAGCTCTACTTTTTTACTTTTCTATAAAAATTCACTTTGATCTTTTAGGATTTTTCACAACATTGTATACCAAGCTTTGTGTTCAGAAAACATATGCTGTATATGTAGTTGTCGACATTTCACAGTTAGAAATACTTTTTTTTTTGCATGAACCATTTAATCAAAATACCATAGTGGGTACGTTACATAAACGTTATCAAGCAAATTGCAGCATTACAATAGAAACTCATCCTCGGTGTGATTAGATTCACAAAGATGGTAAATATATCAATTCGTGGTAGGATTTACAAAGTCCATCAATATCGTATTATTTCATAAGGCTGTTCCTGTGTTACATGAATGGTTCCTGTATTCTGTGCTATATGCTGTTTGTCATCAGGTTCTTTCTATTCTACTGGAATATGAGGTGAACATAGACTATTGTTAGGCCGAGGATGGAAGTTTTCTCGCTAGAGCTAGGTCGAATGAAATTAGTCTCTGGGTATTTTGACAACTTGATGTTTACCTCATATCGTTGGTTGCTTTGTGATGCTTAACGCCACTTTCAAAAACATGTCAGCTATGTCGTGGCGTTAGTTTTTCTTTAGTGGAGGAAACCGTAGTACCAGGAGGAAACGACCAACCTGTAAACAGACATTGACAAACTTTAACAGATACTGTTGTATTGAGCACATCTGTCCATGAACAGGGTTCGAATTCACACATTTAGTGGTGATATGTCCACCTCATATGAAGGAAATAACTGCTTCATTATACCACAACTACTCGAAGTTGTTCAAAGCTTGATTTTGTTTTCATTTGTAGACAACGTATCATCTTACTCAATGTTATATATATATATATATGTTTAGGTTGGCCATCGGTAGGTTTCCTTGTCAGGATAATATCCGTAAAATATTCAAATTGTCTTATTTTTTCCGTATAAAGTAAATAAAAACACAATTTGCATGGTATAGTAAAGGTAATTATTCGAAAATATATTGGTTGTGTTGCTCGTTCTTTAGTGCGTAATATATTGTAAATCATTCCTGTTTCAATTAATGACTACTGATTACCATTTGGTACCTTCAAACTTTTTTCAAATTAAGCTCTTTCTGTGAATAATCATTATCTTTCCCGTGAGTACCTTGGTATAGATATGGCTTACAAGATATTATTATCATAATATTATATGAATACATATGGAGTGAGAGATGAACCTTAGTTCTAATGGTATTTACATGCTTATGAACAATTAAATGTTCATATATTTGAAAAAGAAAGAAACTATTTTATGCACAATTTTCCAGACACTGGAAATACTGTTGTCAAACTAATCAGTTCATAAAAAGGTTCATCCAAAGCAAACTCTTCTTAATAGTTTTTGTCATAACCGAATAATTCATCATACCTACATGTAGCAAGTTTTAAAAAATATTTGGCTTTCCAATATTTTAACTACGGTCGTACCTTTTTTGTACCTTGTGAAATTTGCTCTTGAAACGCATTATGTGCATTAAATTAGAAATCTAGATTTTGTGACATGATTAAAATAGAGACCATCAAATATATCTATTAGATTTTAATTAATCATCAATGTACACGTGTATCATACATATTTATCAATTGAAATTACAATATGATAATTAAATATTATAATCTAAGAGAGAAAACGCGTTACTCTGCGGATACTGTTTTATAACACATACACTCTTTAAAATGTTCATGCAACGCACAATCTATTTACATTATTAAAATAAAGAACATAAGTTATTCCTATAAGATTTTAATTAGTCATTCATTTGCACCTGTATCATATATATTTATCAATTAAAATTACAATATGACAATTGAATATTCATATCTAAGAGAGAACAAATGTACCAACGGTGTTACAGGCAACGGGGGTGATGTTTTATACGCTTTTTGAAAAATCGAGTGGACATTAATGTAGAATGACGGATAGTGGTTTAGAAATCTTATATCAATGTCGTATTGTTTCATAGCGCTGATCATGAACTACAGGAATGGCGTCTGCAATAAGTGTTATATCATACTGTATCGTAAGGCTGTTCATGTGTTACATAAATGGTATCTACATAATGTGTTTCTCTGCTGGTAACGCCTGTAACAATACAAATGTTATATATTTAAATTCACAGTGGCATACCTCTATCTGTAGGTAACATAAATAGTTTCTAATTGACGAGTTTTTCGCTAAAATAAATATGACACGAATGACCAACTGGTGCAGCAACTGACGAATGAGCAAATGACAGAGTAACTCACGAATGCACGCAGAGAATGACTGAGCTACAACGTTTTCTTGGTCATGAGTGACATATTTTTGATAATAAATAGGTAATAGTATCTATTATATAGATCAACAAATGCTTCGCTTCACATTTAATATATAATGAGTCAAACTGCATTATATTACGTGTGGATATACTATGCTGTGTATCGCTTCATTAACAGCGCATCCACACAAACGGTCAAAGGGGCGTAACTGTAAAGCATACAGAAAATTAGCCCGACAACGAAATGTCAGGAAATGCATCGAGAGTGAAAGTAAAATCAATGAGTTTACTATGAAAATGATCGTTCTTATTTAAATCCGAATACGCCATATTTAACAGCTATCTAATTGATAAACGTTAGAGAATACCGAACGGGCAATCCAAAAAGGACAATCCAGAGAAATTGGCAACATAGGGTACACAGGACGAAGACAAGCAAGACAAAAACACAACACAATATGTGCTGGAAACCACTATACACAACCAACGTAAAACTATTATTTAAAAATGATGACAATCTGATTCTGAAGAGTGTGCTCATCAATTCCATTTGAAAAATTCACAGAGTCTAGGGAACTTTTCAGTTGCGCAGGCACTGCCTTTTTATTTTCATTGAATAGGTAAATGTATCGAGTCCGCTGTTTCTAAAATAACTCAAGAGAATTGTTTTTATATATCCAAATTGTACATGTTACATTTTCCTGTTTTAATATTTCCCCTGGTTCAAATAAAACGAAATCCATTCTCTTAAATGAGTCAACGATGTTCATGGTTTTTTTTTATTTACTTTTATTGTCTATTTTTCTCATGGTGTGGTCCTTTTGAGTTTGAGTTAATCTGTGCAGTGATTATTATTAACCATGTATATCCTTGGAATATGTTGGATGAATGGAATGTTTGGTGAAAGCAACCAAATAACATTGTCTTCTTCGACAATAAACTAAAATTGAGGAGGAATTGTAATATTAGGTGTATTTATGCTTATCTTAGATGTAGAAGAAATAAAAAAGACAGAAGTGCAAAGCAACCAAATGGACACATAACGAGAGAATTTAAAAACGATACGTTCAGTAGCGATTATTCAAATACTGGTAAGTTTACATCTGACGCAGAAATTGAAAGTAGGTAAATGTAGACCACACCAAAAATGCGAAAAACAACATGCTTAATCCTCACTGTATTTCTTTACACATATTTATATCCAACGCGACTAGACTATGAGTAACATGAAGGGTGTTTTATAAGATGCAGGAAATACTTACCCTTCGGGAGCACATGGGTACACCCCGGGGTATTTTTTTTGTGATACATGGTACAACTCTTTTTAGTGTCTTGCGTTGTTACCTATTTTTCCTAAATTTTTATTATGTTGGTTTTTTTTTTGTGTTTTTTTGTTGTTCTATATCTAAGTCCATTATTGCCAATGTCTCGAGGTTGTCTATTCTTGATTGACTTTTCGGTGTTTTCTAATATTAACCTATGTGTCTTACTGACATGTATGTCTTGAGATATTATTTGTAGCATCTGATGTTCAATAGGGCAACGAAAATTGTATGGATTATGGAAACAATCTTAAAGAATGTACTCTCTATAGAACAGAAGCAAATTAACTAGATAGTGTACATAAGTGTACAAATATATCACTGGACATCTAATTATATATATAACAATTGTGTTGTTACAGGTGCTAACAACATAGAGACACATTATGTAGACACCATTCCTGTAACTCAAGAACTTGCCTTATGATTCCATATCACAAAGATTTCAGAATTATAAAACGCTATTGGTCATGCATAGTGGAATGATTTATACATTTATCAGGAACAAAAATGTAAATGGAACAATAGATGGACGCATAGCCAATCTAAAGAACAGATAGGTTACAACATATATTTTACAATATCGTGTAAACGAAATTGCTGTACAATATTGCTTTTTCAATATATAAGCTGTATCGTCACATTGTAATAAATTGCAATATTCTTATAATTTATGATCCATGTGAAAATTCATGCTTAAATAACAACATTCATGATACATCTGATACATTCCTCATTTGGCGTAAATCAATAATCACTCACATTCAAATATTAGTGGACAAGAACACGACAGTGGACATTTAACGACACTTTCAACACTATTTCATGGAGGTCAGTGTTATTGTTAGATGAAACTGCAGTACCCCAATCTGCTGCAAAGTACTGACAAGTGGCGGTCAGTTGTATTGGTACACAAAACCGGGTATGCCAATCTGCCGCAAAGTAAAGAAGATGAAACCGGAGTACGTCAATCTGCTGCACATTCCTGACAAGTAGCGGTCAGTATTATAAGTAGGTGAAACCGGGAAATACCAATCTGCCGCAAACTACTCACAAGTGGCTTCAGTTTTATAAGTAGATGAAACGGGTACACCAATCTGCTGCAAATCACTGACAGACTTTAAAAGACATTTTACATAAACATTAAATGACACGGGAAATCGTCAACAAATGACCACCAATATGTTCAAATTTATTGGTAATACAATGAGTTAAATATCAACACCAAACGATCGAGTCCGCCATATTTTATTGACATTGCAGCAAACACTAGGTTTTTTTGCTGGGGTGTATGTTTGTCATCTTTTTAGTTTTCCGTTTTGTGTTTTTTATTTTTTTTCCTTATGTTCATTATTTTGTTCCTGGTTCCCAATGCTGTTCTTTCCTATTCTTGATTGCCCTTCTGTATTTTCTCTCTAAATTATTAAAAGAACGCTTACACAGTGATGGTCCACAATTCCACCAATATCAACAAAATAAACAATCACCTCTAAACAGTGATGGTCATTAATTTTACCAATATCAACAAAATATACAACCACCTCAAAACAGTGATGGTCATTAATTCCACCAATATCAACAAAACAAACAGCCACCTCTAAACAGTGATGGTCATTAATTCCAACAATATCAACAAAGTAAACAGCCATGCCACCTTCCAACAGTGATGGTCATTAAATCCACCAATATCAACAAAACAAACAACCACCTCTAAACAGTGATGGTCATTAATTCCACCAATATCAACAAAACAAACAACCACTTCTAAACAGTGATTGTCAACAATTCCACCAATATCAGCAAAACAAACAACCGCCTCTAAACGGTGATGATCGACAATTCCACCAATATCAAACAATTCCACCAATATCAACAAAACAAACAACACCTCTAAACAGTGATGATCAACAATTCCACCAATATCAACAAAACAAACAACCTCTAAACAGTAATGGTCAACAATTCCACCAATATCAACTAAGCAAACAACCACATCTAAGCAGTGATGGTCAACAATTATACATATATCAACAAAACAAACAACCTCTAAGCAGTGATGGTCAACAATTCTACCAATATCAACAAAACAAACAACACCTCTAAACAGTGATGATCAACAATTCCACCAATATCAACAAAACAAACAACCTCTAAACAGTAATGGTCAACAATTCCACCAATATCAACTAAGCAAACAACCACATCTAAGCAGTGATGGTCAACAATTATACATATATCAACAAAACAAACAACCTCTAAGCAGTGATGGTCAACAATTCCACTAATTTCAACAAAGCAGACAACCACCTCTAAACAGTTATGGTAAACAATTCCACCAATATCAACAAAACAAACAACCACCTGTCATCTTAACTGAACTCACTGAACACAAAAAAGGCAAGATACAAAATTGCAGCAAAGTTAAACTCGTAAATGGGAATTCCAATCCTACTCGGTTGATAGCTGGATTGCCAATGGCAAGGTTCATTTATTATATATATCACACAAGATATATAGTAAAGTGTTGAAATTGCATGATTTAACAGAAACTAAACAATAAATTGAAGAAATATTTATTTTTAAGAAAATATGCATATATAAAAAAAGTGTTTGGTTATTGATAAACTAAAATCTCTGTCATTTACTATACATAAACGATTTTTTCTTTTATTTATTGATTTAGATTTCGTTGAAATAGAATATCATCTGACTCATGAGATAAATAAAAATACAATAAAGAACTAAATATGTTTTCTCTTTTAAGGATCGATGTAATGTGCACCAGTTGTTTATCTTAGCATCGCGTCAGTTGTTGCATCCTATAATACAAACATTTTTTGGGTGCCAAGATTTTCAATCGGCAGAAAAATAAATCCGCAAAGATTCAATGTCGTCTTTTTAGTCCAAAACCGCAGAAATTTCACACTGCAGAAATTACCGGTTATACAGTATACGCAACTCCTAAAAAATGAGCTTTAGATGTATCGTCGTGTGTTCAAGGTCAAACACCAACCTCAATTACAAGATAATGAATGTTTTATATTTACTTTATGTTTGTCGTATTTCCATTATGAGGTATTACAAAATATCAATTATTCTGAGCAATTTCAGAGGTCAACAATAATTAACAAGGAAAACATGATACAAGTTCAAAACAATATTAACATATGTGAAATTGTTGAACTAGGTGGATCAATGAAATATTGTATTACTCAGCTCAATCTTCTTCTGGGTTTAGTGTAAGGATTATGGTGTTTAATGCCACTTTCAACAATTTTTCAGTTATATCGTGGTGGTCAGTTTTATTGGTGGTAGAAACAGGAGTACCCGGAGAAAACCACCGACCTGTCACAAGTCACTGACAAACTTTAGCGATGTATTGAGAACACTTCGCCTGAACGTAATCAATAATCAGTCACTCACTCTCTGACTCCATTAGGCTAGGGTCTACGAAAATGAAGGAATACCTGACAAGAAGCATATTTAATATATATGAAACAAAAATTACTAAATAGTGCATAGGGTCTACAAAGGCCTTAATACGGCCCTGCTTTCAAGTAAATAATTATATATAGAGTTATTACACAAATCATTTTCTTTATATATTTTTCAACTTCCAACAAGCTATAAATCAATAGATGTATCATATAAAAGTTGAGTTATTAGAATTATATAATACTGCATAAATACACTCTACATACATAATACAATATTGGTTCTCAAAAAATTATATTAAAAAAGTATTATTACAAGAATTTTGGTGAATATAGACCTAGTCTGATATTATATTACATGGTGGACAATATTCCATGCAATAACCCTTTGTATTGCAGAACTTAAAGCAAATTATGAAAGCACCATATTAGATTACACTAGTACAAATATCAAGGGAAATGCACCCTTTGTGGCTACATACCACATGGACTATTGCAAGGTCGCGGATATATAATCGAACATTGTGTACCGAAGACAATCGCTCTACCAAAAATAAAATGAAAAAAATGAAAAAACGAAAAACAAAAAAACATATTTCAAAATAAATAGCAGGACATTTTTACTTTATATACCTGTCTAATCCCGCCACCTTTTATGAATGTACCTGTGCCAAGCCATTAAAGTGATCGGTAATGTTAATGTTTCAGGGGTATCGAGAAGGCCTCTGTTCCCCTTCTTTTTAGTTGTTTTTTAATCTGTTCAGACAGTGTTTTTGTTCTGTTTTTCATTTTATTATGATATATGAATAGCTAGTTTGTTAACATAATACGTTGTATTATCAATATTATATTATTGTCCTCTTATTAATAGCCATTATGTTAACATAATACGGTTGTAGGATCAATATTATATTATTGTCCTCTTATTAATAGCTATTATGTTAACATAATACGGTTGTAGTATCAATATTATATTATTGTCCTCTTATTAATAGCTAGTATGTTAACATAATACGGTTGTAGTATCAATATTATATTATTGTCCTCTTATTAATAGCTATTATGTTAACATAATACGGTTACACTATCATTATTCTATTATTGTCTTCTTCAGATGGAATTGTTTCCTATGCCTCACCAGATAACACTCTATGGAAACTATTCCTGAGAGAGAAGGCAATATATGTTTAGTACATAGCATCTTATTCTAGAAAATGGGTATAGTCGCCCGTTGCAAATATTAAGCATAAGGTGTTCAAAAATAGAAAACAAAAATCATCCAATAAAAATTAAAAAATCATGTGTTTTGTACTAAAATATTATACAGTATAAAGTTAAATTTTTCTTCGGACATTTTAACCGAACACAGCCTGTCTCAGCATAATTAAAAATTGCATTAATACTGCTGAGAAAGGCTATGTTAAGTCGAAATGTCCGGTAAAAACTGTAAAGTTTTTATTTATATTATTCATATATAAACATTAAATACAGTTCAACCTGCCCATGCGGTCACCTCTATTAAGCAATCACATGTATTATAAGGTCACATTTTCTTCATCTTGTCATATAAAATTGTATGTGAACTGAACCTATTTTAAGAGGTCAACTGTCATATAAGACAATTTTTGGCTTTCTGAAATACAATTATTTTTTTTTTTCTCTAAGTGTTTTCGAATACGTCCCAGGCACATCCAATATCTTTATATTGATTGACATTATTTTTGAAACGTGTTATTAGGTTTTCAATAAGGTTTTCAAAAGATATAACTATGCAAAAGAAAACTTAACTATTATGTAAAATGTGATATTAAACATTGTCGTGGGTATTCTGAACGAGTCGAACACATTTAAGAGGTTTTTCTTAAATAATAATTTTCTATTGCAAAATCGAATACTTTTTTCGAATTGAACAATGTAACGTCTTTTCCTTTGAATTTAACAATATTGGACCAGATGTCTATTGTACCGATAATCCGGACTCCTGAAAGGATACAATTAAGATATAGATTAAACATTGGTCAACAAATCCTATATATCATACATGTAATGTCAGGAGATGAGGTGACACATTCATATATTGCCAAGTTTTCATCACGTAGTTACCTGCTTAGGAACAATTAAATGTTGATATCTTTAAAAATGAAAGAAAAATATTTGTATATATACATTTCTTCTGGCAATGACTGCAAATAATGGCCTCAGTTCATTAGGCTGTTCATACAAAGTAATTTGTTTTATTATTTTTTTCAATTTCAAGAATTGTCATGACAACTGATAATTCATTGCAACTAGCAACTTGTAAAAATTATGTGGCTTTCCCATCTTGTAGCTATGAGCGCGCCTGGTGTAGTTTGTGATAAACTAGCTATATACAAGTTAATACATATATACAAGAATGACATAAACAATCATACACTATTTTGATTAAATACTATTTTGCACATGAATAAGACATAATTATGTATCCTCTGAAATTTATTACAATATGATAATTGAGTGTTAATATCTATGAAAAAGAAACCATGTTACAACAGAGTGTACATGCACGCTCTTGCAGCGACAAGAAATAATAATATTACTTTAAAACAAACCCTTTCACTGGACGAAAAATAAATTTCCATTTCTATTAATCTTCATGGGAAAGATATGACTCATTATACTGATCATGATACACAATGTCATAATAAGTGATTAACTTTTTTTTGTTCTGAAATCGAGAGGACATTTCTCAGTCATATCAGCGAAGGGCGAAAACCCTGAGATGAGAGATGACTGAGAAATGTCCTCGAGATTTAGAAAACACCGTTAATTATTGTATCGCTATGCTAGTATGTTTATCAAGGATTTGGTAATGTGACGTCATTATAACGTCATATTAGAAAAGAGCGATATTAATAAGGGTCATTGGCAACAGTTAGCGATTAGCGATAATTGGAATCATCTAAGCGCTTACGTGATTGTAAACATAATGGTTTTAAGCTTCAAAGGGAAAGTAGGGATAAAAGCCCTTACATCATACCGCTATGGTTTCATAAGGATGGTACTGGACCACATCGTAATCTGTTGTTGTGATCTGAGCACCTACAGAAATAAATGTGTTATATATTGTAATATACTGTGGTATAATGTATACCTTATATATTTGTAAGACGAGTTTGAAGATACCAAAGTGGTAATCTGTAAATCGAAGAAGGACAGCAAACACAATGGCCAGCAGAAAATGGACAATTGAAAACAAAACGATCTATCTATAAAACCCTATGCAAAAAAATTAAGATCAAGAAACACGAAACCCCTTAAAACCCGAGGGTGAACTCATGTGCTCCGGAAGTGTGAGCAGTTCTTTCTACACTAGTGGCACCAGTCGTGTTACTTTAGTTACAAGCACGGTGATAGCCTATATAATATAGAATCCTTGGTATGCCTGCAATGCTGTTAAAGTGGTCTTAATTACTAATCAATAAACCTTATATGTTTTGCATAGATATGAACAGTTTGTACATCATAAGAGTTATTTTGATTAACATGATTAATTGTATTTTTTACAATTATTTCATTTTCAACTTTAGAGGAATCTATTTGATTTCTTATGTACGTAGTTATGAACTTAATACTTGAATTACATTGTTGCATAAACTGTTACTAAATTCACTCAACATTTAACCAAGGTCGTCCTTAAAGCTACCAGGGGTAGTCGTGGTAGTGATCATATAGTAGTTTGATTTACAACTACATATGCTATCAGTGCCTATCAACACTAACGTTTTGAGTTCGCATCCTGCTCAGCCAAGGTGTACTCGATACAACATTATGTGATCAAGGAATAAATAAAAAAATGGAACATAGTATAATAAGAAATGCTTTCGCTATATATGAACACGAGCGACTACTATCCACAATTACACAAATTCAAATAATGGAAAATCACTTTGTATTGATGTTCTAAATTTCAGTCACCATAGGGCTTTCAAGAATGAACATAACGCATGCCCTAAAATGAGTGTGAAACGAACCTTAGACTCTCTATGCAGCAGTTTATTAGCGGTGCTCTTTACTTTTGCCGATGAACGCTACAGCTGGTAATCTTTATCGTTTTGATGTCACTTGGTGTATATAATTTTAATTCCCAGAAGTCTTAAAATAATATACAGGTGAGGTAATCATACAAATACCGTCATCATATATTTACTCTGTTTTCAATTTATTCTGGACATTTAACTCTGAAAGGGTATTATGGCATATAACCACAATATACCTATCACCCACTATATTTGGAAGTGAGGAAAGACCCAGCTATCAAGACAGGAACTTCAGTTAGGCATGCTACAAAGGAAACATTAAACGTATTGGTACTCAACTTCATTGTGTAGTCTACAATTATACAGCATAACAAACTAAAGCCAAACTACCTAAAATATGTTTGGGTCCAAATTAAACTTACCAATGTTCAAACGACCGCTACCGAAAGTAGTATTTTCGTATTCTCTCTTTTTTCTATATCTAAAATAAAAGTAAACTCTAATGTTTTATTTTTATTTGTTATATCTCCTCCACAATGTTTGTGTTTGTAACTAGCCACACTGTATATCACAGTAGGCTTTTGTCATTGCACTTTTGCTTTGTTTTAGAGTTTAACATATGTCATAGGATTGGTTTAATTTATCCCCGGTTTGTCTGTTGTTCGAAATGTAGCTTGTTGTGTAGTGCTCTGAGGATCATTGTTTCTTTCTTTTCTTTAGGCCATTGAATGGTATGTACTCGATTTGCTTTACCATGATCGATTTTTCCTTTGACATTTCCAAATTTTTGGACATTGGATTGTCTGTTCTTCGTTTTACGACGTTTGCTTCCTTTTGATATCTCCTGTTTACTCCTTCGATATTTTTTAATTTCTCCTTTTGTACCCTCTGATCGTCCCTTTGATGTCTTCTAATTACCTCTTTGTTTTTTTTTCTGATTACGCCCTTGATATCGTTAGATCACTCCGTTTGTATCTTCTGATTACCCCTTTGGTATCTTCTGATTACGATTTTGGTATCTTCCGATTACCACCTTTGGTATCTTTTGATAAGCTCATTGTTTTCTTCTGATTAACCCATTGCTATTTTCAACGTTTTGTGAGGAATTCATTGAGATTGCCGATCATTTCTGATTTGCTTACCAAATCATAAACTTGAATTACCAAGATATGATAATCTGAGAAATATAATTAAAATCGATGGTGTTCACTGATTTACCCAACAAATTCCTAGGATATATCTGGAATATAATTTGCCGTGAATCTTCACAATAATTATAATACTTTGTGAAAAATGTTGAATTTAAGCAAAGACATTTATTAACATTGTTAAGAAAGATATATCCTCTCCTATTAGTTGTTGAACATATGCAGAATATTAAAATGATAACGAAGCTGTCAGATTACCTCAGTGTAGCAACAACAATGCCAGCCACTAAAGCTGTAACAAGGAAGCCTCCCACCCCTGTATATACTGCAGTATAATTATCAGCTGTAAGGACAAATACATGTATGTGTATTACAGTTAGTGAAATCAAGTAGGAAACATAATATGAATACTTTCTAATTACACCCCGACATAACACGGACCTCCATGTTATACATATAATATTAGGAAGAGAAATAACATGAAAAACAATTAAAGACTACTTTGTTGAAACAATTCCAATAGCCAGCCTAAGTATCGTAGAAAGGGGAAATATATTTATCCATAACACACAAATAAATAAGCGCTGCATATCCTGACCGGTCAAAGCCACTTTAATAAATAGTTGTGGGGTTAACCTATTTTTATATCGAGGCCAGCATGATAACCATTACACCACTGAATATGTTTTGCTGGATGAAATGAACCCATACTGTAGACTTATTCATTTGGAAATATGTTCTGAAAGCTTGAATCTTGTATGATGTCACTTTCAGCAATCCAATATTCAACGGTCGTCATTAGGAATTGATCGATGAATACGAATTCGAGTGATTCAAATGCTTTCAGATCTATCTCCCAACAAGAGCAACACGATGATGTCATTAGTGGGGCAGGAACTGCTCGTCTTTCCGACGTTCACACCGGCTGTTAGTAATGTTCAATCTTTAGTTTTCAGTTCAATATTTGGTTGCTCATTGTTTGTCTTCTTCGTTTTTTGGCCATTGCATTATCGGTTCTTATTCAATTTACAGCTTCTGATGTCTCCTTTCATATCTTCAAACGTTTTCCTACAGTCATCATGGCACTACTTCAATTGAAAACTTTTGAAATATAGCGATGTTGCTGTTCGTGGTGTTACTATTGGTCTACGTATACCTAGCAAATGACAACCGTCTCCTTTAAAGCCTTCAATACATCCATATGTACAATGTCCGTTCTGTCTGTCACATATCCTGTTGGTACATGTAATACAGTGGGAGTCACAATTGAGGCCATATCTACCTGTCATGCAACCTGAAGAAACAAGCAAAGAAAATTATGTACGTTGACACTGGTATAGAGTTAGTGTTATGGCGTTTATTTCACAAATATCGTGGAGGTGAGATTTATTGGTGGCGGAAACCGGAGTTCTCGGAAAAAATCAATGACCTGTCGCAAGTCACTGACAAACTTAATCATAGTATGTAGTATCACACTGGTATATATACCGATTACAACAAGGCATACATCACATGAGAGTACCCGATATCTTTGCTTCGGATAATTAAAATCTTATATTTCAGCAAGTTTTGACATTAGAGTAGCTTGACAATTTAATTATCAATATAAATATGCATACACTAATTTATGGCGCCTTTCTATTAGGTTTTTTTATTCCGTGACATTAGCGGTGTAATAACATACCTCTGGTGCAACCAATCATTTACATTGTAATGTATTAGTCCAGTAAGTGAAGAGCAGATGCCCATCAAATTAGATGAACTCCTTCGATGTTATTGAACTGTCTACCATAGGAGTGAGTAATAATATATATGTGTATTTGAAGTGCCGATTTTCTGATTGCCTAGTGGTGACTTTTTTTCACCTTTTTTCTTTTTTGAATTTATTCATACATTTCCGACTATTTTCAACTATTTTTATATAGTTTTGTTCATCTACCTTTGTCACACTTAAGTCCGTACCATCCTGCTTTGCATATGTCTTCAATATCACAAACTCCATCAGAACTGTTGCATAATTCAGATATACATCCATCACATGTTTCATTACAGTTGTTACCAAAGTGTCCTTTACTGCAAGCTTTAAATAATATATAATACAAATATGTAAACCCTGGGGTCCACGATGGTGCGACCACTAATTTACAGAGCTATGTTCTACAGAAACACTTGAAAACAATCAACATGTCTGTGTAAGTATTTTATAGTTTGCTTATACAAGTATCTCAGTTAGACATCAGCAGGTTGTCAATTTTCTGATTGCCTAGTGGTGTTTTCTTTTACCTTTTTTTTTTAAATTTATTCATACATTTCCCACTTTTTCAACTATATTCAATATGGATGGCAGCGAATAATCGAGTACTCGAGTAGTCGCTCGGAAAGCCGAGTACTCGTGTAAAATTTTCGTACTCGAATACTCGCCTAACTCTTTTATCTTTAGACATTTTCCCTTTCATTTTTCTCTTTGAAATATTCCCTAAGTAAAGTTTAAGTGTGAACAAATATGAATACAGTTCACCGTATGTTCTAAGTTGTTAGAAATAAAATCGGTACGTTAAAATACCTCCACAAAAATCAGCGGTATGGAATTATTTTAAACGATCGCTAAATGGAAATACTGTCACGTGCACTCTTTGTGATGCACTATTAACATTTTGTGCTGTTACAACAAATTTGACATCCTTCTCAGCGAATCTCCAGACAAGTCTGAAACTCAAGACGAGCTAGAGTTACAAAGTTATCTGTTCGACGAGTCGGACTTAGAAAAATCCCCACTCAACCAAATATCCACGATTATCAGTTATTGCAAAACGTGTGTTAGCAGTACCGGCAACACCCGTTCCTTCGGAGAAGATTTTTTCATCTGTAGGACTAATTGTAACAAAACTTCGAAATAAACTATCATCCGAAGTTGTAGATCAGATCATTTTTCTGAACAAGAACACAATTACAGTGTCCCACAATGAACCCCATATAACTGATTAGATGTATTTATAGCGGTGTTTGCACAGTGATTGTGCTGTTTACGGATCAATAACTTACATTTAAGCCGTATTTGCCTTTGATTGTTAATCATGCATGTAATTGTAACTGTCACTTCTTTGTAGGTATTTTTGATGATAAACTGTGTAATAAATGTTTATTTAAAAAGATTACATTTTCATTCTCAATTAAATATTGCACTCTAGTCGTATATTTGTCAAATGTTTGGTTGAAAATCACAATTTGGTATTAGTCTTTCTTCAAATCGTCAAAGGATTTCAGAGAAAAACATTCCATCTATTTGGTCGAAAATTTGTCAAATGTTTGGTTGAAAAGCAAATTTGGTATTAATTTTGTCTTTCAACATATAATCAGTAATACTAATAGTCAGTCTCGGGTCATATATTTCTTCAGAATGTTGAGGTGTCTTCAGAGTACTCGAGCACTCGTGAGTATCTGCTCAGAGTACTCGAGTATTGAATTCCATAAATTTTGAAATCCCTAATATTTATATAGTATTATACATATACCTTTATCACACTTAACACCGTACAACCCCGCTTTACATATGTCTTCAATATCACAAACTCCATCAGAACTGCTACATAATTCAGATATACATCCATCACATGTTTCATTACAGTTGTTACCAAAGTGTCCTTTACTGCAAGCTTTAAATGATATATAGCACAAATATGTAAACCCTGGAGTCCGCGAAGGTGCGACCACTAATTTACAGAGCTATGTTCAACAGAGACACTTGAAAACAATCAACATGTCTGTGTAAGTATTTTATAGTTTGCTTATACAAGTATCTTAGTTACACATCAGAAGGTTGTCGATTTTCTGATTGCCTTTTTTTCTTTGTTAAATTTATTCATACATTTCCCACTGTTTCAACTATATTCAATAGTGATGGCAATGAATAATCGAGTACTCGAGTACTCGCTCGGAAGGCCGTGTACACTAGTAAAATGTTCGTACTCGAATACTCGCCTAACTCTTTTATCTTTAGACATTTCCCTGTCATTGTTCTCTTTGAAATATTCCCTAAGTAAAGTTTAAGTATGAACAAATATGAATACAGTCCACCGTATGTTCTAAGTTGTTAGAAATAAAATCGGTACGTTAAAATGCCTCCAGAAAAATCAGCGGTATGGAATTATGTTAAACGATAGCTAAATGGAAATACCGTCAAATGCACTCTTTGTGATGCACAATTAACATTTTGTAGTGTTACAACAAATTTGACATCCTTCTCAGCGAATCTCCAGACAAGTCTGAAACTCAAGACGAGCTAGAGTTACAAAGTTATCTGCTCGACGAGTCTGACTTAGACAAATCCCCGCTTATCCAAATATCCACGATTATCAGTTATTGCAAAACGTGTGTTAGCATTACCGGCAACATCCGTTCCTTCGGAGAAGATTTTTTCATCTGCAGGACTAATTGTAACACAACTTCGAAAAAGAATATCATCCGAAGTTGTAGATCAGATAATTTAATGAACAAGAACAAAGTTAAAGTGCCCCGCAATAAACTCCATATAACTGATTAGATGTATTTATAGCGGTGTTTGCACAGTGATTGTGTTGTTTACGGATCAATAACTTACATTTAAGCCGTAATTGCCTTTGATTGTTAATCATGCATGTAATTGTAACTGTCACTTCTTTGTAGGTATTTTTGATGATTATTTGTGTAATAAATGTTTATTTAAAAAGATTACACTTTCATTCTCAATTAAATATTGCACTGTAGTCGTATATTTGTCAAATGCTTGGTTGAAAAGCACAATTTGGCATTAGTCTTTCTGCAAATCGTCAAAGGATTTCAGAGAAAAAAATTCTATCTATTTGGGCGTATATTTGTCAAATGTTTGGTAGAAAAGCAAATTTACTAATCATGTATTAGTAATGTGAATGTGTTATCTTGTAGTTTACTAAATGTTTGTAACAACAATTATTAGTTTAAAGTAAATGAACAGAATTGTTCAAAACCTTCCTGAAGTCATTGTTACGCTACCTCCTGCACATCTGACAGACCCTGATTAATGGTCCTATCAAGAAGAACTTTCCTAAATGAATACATTTAAGCAAAACACATATATACGTTTAATCAGATTGTTAACAAATATTCCCTCTATAACCTTATATACCTCACATATTTCTGATATCATTTGGAACCTTCATGCATTTGAAAATTCGTGGTATGAATCTTAGCAAAACTTTTACACCCTTTCCAATATATTGTTTTATGTATGTATGCCAACATATGGAAGGGTAATACATTAGTGAAGATAAATGTGGCTATATGAACGGGGAACAGATAATTGTAATTTATCGTTCCTCATACATGACTTATCAATGGGTTTGTATCAAGAGTAACACGATGGGAGCAGGATCAGCTTACCCTGCCGCAGAACGTGCGTTCGATCTTTAGTTTTCTGTGTAATGTTTTATAGATCGTTGTTTGTCATTTTGTCTTTTGTCTTTTTGTCATTGTGTTTTCTTTTCTTATATTTACAATTTCTGATTACCCCTCCGGTTTGATCCAACTTTTCTTCATAGAAAACGTGTAGATATTATTAATGAATATGCAATAAATTTGATAACACTTTCAGATCTACAATGCCTAAATACTCACTAAAGCAACCGGTGTCATTATTTTGTTGTAGCTTTGACAGTTGTTCTCCATCATAGTCATAACAATTAGTAGAGCTTGAAAACTTCCGGTGTAGCTTAATCCATTTCCAGAATGGAATATTATTACAATAACCACAATGCATGTCAAGCTGACTAGAAATAAAAAAATATCTCTGTTTATGACTAATTGATATTAAATATGTTCGCATGAGCGATTTCTGTGGCAGGTATTTAGTAAAGATTATACAAATATAAATGTAGAGGTAGAATCGATCCATATAAGAACCATATACATGACTGCTCACTCCACAGGCTTGGTTCGTGAACTTCAGTTAAAACTGGCTGGTTGAAAAGGAATGATAATTACTCATGTGAAGCTATGTGAAATATTCATATTGAATTGCAACACAAATTAGACAAAACCAGTGTAACGCTAATGCAGGTATCATCAAGAGGACTGACAAAGCGTATGTTATTTCTGTGAAGTCACATAACCAGTGGTATCATAAAGTTAAGCTTATATGCTAGAGTTCGTGTCGATACACATTACTAAACAACCGCATCGGTGGCGTAATGGTTAGCGAGCACATCTCGAGTACGGTAGATCGTGGGTTCGAGCCCCGGTACGGTCAAACCAAAGGCTATGAAACTGGTATGTGTTGCTTCTCTGCAAAGCACGCATCATTAAGGGGAAAGAGCAAATAATGGCTGGCTTGGAATCAGAATAATATATCCGAGTGTGGAGCGACAGGACGGTCCGCGAACTGTTGTTCAGTGGGGTAGCACTATAAAAATCCAACTCAGCCTGTTGGTCTAGAACAAAGCGGACCTCATCATCATTTCATTGGAAATTAATTAGTTCACGCCATAATATAGCTGCAAAAATACCGAATTGGCGTTAAACAACAGTCACTCACTCACTCACTCACATTACTACAATGCTACATATATAGCTTACAGTGATATCAGTTGTTGTAGATTATCGAACGCATTTTCACTAACAAATGATATAGGGTTGTTGTTCATGTATCTGAAATATAGCTTCATATTAGAAAACAGTAATATTGTCTTATATGCCGTGGTGGACTACAAAGAAATCTAACGATTGGGGAACGCAAACCCACAAAAAGGCTCATAAGGGTATCAGTTCCTGAAAAAGTCCACTGTATTAATTGTGTTTATTTACATCGTCTGCTCCACATGTATATGAATGGAATATCGTTTGAATAATCACGTGGGTAGATATGTAATTTACCTTACATTTGACACCAATGGTCAACTATCTACTAGACTCTATGACAAAGGAGACGACATCAATTCGGCTAATTTTTATTCCCCTATTGTGTCTTATGAGGACTTTTTGTATTATCTAATATATATATCATAGCAAAGACCAGCAGCTCTCTTTATATTCGTTTGAAGAGCAACTTATTACCAAACTAATATATACAATATTGGTGTATTGACGGTTAATATATAATTGATGTGGCGAAGCTTAGAAACGAGGGAAAGACGAGTTTTTAGCGAGTCTGTCTATCCGTTTCGTGCCGAGCCACGTAAAGTCTACAGTCAATACACCCGTATTTTATTTATCCTGCAATACAAATTGCCAAAAAGAAAATGTTATTCAATTTAATGAAAAAAAAGATAATGGAAACCTCATTGATACTTCAATAGTATTTTTGGTAATGGGTGTGGCTTAACAGCTTTATTTGGCTAATATACAAAGTGTTATTATGACAGAGGTGTGGATTAATAGCTTTATCCTGCAATCAGTACATTTGAGGTACAAATACACCACACGAATACATTTTTGCTTTATTCGTAGCCTACGAATAAACTTTTGAAGCCTACGAATAAACTTTTAAGCCCCGCCCATATATTCCGGAACTACTTTTTTGTGTTTTTGCTCTCCTATTATCCGTAACCAATGTCAATAATCGACCTCGTCTTTTTCTAATAAATGTTTTCATTCTCACTATTTGTAAATTTACAAACCGACAAAATGAAACTAATAATTCTAAAATTTCATATTTTTTATACATATTTTACGATAAAAAAAATCCCAGAAATCAATAAAAAACAAAACAAAAATCTTAAACAAATCCGAATCGTTTATAACTTGACAGGGAAGCTTTGAAAACAAAACAAAAGCAACTAAAACTACAGGACAAAGGAAATAAACCAAAGAGGGTATGCCCTCCAACAGATGAGGAAATTAACATCCTTTATAACAGAAACATTCTAGGCAGTCACACACCACAATCTTTACTAAGCACACTTATATGGTTAAATAACTCAGTACAGTTTGAACATCAAACTCTAAGATTACTACATATATTTTATTATACAATTTCTTCATATTAAATGTTCAATTAATTCACATCAATTACTTCAACAAATCAGATAGTAGATTTCTTCAAGGTGAAAATAACACATATTCCTGCTATTGCATCAAGTCACTTTAAAATTATAGATAATTTTTTATATTCTGAATTCTTTATGACACCACAAAATATCTATATAATTTGTTTTAACCATTTGTAATAATTGTATTCAGTCACTTCCTCCAATCATTTTGCATCTTTTTTTAAAACATTTTTTTCTTTTGCAAAATTCCAACAAAGTCATATGATTTGTCAGTTGAAACTAGTGTTTTATCTGCTGGAATTCTACTCACTGTTGATCAGGATTACAGTACATTTTTTATTTTGTGCAATTCCATTTGAAACTGATTCACATACCCCTGGCCTGTATGCAACAGCTGAGTGATAGTTCTTGAAAAATGTCCTTTGTTTAATCAGATCTTAATAAAACGTTCATAGGTTTTTATGCAATTATTTCTTTCATATATAGTCTTTGCACTTATTTCAAACATCGCATGTACATTGTACACTGTTAAACCATTAATCCAGCCATTCATCTGAAAGACATTAACATAGCATTGATTATAATTAAAATACATGTTATTATATATTTACTAATAAAATAACAAGAAAAAAGGAACAAAATGCAGACTAAATTAGCAATGTTTGAATATTTGAAACTTCAAGCTTTCATAATGCATTTTTGTATGATCCGACTCAGAAAATATATTCGCACATTAGTCATTACTCGCAACAACCAACATTATCATGTAAATATTGTTCATTCCAGAAAAATATATCCTTCACTCTAATATGTTTCTGGTCACAACACCTATGTCCATAATATTCTTGGTTCCTTAGTGACATCGCATTATGCAATTTACCAATCAATGGATTATGGTTTAATAATAGCAAATTGTATATGAAGAAAAAAGTTGGTGGGGATTCTACATACATGTAGACTTCAATGCATATTAATTCATTTGATTATGATATACAAACAGAAGTTAAATATAGTAATTAAAATCATATCTGGTGCTTGTTGACACTAAATCAGATCTCTATTTTGATCTTCTTCAATTTACCATGTATATATGAAAGTTTTATTTTATTCTATAAAAATAAATTCCAATTTTCTATTGAAACCTATGTAAAGTCCTTTATATACTTGCATTGTCGCAAAATACATAATTTATTTGTACGAGCTTTAGAAACAGGTAGAAAAGTGCATGAAAGAAAACTTTCCAGTCTCATGAAAAAAATGAAGGATAGTTGCAAATTAGACATTAATCAATCAGTGCCAGAAAATATCTTATCCCGTCCAGAAGTTAAGAGAAAACAATGTGGAGGGGATAGATATTATGCAAATATCAGGGCATAACAATGTAGCATTTATTAATAATTACTCAACATTGAGTGAGGAAAGACACAAGAAAATATCAAACATCCTCAGCAACACTGAAAGTGAAACTAACAGAAATGCTTTACAGCAAACTTACCTCGTAAAACCTCCACAAATTCTACAGCCAGTAGCACTTCTGATGTTTCGTGTCGAAGCAATCCCGATGTTCCTTTTTACAGTTCCAATACAAATATGTCAAGTCAAATTAGTTCTATGTGTTACGGCGTGGTCATCCATAGCAAATGGTGAATGTGTACACAATTTTCACAAATGACTAAATATCCCAATAACTGAGCATTTGAGTGTTTGACATCGTTGTTAAACATGTAAATACATTTCCGTGAATCAGTTCAGTTTGTTGAGATAAATGATTAATCTTTCTGTTTTCTCTACTCTACCTAGTTTACTTAAAACATGCTCGAATCGTCTATACATGTATGTGTGTATTGCTTTCACATGTTTACAAACTGTGTGGGTCATTCTTAAATACGCCTGCAGTAGTAACCAGGCAAATATATACGCCTGTGTGTCATACAAAGGTGGACGCCTGCAACTATATGGTTCTTTTTTATTTATTTTTTTTTAATATAAACTAGTAAAAGGAATATATCGGATGTTTATTATTTGATATACAAAAATAAAAATAAAAGTGAACCATATAGTTGCAGGCGTATACCTTTTCACACAGGCGTATATATTTACCTGGTTACTACTGCAGGCGTATTTAAGTATGACCGCATGTGACGTATGATCGCTAAATTAATGTGTTTTCATATCTATGAAAAACATATTAAATATATATATTTCAGGTCTAAACTATCAATTTTCTATATAGATTTTCACCTTAATCAATAAATCTTCACTTAAATAAAGTTATTTCACTTCCTTTTGAGAACTATTTCTTCGCGAATTTTTGTCAGCAAAAAAAATCTGGTATTTTACTACGCCAAATAGTGAGGATTCAGTTGCATTAAAAAATGCATTTTTACGAGTTTAGATTATTTTTTAGGACATCGTGGATTGCAGGATAAATACAATAGTGGTCTGTTGACGGTAAATATAAAATTTATTTGACTCGGCGCGAAACGGGGAGAAAGACTCGCTAGAAGCTCGTCTTTCACCCCGTTTCTCAGCCTTGTCAAATAAATTCTATATTTACCGTCAACAGACCAATATTGTATATTTATCAGGCTAATGTGAAAAGTGTTATTATAACACTGTCATAGCAAAGCATCAGTTTATTTTAACCCATTTATTATGACAAAAAATATCCCAATTGCAGATAAATATATATATATATATTAAAAAGAACAACTTTACTTTTAATGGAGCCCATTACTTACAAACAAATGACACAGCTATGGGCACCAAATTGGCTCCATCTTATGCTAATACATTGATGGGAACATTTTAAAAAGAACTGTTCGAATCGTCTATCGAAATACCACTTTCTTGGTACAGATTTATAAAAGATGTGAATATGAAGTGGACTCAGAGTGATGAAGAATTACATAGCTTTCTTTCACGTACCAATAACCTACACCCCTCTATCAAGTTCACTCATGAAATATATTACACTACCTCGACACTTTTAATTCTTTATCGGAAGGTGAACAATCCACAGATTTATACCCCAAACCTACCGACACCAATCAATACCTTTTTTTCTAGCAGGTGTCATCCTCCTCATGTGACTAAGATCATATCATACAGTCAAGCTCTTAACTTCAGGCGAATTTGCTCCGACGATAAATCTTTGAAAAAACGATTGGGTCAACTTAAAAATCATTTGTAAAGAAGGGGCTATAAACAAAGTATTATGAAGAAAAGTTTAAGCAAAGTTCATAGCAATATCAGGGGCAGTTTATTTCAGTACAAAGAAAAACAGAAATGTAAAAGAACCCACTGTGTCCTCACATACCATCACCCTCTAAGAAACAGCTTCAACACCTTTCGTGAGCATTGGGCATCCGTCGAAAAAAAATCGAAACAGTACAACATCATTCCTGCGCCTCCCATGGTTGCCTTCAAACAACCAAACAGTGTGAGAAACCTGTTGGTGCGGGCTGAGATGTCTAAGCCTAGCACAACTATAGGCAAGAATCATTCCTGTGGACACAAACACTGCAAATGTTGTAGACGTATGTAACACTCGTCATGTTATACCAGTAAAGTCACCGGAAAACAGTACAACATATGTTGTACTGTTAATTACAAGAGTGCAAATATTATTTACATTCTTGAGTGTTCAGTTTGTGGCCTCCAATACGTTGACGAGCATAAGCAGCCCTTCCACAAACACCTGAATGGGTACAGGAGTGACCTTACAAAAAAGTCATTTCTTCCTGTGAGCCTGCACTTCGGACTGTCTGACCAAAGTCTCGATGATTTCAACATAATGAAAATCCTCGTCATTGAACACAACAAAGTTCAGGATTTGTGCTCACCACCTTTAATTAACGATTAAAGATTATCGTTATTTACTTTAATGCGTCACACTTTGTCACCTGAATATTTAGTGAGCTGTAATTATACCATCTAATCTTTACAAACTCAGTCTAATGTTGATCGAAAATGTTGTCAATATATTTTGTTAACCTCTTTATCAGTATTGTTGCACAATCTTCTATTCTTTTATAGTTCATTTTGTTTGCGCTGCGTCGTCATGTCTCGACGATCCGTTACTCATTAAGTTCTCTGGTTGATAGATTTCCATAGATTATATATTTATACGTCTGAAGATTAAACCAAACAGTGTTAGAATTATGTTTGAGTTGTCAAATTGTTTTTCTTCCCTCGACGGGATTTGAACTCACACCAATGATACACTGCAGCACCAATCGCTCAGACTTATGTCCAGCGCCCTGGACCGCTCGACCACATCCGCTCCATAAAAATGGAGCTTCAATAGAAAAAGAGTTACATTGTCTCGCAAGTAAAATCTAGAGATAGACATAAGACATGTGTCTGAACGTGTGTGGATGGTACATGTATACTTAATATTATAATTTGACAGCAATCTAACTCAGCATTTTTTTAATATATTGCATAGGATAATGACAAATTCATTATGCAGTCACAAGAAATAAAGTATATTATACAAACATCTAAGCAAGTGACAACCATACAACATATCTGTCCCACTGGATATATTTATATCATTTGTGTTATTCTAAGACATTAATTATAAAATATATTGACACTATGTGGTTATGGTTCTGTACAAATCATACTAAATTATATTCATAATGTGCGTAAGTTTGGCAGATTATTCAAAGCGTTGTTCTCTATCTCAGATATGTTATTATTCTGTAAATTCCTATAAATAGTCAACAGATATCTTTAGGTTATACTTTATTAAATCTGTAGTTATTTTGAGTTGTTTCGATATAATGTATTTATATTCTTATTAAGACAATATACACAACACGTTCAAATATTCTAGCTATTTACAAACATGGGCTTCAAACCTGTTTCAAATAATGAATATCCTCACATATTTATCTTATATACTGAACTTGCACGTTGAATTTGTCTCAATAAAATGTATGTATTCTTGTTCAGAGGAACTCATGTGTAATCTATTTGGATGCTGAACACAATTGGCTTCAAACAATGGCTAATATCAGTCTTTAGGTGTTTCATGGTACGTGTATGTTTGACTGGCATTAACATGTTCTTTATTTTTTTTGTCGAATTTGAATATTGTGTGCACATTGTTCTTAAGGAACACAAATTATGCAAATATATTGAATATAAAAACACAGATAAGAGGAATATTCACAACATATAACGCTTTGTAATGTTGTTGAACATGTCTTATTTGATTGATGTGATTTTATTGGGATACAAATAACTGTCAAATAAAAAATATACATCAATACTACTAACTTTGATAATCTGTGTAGTTGTATTTCAACGTAACATATTGAATAAAGTATAATACATTTTTTGGTAAATCATCAACCATTCATGATTTGATTGATAACATGAATAACTAATGGTACGAAAATTTGTTTTTCAAATATTCTAGTAACAGAAAGATACAACCAACAATCAATTAGGTTTCTATTCTTTGATATAACAGCAAAATTAACTTAATACTATTATGCAATTACAAATATCAAATTACTACATTATTACTAGTCTCTTTGTCAATGTCCAAGTTTAAATTCCTTTAGAATAAATGTTATTGTCCTTTCCAATATATTAGTCCGATCGTTTTCTATGAAAATTAATTCTTGTTGAATTAAAATATTTTTTAGTTCTAATCCTGAAAGTTTCCAAATATTGGCGAATGAAATTGTTAATAGTTCAATGTTCAAGTCACGTGGCTTTACTAAGAAGAGATTAAAGATACCAAAAGGGCAATCAGAATCCGTATATCGAAGAACAGACAACACAATGACCAAAATAAAATGTACAAAAGGAAAAACAACGATCGACAAAACATTCATATGAAGCTAAAGTTGGAGTAACACGAATCCCACTAAAGACTGGGGTGAATTCAGGTGCTCCAGAAGGGCCTGCAGATCCATCTCCGCTAGTGGCACCCGCCGTGTTAATCTAGTTACAAACCCGATTATAACTCTTGAATACGGAAAGGACCAGGAAGTGCTTCCAACAAATGGAACAGATCGGTGGTCATTGTGACACAGATATTGCATAACGGTCAACCACGTCATGGTGGCAACCGTAACAATTTCGAAGTGATGACTTCAACTTTACCAAAAATAACTCTTGTTTCAGTAGCTTCCTTGTTAGCAGTATCCTCTATTAAGGACACCCTGATAGGAGCCACAAGCTCTGGAATATCGTATCATCTGACAGATATATACTCCATATGCAAGTGCTGCTGGAATGTTGCTACATATAAATGGAAACTTCACAATGGGAATATTGAAATCATCTCTTTTGTCGTAAAGTTTCGATCCTAACCGCCACTCACTGTCGATTTGGAGGTGTAGGTCAAGATATGAATTATATCCTTTATTTCAGGCTCAATGGGATAGATGCGATCAACAAAATAATTTAGTGAAAGGACATCATCTTTATAGCGGAACATGAAATTAAAGGATCAGGCTAGCTTCGTTTTGCTTTACTAAGTAAAAATATCTAAATAAAATGCTGTAGATTCCAGCTATTATATAAATCCTAAATTTTAGACTGACAGCTCTCGAAGTTGCTGCCTCTTATTTACTATTTCATGAAATTATCTAGAACTTTCCAAAAAATGCGTAGAAATATCTAAAACATATCAAAATTCAGTAAAAATTCAAAACTTGTAAACAACTTGAGGTATTTTTGATAAACTATTTCCACTGACCATGTAGTGTTCTCAACAACAAAACATATTCTAATGAACAAAGTAATTTCTCATATTCATTATATATACATAGAATCTCCTCTCTTGAAGAAAAATCTTGGATACAAACTTTTTACCATAAATCTCTATTTTAATTCATCACAATAGTATCCAACTCTAGAAAAAAACATTAGCTATACAATTATCTTTACACTTAATATGTTTTATAATTAGATTGTATTCTTGCAACATTAATCCAAAATATCGTTAATCTGTGATTTTTGTTTTGCATTTTGTTAATAAATGTGACGGTATTGTGATCAGTAAAAATCACGAATGGATGAAATGTACATCAAAATGCTTCAAGGATAACAATAAGGCAAGTCTTTTTTTTTCAATTGTGGATTATTTTTTCTGATCTTTGTCAGAGTTTGAGGAAAAAATAGCAATTCGTCAGATATATGTCATATTTACCTTCTTGGAGCAAAACTGCACCAACACCTACATCACTAACATCCAATGTTAACTTATATTCTTTCGAAAAGACGTGTGTGGTCACCTGACATATTTGGCTTTTCTTTCTTCTCCTAGGTGCATTCACAATATAATGTAAATCATTCAGTCTGGATTCAATTACATATGGCCAACAATATTTAGCTTGTAATGGAAGGCAATGAATAAACAATAAAACAAAAACTTTCTCGCCTGGCTTAAATTCTCTTATCATGGCATCCTGATCATACCACTGCTTCATTTTATCTTGGCGTTCTATTTCACATGCTTTTGGAAACTTATGCCTAAAATACTCCACATAATATAATATACTAATACCATCAATAATAATAAACTAAAGATTCTTGAAAGGCTTCCCTTACAACAAACAGTAGCATGCAGATCCCATCATCCCAATCTTTTTAACTGTCTAAACAAAATGTTTTCATCATATTTTTTTAAGTTTGGTGTACTCTTTCCAAAGCTCCTTGAGACTCAGGGCGTTTTGCATTAGATTTAAACTATTGTGTATTTAATTTAATTGATGCATAACTTGCTGAAATAAACGAGACACACAATTTGATCCTCATTTGACTGAGTTGTTTTAGGAAGAACCATCAAGGTAAAACCAAAATAGTTAGAGCCTTAATTATAGTTTTAGCTTTAATATTCTTAAGTGGAATGGCTATAGAAAAGCGGGTGGAGGCGCACATTATAGTTAGTAAATATATATTTCCTTATTTAGTGCTGAAATAAACGAGACACACAATGTGATCCTCATTTGACTGAGTTGTTTTAGGAAGACCCATCAAGGTAAAACCAAAATAGTTAGAGCCTTAATTATAGTATTAGCTTTAATATTCTTAAGTGGAATGGCTATAGAAAAGCGGGTGGAGGCGCACATTATAGTTAGTAAATATATATTTCCTTATTTAGTCTTAGGAAGTAGCCTCACACATCCAACAATGACCCAACTGAAAGAGTATTCAAAAGCGGGTACAGGCCGGAGTGGAGCTATACGAAAGTTTTGATTCGGTTTCCACATAACTCGGCAGATGTTACCAGATCAACAGTTCTTGGCAACGTCTCGTCTTATATTCGGCCGGTAAAAATGGGTCAATATCCCGTTGGAGGTTTCGCTAACACCCAAGTGTTCAGTCATTGACGAATCATGGGCCAGGCTCACAACTGCTTTTCTGTATTCTTCCTGTACCACTATCTGGCAGATCACTTTACATTCATCTTACACAGTCGCATCTGGCGGTCGCCATTTTCTCATCATTACTTAGTCTTTCATGAAATAGCAAACATTAACATTCTCTGCTTCCTCCACTGAGAATGACTTAGTACAAGGTAGTACGAGCTATTCCTTCTCTGCACTGATAAGTTGTTCCCTAGTGAGAAGGTCATTACTGATATGTCTTATTGTTGGCTAAAGAACAGGACCATCACTCATTGAACTTTGGTCCTGGATTGTTCCAAGATGGGATGTTTAGTCCTCATCTATATCTAGACAGATGTCTGTTCCTTTTCTATGAAATAACGAGACATATCGCTATGCAACAAGTGATCGTTGACATCAACCAAGAACATTGTCTTTTGATTCAACAACACTTGTTTCTATGGTACCATCTTGCAATAAAGTTTCCTCTTTTTCCAGGGGTTTTTCATGGCTAAAGTTACAGCACATTCTGTATAATCCCCTGTATTTGTTTAATTCATTCTCTTAATAACTAGGCTCCTCGCAGATTATTGGGACCATTATAACTTTGTCACCGGCCATATCGATACCAAATAACAAAGACATATCATCAAAAGGAGGTGTAGGTCGTACCCCAACTACAACCTGTCGCGAAACAAAGTCTTATTTTAATTTAATGTGATGGACTGGAACACTATGCAAACCTGGGACTATCCCCTGTAGCAACACATTTGCACGAGCCGAAGTATTTCCCGATAAAAGTAAGCTGTTTTTTAACATTAAAGGTGAAAGGGAAAGGGTTTGAGTATTGTTTTACTCGATAAAGATACATGAATAATGCCGGAAAAGCAAATTGTTGACGCCAAGTGCGTCACCGTTTATCTGTAACCACAGGTAAATTGATGACTTAGTGTCGCAGCTTAACATGATTATCTCTTCTTCGTAAGCCAAGACTGTGAGGTCATTTGGTTCTTATCAGTCTGCTGCGCATGGGAGGATAGTATATATTCTCTATATTCGGATGATGAAAGTGACCAAAGTGACATCACAGGCATCGATTCAACATAGAAAATAATACATTAACAACATATCAATAAAAAAAGAAAAACACATTTAATTTGAAATAAAAAATATTTAAAAAAAAATACATGCTGAACTTTTGTACTATAGCTGTTTACTTACATTTAGACAATATTCGCCAGGGAATTTATAAATGGGCTTCCATCAAAATATATTGTATAAGAAATATGAATGATAAATACTAGTAACTCTGGTTATTTGTGCATAAACTATTACCTTCACATTTCATCCCTTTAATTCATTTTTACATAAAATGTATTATTGATGACTTGTTAGTAATCGTTGAATAGAGAACAGCGAGATGTGGAATTCATGTCCGTGACACTAAGTTATTATAACCTTCATTTACCTGGTCGTAAGTTGCAAAATTGCCAATACTGTTTTCAAAGTAGAGAATGACTGTTTTCTGACAGAAAAAAAAGGAGATGCAATTGTTCCACCTCTCCTTTGTATGAACCAACTGTACATCTCCGTTTGAAATCTGAACGTCTACCTCTTTTTGGTATTCATTGCGGTGTACTCTAATCGTTTCTTTTAAGAACATTCTGAAAGAATGTGTCCTTTTTCTTACAATAAGAACAAGATTTAGGTGATTCCCCTTTATTTATTTTGCGGAGATCTGTAACTATTCCTATTTTTTCTCCCAAGAACCTGATTTTGGTTGATCAAAATGGTTATAAGAAGGTGGTCTATTCTGAAAAAAATTCGGGACACTTCCAGCTCTTTTATTTTTAAAAAACAGTAATGTATGCGTCAGTGGATAATCGTCTGCCATATTGCTGGCTTCTACTAAGCTGGAAATGCTATGTATATCTATATATTTCTTAATATCTGAATGAATGCATTGTTTAAATTCTTCAATAATAATTGCTTTGCCTTAATTTATCAAAATGTGTAGTTACTATGTTAGATGTGAGCCACTTTTCAAACAAAAGTTATTTTTCACGGGCAAAATCAAGTTCATGTTCCTTCATTTTCAATTGCATTTGCATTTCTTCAATTCTTCTTTTTTCATCCATGTTTTCATTTTCTCTTTCTTAAAGTCAGAGTTTCTCTTCAATTTATTTTAATTTTATTTTTTCTTGCATTTCAATTTCTCTCATTTTTAAGGTATCAACCCCAAAATTGCTAACCAATTCCAAGTCATCTTCAGTCACACTCTCCTCATCAACAATACTGTTACGGATTTCAAATTTTAACATGGTAGTATTAACCTCAAAATTCAATTGTTTGTAAAGGAGTAACAATTCTGATTTTTTAGTGCCTCAATGCCCCCTCTTTGAATCTGACATAAATTATTCTGCTGAAAATAACATTTTGATTGTTGGTTGTAATAAATATATAATTCAATAAAATATAGACTTCTATATATCATCTATTTTTAATAATCTTCTCTTACAAATATTCGTCCTCGCGGAAGAACCCTCCATTATTGTTAAGTGAAGTTTTTTTTCTAGTGTATTCTAGTAACAGAAAGATACAACCAACAATCAAGTTTGTATTCTTTAATATAACCAAAAAAAAAATACTTAATACTATTATATTATACAATAACAAATATCAAAATAATAAACTGCCTCTTCAATTTCAAATTCCTTTATATTAAATTATATTGTCCTTTCTGGTATATTAGTTCGATTCTTTCCTATGAAAATGAACTATAGCTGAATTAAAATATTCCTCAGTTCTAATCCTGAAAGTTTTCAAATATTGGCCGTTGAAATTATTAATAGTTCAATGTTCAAGTTACCCGACTTCACTAAGTAAATATATCCAAGTGCAATGCTATAGATTTCAGATATCATACAAATTCTAAATCCGGGACTGACAGCTATCGGAGTTACTGCGTTTCGCAAACTATTTCATGAAATTCCATAGAACATTAACACAAATGTAACATTGTTTACATATATAAACAATATGTAGAAATGGCTAGAATATATCCAAATTCAAGGTCAATATTAAAAACTTGAAGACAACTTGACCTATTTTGATCACCTATTTGCACTGATGATGTAATGTTATAAACAACAACAAAATATACTAATGAAAAAAGTAATAGCGTATATTTAGCATTAATACAAAACACTAAATATACCAAACCATCAGTACAGATGTCATGTCTAATGGTATAATCGTAAACACATGTGCAAAGGAGCTACCTCTAACACGTATGTACAGGAACTATAATTTCATCACAAGCACACACACATTTGTCTAAAATGTTTGTGATCAAACATCATCAATTGATTATAACGTAAACTTAATTTTGGGAGTCACGGCTATCACAGCAAATCGGGCATAGTAAACAGTGGGTGATTTGGGCTCTAATGAAATAACCTGCATTTGAGTAATACTCTGGTAATCCTACTTCCTGAAATACTAGCTATGAGAAAGAGGAACCTTTGGCTGATCACAAGTCATTGAATATTTTGCTTAGCAGGGAACCAGATGACTTTTCTAGTTTATATTGAATACCAAGACTTCACAAGAATCCATATAGAGAAAATAATATTACAAGTACTTCTACTTTTTCAAGATAGTAATTGTTTATATATAGCAAATAGTTCATGGCACTGAGGGTCATATGGCAGTATATGGACCGGTCGGTATATTCATGTAGTATTTACTTTTTTAATTTAATTAGAAATGAAATAATATAGTTGTAATTTAATCTAAAACAAAATAATTAGTGAAATATCGCCTTCTATATTTATTTAAACTTTAATTAAAATAGAAAAAAATGACAAAATTAATGAGCAATGAAATAATATATCTGTTGTAATTTATTTTTAAAAAAGTAATTAATAAGTGAAATATCTCAAGAGATATACACTTAAGCTGTTTATAATCTGTTCAGAATGCTCAGTCAATATTCAGAATGTTCAGTAATGTTCAGACTCTTTTCAGAATGTTCAGTAATGTTCGGACTCTGCTCACAATATCTTGCACAACAAGCGATCTGTTCATAATTTCTTGACTTTGCCGTGTATTTCGAAATGCGGTGTTTCCAATCGGGTTCAATGAATGAATGCTCCCAATCTTTACCTTTTACAGTCTGGAGCAATACACATAACAACATATTGCGCAATTTCGTAATGTTGTTGAACGTGTCTGATTTGATTGATGTGATTTTATATTGGAATGCGAATAACTGTCAAATAAAAAAATATGCATCAATACTACAAACTTTGATACTCGATGTAGTTGTATTTCAACGTTAAATAATGAACAAAGTATGATATTTGTTTAGTAATTCATCAACCATTCATGATTTGATCGATAACATAAATAACTAATGTACGAAAAGTTGTTTCTTGGATATTCCAGTAACAGAACGATACAATCAACAATCAATTAGGTTTATATTCTTTAATATAACAACCACATGTACTACATACTATTATACAATTACACATATCAAATTAATGAATTATTACTGACCTCTTTGCCAACGGTCAAACTTAAATTACTTTAGAATAAATGTGCTTGTCCTTTCTGGTATATTAGTGCGATCCTTTTCTATGAACATTTATTATTGTTGTATTAAAATATCTTTTATTTCTAATCCTGAAAGTTTCCAAATATTGGCCGATGAAATTGTTAATAGTTCAATGACTTTACTAATAAGAGTTTGAAGATACAAAAGGGGCAAACAGAATCCGCATATCAAAGAATAGACAACACAATGGCGAAAAGAAAAAGTACAAAAGGAAAAAACAAAGATCTACAAACTTATATATAAAGCTAAATGTCGAGTAACACGAGTCCTACTAAAGACTGTGGTGATCTCAGGTGCTTCAGAAGGGTCTGTAGATCCTGCTCCACTAGTGGCACACGTCGTGTTAATTTTGTTACAACCCCGATAATAAGTCGTTAATGAGGTAAGGCTCGAGAAGTGCTTTCGATAAGTGGAACATATCGGTGGTCATTGTTACACAGATATTCCATAGCTGTCAACCAAGTCATGGTGGCGACCGTCACATTTTCGAAGTGATGACTCCATCGTTACCAAATGGAATCATTGTTTCAATAGCTTCCGTGTTAGCAGCATCCTCTATCAAGGACAACCTGATAGGAGCCACAGGCTCTGGAATATCGTATCATCTGAGAGATGTATACTCCATATGCTGCTGCTGGAAAGGTGCTACGTATGAATCGAAAGTTCACAATACGAATATTGAAAGCATCTCTTTTGTCGTAAAGTTTCGTTCTTAAACGCCCCTCATTGTCAATTTCGAGGTGTAGGTAAAGATAGGAAGTAGACATATCTGGATCTGTGGTATCCTTTTTTCAGGCTCAATGGGATAGATGCGATCAACACAATTAGTTAATGAAAGGACATCATCTGTATAGCAGAACATGAAATTAAAGGATTGGGTTAGCTTCTTTTCATTTTACAAAGTAAAGATATCTAAATAAAATGCTGTAGATTCCAGCAATAATATAATTCCTAAATTTTAGACTGACGGCTGTCGAAGTTGCTGCGTCTTATTGACTATTTCATGAAAATATCTAGAACTTTCCAAAAAATGTGTAGAAATATCTAGAGCATATCAAAATTCAAAGTCAATAGTAAAAACTTGTAAACAACTTGATGTATTTTTAATAAACTATTTGCACTGATGATGTAATGTTCTTAACAACAAAAAAATATTATAATGAACAAAGTAATATCTCATATTCATTATATATACATAGCATCTCCTCTCTTGAAGAAAAACCTTGGATGCAATCTTATTACAATAAATATCTACTTCAATTCATCACAATATTATCCAACTCTAGCAAAAACATTAGCTCTGAAATTATCTTTACATTTAATATGTTTTAAAATCGGATTGTATTCTTGCAACATTAATCCCCATCTCATTAATCTGTGATTTTTATGTTGCATGTTCCTACTAAATGTGACGGTATTGTGATCGTACACTACGAATGGATGAAAGGTACATCATTACTGCTTCAAAGATAAAAATAAGGCGAGTCATTATTTTTCAATTGTGGATTATTGTTTCTGATCTTTGTCAATGTTTTAAGAAACATAGCAATTGGGCAGATCTATGTCATCTTTACCTTCTTGGAACAAAACTGCTCCAACACCTAGATCACTAGCATCCACTGTTAGCTTATATTCTTTCGAGAAGCCTTGTGTTATCACTTGACATATTTGTCTTTTCTTTCTGTTCGTATGTGTATTCAAAATATAATTTAAGTCATTCAGTCTGGATTAAATTACACATGACCAACAATATTTAGCTTGTAATGCATGACAATGAATAAGCAATACCACAATAACTTTGTTTTCATACCAGTGTTTCATTTTATCTTGGCTTTGTTTCAAATTGTCATGTTCTATTTCACATACTCCACATAATATAATACACTAATAACAGTATTTTCACAAAGCCATTTTTCTTTCAAAAGGGACCTCCCACGGAGTGTCCAAAAACAAGTTCAAAAGGACTAAAACCGCGAAATTCTTGAAAGGCTTCCCTTACAGCAAACAGTAGCATGCAGATCCCATCATCCATATCTTTTTGACTGTCTAAGCAGAATGTTTGCATCATATTTGTTTAAGGTCTGGTGTATTCTTTCCAAAGCTCATTGAGACTCAGGGCGTTATGCATTAAAGTAAAACAGTTTTGTATTTAAATTAATTGATGCATAACTTGCTGAAATAAATGAGACATAAAATTGGATCCTCATTTGACTGAGTTGTTTTAGGAAGACCCACACAAGTAAAACCAAAATAGCTAGAGCCTTAATTATAGTATTAGCCTTACTATTCCTAAGTGGAATGGTTATAGAAAAACGGGTGGTTATCTATATATTTCCTTATTTAGTCTTAGGAAGTGGCCTGACACAGTCAACAATAACCCTACTGGAAGACTATTCAAACGTGGGTATGGGCCTGAGTCGAGCTACACGAATGTTTTGATTCGGCTTCCACATAACTCGGAAGATGTTTCAAGATCAACAGTTCTTGGCCACGTCTCGTCTTATATTCGGTCAGTAAAAATGGACCAATATCCTGTTGGTGGTTTTGTTAACACCCAAGTGATCAGTCATTGACGAATCATGAGCCAGGTTCACAACTGCTTTCCTGTATTCTTCCTGTACCACTAACTGGCAGATCATTTTACATTCATCTTACACAGTCACATCTGGCGGTCGCCATTTTCTCATCAATACTTAGTCTTTCATGCAATAGCAAACATTAACATTCTCTGCTTCCTCTACTGAGAATGACTTAATACAAGGTAGTACGAGCTCTTCCTTCTGCGCACTGATAAGTTGTTCCCTAATGAGAAGGTCAATACTGACATATCTTATTGTTTGTTTGAGAACAGAACCATCACTCGTTGATCTTTGGTCCTGGACTGTTTCAAGATGGGATATTTAGTCCTCATCTGTATCTGAGCGGGATTTTTGTTCCTTGTCTATGAAATAACGAGACATATCGCCATCGCTATGCAACAAGTGATCGTTGACATCAGCCAAAATAATATGTCTGTTGATTCAACATCACTTGTTTCTATGGTACCAGCTTCCAATAAAGTATCCTCTTCTTCCAGAGTCTTTTTTCATGGCTAAGGTTACAGAACATTCAGGAAAATCACTATATTTCTTTTATTCAGTCTCTTAATAACTAGGTTCCTCGGAGATTACTTTGGCCATTATATCTTTGTCACCGGCCATATCGATACCAAATAACAAAGAAATATCCTCCACAGGAAGTGTAGGTCCTACCCCAAATACAACCTGACCCGAAACAAATTTTGATTTTAATTTAATGTGAAGGAGTGGAACACTATGCAAACCTGGGTCAACCCCCTGTAACAACACATTTACACCATGCATGTATGCTGTTTTCTAACATTAAAGGTGAAAGTCAAAGGTTTTGAGTATTTGATTTTATTGTTTTACTCGGTAACGATACATGAATAATGCCGGAAAAGCAAATTTTTCACGCCAAGTGTGTCACCGTTTATCTGTAAACACAGGTAAATTTACGGTTTATTGTCGCAGCTTAACATGATTATCTCCTTTGGTAAGCCAATAATGTGAGGTCATCTGGATTTTTTCAGTTTGCTGCGCCTACGATGATAACATAACTTCTCGATAGTATGAAGATAACAGTGACGAAAGTGACATCAGAGGAATCGATTCAACATAGAACATAATACATTAAAAACATATAAATTAAAAAAAAATACATGCCGAACTTTTGTACTCTTGCTGTTTACTTACATTTAGACAATATTCACCAAGGAATTTATACATAGGCTTCTCTCAAAATATAGTGTGTAAGAAATATGAATAATACATACTAGAGTCTCTGGTTATTTGCACATGGACTATTATCTTCACATGTTTTCCCTTTAATGCTTTTTTTTACAAAACATGTATTAATTATGTCTTGTAAGTAATCGATGAATAGAGAACAGCGAGATGTGGAATTCATGTCCGTGACACTAAGTTATTATAATTTTCATTTACCTTAGTCGTAATTTACCTTAGTTTGGCACAAAGGTTTGATACATAAAATGAATTGTTATGGAACAAAAGGGAATTTATTAAAATGGTTTGAAAATTATTTATATTGTAGACACCAAAAAGTAGTAGACAGAGATTCGTCGTCCTCATATGTGTATGTGTCTGCTGGGGTCTGTCCTTGGTCCTCTGTTATTTCTGGTTTACATTAATGATATTGGTGATAAGCTTCTTTCCTTAAGCGTTTGTTTGCCAAGATGAAGATCAAATAAAATATGTCATAAATCATGATCTACATGAACTTGGTGACTGGTCAATGAGATGGTTGATGTCTTTCAACCCAGACAAAACTGAAATCATGCTTTTTAAAAATGTAGAAAACTCAACAACTTTTAATTTTTATTTTGAATGAAAATAAATTCCACTTACATCAGACCATAAACATTTGGGGATAACATTCAGCGAGGAAGCAAAATGGAATAAACATGTAGAAAATTTAATAAAAAGTGTCTCTAAACACATATGTGTTTTGCGTAAATTGAAATATAAATTAAATAGAAAAAATTTGAGAAATTATACTTAATTTACATTCGACCAATATTATCACCGGACTTCCAATCTTTACCAACACAGAATATCTATATAGAGAAACTGGCTGGAAGAGATTGGAAGAAAGAAGAACTAGGATAAAGCTCCAATTATTATATAATATCCAAAACGGTAGCACACCCTCTTATTTACTCGATCGTATTCCCCAAACAATCCAAAGTACGAATATTTTTCCCCTTCCAAATGGCAACGATATTATTGTTATATTCTGTAGACTATCTTTAACTAGAGATTCTTTCGTCTCAGCTACAGTAAGGGAAAGGAATAACCTTAATCTTTCAGTGCGTAATCTTGACACACTATCTAAATTTAAAAGGCAATTCGCAGTTCAATCTGAATGCCAATTCCGAGACACTATTCTTATGGTCCTAGAAAATTAAATATAATTCTAACACAGCTTCGCTGCAATGCATCCTTCTTGAATTACAATTTATGTAAAGTGAAAATTTTATCAAATACTTCCTGTAGCTGTGGCGAACCATGTGAAAATTCTCACCATTTCTTTGTTGATTGTGATAAATATACAGATAATAGGGAAATAATATTTAATAGTCTTAACTGGCTACCTTCTAACATTAATATTGATGTAAATCTACTGACAAAAGGAAGTGATCTCCTAACATGAAGAAAATATAACAATTTTTAAACATGCTTTTAAATATATTAAAGACTCCAAAAGATTTACAATTGTCTAAATGATCTAAAGAACCAACACACATTCCAAAAGTATTTATTTTCTTTTCTTTTTTCTTTATTCTTTTTTTTTCGTATATTGTCTATGCTTATGTTTTTGTATATAGTCCTTCTTTGTATATTTAACTCTATGCTATTATATACATATTATATCATTTCATTGCGCATGCTAATCCATATTGTAAATTATTGTATTCGGGAGAAGACTTCATAAGTTGAACAAACTTGTGTGCGATCCCTATTTGTTATAATTAGCAAATAAAAATATGTTTAAGCTAAAACAAATTACCTTAGTCATAAGTTTACTATTAGGGGCTCGCCCCATAAAGTGTCAATTTACACCTTTCCGAGAGATGCAAAATTCAATTAAGGTTAGATCATTTTGATAATATATATCTACGATTTTAAGGGACCCACTGCCATTAACCATAGCATAATAATACGAGTCCCCGAAAGTAAATTATCCCTATAATGCCTTAGTGTACGTTAGGAACCCACTACCTACATCTATGATTCGTATCACAAAACAACAACATTAACCATAGAGTGTGATGCGAGTCCCCTAAAGTAAATGATTCATATAATGCCTTTGTGTACTTTAGGGGACCCGCTACCATATATAGCTGGTTCATTTCATAAGGCAACAACATTCGTTATAGAAAATAATGTGAGTCCCATAGAGTGCATACTAAATATTGTGAGACAACAAAACTAAGTCTCATAGAACAAAAATGGTACTGTGTATGGTGAGTATCAGGGTTTTTCTTAGGATATGCAGAGCCATCTAAAGTACATGAAGGTCTGACACACTTATTCACTTAAACAGAATATTTTACACAATCTATAGCGTAACTCGTTGCTCCGTATTAAACAATTGACGACAATCCACACTGTACAACAATGTACATGTATCTCATAGGAGGATGCGACCCTTCCATAATGGAGACCGTTTTCGTTCAGACACCATTTTCTTCACAAATATCAAAAGATACCGACGCTTAGTTCAAAGAGAAAATTACAAGACATGGACAAAATAAAAAATGACAAGGACGAAACTGGAAATGTTCTGTAAAATTTAATATGTTTTTATCCGTCTATAACCTAGCACAAAAAAGGGGGATAGTCTAGCCAGGTCATGAGCAAAAATAAAATAAATATGATGTCACGCAACGAAACAAAGCGAAACATATCATATGTAGATGACTTGATAATAAATTAAAAATATATATATGAAATGTAGCTCGTAAACATCAGAGCCATGGAGGTCTTATTCAGAATTTCTGCGTAAATAAATTCGGCGTTTTGCCATTGTGTTATCCTTGCTAGCTAAGGCAATTGCCAATTTTTTACACTAATACACCAATAACTTGTATGGTCTATTTAGCATACAAAAAAACGAATAACGTGTTAGACAGCAAGACATATTTGCAGCTATGAGCGATATTACCCAATTTCGACATCGAGAGGTGCGTTGGGAGGGTCTAATAATGAATTCAAAGCAACAAATTACTGTTTTTTGAGGAAAAAGGTGGGATGCGATCGTGCCAACACTCCGCTTTGAAATCTGAGCGCCTACCTCTTTGTTGGTATACATTGATAATATTCACGGTCTACATTTGAAAGGACAGACACAAATATTGAGTCAGAATTGAAATTGATTTAAAATGTATTCACACGGTTTTATACCAAAATGAAATACGGCACGGCAATGACTGTATGATATTTCACATTTGCAAAGAAGCCAGACCAATAATATATATGCACGATGAACCCACGAGAGTATATCCTAGAACCACGGTATTTATTCTTTATTTTAGTATATTTTAGCAAGCGATTTTTTTAATTAGTATTCTTATATAAGTCATGAACGAAGAAAGGACCGGGAACTGCTTGGGACAAGTGGAAGACATCCGCGGTCATTTATGACACAGATATTCCATCAGGGTCAACCAGGTCGCGGCTACCCACCGTAAAACTTTCGAAGTGAAGACCAATGTCCATCAGCCCAACCGTTTTTGGACACAAAGAAATAATATGGTATGATTATATTTTTCCCCATAAAAAAGAAGAAATGACACGAACGACGTCAGGACAGAAGATTTTCAAAGGGGAATAACCAAGAATGATACTTCTCGCGGTTTTAAACAGGTAAGTTTACCTGAAGATTTCGCACAAAAGTCTTGAGTAAATTGAAAATTATTACCATGTTCTATCAAGGTACTAAAATCACTATCTGAAAATGTGGAAATCTGAAAACAAAGTTATGACCTTTGCATTCCACCTTAAAGTGCTCGTTTTGGTGTAATGGACATTCCATTTTATAATGAATTGAATCTTTAAAAGAGGAACCACATTGCCATTTTGAGTCATTTGTAATGTTCATGTGAAATAAATCAGAATTCAATGAGCTGCATTGATGTCGTAGTCTAGCATGAATAATTTTTAGCTTTCTGGACCATTCACCATAATATTCCGGAGATTTAATAGTATTTTATTTAATCCTAGATTTAAACATGATACATTTAGGCTATTTATAATATTTAAATCTACATTTATCCATGACGAAACAGTGGATGGTATACATAATGTCGTAGACATTATGAGTTTCCTTTAAGGTGTTGCATAGTTTACTTCGTTTTGGAGATTGTGATCACTGATATTTTATATTGTAGGATGTAGACAATTACCCAAATATTGAGGATATAGTGTATTAAGCATTTTGTTTCAATCACATGTGAATACTGAAATATTAGATCTTCTAGATAATTGTAATTATCGTTCTATTTCAGAAATGTCGTCTCTCCTTTCTACACTTTACTGCCCATTCACTGAGGAAATGTATAAAGACGTTTCAAAATATCATTAAGAACGCGGTTATCTTCAAAATGTTAAGAAACGCTACAAATTGATAGTGATACATATATCAAATTATTGTGTAATTTTGAGTTGTTTCAATACAATGTATTTATATTATTGTTAAGAAGAACATCCGATTTGAATAAATGTAGCTATTTAGAAATACGGTGTTTCCAATCATATTCAATGAATGAATGCTCCCAATCTTTACCTATTAGAGTCTTAAAGATTACGGACAGGAAAATATTGCGTAATTTGGAGTTGTTTCAAACAAATGTATTCATCTTCCTGTTCAGAACATATACACAACCCATTCTAATCAACATAGCAACTATTGTGTTTGAAAGCGGGTTCAATTAATGCATACCCTCAATCTTTCTCTGTTACACTTTACTTGTATTTTGGATTATAATTATAAAAGTTATTTTATTTTGTCGTGGAATTTGAATAGCTTGCATATATTGTTCTTAAACAACATACACTATACATACATGAATACATGTGTTGTATGTCATAGTATTAAAAAAAAACAAATAAGAGGAATATTCACAATCGATAAAGTTTCGTAATGTAGTTGAACGTGTCTGATTTGATTGATGTGATTTTAATGGAATACAAATAACTGTCAAATTTACATCAATACTTGGAATTTGATACTCTATGTATTTGTATTTCAACCTAACACATTGAATAACGTATACTACCATTTGAATTAATGTAGCTATTTCGAAATACGGTGTTTCAAATCAGGTTCAATGAATTAATGCTCCCAATATTTCCCTATTACAGTCTTGATCAATACACATTGCAAAGTATTGTGTAATTTGGAGTTATTTCAATAAAATGTATTCGTATTCTTGTTCAGAAAAAAATACACAACCCATTGTAATTAGTGTAGCTATTTAAAAATGCAGTGTTTGAAAGTGGGTTCAATTAATGCATACCCTCAATCTTTACCTGTTACACTTTACTGGTATATTTGATTATAATATATTATAAAAGTTATTTTAGTTTGTCCTGAAATTTGTATATTTTGCGTAAATTGTTCTTACGCAACATACACTATAGATATACATGTATTGTAAGTCATAGAATGTCAATAAAATAATAACAATATTGATAACTGATAAACGTATCTGATTTCATTGATGTGATTCTATATTAGAATACAAATAACTGCCAAATAAAAAATATGCATCAATACTTGAAACTTTGATACTCTATGTAGTTGAATATCAACGTAGCATATTGAATAAAGTATAATACGCTTTTAGTAAGTCTTCAACCATTCTTGATTTGATTGATAACATGAATAACAAAATATACCACGCCATCAGAAAAGCTGCTATGTCTAATGGTAGAATAGTAGACATATGTGCACCATTACCTCAAACACATATGTACATGGAATCTGATTGGATTTTGTTTGTGTTAGAATCGGGTGCACTAACAAACACATTTGGATAACGTTTTTTGTTTCATTTCTTTCAATAAAATGTATTTATATTCCTGTTCAGAAAATATATACAACGCATGATAATTCATATAGCTATTTACAAATACAGTGTTTGAAAGCGGGTTCAATTAATAAATTATCTCATACTTTATCTGTCGCACTGTACTAGTATGTTTGATTAGAATGATAAAAGTTCTTTAATATTGTTTTGGAAATTGAATATTTTGCGTAATTTTTTTTAAACAACATAACTAATGGATATACATAGAATGTGTTAGAATCGGGTGCACTAACACACACAATTGGACAACGATTTTTGCATCATTTGTTTCAATAAAGTGTATTCATATTCCTGTTCGGAAAAAATACACAACCCAGTATAATTAGCGTAGCTATTAAAAAAAAAATGTTTCAAAGCGGGTTCAATTAATGCATACCCTCAATCTTTACTTGTTACACTTTACTTGTGTGTTTGATTAGAATTATAAAAGTTATTTGATTTTGTCGTGGAATTTAAATATTTCGCGTAAATTGTTCTTAAACAACATAAAGTATGCATATACATGTATTGTAAATCATAGAATGTCAACAACAACAAAAGAGAACATTGACAACCGATAAAGTTTCGTAATGTGGTTTGATGTGATTTTATTGGAATACAAATAACTGTCAAATAAAAAATATACATCAATACTACAAACTTTGATAATCTGTGTAGTTGTTTTTCAACGTAACATATTGAATAAAGCATAATACATTTTTGGTAAATCATCAATCATTCATGATTTGATTGATAACATGTATAACTAATGGTACGGAAAAAAAAATCTCAAATGTTCTAGTAACAGAAAGATAAAACCAACAATCAATTAGGTTTCTATTCTTCGATATAACAGCAAAATTAACTTAATACTATTATGCAATTACAAATATCAAATTAATACATTAATACAGTTCTCTTTGTCAATGTTCAAATTTAAATTCCTTTAGAATAAATGTTATTGTCCTTTCCAATATATTAGTCCGATCGTTTTCTATGAAAATTAATTCTTGTTGAATTAAAATATCGTTTAGTTCTAATCCTGAAAGTTTCCAAATATTGGCCGATGCAATTGTTAATAGTTCAATGTTCAAGTCACGTGACTTTACTAAGAAGAGATTAAAGATACCAAAGGGGCAATCAGAATCCGTATATCGAAGAACAGACAACACAATGGCCAAAAGAAAAATGTACAAAAGGAAAAACAACGATCGACAAAACATACATATGAAGCTAAAGTTCGAGTAACACGAATCCCACTAAAGACTGGGGTGAATTCAGGTGCTCCAGAAGGGCCTGCAGATCCATCTCCACTAGTGGCACCCGTCGTGTTAATCTAGTTACAAACCGGATTATAACTCTTGAATACGGAAAGTACCAGGAAGTGCTTCCGACATATGGAACATATTGGTGGTCATTGTGACACAGATATTGCATAACGGTCAACCACGTCATGGTGGCAACCGTAACATTTTCGAAATGATGACTTCAACTTTACCAAAAAGAACTCTTGTTTCAGTTACTTCCTTGTTAGCAGCATCCTCTATCAAGGACATCCTGATAGGAGCCACAAGCTCTGGAATATCGTATCATCTGACAGATATATACTCCATATGCCAGTGCTGCTGGAATGTTGCTACATATAAATGGAAACTTCACAATGGGAATATTGAAATCATCTCTTTTGTCGTAAAGTTTCGTTCCTAACCGCCCCTCACTGTCGATGTCGAGGTGTAGGTCAAGACATGAAATAGATCCTTTATTTCAGGCTCAATGGGATAGATGCGATCAACAAAATTATTTAGTGAAAGGACATCATCTTTATAGCGGAACATGAAATTAAAGGATCGGGCTAGCTTCTTTTTGCTTTACTAAGTAAAAATATCTAAATAAAATGCTGTAGATTCCAGCTATTATATAAATCCAAAATTTTAGACTGACAGCTCTCGAAGTTGCTGCCTCTTATTTACTTTTTCATGAAATTATCTAGAACTTTCCAAAAAATGCGTAGAAATATCTAAAACATATCAAAATTCAGTAAAAATTCTAAATTTGTAAACAACTTGAGGTATTTTTGATAAACTATTTCCACTGATCATGTATTGTTCTCAACAACAAAGCATATTCTAATGAACAAAGTAATATCTCATATTCATTATATATACATAGAATATCCTCTCTTGAAGAAAAAGTTTGGATACAAACTTTTTAACATAAATCTCTATTTTAATTCATCACAATAGTATCCAACCCTAGAAAAAAACATTAGCAATACAATTATCTTTACATTTAATATGTTTTATAATTAGATTGTGTTTTTGCAACATTAATCCAAAATCTCGTTAATCTGTGATTTTTGTTTTGCATTTTGGGAATAAATGTGACGATATTGTGATCAGTAAAAGCCAGGAATGGATGAAATGTACATATAAAATGCTTCAAGGATAACAATAAGGCAATTCTTTTTTTTTCAATTGTGGATTATTTTTTCTGATCTTTGTCAAAGTTTTAGGAAAAAATAGCAATTGGACAGATATATGTCATATTTACCTTCTTGGAGCAAAACTGCACCAACACCTACATCACTAACATCCAATGTTAACTTATATTCTTTCGAAAAGACGTGTGTTGTCACCTGACATATTTGGCTTTTCTTTCTTCTCGTAGGTGTAATCACAATATACATTAAATCATTCAGTCTGGATTCAATTACATATGGCCAACGATATTTAGCTTGTAATGGATGACAATGATTAAACAATAAAACAAAAACTTTTACGCCTGGCTTAAATTCTCTTATCATGGCATCCTTATCATACTACTGCTTCATTTTATTTTGGCGTTCTATTTCACATGCTCTTGTAAACTTATGCCTAAAATACTCCTCATAATATAATATACTAATAGCATCATTAATAATAAACTTAGAGATTCTTGAAAGGCTTCCCTTACAACAAACAGTAGCATGCAGATCCCATCATCCCAATCTTTTTGACTCTCTAAACAAAATGTTTTCATCATATTTTTTTAAGGTTTGGTGTACTCTTTCCAAAGCTCATTGAGACTCAGGGCGTTATGCATTAGATTTAAACTATTGTGTATTTAATTTAATTGATGCATAACTTGCTGAAATAAACGAGACACACAATTTGATCCTCATTTGACTGAGTTGTTTTAGGAAGACCCACCAACGTAAAACCAAAATAGTTAGAGCCTTAATTATAGTATTAGCTTTAATATTCCTAAGTTGAATGGCTATAGAAAAACGGGTGGAGGCGCACATTATAGCTAGCAAATATATATTTCCTTATTTAGTCTTAGGAAGTAGCCTCACACAGTCAACAATGACCCTACTGAAAGAGTATTCAAAAGCGGGTACAGGCCGGAGTGGAGCTACACGAAAGTTTTGATTCGGTTTCCACATAATTCGGCAGATGTTACAAGATCAACAGTTCTTGGCAACGTCTCGTCTTATATTCGGCCAGTAAAAATGGGCCAATATCCCGTTGGAGGTTTCGTTAACACCCAGGTGGTCAGTCATTGACGAATCATGGGTCAGGCTCACAACTGCTTTTCTGTATTCTTCCTGTACCACTATCTGGCAGATCACTTTTCATTCATCTTACACAGTCGCATCTGGCGGTCGCTATTTTCTCATCAATACTAAGTCGTTCATGCAATATCAAACATTAACATTCTCTGCTTCCTCTACCGAGAACGACTTAGAACAAGGTAGTACGAGCTATTCCTTCTGTGCACCGATAAGTTGTTCCCTAGTGGTCATTACTGATATGTCTTATTGTTGGCTTAAGAACAGGACCATCACTCATTGACCTTTGGTCCTGGATTGTTCCAAGATGGGATGTTTAGTCCTCATCTGTATCTAGACAGATTTGTGTTCCTTGTCTATGAAATAACGAGACATATCGCTATGCAACAAGTGATCGTTGACATCAGCCTAGAACATTGTCTTTTGATTCAACAACACTTTTTTCTATGGTATCATCTTGCAATAAAGTTTCCTCTTCTTCCAGAGGCTTTTTCATGGCTAAAGTTACAGCACATTCTGTATAAACCCCTGTATTTGTTTAATTCATTCTCTTAATAACTAGGCTCCTCGCAGGTTATAATGGTCCCACCATTATATCTTTGTCACCGGCCATATCGATACCAAATAACAAAGAAATATCATCAAAAGGAAGTGTAGGTCGTACCCCAACTACAACCTGTCCCGAAACAAAGTCTAATTTTAAATTAATGTGATGGAGTGGAACACTATGCAAACCTGGGACTACCCCCTGTAGCAACACATTTGCACGAGCCGAAGTATTCCCCGATAAAGGTAAGCTGTTTTCTAACATTAAAGGTGAAAGGCAAAGGGTTTGAGTATTGTTTTACTCGATAAAGATACATGAATAATGCCGGAAAAGCAAATTGTTGACGCCAAGTGCGTCACCGTTTATCTGTAACCACAGGTAAATTGATGGTTCATTGTCGCAGCTTAACATGATTATCTCTTCTTCGTAAGCCAAGACTGTGAGGTCATTTGGTTCTTATCTGTCTGCTGCGCCTACGAGGATAGCATATATTCTCTATATTCGGATGATGAAAGTGACCAAAGTGACATCACAGGCATCGATTCAACATAGAAAATAATACATTAACAACATATCAATAAAAAAAGAAAAATACATTTATTTTGAAATAAAAAATATTTAAAAAAAAATATTTGCCGAACTTTTGTAATCTAGCTGTTTACTTACATTTAGACAATATTCGCCAGGGAATTTATAAATAGGCTACTCTCAAAAAATATTGTATTAGAAATATGAATGATAAATAGTAGTAACTGGTTATTTGTGCATGAACTATTACCTTCACATTCCCTCCCTTTAATTCATTTTTACAGAAAATGTATTATTGATGACTCGTTGAATGGAGATAAGCGAGATGTCGAATTCATGTCCGTAACACTAAGTTATTATAACCTTCATTTACCTTGGTCGTAATTTGCAAAATTTACTTAAGGGGCTCGCTCGCCCTATAAAGTGTATTTTTACACTTTTCGAGAGAAACAAAATTCAATGAAAGTTAAATCATTTTCATAATATATATTTACCAACTACCATTAACCATACAAATAAATAATACGAGTCCCCAAAAGGAATTGATCTCTATAATTCTTTATTGTACGTTACGGGACCCACTACCTATATCCACGATTCATATCATAAGAAAACAACATTAACCATAGAAAATGATTCGATTTCCTCAAGGTAAATGATTCCTGTAATGCCTTGGCGTACTTCAGATATTCACCACCATCTATACCTGGTTCACATTATAAGACAACAACATTCATTAAAATAAATAATGTGAGTCCCCTAAAGTACCTAATAAATATTGTGAGACAACAAAACCAAGTTCCATAGAACAAAAATGATACATCATATGATGAGTGTCTGGTTTTTGTTTTTTCAAAATATGCAGAGCCCCCGAAAGTACAAGAAGGCCTGAACATTTTACGCAATCCACAACATAAATCGTTGTACCTCATACAACAATTGACGACAAACCACACTGTACGACAATGTACATGTATCCCAGATGCGGATTCAGACCTTTCCTTCAAGCGGGCCGTTTTATTTCAGAAACCATTTATTTGTTTTAAAATATCAAAAGATACTGAGACGTAATTCAAAGCGAATATTACAAGACATGGTAAAATGAAAAATGACAAGGACGAAACTGGAAATGTTCTGTTAAATTTAAGATGTTTTTACCTGTCTATATCCTAGCACTTCAAATGGGACCTCTCCCTCTCTGGTGCCGCATATGTGTCTCTTAGGGGATGGCCATTTGATTCTGAGAGGGATCTGGAATTTTCTTTTGAGAAATAAATATTCTGGCCAGGTCATGAGCAAAAATAAAATAAATATCCTTCCACGCAACGAAACAAAACAAAATACAGCATATATAGACGACTTGATAATAAATGAAGAAAATATATAAAGCATTTCGCTCGTAACCATCAGATCCAAAAAGGTCGTATTCAGAATTTCTGCGTAAATACTTTCGGAGTTTTGCCATTGTGTTTTCCTTGCTAGCTAAGGTAATGGCCATGTTTTTACACGAATTTTTCAATACATTTGGTTGTCTATTTAGGATAAAAAACAAAAGAGACACGTGTTAGACAGCAAGATATGTTTGCAGTTAGGGTCGATGTAACCCAATTTCGACATCGAGAGGTGCGCTTGGGAGGGGCCAATAATGTTTTCAAAGTAGAGAATGACTGTTTTCTGACGGAAAAAAAAGGGGATGCAATTGTTCCACCTCTCCTTAGTATGAACCAACTGTACATCTCCGCTTTGAAATCTGAACGTCTACCTCTTTTTGGTATGGATTGATAATATTTACGGTCTACATTTGAAAGAACAGATACAGATTTTAAGTCAGAATTGAAAATGATTGGAACTTTGTTCACACGGCTTTATACCAAGCGCGTCATGGTGCGGCAATAACAGTTTGAAATTTCACATTGCTAAGAAGACAGACCCGAAATATATATGGAAGATGAACCCACGAGGGCATATCCTAGAACCACTGCATTTATTTTTTTTCATTTTAGTATATTTTTACAAGCGAAATTGCTTATCTAGTAGAGGTAGATAAGTCATGAACGAGGAAAGACCCGGTAAGTGTTTGTGACACAGATATTCCATAACGGTCAACCAAGTCGTGGTTGCGACCGTAAAACTTTCGACCAATGTCCACCCGGCCAACCGTTTTACACACAAAAAAAGAATATGGTACGATTATATTTGTCCCCATGAAAAAGAGGAAATGACACGAACAACGTCACGACAGGATATTTTTTAAAGGAGAATAACCATGATTGATATTTCCTGCGGTTTTAAACAGGTACGTTTACCTGACGATTTCGGACAAACCTCTTGAGAAAATTTAAAATTATTACGATTTCCTATCAAGGCATTAAAATCAATATCTAAAAAGGTGCAAATCTGTTAAAAAGGTATGAGCTTTGCATTTCAACTTTACAGGTTGGGAAGCTCTCATATCACGCAATAGCTTAATAGCTTAATGGATTGTAGACTGGTTTTAACACCTATCAGTGATGCAAATCCCTTTGTTATAAAGGGCTTATAATTTTCCATAATATCAAACTGAGATTTTGAAAACCTTAAATTTGCTTTTTCAATTACAATGGGCATGAGAGGGTCTTTTAAAGCATTGCATGATATAGAACCTTGCGGTGTACTCTAATCGTTTATTTTATGAATATTCTGATAGAATGTGTCCTTTTTCTTACAATAGGAACACGATTTAGGTGATTCCCCTTTATTTATTTTCCGGAGGTCTGTAACTATTTCTATTTTTTCTCCCAAGAACCTGATTTTGGTTGATCAAAATGGTTATAAGAAGGGGATCTATTCTGAAAAAAAATTCGGTACACTTCCAGCTCTTTTATTTTTCAGAAACATTAATGTATGCGTCAGTGGATAATCATCTGCCATATTGCTGGCTTCTACTAAGCTGGAAACGCTATGTATATCTATATATTTCTTAATATCTAAATGAATGCATTTTTTAAATTTATCAATAAGAATTGCTTTGCCTTAATTTATCAAAATGTGTAGTTACTTCGTTAGAAGTGAGCCACTTTTCAAACAAAAGTTATTTTTCACGGGCAAAATCAAGTTCAAGTTCCTTCATTTTCAATTGCATTTGCATTTCTTCAATTCTTCTTTTTTCATTCATGTTTTCATTTTCTCTTTCTTTAAGTCTGAGTTTTTCTTCAATTTATTTTAATTTTATTTTTTCTTGCATTTCAATTTCTCTCATTTTTACAGTATCAACCCCAAAATTGCTAACCAATTCCAAATCATCTTCAATCACAATCTCCTCATCAACAATACTGTTACGAATTTCAAATTTTAACATGGTAGTTTTAACCTCAAAATTCAATTATTTGCATAGGAGTAACAATTCTGATTGTTTAGTGCCTCAAGCCCCCCCTCTTTGAATCTGACATAAATTATTCTGCTGAAAATAGCATTTTCATTGTTGGTTTAAAATATAGATTTCTATATATCATCTATTTTTAATAATCTTCTCTTACAAATATTCGTCCTCGCGGAAGAACCCTCAATTACTGTTAAGTGAAGTTTTTGTTCTAGTGTATTCTAGTAACAGAAAGATACAACCAACAATCAACTTTCTATTCTTTAATATAACAAAAAAATACTTAATACTATTATAATTTACAAATATCAAATTAATAAACTGCCTCTTCAAATTCAAATTCCTTTATATAAAAAAATATATTGTCCTTTCTGGTATATTAGTTCGATTCTTTCCTATGAAAATGAATTATAGCTGAATTAAAATATCCCTCAGTTCTAATCCTGAAAGTTTTCAAATATTGGCCGTTGAAATTATTAATAGTTCAGTGTTCAAGTTACCCGACTTCACTAAGTAAATATATCCAAGTGCAATGCTATAAATTCCAGATATCATACACATCCTAAATCCGGGAATGACAGTTCTCGGAGTTACTGCGTTTTGCATACTATTTCATGAAATTCCACAGAACATTAACACAAATGTAACATTGTTTACATATATAAACAATATGTAGAAATGGATAGAATATATCAAAATCCAAGGTCAAAATTAAAAACTTGAAAACAACTTGACCTATTTTTGATCACCTAATTGCACTGATGATGTAATGTTATAAACAACAACAAAATATACTAATGAAAAAAGTAATAGCTTATATCTATCATTAATACAAAACACTAAATATACCAGACCATCAGTACAGCTGCCATGTCTAATGGTATAATCGTAAACACATGTGCAAAGGAGCTACCTCTAACACGTGTGTACAGGAACTATAATGTCATCACAAACACACACACATTTGTCTAAAATGCTTGTCATCAAACATCATCAATTGATTATAACGTAAACTTAATTTTGGGAGTCACGGCTATCATAGCAAATCGGGCATAGTAAACAGTGGGTGATTTGGGCTCTAATGAAATAACCTGTATTTGAGTAATACTCTGGTAATCCTACTTACTGAAATACTAGCTATGAGAAAGAGGAACGTTTGGCTGATCACAAGTCATTGAATATTTTGCTTAGCAGGGAACCAGATGACTTTTCTAGTTTATATTGAATACCAAAACTTCAAAAGAATCCATATAGAGAAAATAATATTACAAGTACTTCTACTTTTTCAAGATAGTAATTGTTTATATATAGCAAATAGTTCATGGAACTGAGGGTCATATGGCAGTATATGGACCGGTCGGTCACCAAAAAACTATTATATGGACCGAAGCTTCTGCCATATGACCCAAAGTGACTTGAACTATTTGCTATATTATATTTTTTTATTGATAATGCAGGTACCTGCCCGGTCCATATACGAAAATAGTAACCGGCTGCGCTAAGCAAGAAAGGAGGAAATACAATCATACTGGGACAAAGTATATTCATGTAGTATTTACTTTTTTAATTTAATGAGAAATGAAATAATATAGTTGTAATTTAATCTAAGAACAAATAATTAGTGAAATATCGCCTTCTATGTTTATTTAAACTTTAATTAAAATAGAGAAAATGACAAAATTAATGAGCAATGAAATAATATATCTTTTGTAATTTGATTTAAAAAAAAGTAATTAATAAGTGAAATATCACATGAAATATTTACTTAAGCTGTTTAGAATCTGTTCAGAATGCTCAGTCAATATTCAGAATGTTCAGTAATGTTCAGACTCTTTTCAGAATGTTCAGTAATGTTCAGACAATGCTCAGAATATCTAGCACAACAACTGGTCTGTTCAGAATATCTTGACTTTCCAGTGTATTTCGAAATACGTGTTGTGTTTCCAATCAGGTTCAATGTATGAATGCTCCCAATCTTTACCTATTACAGTCTGGAGCAATACACATAACAACATATTGCGCAATTTGGAGTCTGGAATTTGTTTTCAATAAAATGTTTTCATATTCCTGTTCAGAAAAAATACCCAACCCATTCTAATTAGTGTAGGTATTTAAAAATACGGTGTTTCAAAGCGGGTTCAATTAATGCATACCCTCAATCTTTACCTATTACGCTCTACTTGTATGCTTGATTATAATTATAAAAGTTATTTTATTTTGGAATCTGAATATTTTGTGTAAATTGTTCTTAAGCAACATAAATTATAGACATGCATGTATTATAAGTCATAGAATTAAAAAAAAAAAAAAGAACATTGACGACCGATAAAGATTCGTAATGTTGTTGAACGTATCTAATTTGATTGATGTGATTTTATATTGGAATGCGAATAACTGTCAAATAAAAAAAAATATACATCAATACTACAAATTTTGATACTCGATGTAGTTGTATCTCAACGTAACTTAATGAACAAAATATGAACATGTTTTAGTAAGTCATCAACCATTCATGATTTGATCGATAACATAAATAACTAATGTACGAAAAGTTGTTACTTGAATATTCTAGTAACAGAACGATACAACCAACAATTAATTAGGTTTCTATTCTTTAATATAACAACCACATGTACTACATACTATTATACAATTACACATATCAAATTAATGAACTATTACTGACCTCTTTGCCAACCTGCAAGCTTAAATTCCTTTAGAATAAATGTGCTTGTCCTTTCTGGTATATTAGTGCGATCCTTTTCTATGAACATTTATTATTGTTGTATCAAAATATCTTTTAATTCTAATCCTGAAAGTTTCCAAATATTGGCCGATGAAATTGTTAATAGTTCAATGACTTTACTAATAAGAGTTTGAAGATACAAAAGGGGCAATCAACATCCGCATATCAAAGAATAGACCACAAAATGGCGAAAAGAAAAAAGTACAAAAGGAAAAACAACGATCTACAAAACTTATATATAAAGCTAAAGGTCGAGTAACACGAGTCCCACTAAAGACTGTGGTGATCTCAGGTTCTTCAGAAGGGTCTGTAGATCCTGCTCCACTAGTGGCACCCGTCGTGTTAATCTAGTTACAAACCCGATAATAAGTCGTTAATGAGGTAAGGCTCGAAAAGTGCTTTCGATAAGTGGAACATATCGGTGGTCATTGTTACTCAGATATTCCATAGCTGTCAACCAAGTCATGGTGGCGACCGTCACATTTTCGAAGTGATGACTCCATCGTTACCAAATGGAACCATTGTTTCAATAGCTTCCGTGTTAGCAGCATCCTCTATCAAGGACAACCTGATAGGAGCCACAAGCTCTGGAATATTCTATCATCTGAGAGATATATACTCCATATGCTGCTGCTGGAAAGGTGCTACGTATAAATCGAAAGCTCACAATGAGAATATTGAAATCATCTCTTTTGTCGTAAAGTTTCGTTCTTAACCGCCCCTCACTGTCGATTTCGAGGTGTAGGTCAAGATAGGAGGTAGACAGATCTGGATCTGTGGTATCCTTTTTTCAGGATCAATGGGATAGATGCGATCAACAAAATTACTTAATGAAAGGACATCATCTGTATAGCGGAACATGAAATTAAAGGATCGGGTTAGCTTCTTTTCATTTTACTAAGTAAAGATATCTAAATAAAATAAAGATATGCAATAGATTCCAGCAATAATATAATTCCTAAATTTTAGACTGGCAGCTGTCGAAGTTGCAGCGTCTTATTGACTATTTCATGAACATATCTAGAACTTTCCAAAAATGTGTAGAAATATCTAGAACATATCAAAATTCAAAGTCAATGGTAAAAACTTGTAAACAACTTGATGTATTTTTGATAAACTATTTGCACTGATGATGTAATGTTCTTAACAACAAAACATATTATAATGAACAAAGTAATATCTCATATTCATTATATATACATAGCATCTCCTCTCTTGAAGAAAAAGCTTGGATGCAATCTTTTTACAATAAATCTCTACTTCAATTCATCACAATATTATCCAACTCTAGAAAAAAACATTAGCTATAAAATTATTTTTACATTTAATAATCAGATTGTATTCTTGCAACATTAATCCCCATCTCGTTAATCTGTGATTTTTATTTTGCATGTTCCTATTAACTGTGACGGTATTGTGATCTTACACCACGAATGGATGAAATGTACATCATAATTGCTTCAAAGATAAAAATAAGGCAAGTCATTTTTTTTTAATTGTGGATTATTTTTTCTGATCTTTGTCAAAGTTTTAAGAAAACATAGCAATTCGACAGATCTATGTCATCTTTACCTTCTTGGAACAAAACTACTCCAACACCTACACCACTAGCATCCACTGTTAGCTTATATTCTTTCGAGAAGCCTTGCGTTATCACTTGACATAACTGTCTTTTCTTTCTGTTCGTATGTGTATTCAAAATATAATTTAAGTCATTCAGTCTGGATTCAATTACATATGGCCAACAGTATTTAAAGAATGACAATGAATAAGCAATACCACAATAACTTTGTTTTCATACCAGTGTTTCATTTTATCTTGGCTTTGTTTCAAATTGTCCTGTTCTATTTCCCATGCTCTTGTAAAGTTATGCCTACAATACTCCACATCATATAATATACTAATAACAGTATTTTCACAAAACCATTTTTTTTTTAAAAGGGACCTCCCACGGAGTGTCCAAAAACAAGTTCAAATGACTAAAACCTAGAGATTCTTCAAAGGCTACCCTTACAGCAAACAGTAGCATGCAGATCCCACCATCCATATCTTTTTGACTGTCTAAGCAGAATGTTTGCATCATATTTGTTTAAGGTCTGGTGTATTCTTTCCAAAGCTCATTGAGACTCAGGGTGTTATGCATTTAGGCTAAACAGTTTTGTATTTAATTTAATAGATGCATAACTTGCTGAAATAAATGAGACATAAAATTGCATCCTCATTTGACTGAGTTGTTTTAGGAAGACCCACAAAAGTAAAACCAAAATAGTTAGAGCCTTAATTATAGTATTAGCTTTAATATTCCTAAGTGGAATGGCTATAGCAAAACGGGTGGTTATATATATATTTCCATATTTAATCTTAGGAAGTGGCGTCACACAGTCAACAATAACCCTACTGGAAGACTATTCAAAAGCGGGTATGGGCCGGAGTCGAGCTACACGAATGTTTTGATTCGGCTTCCACATAACTCGGAAGATGTTACAAGATCAACAGTTCTTGGCTAGGTCTCGTCTTATATTCGGTCAGTAAAAATGGACAAATATCCCGTTGGAGGTTTTGTTAACACCCAAGTGTTCAGTCATTGACGAATCATGAGCCATGCTCACAACTGCTTTCCTGTATTCTTCCTGTACCACTATCTGGCAGATCATTTTACATTCATCTTACACAGTCACATCTGGCGGTCGCTATTTTCTCATCAATACTTAGTCCTTCATGATATAGCAAACATTAATATTCTCTGCTTCCTCTACTGAGAATGACTTAATACAAGGTAGTACGAGCTCTTCCTTCTGCGCACTGATAAGTTGTTCCCTAATGAGAAGGTCATTACTGACATATTTTATTGTTGACTTCAGAACAGGACCATCACTCATTGATCTTTGGCACTGGACTGTTTCAAGATGGGATATTTAGTCCTCATATGTATCTAAACGGGATTGTTGTTCCTTGTCTATGAAATAACGAGACATATCGCCATCGCTATGTAACCAGTGATCGTTGACATCAGCAAAAATAATGTGTCTTTTGATTCAACATCACTTGTTTCTATGGTACCAGCATGCACTAAAGTATTCCCTTCTTCCAGAGTTTTTTTCATGGCTAAGGTTACAGAACATGCAGGAAAAATCACTATATTTCTTTAATTCATTCTCTTCATAACTAGGATCATCGGATATTATTGGGGCCATTATAACTTTGTCACCGGCCATATCGATACCAAATAACAAAAAAATATCCTCCACAGGAAGTGTAGGTCCTACCCCAACTACAACCTGTCCCTAAACAAAGTTTTATTTTAATTTAATGTGATGGAGTGAAACACTATGAAAACCTGGGTTAAACCCATGTAGCAACACATTTACACCATCCGAAGTATTCCTCGATAAAGGTTTGCTGTTTTCTAACACGAAAGGTGAAAGTCAATGGTTTTGAGTATTTGATTTTATTGTTTTACTTGGTAAAGATACATGAATAATGCCGGAAAAGCAAATTTTTCACCCCAAGTGTCTAACAGTTTATCTGTAAACACATGTACATTTACTGTTTATTTTCGCAGCTTAACATTATTATCTCCTCTTGGTAAGCCAATACTGCGAGGTCATTTGGTTCTTATCAGTTTGCTGCTCCTACGTGGATAGCATAGCTTCTCGACAGTATGATGATAACAGTGACGAAAGTGACATATAAATTAAAAAAACAACATTTAATTTGAAATAAAAAATGTTTTAAAAAAAATACATGCCGAACTGTTGTACTCTTGCTGCTTACTTACATTTAGACAATATTCGCCAAGGAATTTATACATTGGTTTCTCTCAAAAAATAGTGCGTAAGAAATATGAATAATAAATACTAGTAACTCTGGTTATTTGTACATGAACTATCATCTTCACATTTTCTTCCCTTTAATGCTTTTTTTACATAAAATGTATTACTTATGTCTTGTAAGTAAGTAATCGATGAATAGAGAACATCGAAATGTGGAATTCATGTTCGTGACACTAAGTTAGTATAGCTTGTATTTACCTTAGTCTTAATTTACAAAGTTTACTTTTAGGGGATCGCCCCATAAAGTGTCATTTTACACCTTTCCGGGAGAAGCAAATTCAATTAAGGTTAGATCATTTTGATAATATATATCTACGATTTTAAGGGACCCACTACCATTAACCATAAAACAAATAATACGAGTCCCCAAAAGTAAATTATCCCTATAGTGCCTTAGTGTACGTTAGGGAACCCACTACCTACATCTACGATTCGTATCATAAAACAACAGCATTAACCATAGCGAATGATGCAAGTCCCCTAAAGTAAATGATTCATATAATGCCGTTGTGTACTTTAGGGGACCCGCTACCATATATAGCTGGTTCATTTCATAAGGCAACAACATTCGTAATATAAAATAATGTGAGGCCCATAGAGTACATAATAAAAAATGTGAAACAACAAAACTAAGTCTCATAGAACAACAATGGTACTTTATATGGTGAGTGTCAGGTTTTTTTTTTGAGGATATGCAGAGCCACTTAAATTACATGTAAGTCTGACACACTTATTCACTTAATCAGAACATTTTACACAATCTACAACGTAAATCGTTGCTTCGTATTCAACAATTGACGACCACCCACACTGTACAACAATGGACATGTATCTCAGAGGAGGAGTCGTAATAGAGGCCGTTTTTGTCCAGAAACCATTTTTTTCACAAATATCAAAAGATACCGACGCGTAGTTCAAAGCGAAAATTACAAGACATGGTAAACAGAAAAATGACAAGGACGAAACTGGAAATGTTCTGTTAAATTTAAAAGTTTCTTACCCGTCTATAACCTAGCACAAAAAAGGGGAATAGTCTGGCCAGGTCATGAACAAAAATAAAATAAATATGATGTCACGCAACGAAACAAAGCGAAAAATATCATATGTAGAAGACTTGATAATAGATTAAAAATATATATATGAAATGTCACTCGTAAACATCTGACCCATGGAGGTCTTATTCAGAATTTCTGCGTAAATAAATTCGGCGTTTTGCCATTGTTTTATCCTTGCTAGCTAAGGCAATTGACAATTTTTTTACACGAATACACCAACAACTAGCTAAGGCCATTGCCAATTTTTTTATGGTCTATTTAGCATAAAAAAAACGAACAACGTGTTAGACAACAAGACATATTTGCAGGTATAGGCGATTTTTTTTATTACCCACTTTCGACATCGGGAGGAGCTCTGGGAGGGGCTAATCATGATTTCAAAGCATCAAATTACTGTTTTCTGGGGAAAAAAGTGGGGTGCGATCGTGCCAACACTCCGCTTTGAAATCTGAAAGCCTACCTCTTTTTTGGTATGCTTTGATAATATTTACGGTCTTCATTTGAAAGGACAGACACAAATATTGAGTCAGAATTAAAATTAATATAAAATTTATTCACACGGTTTATACCAAAATGAATTATGGCACGGCAATGACTATAATATTTCACATTTGCAAAGAAGATAGACCAATAATATATATGCATGATGAACCCACGGGAGTATATCCTAGAACCACGGTATTTAATCTTTCATTTTAGTTTATTTTAACAAGCGAATTTTTTTAATTAGTATTCTTATATAAGTCATGAACGAAGAAAGACCGGTAAGTGCTTGGGACAAGTGGAAGACATCCGCGGTCATTTATGACACAGATATTACATAGCGGTCAACCAAGTCGCGTTGCCCACCGTAAAACTTTCGAAGTGATGACCAATGTCCATCAGCCCAACCGTTTTGGACACACAAAATAATATTGATTTTCTTTTTCCCCACAAAAAAGAAGTAATGACACGAACGACGTCAGGACAGAAGATTTTTAAAGGGGAATAACCATGAATGATATTTCTCGCGGTTTTAAACAGGTAAGTTTACTTGACGATTTCGCACAAAAGTCTTGATTAAATTGAAAATTACTACCATGTTCTATCAAGGTACTAAAATCACTATCTGAAAATATGGAAATCTGAAAAAAAAGTTATGACCTTTGCATTTCACCTTAAAGTGCTCGTTTTGGTGTAATTGATATTCCATTATATAATGAATTGAATCTTTAAATAAGGAACCGCATTGCCATTTTGATTCATTTGTAATGTTTATGTGAAATAAATCAGAATTCAATGAGCTGCATTAATGTCGTAGTCTAGCATGAATCATTTTTAGCTTTCTGGACCATTCACCATAATATTCCGGAGATTTAATAGTATTTTATTTAATCCTAGATTTAAACATTTAGGCTATTTATAATATTTAAATCTAAATGTATCCATGACGAAACAGTGGATGGTATACATAATATCGTAGACATTATGAGTTTACATTAAGGTGTTGCATAGTTTACTTCGTTTTGGAGATTGTGGTAACTGATATTTTATACTCTAGGATGTAGACAATTACCCAAATATTAAGGATATAGTGTATTAAGCATTTTGTAAAATGTTGTCAGCTTGCGATATTTACGCCTAGAAGACAAATATTCCCACCTTGTTTCATAGGAAAGATAATCTCTACTTGCAAATTGTGTTCGACCAAAACATCGCAAGCATATTCTAATTTTGTCCTTATGAAAGTAAGACAAATAATTGATAGAGTATGCTTGCAAAGAGTACACTTTAGTTTTCTGAGAATATTAACTTGTTTGAAAGTACAGCTGATATATATAATGGTAAAATCGTAGACACAGGTGCAAAGGTGTTACCTCTTATATATATGTACGTGAACTCTAATTCAATTTTTGATTATAATAACATTGGATTATAAAACACGCACACATTTGTCTAACATAATTGGCATCAAATATCACATAAATTGATCATACCGTTAACATATAGTTGGGTATCAATGCTATCATAGTAAAACCTGCATCATAAACAGTGGTTGATTTGGCTCTAATGAAGTAACTTTCCAAGGCTTTGGTAATTCTACTTACTGAAATACTAGCTATAGCAAAGAGGAACATTTGGCTGATCACAAGTCACTCATCTCATCATTGAATATTATGCTTAACAAGGAACATGATGACTTTTCTCCTTTATATTGAATACCAAAACTTTACAAGAATCCATATAGATGAAATAATACTACAGGTGCTTATTCTTTTTGAAGAAAGTATTTTTTCATAAATATGTTTTACATTTTGACTGCTGTCAAATAGGGAACACAATCATATTAGGACAAAGTCTATTCACGTAGTAGATAATTGTAATTATCGTTCTATTTCAGAAATTTCGTCTCTCTTTTCTACACTTTATTGCCCATTCACTGTGGAAATGTATAAAGACGTTTCAAAATATCATTACGAACGCGGTTATCTTCAAAATGTTAAGAAACGTAACAAATTGATAGTAATACATATATCAAATTATTGTGTAATTTTGAGTTGTTTCAATACAATGTATTTATATTATTGTTAAGAAGAACATCCCATTTGAATAAATGTAGCTATTTAGAAATACGGTGTTTCCAATCATATTCAATGAATGAATGCTCCCAATCTTTACCTATTACAGTCTTAAGGAATACCTACAGCAAAATATTGCGTAATTTGGAGTTGTTTCAAAAAAATGTATTCATCTTCCTGTTCAGAACATATACACAACCGATTCTAATCAACATAGCAACTATTGTGTTTGAAAGCGGGTTCAATTAATGCATACCCTCAATCTTTCCCTGTTACACTTTACTTGTATGTTTGATATTAATTATAAAAGCTATTTTATTTTGTCGTGAAATTGAATAGTTTGCATATATTGTTCTTAAACAAAATACACTATACATACATGAATACTTGTGTTGTATGTTATAGTATTAAAAAAAAAACAAATAAGAGGAATATTCACAATCGATAAAGCTTCGTAATGTAGTTGAACGTGTCTGATTTGATTGATGTGATTTAAATGGAAAACAAATAACTGTCAAATAAAAATATATATCAATACTTGAAACTTTGATTCTCTATGTAGTTGTATTTCAACGTAGCATATTGAAAAAAGTATCATACGTAAGTCTTCAACCATTCATGATTTGATTGATAACATGAATAACTAATGTTGCCACAACCTCAGAACAGCTATGCCATATCTAATGGTAAAATAATAGACACATGAGTAAAGCTTCCGCAAGCACATATGTACGTGGAATCTCAATATATTTTGATTGTGTTAGAAATGTGTGCAGATGGGAACAGTTACCTCTAGCACATATGTACATGGAATCTGAATATATTTTGATTGTGTCTAAAATAATTGTCATCAAACATCATACATTGACTATGGATAACAGCTAAATTGGTATATCACGGCTATCATAGCAAAACCGGCAACGTTATCAGTGGGTGATATGGAGTCTAATGAAACAACTTTCCATTGCACAATGCTCTGGTAATCCTACTTACTAAAATATTAGATAATGGCAGAGAGGAACATTTGGATGATCACAAGTCATTCATCTCATCATTGAATATTCTGTTTAACAAGGAACATGATGACTTTACTCGTTTATATTGAATACCAAAACTTCACAATAATCCAAATAGAGGAAATAATACTACAGGTGCTTATTCTTTTTGAAGAAAGTAATTGTTTATAAATATGGCTAACATTTTGACTGCTGTAAAAGAGGGAATACAATCATATTGGAACAAGGTCTATTCACGTAGTAGTTTCAATCAAATGTGGACACTGAAATATTGGATCTTGTGGATAATTGTAATCATCGTTCTATATCAGAAATTTCGTCTGTCCAAACATGTGACTTTTGCACACTTTACTGATCATTCATCGTGGGAATGTATAAAGACGTTTCAAAATAACATTAAGAACCCGGATATCTTCATAATGGGAAGAAACGTTACAAATTAATAGTAATACATATATCAAAATATTGTGTAATTTTTAGTTGTTCTATTAAAAATGTATTTATATTTTGCACGGCTACCAATCTCTCTAACTCATATTCAAATGATATGCTAACGGTAAAGTTATCTGGTCTTCAGGATATGAAATGGCGGGATTTGTTCCCGTCTACAAGGAGGTAAGTAGCACATTATTATCTTGTATTCAAGCACTTTTCACAAAAAGGGCCATATAATTCGACGCAATTTGAAAATTCATAATGCCAGAGTAAGCCGTTTCGATGACTTATGTGCCGTAATGACGCTAGCATTTTTCTCCTGTGTGTTTTGTCAATCAAAAGAGTTCGATCGTGTAACTGATTGACTGAAACACAGTCTACATGCAATAGTGGTGTATATGGAAATGATCTTGTAGTAATCCAATAACGGATTATTTTTCGGGATGTGAAAATATGGACAGTTTAATTCCGGTCATATTGGTTATGCAAAAATGCATTTATTTGAACTAAGTATGTAATAAATATGCATAGTATCTCCTCTCTTGAAGAAAAAGCTTAGATACAAACCTTTAACAATAAATCTCTATTTTAATTCATCACAAAATTATCCAACTCTAGATAAAGCATTGTCTGTAAAATTATCTTTACATTTAACATGTTTTATAATCAGGATGTATTCTTGCAACATTAATCCCCATCTCGTTAATCTGTGATTTTTTGGCATATTTTTAATAAATATGACGGTATTGTGATCAGTAAACACCACGAATAGATGAATTGTACATCATAATTGCATCAAAATGCTGTTTTTATCAATGTAGATTATTTGTTCTGATCGTTGTCAAACCTTTAAGAAACAAATAGCAATTCGGCAAATCGATGTCATCTTTACCTTCTTGGAGCAAAACTGCACTAACACATACATCACTAGCATCCACTGTTAACTTATATTCTTTCGAGTAGCCTTGTGTTGTCACCTGACATATTTGTCTTTTCTTTCTTGTCGTAGGTGTATTCACATTATAATTTAAATCATTCAGTCTGGATTCAATTACAAATGGCCAACAATATGCAGTATGTAATGGATGACAACGAATAAGTAATAACACAATAACTTTCTCGCCTGATTTAAATTTTCTTATCATGGCATCCTTATCATACAACTGTTTCATTTTAACTTGGTTTTGTTTCAAATTAGCTTGTTCTATTTCACATGCTCTTGTAAGGCTATTCTTAAAACACTCCACACAATGCATTAGATTGAAACTGTTTTATGTTTAATTTAATTGATGCATAACTTTCTGAAGTAAATGAGACAAAACATTGGATCTCTGATTTGACTGAGTTGCTTTAGGAAGACCCACAAAAGTAAAAACAAAATAGGTAGAACCTTAATTATAGTTTTAGCTTTAATATTCCTAAGTGGAACGGCTTCAGGTGGATGCACACATTATAGTTAGCAAACAAAGGTTTCCTTATTTAGTCTTAGGAAGGTGCCCTACTCAGTCAACACAAACCCTACAGAAAGACTCTTCAGAAACGGGTACTGGTCGAAGTGGAGCTACGCAAAATTTTGATTCGGTTTTCACATTACTTGGCAGATGCTAAAAGATCTACAGTGCTCGGCTACGTCTCGTTTTATATTCGGCCGGTAGAAATGGGCTAATATCATGTTGGAGTTTTTCTTAACACCCAAGTGTTCAGTCATTTTCGAATCATGGGCCAAGCTCATAACTTCTTTCCGGTATGCTTCTGGTACCATTATCTGGCAGATCACTTTCCATTCATCTTACACAGTGGCATCTGATGGTCGCCATTTTCTCATCAATACTTAGTCTTTCATGAAATAGTAAATATGAAACTTCTCTGCCTGCTCTATTGAGAGTGAGCTCTTCCTTCTCTGCACTAATAAGTCGTTCCCAGGTCAAAAGGCCATTACTGACATAGCTTATTATTTACTTAAGAACAGGATCATCAGTCATTGACCTTTGGACCTGGACTGTATCAAGGTTGAATCTTTACTCCTCATCTGTATTTAGACAGGATTTGTGTCATTGTCTGTAAAATAACGAGACATATCGCCATCGCTATGTAAAAAGTGATCGTTGACATCAGCCAAACAAATGTGTCTTTTAATTCAACATCACTTGTTTCTATGGTACCATCTTCCAATAAAGTCTCTTCTTCTTCCAGAGGTTTTTTCATGGCTAAAGTTACAGCACAAGCATGATAAACCACTGTATTTTCTAATTCATTCTCTTCGCAACAATGCTCCTCGAAGACTATTGGGTCCATTATAGCCTTCTCGCTGGCCTAATCGATACCAAATAACAACGGACTATCCTCATCAGGAAGCATATATCTTATTCCAACTACAGCCTGTCCCGAAACAAAGTCTAATTTTGAATTAGTGCGATGGAGTGGAACACTATGAAAACCTGGGTCTACACCCAGTAGCACCATATTTGCACCAACCGAAGTAGTCCCCGATAAAGGTACAATATTTTCTACCATTAAAGGAGAAATGCAAAGGTTTTCAGTATTTGATTGTATTGCTTTACTCTATAAAGACACATAACTAATGCCGAAAAAGCAAAGTTTTGACGCCAAGTGAGTCGCTGTTTATCTGTAAACACATGTAAATTGATGGTTTATTGTCGAAGTTTATCACGATTATCTCCTATTGTTAAACCAAGACTGCGAGGTTACTTTGTTCTGATCAGTCTACGAGGATAACACAGCTTCTCGATATTATGATGATGAAAGTGACCAACGTAACATCACATGCATCAATTCAACATAGAAAATAATACATTAAACACATATAAATTAAAAAAAACAAAAACATTTAATTTGAAATAAAAAAAACAATTTAAGAAAACAACATGCCGAAGTTTTGTACTCTAGTTGATTACTTACATTTAGAGAATATTTTCCAGGGAATTTATAAATAGGTTTCTTTCAAAATATATTGTATTAGAAATATGAATGATAAATACTAGTATCTCTGGTTATTTGTACATGAACCATTACCTTCACATTTTCCTCCCTTTTTGTACATAAAATGTATTACTGATGACTTGTTAGTAATCGTTGAATAGAGAACAGCGAGATGTGGAATTCATGTCCGTGACACTAAGCTATTATAGTTTTCATTTAGCTTGGTCGTATATATATATATATCCCCTAAGGTAAATGATTCCTATAATGCCTTGGTGTATTTTAGAGCTTCCATTTACCATAGTCGTAATTTACAAAGTTTACTTTAAGGGGTTCGCCCCATAAAGTGTCATTTTACACCTTTCCGAGAGAAACAAAATTAAATTAATGTTAGATCATTTTCTTAATATATATCTACGATTTTAAGGGACCAACTACCATTAACCATAACAAAATAATACGAATCCCCTAAAGAAAATGATCCCTATAATGCCTTGGTGTACTTTAGGGGACCCACTACCCTATATAACTGGTTCATATTATAAGACAACAACATTCGTAATAGAAATTAAAGTGATTCCCATAGAGTACATAATAAATATTGTAAGACAACAAAAGTAATTCTCAGAGAACAAAAATTGTACTTTATATGGTGAGTGCCCGGTATGTTTTTATTGAGGATATGTAGAGCCCCCTAAAGTACATGAAGGAATGACACACTTATTCACTTAAACAGAACATTTTACACAATCTACAACATAAATCGTTGCTCCGTATTCAACAATTGACGACAAACCACACTGTACGAAAATGTACATGTATCTCAGAGGAGGATCCATACCTTTCCATAATGGGGGCCGTTTTAGTTCAGACATCATTTTTTTTAGAAATATCAAAAGATACCGACACGTAATTCGAAGCGAAAATTATAAGTTATGGTAAAAAGAAAAATGACAAGGACGAATCTGGAAATGTTCTGTTAAATTCAATATGTTTTTTACCAATCTTTAACCTAGCACAAACAAGGAGGAATACTCTGGCCAGGTCTCGGGCAAAAATAAAATAAATATGATGTCACGCAACGAAACAAAGCAAAATATAGCATATGTAGACGACTTGATAATAAATTAAAATATATATATAATAAATATGTCGCTCATAAACATCAGTGCCAAAATGAGGCCTTATTCTGCGTAAATAAAATCGGGGTTTTGCCATTGTGTTATCCTTGCTAGCTAAGGCAATAGCCAATTTTTTTACACGAATACACCTACAAATTGTATGGTCTATTTAGCATAAAAAACAAACGAGCAACGTGTTAGACAGCAATATATATTTGCAGCTAGGGGCGATATAGCCCATTTTCGAAATCGAGATGTGCGTTGGGAGGGGGGGAGCGAATAATGATTTCAAAGCAAAACAAATACTGTTTTCTGAGTACAAAAGTGGGATGCAACCATGCAACCTCTCCTTTGTATGAACCAGGAGTACATCTCCGCTTTGAAATCTGAACGCCTACCTCTTTGTTGGCATACATTGATACTATTTACGGTCTACATTTGAAAGGACAGACACAAATTTTGAGTCAAAATTGAATTTAATTTAAAATTTATCGACACGGTTGTATACCAAATTGCGCTATGGCACGGCAATGACTGTTTGATATTTCACATTTGCGAAGAAGACTTACCCATGAAAGATATGCGTGATGAACCCACGGGAGTATATCCTATAACCACGTTATTTATTCTTTCATTTTAGTATATTTTAACAAGCGATTTTGTTTAATTAGTATTCTTTGATAATTGATGAACGAGGAAAGGACCGAGAAGTGTTTGCGACAAGTGGAATTTTTCCGTGGTCATTTGTGACACAGATATTCCATAACAGTCAATCAAGTTGTGGTTGCGGCCGTAAAACTTTCGAAGTAATGACCAATGTCCACCATCCCAACCGTTTTGCACACACATATGGTATGCATATCTTTCTCCCATAAAAAAAAAGAAATGACAAGAACGACGACAGAATATTTTTAAAGGGGAATAAACATGATTGATATTTCCCGCGATTTTAAACAGAAAATTCAAAATTATTACCATTTTCTATCAAGGTACTAAAATCACAATCTAAAAATGTGGAAATCTGAGAAAAGTTATGACCTTTGCATTTCACCTTAAAGTTTTCGTTTTGGTGTAATGAACATTCCATTATATATTGAATTGAATCTTCAAAAGGGGAACCGCATTGTCATTGCGAGTCATTTGTAATGTTTATACGAAATAAATCAGAATTCAATGAGCTGCATTGATGTCGTAGTCTAGCATGATGTATTTTTAGTTTTCTGGATCATTCACCATAATATTACGAAGATTTAATAGTATTTTATTTAATCCTTCATATAAACATGATATATTTAGGCTATTTATAATATTTAAATCCAATTTTTTCCATGTCGAAATAGTGGATGGTATAAATAATGTCGTAGACATTATGAGTTTACTTTATGGTGTTGTATAGTTTTCATCGTTTCGGAGATTGTGATCACTTATATGTTATTCTGTATGAGGTAGACAATTACCCAAATATTGAGGACAGAGTGTATTATATTGTAAAATGTTGTCAACTTGCGATTTTTACGCCTAGAAGACAAATATTCCCACCTTGTTTCAAAGGAAAGACAATCTCTACTTCCAAATTGTGTTCAACCAAAACATCTCAAGCATATTCTAGTTTTGTCCTTATGAAAGTAAGACATATATTTGATAGAGTTTGCTTGCAAAGAGTACACTTTAGTTTTCTGAGAACATTAACGTGTTTGAAAGTACAGCTGCTATATATAATATATAATTTGGAATTGTTTCAATAAAATGTATTCATATTCCTGTTCAGAACATATACACATCCTATTCTAATTAAAATAACAAATATGATGTTTGAAAGCGGGTTCAATTAAAAAATCTCCGCTCTCTTTACCTGTTACACTTTACTTGTATGTTTGATTAGAATTATAAAAGTTATTTTGTTTTGCCGTGGAATTTGAATAGCTTGTGTAAATTGTTCTGAAGGAACATAAATTATATATATACATGTGTTGTAAATCAAAAAATAAAACAACCGATAAGAGGAATATTCACTATGGATAAAGCCTCGTAATGTTGTTGAACGTGTCTGATTTGATTGATGTGGTTTAATTGGAATGCAAATAACTGTCAAATAAAAAAAAATACATCACTACTTGAAACTTTGATACACTATGTAGTTGTATTTCAACTTATCATTTATTGCAAAACGTATAATACGCTTTCAGTAAGTCTTAAACCATTCATGATTTGCCACAACCTCAGAACAGGTCTGTCATATATAATGGTAAAATAGTAGACACATTGGAAAAGTTTCCTCAAACACATATATGCATGGAATCTGAATAGATTTTGATTGTGTTAAACATGTGTGCACATTTGTCTAAGATAATTGTCATCAAACATCATCAATTGATTCTGGATAAAAAATAAATTTTGGTATCACGGCTATCATAGTAAAACCGACAACGTTAGCAGTGGGTGATTTGAGCTCTAATGAAGCAACTTTTCATTGAACACTATTCTGGTAATCATACATACTAAAATACTAGTTATGGCAGAGAGAAGCATTGGGCTAATCAGAAGTCATTCATATCATCATTGAATATGCTGCTTAACAAGGAACATGATGACTTTTATTGTTGATATTGAATAACAAAACTTCACAATAATCTATACAGAGGAAATAATACTACATGTATTTTTCTTAAAAAAAACATTTTGACTGCTTCAAAGACGGAATACAATCATACTGGGATAAAGTCTATTCACGTAGTAGTTTCAATCGAATGTGGATACTGAACTACTGGATCATCTAGATAATTTTAATTATCGTTCTATTTCCGAAATTTAGTCTGTCCAAACATGTGACTTTTCTACACCTTACAAATCATTCATCGTGGGAACGTAAAAAGACGCTTAAAGATATCATTAATAACGCCGTTACCTTCAACATGGTAAGAACCTTTACGAGGAGATTGTAATAGGTCATGAAATTTTATTTTGTCAAGCACGAAATAAGACAAAATACGCTACACAGAAGATTGATTCTGATTGCTCCTTTGGTATCGTCAAACTCTTCTTACCACTAAGTTGGAGTTCGGTATCGATGACATATCTGTAGCGTTCGGAGTGCATATTTGTCAACAACTTGTTTTACATAGAGAAAAGCCATTACCTACGACATATATTGTCATATAAGGAACATACTTTTCTATAAATAATAATAAGTGATAGTCACAGAAGTTCTAAGTTTGGTAGATATTTGAAGGTGTTGTCCTCTGTCACTGATATGGCATTACCGCTTAAGCTCCTATAAATAGCAACAAATGTCTCATTTTTATTCTTTATTTATTCTGTAGCTTTCTGCTCTGTCTTAAGAAATACGTATATCAAAATATTGTGTAATTTTGAGTTTCTTGAATAAAATATAGGTATATTATTGTTAAGAAGAACATCCTATTTGAATTAATGTAGCTATTTAGAAGAAAACGGTGTTTCAAATCATGTTCAATGAATGAATGCTCCCAATCGTTACCTATTACAGTCTTAAGCAATACACAGCAAAATATTGCGTAATTGGGAGAGTTTTTTCAATAACATGTATTCATATTCCTGTTCAGAAAAAAATACACCACCCATTCTAATTAGTGTAGCTATTTAAAAATACGGTGAATGAAAGTGGGTTCAATTAATGCATTCCCTCACTCTTTACATGTTACACTTTACTTGCATGTTTGATTAAAATTATAAAAAGTTATTTTATTCTGTGGTGGTATTTGACAATTTTGGGTAAATTGTTCTTAAACAACATAAATTATAGATATACATGTATTGTAAGTCATAGAATGTCAAAACATTAATAAGATTATGGACAACCGATAAAGTTTCGTAATGTTGTTGAACGTGTCTGATTTGATTGATGTGATTTTATATTGGAATGCAAATAACTGTAAAATACAAAAATATAAATCAATACTACAAACTTTGTTACTCTAATAACTAATGTTACGACAAAAAAATTCAAGAACATTCTAGTATCAGAAATATACAATCAACAATCAATTAAGTTTCTATTCTTTAATATAACAACATAATTTACTTCATACCATTACACAATTACACAAATCAAATTAATAAATTATTACTGGCCTCGTTGTCAATGTTCAAATTTAATTTCCTTTAGAATAAATGATCTTGTCCTTTTCGCTATATTAGTGCGATCCTTTTCTATGAAAATTAATTATTGTTGAATTCAAATATTTGTTAGCTCTAATCCTGAAAGTTTCAAATGTTGGCCGATGAAATGGTTGCTAGTTTAATGACTTTACTAAGAAGAGTTTGAAGAGACCAAAGGTGCAATCAGATTCCGTATTTCAAAGAACAGATATGACAATGACGAAAAGAAAAAGTACAAAAGGAAAAACAATGATTTACAAAACATATATATAAAGCTAAAGGTCAAGTAACAGGAGTTCATATAAAGAACTGGGTGAACTCGGGTGCTTACAGAAGGGTCTGTAGATCCTGATCCACTAGTGATACAAGTCATGGTAATATAGTTACAAACCTGATAATAAGTCGTGAATGAGTAAAAGACCGTGAAGTGCTTACAATAAGTGGAACATATCGGTTGTCATTGTGACACAGATATGCCATAGTGGTCAACCATGTCATGGTGGTGACCGTAGCATTTTCGAAGTGATGATTTCACCTTTGCCAAAAGGAATTCTTGTTTCAGTAGCTTCCGTGTTAGCATTAACCTTTATCATGGAAATCCTGATAGGAGCCACACGCTCTCGAATATTGTATCATCTGAGAGATATATACTCCATATGCATGTGCTGCTGGAATGGTGCTACGCATAAATGGAAAGTTTACAATGGTAAAATTGATATCATCACTTTTGTCGTAAAGTTTTGTGCTTAACCGCCCCTCATTGTCGATTTCGAGGTGTAAGTCAAGATATGAACCAGACCTATCTCTTTCTGTGATATCCTTTATTTCATTTTCAATGGGATATATGCGATCAACATAATTATTTAGTGAAAGGCCATCATCTTCATAGCGGAACGTGAAATTATAGGACCAGGCTTCTTTTCGTTTTACTAAGTAACGATATATAAATACATTGCTATATATTCCAGCTATTACATAAATCCTAATTCTTAGACTGACACCTCTCGAAGTTGCTACGTCTTATATCTATATACTATTTCATGAAATTCTCTAGAACTTTCCAAGAAATGTGACCTTGTCTATACATAAACAATATCTAGAAATATCTAGAACATATCAAAATTCAAGGTCAAAATTAAGAACTTGCAAACACCTTGACGTATTTTTTATAACATATTTGCACTGATAATGTAATGTTATCAACAACAGAAACTATTATAATGAACAAAGCAACATCTCATCTTTATTGTATATACATAACATCTCCTCTCTTGAAGAAAAGGTTTGGATGCAAGCTTTTTGCAATACATTTCTATTTCAGTTCATCACAATATTACCGAACTCTAGACAAAACATTAGCTATACAATTATCTTTACATTTAATATGTTTTATAATCAGATTGTATTCTTTCAACAGTAATCATTTATCTGTGATTTTTATTTTGCATTTTGTTAATAAATGTGACGGTATTGTGACCAGTAAACACCACGATTGGATGAAATGTACATCAAAATGTTTCAAAGATAACAATAAGACAAGTCATTTTTTTTTCAATTGTGGATATTTTTTTTTATCTTTGTAAAACGTTTAACAAAAACGCAATTCGGCAGATCTATGTCATCTTTACGTTCTTGGAGCAAAACTGCACCAACACCTGCATCACTAGCATCCACTGTTAACTTATATTTTTTCGAGAAGAATTGTGTTGTCACCTGACATATTTGTTTTTTCTTTCTTCTCATAGGTATATTCACAATATAATTTAAATCATTCAATCTGGATTCAATTACATATGGCCGAACATATATAGCTGGTAATGGATGACAAGGAATAAGCAATAACACAATAATTTTCTCGCCTGATTTAAATTCTCTGATGATGGCATCCTTATCATACCACTGTTTCATTTTAGCTTGGTTTTGCTTCAAATTGTCTTGTTCTATTTCACATGCTCTTGTAAACTTATGCCTAACATACTCCACAAAATATAATATACTAATAACAGTATTTTCACAAAGGCATTTTACTTTCAAAAGTGACCTCAAACATGGTGTTCAAAACAAGTTCAAAAGGACTAAAACCTAGAGATTCTTGAAAGGCTTTCCTTGCAGCAAACAGTAACATGCCGACCCCATTATCCCAATTTGTTTGACTGTAATCAAAATGTTTTCATCATACTTTTTTAAGGTCTGGTGAACTCTTTCCAAATCTCCTTGAGACTCATTAGATTTAAACTGTTTTGTATTTAATTTAATTGATGCATAAATTGCTGAAATAAATGAGACATAAAACTGGATCCTCTTTTGACTGAATTGTTTTAGGAAGACCCCCAAATGTAAAAACAAAATAGTTAGAGCCTTAATTATAGCATGAACTTTAATATTCCTAAGTGGAATGGCCATAGAAAAACGGGTGGATTAATACATTATAGCTAGTAAATATAGATTTCCTTATTTAGTCTTAGGAAGTGACCCCACACAGTCAACAATAACCATACTGAAAGACTATTCAAAAGCGGATATGGGCTGGAGTGGAGCAACACGAATGTTTTGATTCGGTTTCCCATAACTCGGCAGATGTAACAAGATCAGCAGTTCTCGGATAAGTCTTATATGATGCCAGTAAAAATGGGTCAATATCCCGTTGGAGGTTTTGTTAAAACCCAAGTGTTCAGTCATTGACGAATATTGGGCCAGGCTCACAACTGCTTTCCTGTATTCTTCCTGTACCACTATCTGGCAGATAACTTTACATACATCTTACACAGTCGCATCTGGTGGTCGCCATTTTCCAACCAATGCTTAGTCTTTCATGAAATAGCAAACATTAACATTCCCTGCTTCCACTACCTAGAATGACTTAGAACAAGGTAGTACGAGCTCTTGCTTCTGCGAAATGATAAGTGTTCCCTAGTGGGAAGGTCAATTCTGACATATCTTATTGTTGGCTAAAGAACAGGACCATCACTCATTGACCTTTGGTCCTGGACTCTTTCAAGATGGGTTGTTTAGTCCTCATCTGTATCTAAGCAGGATAGTTGTTCCTTGTCTATGAAATAACGACACATATCGCCATCGCTATGCAACAAGTGATCGTTGACATCAGCCAAAAAATGTGTCTTTTGACTCAACATCACTTGTTTCTATGGTACCATCTTGCAATACAATCTCCTCTTCTTCCAGAGGCTTTGCAATGGCTAAAGTTACAGCACATGCAGAACAAATCCCTGTATTTCTTAAATTTATTCTCTACATAACTAGGCTCCTCGGAGATTATTGGGGCCATAATAGCTTTGTGACCAGCCATATCGATACCAAATAACAAAGAAATATCCTCAATAGGAAGTGAATGTCGTACCCCAACTACAACCTGTCCCGAAACAAAGTCTGATTTTAAATTAATGTGATGGAGTGGAACATTATGAAAACCTGGGTCTATCCCCTGTAACAACACATTTACACCAGCCGAAGTATTCCTCGGTAAAGGAAAGCTGTTTTCTAACATTAAAGGTGAAAGGCAAAGGTTTTGAGTATTTTATTGTATTCTTTTACTCGATAAAGATATAGGAATAATGTAAAACAATATTTTTTTTGACATCAAGTGTGTCACCGTTTATCTGTAACCACAGGTAAATTGATGGTTTATTGTCGCAGCTAAGCATGATTATCTCCTCTTGGTAAGCCAAGACTGTGAGGTCATTCGGTTCTTATCAGATAGTTGCGCCTACGAGGATAACATAGCTTCTTGATATTCTGATGATAAAGGTAACGAAAGTGACATCACAGGCATCGATTCAACATAGACCATAATACATTAAAAACAAATAAATAAAAAAAAACAAAAAACAACATTTAAAATGAAATAAAATATATTTAAAAAAAACTACATGCCGAACTTTTGTACTCTAGCTGTTTACCAACATTTAGACAATATCCGCAAGGGAATATATAAATAAGCTTCTCTCAAAAACATATTGTTTAAGAAATATGAATGATAGATACTAGTAACTCTGGTTATTTGTACATGAACTATTATCTTCACATTTTCTTCCCTTTAATGTATTTTTTTACATAAAATGTATTACCGGTGACTTGTAAGTAAATGTTGAATAGAGAACAGAGAGATGTTGAATTCATGTCTGTGACACTAAGTTATTATAGCTTTCATTTACCTTAGTCGTAATTTACAAAGTTTACTTAAAGGGCTCGCTCTATAAAGTGTCATTTTACATCTTTCCGAGAGAAGTAAAATTCAATTAAGGTTATATCATTTTCATAATATATATCTACGATTTTAAGGGACCCACTACCATTAACCATAAAAAAATAATACGAGTCCCTAAAAGTAAATGATCGTATAATACCTTAGTGTACGCTAAGGAACCCACTAGCTATATATACGATTCGCATCATAAGACAACAACATTAACCATAGAGAATGATGCGAGTCCCCTAAAGTAAATGATTCCTATAATGCCTGGGTGTACTTTAGGGGACCTGCTACCATATATAACTGGTTCATATCATAAGGCAATAACATTCGTTATACACAATAATGTGAGTCCCCTAGAGTACATAATACATATTGTGTGACAACAAAACTAAGTCTCATAGAACAAAAATGGTACTTTATATGGTGAGTGTTCGGGTTTTTTTTCACTTAAATAGAAAATGTTACACAATCTACAACATAATGCGTTGCTCCAACAATTGACGATAAACAACACTGCACGACAATGTACAGGTATCTCAGAGGAGGATCCAAACCTTTCCATAATGGGGGCCATTCTAATTCAGACACCATTTTTTAGAAATATCAAAAGATACCGATATGTAATTCAAAGCGATAATTACAAGACATTGTAGAAAGAAAAATGACAAGGACGAAACTGGAAATGTTCTGTTAAATTTAATATGTTTTACCCGTCTATAACCTAACACAAATATAGGGAATATTATGACCAGGTCATGAGCAAAAATAAAATAAATATGATGTCATGCAACGAAACAAAGCGAAAAATAGCATATGTAGACGACTTGATAATAAATAAAAAATATATATATAAAATGTCGCTCGTAAACATCAGAGCCAAGGATGTATTACCCAGAATTTCTGCGTAAATAAATTCGGGATTTTGCCATTTTGTTATCCTTGCTAGTTAAGGCAATTGCCAATTTTTTTACACGAATATACCAATAACTTTTCATGGTCTATTTAGCATAATAAACATACGAGCAACGTGTTAGACAGCAATATATATTTGCAGCGATGGGCAATATAACCCAATTTCAACATCGAGAGGTGCGTTGGGATCGGCTAATAAAGATTTCAAAAAAAAAAATATTGTTTTCTGAGGAAAAAAGTGGGATACGATCGTACGAACTCTCCTTTGTATGAACCAGGAGTACATCTCCGCTTTCAAATCTGAACGCCTACCTCTTTTTTGTCATACATTGATAATATTTACCGTCTACATTTGAAAGGACAGACACAAATGTTTAGTCAGAATTGAAATTGATTTAAAATTTATTCACACAGTTTTATACCAAAATGAGTTATGGCACGGCAATGACTGTTTGATATTTCACATTTGCAAAGAAGACAGACCCATAATATATGTGCACGATGAAACCACGGAGTATATCCTAGAACCACGGTATTTATTCTTTCATTTTAGTATATTTTAGTATATTTTAACAAGCGAATTTTTTTTAATTAGTATTCTTAGAAAAGTCACCAACGAGGAAAGGACCGGGAAGTGCTTGCGACCATTGAAATAGATCCGTGGTCATTAATGACACAGATATTCCATAGCTGTCAACCAAGTCGTCGTTGCGACCGTAAAACTTTCGAAGTGATGACCAATGTCCACCAGCCCATGGTATTGCATAGTTTTCATCGTTTCGGAGATTGTGATCATTGATATGTTATACTGTAAGTGGTAGACAATTACCCAACATTTGAGGACATAGTGCATTAAGCATTTTGTATAATGTTGTCAGCTTGCGATATTTACGCCTAGAAGATAAATATACCCACCTTGTTTCATAGGAAAGATAATCTCTACTTGCAAATTGTGTTCAACCAAAACCTCGCAAGCATATTCTAAATTTGTCCTTATGAAAATAAGACATATATTTGATAGAGTTTGCTTGCAAAGAGTACGCTTTGGTTTTCTAAGAACATTAACTTGTTTGAAAGTAGGGCTGCTATATGTAATGGTAAAATCGTAGACACAGGTGCAAAGATGTTACCTCTTATACATATGTACATGAACCGAATTTAATTGCTGGTTGTAATATAATTGGATTCAAATACACGCACACATTTGTCTCACATAATTGTCATCAAACATCATATACATTTATCATACCGTTAACATAAATTGAATATCATGGCTGTCATAGTAAAACGGCATTGTAAGCAGTGGTTGATTTCGGCTCTAATGAAGCAACTTTCCTTTGTGCAATGCTCTGGTTAGCCTACTTACTGAAATACTAGCTATGACAAAGAGGAACATTTGGCTGATCACAAATCATTCATCCCATCATTGAATATTCTGTTTTACAAGGAACATTATGACTTTTCTCGTTTATATTGAATACCAAAACTTTACAAGAATCCATATAGAGGAAATAATACTACAGGTTCTTATTCTCTTTGAAGAAAGTAATTGTTTATAAATATGTCTAACATGTTGACTGCTGTCAAAGAGGGAATACAATCATATTGGGACAACGTCTATTTCCGTAATACCGTATTTAGGGTTGCATAATGCGCAGGATTTTGCCCATATTCTTTAATTTGTAGGAGGGGTGCGCATTATAAACAAGAACAATGTGTTTCACTCTTTCCCAGACCGGGAAATCACATGTCCGCCAATAAAACCCAACACATTTAATATTGTGCAACTTCATTGAAGATAAAAAGAGATAAATGGTTCTTAAATTCTCGCAGCAAATGAAACATGCTCAAAGGACTAAAAAATATATACGATTGATATTTAATTCTTACATTTCCGACGGCGATTTTTTTAAAAGTCCATGCGCATTATAGACACGAAGTAGTTTTCTTCTGGAGATTTTCAAGGCCAAGAGGGTGTGCGCATTATGCACCAATTCGCATTATACAACCCTCAATACGGTAGTTTCAATCAAATGTGGATACTGAAATACTTGATCTTCTGGATAATTGTAATTATCGTTCTATTTCAGAAATTTCGTCTGTCCAAACATCTGACTTTTCTACACTTTACTGACCATTCAGTGTAGGAATGAATAAAGACGTTTCAAAATATCATTAATAACGCGGTTATCTTCAAAATGGTAAGACACGTTATAAATTGATAGTAATATATATTTATCAAAATATTGTGCAATTTTGATTTTTTTCGATAAAATGTATTAATAATATTGTTAAAAAGAACATCCCATTTAAATAAATGCAGCTATTTAGAAATACGGTGTTTCCAATCATGTTCAATGAATGAATGCTCCCAATCTTTACCTATTACAGTCTTAAGGAATACACATCGCAAAATATTGCGTAATTTGGCGTTGTTTCAATAAAATGTATTCATATTCCTGTTCAGAACATATACAAAACCCATTCTAATTTATATAGCAAATATGGTGTTTGAAAGTGGGTTCAATTAATAAATTACATCAATCTTTACCTGTTACACTTTACTTGTATGCTTGATTAAAATTATAAAAGTTAATTTATTTTGTCATGGTATTTTAATATTTTCCGCAAATTGTTCTAAAGCAACATATATTATACATACATGTATACATGTGTTGTATGTCATAACATTAAAAAAACAAATAAGAGGAATATTCATAACCGATCAAGCTTCGTAATGTTCTTGAACGTGTCTGACTGCATTGGAATACATAAAACTGTCAAATAAAAAATATACGTCACTACTTGAAACTTTGATACTCTATGTAGTTGGTATATATTTCAACGTAGCATATTAAATAACGTATAGTACGCTGTCAGTAAGTCTTCAACCATTCATGACTTGATTGATAACATAAATAACTAATGTTACCACAACCTCAGAACAGCTCTGCCATATATAATGGTAAAATAGTAGACACATGGGAAAAGTTACCTCACGTACATATGTACATGGAATCTGAATAGATATTGATTGTGTTAGAAATGTGTGCACATTTGTCTAAAATAATTGTCATCAAACATCATCAATTGACTATGGATAAAAGTTAAATTGGGGTATCACGGCTATCATAGTAAAACCGGCAACGTTAGAGGTGGGTGATTTGGGCTCTAATGAAACAACTTTCCATTGCACAATGATCTGGTTATTCTACTTACTAAAATACTAGTTATGGCACATAGGAACAGTTGGCTGATCACAAGTCATTCATCTCATCATTGACTATTCTGTTTTACAAGGAACATGATTACTTTTCTTGTTTATATTGAATAGCAAAATTTCACAATAATCTAAATAGAGGAAATAATACTACAAGCGCTTATTCTTTTTCAAGACAACAGTTTGATTGCTGTCAAAGACGTAATGTAATAATACTGGAAAAAAGTCTATTCACGTAGTAGTTTATAGCTTAAATTGAATGTGGATGCTGAAACACTGGATCTTCTGGATAATTTTAATTATCGTTCTATTTCAGAAATTTCGCTTTGTCCAAACATGTGACTTTTCTACACTTTACAAACCATTCATCGTGGGAATGTACACAGACGTTTAACAATAGCATTAATAACGCGGTTATCTTTAAAATGGTAAGAAACGTTACAAATTTATAGTAATAGGACATGAATTAACTTATTTTATTTGTCAAGCACGAACAATGACAAAATACCCAACACCAAAAATTGATTCTGATTGAACCTTTGGTATATTTAAACTCTTCTTACCACTATGTTGGAGATCCGTAGCGATGCCATATCTGTAGAGTTGGGAGAGCACATTTGTCAACAACTTGTTGTATATAAAAAGGCATTTCCTAAGACCTATATTGTCATATAAGGAACATATTTTTTTATAAATTATACTAAATGATATTCATAGGAATCTTAAGTTTGGTAGATTATTGAAGGTGTTGTCCTCTATCACTGATATGGCATTATGGCCTAAGTTCCTATAAATAGTCAACATATATTTCATGTTTATACTTCATTAAGTCTGTAGCTTTCTGTTGGCTTAAGCAATACATATATCAAAATATTGTGTACTTTTGAGTTTTACAATAAAATGTATTTATATTATTGTTAAGAATAACCTCCCATTTGAATTAATGAATACATTTCGTCTGTCTTTTCTACACTTTACTGACCATTCACCGAGGGAATGTATAAAGAAGTTTCAAAATATCATGAAGAACGCGGTTATCTTCAAAATGGTAAGGAACGTTACAAATTGTTATAATACATATATCAAAATATTGTGTAATTTTTAGTTGTTTCTATTAAATGTATTTCAATTATTGCTAAGAAGAACATCCATTTGCATAAATGTAGCTATTTAGAAATACGTTGTTTTCAATCATGTTCAATGAATGAATGCTCCCAATATTTACCTATTACAGTCTTAAGGAATACACATAGCAAAATAGTGCGTAATGTGGAGTGTATTCATATTCCTGTTCAGAACATTACACAACCCAATCTAATTAATATAGCAAATATGGTGTTTGAAAGCGTGTTCAATTAATAAATGCCCTCAATCTTTACGTGTTACACTTAACTTGTATGTTTGAATAGAATCATAAAAGTTATTTTATTTTGTCGTGGAATTTGAATATTTTGCGTAAATTGTTCTAAAACAACATACATTATACATACATGTATACATGTGTTGTAAACCATAGAATAAAAAAAACAAATAAGAGGAATATTCACAACCGATAAAGCTTCGTAATGTTCTTGAACGGGTCTGATTTGATTAATTTGATTATATTGGAATACAAATGACTGTCAAATATACATTAATTCTTGAAATTAAAATGTAGCTATTTAGAAATACGGTGTTTTCAATAATGTTTAATGAATGAATGCTCCCAATATTTACCTATTACAGTCTTAATGAATACACATAGCAAAATAGTGCGTAATGTGGAGTTCTTTCAATAAAATGTATTCATATTCCTGTTTAGAACATTACACAACCCAATCTAATTAATATAGCAAATATGGTGTTTGAAAGCGTGTTCAATTAATAAATTCCCTCAATCTTTACTTGTATGTTTGAATAGAATCATATAAGTTATGTTATTCTGTCGTGGAATTTGAATATGTTGCGTTAATTGTTCTAAAACAACATACATTATACATACATGTATACATGTGTTGTAAACCACAGAATAAAAAAAACAAATAAGAGAAATATTCGCAACCGATAAAGCTTCGTAGTGTTCTTGAACGGGTCTGATTTGATTAATTTGATTTTATTGGAATACAAATGACTGTCAAATATACATCAATTCTTGAAACGTTGATACTCTATGTAGTTGTATTTCAACCTAACATATAGAATATATATATTGAATATAATACACTTTTTGTAAGTCTTCAACCATTCACGATTTGATTGATATTATGAATAACTAATGTTGCCACAACCTCAGAACAGCTCTGCCATATATAATGGTAACATAGTAGATACATGGGCAAAGTTACCCGAAGCACATATGTACATGGAATCTGAATATATTTTGATTGTGTTAGAAATGTGTGCAAATTTGTCTAAAATATTTGTCATCAAACATCATCAATTGATTATGGATAAAAGCTAAATTGGGGTATCACGTATATCATAGTAAGACGGCAAAGTTAGAAGTGGGTGATTTGCATTCTATTGAAACAACTGTCCATTGCACAATGCTCTGGTAATCCTACTTACTGAAATACTAGCTATGGCAGAGAGGAACATTTGGCTGATCACAAGTCATTCATTTCATCATTGAATATTCTGTTTAACCAGGAAGATGATGATTTTTCTTGTTTATATTGAATAACAAATTATCCTTCCATCTGATGCACGTTTACAATTCTGTCCGTGTTTCAGTATTATTACTTTACTATTACACCATAGATATAAGGGAGTGAAAAGTATAATATTTAAGGAAAACCAAATCGTGTACGAATAGGGTTGGGGTTAGTGTTAAGATTAGGGTTAGGGTCAGGGTTAGGGTTTGGGTTAGTGTTAGGGTTATGGTTTTGGTTAGTGTTAAATATTATGTTATCAAAGTTGTCCCAGAAAGTTTCAGGATTCGTGTTTTCAGCTAAATGGTCCCATGTCCGTGGAACATATCGTGGTCATTTGTGACACAGATATGCCATAGTGGTCAACCAAGTCGTTGTTGCGACCGTAAAACTTTCGAAGTGATGAACAATGTCCACCCACCCAAACGTTTTGCACACAAAGAAAGAATATGGTATGATTATATTTGTCCCAATAAAAAAGAAGAAAAGACACAAACGACGTCACGACATGAAATTCTTAAAGGGGAATAACCATGATTTCACACAAACGTCTTGTCAAACTTGAAAATTATTTCGATTTTCTATTAAATTACTAAAATCACTATCTAAAAATGTGTAAATATGACAAAAACAATATGCCCTTTGCATTTCACCTTTTAGGCTTGGAAAGCTCCCGTATCACCCAATATTTTAATGCGTTGTAGACTGGTTTTATCAGCCATCAGTGACACAAATCATTTTGTTATAAAAGGCTTATAATTCTCCATAATATCAAACTGACATTTTGGAAACCTTAAATTAGCATTTTCAATTACAATGATCATGAAAGGGTCTTTTAAAGCATTACATGCTATAGAATCTTGCGATATACTCTCAGTGTTTATTTCAAGAACATTCTGAAACAATGTGTCCTTTCTCTTACAATAGGAACAATATTTAGGTGATTCCCCTTTATTTATTTCTGGAGGTCTGTAGCTATTTTTATTTGTTCTCCCAAGAACAACATAAATTATAGATATACATGTATTGTAAGTCATAGAATGTCAAAACATTAATAAGATTATGGACAACCGATAAAGTTTCGTAATGTTGTTGAACGTGTCTGATTTGATTGATGTGATTTTATATTGGAATGCAAATAACTGTAAAATACAAAAATATAAATCAATACTACAAACTTTGTTACTCTAATAACTAATGTTACGACAAAAAAATTCAAGAACATTCTAGTATCAGAAATATACAATCAACAATCAATTAAGTTTCTATTCTTTAATATAACAACAGAATTTACTTCATACCATTACACAATTACACAAATCAAATTAATAAATTATTACTGGCCTCGTTGTCAATGTTCAAATTTAATTTCCTTTAGAATAAATGATCTTGTCCTTTTCGCTATATTAGTGCGATCCTTTTCTATGAAAATTAATTATTGTTGAATTCAAATATTTGTTAGCTCTAATCCTGAAAGTTTCAAATGTTGGCCGATGAAATGGTTGCTAGTTTAATGACTTTACTAAGAAGAGTTTGAAGAGATCAAAGGTGCAATCAGATTCCGTATTTCAAAGAACAGATATGACAATGACGAAAAGAAAAAGTACAAAAGGAAAAACAATGATTTACAAAACATATATATAAAGCTAAAGGTCAAGTAACAGGAGTTCATATAAAGAACTGGGTGAACTCGGGTGCTTACAGAAGGGTATGTAGATCCTGATCCACTAGTGATACAAGTCATGGTAATATAGTTACAAACCTGATAATAAGTCGTGAATGAGTAAAAGACCGTGAAGTGCTTACAATAAGTGGAACATATCGGTTGTCATTGTGACACAGATATGCCATAGTGGTCAACCATGTCATGGTGGTGACCGTAGCATTTTCGAAGTGATGATTTCACCTTTGCCAAAAGGAATTCTTGTTTCAGTAGCTTCCGTGTTAGCATTAACCTTTATCATGGAAATCCTGATAGGAGCCACACGCTCTCGAATAGTGTATCATCTGAGAGATATATACTCCATATGCATGTGCTGCTGGAATGGTGCTACGCATAAATGGAAAGTTCACAATGGTAAAATTGATATCATCACTTTTGTCGTAAAGTTTTGTGCTTAACCGCCCCTCATTGTCGATTTCGAGGTGTAAGTCAAGATATGAACCAGACCTATCTCTTTCTGTGATATCCTTTATTTCATTTTCAATGGGATATATGCGATCAACATAATTATTTAGTGAAAGGCCATCATCTTCATAGCGGAACGTGAAATTATAGGACCAGGCTTCTTTTCGTTTTACTAAGTAACGATATATAAATACATTGCTATATATTCCAGCTATTACATAAATCCTAATTCTTAGACTGACACCTCTCGAAGTTGCTACGTCTTATATCTATATACTATTTCATGAAATTCTCTAGAACTTTCCAAGAAATGTGACCTTGTCTATACATAAACAATATCTAGAAATATCTAGAACATATCAAAATTCAAGGTCAAAATTAAGAACTTGCAAACACCTTGACGTATTTTTTATAACATATTTGCACTGATAATGTAATGTTATCAACAACAGAAACTATTATAATGAACAAAGCAACATCTCATCTTTATTGTATATACATAACATCTCCTCTCTTGAAGAAAAGGTTTGGATGCAAGCTTTTTGCAATACATTTCTATTTCAGTTCATCACAATATTACCGAACTCTAGACAAAACATTAGCTATACAATTATCTTTACATTTAATATGTTTTATAATCAGATTGTATTCTTTCAACAGTAATCATTTATCTGTGATTTTTATTTTGCATTTTGTTAATAAATGTGACGGTATTGTGACCAGTAAACACCACGGTTGGATGAAATGTACATCAAAATGTTTCAAAGATAACAATAAGACAAGTCATTTTTTTTTCAATTGTGGATATTTTTTTTTATCTTTGTAAAACGTTTAACAAAAACGCAATTCGGCAGATCTATGTCATCTTTACGTTCTTGGAGCAAAACTGCACCAACACCTGCATCACTAGCATCCACTGTTAACTTATATTTTTTCGAGAAGAATTGTGTTGTCACCTGACATATTTGTTTTTTCTTTCTTCTCATAGGTGTATTCACAATATAATTTAAATCATTCAATCTGGATTCAATTACATATGGCCGAACATATATAGCTGGTAATGGATGACAAGGAATAAGCAATAACACAATAACTTTCTCGCCTGATTTAAATTCTCTGATGATGGCATCCTTATCATACCACTGTTTCATTTTAGCTTGGTTTTGTTTCAAATTGTCTTGTTCTATTTCACATGCTCTTGTAAACTTATGCCTAACATACTCCACAAAATATAATATACTAATAACAGTATTTTCACAAAGGCATTTTAATTTCAAAAGTGACCTCAAACATGGTGTTCAAAACAAGTTCAAAAGGACTAAAACCTAGAGATTCTTGAAAGGCTTTCCTTGCAGCAAACAGTAACATGCCGACCCCATTATCCCAATTTGTTTGACTGTAATCAAAATGTTTTCATCATACTTTTTTAAGGTCTGGTGAACTCTTTCCAAATCTCCTTGAGACTCATTAGATTTAAACTGTTTTGTATTTAATTTAATTGATGCATAAATTGCTGAAATAAATGAGACATAAAACTGGATCCTCTTTTGACTGAATTGTTTTAGGAAGACCCCCAAATGTAAAAACAAAATAGTTAGAGCCTTAATTATAGCATGAACTTTAATATTCCTAAGTGGAATGGCCATAGAAAAACGGGTGGATTAATACATTATAGCTAGTAAATATAGATTTCCTTATTTAGTCTTAGGAAGTGACCCCACACAGTCAACAATAACCATACTGAAAGACTATTCAAAAGCGGATACGGGCCGGAGTGGAGCAACACGAATGTTTTGATTCGGTTTCCCATAACTCGGCAGATGCTACAAGATCAGCAGTTCTCGGATAAGTCTTATATTATGCCAGTAAAAATTGGTCAATATCCCGTTGGAGGTTTTGTTAAAACCCAAGTGTTCAGTCATTGACGAATATTGGGCCAGGCTCACAACTGCTTTCCTGTATTCTTCCTGTACCACTATCTGGCAGATAACTTTACATACATCTTACACAGTCGCATCTGGCGGTCGCCATTTTCCAACCAATGCTTAGTCTTTCATGAAATAGCAAACATTAACATTCCCTGCTTCCACTACCTAGAATGACTTAGAACAAGGTAGTACGAGCTCTTGCTTCTGCGAAATGATAAGTGTTCCCTAGTGGGAAGGTCAATTCTGACATATCTTATTGTCGGCTAAAGAACAGGACCATCACTCATTGACCTTTGGTCCTGGACTCTTTCAAGATGGGTTGTTTAGTCCTCATCTGTATCTAAGCAGGATAGTTGTTCCTTGTCTATGAAATAACGACACATATCGCCATCGCTATGCAACAAGTGATCGTTGACATCAGCCAAAAAATGTGTCTTTTGACTCAACATCACTTGTTTCTATGGTACCATCTTGCAATACAATCTCCTCTTCTTCCAGAGGCTTTGCAATGGCTAAAGTTACAGCACATGCAGAACAAATCCCTGTATTTCTTAAATTTATTCTCTACATAACTAGGCTCCTCGGAGATTATTGGGGCCATAATAGCTTTGTGACCAGCCATATCGATACCAAATAACAAAGAAATATCCTCAACAGGAAGTGAATGTCGTACCCCAACTACAACCTGTCCCGAAACAAAGTCTGATTTTAAATTAATGTGATGGAGTGGAACATTATGAAAACCTGGGTCTATCCCCTGTAACAACACATTTACACCAGCCGAAGTATTCCTCGGTAAAGGAAAGCTGTTTTCTAACATTAAAGGTGAAAGGCAAAGGTTTTGAGTATTTTATTGTATTCTTTTACTCGATAAAGATATAGGAATAATGTAAAACAATATTTTTTTTGACATCAAGTGTGTCACCGTTTATCTGTAACCACAGGTAAATTGATGGTTTATTGTCGCAGCTAAGCATGATTATCTCCTCTTGGTAAGCCAAGACTGTGAGGTCATTCGGTTCTTATCAGATAGTTGCGCCTACGAGGATAACATAGCTTCTTGATATTCTGATGATAAAGGTAACGAAAGTGACATCACAGGCATCGATTCAACATAGACCATAATACATTAAAAACATATAAATTAAAAAAAACAAAAAACAACATTTAAAATGAAATAAAATATATTTAAAAAAAACTACATGCCGAACTTTTGTACTCTAGCTGTTTACCAACATTTAGACAATATCCGCAAGGGAATATATAAATAAGCTTCTCTCAAAAACATATTGTTTAAGAAATATGAATGATAGATACTAGTAACTCTGGTTATTTGTACATGAACTATTATCTTCACATTTTCTTCCCTTTAATGTATTTTTTTACATAAAATGTATTACCGGTGACTTGTAAGTAAATGTTGAATAGAGAACAGAGAGATGTTGAATTCATGTCTGTGACACTAAGTTATTATAGCTTTCATTTACCTTAGTCGTAATTTACAAAGTTTACTTAAAGGGCTCGCCCTATAAAGTGTCATTTTACATCTTTCCGAGAGAAGTAAAATTCAATTAAGGTTATATCATTTTCATAATATATATCTACGATTTTAAGGGACCCACTACCATTAACCATAAAAAAATAATACGAGTCCCTAAAAGTAAATGATCGTATAATACCTTAGTGTACGCTAAGGAACCCACTAGCTATATATACGATTCGCATCATAAGACAACAACATTAACCATAGAGAATGATGCGAGTCCCCTAAAGTAAATGATTCCTATAATGCCTGGGTGTACTTTAGGGGACCTGCTACCATATATAACTGGTTCATATCATAAGGCAATAACATTCGTTATATACAATAATGTGAGTCCCCTAGAGTACATAATACATATTGTGTGACAACAAAACTAAGTCTCATAGAACAAAAATGGTACTTTATATGGTGAGTGTTCGGGTTTTTTTTCACTTAAATAGAAAATGTTACACAATCTACAACATAATGCGTTGCTCCAACAATTGACGATAAACAACACTGCACGACAATGTACAGGTATCTCAGAGGAGGATCCAAACCTTTCCATAATGGGGGCCATTCTAGTTCAGACACCATTTTTTAGAAATATCAAAAGATACCGATATGTAATTCAAAGCGATAATTACAAGACATTGTAGAAAGAAAAATGACAAGGACGAAACTGGAAATGTTCTGTTAAATTTAATATGATTTACCCGTCTATAACCTAACACAAACATAGGGAATATTATGACCAGGTCATGAGCAAAAATAAAATAAATATGATGTCATGCAACGAAACAAAGCGAAACATAGCATATGTAGACGACTTGATAATAAATAAAAAATATATATATAAAATGTCGCTCGTAAACATCAGAGCCAAGGATGTATTACTCAGAATTTCTGCATAAATAAATTCGGGATTTTGCCATTTTGTTATCCTTGCTAGTTAAGGCAATTGCCAATTTTTTTACACGAATATACCAATAACTTTTCATGGTCTATTTAGCATAATAAACATACGAGCAACGTGTTAGACAGCAATATATATTTGCAGCGATGGGCAATATGACCCAATTTCAACATCGAGAGGTGCGTTGGGATCGGCTAATAATGATTTCAAAAAAAAATATATTGTTTTCTGAGGAAAAAAGTGGGATACGATCGTACGAACTCTCCTTTGTATGAACCAGGAGTACATCTCCGCTTTCAAATCTGAACGCCTACCTCTTTTTTGTCATACATTGATAATATTTACCGTCTACATTTGAAAGGACAGACACAAATGTTTAGTCAGAATTGAAATTGATTTAAAATTTATTCACACAGTTTTATACCAAAATGAGTTATGGCACGGCAATGACTGTTTGATATTTCACATTTGCAAAGAAGACAGACCCATAATATATGTGCACGATGAAACCACGGAGTATATCCTAGAACCACGTATTTATTCTTTCATTTTAGTATATTTTAGTATATTTTAACAAGCGAATTTTTTTTAATTAGTATTCTTAGAAAAGTCACGAACGAGGAAAGGACCGGGAAGTGCTTGCGACCATTGAAATAGATCCGTGGTCATTAATGACACAGATATTCCATAGCTGTCAACCAAGTCGTCGTTGCGACCGTAAAACTTTCGAAGTGATGACCAATGTCCACCAGCCCATGGTATTGCATAGTTTTCATCGTTTCGGAGATTGTGATCATTGATATGTTATACTGTAAGTGGTAGACAATTACCCAACATTTGAGGACATAGTGCATTAAGCATTTTGTATAATGTTGTCAGCTTGCGATATTTACGCCTAGAAGATAAATATACCCACCTTGTTTCATAGGAAAGATAATCTCTACTTGCAAATTGTGTTCAACCAAAACCTCGCAAGCATATTCTAAATTTGTCCTTATGAAAATAAGACATATATTTGATAGAGTTTGCTTGCAAAGAGTACGCTTTGGTTTTCTAAGAACATTAACTTGTTTGAAAGTAGGGCTGCTATATGTAATGGTAAAATCGTAGACACAGGTGCAAAGATGTTACCTCTTATACATATGTACATGAACCGTAATTTAATTGCTGATTGTAATATAATTGGATTCAAATACACGCACACATTTGTCTCACATAATTGTCATCAAACATCATATACATTTATCATACCGTTAACATAAATTGAATATCATGGCTGTCATATTAAAACGGCATTGTAAGCAGTGGTTGATTTCGGCTCTAATGAAGCAACTTTCCTTTGTGCAATGCTCTGGTTAGCCTACTTACTGAAATACTAGCTATGACAAAGAGGAACATTTGGCTGATCACAAATCATTCATCCCATCATTGAATATTCTGTTTTATAAGGAACATTATGACTTTTCCCGTTTATATTGAATACCAAAACTTTACAAGAATCCATATAGAGGAAATAATACTACAGGTTCTTATTCTCTTTGAAGAAAGTAATTGTTTATAAATATGTCTAACATGTTGACTGCTGTCAAAGAGGGAATACAATCATATTGGGACAACGTCTATTTCCGTAATACCGTATTTAGGGTTGCATAATGCGCAGGATTTTGCCCATATTCTTTAATTTGTAGGAGGGGTGCGCATTATAAACAAGAACAATGTGTTTCACTCTTTCCCAGACCGGGAAATCACATGTCCGCCAATAAAACCCAACACATTTAATATTGTGCAACTTCATTGAAGTTAAAAAGAGATAAATGGTTCTTAAATTCTCGCAGCAAATGAAACATTCTCAAAGGACTAAAAAATATATACGATTGATATTTAATTCTTACATTTCCGACGGCGATTTTTTTAAAAGTCCATGCGCATTATAGACACGAAGTAGTTTTCTTCTGGAGATTTTCAAGGCTAAGAGGGGGTGCGCATTATGCACCAATGCGCATTATACAACCCTCAATACGGTAGTTTCAATCAAATGTGGATACTGAAATACTTGATCTTCTGGATAATTGTAATTATCGTTCTATTTCAGAAATTTCGTCTGTCCAAACATCTGACTTTTCTACACTTTACTGACCATTCAGTGTGGGAATGAATAAAGACGTTTCAAAATATCATTAATAACGCGGTTATCTTCAAAATGGTAAGACACGTTATAAATTGATAGTAATATATATTTATCAAAATATTGTGCAATTTTGATTTTTTTCGATAAAATGTATTAATAATATTGTTAAAAAGAACATCCCATTTAAATAAATGCAGCTATTTAGAAATACGGTGTTTCCAATCATGTTCAATGAATGAATGCTCCCAATCTTTACCTATTACAGTCTTAAGGAATACACATCGCAAAATATTGCGTAATTTGGCGTTGTTTCAATAAAATGTATTCATATTCCTGTTCAGAACATATACAAAACCCATTCTAATTTATATAGCAAATATGGTGTTTGAAAGTGGGTTCAATTAATAAATTACATCAATCTTTACCTGTTACACTTTACTTGTATGCTTGATTAAAATTATAAAAGTTAATTTATTTTGTCATGGTATTTTAATATTTTCCGCAAATTGTTCTAAAGCAACATATATTATACATACATGTATACATGTGTTGTATGTCATAACATTAAAAAAACAAATAAGAGGAATATTCATAACCGATCAAGCTTCGTAATGTTCTTGAACGTGTCTGACTGCATTGGAATACATAAAACTGTCAAATAAAAAATATACGTCACTACTTGAAACTTTGATACTCTATGTAGTTGGTATATATTTCAACGTAGCATATTAAATAACGTATAGTACGCTGTCAGTAAGTCTTCAACCATTCATGACTTGATTGATAACATAACTAACTAATGTTACCACAACTTCAGAACAGCTCTGCCATATATAATGGTAAAATAGTAGACGCATGGGAAAAGTTACCTCACGTACATATGTACATGGAATCTGAATAGATATTGATTGTGTTAGAAATGTGTGCACATTTGTCTAAAATAATTGTCATCAAACATCATCAATTGACTATGGATAAAAGTTAAATTGGGGTATCACGGCTATCATAGTAAAACCGACAACGTTAGAGGTGGGTGATTTGGGCTCTAATGAAACAACTTTCCATTGCACAATGATCTGGTTATTCTACTTACTAAAATACTAGTTATGGCACATAGGAACAGTTGGCTGATCACAAGTCATTCATCTCATCATTGACTATTCTGTTTTACAAGTAACATGATGACTTTTCTTGTTTATATTGAATAGCAAAATTTCACAATAATCTAAATAGAGGAAATAATACTACAAACGCTTATTCTTTTTCAAGACAACAGTTTGATTGCTGTCAAAGACGTAATGTAATAATACTGGAAAAAAGTCTATTCACGTAGTAGTTTATAGATTAAATTGAATGTGGATGCTGAAACACTGGATCTTCTGGATAATTTTAATTATCGTTCTATTTCAGAAATTTCGCTTTGTCCAAACATGTGACTTTTCTACACTTTACAAACCATTCATCGTGGGAATGTACACAGACGTTTAACAATAGCATTAATAACGCGGTTATCTTTAAAATGGTAAGAAACGTTACAAATTTATAGTAATAGGACATGAATTAACTTATTTTATTTGTCAAGCACGAAAAATGACAAAATACCCAACACCAAAAATTGATTCTGATTGAACCTTTGGTATATTTAAACTCTTCTTACCACTATGTTGGAGATCCGTAGCGATGCCATATCTGTAGAGTTGGGAGAGCACATTTGTCAACAACTTGTTGTATATAAAAAGGCATTTCCTAAGACCTATATTGTCATATAAGGAACATATTTTTTTATAAATTATACTAAATGATATTCATAGGAATCTTAAGTTTGGTAGATTATTGAAGGTGTTGTCCTCTATCACTGATATGGCATTATGGCCTAAGTTCCTATAAATAGTCAACATATATTTCATGTTTATACTTCATTAAGTCTGTAGCTTTCTGTTGGCTTAAGCAATACATATATCAAAATATTGTGTACTTTTGAGTTTTACAATAAAATGTATTTATATTATTGTTAAGAATAACCTCCCATTTGAATTAATGAATACATTTCGTCTGTCTTTTCTACACTTTACTGACCATTCACCGAGGGAATGTATAAAGAAGTTTCAAAATATCATGAAGAACGCGGTTATCTTCAAAATGGTAAGGAACGTTACAAATTGTTATAATACATATATCAAAATATTGTGTAATTTTTAGTTGTTTCTATTAAATGTATTTCAATTATTGCTAAGAAGAACATCCATTTGCATAAATGTAGCTATTTAGAAATACGTTGTTTTCAATCATGTTCAATGAATGAATGCTCCCAATATTTACCTATTACAGTCTTAAGGAATACACATAGCAAAAAAATGCGTAATGTGGAGTGTATTCATATTCCTGTTCAGAACATTACACAACCCAATCTAATTAATATAGCACATATGGTGTTTGAAAGCGTGTTCAATTAATAAATGCCCTCAATCTTTACGTGTTACACTTAACTTGTATGTTTGAATAGAATCATAAAAGTTATTTTATTTTGTCGTGGAATTTGAATATTTTGCGTAAATTGTTCTAAAACAACATACATTATACATACATGTATACATGTGTTGTAAACCATAGAATAAAAAAAACAAATAAGAGGAATATTCACAACCGATAAAGCTTCGTAATGTTCTTGAACGGGTCTGATTTGATTAATTTGATTATATTGGAATACAAATGACTGTCAAATATACATTAATTCTTGAAATTAAAATGTAGCTATTTAGAAATACGGTGTTTTCAATAATGTTTAATGAATGAATGCTCCCAATATTTACCTATTACAGTCTTAATGAATACACATAGCAAAATAGTGCGTAATGTGGAGTTGTTTCAATAAAATGTATTCATATTCCTGTTTAGAACATTACACAACCCAATCTAATTAATATAGCAAATATGGTGTTTGAAAGCGTGTTCAATTAATAAATTCCCTCAATCTTTACTTGTATGTTTGAATAGAATCATATAAGTTATGTTATTCTGTCGTGGAATTTGAATATGTTGCGTTAATTGTTCTAAAACAACATACATTATACATACATGTATACATGTGTTGTAAACCACAGAATAAAAAAAACAAATAAGAGAAATATTCGCAACCGATAAAGCTTCGTAATGTTCTTGAACGGGTCTGATTTGATTAATTTGATTTTATTGGAATACAAATGACTGTCAAATATACATCAATTCTTGAAACGTTGATACTCTATGTAGTTGTATTTCAACCTAACATATAGAATATATATATTGAATATAATACACTTTTTGTAAGTCTTCAACCATTCACGATTTGATTGATATTATGAATAACTAATGTTGCTACAACCTCAGAACAGCTCTGCCATATATAATGGTAACATAGTAGATACATGGACAAAGTTACCCGAAGCACATATGTACATGGAATCTGAATATATTTTGATTGTGTTAGAAATGTGTGCAAATTTGTCTAAAATATTTGTCATCAAACATCATCAATTGATTATGGATAAAAGCTAAATTGGGGTATCACGTATATCATAGTAAGACGGCAAAGTTAGAAGTGGGTGATTTGCATTCTAATGAAACAACTGTCCATTGCACAATGCTCTGGTAATCCTACTTACTGAAATACTAGCTATGGCAGAGAGGAACATTTGGCTGATCACAAGTCATTCATTTCATCATTGAATATTCTGTTTAACCAGGAAGATGATGATTTTTCTTGTTTATATTGAATAACAAATTATCCTTCCATCTGATGCACGTTTACAATTCTGTCCGTGTTTCAGTATTATTACTATACTATTACACCATAGATATAAGGGAGTGAAAAGTATAATATTTAGGGAAAACCAAATCGTGTACGAATAGGGTTGGGGTTAGTGTTAAGATTAGGGTTAGGGTCAGGGTTAGGGTTTGGGTTTGGGTTAGGGTTATGGTTTGGGTTAGTGTTAAATATTATGTTATCAAAGTTGTCCCAGAAAGTTTCAGGATTCGTGTTTTCAGCTAAATGGTCCCATGTCCGTGGAACATATCGTGGTCATTTGTGACACAGATATGCCATAGTGGTCAACCAAGTCGTTGTTGCGACCGTAAAACTTTCGAAGTGATGAACAATGTCCACCCACCCAAACGTTTTGTACACAAAGAAAGAATATGGTATGATTATATTTGTCCCAATAAAAAAGAAGAAAAGACACAAACGACGTCACGACATGAAATTCTTAAAGGGGAATAACCATGATTTCACACAAACGTCTTGTCAAACTTGAAAATTATTTCGATTTTCTATTAAATTACTAAAATCACTATCTAAAAATGTGTAAATATGACAAAAACAATATGCCCTTTGCATTTCACCTTTTAGGCTTGGAAAGCTCCCGTATCACCCAATATTTTAATGCGTTGTAGACTGGTTTTATCAGCTATCAGTGACACAAATCATTTTGTTATAAAAGGCTTATAATTCTCCATAATATCAAACTGACATTTTGGAAACCTTAAATTAGCATTTTCAATTACAATGATCATGAGAGGGTCTTTTAAAGCATTACATGCTATAGAATCTTGCGATATACTCTCAGTGTTTATTTCAAGAACATTCTGAAACAATGTGTCCTTTCTCTTACAATAGGAACAATATTTAGGTGATTCCCCTTTATTTATTTCTGGAGGTCTGTAGCTATTTTTATTTGTTCTCCCAAGAACCTGATGTTGGTTGATCAAAATGGTTATAAGAAGGTTTCTATTCTGAACCTAATTCAAATTCGGGACACTTCCAGCTCTTTTATTTTTCAAAAATATTAATTTATGCGTCAGTACATATTCATCTGCCATATTGCTGGCTTTTACTAAACTGGAAACGTTATGTTCATCTATATATGTCTTAATATCTGAATTAATGCATTGTTTAAATTCTTCAATAAGAATTGCTTTGCCTTATTTAATCAAAAATGTGTAGTTACTTCGGTAGAAGTGAGCTCCTTTTCAAACAAAAGTTCTTTTTCACAGGCAAAGTCAACATGACTTTATCATCCCGTTTTCTACAACTTCTACACTTTTGCCGACAAACCTCCGTTACCAATTCACATGCTTTCAAAATGGCTTCTTTCACTTCTTCATAGTTTGAACTTGTTTCTCGGGCTTTCATTGTCAGGGCACTCTGTAAAAGTAAGGTCCAGTATTAATTGGGCGAAGTCAGACTTTTAGCAATTTTCTCAAAATGAACAATCTATTTGTCCACATCTTTCTCCAAAATAGGCGGACGAAATCTGATGTACTTCACAACATCAAATTTATTTTGTATTTAAAGGTAACACCAACGGCACTCTCTCCTCTTTTTCTTTTGAAAGCATGAATTGCTCAAGTTCAAGTTCTTTCATTTTTATTTGCATTTGCATTTCTTCAATTCTTCTTTCTTCTTGCATTTCTTCCTTTTCTATTTCTTTAAGTCTGAGATTTTCTTCAACTTATTTTAATCTGATTTTTTCTTCCATTTAAATTTCTCTCATGTTTACTGTATCATCCCCAACATTATTAACCAATACCAAAACATCTTCACCCAAAATCTCCTTATCAACAATAATCTTACGGATTTCAAATTTTAACATGGTAGTTTTAACCTCAAATTTCAATTATTTGCATAGCAGTAGCAATGCTGATTGTTAGTCCCTCAAACGCCTCCCTCTTTGAATCTGACATAAATTCTTCTGCCTAATAAAGCTTTTCGATAGTATGATGATAACAGTGGCGAAAGTGACATCACAGGCATCGATTCAACATAGAACATAATACATTAAAAACATATAAATTAAAAAAATAACCATTTAATTTGAAATATTTTTTTTTTTAAATAATACATGTCGAACTTTTGCACTCTTGCTTTTTACTTACATTTAGACAATATTCACCAGGGAAATATGAATAATACATACTAGTAACTATGGTTATTTGTACATGAACTATTATCTTCACATTTTCTTCCCTTTAATGCTTTTTTTACATAAAATGTATTAATTATGTCGTGTATGTAATCGATGAATAGAGAACAGCGAGATGTGAAATTCATGTCCGTGACACTAAGTTATTATAGCTTTCATTTACCTTCGTCTTATTTTACAAAGTTTACTTTTAGGGGCTCGCCCTATAAAGTGTCATTTTACACCTTTCCGAGAGAAGCAACATTCAATTAAGGTTAGATCAGTTTGATAATATATATCTACGCTTCTTAGGGACCCACTACCATTAACCATAAACAAATAATACGAGTCCCCAAAAGTAAATTATCCATATAATGCCTTAGTGTAAGTTAGGGAACCCACTACATACATCTACGATTCGTATCATAAAACAACAGCATTAACCATAGAGAATGGTGTGAGTCCCCTAAAGTAAATGATTCATATAATGCCTTTGTGTACTTTAGGGGACCCGCTACCATATATGGCTGGTTCATATCATAAGGCAACCCCATTCGTTATAGAAAATAATGTGAGTCCCATAGAGTACATAATAAATATTGTGAGACAACACAACTAAGTCTCATAGAACAAAAATGGTAATATATATGGTGAGTGTCAGGCTTTTTTTGAAGATATGCAGAGCCACCTAAAGTACATGAAAATCTGACACACTTATTCACTTAAACAGAATCTATAGCGTAAAGCGTTGCTTCGTATTCAACAATTGACGATGACCCACACTGTACAACAATGCACATGTATCTCAGGGGAGGACATCATTTTTTTTTCACAAATATCAAAAGATACCGACGCGTAGTTCAAAGCAAAAATTACAAAACATGTTAAAAAAAATCACAAGGACGAAACTGGAAATGTTCTGTTAAATTTATTATGTTTTTACCCGTCTATAACCTAGCACAAAAAAGGGGAATAGCCTGGCCAGGTCATGAACAAAAATTAAATAAATATGATGTCAAGCAACGAAACAAAGCGAAAAATAGCATTTGTAGAAGACTTGATAATAAATTAAAAAATATATATGAAATGTCGCTCGTAAACAACAGAGCCATGGAGGTCTTATTCAGAATTTCTGCGTAAATACATTCGGCGTTTTGCCATTGTATTATCCTTGCTAGCTAAGGCAATTGTCAAGTTTTTTACACGAATACACCAATAACCTTTATGGTCTATTCAGCATAAAAAAAACGAACAACGTGTTAGACATCAAGACATATTTGCAGCTATGGGCGATATAATCCAATTTCGACATCGAGAGGTGCGTTGGGAGGGGATAATAATGATTTCAAAGCATCAAAATACTATTTTCTGAGGAAAAAAGTGCCAACACTCCGCTTTGAAATCTGAAAGCCTACCTCATGTTTGGATGACAAGGAATAAACAATATTACAATAACTTTCCCGCCTGGTTTGAATTGTCTTATCACGGCATCCTTATCATACCACTGTTTCATTTTATCTTGGCTTTGTTACCCCCATACTCAACAATTTAACGCGAGAGACAACTCAATCGTATGCTTCTTATATTGCCTTGATGATTTGAAATAATGATTGCATTTAACGCGGACGACTTTTTAGATAGCATATGTCATTGAAAGTATATGCATCGAGCCTTAAATTAGCTAAAATCTGACGGAAACTTGTAATAATTTTCAATGCTTACCACCCTCTCTGGGGCCATATATGTGTCTCTAAGGGGATGGCCATATGATTCTGAGAGGGATATGGAATTTGTTTTTTCAGAAATAAATATTCTGGCCAGTTCATGAGCAAAAATAAAATAAATATCCTGGCATGCCATGAAACAAAGCAAAATACAGCATATATAGACGACTTGATAATAAATGAACACAATATCTAAAAAAAATAGCTCGTAACCATCAGAGCCAAAGAGGTATTATTCAGATTTTCTGCGTAAATACATTCGGTGTTTTGCAATTGTGTTTTCCTTGATAGCTAAGGCAATGGCCATTTTTTACCCGAATATACTATAGATGGTGATGTCTATTTAGCGCAAAAAACAAGTGAACCACGTGTTTAACAGCAAGATATGCTTGCAGCCAGGGGCGATGCAACCCAATTTCGACATCGACAGGTACGTTGGGAAGGGCTAATAACGTTTTCAAAGCAAATATTTTGTGTTTTCTGACAGAAAAGTGGATGCGATTGCTCCATATTTCCTTTGTATCAACCAACTGTACATCTCCGCTTTGAAATCTGAACGCCTACCTCTTTTTGTGGTATACATTGATACTATTTACGGTATACATTTGAAAGAACAGATACAGATTGTAAGTCAGAATTGAAAATAATTGTATTTTTTCACGCGGTTTTATTCCAAAACGCATCATGGCGCAGCAATAACAGTTTGATATTTCACATTTGTTAAGAAGACAGACCCAAAACATATATGGAAGATGAACTCACGAGAGCATATCCGAGAACCACTGTATTTATTCTTTCATTTTAGTATATTTTACAAGGGAAATTGATTAACTAGTATACTTAGATAAGTCATGAACGAGGAAAGATCCGGGAAGTGTCTACGACAAGTGGAACATATTCTTGGCCATTTGTGACACATATATTGCATATCAGTCAACCAAGTCGTGGTTACGACCGTAACACTTTCGAAGTGATGACCTATATCCACCCGCCCAACGGCTTTGAACACAAAAAAAGAATATGGTATGATTATCTTTGTCCCCACGAAAAAGAAGAAATGACACGACCAACGTCACGATAGGATATTGCTTAAATGGGAATAACTATGATTGATATTTCCCGCGGTTTTAAACAGGTAAGTTTACCTGACGATTTCGCACAAACGTCTTGAGCAAATTGAAAATTACTACGGTTTTCTATCAAGGTATTAAAATCACTATCTAAAAAGGTGTACATCTGAAAAAAAGATATGAGCTTTGCATTTCACCTTTACAGTTTGGGGCGCTCCCGCGTCACGCAATATTGTAATAGGTTGTAGACGGGTTTTAGCACCAATCAGTGATACAAATCCCTTGGTTATAAATAGCTTATAATTCTCCATAATATCAAACTGAGATTTTGAAAACCTTAAATTTGCTTTTTCAATTACAATGGGCATGAGAGGGTATTTTAAAGCATTACATGATATAGAACCTTGCGGTGTACTCTAATTGTTTCCTTTAAGATCATTCCGAAAGAATGTGTCTTTTTTCTTACAATAGGAACAATATTTAGGTGATTCCCCTTTATTTATTTCGGGAGGTCTGTAACAATTTTTATTTTTTCCTCCCAAGAACCTGATTTTGGTTGATCAAAATGGTTATAAGAAGGGGGTCTATTCTGAAAATAATTCAAATTATATTTTTCAAAAACATTAATTTATGCGTCAGTGGATAATCATCTGCCATATTGCTGGCTTCTACTAAACTGGAAACGCTATATATTTCTATATATGTCCTAATATCTCAATGAATGCATTGTTTAAAGTATTCAATAAAAATGGTCTTCCCTTATTTTATCAAAATGTGTAATTATTTCGTTAGAAGTGAGCCACTTTTCAGACAAAGGTTCTTTTTCACGGGAAATTTCAAGTTCAAGTTCTTTCATTTTTAATTGCATTTGTTTTCTTCAATTCTCCTTTTTTCTTGCATTTCTTCCTTTTCTATTTCTTTAAGACTGAGTTTTTCTTCAAGTTATTGTAATCTTACTTTTCTTGCATTTCAATTTCTCTCATTTTATCAGTGTCAACCCCAATATTGTTTACCAATTGCAAATGAACTTCACCCAAAATCTCCTCATCAACAATAATGTTACGGATTTCAAATTTTAACATGGTTGTTTTAACCTCAAATTTCAATTATTTGCATAGCAGTAGCAATTCTGATATCTTAGTGCTTCAAACTCCCTCTCTTTGTATCTGACATAAATTCTTCTGCCAAAAATAACATTTTGATTGTTGGTTGTAATAAATATATAATTCAATCAAATACAGACTTCTATAAATCATCTCCTTTTAATAATGTTCTTCTACAAATAGTCGTTATGCGGACGAGCCCTCAATTACTGTTAAGTGACGTTTTATTTTATTTTTTCTAGAGTATTCAACCAACAATCAAGTTTCTATTTAATAGAGTATGATATATGATAAACAAATTACTTAATACTATTATGCAATTACAAATATCACATTAATAAACTATAACTGGCCTGCCTGTTCAAATTCAAATTCCTTAAGATTAAATTTTCTTGTCCTTTCTGGTATATTAGTTCAATTCTTTCCTATGAAAATGAATTATAGCTGAATTAAAATATCCCTCCGTTCTAATCCTAAACGTTCCCAAATATTAGCCGTTGAAATTATTAATAGTTCAATGTTGAAGTTCCCGACTTCACTAAGTAAATATATCCATGTGTAATGCTATAGATTCCAGCTATCATGCCAATCCTAAATCCAGGACTGACAGCTCTCGAAGTCTTACATACTATTTCATGAAATTCTCCAGAGCATTAAAAGACAATGTCACATTGTTTACATATATAAACAATAATGGCTAGAACATATCAACATTCAAGGTCAAAATTAAAAACTTACAAACAACTTGGCCTATTTTTTACCCTATTTGCACTGATGATGTATTGCTATTAACAACAACAAAATATACTAATGAACAAAGTAATATCTCATATCTATCATAAATAGAAAACCCTAAATATACCAAACCATCAGTACAGCTGCCATGTCTAATGGTAAAATTGTAGACACATGTGCAAAGGTGCTACCTCTAACACATATGTACAGGAACTATAATTTCATCACAAACACACACACTTGTGTCTAAAATGATTGTCATCAAACATCATCAATTGATTATAACGTAAGCTTAAATTTGGGAATCAAGGTTATCATAGCAAATCGGGCATCGTAAACAGTGGGTGATTTGGGCTCTAATGAAATAACCCTTATTTACGTAATACTCTGGTAATCCTACTTACTAAAATACTAGCTATGAGAAAGAGGATCTTTTGGCTGATCACAAATCATTCAATATTTTGCATAACAGGGAACCAGATGACTTTTCTAGTCAATATTGAATACCAAAACTTCACAAGAATCCATATAGAGAAAATAATACTACAAGTGCTTCTACTTTTTCAAGATAGTAAAGAGCAAATAGTTCATGGCACTGAGGGTCATAATGCAGTATATGGACCGGTCCGTCACCAAAAATATATTATATGGACTAAAGCTTCTGTATCTGTGGTATCCTTTATATCAGGCTCAATGGGATAGATGCGATCAACAACATTATTAAGTGCAAGGACTTCATCTTTATAGTCGAAAATAAAAGGAAAGGATCGGGTTAGATTCTTTTCGTTTTACTAAGCAAAGATATCTAAATACAATGCTATAGATTCCAGAAATTATATAAATCCTAAATTTTAGACTGACAGCTGTCGAAGTTGCTGCGTCTTATTTACTATTTCATGAAATTATCTAGAACTTTCCAAAAAAATGTGTATAAATATCTTGAACATATCAATATTAAGTCAAAAGTAAAAACTTGTGAAAAACGTGATGTATATTTGATAAAATATTTCCACTGATGATATAATGTTCTTAACAAAACAAAATATTATAATGAACAAAGTAATATCTCATATTCATTATATATACATAGAATCTCCTTTATTGAAGAACAAAGATTGGATACACACTTTTTACAATACATCTTTATTTCAATTCAACACAATATTATCCACCTTTAGACAAAACATTAGCTATGCAATTGTCTTTACATGTAATATGATTTATAATCAGATTGTAATCTTGCAACATAAATCCCCATCTCGTTAATCTGTGATTTTTATTTTGCATTTTGCTAATAAATATGACGGTATTGTGATCAGTAATCACCACGAATGGATGAAATGTACATCATAATTGCTTCAAAGAAAACAATAAGGCCCGTTCAAATGGAAGATTTGCTAACACCCAAGTGTTCAGTCGTTGACCAATCATAGGCCAGGCTCACTACTGCTTTCCTGTATTCTTCCTGTACCACTATCTGGCAGATCACTTTACATTCATCTTACACATTCGCATCTGGCGGTCGCTATTTTGTCATCAATACTTAGTCTTTCATGAAATTGCAAACATTACCATTCTCTGCTTCCTCTACTGAGAATGACTTAGAACAAGGTAGTACGAGCTCTTCCTTCTGCGGACTGATAAGTTGTTCCCTAGTGAGAAGGTCATTACTGACATATATTAATGTTGGCTTAAGAACAGGACCATCACTCATTGACCTTTTGTCCTGGACTGTTTCAAGTTGGGATGTTTAGTCCTCATCTGTATTTAGACAGGATTGTTGTTCCTTGTCTATGAAATAATGAGATATATCGCCATCGCTATGCAACAAGTGATCGTTGACTTTGTCACCGGTCATATCGATACCAAATAACAAAGACATATCCTCAACAGGAAGTGTAGGTCGTGCCCCAACAACAACCTGTCCCGAAACACAATCTGATTTTAAATTAATGTGATGGAGTGGAACACTATGAAAACTTGGGTCTACCCCCTTTAATAACACATGTGCACCAGCCGAAGTATTCCCCGATAAAGGTAAGCTATTTTCTAACATTAAAGGTGAAAGGCAAAGGTTTTGAGTATTTGATTTTATTGTTTTACTTGATAAAGATAAATGAATAATGCCGGAAAAGCAATTTTTTTACGCCAAGTGTGTCACCATTTATCTGTATCCACAGGTAAATTGATGGTTTATTGTCGCAGCTTAACATGATTATCTCCTCTTGGAAAGCCAATACTGTGAGGTCATTCGGTTCTTATCAGTCTGCTGCACCTACGAGGATAGTATAACTTCTCGATATTCTGATGATAAAAGTGACGAAAGTGACATCACAGGCATCGATTCAACATAGGACATAACACATAAAAAATATTTAATAAAAATACATGCCGAACTTTTGTACTCTAGCTGTTTACTTACATTTAAACAATATTCAACAGGCAATATATAAATAGACTTCTCTCAAAAATCTATTTTATAAGAAATATGAATGATAAATACTAGTAACTCTGGTTATTTGTACATGTACTATTATCTTCACATTTTCTTCCCTTTAATGCATGTTTTACATAAAAGGTATTACTTATGACTTGTTAGTAATCGTTGAATAGAGAACAGCGAGATGTGGAATTCATGTCCGTGACACTAAGTTTGTATAGCTTTCATTTACCTTAGTCGTAATTTACAAAGTTTACTTTTAGGGGCTCGCCCCATAAAGTTTCATTTAACACCTTTCCCAGAGAAGCAAAATTAAGGTTAAATCACTTTGATAATATATATCTACGATTTTAAGGGACCCACTACCACTAACCATGAAAAAATAATACGAGTCCCCAAAAGTAAATGATCCCTATAATGCCTTAGTGTACGTTAGGGAACCCACTACCTACATCTACGATTCGTGTCATAAAACAACAATGTTAACCTTAGAGAATGATGCGAATCCCCTAAAGTAAATGATTCATATAATGCCTTTGTGTACTTTAGGGGACCCGCTATCATATATAGTTGGTTCATATCATAAGGCAACAATGTGAGTCCCATAGAGTACATACTAAATATTGTGAGACAACAAAGCTAAGTCTCATTGAACAAAAATGGTACTTTATATGGTGATTGTCAGGTTTTTTTTTTGAGGATATGCAGAGCCACCTAAAGTTCATGAAGGTCTGACACACTTATTCACTTAAGTAGAACATTTTACACAATATACAACATAAATCGTTGCTCCGTATTCAACAATTGACGACAACCCACACTGTACAACAATGTACATGTATCTCAGAGAAGGATCCGACCTTTCCATAATGGAGGCCGTTTTCGCTCAGACAAATTTTTGTTCACAAATATCAAAAGATACCGACGCGTAGTTCAAAGCAAAAATTATAAGACATGGTAAAAAGAAAAATGACAAGGACGAAACTGGAAATGTTATGTTAAATTTAATATGTTTTTATCCTTCTATAGCCTAGCACAAAAAAGGGGGATTAGTCTGGCCAGGTCATGAGCAAACATAACATAAATATGATGTCACGCAACGAAACAAAGCGAAATATAGCATATGTAGACGACTTGATAATAAAATAAAAAATATATATTTGAAATGTTGCTCGTAAACATCAGAGCAATGGAGGTCTTATTCAGAATTTCTGCGTAAGTAAATTCGCGTTTTGCTATTGTGTTATCCTTGCTAGCTAAGGCAATTGCCAATTTTTTTACACGAATACACCAATAACTCGTATGGTCTATTTAGGATATAAAAACGAATAACGTGTTAGACAGCAAGACACATTTGCAGCTATGGGCGATATAACCCAATTTCGACATCGAGAGGTGCGTTGGGAGGGTCTAATAATGATTTCAAAGCGACACATTACTTTTTTTCTGAGGAAAAAGTGGGTTGCGATCGTGCCAACACTCCGCTTTGAAATCTGAACGCCTACCTCTTTGTTGGTATACATTGATAATATTTACGGTCTACATTTGAAAGGACAGACACAATATTGAGTCAGAATTGAAATTGATTTAAAATTTATTCACACGGTTTTATATCAAAATGAATTATGGCACGTCAATGACTGTATGATATTTCACATTTGCAAAGAAGACAGACCAATAATATATATGCACGATGAACCCACGGGAGTATATCCTAGAACCACGGTATTTATTCATTCATTTTAGTATATTTTAACAAGCGAATTTTTTAATTAGTATTCTTATATAAGTCATGAACGAAGAAAGGACCGGGAAGTGCTTGGGACAAATGGAAGACATTCGCGGTCATTTATGACACAGATATTCCATAAGGGTCAAGCAAGTCGTGGTTACCCACCGTAAAACTTTCGAAGTGATGACCAATGTCCATCAGCCCAACCGTTTTGGACACAAAAACATAATATGGTATGATTATATTTTTCCCCATAGAAAAGAAGAAATGACACGAACGACGTCAGGACAGAATATTTTTGAAGGAGAATAACCATGAATGATATTTCACGCGGTTTTAAACAGGTAAGTTTACTTGACGATTTCGCACAAAAGTCATGAGTAAATTGAAAATTATTACCATGTTCTATCAAGGTACTAAAATCACTATCTGAAAATGTGGAAATCTGGTAAAAAAGTTGTGACCTTTGCATTTCACCTTAAAGTGCTCGTTTTGGTGTAATGGAAATTCCATTTTATAATGAATTGAATCTTTAAAAGAGGAACCACATTGCCATTTTGAGTCATTTGTAATGTTTATGTGAAATAAATCAGAATTCAATGAGCTGCATTGATGTCGTAGTCTAGCATGAATCATGTTTAGTTTTCTGGACCATTCACCATAATATTCCGGAGATTTAATACTATGTTATTTAATCCTAGATTTAAACATGATATGCTTAGGCTATTTATAATATTCAAATCTAAATTTATTTATGATGAAACAGTGAATGGAATATATAATTTCGTAGACATTGTGAGTTTACTTTATGGTGTTGCATAGTTTTCATCGTTTTGGAGATTGTGATCACTGATATTTTATTCTGTATGAGGTAGACAATTACCCAAATAATGAGGACATAGTGTATTAAGCATTTTGTAAAATGTTTTCAGCTTGCGATATGTACGCCTAGAAGACAAATATTCCCACCTTGTTTCATAGGAAAGATAATCTCTACTTGCAAATTGTGTTCGACCAAAACATCGTAAGCATATTCTAATTTTGTCCTTATGAAAGTAAGATATATATTTGATAGAGTATGCTTGCAAAGAGTAAACTTTAGTTTTCTGAGAACATTAACTTGTTTGAAAGTACAGCTGCTATATATAATGGTAAAATCGTAGACACAGGTGCGAAGGTGTTACCTCTTATATATATGTACGTGAAGTCTAATTTAATTTCTGATTGTAATACAATTGGATTAAAAAACACGCACACATTTGTCTAACATATTTGGCATCAAACGTCACATAAATTGATCATACCGTTAACATATAGTTGGGTATCACTGCTATCATAGTAAAACCTCATCATAAACAGTGGTTGATTTGGGCTCTAATGAAACAACTTTCCATTGCATAATGCTTTGGTAATCCTACTTACTGAAATACTAGCTATAGCAAAGAGGAACATTTGGCTGATCACAAGTCATGCATCTCATCATTGAATATCATGTTTAACAAGGAACATGATGACTTTTCTCCTTTATATCTAATACCAAAACTTTACAAGAATCCATATAGAGGAAATAATACTACAGGTGCTTATTCTTTTTGAAGAAAGTATTTTTTCATAAATATGTCTAACATTTTGACTGCTGTCAAAGAGGGAACACTATCATATTGGGACAAATTCTATTCACGTAGTAGTTTCAATCACATGTGAATACTGAAATATTGGGTCTTCTAGATAATTGTAATTATCGTTCTATTTCAGAAATTTCGTTTCTCTTCTCTACACTTTACTGCCCATTCACTGTGGAAATGTATAAAGACTTTTCAAAGTATCATTAAGAACGCGGTTATCTTCAAAATGTTAAGAAACGCTACAAATTGATAGTGATACATATATCAAATTATTGTGTAATTTTGAGTTGTTTCAATACAATGTATTTATATTATTGTTAAGAAGAACATCCGATTTGAATAAATGTAGCTATTTAGAAATACGGTGTTTCCAATCATATTCAATGAATGAATGCTCCCAATCTTTACCTATTACAGTCTTAAAGATTACGGACAGGAAAATATTGCGTAATTTGGAGTTGTTTCAAACAAATGTATTCATCTTCCTGTTCAGAACATATACACAACCCATTCTAATCAACATAGCAACTATTGTGTTTGAAAGCGGGTTCAATTAATGCATACCCTCCATCTTTCTCTGTTGCACTTTACTTGTATGTTTGATTATAATTATAAAAGTAATTTTATTTTGTCGTGGAATTTGAATAGTTTGCATATATTGTTCTTAAACAACATACACTATACATACATGAATACATGTATTGTATGTCATAGTATTACAAAAAAACAAATAAGAGGAATATTCACAATCGATAAAGTTTCGTAATGTAGTTGAACGTGTCTGATTTGATTGATGTGATTTTAATGGAATACAAATAACTGTCAAATTTACATCAATACTTGGAATTTGATACTCTATGTATTTGTATTTCAACCTAACACATTGAATAACGTATAATACGCTTTTAGTAGGTCTTCAACCATTCACGATGTGCTTGATAATATGAATAACTAATTATGCCACAACCTCAGAACACCTCTGTCATATACAATGGTAAAATAGTAGACACATGGGCAAAGTTACCCGAAGCACATCTGTACATGGAATCTGAATATATCTTGATTTTGTTAGAAATGTGTGCACATTTGTCTAATATAATTGTCATCAAACATCATAAATTGACTATGGATAAAAGCTAAATTGGGGTATCACGTATATCATAGTAAAACCGGCCACGTTAGCAGTGGGTGATTTGCACTCTAATGACACAATTTTCCATTGCACAATGCTCTGGTAATCCTACTTACTAGAATACTAGCTATGGCAGAGAGGAACATTTGGCTGATCACAAGTCATTCATCTCATCATTGAATATTCTGTTTAACCAGGAAGATGATGACTTTTCTTGTTAATATTGAATAACAAAACTTCATAATAATCTATATAGATAACTGTTTGATATTTCACATTTGTAAAGAAGATACACCCATAATATATATGAAAGACTCAGAAATAGGTCCGGTTCCATAAGCATGTCTAATTCCACAAACATCCCCGATTATATTATGACGTCAAATATCAACTTGAGAATCCAAAAATAAGCCTGATTCCATTGTGATGTCCCAAACATATCCGATTCGGTCCCACAAACGTGCCCGACTTTACAAAGAAACAATATTATCCTTCCATCTGATGCATGTTTACAATTCTTTCCGTGTTTCAGTAGTATTACTATGCTATAAAACCATAGATATAAGTGAGTGAAAAGTAGAATATTTAGGGAAAGCCAAATCGTGTACGAATATGGTTGGAGTTAGTGTTAGGATTATGGTTAGGGTCAGGGCTAAGGTTTGGGTTAGTGTTAAATATTATGCTATTAAAGTTGTCCCAGAAAGTTTCAGGATTCGTGTTTTTCCGCTAAATGGTACCATGTCCGTGGAACATATCCGTGGTCATTTGTGACACAGATATGCCATAGCGGTCAACGAAGTAGTGGTTGCGACCGTACAACTTTCGAAGTGATGACCAATTTCCACCAACCCAAACGTTTTGCACACAAAGAAAGAATATGGTATGATTATATTTGTCCCAATAAAAAAGAAGAAAAGACACAAACGACGTCACGACATGAAATTCTTAAAGGGGAATAACCATGATTTCACACAAACGTCTTGTCAAAATTGAAAATTATTTCGATTTTCTATTAAGGTACTAAAATCACTATCTAAAAATGTGTAAATATGAAAAAAAAACAATATGCCCTTTGCATTTCACCTTTCAGGATTGGAAAGCTCCCGTATCACGCAATATTTTAATGAGTTGTAGACTGGTTTGATCACCTATCAGTGACATAAATCACTTTGCTATAAAAGGCTTATAATTCTCCATAATATCAAACTGACATTTTGGAAACCTTAAATTAGCATTTTCAATTACAATGGGCATGAGAGGGTCTTGTAAAGCATTACATGATATAGAATCTTGCGATATACTCTCATTGTTTATTTCAAGAACATTCTGAAACAATGTGTCCTTTCTCTTACAATAGGAACAATATTTAGGTGATTTCCCTTTATTTATTTCTGGAGGTCTGTAGCTATTTTTATTTTTTCTCCCAAGAACCTGATGTTGGTTGATCAAAATGGTTATAAGAAGGATTCTATTCTGAACATAATTCAAATTCGGGACACTTCCAGCTCTTTTATTTTGAACTTGTTTCTCGGGCTTTCCTTGTCATGTCATTCTGTAAAAGTAAGGTCCAGTATTCATTGGGCGAAGTTAGACTTTCAACAATTTTCTCAAAATGAACAAACTATTTGTCCACATCTTTCTCCAAAATAGGTGGAAGAAATCTGATGTACTTCACAACATCAAATTTATTTTGTATTTGAAGGTAATACCAAAGGCACTCTCTCCTCTTTTTCTTTTGAAAGCATGAATTGCTCAAGTTCAAGTTCTTTCATTTTTAATTGCATGTGCCTTTCTTCAATTCTTCTTTCTTCTTGCATTTCTTCCTTTTCTACTTCTTTAAATCTGAGTTTTTCTTCAACTTATTTTAATCTGATTTTTTCTTCCATTTCAATTGTGCTCATGATTACTGTATCATCCCCAAAATTGTTAACCAATTCCAAAACATCTTCACCCTAAATCTCCTTATCAACAAAAATTTTACGATTTCAAATTTTAACATGGTAGTTTTAACCTCAAATATTAATTATTTACATAGCAGTAACAATGCTGATTGTTAGTCCTTCAAACGCCTCCCTCTTTGAATCTGACATACATTCTTCTGCCTAAAATACCATTTTGATTGTTGGTTGTAATAAAAAAATAATTAAAGAAAATATAGACTTCAATAAATCATCTCTTTTTAATAATTTTCTCTTCCAATTACAGTTACATAAATTCAGTTTTTTCTAGAGTATTCTAGTAACAGAAAGGTACAACCAACACTCAACTAAGTTTCTATTCTGTAATATAATAAAAACATTTTCTTAATACTATTATGCAATTAAAAATAGCAAATTAATAAATTATAACTGGCCTGTGTCAATGTTCAAATTTATATTCCTTTAGATTAGATTAGCTTGTCCTTGCTGGTATATTAGATCGATGCTTTCCTATGAAAGTGGATTATAGTTGAATTAAAATTTTTCTCAGTTCTACTCTTGAAAGTTTCCAAATATTGGCCGTTGAAATTGTTAATAGTTTAATGTTCAAGTCACCCGATATCACTAAATACAAATATCCAAGTGCAATGCTATATATTCCAGCTATCATGCACATTCTAAATTTTAGACTGACAGCTCTCCAAGTTGCTGTGTCTTACATAATATTTGATGAAATTCTCTAGAACATTTAAAAAATGTGACATTGTTTACATATATAAACAATGTGTAGAAATGGCTAGAACATATCAACATTCAAGGTCAAAATTAAAAACGTGTAAACAATAAGGGTGATAACAAAATTACCGAACTCCGAACAATCTTACAAAGGGAAAGTCAAAACTCATCAGTATATAAACAGAAAAGATCAGTCAACAACCGGAAAACTGTGAAAACCGTAATGATCCTGACTTGGTACAGGCATTTCTAAAGAAATGGTGGGTTGAATCAGATTTGAAAGCGCCAAACCTCCCGCTGTCATTACGGCTCAAAGTTTCCGCCAGTCACTATAACAGTATTTATAACAATACTTGAACAAAACAGTTAAAACTGTTGTCAAAGCAGCACCAAGCTCAACTTGAACTATTTTTCATAACCTCTTCGCACTGATGATGTAATGGTACTAACAACAAAAATCTTCTAATGAATAAAGTAATATCTCATATTTATCTTAAATACAAAACACTAAATATACCACACCATCAGTACAGCTGCCATATCTAATGGTAAAATCGTAATATACAACACCATCAGTACAGCTGCCATATCTAATGGTAAAATCGTAATATACCACACCATCAGTACAGCTGCCATATCTAATGGTAAAATCGTAATATACCACACCATCAGTACAGCTGCCATATATAATGTTAAAACACTAAATATACCACACCATCAGTACAGCTGCCATATCTAATGATAAAACACTAAATATACCACACCATCAGTACAGCTGCCATATCTAATGGTAAAACACTAAATATACCACACCATGAGTACAGCTGCCATATCTAATGGTAAAATACTAAATATACCACACCATCAGTACAGCTGCCATCTCTAATGGTAAAACACTAAATACACCACACCATCAGTACAGCTGCCATATATATGGTAAAACACTAAATATACCCCACCATCAGTACAGCTGCCATATCTAATGGTAAAACACTAAATATACCAAACCATCAGGACATCTGCCATATCTAATGGTAAAATCAAATACCACACCGTCAGTGTAGTTGCCATATATAATGGTAAAATCATATACCACACCATCAGTACAGCTACCATATATAATGGTAAAATACTAAATATACCACACCATCAGTACAGCTGCCATATCTAATGGTAAAATCATATACCATACCATCACATATCTAATGGTAAACATTAAATATATGCCACCATCAGTACAGCTGCCATATATAATGGAAATAAACTAAATATACCTCACCATCAGTTCAGCTGCCGTATCTAATGGTAAAACACTGAATATACCACACCATCAGGACAGCTGTCATATCTAATGCTAAAATACTAAATATACCACACTATCAATACAGCTGCCATATTTAATGGTAAAACACTAAATATACCACACCATCAGTACAGCTGCTATATATAATGGTAAAACACTAAATATACCACACTATCAATACAGCTGCCATATCTAATGTTAAAATCGTAGACACATGTGCAAAGAACTTCCTCTAACACATATGTGCAGGAACTCTCATTTCATTTTTGATTTTGTTATAAATGGGTTCAGAAGCACACACATATTTGTCTAACATAATTGTCATAAATTCATCATGACGTTAGCTTAAATTTGGGTATCACGGCTATCATAGTAAAACGGCATCATAAACAGTGGTTGGTTTGGGCTCTAATGAAGCAACTTCCCATTGCACAATGCTTTGGTTTTCTTACTTACTGAAATATTAGTTATGACAAAGAGGAACATTTGGCTGATGACAAGTCATTCATCTCGTCATTGGATATTCTGTTTAACAAGGAACTTTTTTCCAGTTTCACTATTTCTCGTTCAAAACACCCAAACCTCGCAAGCATATTCTAATGTTGTCCTTATGAAAGTAATATATATATCTGATATAGTTTGCTTGCAAAGAGTACACTTTAGTTTTCAGAGAACATTAACCTGTTTAAAAGTGCAGCTACTATATAGAATCGTAAAGTCGTAGACACAGGTGCATAGAAATGGGTGCACAAGCACACCCACATTTGTCTAAAATAATTGTCATCAAACATCATATCAATTGATCATAGCGTTAGCTTATAGTAGGATATCACGGCCATCATAGTAAAACTGGCATCGTAAACATTAACAGTGGTTGTTTGGGCTCTAATGAAACAACTTTTCATTGCACAATGCTCTGGTCATCCTACTTACTGAAATACTAGCTAGGACAAAGAGGAACAATTGACTGATCACAAATCATTCATCTCACTATTGAATATTCTGTTAACAAGTAACATAATGACTTTTCTTGTTTATATTGAATACCAGAACTTCTCAAGAATCCATAGAAAATACTACTACAGGTGTTTATTCTTTTTCAAGAAAACATTTTCTCTGCGGTCTAAGACAGAATGCAATCGTACTGGGACAAAGTCTATTCACGTAGCAGTTTCAATCAAATGTGGATACTGAATTACTGGATTTTCTAGAAAATTTTAATTATCGTTCTATTTGAGAAATGTAGTCTGTCCAAGCATGTGACTTTCCTACACTTTACGAACCATGCATCGTGGGAATGTATACAAACGTTTTAAAATAGCATTAATAACGCGGTTATCTTTAAAAAGGTAAGAAACGTTACAAATTTATAGTAATCGGAAATGAATTAACTTATTTTGTCTAGCACGAAAATGACAAAATACGCAACACCAAACATTGATTCTTATTGACCCTTTGATATCATCAAACTCTTCTTACCACTAAATTGAAGTTCCGTATCGATGACATATCTGTAGAGTTCGGAGTGCACATTTGTTAACAACTTGTTTTATATAAAAAAAGCATTTCCTAAGATATTATATTGTCATATAGGGAACATACTTTTCAATCAATTATACAACTGATACTCATATGCATATTAAATTCGGTAGATTATTGAAGGTGTTGTAATCTATCACTGATATGGCATTATGGCTTAAATTCCAATAAATAGCAACACGTTTCTCATGTTTATTCTTCATTAAGTCTGTAGCTTTCTGTTGTCTTAAGCGATACATATATCAAAATATTGTGTACTTTTGAGTTTTTCAATAAATTGTATTTCTATTATTGTTAAGAAGAACTCCATTTGAATTAATATGCTATTTAGAAATACGGTGTTTCAATTCAGGTTCAATGAATAAATGCTCCCAATCTTTACATATTACAGTCTTAAGAAATACACATAGCAAAATATTGCGTAATTTGGAGTTGCTTCATTAAATGTATTCATATTACTGCTAAGAAGAAATACACAACGCATTCTAATTCATGTAGTTATTTACAAATACGGTGCTTGAAAGCGGGTAAGCGGGTTCAATTAATAAATTCTCCCAAACTCTACTTGTCACAATAGTACCGTACTTGCATGTTTGATTAGCATGATAAAAGTTCTTTAATAGTGTTGTGGAATTTAAATAGTAGGCCTAAGCTGTACTTGAGCTTAAAATAGAAAAACAGTATACATGTACATTGTAAGTTACAACATAGAGTAAACAGAAGAATAGTTACAACCATTGGAGGTTCGTCAAGTTGTTGAATGTGCTTGACATGATTGATGTGATTGTATTGGAATGCAAATATCTGTCAAATAACAAATATACATCAATACTACAAACTTTGATACTATGTGTAGTTGTATTTCAACGCAACATATTGAATACAGTATAATCATTTGATAGTAAGTCATCAACGATTCATGTTTGATTGATAACATGAATAACTAATGTTAGAAACAAACTGTTTCTATAATATTCTAGTAATAAGCAACATACATTATAGATAGTCATGTATTGTAAGTCATATAATGTCAAAAGATTAATAAGAATATTGACAACCGATAAAGTTTCGTAATGTTGCTGAACGTGTCTGATTTGATTGATGTGATTTTATATTGAAATGCAAATAACTGTCAAATGAAAAATATACACTAATGCTACAAACCTTGATACTCTATTCATGATTTGATTGATAACCTGAATAACTAATGTTACGAAAACTTTTTATGGAATATTCTAGTAATAGAAAGATGCAACCAACAATCAATTACGTTTCTATTCTTTGATATAACAACAAAATTAACTTCATACTATTATACAATTACACAAATCAAATTAATAAATTATTACTGGCCTCTTTGTCAATGTTCAACTTTAAATTCCTTTAAATCAATTATCTTGTCCTTTCCGTTATATATGTGCGATCCTTTTCTATGAAAATGTATTCTTGTTGAATTAAAATATATTTTAGTTCTAATCCTGAAAGCTTCCAAATATTGGCCGATGAAATTGTTAATAGTTAAATAACTTTACTAAGAAGATGTGGAAGATACTAAAGGGGCAATCAAAATCCGTATATCAAAGAACAGACAACACAATGGCGAATAGAAAAAGTACAAAAGGAAAAACAACGATCTACAAAACATACATATAGAGCCAAAGGTCGAGTAACACGAGTCCCACTAAAGACCGGGTTGAACTAGGGCGCTCCAGAAGGGTCTGCAGATCCTGCTCCACTAGTGGCACCCGTCGTGTTAATCTAGTTACAAACAAGATAATAACTCGCGAATGAGTAAGGAACCGGGAAGTGCTTACGATAAGTGGAACAAATAAGTGGTCATTGTGACACAGATATTACATAACGTTAACCAAGTGACGGTGGCGACCGTAACACTTTCGAAGTAATGACTTCAAGTTTACCAAAAGAAACCCTTGTTTCAGTAGCTTCCGTGTTAACAGGATCCTCTATCAAGGAAATCATGATAGGAGCCACAAGCTCTGGAATATCCTATCATCTGAGAGATGTATACTCCAATTGCATGTGCTGCTGGAATGGTGCTATGTATAAATCGAAAGTTCACAATGGGAATATTGAAATCATCTCTTTTGTCGTAAAGTTTCGTTCTAAACCGCCCCTCACTGTCGATTTCGAGCTGTAGGTCAAGATATGAAGCAGACCTATCTGTATCTGTGGTATCCTTTATTTCAGGCTCAATGGGATAGAAGCGATCAACATAATTATTTAGTGAAAGGACATCATCTTTATAGCGGAACGTGAAATCAAAGGACAGGGCTTCCTTTCGTTTTACTAAGTAAATATATCTAAATACAATGCTATGGACTCCAGCTATTATATAAATCCTAATTCTTAGACTGAGAGCTCTCGCAGTTGGTGTGTCATATATTTATATACTATTTCATGAAATTATCTAGAACATTCCAACAAATGTAACCTTGTTTATACATATAAAATATCTAGAAATATCAAGAGCATATCAAAATTCAAGGTCAAAATTAAAAACTTGTGAACAACTTGACGTTTTTTGATAGCATATTTACACTGGTGACGTCATGCTATCAGCAACAACAATTATTCTAATGAACAAAGTAATATCTCATATTCAATATTTATGCATAGCATCTCATCTTTTGAAGAAAAGGTTTAGATACAAACTTTTCAAAAGAAATTTATATTTCAATTCATCACAATATTATCCAACTCTAGACAAAACATTAGCTATATAATTATCTTTACTTTTATTATGTTTCATAATCATATTGTATTCTTGCAACATTAATCCCCATATCGTGTATCTGTGATTTTTATTTTGCATTTAACAATAAGGCAAGTAATTGTTTTTCAATTGTGGATAATTGTTGTTGATCTTTGTCAAACGTTTAAAAAAAAACAGCAATTCGGCAGATCTATGTCATCTTTACGTTCTTGGAGCAAAACTGCATCACTAGCATCTACTGTTAACCTATATTCTTTCGAAAAGCCTTGTGTTGTCACCCGACATATTTGTGTTTTCTTTCTTCTCGTAGGTGTATTCACAATATAATTTAAATTATTCAGTCTGGATTCAATTACATATGGCCAAAAATAGTTAGCTTGTAATAAGCAATAATACAATAACTTTCTCACCTGGTTTGAATTGTCTGTTCATGGCATCCTTATCATACCACTGTTTCATTTTATCTTGGCTTTGTTTCAAATTGTATTGTTCTATTTCACATGCTCTTGTAAGCTTATGCCTAAAACACTCCACATAATTTAAAATACTAGTAACATTATTTTCACAAATTTGTCTTTCAAAATCTTTAAGGGACCTCCCATAGAGTGTCCAAAAAACAGTTCAAAAGGACTAAAACCTAGAGATTCTTGAAAGGTTTACAGCAAACAGTAGCATGCGGACCCCATTATCCCAATCTTTATGACTGTCGAAACAAAATGTTTTCATTATATTTTTTAATGTCTAGTGAAATTTTTCCAGAGTTACTTCAGACTCAGTGTGATATGCATTAGATTTAAACTCTTTTATGTTTAATTCATGCATAGCTTGCTGAAATAAATGAGAAATACAATTGGATCCCTGATTTGACTGAATTGTTTTAGGAAGACCCACAAAAGAAAAACCAAAATAGTTAAAGCCTTAATTATATTTTAGCTTTAATATTCCTAAGTGGAATCGTTTCAGGAAAACGGGTGGAGGCACACATTATAGTTAGTAATTATAGATTTCCGTATTTAATCTTAGAAAGTGGCCCCGCCCAGTCAACAATAACCCTACTGAAAGAATCTTCAAAAGCAGGTACGGTTAGAGAGTAGCTGCATGGATGTTTTGATTCGGTTTCCCTTGATTTGACATGTGCTACAAGAGCTACAGTCCTTAGCTACTTCTGCTCTTATATTCGTGCAGTAGAAATGGGCCAATTTCCTGTTGGATGTTTTTCTAACACCCAAGTGTTCAGTGATTCACGAATCATGGGCCAGGCTCATAACTGCTTTCCGCTATTCTTCCGGTAACACTATCTGGCAGATCACTTGCCATTCATCTTACGCAGACACATCGGTGGTCGCCATTTTCTCATCAATTCTTCGTCTTTCATGAAATAGCAAACATGAACCTTCTCTGCCGCCTCTACTGAGAATAATTTAGAACAAGGTAGTGCGAGCTCTTTCTTCTGCTCACTAATAAGTCGTTCCCTAGTCAGAAGTTCCATACCGACATATCTTATTGCTTGCTTAAGAAAAGGACCATCCCTCATTGACCTTTGGTCCTGGACTGTATCAAGATGGATTTTGCAGTCCCCATCTGCATCTAGAAAGGAGTGTTGTTCCTCGTCTATAGCATAAAAACGAGACATATTGCCATCGCTATGTAAAAAGTGATCGTTGACATCAGTAAAAAAAAAATGTGTCTTTTAATTCAACATCACTTGTTTCAATGATACCACCTTGTAATAAAGTCTCCTCTTCTGCCAAAGGCATTTACGTGGCTAAAGTTACAGCACATGTAGGAAAAACTACTCTATTTTCTAATTAATTCTATTCATAACTAGCCTCCACGGAGACTATTTGATCCATTATGACCTAGCCACCGGCCACATTGATACCAAATAACAAAGAAATATCCTGAACAGGAAGTGTAGGTCTTCCCCCAACAATGACCTGTCCATAAGCAAAGTCTGATTTTAAATTAATGTGGAACACTATAAAAACCTGGGTGTGCCTCTTCTAACAACACATTTGCAGCAGCCAAATTTAATGCCCGATAAATGGAAAATATTTTCTAACATTAAAGGTGAAATGCAATGGTTTTGAGTATTTGATTTTCTTGCTTTACTCGATAAAGATACATAAATAATGCCGAAAATATCCATGTTACCGTTTATTTGTAAACACAGGTAAATGTATGGTTTATTGTCGAAGTTTAACATGATTATCTCCTCTTGGTATGCCAAGACTGTGCAGTCATTCGGTTCTTATCAGTCTGCTGCGCACACGAGGATAGCATAGCTTCTCGATAATCTGATGATGAAAGTGACCAAAGTGACATCACAGGCATTGATTCAACATAAAAAAATAATACACTAAATACATATAAAAAACAACATTTAATTTGAAATAAAACATATTAAAAAAAACATGTCGAACTGTTTACTTACATTTAGAAAATATTCGCCATGGAATATATAAATAGGCTTCTCTCAAACAATATTGTATTAGAAATATGAATCGTAAATACTAGTAACTCTGGTTATTTGTACATGAACTATTACCTTCACATTTTCATCCCTTTAATGGATATTTGCATACAATGTATTACTTACCATTTGTTAGTAATCGTTGAATATAGAACAGCGACATGTGGAATTCATGTTCGTGACACTAAGTTATTATAGCATTCATTTACATTGGTTGTAATTTATAAATATACTTTAAGGGGCTCGTCCCATAAAGTGTCATTTTACACCTTTCTGAGAGAAACACAATTCAATAAAAGTTAAATCATTTTCATAATATATATCTACGATAAAACAATAATACGAGTCCTCAAAAGTAAATGGTCCCTATGATGCCTTAGTGTACTTTAGGGAACCCACTACCTATATCTACGATTCATATCATAAGACAACAACAGTAACCATAGATGCGAATCCCCTGAAGTAAATGATTCCTAAAATGCATTGGTATACTTTAGGGGACCCACTACTAAACATACCTGGTTCATATCATAAGACAACAACATTAGTTATAGGAAATAATGTGGGTCCCCTAGATTACATAATATATATTGTGAGACAACACAACTAAGTCTCATAGAAAAAAAAATGGTACTTTATATAGTGAGTTTCTTTTTTTTTCTTTTTCTGAGAATATGTAGAGACCTCTAAAGTACATGAAGGCCTCATACACTGATTCACTAAATCAGAAATGTTACACAATTTACAACATAGATCGTTGTATCGTATTCAACAATTGACGACAGACCATAATGTACGACATTGTACATGTATCTCAGAGGTGGATCCAGACCTTTCCATAAAGGGGGCCGTTTTATTTCAGAAACCATTTTTTTTTAATAAATATCAAAAGATACCGAGACATAATTCAAAACGAAAATTACAAGACATGGTAAAAAGAAAAATGACAAAGACTAAGCTGGAAATTTTCTGGTAAATTTAATATATTTTTACCCGTCTATAACGTAGCAGAAAAAAGGGGACATTTCCCCCTCTGTGAGCGCCTTTGTGTCTCATAGGGGATGGTCATTTGCATCTGAGAGCGATCTGGAATTTATTTTAGAAATGCACATTCTGGACAGGTCATGAGCAAAAATGAAAAAAATATCCTGTCACGCACCGAAACAAGAGGAAATACAGCATAGGTAGACGACTTCATAGTAAATGAAAAATATATATACAAAATGTACCTCGTAAACATCAGAGCCGAGGAGGTCTTATTCAGAATTTCTGCGTAAATAAATTCGGGGTTTTACCATTGTGTTATACTTGCTAGCTAAGGCAATTGCCAAATTATTTACACGACTATACCTATACATTTTGTGGTCTATATAGCATAAAAAACAATCGAGCAACCTGATAAACAGCAAGATATGTCTGCAGCAAGGGGCGATGTAAACCAAGGGGCTACTAATGTTTTCAAAGCAAAAACATACAAAAGGGTATGCAATCGTGCCACCTCTCCTTTGTAAGGAACCAAGAGTACATCTCCGATTTGAAATCTGAACGCCTACCTCTTTTATGATGTGCATTGATATTATTTACGGTCTACATTTGAAAGGACAGACACAAATTTTAAGCTAGAATTGAAATTGATTTGATTTTTTATGACACGTTTTATACCAAAAACGCGTCATGGCACGGCAATATCTATTTGGTATTTCACATTTGTTAAGAAGACAGACCCATAATATATGTGCACGATGAACCCACGGGAATACATCCTAGAACTACGGTATTTAATCTTTCATTTTAGTATATTTTAACAAGCGATTGTTTTCTTAATTAGTAGACTTTTATAAGTCATGAACGAGGAAAGAACCGGGAAGTGTTTACGACAAGTGGAACATACCCGCAGTCATTTCTGACACATATATTCCAATACGGTCAACCAAGTCGTGGTTGCGGCCGTAAAGCTTTCGAAGTGATGACCAACGTCCACCCGCCCAACCGTTTTGCACACAAAGAAAGTATATGGTATGATTATCTTTGTCCCCATGAAAACGAAGAATTGACACTAACGACGTAACGACAGAATATTTGTAAAGCGGAAGGTCCATGATTGATATTTCCCGCGGTTTTAAACAGGTGAGTTTACATAACGATATCGTACAAAAGTCTTCAGAAAATATAGAATCATTACGATATTCTATTAAGGTACTAAAACCACTATCTAAAAATGTATAAAAAATGTTTGGTGTAATGGACATTCCATTATATAATGAATTGAATCTTCAAAAGGGGAACCACATTGCCATTTTGAGTCATTTGTAATGTTTATACGAAATAAATCTGAATTCAATGAGCTGCATTGATGTCGTAGTCTAATGAAGTATTTTTAGTTTGCTGGACCCTTCACAATAATATTTTGGAGATTTAATAGTATTTTTATTTAATCCTAGATTTAAACATGATATATTTAGGCTATTTATAATATTTAAATATAATTTTTTCCATGACAAAATAGTGCATGATATAAAGAATGGTGTTGCATAGTTTTCATCGTTTCGGAGATTATGATCACTTATATTTTATACTGTAGGAGGTAGACCATTACCCAGATATTGAGGACGAAGTTTAATATGCATTTTGTAAAATGTTGTCAGCTTGCGATATGCTCGCTTAGAAGACAAATATTCCCATATTGTTTCAAAGGAAAGATAATCTCTACTTGCAAATTGTGTTCTACCAAAATATCGCAAGCATATTCTAATTTTGTCCTTATGAAAGTAAGACATATATTTGATAGAGTTTGCTTGCAAAGAGTACACTTTAGTTTTCTGAGAACATTAACGTGTTTTAAAGTACAGCTGCTATATATAACGGTAAAATCGTAGACACAGGTGCAAAGGAGTTACCTCTTATACATGTGTACATGAACTCTAATTTAATTTTTGATTGCATTAGAATTGGGTTCAAAAACACGCACACATTTGTCTAAAATAATTGTCATCAAACAACATATAAATTGATCATACCGTTAGCTTAAATTTGGGAATCATGACTATCATAGAAAAAACCGGAATCGTAAAGAGTGGTTGATTTGGTCTCTAATGGAAAAACTTTCCATTGCACAATGCTCTGGTTATCCTGCTTACTGAAATACTAGCTATGATAAAGAGGAACATTTGGCTGATCACAAGTCATTCATCTCATCATTGAATATTCTGTTTAACAAGGAGCATGATGACTTTTCTCGTTTATATTGAATACCAAAACTTTACAAGAATCCAAATAGAGGAAATAATACTGCAGGTGCTTATTCTTTTTGAAGAAAGTAATTGTTTATAAATATGTCTATCATTTTGACTGCTGTCATATTGGAACAAAGTCTATGCACGTAGTAGATTCAATCAAATGTGAATACTGAAATACTGGATCTTCTGGATAATTGTAATTATCGTTGTATTTCCGAAATTTCGTCTGTCTTTCTCTACACTTTACTGACCATTCAGCGTGGGAATGTATAAAGACGTTTCAAAATATCAATAAGAACGCGGTTATCTTCAAAATGGTAAGAAACGTTACCAATTGATAGTAATACATATACCAAAATATTGTGTACTTTTGAGTTGCTTCAATAAAATGTATGCATATTATTGTTAAGAAGAACATCCCATTTCAATAAATGTAGCTATTTAGAAATACGGTGTTTCAATTCATGTTCAATGAATGAATGCTCCCAATCTTTACCAATCACAGTCTTAAGGAATACACATAAAAACATATTGCGAAATTTGGAGTTGTTTCAATAAAATGTATTCATATTCCTGTTCAGAACATATACACAGCCCACTCTAATTAAAATAGCAAATATGGCGGTTGAAAGAGGGTTCAATTAATAAATTCCCTCAATCTTTACCTGTTACATTTTACTTGTATGTTTGATTAGAATTATCAAAGTTATTTTATTTTGTAGTGGAATTTGAATAGTTTGCGTAAATTATTCTTAAACAACATAAATTATACATATACATGTATTCTAAGTCATAGAATGTCGACAACTAAAACAACAACAGAATATTGACAACAGAAACCATTCGCAATGTTGTTGAACGTGTCTGATTTGATTGATGTGATTGTATATTGGAAGCAAATAACTGTCAAATAAATAATATACATCAATACTACAAACTTTGTTACTCTATGTAGTTGTAATTCAACGTAACATATTGAATAAAGTATAATACATATTTAGTAATTCATCAACCATTCATGATTTGATCGATAACATTAATAACTAATGTTACGAAAAGTTTTTTCTGTGATATTCTAGTAACAGAAAAATACAACTCACAATCAATTTAGTTTCTATTCTTTAATATAACAACACAATTTACTTCATATTATTATACAATTGCACAAATCAAATAAATAAATTATTACTGGCATCTATGTCAATTTTCAAATTTAATTGTTAATAGTTCAATGACTTTACTAAGAATATTTTGAAGAGACCAAAGGGGCAATCAGCATCCGTATATCAAAGAATAGACAACCCAATGGCGAAAAAAAAAAGTACAAAAGGAAAAACAATAATCTACAAGACATACATATAAAGTAAAAGGTCGAGTAACAGGAGTCCCACTAAAGATCGGGGTGAACTCATGTGCTCCATAAGGTCTGTAGATCCTGATCCATTAGTGGCACTCGTCGTGTAAATATAGTTACAACCCCGATAATAAGTCGTGAATGAGTAAAGGACCGTGCAGTGCTTACGATAAGTGGAACATATCGGTGATCATTATGACACAGATATTCTATAACGGTCAACCAAGTCATGGTGGTGACCATAACATTTTCGGAGTGATGACTTCACCTTTACCAAAGGGAACCGTTGTTTCAGTAGCTTCCGTGTTAGCAGCATCCTCTAACAAGGAAATCCCGATAGGAGCCACAAGCTCTGGAATATCGTATCATTTGAGAGATATATACGCATTATGCAGGTGCTGCTGGAATGATGCTACGTATAAAAGGAAAGTTCACAATGGGAAAATTGGAATCATCTCTTTTATCGTATAGTCTCGTTCTTAACCGCCCCTAACTGTCGATTTCGAGGCGTAGGTTTTAGATAAGAAGCAGACCTATCTGTATTTGTGGTATCCTTTTTTTCAGGCTCAATGGGATAAATGCGATCAACATAATTATTTAGTTAAAGGAAATCATCTTCATAGCGGAACATGAAATAAAAGGACAGGGCTTCTTTTCGTTTTACTAAGTAAAGATATTTAAATATCGTGTTATATATTCCAGCTATTACATAAATCCTAAATCTTAAACTGACAGCTCTCGAAGTTGCTGCTTCTTATATTTATATACTATTTCATGAAATTGTTTAGAACTTTCCAAATAGTGTGACTTTGTTTATATATAAACAATATCTAGAAATATTTAGAACATATCAAAATTCAAGGTCAAAATTAAAAACTGGCGAACAACTGGACGTATTTTTGATAACCTATTTGCACGGATGATGTAATGTTGTGAACAACAACAAAATTTATAATAAACAAAGTAATATCTCATATTTATTATATATACGTAACATTTCAACTCTTGAAGAAAAGGTTTAGATACAAACTTTTTGCAATAAATCTTTATTTCAATTCATCACAATATTATCCAACTCTAGACAAAAAATTGGCAATACAATTATCTTTACATTTAATATGTTTTATACTCAGATTGTATCCTTGCAACATTAATCCCCATCTCATTAATCAGTGATTTTTTTGCATTTTTTAATAAAATGTACATCAAAATGCTTCAAAGATAACAATAAGGCAAGTCATTTTATTTCGCAATTGTGGATTACTTTTTCTGATCGTTGTCAAACTTTAAAGAAAAATAGCAATTCGGCAGAACTATGTCATGTTTACCTTCTTGGAGCAAAACTGCACCAACACCTACATCAGTAGCATCTAATGTTAACCTTTCGAGAAGCCCTGTGTTGTCACCTGACATATTTGTCTTTTCTTTCTTCTCGTAGGTGTATTCACAATATAATTTAAATCATTCAGTCTGGATTCAATTACATATGGCCAACAATATTTAGCTTGTACTGGATGGCAATGAATAAGCAATAACACAATAACTTTCTCGGCTGGTTTGAATTATCTTTTCATGGTATTCGTATCATACCACTGTTTCATTTTTGCTTTGCTTTGTTTCAAATTGCCATGTTCTATTTCACATGCTCTTGTAAACTTATGCATAAAATACTCCACATAATCTAAAATACTAATAACAGTATTTTCACAAAGCCATTTTTCTGTCAAAAGGGACCTCCCACAGAGAGTCCAAAAACAAGTTCAAAAGGACTAAAGCCTAGAGATTATTGAAATGCTTCCCTTACAGGAAACAGAGGCATGTAGATCCCAGCATTCAAATCTGTTTGGGTGTCTAAACAAAATGTGTTCATCATATTTGTTAATGTCTACTTGAGACTCACGGTGTTATGCATTAGATTTAAACTGTTTGGTATTAAATTTAATTGATGCATAATTTGCTGAAATAAATGAGACATACAATTGGATCCTCATTTGACTGAGTTGTTTTTGGAAAACCCACAAAATTAAAAACAAAATAGTTAGAGCCTTAATTATAATATTAGCTTTAATATTTCTAAGTGGAATGGCTATAGAAAAACGGGTGGAGGCACATATTATAGTTAGTAAATGTAGATTTCCTTAGTTATCTTTAGGCAGTGGCTCCACACAGTCAACGTTAACCCTACTGGAATACTATTCATAAGAAGGTACGGACCGGAGTGGAGCTACACGAAAGCTTTGATTCGGTTTCCCCATAACTCTGCAGATGTTACAAGATCAACAGTTCTCGGCTACCTCTCGTCTTATATTCGACAAGTGAAAATGGGCCAATATACCGTTGGAGGTTTTGTTAACTCCCAAGTGTTCAGTCATTGATCGAATAATGGGTCAGGCTCACAACTGCTTTCCTGTATTCTTCTTGTACCACTATATGGCACTTTATATTCATCTTACACAGTCGCATCTGGCGTTCGCCATTTTCTCATCAATGCTTAATCTTTCATGAAATAGCAAACATTAGCATTCTCTGCTTTCTCTACTGAGAATCACTTAGAACATGGTAGTACAGGCTCTTCCTTCTGCGCACTGATAAGTTGTTCCCGATTAATAAGGTCATTACTGACACTGCTTATTGTTGGCTTAAGAACAAGACCATCACTGATTCACCATTTGTCTTGGACTGTTTCAAGATGGGATGTTTAGTTCTCAGACAGGATTTGTGTTCCTTGTCTGTGAGATAACGAGAAATATCGCCATCGATATGCAACAAGTGATCCTTGACATCAGCCAAAAACAATGTGTCTTTTAATTCAACATCACTTGTTTGTATGGTACCATCCTGCAATAAAGTATCATCTTCTTCCAGAGGTCTTTTTACGGCTACAGTTATAGCACATGCAGGAAAAATCCCTGTATTTCTTTAATTCCTTCTCTTCATAACTAGGCTCCTCGGAGATTATTTGGTCCATTATAACTTTGTCACCGTCAAATCGATACCAAATAATAAAAAAACATCCTCAACTACAACCTGTTCCGAAAAAAGTCTGATTTTAAATTAATGTGATGGAGTAGAACACTAAAAACCTGGGTATACCCCCTGAAACAACACATTTGCACTGATAAAGGTAAGCTGTTTTCTAACACTAAAGGGGAAAGGCAAAGGTTTTGAGTATTTGATTGTATTGTTTTACTCGATAAAGATACATGCATAATGCCGAAAAAGCAAATTGTCGACACCAAGTGTGTCGCCGTTTATCTGTAAACACAGGTAAATTCATGGTTTACTGTCGCAATTTGACATGATTATCTCCTATTGGTATGCCACAATTGTGAGGTCATTCTGTTCTTATCAATCTGCTGCGCCTACGAGGATAGCATAGCTTCTCGATATTCTGATGATAACAGTGACGAAAGTGACACCGCAGGTATCGATTCAATATAGAACATAATGCATTAAAACCAGAAATTAAAAAAATATATATTTAATTTGAAATAAAAAATATTTATAAAAAATGCATGCCGAACTTTTGTACTCTAGCTGTTTATTTACATTTAGACAATATTCACCAGGAAATTTATCAATATTAGAAATATGAATGATAAATACTAGTAACTCTGGTTATTTGTACATGAACTATTATCTTCACATTTTCCTCCTTTTAATCCATCAAAACTTTTGATTTTTCAACTCTATATACCACCCTACCGCATGACAAATTAAAAACCCGCTTAAAAGAAACAATTCATAAAGCTTTTAGTCATAGAAACCATGGCTCAACATTTGTTGTGTTAGGCTACAATTCCACATATTTTTCAAACAAAATTCAAAAAGGTAAAACATGCTACTTCGAAGAACAAGTGATCAGTATGCTGGAGTTCCTCATCGATAACATATTTGTCTCCTTTGGGGGGACACTGTTTCAGCATGTCGTCGGCATACCAATGGGTACGAATTGTGCCCCTCTTCTAGCCGATTTATTTTTATACACATATGAGTCGGAGTTCCTTCAAAATCTTGTAAAAGATAAGAAGATTCATGAGACTAGAGCCTTTAATTTCACATACAGGTATATTGATGACGTTTTATCAATCAATAATTCTAGATTTGCAGAATTTCTTCCATTGATATATCCTCCAGAGCTGGAAGTTAAAGAGACCACCGATACAGCTTCGTCCGCACCATTTTTGGACATATACCTTGAATTTGAAGACAGTGGTCAACTCAGTACTAAAATTTATGATAAGCGGGACGACTTCAATTTTTAAATCATAAATTTTCCAAACATGTGCAGCAATATACCAGCTTCTCCTGCATATGGAGTTTACATCTCGCAATTGATTCGCTATGCAAGGGCCAGTAGCAATTATTCTGATTTCCTGAAACGTCATCTTCATCTGAGAAATAGGCTACTGGACCAGGGCTATAAGAAAACTCGTCTTATTCGATCTCTTAAAAAGTTTATATTCCGATACCAAGATCTTGTCGAAATATATTCCGTCTCTGCAGAAAAAATTATAAGCGATGCATTTTCATATAGTGAGAATGTATAAGGATAAAGAAGTCAAAAAATGTCAAGGATATTTTTTTTCTCAATTTGTGACGTAAAAATATTTTTGACATTTACGTCACCGAATAGGGTACTGCTTTGACAACTATTTTACCTATTTTGTTCCTGTATTTAAATACTGTTATAGTGACAGCCGGAACTTTGAACCTTAATGAGAGCGGGAGTTTTGGCGCCTTAAAATCTGTTTCAACCCACCATTTCTTCAGAAATGCCGGTACCAAGTCAGGGTCATTACGGTTTTCACAGTTTTCCGGTTGTTGACTGATTTTGTCTGTTTATATAATTATGAATTTTGACTTTCCATTTGTAAGATTGTTCGGAGTTCGGTAATTTTGTTATTACCCTTATTGCACATAAAATGTATTACCGGTACTTATGACTTGTTTAGTAATCGTTGAAAAGAGAACAGCGAGATGCGAAATTCATGTCCGTGACACTAAGTTATTATAACCTCCATTTTCAATAGTCGTAATTTACAAAGTTTACTTTAAGGGACTCGCCCCATAAAATGTCATTTTACACCTTTCCGAGAGAAACAAATAACATGCAATTAAGGTTAAATCTTTTTCATAATATATATCTACAATTTTTAGGAACGCACTACTATTAACCATAAACAAATAATACGAATTCCCAAAAATAAATGATCCCTATAATGCCTTAGTTTACATTAGGGAACCCATTACCTATATATACGATTCGTATCATTAGACAACATCATTAACAATAGAGAAGGATGCGAGTCCCCTAAAGTAAATGATTCCTATAATGCCTTGGTGTATTTTAGGAGACCCACTAACATATATACCCTGTTCATAGCACAAGGCAACAACATTCGTAATATACAATAATGTGAGTCCCCTAGAGTACATAATAGATATTGTGAGACAACAAAACTAAGTCTCATAGAACAAAAATGGTACTTTATATGATGAGTGCCCGGGTTTTTTTCTTCATGATATGTAGAGCCCCCTAAAGTACATGAAGGCCTGACACACTTATTCACTGAAACAGACAATTGTACACAATCTACAACAGGGATTGCTGTACCGTATTCAACAATTGACGATAGACCACACTGTACGACATTGTACATGTATCTCAGAGGTGGATCCAGATCTTTCAATAATGGGGGTCGTTTTATTTCAGAAACCATTTTTTTTAAGAAATAACAAAAGAAACCGACACGTAATTCAAAGCGAAAATTACAAGACATGGTAAAAAGAAAAATTACAAGGACGAAACTGGAAATGTTCTGTTAAATTTAATATGGTTTTACCAATCTATAACCTAGGGGAATATTCTGGCCAGGTCATGAACAAACATAAAATAAATATGATGTCACGCAACGAAACAAAACGAAATATAGCATATGTAGACGACTTGATCTTAAATTAAAAATATATATACAAAATGTCGCTCGTAACCATCAGATCCAAGAAGATCTTATTCAGAATGTGTGCCTAAATAAATTCGGGGTTTTATGGTCTATTTAACATAAAAAACAAACGAGCAACGTGTGAGACAGCAATATATGTTTGCAGCTAGGGGTGATATAGCCCAATTTCGACATCGAGAGGTACGTTGGGAGGGGCTAATATTGTTTTCAAGGCAAATAATTACTGTTTTCTGACAAAAAAGGGGGATACGATCGTGCAACCTCTCCTTTGTATGAACCGGGATTAAATCTCCGGTTTGAAATCTGAACGCCTACCTCTTTTTGGTATACATTGCTAATATTTACGGTCTACATTTGAAAGGACAGACACACATTTTGAATCAGAATTGAAATTGATTTAATAAGTGTTCACACGGTTTTATACCAAAGCGCGTTATGGTACGGCAATAACTATTTGATTGTTTGCTATTTCTCATTTGCGAAGAAGACAGACCCTTGGTATATATGCACAATGAACCCATGGGAGTATATCCTAGAACCACATTATTTATTCTCTTATTTTAGTATATTTTAACAAGCGAATTTTTTAGATTAGTTTACTTAGATAAGTCATGAACGAGGAAAGGACCGGGAAGTGCTTACCACAAGTGAAACACATCCGTGGTCATTTGTAACATAGATATTCCATAACGGTCAACCAGGTTGTGGTTGCGACCGTACAACTTTCGAAGTGATGACAAGATATATTTACGCTATTTATATTATTGAAATCTACATTTTTCCATGACGAAACAGTGGATGCTATAAAGAATGTCGTAGACATTATGAGTTTACCTTATGGTGTTGCATGTTGCATAGTTTTCATCGTTTCGGAGATTGTGATCACTTATATTTTATACTGTAGGAGGTAGACAATTACCCAAATATTGAGGACATAGTGTATTATGCATTTTGTAAAATGTTATCAGTTGCGATATTTACGCCTAGAAGACATATATTCTCACATTGTTTCATAGGAAAGAGAATCTCTACTTGCAAATTGTGTTCGTCATGGATTATTCTATCTGATTATATTTAAACCTTTTCCAGTTTTGATATTTCTCGTTCAAAACACCCATCCAAAACCTCGCAAGCATATTCTAATTTTGTCCCTATGAAAATAAGATATATATTTGATAGAGATTGCTAGCAAAGAGTACACTATAGTTTTCTGATAACATTAACCTGCACATGCACAAGAACTATAATTTGATTTTTGATTGTGTTAGTTTAAACATATTATATTAATTAATTCAACATAACATTACATTATTCAGCTATATACATTACATAATAAGACGTAATTAATAGGATTGGGAAACAAGTTACAATAACTTATAATAATCCCTATCTGTAGGTGTTTGAATAGCGTTAACAAACACACACACATTTGTTGAAAATAATTGTCATCAATCATCATATAAATTGATCATACCGTTAACTTAAATTTGGGTATCACGGCTATCATAGTAAAACCGGCATCGTAAACAGTAGTTCATTTGCACAGTGCTCTGGTTATCCCTTACTGAAACACTAGTTATGACAAAGAGGAACATTTGGCTGATCACAGGTCATTCATTGAATATCCTGTTTTTTCAGAGAACATGTCTTCATGATGACTTTTCTCATTTATATTGAATACCAAAACTTCACTAGAATGCATATAGATGAACTAATACTACCGGTGCTTATTCTTTTTGGAGAAAGTAATTGCTTATGAATATGGCTAACAAAGAGGGAATACACTCATATTGGGACAAGGTCTATTCACGTAGTAATTTCAATCAAATATGGGTACTGAAATACTGGATCTTCTGGATAATTGTAATTATCGTTCTATTTCAGAAATTTCGTCTGTCCAAACATGTGACTTTTGTACACTTTAATGAACATTCAGCGTGGGAATGTATAAAGACGTTTCAAAAGATCATTAAGAACTGTTATCTTCAAAATGGTGAGAAACGTTACAAATTAATAGTAATAAACATAGCAAAATATTGTGTAATATTTAGTTGTTCTAAAAAAATGTAATACATTTTTCACGACCACCACTCTTTCTAGCACATATTCAAATGATATGCTAACGGTAAAGTTATCGAGATTTCCGGATATGCATTGGCGGTATTTTTTCACGTCTACAAGGAGATAAATAGCACATTATTATCTTGTATACTAGCACCTTTCACAAAATGATCATAAAAGACTTGGGCACAGTGTAATTTGTAGCATTGACTATTCATTGTTGTTTGTCAATCGAAAATTCAAATAATATGAATAATCGGGATCATAAATGAGCTAGCGGTATGAGATATGAGTTAGATAGTATTCATAATCGATGAGAATCCCAATGAATGTTTTGCTCGTACTACCTTTTGTATTTTTATTGCTCTAGTAAATTAGTATTAACACATGCAGTTTTACTAAAGAAAAACAATTTGAAATCAATTTTGTGTTCGAGTTTGACATTTGTTATCAGTTCTATCCGTAACATAATTATGATCACATTATTGATTTGGGCCATAGATTTATCGAATCATTTTTGCTGTGTCTACTGTCAAAATTACGTTTTCCATCCAAAATGTTGTTCTTAAGCATGTTTGAGTTTGAGATACTATATTGCTGTCCAACAAATAATGAATATTAAGTTCCTTCTACTGCTTTTTTATCAATCTAATTTTTCGAAAATTGATCTTGATTTACGACTTATATTTACTTTTCAAACTTTCGTTGTATTTAAAGTGTGAGACACACACATCGTTATTGATTTGTTTCACGACACATTTCAAGTTTTGTCATGCAACGCATGCATGTGTGCAATGCACAATGGGAAAATACTGCAAGCACACAAGTCATTGAGATTTTCATATTATGAATAATATCTAACTCACATCGGATACCGCAAACCCAATTCTGATTCCGATACCTCATAGCATTTTCATTTTTCGATTGACATACAACAATCAGTAGTCAATGCTACAAATTATACTGTGCCCAAGTCTTTTATAATCATTTTATGATCATGCTTGTAGACTGTGTTTCTATCAATCAGTTACAGGATCGAACTCTTTTGATTAACAAAACACGCAGGAGAAAGATTATAGGGTCATTACGGCGCATGAGTCAACAACACGGCTTACTCTGGCATTAGGAATTTTTAAATTTCCTCGAATTTCGTCGAATTACCTGGCCTTTTTTGTAAAAAAAGATAATAATGTGCAACTTGCCTCCTTGTAGACGTGAATAGAATCCGCTAATGCATATCCGGAAATCCCGAAAACATTACCGTTAGCATTTCATTTGAATATGAGCTGGATAGATTGGTGACCGTGTTATTGCTAAGAAGAACATCCAATTTGAATTAATGTAGCTATATAGAAATACGGTGTTTCAAATCAGGTTCAACGAATGCATGATCCCAATCTTTACCTGTTACAGTATTAAGCAGTACACATAACAACATATTGCGTAATTTGGAGTTGTTTCAATAAAATGTATTCATATCCCTGTTCAGAAAATATACACAACGCATTCTAATTAATGTAGCTATTTACAAATATGGTGTTTGAAAGCGGGTTCAATTAATAAATTCTCTCAAACTCTACTTATCTCACAGTACTTGTATGCTTGATTATAATGATCAAAGTTATTTAATTTTGTTGTGGAATTTGAATATTTTGCGTAAATTGTACTTAAACTAGAGCAAGTATACATGTACATTGCAAGTTACAACAGAGAATAAAAAGAAGAATACTTACAACTGATGGAGGTTCTTCAAGATGTAGAACGTGCCTGATTTGATTGATGTGATTTTATTGTAATACAAATGTTTGTCAAATAAAAAATATACATCAATACTATAAACTTTGATAATCTGTGTAGTTATATTTCAACATAACATATTGAATAAAGTATAATACATTTTTAGTAAGTCATCATCCATTCATGATTTGATTGATAACATGAATAACTAATGTTCTAGTAACAGAAAGATACAACCAACAATCAATTAGGTTTCTATTCTTTAATATAACAGAAACATTTACTTATTATACAATTATACGATTACATATATCAAATTAATAAATGATTACTGGTCTCTTTGTCAATGTCCATATTTAAATTCCTTTAGAATAAATGTGCTTGTCCTTTCCGGTATATTAGTCCGATCCTTTTCAATGAAAATTAATTCTTGTTGAATTAAAATATTGTTTAGCTCTAATCCTGAAAGTTTCCAAATATTGGCTGATGAAATTGTTAATAGTTCAATGGTCAAGTCACGTGACTTAACTAAGAAGAGATTGAAGATACCAAAGGGGCAATCCGAATCCGTATATCGAAGAAAAGAAAACACAATGGCCAAAAGAAAAAAATACAAAAGGATAAACAACGATCTACAAAACATACATATAAAACTAAAGTTCGAGTAACATGAATCCCACTAATGACGGGTGAATGCAGGTGGTTTAGTGGCACCTGTCGTGTTAATCTAGTTACAAACCCGATAATAAGTCGCGATTGCGGAAAGGACCAGGAAGTGCTTACGATAAGTGGAACATATCGGTGGTCATTTTTACACAGATATTCCATAGCGGTCAAACAAGTCATGGTTTCAACCGTAACATTATCGAAGTGATGACTTTACCGAACTTTGCTAAAGGGAACTCTTATTTCAGTAGCTTCCTTGTTAGCAGCATCCTCTATCAAGGACATCATGATAGGAGACACAAGCTCTGGAATATCGTATCATCTGAGAGATATATACTCGATATATATATATATATATATGCTGCTGGAATGTTGCTACATATAAATGGAAAGTTCACAATGGGAAAATTGAAATCATCTCTTTGTCGTAAAGTTCCGTTCTTAACCACCCCTCACTGCCTATTTTGAGGTGTAGGTCAAGAGATGAAGCAGACTTATCTGTATCTGTGGTATCCTTTATTTCAGGCTCAATGTGATAGGTACGATCAACAAAATTATTCAGTGAATGGACATCATCATTATAGCGGAACGTGAAATTAAAGGATCGGGATTGCTTCTTTTCGTTTTACTAAGTAAAGATATATAAATACAATGCTATAAATTCCAGCAATTACATACATCCACAATTTAAGACTGACAGCTGTCGAAGTTTCTGCGTCTTATTTACTATTCTATCAAATTATCTAGAAATTTCCAAAATATGAGTAGAAATATCTAGAACATATCAAAATTAGAGGTCAAAATTAAAAAAAATTGATAACCCATTTGCACTGATGATGTAATGTTCTCAACAACAAAAAAATATTCTAATGAACAAAGTAATATCTCATATGTATTATAAACAGATAAATACATGGGCATTTCCATATTGGCCTGCTTATCATCCCGAGACTATTTATTACATACTTCCGACATTTAGAAAAGAAACACCCATATTGGCCCGGGGGCTCGGACCAATATGGGCCTCAGTATGGAAATGATATTGTAGTAATCCAATAACCGGTTATTTTCCCGGGGTGTGAACATATGGACAGTTACTTCCGGTCATATTGGTCATACAAAAATGCATTTATTTGAACTAAGTATGTAATGAATATACATAACATCTCCTCTCTTGAAGAAAAAGCTTGGATACAAACTTTTTACAATAAATCTCTATTTCAATTCATCACAATATTATCCAACTCTAGACAAAACATTAGCGATAAAATTATCTTTACATTTAATATGTTTCATTATCAGGATGTTTGCTTGCAACATTAATCCTCATTTCGTTATTCTGTGATTTTTATTTTGCACATTGTGAATAAATGTGACGGTATTGTGATCAGTAAACACCACGAATGGATAAAATGTACATCAACATGTTTCAAAGATAACAACAAGGCAAGTCATTCTATTCCGCAAATGTACATCAAAATGCTTTTTTTTCAATTTTGGATTATTTTTTCTTATTTTTGTCATACTTTTAAGAAATAATAGCAATTCGGCAAAACTATGTCATCTTTTCCTTCGTGTAGCAAAGCTGCACCAAACACCTAGATCACTAGTATACACTGTTAACATATATCCTTTCGAGAAGCCTTGTGTTGTCACCTGACATGTTTGTCTTTTCTCCCTTGTCGTAGGTGTATTCACAATATAATTTAAATCATTCAGTCTGGATTCAATTACATATGGCCAACAATATATAGCTTGTAATGGATGACAACGAACAAACAATAACACAATAACTGTATCGCTTGATTTAAATTCTTTTAGCACGGCATCCTTAGCATACCACTATTTCATTTTAGCTTCGTTTTGTTTCAAATTGTCTTGATCTATTTCACATACTCTTGTAAGCTCATACTTAAAACACTCCACATAATCTATACTACTAATAACAGTATTTTCACAAAGCCATTTTTCAAAAGGGACTTCCCAGAGCGTGTCCAAAAACAGTTCAAAAGGACTTAAATGTAGAGATTCGTGAAAGGCTTCCATTGCAGCAAACAGTAGCCTGTGAACCCCATCATCCCAATCTTTTTGACTGTCTAAACAAAATGTTTTCATCATTTTTGTTTATGGTCTGGTGAAATCTTTCCAGAGCTCCTTGAAACTCTGGGTGATGTGCATTAGATTGAAACTTTTTTATGTTTAGCTTAATTGATTAACTTGCTGAAATAAATGAGACATAAAATTGGATCTCTGATTTGACTGAGTTGTTTTAGGAAGACCCACAAAAGTATAAATAAAATAGGTAGAACCTTAATTATAGTTTTAGCTTTAATATTCCTATGTGGAATGGCTTCAGGTGGATGCACACATTATAGTTAGCAAACAAAGGTTTCCTTATTTAATCTTAGGAAGAGCCTTATGCAGTCAACAATAACCCTACAGAAAGGCTGTTCAGAAACGGTTACTGGTCGGAGTGGAGCTACACGAATGTTTTGATTCGGTTTTCCCATAACTTGGCAGATGTTACAAGATATACAGTCCTCGGCTACGTCTCGTCTTATATTTGGCGGGTAGAAATGGGCCAATATCATGTTGGAGATTTTCTTAGTACCCAAGTGTTCATTCATTTTTGAATCATGGGCCAAGCTCATGATTTCTTTCCGGTATTCTTCGGTACCACTATCTCGCAGATCATTTTCCATTCATCTTACACAATGGAATCTGGTGGTCGCCATTTTCTCATCAATACTTAATCTGTCATGCAATAGTAAACATGAACCTTCTCTGCCTGCTCTATTGAGAGTGTGACCTCTTACTTCTGCGCACTAATAAGTATTTCCCTAGTCAGAAGGTCACTACTGACATATCTTACTTTTATTGTATAACGAACATGAAATTAAAGGATCGGGTTAGCTTCTTTTCGTATTACTAAGTAAAGATATCTAAATACAATGCAATGGATTCCAGCAATAATATAAATCCTAAATTTTAGACTGACAGCTGTCGAAGTTGCTGCGTCTTATTTACTATTTCATGAAAATATCTAGAACTTTCCAAAAAATGTGTAGAAATATCTAGAACATATCAAAATTCAAAGTCAAAAGTAAAAACTTGTAAACAACTTGATGTATTTTTGATAAACTAGTTGCACTGCTGATGTAATGTTTTTAACAACAAAAAATAGTATAATGAACAAAGTAATATCTCATATTCATTATATATACATAGCATCTCCTCTCTTGAAGACAAAGCTTGGATGCCATCTTTTCACAATAAATATCTACTTCAATTCATCACAATATTATCCAACTCTAGACAAAACATTAGCTATGAAATTCTTTACATTTAATATGTTTCATAATCAGATTGTCTTCTTGCAACATTAATCCCCATCTCGTTTATCTATGATTTTAATTTTGCATGTTCCTAATAAATGTGACGGTATTGTGATCTTACACCACGAATGGATGAAATGTACATCATAATTGCTTCTAAGATAAAAAATAAGGCCAGTTATTTGTTTTCAATTGTGGATTATTTTTTCTGATCTTTGTCAATGTTTTAAGAAAACATAACAATTGGGCAGATCTATGTCATCTTTAACTTCTTGGAACAAAACTGCTCCAACACCTACATCACTAGCATCCAATGTTAGCTTATATTTTTTCGAGAAACCTTGTGTTATCACTTGACATATTTGTCTTTTCTTTCTGTTCGTATGTGTATTCAAAATATAATTTAAGTCATTCAGTCTGGATTCAATTACATATGGCCAACAATATTTAGCTTGTGATGAATGACAATGAATAAGCAATACCACAATAACTTTCTTTTCATACCAGTGTTTCACTTTATCTTGGCTTTTTTTCAAATTGTCATGTTCTATTTATTTATTATGCATTGTAAACATATGCCTAACATACTCCACATAATATAATATACTAATAACAGTATTTTCACAAAGCCATTTTTCTTTCAAAAGGGACCTCCCACAGAATATTCAAAACAAGTTTAGAAGGACTAAAACCTAGAGATTCTTGAAAGGCTTCCCTTACAGCAAACGGTAGCATGCGGATCCCATCATCCCTATCTGTTTGACTGTCTAAGCAGAATGGTTGCATCATATTTGTTTAAGGTCTGGTGTATTCTTTGCTCCTTGAGACTCAGGGCGTTATGCATTTAGGTTAAACTGTTTGATATTTAATTTAATTGATGCATAACTTGCTGAAATAAATGAGACATACAATCTAATACTCATGTGAGTGAGTTGTTTAAGGAAGACCCACAAAAGTAAAACCAAAATAGATAGAGTCTTAACCATAGCATTAGCCTGAATATTCCTAAGTGGAATGGCTATAGAAAACCGGGTGGCTATATATATATTTCCTTATTTAGTCTTAGGAAGTGGCCTCACACAGTCAACAATAACCCTACTGGAAAACTATTCAAAAGCGGGTATGGGTCGGAGTCAAGCTACACAAATGTTTTGATTTGGCTTCCACATAACTCGGAAGATGTTACAAGATCAACAGTTCTTGGCTACGTCTCGTCTTATATTCGGCCAGTAAAAATGAGCCAATATCCCGTTGGAGGTTTTGTTAACACCCAAGTGTCCAGTCATTAACGAATCATGAGCCAGGCTCACAACTGCTTTCCTGTATTCTTGCTGTACCACTAATTGGCAGATCATTTTACATTCATCTTACACAGTCACATCTGGCGGTCGCCATTTTCTCATCAATACTTAGTCTTTCATGACATAGAAAATAGTAACATTCTCTGCTTCCTCTACCGAGAATGACTTAATACAACGTAGTACGATCTCTAGACCTTCTGCGCACTGATAAGTTGTTCCCTAATGAGAAGATCATTGCTGACATATCTTATTGTTGGCTTCAGAACAGGACCATCACTCGTTGACCTTTGGTCCTGGACTGTTTCAAAATGGGATATTTAGTCCTCATCTGTATCTAAACGGGATTGTTGTTCCATGTCTATGAAATAACGAGACATATCGCCATCGCTATGCAACAAGTGATCGTTGACATCAGCCAATATAATATGTCTTTTGATTCAACATCACTTGTTTCTATGATACCAGCTTGCAATACAGTATCATCTTCTTCCAGAGGCTTTTTCATGACTAAAGTTACAGCACATGCAGGAAATATCCCTGTATTTCTTTAATTCATTCTCTTCATAACTAGGGTCCTCGGAGATTATTGGAGCAATTCTAAATTTGTCACCGGCCATATCGATACCAAATAACAAAGCAATATCCTCCACAGGAAGTGTAGGTCCTACCCCAACTACAACCTGTCCCGAAACAAAGTTTGATTTTAATTTAATGTGATGGAGTGGAACATAATGAAAACCTGGGTCTACCCCCTGTAACAGCACACGTACACCATCCGAAGTATTCCTCGATAAAGGTATGCTGTTTTTTAACATTAAAGGTGAAAGTCAAAGGTTTTGAGTATTTGATTGTATTGTTTTACTCGGTAAAGATAAGATACATGAATAATGCTGGAAAAAAAAACTGTTCATGCCAAGTGTGTCACCGTTTATCTGTAAACACAGGTAAATTTACGGTTTATTGTCGCAGCTTAACATGATTATCTCCTCTTGGTAAGCCAATACTGTGAGGTCATTTGGTTCTTGTCAGTTTGCTGCTCCTACGAGGATAGCATAGCTTCTCGATAGTATGATGATAACAGTGACGAAAGTGACATCACAGGCATCGATTCAACATAGAACATAATACATTAAAAACATATAAATTAAAAAAAATATATTTAATTTGAAATAACAAATATTTAAAAAAAATACATGCCGAACTTTTGTACTCTAGTTGTTTACTTACATTTAGACACTATTCACAAGGGAATTTATACATAGGTTTCTCTCAAAACATAGTGTGTAAGAAATATGAATAATAAATACTAGTAACTCTGGTTATGTGTACATGAACTATTATCTTCACATTTTCTTCCCTTTAATGTTTTTTTTACATAAAATGTATTACTTATGTCTTGTAAGTAATCGTTGAATAGAGAACAGCGAGATGTGGAATTCATGTCCGTGACACTAAGTTTGTATAGCTTTCATTTACCTTAGTCGTAATTTACAAAGTTTACTTTTAGGGGCTCGCCCCATAAAGTTTCATTTAACACCTTTCCCAGAGAAGCAAAATTAAGGTTAAATCACTTTGATAATATATATCTACGATTTTAAGGGACCCACTACCACTAACCATGAAAAAATAATACGAGTCCCCAAAAGTAAATGATCCCTATAATGCCTTAGTGTACGTTAGGGAACCCACTACCTACATCTACGATTCGTGTCATAAAACAACAATATTAACCTTAGAGAATGATGCGAATCCCCTAAAGTAAATGATTCATATAATGCCTTTGTGTACTTTAGGGGACCCGCTATCATATATAGTTGGTTCATATCATAAGGCAACAATGTGAGTCCCATAGAGTACATACTAAATATTGTGAGACAACAAAGCTAAGTCTCATTGAACAAAAATGGTACTTTATATGGTGATTGTCAGGGTTTTTTTTTGAGGATATGCAGAGCCACCTAAAGTTCATGAAGGTCTGACACACTTATTCACTTAAGCAGAACATTTTACACAATATACAACATAAATCGTTGCTCCGTATTCAACAATTGACGACAACCCACACTGTACAACAATGTACATGTATCTCAGAGAAGGATCCGACCTTTCCATAATGGAGGCCGTTTTCGCTCAGACAAATTGTTGTTCACAAATATCAAAAGATACCGACGCGTAGTTCAAAGCAAAAATTATAAGACATGGTAAAAAGAAAAATGACAAGGACGAAACTGGAAATGTTATGTTAAATTTAATATGTTTTTATCCTTCTATAGCCTAGCACAAAAAAGGGGGATTAGTCTGGCCAGGTCATGAGCAAACATAACATAAATATGATGTCACGCAACGAAACAAAGCGAAATATAGCATATGTAGACGACTTGATAATAAAATAAAAAATATATATTTGAAATGTTGCTCGTAAACATCAGAGCAATGGAGGTCTTATTCAGAATTTCTGCGTAAGTAAATTCGCGTTTTGCTATTGTGTTATCCTTGCTAGCTAAGGCAATTGCCAATTTTTTTACACGAATACACCAATAACTCGTATGGTCTATTTAGCATATAAAAACGAATAACGTGTTAGACAGCAAGACACATTTGCAGCTATGGGCGATATAACCCAATTTCGACATCGAGAGGTGCGTTGGGAGGGTCTAATAATGATTTCAAAGCGACACATTACTTTTTTTCTGAGGAAAAAGTGGGTTGCGATCGTGCCAACACTCCGCTTTGAAATCTGAACGCCTACCTCTTTGTTGGTATACATTGATAATATTTACGGTCTACATTTGAAAGGACAGACACAAATATTGAGTCAGAATTGAAATTGATTTAAAATTTATTCACACGGTTTTATATCAAAATGAATTATGGCACGTCAATGACTGTATGATATTTCACATTTGCAAAGAAGACAGACCAACAATATATATGCACGATGAACCCACGGGAGTATATCCTAGAACCACGGTATTTATTCTTTCATTTTAGTATATTTTAACAAGCGAATTTTTTAATTAGTATTCTTATATAAGTCATGAACGAAGAAAGGACCGGGCAGTGCTTGGGACAAATGGAAGACATTCGCGGTCATTTATGACACAGATATTCCATAAGGGTCAAGCAAGTCGTGGTTACCCACCGTAAAACTTTCGAAGTGATGACCAATGTCCATCAGCCCAACCGTTTTGGACACAAAAACATAATATGGTATGATTATATTTTTCCCCATAGAAAAGAAGAAATGACACGAACGACGTCAGGACAGAATATTTTTGAAGGAGAATAACCATGAATGATATTTCACGCGGTTTTAAACAGGTAAGTTTACTTGACGATTTCGCACAAAAGTCTTGAGTAAATTGAAAATTATTACCATGTTCTATCAAGGTACTAAAATCACTATCTGAAAATGAGGAAATCTGGTAAAAAAGTTGTGACCTTTGCATTTCACCTTAAAGTGCTCGTTTTGGTGTAATGGAAATTCCATTTTATAATGAATTGAATCTTTAAAAGAGGAACCACATTGCCATTTTGAGTCATTTGTAATGTTTATGTGAAATAAATCAGAATTCAATGAGCTGCATTGATGTCGTAGTCTAGCATGAATCATGTTTAGTTTTCTGGACCATTCACCATAATATTCCGGAGATTTAATACTATGTTATTTAATCCTAGATTTAAACATGATATGCTTAGGCTATTTATAATATTCAAATCTAAATTTATTTATGATGAAACAGTGAATGGAATATATAATTTCGTAGACATTGTGAGTTTACTTTATGGTGTTGCATAGTTTTCATCGTTTTGGAAATTGTGATCACTGATATTTTATTCTGTATGAGGTAGACAATTACCCAAATAATGAGGACATAGTGTATTAAGCATTTTGTAAAATGTTTTCAGCTTGCGATATTTACGCCTAGAAGACAAATATTCCCACCTTGTTTCATAGGAAAGATAATCTCTACTTGCAAATTGTGTTCGACCAAAACATCGTAAGCATATTCTAATTTTGTCCTTATGAAAGTAAGATATATATTTGATAGAGTATGCTTGCAAAGAGTACACTTTAGTTTTCTGAGAACATTAACTTGTTTGAAAGTACAGCTGCTATATATAATGGTAAAATCGTAGACACAGGTGCGAAGGTGTTACCTCTTATATATATGTACGTGAAGTCTAATTTAATTTCTGATTGTAATACAATTGGATTAAAAAACACGCACACATTTGTCTAACATATTTGGCATCAAACGTCACATAAATTGATCATACCGTTAACATATAGTTGGGTATCACTGCTATCATAGTAAAACCTCATCATAAACAGTGGTTGATTTGGGCTCTAATGAAACAACTTTCCATTGCATAATGCTTTGGTAATCCTACTTACTGAAATACTAGCTATAGCAAAGAGGAACATTTGGCTGATCACAAGTCATGCATCTCATCATTGAATATCATGTTTAACAAGGAACATGATGACTTTTCTCCTTTATATCTAATACCAAAACTTTACAAGAATCCATATAGAGGAAATAATACTACAGGTGCTTATTCTTTTTGAAGAAAGTATTTTTTCATAAATATGTCTAACATTTTGACTGCTGTCAAAGAGGGAACACTATCATATTGGGACAAATTCTATTCACGTAGTAGTTTCAATCACATGTGAATACTGAAATATTGGGTCTTCTAGATAATTGTAATTATCGTTCTATTTCAGAAATTTCGTTTCTCTTCTCTACACTTTACTGCCCATTCACTGTGGAAATGTATAAAGACTTTTCAAAGTATCATTAAGAACGCGGTTATCTTCAAAATGGTAAGAAACGCTACAAATTGATCGTAATACATATATCAAATTATTGTGTAATTTTGAGTTGTTTCAATACAATGTATTAATATTATTGTTAAGAAGAACATCCCATTTGAATAAATGTAGTATTTAGAAATACGGTGTTTCTAATCATATTCAATGAATGAATGCTCCCAATCTTTACCTATTACAGTCTTAAGGAATACGCACAGCAAAATATTGTGTAATTTGGAGTTGTTTCAAAAAAATGTATTCATCTTCCTCTTCAGAACATATACACAACCCATTCTAATCAACATAGCAACTATTGTGTTTGAAAGCGGGTTCAATTAATGCATACCCTCAATCTTTCCCTGTTACACTTTGCTTGTATGTTTGATTATAATTATACAAGTTATTTTATTTTGTCGGGGAATTTGAATAGATTGCATATATTGTTCTTAAACAACATACACTATACATACATGAATGCATGTGTTGTATGTCATAGTATTAAAAAAAAACAAATAAGAGGAATATTCACAATCGATAAAGCTTCGTAATGCAGTTGAACGTGTCTGATTTGATTGGTGTGATTTAAATGGAAAACAAATAACTGTCAAATAAAAAAATGTATATCAACCATTCATGATTTGATTGATAACATGAATAACTAATGTTGCCACAACCTCAGAACAGCTCTGCCATATCTAATGGTAAAATAATAGACACATGGGCAAAGCTTCCGCAAGCACATATGTACATGAAATCTGAATAGATTTTGATTGTGTCTAAAATAATTGTCATCAAACATCATACATTGACTATGGATAAAAGCTAAATTGGGATATCACGGCTATCATAGTAAAACCGGCAACGTAAGCAGTGGGTGATATGGAGTCTAATGAAGCAACATTCCATTGCACAATGCTCTGGTGTTCCTACTTACAAAAATACTAGCTATGGCAGAGAGGAACATTTGGCTGATCGCAAGTCATTCATCTCATCATTTAATAATCTATTTAACAAGGAACATGATGACTTTTCTTGTTTATATTGAATAACAAAACGTCACAATAATCTATATAGAGGAAATAATACTACAGGTGCTTATTCTTTTTCAAGACAACAGGTTGACTGCTGTTATAGACGGAATGCAATCATACTGGGACAAAATATATTCAGGTAGAAGTGTTAATCGAATGCGGATACTGACATACTGGATCTTCTGGATAATTTTAATTATCGTTCTATTTCAGAAATGTTGTCTGTCCAAACATGTGACTGTTCTACACTTTACAAACCGTTCATCGTGGGAATGCATACAGACGCTTAACATTATCAATAATAACGCGGCTATCTCTACCATGGTAAGAAACGTTACACATTTATCCTAATCGGTCATGACATTTTATGTTGTCAAGCGCGAAAAAAGATAAAATACACCACACCGAAAATTTATTCTGATTGCACCTTTGGTATCTTCAAACAATTTTTACTACTATGTTGGAGTTCCGCGTAGATGACATATCTGTAGAGTTCGGTGTGCAAATGAGTCAACACCCTGTTTTATCTAAAAAAAAGGCATTACCTAAGACATAGATTGTCATATAAGGAAGATACTTTTCTCTAAATAATACTAAATGATACTCACAGGTATTGTAAGTTTGGTAGACCGTTGAAGGCGTTTTCCTCTATCACTGATATGTCATTGCTGCTTAACCACCTATAAATAGTCAACACATGTTTATACTTGATTAAGTCTGTAGCTTTCTGCTCTGTCCTAAGCAATACGCATATCAAAATATTGTCTAATTTTTAGTTGTTTCAATAAAATGTATTGATGGTATTGTTAAGAAGAACATCGCAATTGCATTAATGTAGCTATTTAGAAATAAGGTACTTCAAATCAGGTTCAATGAATGAATGCTCCCATATTTACCTATTACAGTCTTGAGTAATACACATAGCAAAATATTGCGTAATTTGGAGTTGTTTCAATAAAATGTATTCATATTCCGGTTCAGAAAAAATACACAACCCATTATAATTAGTGTAGCTCTTTAAAACTACAGTGTTTGAAAGTGGGTTCAATTAATGCATACCCTCAATCTTTACCTGTTACACTTTACATGTATGCTTGATTAAAATTATAAAAGTTATTTTATGCTGTCATGATATTTTAATATTTTGCGTAAATTGTTCTAAAACAACATACATTATACATATACTTGTATTGTAAGTCATAGAATGTCAACAAAAAATGAGGAATATCCACAACCGATAAAGCTTCGTAATGTTCTTGAACGGGTCTGATTTGATTGATCTGATTTTATTGGAATACAAATAAGTGTAAAATTTACATCAATACTTGGAACTTTGATACTCTATGCATTTGTATTTCAACCTAGCATATTAAATAACGTATAATACGCTTTTAGTAGGTCTTCAACCATTCACGATTTGATTGATAATATGAATAACTAATGTTGCCACAACCTCAGAACAGCTCTGTCATATATAATGGTAAAATAGTAGAAACATGGGCAAAGTTACTCAAAGCACATATGTACATGGAATCTAAATATATCTTGATTGTGTTAGAAATGTGTGCACATTTGTCTAAAATAATTGTCATGAAACATCATAAATTGACTATGGATAAAAGCTAAATGGGGGTATCACGTATATCAGAGTAAAACGGGCAACGTTAGCAGTGGGTGATTTGCACTCTAATGAAGCAACTTTCCATTGCACAATGCTCTGGTAATCCTACTTACTAAAATACTAGCTATGGCAGAGAGGAACATTTGGCTGATCACAAGTCATTCATCTCATCATTGAATATTCTGCTTAACCATGAAGATGATGACTTTTCTTGCTTATATTGAATAACAAAACTTCATAATAATCTATATTGATAACTGTTTGATATTTCACATTTGTAAAGAAGATAAACCCATAATATATATGAAAGACTCAGAAATAGGTCCGGTTCCACAAGCATGTCCGATTCCACAAACATTCTCGATTATATTATGATATCAAATATCAACTTGAGAATCCAAAGTCAAACCTGATTCCATTGTGATGTCAAACTCTCCCAAACATGTCCGATTCGGTCCCACAAACGTGCCCGACTTTACAAAGAAACAATATTATCCTTCCATCTGATGGATGTTTACAATTCTGTCCGTGTTTCAGTATTATTACTATACTATAAAACCATAGATATAAGTGAGTGAAAAGTAGACTATTTAGGTAAAACCAAATCGTGTACGAATAGGGTTGGGGTTAGTGTTAGGATTAGGGTTAGGGTCAGGGCTAAGGTTTGGGTTAGTGTTAAATATTATGTTATCAAAGTTGTCCCAGAAAGTTTCAGGATTCGTGTTTTTCCTTTAAATGGTTCCATGTCCGTGGAACATATCCGTGGTCATTTGTGACACAGATATGCCATAGCGGTCAACCAAGTCGTGGTTGCGACCGTAAAACTTTCGAAGTGATGACCAATTTCCACCCACCCAACCGTTTTGCACACAATGAAAGAATATGGTATGATTATATTTGTCCCAATAAAAAGGATGAAAAGACACAAACGACGTCACGACATGAAATTCTTAAAGGGGAATAACCATGATTTCACACAAATGTCTTGTCAAAATTGAAAATTATTTCGATTTTCTATTAAGGTACTAAAATCACTATCTAAAAATGTGTAAATATGAAAAAAAAACAATATGCCCTTTGCATTTCACCTTTAAGGCTTGGACAGCTCCCGTATCACGCACTATTTTAATGAGTTGTAGACTGGTTTTATCACCTATCAGTGACACAAATCATTTTGTTATAAAAGGCTAATAATTCTACAAAATATCAAACTGACATTTTGGAAACCTTAAATTAGCATTTTCAATTACAATGGGCATGAGAGGGTCTTTTAAAGCATTACATGCTATAGAATCTTGCGATATACTCTCATTGTTTATTTCAAAAACATTCTGAAACAATGTGTCCTTTCTCTTACAATAGGAACAAGATTTAGGTGATTCCGCTTTATTTATTTCTGGAGGTCTGTAGCTATTTTTATTTTTTCTCCCAAGAACCTGATGTTGGTTGATCAAAATGGTTATAAAAAGGATTCTATTCTGAACATAATTCAAATTCGGGACACTTCCAGCTCTTTTATTTTTCAAGAATATTAATCTATGCGTCAGTGCATATTCATCTGCCATATTGCTGACTTTTACTAAACTGGAAACGTTATGTTCATCTATATATGTCTTAATATCTGAATGAAAGCATTGTTTAAATTCTTCAATAAGAATTGCTTTGCCTTAATTAATCAAAATGTGTAGTTTCTTCGGTAGAAGTGAGCTCCTTTTCAAACAAAAGTTCTTTTTCACAGGCAAAGTCAACATGACTTTATCATCCCGTTTTCTACAACTTCTACACTTTTGTCGACAAACCTCCGTAACCAATTCACATGCTTTCAAAATGGCTTCTTTCACTTCTTCATAACTTGAACTTGTTTCGCGGGTTTTCCTTGTCAGGGCACTCTGTAAAAGTAAGGTCCAGTATTCATTGGGCGAAGTCAGACTTTTAGCAATTTTCTCAAAATGAACAAACTATTTGTCCACATCTTTCTCCAAAATAGGGGGAAGAAATCTGATGTACTTCACAACATCAAATTTATTTTGTACTTGGAGGTAACACCAAAGGCACTCTCTCCTCTTTTTCTTTTGAAAGCATGAATTGCTCAAGTTCAAGTTCTTTCATTTTTATTTGCATTTGCATTTCTTCAATTCTTCTTTCTTCTTGCATTTCTTCCTTTTCTATTTCTTTAAGTCTGAGTTTTTCTTCAACTTTTTTTAATCTGATTTTTTCTTCCATTTCAATTTCTCTCATGTTTACTGTATCATCCCCAAAATTGTTAACCAATTCCAAAACATCTTCACACAAAATCTCATTATCAACAATAATGTTACGGATTTCAAATTTTAACATGGTAGTTTTAACCTCAAATTTCAATTATTTGCATAGCAGTAACAATACTGATTGTTAGTCCCTCAAACGCCTCCCTCTTTGAATCTGACATACATTTTTCTGCCTAAAATACCATGTTGATTGTTGATTGTAATAAATAAATAAATAAAGAAAATATAGACTTCAATAAATCATCTCTTTTTAATAATTTTCTCTTCCAATTACAGTTACATAAAGTCTGTTTTTTTCTAGAGTATTCTAGTAACAGAAAGGTAAAACCAACAATCAACTAAGCTTCTATTCTTTAATATAATAAAAACATTTTCTTAATACTATTATGCAATTAAAAATAGCAAATTAATAAATTATAGCTGGCCTGTGTCAATGTTCAAATTTATATTCCTTTAGATTAAATTATGTTGTCCTTTCTGGTATATTAGATCGATGCTTTCCTATGAAAGTGGATAATAGATGAATTAAAATATTTCTCAGTTCTACTCTTGAAAGTTTCCAAATATTGGCCTTTGGAATTGTTATTACTTTAATGTTCAAGTCACCCGACATCACTAAGTACATATATCCAAGTGCAATGCTATATATTCCAGCTATCATGCACATTCTAAATGTTAGACTGACAGCTCTCCAAGTTGCTGCGTCTTACATAATATTTCATTAAATTATATAGAACATTTAAAAAATGTGACATTGTTTACATATATAAACAATGTGTAGAAATGGTTAGCACATATCAACATTCAAGGTCTAAATTAAAAACGTGTAAACAATAAGGGTGATAACAACATTACCTAACTCCGACCAATCTTACAAAGGGAAAGTCAAAACTCGTCAGTATATAAACAGACAAAATCAGTCAACAACCGGATAACTGTGAAAACCGTAATGATCCTGACTTGGTACAAGCATTTCAAAACAAATGGTGGGTTGAATCAGATTTTAAAGCGCCAAACCTCCCGCTTTCATTACGGCTCAAAGTTTCCAGCTGTCACTATAACAGTATGTATAACAATACTTGAACAACACAGTTAAAACAGTTGTCAAATCCGCACCAAGCTCAACTTAACCTATTTTTCATAACCTATTTCGACTGATGATGAAATGGTACCAACAACAAAAAAATATTCTAATGAATAAAGTAACATCTCATATTTATCATAAATAAAACACACTAAATATACCACACCATCAGTACAGCTGCCATATCTAATGGTAAAATCGTAATATACCACACCATTAGTACAGCTGCCATATATAATGGTAAAACATTAAATATATGACACCATCAGTACAGCTGTCATATATAATGGTAAAATCATATACCATGCCATCAGTACAGCTGCCATATATAATGGAAAGACACTAAATATACCACACCATCAGTACAGCTGCCATATTTAATGGTAACATCATATACCACACCATCAGTACAACTGATATATATAATGGTAAAACACTAAATATACCACACTATCAGAACAGCTTCCATATCTAATGGTACAATCATATACCACACCATCAGTACAGCTGCCATATATAATGGTAAAACACTAAATATACCACACTATCAGTACAGCTGCCATATCTAATGGTAAAATCGTAGACACATGTGCAAAGAACTTTCTCTAACACATATGTACAGGAACTTCCCATTGCACAATGCTCTGGTTTTCTTGCTTACTGAAATACTAGTTGGGACAAAGAGGAACATTGAGCTGATGACAAGTCATTCATCTCATCATTGAATATTCTGTTTAACAAGGAACTTTTTTCCAGTTTTGCTATTTCTCGTTCAAAGCACCTATCACAAACCTCGCAAGCATATTCTAATGTTGTCCTTATGAAAGTAAGATATATATTTGATAGAGTTTGCTTGCAAAGAGTACACTTTAGTTTTCTGAGAACATTAACCTGTTTAAAAGTGCAGCTGCTTTATAGAATCGCAAAGTCGTAGACACAGGTGCAAAAGAGTTTCCTCTAATACATATGTACATGAACTTATTGTTTTAGAAATGGGTGCAAAAGCACACCCATATTTGTCTAAAATAATTGTCATCAAACATCATATCAATTGATCATAACTTTAGCTTATATTTGGATATCAACGCTATCATAGTAAAACTGGCATCGTAAACATTAACAGTGGTTGTTTGGGTTCTAATGAACCAACTTTCCATTACACAATGCTCTGGTCATCATACTTACTGAAATACTAGCTAGGACAAAAAGAAACAATTCACTGATCACAAGTCATTCATCTCACTATTGAATATTCTGTTAACAAGTAACATAATAACTTTTCTCGTTTATATTGAATACCATAACTTCTCAAGAATCCATATAGAGAAAATACTACCACAGGTTCTTATTCTTTTTCAAGAACACATGTTGACTGCTGTCAAAGACAGAATGCAATCGTACTGGGAAAAAGTCTATTCACGTAGCAGTTTCAATCAAATGTGGATAATGAAGTACTGAATCTTCTGGATAATTTTAATCATCGTTCTATTTGAGGAATTTAGTCTGTCCAGGCGTGTGACTTTCTTACACTTTGCAAACCATGCATCGTGAGAATGTATAACAACGTTTAACATATCATTAATAACGCGGTTATCTTTAAAATGGTCAGAAAATGAACAAATTTATAGTAATCGATCATGAATTAAATTATTTTATTTTGTCAAGCACGAAAAATGACAAAATACGCAACACCAAAAATGGATTCTGATTGACCATTTTGTATCTTCAAAATCTTCTTACTACTAAGTTGGAGTTCCGTATCGATGACATATCAGTAGAGTTCGGAGTGCACCTTTGTCAACAACTTGTTTTATATAAAAAAGCATTTCCTAAGACATATATTGTCATATAAGGAACATACTTTTCTATAAATTATACTAAATGTTACTAAAAAGAATCTTAAGTTTGGTAGATTATTGAAGGTGTTGTCCTATATCACTGATATGGCATTATGGCCTAAGTTCCTATAAATAGTCAACAAATATCTCATGTTTATACTCCATTAAGTCTGTAGCTTTGTGTTGTCTTAAGCAATACATATATCAAAATATTGTGTAATTTTGAGTTTTTCAATAAAATGTATTTATCTTATAGTAATGAAGAATCTCCCATTTGAATTAATATAGCTATTTAGAAATACGGTGTTTCAAATCAGGTTCAATGAATAAATGCTCCCAATCTTTACGTATTACATTCTTGAGCAATACACATAACAAAATATTACGTAATTTGGAGTGGTTTTTTTTTCTCAATAAAATGTATTCATATTCCGGTTCAGAAAAAATACACAACCCATTATTATTAGTGTAGCTATTTAGAAATACGGTGTTTGAAAGTGGGTTCAATAAAGGCATACACTCAATCTTTATACTTTACTTGTATGTTTGATTAGAATTATAAAAGTTATTTTATTTTGTCGTGGAATTTGCATATGTTGCGTAAATTGTTCTTAAGCAACATAAATAATAGATATTCATGTATTGTCATCGAATGTCAAAAATATAATAAGAATATTGACAACCGATAAAGTTTCGTAATGTTGTTGAACGCGATGTGATTTTATATTGGAATGCAAATAACTGTCAAATAAACAATGTACATCAATGCTACAAACGTTAGCAATACATATATCAAAATATTGTGTACTTTTGAGTTTTCTAATAAAATGTATTTATATTATTGCTAAGAAGAAACTCCCATTTGAATCAATGTAGTTATTTAGAAATACGGTGTTTTCAATCATGTTCAATGAATGGATGCTCCCAATCTTTACCTATTGCAGTCATAAGGAATACACATAGCAAAATAGTGCGTAATTTGGAGTTGCTTCAATAAAATGTATTCATATTCCTGTTCAGAACATATACACAACTCATTCTAATTAATATTGCAAATATGGTGCTTGAAAGCGGGTTCAATTAATAAATTCCCTCAATCTTTATCTGTTACACTTTACTTGTATGTTTGATTAGAATTATAAAAGTTATTTTATTTTGTCGTGGAATTTGAATATTTTGCGTAAATTGTTCTTAAGCAACATATATTATACATACATGTATACATGCGTTGCAAATCATAGAACAACAACAAAATAAGAGGAATATTCACAACCGATCAAGCGTCGTAATGTTCTTCAACTGGTTTGATTTGATTAATATGATTTTATTGGAATACAAATAACTGTCAAATAACAAATATACATCAATACTTGAAACTTTGATACTCTAGTTGTATATCAACGTAGCAAATTGAATAAAGTATAATACGCTTTGAGTAAATCTTCAACCATTCATGATTTGATTGATAGCATGAATAACTAATGTTGCCACAACCCCAGTACAGCTCTGCTATATATAATGGTAAAATAGTAGATACATTGGTACATCTACCTCAATCACATATGTACATGGAATCTGAATGGATTTTGATTGTGTTATTAATGTGTGCACATTTGTCTAAAATAATTGTCATCAAACATCATCAATTTATTCTGGATAACAGTTAAATTGGGATATCACGGCTATCATAGCAAAACCGGCAACGATAGCAGTGGGTGATTTGGGCTCTAATGAAACGACTTTCCATTACACAATGCTCTGGTAATCCTAGTTAATAAAATACTGGCTATGGCAGTGAGAAACATTTGGCTGATCACAAGTCATTCATCTCATCCTTGAATATTCTGCTTAACAAGGAACATTATTTACAGACTGGAGTGTTCAGTGTGTGGCCTCCAATACATTGGCGAGTCTAAGCAGCCCTTCCACGAACGCCTGAATGGACACATTAGTGACGTAGCAAACAAGTAATTTCTTCGTCGTGTGCCAGCACTTCCGACAGTCTGACCACAGTCTCGAAGATTTTAGCAATGAAAATCCTCGTCATTGAACAGAACTGTCTGTGGAATGATTTTCAACGTGAGAATCTGGAAAGATTTTGGATGAAAGAACTCCGTGTGTTACATCCGGACGGTATTAACAGAAAACAATAGGTTTGTATTTATATTTTCTTTCACAGTTTTGATAGTCAGCGAATATTTTACTACTGTCACAAAGCTTAGGATTTGTGCTATCCACCTTTAATTAACGATTTAACCGTGACGAATTTGAGAATGTTAAAGAATATCGTTATTTCATTTAATGTGTCACATTGTGTCACCTGACTATTTAGTGAGCTGTAATTATACTATCTAATCTTAGCAAACTCAGTCTAATGTTGAAAGACATTGAATAAGGTCATTTGTTGTTAGAAAATGTTGTCAACATATTTTTGTTAATCTTTTTATCGGTGTCGTTGCAGAATCTTCTAGACTTCTATAATTTATTTTGTTTGTGCTGCATCGTAATGTCTCGACGATCCGTTGCTCATTAAGTTGTCTGGTTGGTAGATTTCTATACATATATATATGTATATCCGTCTGAAAATTAAACCAAGCAGTGTTAGAATTATATTTTTGAGCTGTCAAATTGTTTGTCTTCCCTCGACGCATTTGAAGTCACACCATTGATACACTGCAGTACCAATCTAGTAGCCTTATGTCCAGCGCCCTGGACCATTCGACCACATGTATGTTGATTGTTGAAAGTGTTGTCCTCTATCTCAGATATGTTATTATTCTGTAAATTCCTATTAATAGTCAACAGATGTCTTTAGTTTATACTTTATTAAATCTGTAATTATTTTGATTTGTTTCAATATAATGTATTTATATTTTGATCAAGACAATATACACACCACATTCTAATCATTCTAGCTATTTACAAACATGGACTTCAATTATGTTTCGAATAATGAATACCCTCACATATTTACCTTATATACTGAACTTGTATGTTGAATTTGTCTCAATAAAATGTATTTATTCTTGTTTAGAGGAAACCATATGCAATGTATATGACTGCTTAACAAAATTGGCTTCAAGCAATGGCTAATATAAGTTCTTATGTGTTGCATGGTACGTGTATGTTTAACTGGCATTCCAATGTTCTTTAATGTTGTTGTAGAATTTGAATATTTTGTGTAAATTGTTCTTAAGGAACAAACAGTATGCATATACATGTATTGTAAGTCATAGAATGTAAAAAACAAGTAGGAGGAATATTTACAACAGATAACGCTTTGTAATGTTGTTGAACATGTCTTATTTGATTGATGTAATTTTATTGGAATACAAATGAAACAAAATATACATCAATACTAATAACAATCTTTACCTGTTACAATTTACTTGTATGCCTGATTATAATTATAAAAGTTATTTTATTTGTCGTAGAATTTGAATATTTTGCGTAAATTGTTCTTAAGCAACATAAAGTATATTTGTACATGCATTGTACGTCATAGAACGTAGAACAAATGATCAGAATATTGACAACCGATGCAGTTTCGTAATGCTGTTCAACGTGTCTGATTTGATTGAAGTGATTTTATATTGGAATACAAGTAACTGTGAAATGAAAAATATACATCAATACTTCAAACTCTGATACCCTATGTAGTTGTATTTCAACGTAACATATTGAATAAAGTATAATACGCTATTAGTAAGTCTTCAACCATTCATGGTTTGATTGATAACATGAATAACTAATGTTACCACACCCTCCGAACAACTCTGCCATATATAATTGTAAAATAGCAGACACATGCGCAAAACTACATGAAATATATATGTACATGTAATATGATTAGATTGTGTTAGAAATGGGTGCACTAACACACACACACACACACACACACACACACACACACACACACACATGCATCCAAAATAATTGTCATCAAGCTTCATTATTTGATTATGGATAAAAGTTAAATTTGGGTGTCACGGCTATCACAGTAAAACTGGTAACGTTAGCTGTGGGTGATTTGGGCTCTAATGAAACATATTTGCATTGTACAATGCTCTGGTTATCCCACTTACTGAAATACTAGTTATGACAAAGAGGAACATTTGGCTGATCACACGTCATTCATCTCATCAATGCATATTATGTTTATCAAGGAACATGTTACATGATGACTTTTCTCGTTTATATTGAATACCAAAACTTCACAATATTCCATATAGAGGAAATAATACTGCAGGTGCTTATTCTTTTTGAAGAAAGTAATTGTTTATAAATATGGCTAACATTTTGACTGCTGTCAGAGAGGGAATACAATCATATTGGAACACGGTATATTGACGTAGTAGTTTCAATCAAATGTGGATACTGAAATACTGGATCTTCTGGATAATTGTAATTATCGTTCTATTTCAGAAATGTAGTCTGTCCAAACATGTGTCTTTTCTACGCTTTACTGACCATTCTCCGTGGGAATGTATAAAGACGTTTCAAAATATCACAAACAACGCGGTTATCTTCAAAATGGTAAGAAACGTTACAAATTAATAATAATACATATATCAAAATATTGTGTAATATTTAGTTGTTTCAATAAAATGCATTTTTATTATTGTTAAGAAGAACATCCCATTTGAATTAATGTAGCTATTTAGAAATACGGTGTTTCAGATCAGGTTCAATGAATGAATGCTCCCAATCTTTACCTATTACAGTCTTGAGCAATACACATTGGAAAATATTGCGTAATTAGCAGTTGTTTCAATAATATGTATTCATATTCCTGTTCAGTAAAAAATACACAACCCATTCTAATTAGCGTAGCTATTTAAAAATACGGAGTTTGAAAGTGGGTTCAATTAATGCATACCCTCAATCTTTACCTGTTACAATTTACTTGTATGTTTGATTAGAATTAAAAATGTTATTTAACTTTGTCGTGGAATTTGAATATTTTGCGCATATTGTTCTTAAGCAACTTTAATTATAGATATACATGTATTGTAAGTCATAGAATGTCCAAACAATTATAAGAATTTTTTCAACTAATCAAACTTCGTAATGATGTTGAATGTGTCTGATTTGATTGATGTGATTGTATATTGGAATAAATAACTGTCAAATAAAAAATATACATCAATACTTGAAACTGTGATACTCTATGCAGTTCCATTTCAACGTAACATATTGAATAATACGCTTTTAGTAAGTCTTCAACCATTCATGATTTGATTGATAACATGAATAACAATATATACCACACCATCAGAAAAGCTGCTATGTTTAATGGTAAAATAGTAGACATACGTGCAACATTACCTCAAACACATATATGTACATGGAATCTGATTATATTTTGTTTGTGTTAGAATCGGGTGCACTAAAACACACATTTTGATAACGTTTTTTGTTTCATTTCTTTCAATAACATGCATTCATATTCCTGTTCAGAAAATATACACAACGAATACTAATTTATGTAGCTATTTACCAATAGAGTGTCTAAAAGCGGGTTCAATTAATACATTCTCTCCAACTTTATCTGTCGCATTGTACTTTTATGTTTGATTAGAATGATAAAAGTTCTTTAATATTATTTTGGAAATTGAATATTTTGCGTAATTTTTTTTAAACAACATAAATAATAAATATACATAGAATGTATTAGAATCGGGTGCACTAACACACACATTTGGACAACGATTTTTGCATCATTTGTTTCAATATAATGTATTCATATTCCTGTTCAGAAACAAATACACAACCCAGTATAATTAGCGTAGCTATTTAAACAAAAAATTTCAAACCGGGTTCAAATAATGCATCCATCACCCTTTACCTGTTATACTGTACTTGTATGTTTGATTAGAATTATAAAAGTTATTTGATTTTGTCGTGGAATTTAAATATTTTGCGTAAGTTGTTCTTAAACAATATAGAATGTCAACAACAACAAAAGAGAACATTCACAAAGTTTCGTAATGTTGTTTGATGCGATTTTATTGGAATACAAATAACTGTCAAATAAAAAATATACATCAATACTGCAAACTTTGATAATCTGTGTAGTTGTATTTCAACGTAATATATTGAATAAAGTATAATATATTTTTAGTAATTCATTAACCATTCATGATTTGATTGATAATATTAATAACTAATGCTACGAAATCTTTTTTCTAGAATATTCTAGTAACAGAAAGATACAACCAACAATCAATTAAGTTTCTATTCTTTGATATAACAGCAAAATTTACTTAATACTATTATACAATTACAAATATCAAATTAATAAATTAACAACTGGTCTTTTTGTCAATGTTCAAATTTAAATTCCTTTAGAATAAATGTTATTGTCCTTTCCAGTATATTAGTTCGATCCTTTTCTATGAAAAATAATTCTTGTTGAATTAAAATATCTTTTAGTTGTAATCCTGAAAGTTTCCAAATATTCGCCGATGAAATTGTTAATGGTTCAATGTTCAAGTCACGTGATTTACTAAGAAGAGATTGAAGATACCAAAGGGGCAATCAGTATCCGTATATCGAAAAACAGACAACACAATGGCCAAAAAGAAAAATGTACAAAAGGAACATACATATAAATCTAAAGTTCGAGTAACACGAATCCCACTAAAGACTGGGGTGAATCCTGGTGCTCCAGAAGGGCCAGCAGATCCAGCTCCACTAGTGGTACGCGTCGTGTTAATGTAGTTACAAACCTGATAATAAGTCGTGAATGCAGAAAGGACCAGGAGGTGTTTACGACAAATGGAACATGTCGGTGGTAACTGTGACACATATATTCCATAAATGTCAACCAAGACATGGTTGCAACCGTAACATTTTCGAAGTGATGACTTCAACTTTACCAAAAGGAACTATTGTTTCAGTAGCTTCCTTGTTAGCAGCATCCTCTATCAAGGACATCCTAATAGAAGACACAAACTCTGGAATATCGTATCATCTGAGAGATATATACTCCATATGCCGATTCTGCTGGAATGTTGCAACATATAAATGGAAAGTTCACAATGGGAATATTGAAATCATCTCTTTTGTCGTAAAGTTTTATTCTTAACCGCCCCTTACTGTCGATTTCGAGGTGTAGGTCAAGATATAAAGTAGACCTATCTGTATCTGTGGCATCCTTTATTTCAGGTTCAATGGGATAGATGCGATCAACAAATGATTGAGTGAAAGGACATCATCTTTATAGCGGAACATGAAAGTAAAAGATCGGACTAGCTTCTTTTTGATTTACTAAGTAAAGATATCTAAATAAAATGCTGTAGATTCCAGCTATGATATACATTCTAAATTTTAGACTGACAGCTCTCGAAGTTGCTGCCTCTTATTTATTATTTCATGAAATTATCTAGAACTTTCCAAAAAATGCGTAGAAATATCTAGAACATATCAAAATTCAGTCAAAATTAAAAACTTGCAAACAACTTGACGTATTTTTGATAAACTATTTGCACTGATGATGTAATGTTCTCAACAACAAAAACATATTCTAATGAACAAAGTAATTTATCATCTTCATTATATATGCATAGCATCCTCTCTCTTGAAGAACAAGTTTGGATACAAACTGTTTGCCATAAATCTCTATTTTAATTCAACACAATATTATCCAACTCTAGAAAAAACATTAATTATGAAATTAACTTTACATTTAATATTTTTGATAATCAGATTGTATTCTTGCAACATTAAACCCCATCTCGTTATTTTGCACTTTGTTAATAAATGTGACGGTATTGTGATCAGTAAACACCACGAATGGATGAAATGTACATCAAAATGCTTCAAAGATAACAATAAGGCAAGTAATTTTTTTTCAATTGTGGATTATATTTTCTGATCTTTTTCAAAGTTTAAAGAAAAAATAGCAATTTTGCAGATCTATGTCATCTTTACCTTCTTGGAGCAAAACTGCACCAACACCTGCATCACTACCATCCTATGTTAGCTTTTATTCTTTCGAAAAGACGTGTGTTGTCACCTGACATATTTGGCTTTTCTTTCTTCTCGTAGGTGTATTCACAATATAATTTAAATCATTCAGTCTGGATTCAATTACATATGGCCAAATATATTTAGCTTGTAATGATTGACAATGTATAAGCAATAACACAATAACTTTCTCGCCTAGTTTAAATTATTTTTTCATGGCATCCTTATCATACCACTGTTTCATTTTATCATGGCTTTGTTTCAAATTGTCATGTTCTATTTCACATGCTCTTGTAAACGTATGCCTAAGCTACTCCACATAATATAATATGCAAATAACAGTATTTTCACAAACCATTTTTTCTTTCAGAGGTGACCTCCCACAGAGTGTCCACAAATAAGTTCAAAACCAGGACTAAAACCTACAGATTCTTGAAAGGCTTCCCTTACAGCAAACAGTAGCATGCAGATCCCATCATCCCAATCTTTTTGACTGTCTAAACAAAATGTTTTCATCATATTTTTTTAATGTTTGGTGTACTCTTTCCAAGGCTCATTGAGACTCAGGCGTTATGCATTAGATTTAATCTATTTTGTATTTAACTTAATCGATGCATAACTTGCTGAAATACATGAGACATAAAATTGGATCCTCATTTCACTGAGTTGTTTTAGGAAGACCCACAAAAATAGTTAGAGACTTAATTATAGTATTAGCTTTACTATTCCCAAGTGGAATCGGTATAGAAAAATGGGTGGAGGCGCACATTATTGTTAGTAAATATTTGTTTCCTTATTTAATCTTATGAAATGTCCTCACACAGTCAACAATGACCATACTGAAAGTATATTCAAAAGCGGATACGGACCGGAGTGGAGCTACACGAATGTTTTGATTAGGTCTCCACATAGCTCGGCAGATGTTACAAGATCAACAGGTTTTGGCTACGTCTCGTCTTATATTCGGCTATTAAAAATGGGCCAATATCCCATTGGATATTTCGTTAACACGCAAGTGTTCAGTCATTGACGAATCATGAGCCAGGCTCACAACTGCTTTCCTGTATACGTCCTGTACCATTATCCGGCAGATCACTTTACATTCATCTTACACAGTCGCATCTGGCGGTCTCCATTTTCTCTTCAATACTTAGTCTTTCATGAAATAGCAAACATTAACATTCTCTGCTTCCTCTACTGAGAATGACTTAGAACCAGGTAGTACGAGCTATTCCTTCTGCGCACTGATAAGTTGTTCCCTTGTGAGAAGGTCATTACTGACATATCTTATTGTTGGCTTCATAACAGGACCATCACTCATTGACCTTTGGTCCAAGTTGGGATGCTTAGTCCTCATCTGTACCTAGGCAGATTTGTGTTCCTTGTCTATGAAATAATGAGACATATCGCCATCGCTATGCAACAAGTGATCGTTGACATCAACCAAGAAAAATTTATTTTGATTCAACAACACTTGTTTCTATGGTACCAACTTGCAATAAAGTTTCATCTTCTTCCAAAGGCTTTTTCATGGCTAAAGTTACAGCGCATTATGTATAATCCCCTGTATTTGTTTAATTCATTCTCTTAATAACTAGGCTCCTCGGAGATAATTGGGACCATTATAGCTTTGTCACCGGCCATATCGATACCAAATAACAAAGAAATATCATCAAAAGGAAGTGTAGGTCGTACCCCAACTACAACCTGTCTCGAAACAAAGTCTGATTTTAAATTAATGTGATGGAGTGGAACACTATGAAAACATGGGACTACCCTCTGTCACAACACATTTGCACCAGCCGTAGTATTCCCCGCTAAAGGTATGCTGATTTTTAACAATAAAGGTTAAAGGCAAAGGGTTTGAGTATTGTTTTACTCGATAAAGATAAGTGAATAATATGGGAAAAGCATATTTTTGACGCCAAGTGCGTCACTGTTTATCTGTAACCACAGGTAAATTGATGGTTTATTGTCGCAGTTTAACATGATTATCTCCTCTTGGTAAGCCAAGACTGTGAGGTCATTCGGTTCTTATCAGTTTGCTGCGCCTACGAGAATAGCATATATTCTCTATATTCTGAAAATGAAAGTGACCAAAGTGATATCACAGGCATCGATTCAACATAGAAAATAATGCATTAACAACATATAAATAAAAAAAGAAAAAAATATTTAATTTGAAATAAAAAATATTTAAAAAAAAAATACTTTTGTACTCTAGCTGTTTACTTACTTTTAGATAATATTCGCCAGGGAATTTATGAATATGCTTCCCTCAAAAAATATTGTATTAGAAATATGAATGATAAATACTAGTAACTCTGGTTATTTGTACATGAACTATTACCTTCACATTTCCTCCCTTTAATTCATTTTTACATAAAATATATTACTGATGACTTGTTAGCAATCGTTGAATAGAGAACAGCGAAATGTGGAATTCATGTCCGTGACACTAAGTTATTATAGCTTTCATTTACCTTGGTCGTAATTTGGAAAATTCACTTAAGGGGCTCGCCCTATAAAGTGTAATTTTACACTTTTCCGAGAGAAACAAAATTCAATGAAAGTTAAATCATTTTCATAATATATATTTACCAACTACCATTAACCATCAAAATAAATAATACGAGTCCCCAAAAATAATTGATCCCTATACTTCTTTATTGTACGTTAGGGTCCCCACTACCTATATCCACGATTCATATCATAAGAAAACAACATTAACCATAGAAAATGATGCGAGTTCCTCAAGGTAAATGATTCCCATAATGCCTTGGTGTACTTCAGAGATTCACCACCATATATACCTGATTCACATTATAAGACAACAACATTCATTAAAATAAATAATGTGATTTCCCTAAAGTACCTGATACATATCGTGAGACAACAAAGCCAAGTTTCGTAGAACAAAAATGATAAATCATATGGTGAGTGTCTGGTTTTCGTTTTTCAGGATATGTAGAGCCCCCGAAAGTACATGAAGGCCTGCACATTTTACCCAATCTACAAAAGAAATCGTTGTACCGTATACAACAATTGACGACAAACCACACTGTACGACAATGTACATGTATCCCAGATGCGGATCCAGACTTTTCCATCAAGCGGGCCATTTTATTTCAGAAACCATTTATTTGTTTTAAAATATCAAAAGATACCGAGACGTAATTCAAAGCGAAAATTACAAGACATGGTAAAAAGAAAAATGACAAGGACGAAACTGGAAATGTTCTGTTAAATCTAATATGTTTTCACCTGTCTATAACCTAGCACAAAAATGGGAACTCTTCCTCACTCTGGCCGCATATGTGTCTCTTGGCGGATGGCCATTTGATTCTGAGAGGGATCTGGAATTTGCTGTTGAGAAATAAATATTCTGGCCAGGTCATGAGCAAACATAAAATAAATATCCTGTCATGCAACGAAACAAAACAAAATACAGCATATATAGACGACTTGATAATAAATGAAGAAAACATATAAAGCATATCGCTCGTAACCATCAGAGCCAAAGAGGTCTTATTCAGAATTTCTGTGTAAATACATTCGGGATTTTGCCATTGTGTTTTCCTTGCTAACTAAGCCAATGACCATTTTTTTACACGAATTTTCCAATACATATGGTTGTCTATTTAGGATAAAAAACAAAAGAGCCACGTATTAGCCAGCAAGATATGCTTGCAGCTAGGGGCGATGTAACCCAATTTTGACATCGAAAGGTGCGCTAGGAGGGGCCAATAATGTTTTCAAAGTAGATATTGACTGTTTTCTGACAGAAAAAAAAGGATGCAATTGTTCCACCTCTCCTTTGTATGAACCAACTGTACATCTCCGCTTTGAAATCTGAACGTCTACCTCTTTTTGGTATACATTGATAATATTTACGGTCTACATTTGAAAGAACAGATACAGATTTTAAGTCAGAATTGAAAATGATTGGAATTTTGTTAACAAGATTGTATACCAAAGCGCGTCATGGCGCGGTAATAACAGTTTGATATTTCACATTTATTAAGAAGACAGACTTAAAATATATATGGAAGATGAACCCACGAGAGCATATCCTAGAGCCACTGTATTTATTTTGTTCATCTTAGTATATTTTTACATGCGAAATTGCTTATCTAGTATGCTTAGAAAAGTCATGAACGAGGAAAGGCCTCGGTAAGTGTTTGTGACACAGATATTCCATAACATCAACCAAGTCGTGGTTGCGACCGTAAAACTTTCGACCAATGTCCACCCGCCCAACCGTTTTGCACACAAACAAAGAATACGGTACGATTATCTTTGTCCCCATGAAAAAGAGGAAATTACACGAACAACGTCACGACAGGATATTTGTTAAAGGGGAATAACCATGATTGATATTTCCTGCGTTTTATACAGGTACGTTTACCTGACGATTTCGGGCAAACCTCTTAAGAAAATTGAAAATTATTACGATTTTCTATCAAGGCATTAAAATCACTATCTAAAAAGGTGCAAATCTGAAAAAAGTTATGAGCTTTGCATTTCCCCTTGACAGTTTGGGAAGCTCTCGTATCACGCAATAGCTTAATAGCTTAATGGATTGTAGACTGGTTTTAGCACCTATCAGTGATACAAATCCCTTAGTTATAAAGGGCTTATAATTCTCCATAATATCAAACTGAGATTTTGAAAACCTTAAATTTGCTTTTCCAATTACAATGGGCATGAGAGGGTCTTTTAAAGCATTGCATGATATAGAACCTTGCGGTGTACTCTAATCGTTTCTTTTAAGAACATTCTGAAAGAATGTGTCCTTTTTCTTACAATAGGAACAATATTTAGGTGATTCCCTTTATTTATTTCGGGAGGTCTGTAACTATTTCTATTTTTTCTCCCAAGAACCTGATTTTGGTTGATCAAAATGGTTATAAGAAGGGGGTCTATTCTGAAAAAAAATCAAATTCAGAACACTTCCAGCTCTTTTATTTTTCAAAAACATTAATGTATGCGTCAGTGGATAATCATCTGCCATAGTGCTGGTTTCTACTAAGCTGGAAACGCTATGTATATCTATATATTTCTTAATATCTGAATGAATGCATTGTTTAAATTCTTCAATAAGAATTTATTTGCCTTATTTAATCAAAATGTGTAGTTACTACGTTAGAAGTGAGCCACTTTTCAAACAAAAGTTATTTTTCACGGGCAAAATCAAGTTCAAGTTCCTTCATTTTCAATTGCATTTGCATTTCTCCAATTCTTCTTTTTTCATCCATGTTTTCCTTTTCTATTTCTTTAAGTCTGATTTTTTCTTCAATTTATTTTAATTTTATTTTTTCTTGCATTTCAATTTCTCTCATTTTTACTGTATCAACCCAAAAATTGCTAACCAATTCCAAATCATCTTCACCCACAATCTCCCCATCAACAATACTGTTACGGATTTCAAATTTTAACATGGTAGTTTTAATCTCAAAATTCAATTATTTGAATAGGAGTAACAATTCTGATTTTTTAGTGCCTCAAGCGCCCCCTCTTTGAATCTGACATAAATTATTCTGCTGTAAATAGCATTTTGATTATTGGTTGTAATAAATATATAATTCAATAAAATATAGATTTCTATATATCATATATTTTTAATAATCTTCTCTTACAAATATTCGTCCTCGCGGAAGAACCCTCAATTACTGTTAGGTGATTTGTTTTTCTAGTGTGTTTTAGTAACAGAAAGATACAACCAGCAATCAAGTTTCTTTTCTTTAATATAACAAAAAAATACTTAATACTATTATACAATTACAAATATCAAATTAATAAACTGCCTCTTCAAATTCAAATTCCTTTATATAAAATTATCTTGTCCTTTCTGGTATATTCGTTCGATTCTTTCCTATGGAAATGAATAATAGCTGAATTAAAATATCCCTCAGTTCTAATCCTGAAAGTTTTCAAACATTGGCCGGTGAAATTATTAATAGTTCAGTGTTCAAGTTACCCGACTTAACTAAGTAAATATATCCAAGTGCAATGCTATAGATTCCAGATATCATATAAATCCTAAATCCGGAACTGACAGCTCTCGGAGTTACTGCGCTTTGCATACTATTTCATGAAATTCCATAGAACATTAACACAAATGTAACATTGTTTACATATATAAACAATATGTAGAAATGACTAGATTATATCAAAATTCAAAATTCAAAACTTGAAAACAACTTGACCTATTTTTGATCACCTATTTGCACTGATGATGTAATGTTATAAACAACAACAAAATATACTAATGAAAAAAGTAATAGCTTATATCTATCATTAATACAAAACACTAAATATACCAGACCATCAGTACAGCTGCCATGTCTAATGGTATAATCGTAAACACATGTGCAAAGGAGCTACCTCTAACACGTATGTACATGAACTATAATTTCATTACAAACACACACACACATTTGTCTAAAATGTTTGTCATCAAACATCATCAATTGATTATAACGTAAGCTTAAATTTGGGAATCAAAGATATCATAGCAAATCGGGCATAGTAAACAGTAAGTGATTTGGGCTCTAATGAAATAACCTGTATTTGCGTAATACTCTGGTAATCCTACTTACTAAAATACTAGCTATGAGAAAGAGGAACTTTTGGCTGATCACAAGTCATTGAATAATTTGTTTACCAGGGAACCAGATGACTTTTCTAGTTTATATTGAATACCAAAACTTCACAAGAATCCATATAGAGAAAATAATATTACAAGTACTTCTACTTTTTCAAGAGAGTAAATAGCAAATAGTTCATGGCACTGAGGGTCACATGGCAGTATATGGACCGCTCGGTCACCAAACAAGTATTATATGGACCGAAGCTTCTGTCATATGACCCAAAGTGACTTGAACTATTTGCTATATTATATTTTTTTCTAAGATAATGCAGGTACCTGGCCGGTGCATATACGAAAATTATATATTTGGTTAAACTGTATTTAAAATAGAGAAAATTACAAAATTAATGAGAAATGAAATAATATATCTGTTGTAATTTGATTTTAAAAAGTAATTAATAAGTGAAATATCACATGAAATATTTACTTAAACTGTTTATAATCTGTTCAGAATGCTCAATCAATATTCAGAATATTCAGTAATGTTCAGAATCTGTTCAGTCAATGTTCAGAATATTTAGTAATGTGCAGACTCTGTTCAGTCAATGTTCAGAATGTTCAGAATCTGGTCAGAATTTACTGTAAAGTTCAGAATGTTCAGAATCTGGTCAGAATTTACTGTAAAGTTCAGAATGTTCAGAATCTGCTTAGTCAATGCTAAGAATGTTCAGCAATGCTCACACTCTTTTCAGATTGTTCAGTAATGTTTAGACTCTGTTCAGAATATCTAGCACAAAGAGTGGTCTGTTCAGAATTTCTTGACTTTGTAGTGTATTTCGAAATACGGTGCTTCCAATCAGGTTCAATGAATGAATGCTCCCAATCTTTACCTATTACAGTCTTGAGCAATGCACATAACAACATATTGCGCAATTTGAAGCTTGGAGTTTGCTTTCAATAAAATGTTTTCAAATTCCTGTTCAGAAAAAATACACAACCCATTCTAATTAGTGTAGGTATTTAGAAACACTGTGTTTCAAAGCGGGTTCAATTAATGCATACCCTCAATCTCTACCTGTTACGCGCTACCTGTATGCTTGATTAGAATTATAAAAGTTATTTTATTTTGGAATCTGAATATTTTGTGTAAATTGTTCTTAAGCAACATAAATTATAGACATGCATGTATTATAAGTCATAGAATGTCAAAAAAATAAGAATATTGACGACCGATAAAGATTCGTAATGTTGTTGAACGTGTCTGATTTGATTGATGTGATTTTATATTGGAATGCGAATAACTGTCAAATAAAAAATATATACATCAATACTACAAACTTTGATACTCGATGTAGTTGTATTTCAACGTACCATAATGAACAAAGTATGATAATTTTTTAGTAAGTCATCAACCAGTCATGATCTGATAGATAACATAAATACCTATTGCTACGAAAAGTTGTTTCTAGAATATTCTAGTAACAGAACGATACAACCAAAAATCAATTAGGTTTCTATTCTTTAATATTACAACCACATTTACTACATACTATTATACAATTACACATATCACATTAATGAATTATTACTGGCCTCTTTGCCAACGTTCAAACTTAAATTCCTTTAGAATAAATGTGTTTATCCTTTCTGGTATATTAGTGTGATTCTTTTCTATGAACATTTATTATTGTTCTATTAAAATATCTTTTAATTCTAATACTGAAAGTTTCCACATATTGACCGATGAAATTGTTAATAGTTCAATGACTTTACTAATAAGAGTTTGAAGATACAAAGGGGGCAATCCAAATCGCATATCAAAGAACAGACAACACACTGTCGGAAAGAAAAAGTACAAAAGGAAAAACAACGATCTACAAAACTTATATATAAAGCTAAAGGTCGAGTAACACGAGTCCCACTAAAGACTTGGATGATCTCAGGTGCTTCAGACCGGTCTGTAGATCCTGCTCCACTAGTTGCACCGTCGTGTCAATCTAGTTAAAACCCCGATAATAAGTCGTTAATGAGGTAAGGCCCGAGTAGTCCTTTCGATAAGTGGAACATATCGGTGGTCATTGTTACACAGATATTCCATAGCTGTCAACCAAGTCATGTTGGTAACGTCACATTTTCGAAGTCATGACTCCATCGTTACCAAATGGAACCATTGTTTCAGTAACTTCCGTGTTAGCAGCATCCTCTATCAAGGACATCCTGGTAGGAGCCACAAGCTCTGGAATATCGCATCATCTGAGTAATATATATGCCATATGCTGCTGCTGGAAAGGTGCTACGCATAATTCGAAAGTTCACAATGGGAATATTGAAATCATCTCTTTTGTCGTAAAGTTTAGTTCTTAACCGCCCCTCACTGTCGATTTCGAGGTGTAGGTCAAGATAGGAAGTAGACATATCTGTATCTGTGGTATCCTTTTTTTCAGGCTTAATGGGATAGATGCGATCAACAAAATTATTTAATAAAAGGACATCATCTGTATAGAGGAACATGAAATTAAAGAATCGGGTTAGCTTCTTTTCATTTTACTAAGTAAAGATATCTAAATAAAATGCAATAGATTCCAGCAATAATATAATTCCTAAATTTTAGACTGACAGCTGTCGAATTTCCTGCGTCTTATTGACTATTTCATGAAAATATCTAGAACTTTCCAAAAAATGTGTAGAACTATCTAGAACATATCAAAAGTAAAAACTTTTAAACAACTTTATGTATTTTTGATAAACTATTTACACTGATGATGTAATGTTCTTAACAACAACAAATATTATAATGAACAAAGTAATATCTCATATTCATTATATATACATAGCATCTCCTCTCTTGAAGAATAAGCTTGGATGCAATCTTTTTACAATAAATCTCTACTTCAATTCATCACAATATTATCCAACTCTAGACAAAACATTAGCTATGAAATTATCTTTACATGTAATATGTTTTATAATCAGATTGTATTCTTGCAACATTAATCCCCATCTCGTTAATCTGTGATTTGTATTTTGCATGTTCCTAATAAATGTGACTGTATTGTGATCTTACACCACGAATTGATGAAATGTATATCATAATTGCTTCAAAGATAATAATAAGTCAAGTAATTTTTTCTCAATTTTGGATTATTTTTTCTGATCTGTGTAAATTGTTTTAAGAAAAAATAGCAATTCAGCAGATCTATGTCATCTTTACCTTCTGGGAACAAAACTGCACAAACACCTACACCACTAGCATCCACTATTAGCTTATATTCTTTCGAGAAGTCTTGTGTTATCACTTGACATAGTTGTCATTTCTTTCTGTTCGTATGTGTATTCAAAATATAATATAAATTAAGTCAGTCAGTCTGGATTCAATTACATATGGCCAACAATATTGAGCTTGTAATGAATGACAATGAATAAGCAATACCACAATAACTTTGTTTTCATACCAGTGTTTCATTTTATCTTGGCTTTGTTTCAAATTGTCATGTTCTATTTCACATGCTCTTGTAAACTTATGCCTAAAATACTCCACATAATATAATATACTAATAACAGTGTTTTCACAAAGCCATTTTTCTTTCAAAAGGGACCTCCCACGGAGTGTCCAAAAACAAGTTCAAAAGGACTAAAACCTAGAGATTCCTGAATGGCTTCCCTTACAGCAAACAGTAGCATGCAGATCCCATCATCCCTATATTTTTGACTGGCTAGGCAAAATGTTTTCATCATATTTGCTTAAGGTCTGGTGTATTCTTTCCAAAGTTCCTTGAGACTCAGGGCGTTATGCATTAGAGTTAAACAGTTTTGTATTTAATTTAATTGATGCATAACTTGCTGAAATAAATGGGACATACAATTGGATCCTCATTTGACTGAGTTGTTTTAGGAAGACCCACAAAAGTAAATACATAATAGTTAGAGCCTTAATTATAGTATTAGCCTTAATATTCCTAAGTTGAATGGCTATAGAAAAACGGATGGTTATACATATATTTCCTTATTTAGTCTTAGGAAGTGGCCTCACACAGTCAACAATAACCCTACTGGAAGATTATTCAAAAGAGGGTATGGGCCTGCCTCAAGCTACACGAATGTTTTGATTCGGCTTCCACATAACTCGGAAGATGCTGCAAGATCAACAGTCCTTGGCTACGTCTCGTCTTATATTCGGCCAGTAAAAATGGGCCAATATCCCGTTGGAGGTTTTGTTAATACCATTGACGAATCTTGAGCCAGGCTCACAACTGCTTTCCTGTATTTTTCCTGTACCACTAACTGGCAGATCATTTTATATTCATCTTACACAGTCACATCTGGCGGTCGCCATTTTCTCATCAGTGGTTAGTCTTTCATGAAATAGCAAACATTAACATTCTCTGCTTCCTCTACTGAAAATGACTTAATACAAGGTAGTACGAGTTCTTCCTTATGCGCACTGATAAGTTGTTCCCAAATGAGAAGGTCATTACTGACATATCTTATTGTTGGCTTCTTAACAGGACCATCACTCGTGGACTGTTTCAAGATGGGATATTTAGTCCTCATCTGTATCTAAACGGGATTTTTGTTCCTTGTCTATGAAATAACGAGACATATCGCCATCGCTATGCAACAAGTGATCGTTGACTTCAGCCAAAATAATGTGTCTTTTGATTCAACATCAATAGTTTCTATGGTACCAGCTTGCAATAAAGTATTCTCTTCTTCCAGAGTCTTTTTCATGGCTTTGGTTACAGAACATGCAGGAAAAATCCCTATATTTCTTTAATTCATTCTCTTCATAACTAGGGTCCTCGGATATTATTGGGGCCATTATAACTTTGTCACCGGCCATATCGATATCAAATAACAAAGAAATATCCTCCACAGGAAGTGTAGGTCCTACCCCAACTACAACCTGTCCCGAAACAAAGCTTGATTTTAATTTAATGTGATGGAGTGGAACACTATGAAAACCTGGGTCAACCCCCTGTAACAACACATTTACACCATGCGAAGTATTCCTCGATAAAGGTATGCTGTTTTCTAACATTAAAGGTGGAAGTCAAAGGTTTTGAGTATTTGATTTTATTGTTTTACTCGGTGAAGATACATGAATAATGCAGAAAAAGCAAATTTGTCACGGCAAGTGTGTCACCGTTTATCTATAAACACAGGTAAATTTACGGTTTATTGTCGCAGCTTAACATGATTATCTCCTCTTATTAAGCCAATACTGTGAGGTCATTTGGTTCTTAACAGTTTGCTGCCCCTACGAGGATAACATAGCTTCTCCATAGTATGCAGATAACAGTGACGAAAATGACATCACAGGCATCGATTCAACATAGAACATACTACATTAAAAACAAATAAATTAAAAAAAACATTTAATTTGAAATATTTTTTTTTTTAAATAATACATGCCGAACTTTTGTACTCTTGCTGTTTACTTACATTTAGACAATATTCACCAGGGAATTTATACATAGGTTTCTCTCAAAAAATAGTGTGTAAGAAATATGAATAATAAAAACTAGTAACTCTGGTTATTTGTACATGAACTATTATCTTCACATTTTCTTCCCTTTAATGTTTTTTTTACATAAAATGTATTACTTATGTCTTGTTATTAGAGCTTTCATTTACCTTAGTCGTAATTTACAAAGTTTATTTTTAGGGGCTCGCCCAATAAAGTGTCATTTTGCACCTTTCCGAGAGAAGTAAAATTCAATTAAGGTTAGATCAATTTGATAATATATATCTACGATTTTAAGGGACCCACTACCATTAACAATAAAAAAATAAAACGAGTCCCCAAAAGTAAATTATCCCTATCATGCCTTAGTGTACTTTAGGGAACCCACTACCTACATCTACGATTCGTATCATAAAACAACAACATTAACCATAAAGAATGATGCGAGTCCCCTAAAGTAAATGATTCATATAGTGCCTTTGTGTACTTTAGGGGACCCGCTACCATATATAGATGGTTCATATCATAAGGCAACAACATTAGCTATAGAAAATAATGTGAGTCCCATAGAGTACATAATACATATTGTGAGACAACACAACTAAGTCTCATAGAACAAAAATGGTACTTTATATGGTGAGTGTCAGGCTTTTTTTGAAGATATGCAGAGCCACCTAAAGTACATGAAAATCTGACACACTTATTCACTTAAACAGAACATTTTACACAATCTACAACATAAACGTTCCTCCGTATTCAACAATTGACGATGACCCACAATGTACAACAATGTACATGTATCTCAGAGGAGGATCCGTAATGGAGGCCGTTTTCGTTCAGACACCATTTTTTTCACAAATATCTAAAGATACCGACGCGTAGTTCAAAGCGAAATTTACAAGACATGGTTAAAAGAAAAATAACAAGGACGAAACTGGAAATGTTCTGTTAAATTTAATATGTTTTTGACCCGTCTATAACCTAGCACAAACAAAGGGGAATAGTCTGCCGAGGTCATGAGCAAAAATAAAATAAATATGATGTCACGCAACGAAACAAAGCGAAAAATAGCATATGTAGAAGACTTGATAATAAATTAAAAATATATATATGAAATGTCGCTCGTAAACATCAGAGCCATGGAGGTCTTATTCAGAATTTCTGCGTAAATAAATTCGGCGTTTTGCCATTGTGTTATCCTTGCTAGCTAAGACAATTGCCAATTTTTTTACACGAATACACCAATAACTGTTATGGTCTATTTAGCATAAAAAAAAACGAACAACGTGAAGACAGCAAAATATATTTCCAGCTCTAGACGATATAACCAACTTTCGAAATCGAGAGGTGCGTTGGGAGGGGCTAATAATGATTTCAAAGCATCAAATTACTGTTTTCTGAGGAAAAAAGTGGGATGCGATCATGCCAACACTCCGCTTTGAAATCTGAAAGCCTACCTCTTTTTGGTATACATTGATAATATTTACGGTCTACATTTGAAAGGACAGACACAAATATTGAGTCAGAATTGAAATTGATTTAAAATTTATTCACACGGGTTTATACCAAAATGAATTATGGCACGGCAATGACTATAATATTTCACATTTGCAAAGAAGACAGACCAATAATATATATGCACGATGAACCCAGGGGAGAATATCCTAGAACCACGGTATTTATTCTTTCATTTTAGTTTATTTTAACATTATAATTTTTTTAATTATTATTCTTATGTCACGAACGAAGAAAGGACCGGGAAGGGCTTGGGACAAGTGGAAGACATCCGCGGTCATTTATGACACAGATATTCCATAGCGGTCAACCAAGTCGCGGTTGCCCACCGTAAAACTTTCGAAGTGATGACCAATGTCCATCAGCCCAACCGTTTTGGACACAAACAAATAATATGGTATGATTATCTTTTTCCCCAGAAAAAAGAGGAAATGACACAAACGACGTCAGGACAGACGATTTTTAAAGGGGAATAACCATGAATGATATTTCTCGCGGTTTTAAACAGGTAAGTTTACCTAACGATTTCGCACAACAGTCTTGAGTAAATTGAAAATTACTACCATGTTCTATAAAGGTACTAAAATCACTATCTGAAAATGTGCAAATCTGAAAAAAAAAGTTATGACCTTTGCATTTCACCTCGTTTTGGTGTAATGGACATTCCATTATATAATGAATTGAATCTTTAAATAAGGAACCACATTGTCATTTAGAGTCATTTGTAATGTTTATGTGAAATGAATCAGAATTCAATGAGCTGCATTGATGTCGTAGACTAGCATGAGTCATTTTTAACTTTCTGGACCATTCACCATAATATTCCGGAGATTTAATAGTATTTTATTTAATCCTAGATTTAAACATGATACCTTTAGGCTATTTATAATATTTAAATCTAAATTTATCCATGACGAAACAGTGGATGGCATACATAATGTCGTGATTTGATTGATGTGATTTTAATGGAATACAAATAACTGTCAAATAAAAAATATATATCAATACTTTGATTCTCTACGTAGTTGTATTTCAACGTAGCATATTGAAAAAAGTATAATACGCTTTCAGTAAGTCTTCAACCATTCATGATTTGATTGATAATATGCATAACGAATGTTGCCACAACCTCAGAACAGCTCTGTCATATATAATGGTAACATAGTAGACACTTCGGCAAAGTTACCCCAAGCACATATGTACATGGAATCTGAATATATCTTGATTGTGTTAGAAATGTGTGCATATTTGTCTAAAATAATTGTCATGAAACATCATAAATTGACTATGGATAAAACCTAAATCGGGGTATCACGTATATCATAGTAAAACCGGCAACGTTAGCAGTGGGTGATTTGCACTCTAATGAAACAACTTTCCATTGCACAATGCTCTGGTAATCATACTTACTAAAATACTAACTATGGCAGAGAAGAACATTTGGCTGATCACAAGTCATTCATCTCATCATTGAATATTCTGTTTAACCAGGAAGAAGATGGCCTTTCTTGTTTATATTGGATAACAAAACTTCATAATAATCTATATAGATAACTGTTTGATATTTCACATTTGTAAAGAAGATAAACCCATAATATATATGAAAGACTCAGAAATAGGTCCGGTTCCACAAGCATGTCCGATTCCACAAACATCCCAGATTATATTATGACCTCAAATATCAACTTGAGAATCCAAAAACAAGCCTGATTCCATTGTGATGTCAAACTCTCCCAAACATGGCCGTTTCGGTCCCCCAAACGTGCCCGACTTTACAAAGAAACAATATTATCCTTCAATCTGATGCATGTTTACAATTCTCTCCGTGTTTCAGTAGTATTACTATTCTATAAAACCATAGATATAAGTGAGTGAAAAGTAGAATATTTAGGGAAAACCAAATCGTGTACGAATAGGATTGGGGTTAATGTTAGGATTAGGGTTAGGGTCAGGGTTAAGGTTTGGGTTAGTGTTAAATATTATGTTATCAAAGTTGTCCCAGAAAGTTGCAGGATTCGTGTTTTTTCCTTTAAATGGTCCCATGTCCGTGGAACATATCCGTGGTCATGTGTGACACAGATATGCCATAGCGGTCAACCAAGTCGTGGTTGCGACCGTACAACTTTCGAAGTGATGACCAGTGTCAACCCACCCAACCGTTTTGCACACAAAGAAAGAATATGGTAGGATTATATTTGTCCCAATGAAAAAGAAGAAAAGACACAAACGATGTCACGACATGAAATTCTTAAAGGGGAATAACCATTATTTCACACAAACGTCTTGTCAAAATTGAAAATTATTTCGATTTTCTATTAAGGTACTAAAATCACTATCTAAAAATGTGTAAATATGAAAAAAAACAATGTGCCCTTTGCATTTCACCTTTTAGGCTTGGAAAGCTCCCGTATCACGCAATATTTTAATGAATTGTAGACTGGTTTTATAAACGGCTTATAATTCTCCACAATATCAAACTGACATTTTGGAAACCTTAAATTAGCATTTTCAATTACAATCGGAATGAGAGGGTCTTTTAAAGCATTACATGCTATAGAATCTTGCGATATACTCTCATTGTTTATTTCAAGAACATTCTGAAACAATCTGTCCTTTCTCTTACAATAGGAACAAGATTTAGGTGATTCCCCTTTATTTATTTCTGGAGGTCTGCAACTATTTTTATTTTTTCTCCCAAGAACCTGATTTTGGTTGATCAAAATGGTTATAAGAAGGATTCTATTCTGAACATAATTCAAATTCGGGACACTTCCATCTCTTTTATTTTTCAAAAATATTAATTTATGGGTCAGTGCATATTCATCTGCCATATTGCTGGCTTTTACTAAACTAGAAACGTTACGTTCATCTATATATGTCTTAATATCTGAATGAATGCATTGTTTAAATTCTTCAATAAGAATTGCTTTGCCTTAATTAATCAAAATGTGTAGTTACTTCAGTAGAAGTGAGCTCCTTTTCAAACAAAAGTTCTTTTTCACATGACTTTATCATCCCGTTTTCTACAACTTCTACACTTTTGCCGACAAACCTCCGTAACCAATTCACATGCTTTCAAAATGGCTTCTTTCACTTCTTCATATTTTGAACTTGTTTCTCGGGCTTTCCTTTTCAGGGCACTCTGTAAAAGTAAGGTCCAGTATTCATTGGGCGAAGTCAGACTTTTAGCAATTTTCTCAAAATGAACAAACTGTTTGTCCACATCTTTCTCCAAAAATAGGTGGAAGAAATCTGATGTACTTCACAAATTTATTTTGTACTTGAAGGTAACACCAAAGGCACTCTCTACTCTTTTTTCTTTTGAAAGCATGAATTGCTCAAGTTCAAGTTCTTTCATTTTTATTTGCATTTGCATTTCTTCAATTCTTCTTTCTTCTTGCATTTCTTCCATTTTCTATTTCTTTAAGTCTGAGTTTTTCTTCAGCTTATTCTAATCTGATTTTTTCTTCCATTTCAATTTCTCTCATGTTTACTGTATCATCCCCAAAATTGTTAACCAATTACAAAACATCTTCACCCTAAATCTCCTTATCAACAATAATGTTACTGATTTCAAATTTTAACATGGTAGTCTTAACCTCAAATTTCAATTATTTGCATAGCAGTAACAATACTGATTGTTAGTCCCTCAAACGCCTCCTTCTTTGAATCTGTCATAAATTCTTCTGCTTAATATACCATTTTGATTGTTGGTTGTAATAAATAAATAATAAAAGAAAATATAGATTTCAATAAATCATCTCTTTTAATAATTTTTTCTGACAATTACAGTTACTTAAAGTCTGTTTTTTCTAGAGTATTCTAGTAACAGAAAGGTACAACCAACAATCAACTAAGCTTCTATTCTTTAATATAATAAAAACATTTTCTTAATACTATTATCCAATTAAAAATAGCAAATGAATAAATTATAACTGGCCTGTGTCAATTTTCAAATTTATATTCCTTTAGATTAAATTATGTTGTCCTTTCTGGTATATTAGATCGATGCTTTCCTATGAAAGTGGATTATAGTTGAATTAAAATATTTTTCAGTTCTACTCTTGAAAGTTTCCAAATATTGGCCGTTGGAATTGTTAATAGTTTAATGTTCAAGTCACCCGACATCACTAAGTAAATATATCCAAGTGCAATGCTATATATTCCAGCTAGCATGCACATTCTAAATTTTAGACTGACAGCTCTCCAAGTTGCTGCGTCTTACATAATATTTCATGAATTTATCTAGAACATTATCACATATCTTTTTCAAGAAAGTAATTGTTTATAAATATGTCTAACATTTTGAGTGCTGTCAAAACGGGACAAAGTCTATGCACGTAGTAGTTTCAATCAAATGTGGATACTGAAATACTGGATCTTCTGGATAATTGTAATTATCATTCTATTTCAGAAATTTCGTCTGTCTTTCTCTACACTTTACTGACCATTCACCGTGGGAATGTATAAAGACGTTTCAAAATATCATTAAGAACGCGGTTATCTTCAAAATGGTAAGAAACGTTACAAATTGATAGCAATACATGTATCAAAATATTGTGTTATTTTGAGTTGTTTCAATAAATTATATGCATATTATTGTTAAGAAGAACATCCCATTTCAATAAATGTAGCTATTTAGAAATACGGTGTTTCAAATCATGTTCAATGAATGAATACTCCCAATCTTTACCAATTACAGTCTTAAGTAATACACATTCCAAAATATTGCGTTATTTGGAATTGTTTCAATAAAATGTATTCATATTCCTGTTCAGAACATATACACATCCCATTCTAATTAAAATAGCAAATATGGTGTTTGAAAGCGGATTCAATTAAAAAATCCCCGCACTCTTTACTTGTTACACTTTACTTGTATGTTTGATTAGAATTATGAAAGTTATTTTGTCTTGTCGTGGAATTTGAATAGTTTGTGTAAATTGTTCTTAAGCAACATAAATTATATATATACATGTGTTGTAAGTAAAAAAAAATTAAACAACAAATAAGAGGAATATTCACTACCGATAAAGCTTCGTAATGTTGTTGAACGGGTCTGATTTGATTGGTGTGGTTTAATTGGAATGCAAATAACTGTCAAATAAAAAAAATACATCACTACTTGAAACGTTGATACTCTATGTAGTTGTATTTCAACGTAGCATATTGAAAAACGTATAATACGCTTTCAGTAAGTCCTCAACCATTCATGATTTGATTGATAACATGAATAACTAAAGGTGCCACAACCTCAGAACAGGTCTGTCATATATAATGGTAAAATAGTAGACACAATGGACAAGTTACATCAAGCACATATATGCATGGAATCTGAATATATTTTGATTGTGTTAGAAATGTGTGAACATTTGTCTAAGATAATTGTCATCAAACATCATCAATTGATTCTGGATAAAAAATAAATTTTGGTATCATGGCTATCATAGTAAAATCGACAACGTTAGCAGTGGGTGATATGGGCTCTAATGAAGCAACTTTCCATTGAACACTATTCTGGTAATCCTACATACTAAAATACTAGTTATGGCAGAGAGAAGCATTGGGCTAATCAGAAGTCATTCATCTCATCATTAAATATGCTGCTTAACAAGGAACATGATGACTTTTATTGTTGATATTGAATAACAAAACTTCACAATAATCTATACAGAGGAAATAATACTACATGTGCTTATTTTTCTTCAAGAAAACATTTTGACTGTTTCAAAGACGGAATACAATCATACTGGGATAAAGTCTATTCACGTAGTAGTTTCAATCGAATGCCTATACTGAACTACTGGATCATCTAGATAATTTTAATTATCGTTCTATTTCAGAAATTTAGTCTGTCCAAGCATGTGACTTTTCTACACTTTACAAATCATTCATCGTGGGAACGTATAAAGACGCTTAAAATATCATTAATAACGCGGTTACCTTCAACATGGTAAGAACCGTTACGAAATTATTGTAATAGGTCATGGAATTTTATTTTGTCAAGCACGAAAAAAGACAAAATACGCTACACAGAAGATTTATTCTGATTGCTCCTTTGGTATCGTCAAACTCTTCTTACCACTAAGTTGGAATTCGGTATCGATGACATATCTGTAGAGTTCGGAGTGGATATTTGTCAACAACTTGTTTTATATAGAGAAAAGGCATTACCTACGACATATATTGTCATATAAGGAACATACTTTTCTATAAATAATAATAAGTGATACTCACAGAACTTCTAAGTTTGGTAGATTGTTGAAGGTGTTGTCCTCTATCACTGATATGGCATTACCCAGTAAGCCCCTATAAATAGCAACAAATGTCTCATTTTTATTCTTTATTTATTCTGTAGCTCTGTCTTAAGAAATACGTATATCAAAATATTGTGTAATTTTGAGTTTCTTGAATAAAATATAGTTATATTATTGTTAAGAAGAAAATCCTATTTGAATTAATGTAGCTATTTAGAAATACGGTGTTTCAAATCAGGTTCAGTGAATGAATGCTCCCAATCTTTACCTATTACAATCTTGAGCAATACGCAGCAAAATATTGCGTAATTTGGAGAGTTTTTTCAATAACATGTATTCATATTCCTGTTCAGAAAAAATACACCAACCATTCTAATTAGTGTAGCTATTTAAAAATACGGTGTATGAAAGTGGGTTCAATTAATGCATACCCTCAATCTGTACATGTTACACTTTACTTGCATGTTTGATTAAAATTATAAAAGTTATATTATTCTGTCGTGGTATTTGACAATTTTGCGTAAATTGTTCTTAAACAACATAAATTATAGATATACATGTATTGTAAGTCATATAATGTCAAAACATTAATAAGAATATGGACGACCGATACAGTTTCGTAATGTTGTTGAACGTGTCTAATTTGATTGATGCGATTTTATATTGGAATGCAAATAAAATTTTAAAATAAAAAATATACATCAATACTACAAACTGTGTTTCTCTATGTAGTTGTAATTCAACGTAACATATTGAATAAAGTATAATACATTTTTAGTAATACATCAACCATTCATGATTTGATCGATTAATAACTAATGTTACGAAAACAAAATTCAAGAATATTCTAGTATCAGAAATATACAACCAACAATCAATTAAGTTTCCATTCTTTAATATAACAACAAAATTTACTTCATACCATTATACAATTACACAAATCAAATTAATAAATTATTACTGGCCTCGTTGTCAATGTTCAAATTTAATTTCCTTTTGAATAAATGGTATTGTCCTTTTCTCTATATTAGTGCGATCCTTTTCTATGAAAACTAATCTTTGTTGAATTAAAATATTTGTTAGATCTAATCCTGAAATTTTCAAATATTGGTCGATGAAATGGTTGCTAGTTCAATGACTTTACTAAGAAGAGTTTAAAGAGACCAAAGGTGCAATCAGAATCGTATATCAAAGAACAGACATCACAATGACGAAAAGAAAAAGTACAAAAGGAAAAACAATGATCTACAAAACATATATATAAAGCTAAAGGTCGAGTAACAGGAGTCCATATAAAGACCGAGTTGAACTCAGGTGCTACAGAAGGGTCTGTAGATCCTGACCCACTACTCGCACCTGTCGTGTTAATATAGTTACAAACCCAAAAATAAGTCGTGAATGAGTAAAAGACCGTGAAGTGCTTACGATAAGTGGGGCATATCGGTTGTCACTGTGACACAGATATGCCATAGTGGTTAACCAAGTCATGGTGGTGACCGTAACATCTTCGAAGTGATGATTTCACCTTTACCAACAGGAACTCTTGTGTCAGTAGCTTCCGTGTTTGCAGTATCCTCTATCGCGGAAATCCTGATAGGAGCCACACGCTCTCGAATATCGTATCATTTGAGAGATATATACTCCATGTGCATGTGCTGCTGGAATGGTGCTACGCATAAATGGAAAGTTCCCAATGGGAAAATTGATATCATGTATTGTGTCGTACAGGTTTGTGCTTAACCGCCCCTCATTGTCGATTTCGAGGTGTAAGTCAAGATATGAACCAAACCTATCTCTTTATGTGGTATCCTTTATTTCATTCTCAATGGGATATATGCGATCAACAGAATTATTTAGTGAAAGGACATCATCTTCATAGCGGAACGTGAAATTATAGGACCGGGTTTCTTTTCATTTTACTAAGCAACGATATATAAATACATTATATATTCCAGCTATTACATCAATCCTAATTCTTAGACTGACACCTCTCGAAGTTGCGGCGTCTTATATCTATATACTATTTCATGAAATTCTCTAGAACTTTCCATAAAATGTAACGTTGTCTATACATAAACAATATCTGGAAATATCTAGAACATATCAACATTCAAGGTCAAAATTAAGAACTTGCAAACACCTTGACGTATTTTTTATATCATATTTGCACTGACGATGTAGAAAAAGTTTGGATACAAACTTTTTGCAATAAATTTATATTTCAGTTCATCACAATATTATCGAACTCTAGACAACACATTAGCTATAAAATTATCTTTACATTTAATATGTTTTATAATCAGATTGTATTCTTGCAACAGTAATAGTTTATCTGTGATTTTTATTCTGCATTGTTTTAATAAATTTGACGTTATTGTGATCAGTAAACACCACGATTGGATGAAATGTACATCAAAATTCTTCAAAGATAACAATAAGGCAGGTCTTTTTTTTATTAATTGTGGATAATTTGTTTTTATCTTTGCAAAACATAGCAATTCGGCAGACCTATGTCACCTTTACGTTCTTGGAGCAAAACTGCACAAACACCTGCATCACTAGCATCCACTGTTAACATATATTTTTTCGAGAAGCCTTGTGTTGTCACCTGACATATATGTTTTTTTCTTTCTTCTCGTAGGTGTATTCGCAATATAATTTAAATCATTCAGTCTGGATTCAATTGCATATGGCCAAATATATTTAGCTGGTAATGGATGACAAGGAATATGCAATAACACAATTATTTTCTCGCCTGGTTTAAGTTCTCTTACCATAGCATCCTTATCATAACAGTGTTTCATTTTATCTTGACTTTGCTTCAAATTGTCATGTTCTATGTCACATGCTCTTGTAAGCTGATAATTAAAACACTCCACATAATCTAAAATACTAATACCAGTATTTTCACAAATTTGTCTTTCAAAGTTTTTCAGGGACCTCCCATAGAGTGTCCAAACACCAATTCAAAAAGGAATAAAACATAGAGATTCTTGAAAGTCTTCCCTTACAGCAAGCTGTAGCATGCGGACCCCATTATCCCAGTCGTTATGACTGTCTAAACAATATGTTTTCATCATATTTTTTAATGTCTAGTGAAATCTTTCTAGAGCTCCCTGAGACTCAGGGTGATATGCATCAGACTTCAACTGTTTATATTTCATTCATGCATAACTTGCTGAAATAAATGAGAAATAAAATTGAATCCCTGATTTGACAGAATTGTTTTAGGAAGACCCACAAAAGTAAAAACAAAATAGTTAAAGCCTTAATTATAGTTTTAGCTTTAATATTACTAAGTGGAATGGCTTCAGGAAAACGGATGGAGGCACACATTATAGTTAGTAATTATAGGATTACGTATTTAGTCTTAGAAAGTGGCCCCGCCCAGTCAACAATACTCCTACTGAAAGAATCTTTAAACGCAGGTACGGGTTAGAGTGTAGCTGCATGGATGTTTTGATTCGTTTCCCGTGATTTGACATGTGCTACAAGAGCTACAGTCCTTGGCTAATTCTGCTCTTATATTCGTACAGTAGAAATGGGCCAATTTCCTGTTGGATGTTTTTCTAACACCCAAGTGATCAGTCATTCACGAATCATGGGCCAGGCTCATAACTGCTTTCCGCTATTCTTCCGGTATCACTATCTGGCAGATCACTTGCCATTCATCTTACGCAGACACATCTGGTGGTCGCTATTTTCTCATCAATACTTCGTCTTTCATCACATAGCAAACATGAACATTCTCTGCAGCCTCTACTGAGAATAATTTAGAATAAAGTAGTGCAAGCTCTTCCTTCTGCACACTAATAAGTCGTTCCCTAGTCAGAAGTTCAATACCGACATATCTTATTGCTTGCTTAAGAACAAGACCATCCCTCACTGACCTTTGGTCCTGGACTGTATCAAGATGGAATTTGCAGTTCACATCTGTATCTAGACAGGAGTTTTGTTCCTCGTCTATTAAACAGCGAGACATATCGTCACGCTATGTAAAAAGTGATCGTTGACATCAGGAAACAAATGTGTCTTTTAATTCAACATCACTTGCTTCGATGATACCACCTTGTAATAAAGTATCATATTCTACCAGAGGCTTTTTCGTTGTTAAAGTTACAACACACGCAGGAAAAACCACTCTATTTTCTAATTCATTCTCTGCATAACTAGCCTCCACGGAGATTATTGGGTCCACTATAGCCTTGCCACCTGCCACATCGATACCAAATAACGAAGACATATCCTGAACAGGAAGTGTAGGTCTTACCCCAACTACAACCTGTCCATAAGCAAAGTCTGATTTTAAATTAACGTGGAACACTATGAAAACCTGGGTACGCCTCTTGTAACAACACATTTGCAGCAGCCGAAGTATTGCCAGATAAATGGAAAATATTTTTTAACATTAAAGGTGAAATGCAATGGTTTTGAGTATTTGATTGTCTTGCTTTACTCGATAAAGATACATAAATAATGTGGAAAAGGCCAATTTTGACGCCAAGTGTGTTACCGTTTATCTGTAAACACACATACATGTATGGTTTATTGTCGAAGTTTAACATGATTATCTCCTCTTGGTAAGCCAAGAATGTGAAGTCTTTCGGTTCTGAATGTTGGTTTTTTATATGTTTTTAGTGTATTATGTTCTGCGCCTACGAGAATAGCATAGCTTCTCGATATTCTGATGATGAAAGTGACCAAAGTGACATCACAGGCATTGATGCAACATAGAACACAATACACTAAAAACATATAAAAAAACAACATTTAATTTGAAATAAAACATATTTAAAAAAAAACAACGAAATTCTGTACTTTAACAGTTTTTTTACATTTAGAAAATATCCGCCAGGGAATATATTTATAGGCTTCTCTCAAACAATATTGTATAAGAAATATGAATGATAAATACTAGTAACTCTGGTTATTTGTACATGAACTATTACTTTCACATTTACATCCCTTCAATGAATATTTACATACAATGTATTACTTTCGATTTGTTAGTAATCGTTGAATATATAACAGCGACATGTGGAATTCATGTCCGTGACAATAAGTTATTATAACATTCATTTACATTAGTCGTAATTTACAAATTTACTTTAAGGGGCTCGTCCCATAAAGTGTCATTTTACACCTTTCCGAGAGAAACAAAATTCAATAAAAGTTAAATCATTTTCATGATATATATCTACGATTGTGACCCACTACCATTAACCATAACAAAATAATACGTGTCCCCAAAAGTAAATGATCCCTATGATGCCTTACTGTACTTTAGGGAACCCACTACCTATATCTACGATTTATATCATAAGACAACAACATTAACCATAGAGAATGATGCGAATCCCCTGAAAAAAATTATTCCTATAATGCATTGGTATACTTTTGGGAACCCACTACCAAAATATACCTTGTTCATATCATAAGACAACAACATTCGAAATAGGAAATAACGTGAGTCCCCTAAACTTCCTAATACATATTGTGAGACAACACAACTAGGTGTCATAGGGCAAAAATGGTACTTTATATGGTGAGTGCCGGGGTTTGTTTTTTTTTCTTTTTCTGAGGATACGTAGAGACCCCTAAAGTACATGTACTGATACACAGAAATGTTACACAATTTACAACATAGATCGTTGTACCGTATTCAACAATTGACGAGAGACCATAATGTACCACATTGCACATGTATCTCAGAGGTGGATCCAGACCTTTCCATATTCACTCAAGATCTCCTCATCAACAATAATGCTACGGATTTCATATTTTAACTTGGTAGTTTTAACATCAAAATTCAATTATTTGCATAGGAGTAACAATTCTGATTTGTTAGTGCCTCAAACGCCACTGTCTTTGCATATGACATAAATTCTTCTGCCGAAAATAGCATTTTGATTGTTGGTTGTAATTCAAGAAAATATAGACTTCTATAAATCATTTCTTTTTAATAATTTTCAATACTGTTAGTGAAGTTTTTTTTTCTAGAGTATTCTAGTAACAGAAAGATAAAACCAACAATCAAGTTTATATTCTTTAGTATAATAAACAAAATACTTAATACTATTATACAATTACACATATCAAATTAATAAACTATAACTGGCCTGCCTGTTCAAATTCAAATTCCTTTAGATTAAATTATATTGTCCTTTCTGGTATATTAGTTCGATTCTTTCCTATGAAAATGAATTATAGAGGATTTAAAATATCCCTCAGTTCTAATCCTGAAAGTTTGCAAATATTGGCCGTTGAAATTATTAATAGTTCAATGTTCAAGTTACCCGACTTCACTAAGTACATATATCCAAGTGCAATGTAATATATTCCAGTTATCATACAAATCATAAATCCAGGACAGCTCTCGAAGTTACTGCGTCTTACATACTATTTCATAAAATTCTCTAGAACACTAAAAAATGTGATATTGTTTACATATATAAACAATATATAGAAATGGCTAGAACATATCAAAATTCAAGGTCAAAATTACAAACTTGTAAACAACTTGACCTATTGTTGATAACCTATTTACACTGATGATGTAATGCTATCAACAACACAATGAACAAAGTAATATCTCATATCTATCATCAATACAAAACACTAAATATACCAACCCATCAGTACAGCTTCCATGTCTAATGGTAAAATCGTAGACACATGTGCAAAGGAAATACCTGTAACACACATGAACAGGAACTAAAATTTCATCACAAACACACACACATGTGTCTAAAATGATTGTCATCAAACATCATCAATGGATTATAACGTAAGCTTAAATTTGGGAATCACGGTTATCATAGCAAATCGGGCATCGTAAACAGTGGGTGATTAGGGCTCTAATGAAATAATCTTTATTTGCGTAATGCTCTGGTAATCCTACTTACTAAAATACTAGTTATAAGAAAGAGGAACATTTGGCTGATCACAAGTCATTCAATATTTTGTTTAACAAGGAACCAGATGACTAGTCACAAGAATACATATAGTGAAAATAACACTACAATTGGTTCTACTTTTTCAAGATAGTAATTGTTTGTATATATGGCTAACATTTTGATTGATATCAAAGAGGAAATACAATCATACTGGCACAAAGTATATTCATGTAGTTTTTTTTTTTAATTTAATGAGAAATGAAATAAACAAAATTAATTAGTGAAATATCACTTTCTATATTTAGCTAAGCTCTAACGAAAATGTGGTAAAATATATTGATTTAAGAAGAACAATTCAAATAGACAAAATGACAAATTTAATGAGAAATAAAATAATATATCTGTTGTAATTTGATTATAAAAAAGTAATTAATAAGTGAAATATCACATGCTGTATCTACTTAAAATGTTTAGAATCTGTTCAGTCAATGTTCAGAATGTTCAGTAATGTTCAGACTCTGTTCAGTCAATGCTCAGAATGTTAAGAGTCTGGTCAGAATTTTCTGTAATGTTCAGAATGTGTTCAAAATCTGTTCCGTCAATGTTCAGAATGTTCAGCAATGTTCAGTTTCTGGTCAGAATGTTCCGTAATGGTTAGAATATGTTCAATTAATGTTCAGAATAGTCAGACTCTGTTCAGAATATATAGATCAAAAACTGGTCTGTTCAGAATTTCTTGACTTTGTAGTGTATTTCGAAATACGGTGTTTCCAATCAGTTTCAATGAATGAAAGCTCCCAAACTTTACCTATTACAGTCTGGAGCAATACACATAACAACATATTGCGCAATTTGGAGTTTGTTGTCAATACAATGTATTCATATACCTGTTCAGAAAAAAATACACAACCCATTCTAATTAGTGCAGATATTTAAAATACGGTGTTTCAAAGCGGGATCAGTTAATGCATACCCTCAATCTTAACCTGTTATGCTCTACTTGTATGTCGATTAGAATTATAAAAGTTATTTTATTTTGTCGTGGAATTTGAATAGTTTGCATAAATTGTTCTTTACCAAAATAAATTATACATATGCATGTATTATAAGTCATAGAATGTCAAAAAAATAATAAGAATATTGACGACCGATAAAGGTTCGTAAATAGGCTTCTCTCAAAAAATATTGTATAAGAAATATGAATGAAAAATACTAGTAACTCTGGTTATTTGTACATGAACTATTACCTTCACATATTCCTCCCTTTAATGCATTTTTAAATAACATGTATTCCTGATGACTTGTTGGTAATCGTTGAATAGAGAACAGCGAGATGTGGAATTCATATCCGTATTATTAAATTAGTATAGCTTTCATCTACCTTGGTCGTATTTTGCAAAATTTCCTTTAAGGAGCTCGCCCCATCAAGTTTCATTTTACATCTTTCCGAGAGAAACAAAATTCAATGAAAGTTAAATCATTTTCATTATATATACTTACCAACTACCATTAACCATAAATAATACGAGTCCCCAAAAGTAAATAATCTTTATAATTATTTAGTGTACGTTATGGGTCCCACTACCTATATCCACAATTCATATCATAAGAAAACAACATTAACCATAGTAAATGATGCGAGTTCCCTAAGGTAAATGATGTCTATTATGCCTTGGTGTTCTTTAGAGATGCACTACCATATTTACCTGGTTCATTTTATAAGATAACAACATTAATTAATGAAAATAATGTGAGTCCCCTAAAGTACCTAATAAATATCGTGAGACAACAAAACCAAGTTTCATAGAACAAAAATGATACATCTTATGGTGAGTGTTTTTGAGGATATGTAGAGCCCCCCGAAAGTACATGAAGGCCTGAATATTTTGCACAATCTACAGCAGAGATCGTTGTACCGTATTCAACAATTGATGACAAACCACACTGTACGACAATGTACATGTATCCGAGAGGCGGATCCAGACCTTTCCATAAAGGGGGCCGTTTTATTTCAGTAAACATTTTTTTTTTAATATCAAAAGATAACAAGACGTGATTCAAAGCGAAAATTACAAGATATGGTAAAAGGAAAAATGACAAGGACGAAGCTGGAAATGTTCTGGTAAATTTAATATGTGTATTACCCGTCTATAAACTAGCAAAAAAATGGGACCTGTCCCTCTCTAGGGCCGTCTATATGTCTCTTAGGGGATGAACATTTGATTCTGAGAGGGATCTGGAATTTGTTTTTTAGAAAAAAAATATTCATGAGCAAAACTAAAATAAATATCCTGTCATGCTACGAAACAAAGCGAAATATAGCATATTTAGACGACTTGATAATAAATGAACATAATATATAAAAAAAATCCCTCGTAACCATCAGAGCCAAAGAGGTCTTATTCAGATTTTCTGCGTAATACATTCGGGGTTTTGTCATTGTGATTTCCTTGCTAGCTAAGACAATGGCCATTTGTTTTACGCGAATATACCTATACATTGTGTTGTCTATTTAGCATAAAAAACATACGAGCCACGTGTTAGACAGCAAGATGTGGTTGCAGCTAGGGGCGATGTAACCCAATTTCGACATCAAGAGGTGCGTTGGGAGGAGGCTAATAATGTTTTCAAATCAAATAAATATTGTTTTCTGATAGAAAAAAGGATGCGATCGTTCCACCTCTCCTTTATATCAACCGACTGGGTATCTCCGCTTTGAAATCTAAACGCATACCTCTATTTTTGGTATACATTGATAATATTTACGATCTACATTTGAAAGAACAGATACAGATTTTAAGTCAGAATTGAAAATGATTGTATTTTTTTTTTTCAAGGTTTTATAGCAAAAACGCGTCATGGCACGGCAATAACAGTTTGATATTTCACATTTGTTAAGAAGACAGACCCAACATAGATATGGAAGATGAACCCAAGAGAGCATATCATAGAACCACTGTATTTATCCTTTCATTTTAGTATATTTTACAAGCGAAATTGCTTAACTAGTATACTTAGATAAGTCATGAACGAGGAAAGGCCTGGGAAGTGTTTTCAACAAGTGGAACATATTCGTAGTCATTTGTAACACATATATTGCATAACAGTCAACCAAGTCGTGGCTGCGACCGTAAAAGTTTCGAAGTGATGACCAATGTCCACCCGCCCAACCGCTTTGAACACAAAAAAAGAATATGGTATGATTATCTTTGTCCCCACGAAAAAGAAGAAATGACGCGAACAACGTCACGACAGGATATTGTTTAAAGGGGAATAACCATGATTGATATTTCCCCGCGGTTTTAAACAGGTAAGTTTACCAGACGGTTTGGCACAAACGTCTTGACCAAATTGAAAATTATTACGATTGTCTATCAAGGTATTAACATCACTATCACACCTTACAGATTGGGAAACTCCCGTATCACGCAATATTTTAATGGGTTGTATATAGGTTTTAGCACCTATCAGTGATACAAATCCCTTGCTTATAAATGGCTTATATTTCTCCATAATATCAAACTGAGATTTTGAAAACCTTAAATTTGCAATGGGCATGAGAGGGTCTTTTAAAGCATTACATGATATAGAACCTTGCGGGGTTTATTTTAAAAACATTCTGAAAGAATGTGTACTTTTTCTTATATTAGAAGCAATATTTAGGTGATTCCCCATTATTTATTTCGGAAGGTCTGTAACTATTTTTACTTTTTCCTCCCAATAACCTGATTTTGGTTGATCAAAATGGTTATAAGAAGGGTATCCATTTTGAACATAATTCAAATTTATTTTTCAAAAACATTAATTTATGCGTCAGTGGAAAATCATCTGCCATATTGCTGGCTTCTACTAAGCTGGAAACGTTATGTATTTCTAAATATGTTCTAATATCTGAATGAATGCATCGTTTAAATTCTTCAATAAGAATTGTCTAGTCTTAATTTATCAAAATGTGTAGTTATTTCGTTAGAAGTGAGCCACTTTTCAAACAAAGGTTCTTTTTCACAGGCAAATTCAAGTTCAAGTTCTGTCATTTTTAATTGCATTTGCTTTCCTCAATTCTTCTTTTTTCTTGCATTATTTCCTTTTCTATTTCTTTAAGACTGAGTTTATCTTCAATTTATTTTAATCTTATTTTTTCTTGCATTTCAATTTCTCTCACTTTTACAGTATCAACCCCAAAATTGTTAACCAATTCTAAGTCAAGTTCACCCAAAATCTCCTCATCAACAATAATATTACTGATTTCAAATTTTAACATGGTAGATTTAAACTCAAAATTCAATTATTTGCATAGCAGTAACAATTCTCATATCTTAGTGCCTCAAGCGCCCCACTCTTTGAATCTGACATAGCTTCTTCTGCCGAAAATAGCATTTTGATTGTTGGTTGTAATAAACATATAATTCAATCAAACATAGATTTCTATAAATCATCTCTTTTTAGTAATGTTCTCCTACAAATAGTCGTCCTTGCGGACGATCCCTCAATTACTGTGAAGTATTTTTTTCTACAGTATTCAACCAACAATCAAGTCTCTATTTAATAGAATATGACATATGATAGGCAAATTACTTAATACTATTATACAATTACAAATATCAAATTAATAAACTATAACTGGCCTGCAAATTCCTTTTGATTAAATTATCTTGTCCTTTCTGGTATAATAGTTAGATTCTTTCCTATGAAAATGAATTATAGCTGAATTAAAATATCCCTCAGTTCTAATACTGAAAGTTCCCAAATATTAGCCTTTGAAATTATTAATAGTTCAATGTTGAAGTTACCCGACTTCACTAACTCAATATATCCAAGTGTAGTGCTATATAATCCAGCTATCATACAAATCCTAAATACAGGACTGACAGCTCTCCAAGTCTTACATACTATTTCATGAAATTCTCCAGAACATTAAAAGAAAATGTCACATTGTTTACTTATATAAACAATATGCAGTAATGGCTAGAACATATCAAAATTCAAGGTCAAAATTAAAAACTTACAAGCAACTTGACCTATTTTTAACCTATTTGCACTGATGATGTATTGCTATTAACAACAACAAAATATACTAATGAACAAAGTAATATCTCATATCAATCATAAATAGAAAACACTAAATATACCAAACCATCAGTACAGCTGCCATGTCTAATGGTAACATTGTAGACACATGTGCAAAGGTGCTACCTCTAACACATATGTACAGGAACTATAATTTCATCACAAACACACACACATTTGCCTAAAATGATTGTCATCAAACATCATCAATTGATTATAACGTAAGCTTAAATTTGGGAATCACTGTTATCATAGCAAATCGGGCATCGTAAACAGTGGGTGATTTGGGCTCTAGTGAAATTACCTTTATTCACGTATTACTCTGGTAATCCTACTTAGAAAAATATTAGCTATGAGAAAGAGGATCTTTTGGCTGATTACAAATCATTCAATATTTTGCTTAACAGGGAACCAGATGACTTTTCTGGTCAATATTGAATACCAAAAACTTCACAAGAATCCATATAGAGAAAATAATACTACAAGTGCTTCTACTTTTTCAAGATAGTAAAGAGCAAATAGTTCATGGCACTCAGGGTCATAGTGCAGTATATGGACCGGTCGGTCACCAAAAAAAATATTATATGGACCAAAGCTTCTGTATCTGTGGTATCCTTTATGTCAGGCTCAATGGGATAGATGCTATCAACACAATTATTAAATGAAAGGAAATCATCTTTATAGTCGAACATGAAATTAAAGGATCGGGTTAGCTTCTTTTCGTTTTACTAAGTAAAGATATCTAAATACAATGCAATAGATTCCAGCAATTATATAAATCCTAAATTTTAGACTGACAGTTATCGATGTTGCTGCGTCTTATTTACTATTTCATGAAATTATCTAGAACTTTCCAAGCAATGCGTATACATATCTTGAACATATCAATATTAAGTCAAAAGTAAAAACTTGCAAAAAACTTGACGTATTATTGATAAACTATTTGCACTGTTGATGTAATGTTCTTAGCAAAACAAAATATTCAAATGAACAAAGTAATATCTCATATTCATTATATATACATAGAATCTCCTTTCTTGAAGAAAAAAGATTGGATACACACTTTTTACAATACATCTCTATTTCAATTCAAGACAAGCCATTAGCTATGCAATTATCATTACATTTAATATGATGTATAATCAGATTGTATTCTTGCAACATAGATCCCCATCTCGTTAATCTGTGATTTTTATTTTGCATTTTGCTAATAAATATGACGGTATTGTGATCAGTAAACACCAAGAATGGATGAAATGTACATCATAATTGCTTCAAAGAAAACAATAAGGCCCGTACAAATGGAAAATTTGCTAACACCCAATTGTTCAGTCATTGACGAATCATGGGCCAGGCTCACTACTGCTTTCCTGTATTCTTCCTCTACCACTATATGGAAGATCACTTTGCATTCATCTTACACAGTCGCATCTGGCGGTCGCCATTTTGTCATCAATACTTAGTCTTTCATGAAATTGCAAACATTACCATTATCTGCTTCCTCTACTGAGAATGACTTAGAACAAGGTAGTACGAGCTCTTCCTTCTGCGTACTGATAAGTTGTTCCCTAGTGAGAAGGTCATTACTGACATATATTAATGTTGGCTTAAGAACAGGACCATCCCTCATTGACCTTTTGTCGTGGACTGTTTCAAGATGGAATGTTTAGTCCTCATCTGTATTTAGACAGGATTGTTGTTCCTTGTCTATGAAATAATGAGATATATCGCCATCGCTATGCAACAAGTGATCGTTGACTTTGTCACCGGCCATATCGATACCAAATAACAAAGACATATCATCAACAGGAGGTGTGGGTCGTACCCCAACAACAACCTGTCCCGAAACAAATTCTGATTTTAAATTAATGCGATGGAGTGCAACGCTATGAAAACCTGGGTCTACCCCCTGTAATAACACATGTGCACCAGCCGAAGTATTCCCCGATAAAGGTAAGCTGCTTTCTAACATTAAAGGTGAAAGGCAAAGGTTTTGAGTATTTGATTTTATTGTTTTACTTGATAAAGATAAATGAATAAAGCCTGAAGAACACATTTATGACCCCAAGTGTGTCACCATTTATCTGTATCCACAGGTAAATTTATGGTTTATTGTCGCAGCTTAACATGATTATCTCCTCTTGGTAAGCCAATACTGTGAGGTCATTCGGTTCTTATCAGTTTGCTGCACCAACGAGGATAACATAGCTTCTCGATATTCTGATGATAAAAGTGAGGAAAGTGACATCACAGGCATCGATTCAACATAGAACATAATACATAAATACTATTTAAAAAAGATACATGCCGAACTTTTGTACTCTAGCTGTTTACTTACATTTAAACAATATTCACCAGGGAATATATAAATAGGCTTCTCTCAAAAATATATTGTATAATAAATATGAATGATAAATAATAGTAACTCTGTTTATTTGTACATGAAACAATTATCTTCACATTTTCTTCCCTTTAATGCATGTTTTATATAAAAAGTATTACTTATGACTTGTTAGTAATCGTTGAATAGAGAACAGTGAGATGTGGAATTCATATCCGTGACACTAAGTTAGTATAGCTTTCATTTACCTTAGTCGTAATTTACAAAGTTTACTTTTAGGGGCTCACCCCATAAAGTGTCATTTTACACCTTTCCGAGAGAAACAAAATTCAATTAAGATTAGATCATTTTCATAATATATATCTACGATTATAAGGGACCCACTACCATTAACCATAAAAAAATAAAACGAGTCCCCAAAAGTAAATGATTCCTATAATGCCTTGGTGTACTTTAGGGGACCCACTACCATATATACCTTGTTCATATCATAGGGCAACAACATTCGTAATATGCAATACTGTGAGTCCCCTAGAGTACATAATACATCACTAAGTACATATATCCAAGTGCAATGCTATATATTCCAGCTATCATGCACATTCTAAATGTTAGACTGACAGCTCTCCAAGTTGCTGCGTCTTACATAATATTTCATTAAATTATATAGAACATTTAAAAAATGTGACATTGTTTACATATATAAACAATGTGTAGAAATGGTTAGCACATATCAACATTCAAGGTCTAAATTAAAAACGTGTAAACAATAAGGGTGATAACAACATTACCTAACTCCGACCAATCTTACAAAGGGAAAGTCAAAACTCGTCAGTATATAAACAGACAAAATCAGTCAACAACCGGATAACTGTGAAAACCGTAATGATCCTGACTTGGTACAAGCATTTCAAAACAAATGCTGTCACTATAACAGTATTTATAACAATACTTGAACAACACAGTTAAAACAGTTGTCAAATCCGCACCAAGCTCAACTTAACCTATTTTTCATAACCTATTTCGACTGATGATGAAATGGTACCAACAACAAAAAAATATTCTAATGAATAAAGTAACATCTCATATTTATCATAAATAAAACACACTAAATATACCACACCATCAGTACAGCTGCCATATCTAATGGTAAAATGGTAATATACCACACCATTAGTACAGCTGCCATATATAATGGTAAAACATTAAATATATGACACCATCAGTACAGCTGTCATATATAATGGTAAAATCATATACCATGCCATCAGTACAGCTGCCATATTTAATGGTAACATCATATACCACACCATCAGTACAACTGATATATATATAATGGTAAAACACTAAATATACCACACTATCAGAACAGCTTCCATATCTAATGGTACAATCATATACCACACCATCAGTACAGCTGCCATATGTAATGGTAAAACACTAAATATACCACACTATCAGTACAGCTGCCATATCTAATGGTAAAATCGTAGACACATGTGCAAAGAACTTTCTCTAACACATATGTACAGGAACTTCCCATTGCACAATGCTCTGGTTTTCTTACTTACTGAAATACTAGTTAGGACAAAGAGGAACATTGAGCTGATGACAAGTCATTCATCTCATCATTGAATATTCTGTTTAACAAGGAACTTTTTTCCAGTTTTGCTATTTCTCGTTCAAAGCACCTATCACAAACCTCGCAAGCATATTCTAATGTTGTCCTTATGAAAGTAAGATATATATTTGATAGAGTTTGCTTGCAAAGAGTACACTTTAGTTTTCTGAGAACATTAACCTGTTTAAAAGTGCAGCTGCTTTATAGAATCGCAAAGTCGTAGACACAGGTGCAAAAGAGTTTCCTCTAATACATATGTACATGAACTTATTGTTTTAGAAATGGGTGCACAAGCACACCCATATTTGTCTAAAATAATTGTCATCAAACATCATATCAATTGATCATAACGTTAGCTTATATTTGGATATCAACGCTATCATAGTAAACCTGGCATCGTAAACATTAACAGTGGTTGTTTGGGCTCTAATGAACCAACTTTCCATTACACAATGCTCTGGTCATCATACTTACTGAAATACTAGCTAGGACAAAAAGAAACAATTCACTGATCACAAGTCATTCATCTCACTATTGAATATTCTGTTAACAAGTAACATAATAACTTTTCTCGTTTATATTGAATACCATAACTTCTCAAGAATCCATATAGAGAAAATACTACTACAGGTTCTTATTCTTTTTCAAGAACACATGTTGACTGCTGTCAAAGACAGAATGCAATCGTACTGGGAAAAAGTCTATTCACGTAGCAGTTTCAATCAAATGTGGATAATGAAGTACTGAATCTACTGGATAATTTTAATCATCGTTCTATTTGAGGAATTTAGTCTGTCCAAGCGTGTGACTTTCTTACACTTTGCAAACCATGCATCGTGAGAATGTATAACAACGTTTAACATATCATTAATAACGCGGTTATCTTTAAAATGGTCAGAAAATGAACAAATTTATAGTAATCGATCATGAATTAAATTATTTTATTTTGTCAAGCACGAAAAATGACAAAATACGCAACACCAAAAATGGATTCTGATTGACCATTTTGTATCTTCAAAATCTTCTTACTACTAAGTTGGAGTTCCGTATCGATGACATATCTGTAGAGTTCGGAGTGCACCTTTGTCAACAACTTGTTTTATATAAAAAAGCATTTCCTAAGACATATATTGTCATATAAGGAACATACTTTTCTATAAATTATACTAAATGATACTAAAAAGAATCTTAAGTTTGGTAGATTATTGAAGGTGTTGTCCTATATCACTGATATGGCATTATGGCCTAAGTTCCTATAAATAGTCAACAAATATCTCATGTTTATACTCCATTAAGTCTGTAGCTTTGTGTTGTCTTAAGCAATACATATATCAAAATATTGTGTAATTTTGAGTTTTTCAATAAACTGTATTTATCTTATAGTTATGAAGAATCTCCCATTTGAATTAATATAGCTATTTAGAAATATGGTGTTTCAAATCAGGTTCAATGAATAAATGCTCCCAATCTTAACGTATTACATTCTTGAGCAATACACATAAAAAAATATTACGTAATTTGGAGTGTTTTTTTTTTCTCAATAAAATGTATTCATATTCCTGTTCAGAAAAAAAACACAACCCATTATTATTAGTGTAGCTATTTAGAAATACGGTGTTTGAAAGTGTGTTCAATAAAGGCATACACTAAATCTTTACACTTTACTTGTATGTTTGATTAGAATTATAAAAGTTATTTTATTTTGTCGTGGAATTTGCATATGTTGCGTAAATTGTTCTTAAGCAACATAAATAATAGATATTCATGTATTGTCATCGAATGTCAAAAATATAATAAGAATATTGACAACCGATAAAGTTTCGTAATGTTGTTGAACGCGATGTGATTTTATATTGGAATGCAAATAACTGTCAAATAAACAATGTACATCAATGCTACAAACGTTAGCAATACATATATCAAAATATTGTGTACCTTTGAGTTTTCTAATAAAATGTATTTATATTATTGCTAAGAAGAAACTCCCATTTGAATCAATGTAGCTATTTAGAAATACGGTGTTTTCAATCATGTTCAATGAATGGATGCTCCCAATCTTTACCTATTGCAGTCATAAGGAATACACATAGCAAAATAGTGCGTAATTTGGAGTTGCTTCAATAAAATGTATTCATATTCCTGTTCAGAACATATACACAACTCATTCTAATTAATATTGCAAATATGGTGCTTGAAAGCGGGTTCAATTAATAAATTCCCTCAATCTTTATCTGTTACACTTTACTTGTATGTTTGATTAGAATTATAAAAGTTATTTTATTTTGTAGTGGAATTTGAATATTTTGCGTAAATTGTTCTTAAGCAACATATATTATACATACATGTATGCATGCGTTGCAAATCATAGAACAACAACAAAATAAGAGGAATATTCACAACCGATCAAGCGTCGTAATGTTCTTCAACTGGTTTGATTTGATTAATATGATTTTATTGGAATACAAATAACTGTCAAATAACAAATATACATCAATACTTGAAACTTTGATACTCTAGTTGTATATCAACGTAGCAAATTGAATAAAGTATAATACGCTTTGAGTAAATCTTCAACCATTCATGATTTGATTGATAGCATGAATAACTAATGTTGCCACAACCCCAGTACAGCTCTGCTATATATAATGGTAAAATAGTAGATACATTGGTAAATCTACCTCAATCACATATGTACATGGAATCTGAATGGATTTTGATTGTGTTATTAATGTGTGCACATTTGTCTTAAAATAATTGTCATCAAACATCATCAATTTATTCTGGATAACAGTTAAATTGGGATATCACGGCTATCATAGCAAAACCGGCAACGATAGCAGTGGGTGATTTGGGCTCTAATGAAACGACTTTCCATTACACAATGCTCTGGTAATCCTAGTTAATAAAATACTAGCTATGGCAGTGAGAAACATTTGGCTGATCACAAGTCATTCATCTCATCCTTGAATATTCTGCTTAACAAGGAACATTATTTACAGACTGGAGTGTTCAGTGTGTGGCCTCCAATACATTGGCGAGTCTAAGCAGCCCTTCCACGAACGCCTGAATGGACACATTAGTGACGTAGCAAACAAGTAATTTCTTCTGACCACAGTCTCGAAGATTTTAGCAATGAAAATCCTCGTCATTGAACAGAACTGTCTGTGGAATGATTTTCAACGTGAGAATCTGGAAAGATTTTGGATGAAAGAACTCCGTGTGTTACATCCGGACGGTATTAACAGAAAACAATAGGTTTGTATTTATATTTTCTTTCACAGTTTTGATAGTCAGCGAATATTTTACTACTGTCACAAAGTTTAGGATTTGTGCTATCCACCTTTAATTAACGATTTAACCGTGACGAATTTGAGAATGTTAAAGATTATCGTTATTTCATTTAATGTGTCACATTGTGTCACCTGACTATTTAGTGAGCTGTAATTATACCATCTAATCTTAGCAAACTCAGTCTAATGTTGAAAGACATTGAATAAGGTCATTTGTTGTTAGAAAATGTTGTCAACATATTTTTGTTAATCTTTTTATCGGTGTCGTTGCAGAATCTTCTAGACTTCTATAATTTATTTTGTTTGTGCTGCATCGTAATGTCTCGACGATCCGTTGCTCATTAAGTTGTCTGGTTGGTAGATTTCTATACATATATATATGTATATCCGTCTGAAAATTAAACCAAGCAGTGTTAGAATTATATTTTTGAGCTGTCAAATTGTTTGTCTTCCCTCGACGGCATTTGAAGTCACACCATTGATACACTGCATTACCAATCTAGTAGCCTTATGTCCAGCGCCCTGGACCATTCGACCACATGTATGTTGATTGTTGAAAGTGTTGTCCTCTATCTCAGATATGTTATTATTCTGTAAATTCCTATTAATAGTCAACAGATGTCTTTAGTTTATACTTTATTAAATCTGTAATTATTTTGATTTGTTTCAATATAATGTATTTATATTTTGATCAAGACAATATACAAAACACATTCTAATCATTCTAGCTATTTACAAACATGGACTTCAATTATGTTTCGAATAATGAATACCCTCACATATTTACCTTATATACTGAACTTGTATGTTGAATTTGTCTCAATAAAATGTATTTATTCTTGTTTAGAGGAAACCATATGCAATGTATATGACTGCTTAACAAAATTGGCTTCAAGCAATGGCTAATATAAGTTCTTATGTGTTGCATGGTACGTGTATGTTTAACTGGCATTACAATGTTCTTTAATGTTGTTGTAGAATTTGAATATTTTGTGTAAATTGTTCTTAAGGAACAAACAGTATGCATATACATGTATTGTAAGTCATAGAATGTAAAAAACAAGTAGGAGGAATATTTACAACATATAACGCTTTGTAATGTTGTTGAACATGTCTTATTTGATTGATGTAATTTTATTGGAATACAAATAAAACAAAATATACATCAATACTAATAACAATCTTTACCTGTTACAATTTACTTGTATGCCTGATTATAATTATAAAAGTTATTTTATTTGTCGTAGAATTTGAATATTTTGCGTAAGTTGTTCTTAAGCAACATAAAGTATATTTGTACATGCAGTGTACGTCATAGAACGTAGAACAAATGATCAGAATATTGACAACCAATGCAGTTTCGTAATGCTGTTCAACGTGTCTGATTTGATTGAAGTGATTTTATATTGGAATACAAGTAACTGTGAAATGAAAAATATACATCAATACTTCATACTCTGATACTCTATGTAGTTGTATTTCAACGTAACATATTGAATAAAGTATAATACGCTTTTAGTAAGTCTTCAACCATTCATGGTTTGATTGATAACATGAATAACTAATGCTACCACACCCTCCGAACAACTCTGCCATATATAATTGTAAAATAGCAGACACATGCGCAAAACTACATGAAATATATATGTACATGTAATATGATTAGATTGTGTTAGAAATGGGTGCACTAACACACACACACACACACACACACACACACATGCATCCAAAATAATTGTCATCAAGCTTCATCAACTGATTATGGATAAAAGTTAAATTTGGGTGTCACGGCTATCACAGTAAAACTGGTAACGTTAGCTGTGGGTGATTTGGGCTCTAATGAAGCATATTTGCATTGTACAATGCTCTGGTTATCCCACTTACTGAAATACTAGTTATGACAAAGAGGAACATTTGGCTGATCACACGTCATTCATCTCATCAATGCATATTATGTTTATCAAGGAACATGTTACATGATGACTTTTCTCGTTTATATTGAATACCAAAACTTCACAATATTCCATATAGAGGAAATAATACTGCAGGTGCTTATTCTTTTTGAAGAAAGTAATTGTTTATAAAAATGGCTAACATTTTGACTGCTGTCAGAGAGGGAATACAATCATATTGGAACAAGGTATATTGAAGTAGTAGTTTCAATCAAATGTGGATACTGAAATACTGGATCTTCTGGATAATGTAAATATCGTTCTATTTCAGAAATGTAGTCTGTCCAAACATGTGTCTTTTCTACGCTTTACTGACCATTCTCCGTGGGAATGTATAAAGACGTTTCAAAATATCACTAACAACGCGGTTATCTTCAAAATGGTAAGAAACGTTACAAATTAATAGTAATACATATATCAAAATATTGTGTAATATTTAGTTGTTTCAATAAAATGCATTTTTATTATTGTTAAGAAGAACATCCCATTTGAATTAATGTAGCTATTTAGAAATACGGTGTTTCAGATCAGGTTCAATGAATGAATGCTCCCAATCTTTACCTATTACAGTCTTGAGCAATACACATTGGAAAATATTGCGTAATTAGCAGTTGTTTCAATAATATGTATTCATATTCCTGTTCAGTAAAAAATACACAACCCATTCTAATTAGCGTAGCTATTTAAAAATACGGAGTTTGAAAGTGGGTTCAATTAATGCATACCCTCAATCTTTACCTGTTACAATTTACTTGTATGTTTGATTAGAATTAAAAATGTTATTTAACTTTGTCGTGGAATTTGAATATTTTGCGCATATTGTTCTTAAGCAACTTTAATTATAGATATACATGTATTGTAAGTCATAGAATGTCCAAACAATTATAAGAATTTTTTCAACTAATCAAACTTCGTAATGATGTTGAATGTGTCTGATTTGATTGATGTGATTGTATATTGGAATAAATAACTGTCAAATAAAAAATATACATCAATACTTGAAACTGTGATACTCTATGCAGTTCCATTTCAACGTAACAAATTGAATAATACGCTTTTAGTAAGTCTTCAACCATTCATGATTTGATTGATAACATGAATAACAACATATACCACACCATCAGAAAAGCTGCTATGTTTAATGGTAAAATAGTAGACATACGTGCAACATTACCTCAAACACATATATGTACATGGAATCTGATTATATTTTGTTTGTGTTAGAATCGGGTGCACTAAAACACACATTTTGATAACGTTTTTTGTTTCATTTCTTTCAATAACATGCATTCATATTCCTGTTCAGAAAATATACACAACGCATACTAATTTATGTAGCTATTTACCAATAGAGTGTTTAAAAGCGGGTTCAATTAATAAATTCTCTCCAACTTTATCTGTCGCATTGTACTTGTATGTTTGATTAGAATGATAAAAGTTCTTTAATATTATTTTGGAAATTGAATATTTTGCGTAATTTTTTTTAAACAACATAAATAATAGATATACATAGAATGTATTAGAATCGGGTGCACTAACACACACATTTGGACAACGATTTTTGCATCATTTGTTTCAATATAATGTATTCATATTCCTGTTCAGAAACAAATACACAACCCAGTATAATTAGCGTAGCTATTTAAACAAAAAATTTCAAAGCGGGTTCAATTAATGCATCCATCACCCTTTACCTGTTATACTGTACTTGTATGTTTGATTAGAATTATAAAAGTTATTTGATTTTGTCGTGGAATTTAAATATTTTGCGTAAGTTGTTCTTAAACAATATAGAATGTCAACAACAACAAATGAGAACATTCACAAAGTTTCGTAATGTTGTTTGATGCGATTTTATTGGAATACAAATAACTGTCAAATAAAAAATATTCATCAATACTGCAAACTTTGATAATCTGTGTAGTTGTATTTCAACGTAATATATTGAATAAAGTATAATATATTTTTAGTAATTCATTAACCATTCATGATTTGATTGATAATATTAATAACTAATGCTACGAAATCTTTTTTCTAGAATATTCTAGTAACAGAAAGATACAACCAACAATCAATTAAGTTTCTATTCTTTGATATAACAGCAAAAGTTACTTAATACTATTATACAATTACAAATATCAAATTAATAAATTATCAACTGGTCTTTTTGTCAATGTTCAAATTTAAATTCCTTTAGAATAAATGTTATTGTCCTTTCCAGTATATTAGTTCGATCCTTTTCTATGAAAAATAATTATTGTTGAATTAAAATATCTTTTAGTTGTAATCCTGAAAGTTTCCAAATATTGGCCGATGAAATTGTTAATGGTTCAATGTTCAAGTCACGTGATTTACTAAGAAGAGATTGAAGATACCAAAGGGGCAATCAGTATCCGTATATCGAAAAACAGACAACACAATGGCCAAAAAGAAAAATGTATAAAAGGAACATATATATAAATCTAAAGTTCGAGTAACACGAATCCCACTAAAGACTGGGGTGAATCCTGGTGCTCCAGAAGGGCCAGCAGATCCAGCTCCACTAGTGGTACGCGTCGTTTTAATGTAGTTACAAACCTGATAATAAGTCGTGAATGCAGAAAGGACCAGGAGGTGTTTACGACAAATGGAACATATCGGTGGTAACTGTGACACATATATTCCATAAATGTCAACCAAATCATGGTTGCAACCGTAACATGTTCGAAGTGATGACTTCAACTTTACCAAAAGGAACTATTGTTTCAGTAGCTTCCTTGTTAGCAGCATCCTCTATCAAGGACATCCTAATAGAAGACACAAACTCTGGAATATCGTATCATCTGAGAGATATATACTCCATATGCCGATTCTGCTGGAATGTTGCAACATATAAATGGAAAGTTCACAATGGGAATATTGAAATCATCTCTTTTGTCGTAAAGTTTTATTCTTAACCGCCCCTTACTGTCGATTTCGAGGTGTAGGTCAAGATATAAAGTAGACCTATCTGTATCTGTGGCATCCTTTATTTCAGGTTCAATGGGATAGATGCGATCAACAAATGATTGAGTGAAAGGACATCATCTTTATAGCGGAACATGAAAGTAAAAGATCGGACTAGCTTCTTTTTGATTTACTAAGTAAAGATATCTAAATAAAATGCTGTAGATTCCAGCTATGATATACATTCTAAATTTTAGACTGACAGCTCTCGAAGTTGCTGCCTCTTATTTATTATTTCATGAAATTATCTAGAACTTTCCAAAAAATGCGTAGAAATATCTAAAACATATTAAAATTCAGTCAAAATTAAAAACTTGCAAACAACTTGACGTATTTTTGATAAACTATTTGCACTGATGATGTAATGTTCTCAACAACAAAAACATATTCTAATGAACAAAGTAATTTATCATCTTCATTATATATGCATAGCATCCTCTCTCTTGAAGAACAAGTTTGGATACAAACTTTTTGCCATAAATCTCTATTTTAATTCAACACAATATTATCCAACTCTAGAAAAAACATTAATTATGAAATTAACTTTACATTTAATATTTTTGATAATCAGATTGTATTCTTGCAACATTAAACCCCATCTCGTTATTTTGCACTTTGTTAATAAATGTGACGGTATTGTGATCAGTAAACACCACGAATGGATGAAATGTACATCAAAATGCTTCAAAGATAACAATAAGGCAAGTAATTTTTTTTCAATTGTGGATTATATTTTCTGATCTTTTTCAAAGTTTAAAGAAAAAATAGCAATTTGGCAGATCTATGTCATCTTTACCTTCTTGGAGCAAAACTGCACCAACACCTGCATCACTACCATCCTATGTTAGCTTTTATTCTTTCGAAAAGACGTGTGTTGTCACCTGACATATTTGGCTTTTCTTTCTTCTCGTAGGTGTATTCACAATATAATTTAAATCATTCAGTCTGGATTCAATTACATATGGCCAAATATATTTAGCTTGTAATGATTGACAATGTATAAGCAATAACACATTAACTTTCTCGCCTAGTTTAAATTATTTTTTCATGGCATCCTTATCATACCACTGTTTCATTTTATCATGGCTTTGTTTCAAATTGTCATGTTCTATTTCACATGCTTTTGTAAACTTATGCCTAAGCTACTCCACATAATATAATATACAAATAACAGTATTTTCACAAACCATTTTTCTTTCAGAGGTGACTTCCCACAGAGTGTCCACAAATAAGTTCAAAACCAGGACTAAAACCTACAGATTCTTGAAAGGCTTCCCTTACAGCAAACAGTAGCATGCAGATCCCATCATCCCAATCTTTTTGACTGTCTAAACAAAATGTTTTCATCATATTTTTTTAATGTTTGGTGTACTCTTTCCAAGGCTCATTGAGACTCAGGCGTTATGCATTAGATTTAAACTATTTTGTATTTAACCTAATCGATGCATAACTTGCTGAAATACATGAGACATAAAATTGGATCCTCATTTCACTGAGTTGTTTTAGGAAGACCCACAAAAATAGTTAGAGACTTAATTATAGTATTAGCTTTACTATTCCCAAGTGGAATCGGTATAGAAAAATGGGTGGAGGTGCACATTATAGTTAGTAAATATTTGTTTCCTTATTTAATCTTATGAAATGTCCTCACACAGTCAACAATGACCATACTGAAAGTCTATTCAAAAGCGGATACGGACCGGAGTGGAGCTACACGAATGTTTTGATTCGGTCTCCACATAGCTCGACAGATGTTACAAGATCAACAGGTTTTGGCTACGTCTCGTCTTATATTCGGCTATTAAAAATGGGCCAATATCCCATTGGATATTTCGTTAACACCCAAGTGTTCAGTCATTGACGAATCATGAGCCAGGCTCACAACTGCTTTCCTGTATACGTCCTGTACCATTATCCGGCAGATCACTTTACATTCATCTTACACAGTCGCATCTGGCGGTCTCCATTTTCTCTTCAATACTTAGTCTTTCATGAAATAGCAAACATTAACATTCTCTGCTTCCTCTACTGAGAATGACTTAGAACCAGGTAGTACGAGCTATTCCTTCTGCGCACTGATAAGTTGTTCCCTAGTGAGATGGTCATTACTGACATATCTTATTGTTGGCTTCATAACAGGACCATCACTCATTGACCTTTGATCCAAGTTGGGATGCTTAGTCCTCATCTGTACCTAGGCAGATTTGTGTTCCTTGTCTATGAAATAATGAGACATATCGCCATCGCTATGCAACAAGTGATCGTTGACATCAACCAAGAAAAATTTATTTTGATTCAACAACACTTGTTTCTATGGTACCAACTTGCAATAAAGTTTCCTCTTCTTCCAGAGGCTTTTTCATGGCTAATGTTACAGCGCATTATGTATAATCCCCTGTATTTGTTTAATTCATTCTCTTAATAACTAGGCTCCTCGGAGATAATTGGAACCATTATAGCTTTGTCACCGGCCATATCGATACCAAATAACAAAGAAATATCATCAAAAGGAAGTGTAGGTCGTACCCCAACTACAACCTGTCTCGAAACAAAGTCTGATTTTAAATTAATGTGATGGAGTGGAACACTATGAAAACATGGGTCTACCCTCTGTCACAACACATTTGCACCAGCCGTAGTATTCCCCGCTAAAGGTATGTTGATTTTTAACAATAATGGTTAAAGGCAAAGGGTTTGAGTATTGTTTTACTCGATAAAGATAAGTGAATAATATGGGAAAAGCATATTTTTGACGCCAAGTGCGTCACCGTTTATCTGTAACCACAGGTAAATTGATGGTTTATTGTCGCAGCTTAACATGATTATCTCCTCTTGGTAAGCCAAGACTGTGAGGTCATTCGGTTCTTATCAGTTTGCTGCGCCTACGAGAATAGCATATATTCTCTATTTTCTGAAAATGAAAGTGACCAAAGTGATATCACAGGCATCGATTCAACATAGAAAATAATACATTAACAACATATAAATAAAAAAAGAAAAAAATATTTAATTTGAAATAAAAAATATTTAAAAAAAAAATACTTTTGTACTCTAGCTGTTTACTTACTTTTAGATAATATTCGCCAGGGAATTTATGAATAGGCTTCTCTCAAAAAATATTGTATTAGAAATATGAATGATAAATACTAGTAACTCTGGTTATTTGTACATGAACTATTACCTTCACATTTCCTCCCTTTAATTCATTTTTGCATATCATATATTACTGATGACTTGTTAGCAATCGTTGAATAGAGAACAGCGAAATGTGGAATTCATGTCCGTGACACTAAGTTATTATAGCTTTCATTTACCTTGGTCGTAATTTGGAAAATTCACTTAAGGGGCTCGCCCTATAAAGTGTAATTTTACACTTTTCCGAGAGAAACAAAATTCAATGAAAGTTAAATCATTTTCATAATATATATTTACCAACTACCATTAACCATCAAAATAAATAATACGAGTCCCCAAAAATAATTGATCCCTATACTTCTTTATTGTACGTTAGGGTCCCCACTACCTATATCCACGATTCATATCATAAGAAAACAACATTAACCATAGAAAATGATGCGAGTTCCTCAAGGTAAATGATTCCCATAATGCCTTGGTGTATTTCAGAGATTCACCACCATATATACCTGGTTCACATTATAAGACAACAACATTCATTAAAATAAATAATGTGATTTCCCTAAAGTACCTAATACATATCGTGAGACAACAAAGCCAAGTTTCGTAGAACAAAAATGATAAATCATATGGTGAGTGTCTGGTTTTTGTTTTTCAGGATATGTAGAGCCCCCGAAAGTACATGAAGGCCTGCACATTTTACCCAATCTACAAAATAAATCGTTGTACCGTATACAACAATTGACGACAAACCACACTGTACGACAATTTTATCCAGACTTTTCCATCAAGCGGGCCATTTTATTTCAGAAACCATTTATTTGTTTTAAAATATCAAAAGATACCGAGACGTAATTCAAAGCGAAAATTACAAGACATGGTAAAAAGAAAAATGACAAGGACGAAACTGGAAATGTTCTGTTAAATATAATATGTTTTCACCTGTCCATAACCTAGCACAAAAATGGGAACTCTTCCTCACTCTGGCCGCATATGTGTCTCTTGGGGGATGGCCATTTGATTCTGAGAGGGATATGGAATTTGCTGTTGAGAAATAAATATTCTGGCCAGGTCATGAGCAAACATAAAATAAATATCCTGTCATGCAACGAAACAAAACAAAATACAGCATATATAGACGACTTGATAATAAATGAAGAAAACATATAAAGCATATCGCTCGTAACCATCAGAGCCAAAGAGGTCTTATTCAGAATTTCTGTGTAAATACATTCGGGATTTTGCCATTGTGTTTTCCTTGCTAACTAAGCCAATGACCATTTTTTTACACGAATTTTCCAATACATATGGTTGTCTATTTAGGATAAAAAACAAAAGAGCCACGTATTAGCCAGCAAGATATGCTTGCAGCTAGGGGCGATGTAACCCAATTTCGACATCGAGAGGTGCGCTAGGAGGGGCCAATAATGTTTTCTGACAGAAAAAAAAGGATGCAATTGTTCCACCTCTCCTTTGTATGAACCAACTGTACATCTCCGCTTTGAAATCTGAACGTCTACCTCTTTTTGGTATACATTGATAATATTTACGGTCTACATTTGAAAGAACAGATACAGATTTTAAGTCAGAATTGAAAATGATTGGAATTTTGTTAACAAGATTGTATACCAAAGCGCGTCATGGCGCGGCAATAACAGTTTGATATTTCACATTTATTAAGAAGACAGACCCAAAATATATATGGAAGATTAACCCACGAGAGCATATCCTAGAGCCACTGTATTTATTTTGTTCATCTTAGTATATTTTTACAAGCGAAATTGCTTATCTAGTATACTTAGAAAAGTCATGAACGAGGAAAGGCCCGGTAAGTGTTTGTGACACAGATATTCCATAACATCAACCAAGTCGTGGTTGCGACCGTAAAACTTTCGACCAATGTCCACCCGCCCAACCGCTTTGCACACAAACAAAGAATATGGTACGATTATCTTTGTCCCCATGAAAAAGAGGAAATTACACGAACAACGTCACGACAGGATATTTGTTAAAGGGGAATAACCATGATTGATATTTCCTGCGTTTTATACAGCTACGTTTACCTGACGATTTCGGGAAAACCTCTTAAGAAAATTGAAAATTATTACGATTTTCTATCAAGGCATTAAAATCACTATCTAAAAAGGTGCAAATCTGAAAAAAGTTATGTGCTTTGCATTTCACCTTTACAGTTTGGGAAGCTCTCGTATCACGCAATAGCTTAATAGCTTAATGGATTGTAGACTGGTTTTAGCACCTATCAGTGATACAAATCCCTTAGTTATATAATTCTCCATAATATCAAACTGAGATTTGAAAACCTTAAATTTGCTTTTCCAATTACAATGGGCATGAGAGGGTCTTTTAAAGCATTGCATGATATAGAACCTTGCGGTACCTTGCGGTGTACTCTAATCGTTTCTTTTAAGAACACTCTGAAAGAATGTGTCCTTTTTCTTACAATAGGAACAATATTTAGGTGATTCCCCTTTATTTATTTCGGGAGGTCTGTAACTATTTCTATTTTTTCTCCCAAGAACCTGATTTTGGTTGATCAAAATGGTTATAAGAAGGGGGTCTATTCTGAATAAAAATCAAATTCAGAACACTTCCAGCTCTTTTATTTTTCAAAAACATTAATGTATGCGTCAGTGGATAATCATCTGCCATAGTGCTGGTTTCTACTAAGCTGGAAACGCTATGTATATCTATATATTTCTTAATATCTGAATGAATGCATTGTTTAAATTCTTCAATAAGAATTTCTTTGCCTTATTTAATCAAAATGTGTAGTTACTACGTTAGAAGTGAGCCACTTTTCAAACAAAAGTTATTTTTCACGGGCAAAATCAAGTTCAAGTTCCTTCATTTTCAATTGCATTTGCATTTCTCCAATTCTTCTTTTTTCATCCATGTTTTCCTTTTCTATTTCTTTAAGTCTGATTTTTTCTTCAATTTATTTTAATTTTATTTTTTCTTGCATTTCAATTTCTCTCATTTTTACAGTATCAACCCAAAAATTGCTAACCAATTCCAAATCATCTTCACCCACAATCTCCTCATCAACAATACTGTTACGGATTTCAAATTTTAACATGGTAGTTTTAATCTCAAAATTCAATTATTTGAATAGGAGTAACAATTCTGATTTTTTAGTGCCTCAAGCGCCCCCTCTTTGAATCTGACATAAATTATTCTGCTGTAAATAGCATTTTGATTATTGGTTGTAATAAATATATAATTCAATAAAATATAGATTTCTATATATCATATATTTTTAATAATCTTCTCTTACAAATATTCGTCCTCGCGGAAGAACCCTCAATTACTGTTAAGTGATTTGTTTTTCTAGTGTGTTTTAGTAACAGAAAGATACAACCAGCAATCAAGTTTCTATTCTTTAATATAACAAAAAAATACTTAATACTATTATACAATTACAAATATCAAATTAATAAACTGCCTCTTCAAATTCAAATTCCTTTATATAAAATTATCTTGTCCTTTCTGGTATATTCGTTCGATTCTTTCCTATGGAAATGAATAATAGCTGAATTAAAATATCCCTCAGTTCTAATCCTGAAAGTTTTCAAACATTGGCCGGTGAAATTATTAATAGTTCAGTGTTCAAGTTACCCGACTTAACTAAGTAAATATATCCAAGTGCAATGCTATAGATTCCAGATATCATATAAATCCTAAATCCGGAACTGACAGCTCTCGGAGTTACTGCGCTTTGCATACTATTTCATGAAATTCCATAGAACATTAACACAAATGTAACATTGTTTACATATATAAACAATATGTAGAAATGACTAGATTATATCAAAATTCAAAATTCAAAACTTGAAAACAACTTGACCTATTTTTGATCACCTATTTGCACTGATGATGTAATGTTATAAACAACAACAAAATATACTAATGAAAAAAGTAATAGCTTATATCTATCATTAATACAAAACACTAAATATACCAGACCATCAGTACAGCTGCCATGTCTAATGGTATAATCGTAAACACATGTGCAAAGGAGCTACCTCTAACACGTATGTACATGAACTATAATTTCATTACAAACACACACACATTTGTCTAAAATGTTTGTCATCAAACATCATCAATTGATTATAACGTAAGCTTAAATTTGGGAATCAAAGATATCATAGCAAATCGGGCAGAGTAAACAGTAAGTGATTTGGGCTCTAATGAAATAACCTGTATTTGCGTAATACTCTGGTAATCCTACTTACTAAAATACTAGCTATGAGAAAGAGTAACTTTTGGCTGATCACAAGTCATTGAATAATTTGTTTAACAGGGAACCAGATGACTTTTCTAATTTATATTGAATACCAAAACTTCACAAGAATCCATATAGAGAAAATAATATTACAAGTACTTCTACTTTTTCAAGAGAGTAAATAGCAAATAGTTCATGGCACTGAGGGTCACATGGCAGTATATGGACCTCTCGGTCACCAAACAAGTATTATATGGACCGAAGCTTCTGTCATATGACCCAAAGTGACTTGAACTATTTGCTATATTATATTTTTTTCTAAGATAATGCAGGTACCTGACCGGTGCATATACGAAAATTGTGACCGGCTGCGGTAAGTAAGAAAAGAGGAACTACAATCATACTGGGACAAAGTATATTCATGTAGTATTTAATTTTTTAATTTAATGAGAAATGAAATAATATAGTTGTAATTTAATCTAAACAAACATGATTAGTGAAATATCGCCTTCTATATTTGGTTAAACTGTATTTAAAATAGAGAAAATTACAAAATTAATGAGAAATGAAATAATATATCTGTTGTAATTTGATTTTAAAAAGTAATTAATAAGTGAAATATCACATGAAATATTTACTTAAACTGTTTATAATCTGTTCAGAATGCTCAATCAATATTCAGAATATTCAGTAATGTTCAGAATCTGTTCAGTCAATGTTCAGAATATTTAGTAATGTGCAGACTCTGTTCAGTCAATGCTCAGAATGTTCAGAATCTGGTCAGAATTTACTGTAAAGTTCAGAATGTTCAGAATCTGGTCAGAATTTACTGTAAAGTTCAGAATGTTCAGAATCTGCTTAGTCAATGCTAAGAATGTTCAGCAATGCTCACACTCTTTTCAGATTGTTCAGTAATGTTTAGACTCTGTTCAGAATATCTAGCACAAAGACTGGTCTGTTCAGAATTTCTTGACTTTGTAGTGTATTTCGAAATACGGTGCTTCCAATCAGGTTCAATGAATGAATGCTCCCAATCTTTACCTATTACAGTCTTGAGCAATGCACATAACAACATTTTGCGCAATTTGAAGCTTGGAGTTTGCTTTCAATAAAATGTTTTCAAATTCCTGTTCAGAAAATATACACAACCCATTCTAATTAGTGTAGGTATTTAGAGACACTGTGTTTCAAAGCGGGTTCAATTAATGCATACCCTCAATCTCTACCTGTTACGCGCTACCTGTATGCTTGTTTAGAATTATAAAAGTTATTTTATTTTGGAATCTGAATATTTTGTGTAAATTGTTCTTAAGCAACATAAATTATAGACATGCATGTATTATAAGTCATAGAATGTCAAAAAAATAAGAATATTGACGACCGATAAAGATTCGTAATGTTGTTGAACGTGTCTGATTTGATTGATGTGATTTTATATTGGAATGCGAATAACTGTCAAATAAAAAATATATACATCAATACTACAAACTTTGATACTCGATGTAGTTGTATTTCAACGTACCATAATGAACAAAGTATGATAATTTTTTAGTAAGTCATCAACCAGTCATGATCTGATAGATAACATAAATACCTATTGCTTTCGAAAAGTTGTTTCTAGAATATTCTAGTAACAGAACGATACAACCAAAAATCAATTAGGTTTCTATTCTTTAATATTACAACCACATTTACTACATACTATTATACAATTACACATATCACATTAATGAATTATTACTGGCCTCTTTGCCAACGTTCAAACTTAAATTCCTTTAGAATAAATGTGTTTATCCTTTCTGGTATATTAGTGTGATTCTTTTCTATGAACATTTATTATTGTTCTATTAAAATATCTTTTAATTCTAATACTGAAAGTTTCCACATATTGACCGATGAAATTGTTAATAGTTCAATGACTTTACTAATAAGAGTTTGAAGATACAAAGGGGGCAATCCAAATCGCATATCAAAGAACAGACAACACACTGTCGGAAAGAAAAAGTACAAAAGGAAAAACAACGATCTACAAAACTTATATATAAAGCTAAAGGTCGAGTAACACGAGTCCCACTAAAGACTTGGATGATCTCAGGTGCTTCAGACCGGTCTGTAGATCCTGCTCCACTAGTTGCACCGTCGTGTCAATCTAGTTAAAACCCCGATAATAAGTCGTTAATGAGGTAAGGCCCGAGTAGTCCTTTCGATAAGTGGAACATATCGGTGGTCATTGTTACACAGATATTCCATAGCTGTCAACCAAGTCATGTTGGTAACGTCACATTTTCGAAGTCATGACTCCATCGTTACCAAATGGAACCATTGTTTCAGTAACTTCCGTGTTAGCAGCATCCTCTATCAAGGACATCCTGGTAGGAGCCACAAGCTCTGGAATATCGCATCATCTGAGTAATATATATGCCATATGCTGCTGCTGGAAAGGTGCTACGCATAATTCGAAAGTTCACAATGGGAATATTGAAATCATCTCTTTTGTCGTAAAGTTTAGTTCTTAACCGCCCCTCACTGTCGATTTCGAGGTGTAGGTCAAGATAGGAAGTAGACATATCTGTATCTGTGGTATCCTTTTTTTCAGGCTTAATGGGATAGATGCGATCAACAAAATTATTTAATAAAAGGACATCATCTGTATAGAGGAACATGAAATTAAAGGATCGGGTTAGCTTCTTTTCATTTTACTAAGTAAAAATATCTAAATAAAATGCAATAGATTCCAGCAATAATATAATTCCTAAATTTTAGACTGACAGCTGTCGAATTTCCTGCGTCTTATTGACTATTTCATGAAAATATCTAGAACTTTCCAAAAAATGTGTAGAACTATCTAGAACATATCAAAAGTAAAAACTTTTAAACAACTTTATGTATTTTTGATAAACTATTTGCACTGATGATGTAATGTTCTTAACAACAAAAAATATTATAATGAACAAAGTAATATCTCATATTCATTATATATACATAGCATCTCCTCTCTTGAAGAATAAGCTTGGATGCAATCTTTTTACAATAAATCTCTACTTCAATTCATCACAATATTATCCAACTCTAGACAAAACATTATCTATGAAATTATCTTTACATATAATATGTTTTATAATCAGATTGTATTCTTGCAACATTAATCCCCATCTCGTTAATCTGTGATTTGTATTTTGCATGTTCCTAATAAATGTGACTGTATTGTGATCTTACACCACGAATGGATGAAATGTATATCATAATTGCTTCAAAGATAAAAATAAGTCAAGTAATTTTTTCTCAATTGTGGATTATTTTTTTCTGATCTGTGTAAATGTTTTAAGAAAAAATAGCAATTCAGCAGATCTATGTCATCTTTACCTTCTTGGAACAAACTGCACAAACACCTACACCACTAGCATCCACTATTAGCTTATATTCTTTCGAGAAGTCTTGTGTTATCACTTGACATATTTGTCATTTCTTTCTGTTCGTATGTGTATTCAAAATATAATATAAATTAAGTCAGTCAGTCTGGATTCAATTACATATGGGCAACAATATTGAGCTTGTAATGAATGACAATGAATAAGCAATACCACAATAACTTTGTTTTCATACCACTATTTCATTTTATCTTGGCTTTGTTTCAAATTGTCATGTTCTATTTCACATGCTCTTGTAAACTTATGCCTAAAATACTCCACATAATATAATATACTAATAACAGTGTTTTCACAAAGCCATTTTTCTTTCAAAAGGGACCTCCCACGGAGTGTCCAAAAACAAGTTCAAAAGGACTAAAACCTAGAGATTCCTGAAAGGCTTCCCTTACAGCAAACAGTAGCATGCAGATCCCATCATCCCTATATTTTTAATTGTCTAGGCAAAATGTTTTCATCATATTTGCTTAAGGTCTGGTGTATTCTTTCCAAAGTTCCTTGAGACTCAGGGCGTTATGCATTAGAGTTAAACAGTTTTGTATTTAATTTAATTGATGCATAACTTGCTGAAATAAATGGGACATACCATTGGATCCTCATTTGACTGAGTTGTTTTAGGAAGACCCACAAAAGTAAATACAAAATAGTTAGAGCCTTAATTATAGTATTAGCCTTAATATTCCTAAGTTGAATGGCTATAGAAAAACGGATGGTTATACATATATTTCCTTATTTAGTCTTAGGAAGTGGCCTCAAACAGTCAACAATAACCCTACTGGAAGATTATTCAAAAGAGGGTATGGGCCTGACTCAAGCTACACGAATGTTTTGATTCGGCTTCCACATAACTCGGAAGATGCTGCAAGATCAACAGTCCTTGGCTACGTCTCGTCTTATATTCGGCCAGTAAAAATGGGCCAATATCCCGTTGGAGGTTTTGTTAATACCATTGACGAATCATGAGCCAGGCTCACAACTGCTTTCCTGTATTTTTCCTGTACCACTAACTGGCAGATCATTTTATATTCATCTTACACAGTCACATCTGGCGGTCGCCATTTTCTCATCAGTGCTTAGTCTTTCATGAAATAGCAAACATTAACATTCTCTGCTTCCTCTACTGAAAATGACTTAATACAAGGTAGTACGAGTTCTTCCTTCTGCGCACTGATAAGTTGTTCCCAAATGAGAAGGTCATTACTGACATATCTTATTGTTGGCTTCTTAACAGGACCATCACTCGTGGACTGTTTCAAGATGGGATATTTAGTCCTCATCTGTATCTAAACGGGATTTTTGTTCCTTGTCTATGAAATAACGAGACATATCGCCATCGCTATGCAACAAGTGATCGTTGACTTCAGCCAAAATAATGTGTCTTTTGATTCAACATCAATAGTTTCTATGGTACCAGCTTGCAATAAAGTATTCTCTTCTTCCAGAGTCTTTTTCATGGCTTTGGTTACAGAACATGCAGGAAAAATCCCTATATTTCTTTAATTCATTCTCTTCATAACTAGGGTCCTCGGATATTATTGGGGCCATTATAACTTTGTCACCGGCCATATCGATATCAAATAACAAATAAATATCCTCCACAGGAAGTGTAGGTCCTACCACAACTACAACCTGTCCCGAAACAAAGCTTGATTTTAATTTAATGTGATGGAGTGGAACACTATGAAAACCTGGGTCAACCCCCTGTAACAACACGTTTACACCATGCGAAGTATTCCTCGATAAAGGTATGCTGTTTTCTAACATTAAAGGTGGAAGTCAAAGGTTTTGAGTATTTGATTTTATTGTTTTACTCGGTGAAGATACATGAATAATGCAGAAAAAGCAAATTTGTCACGCCAAGTGTGTCACCGTTTATCTATAAACACAGGTAAATTTACGGTTTATTGTCGCAGCTTAACATGATTATCTCCTCTTATTAAGCCAATACTGTGAGGTCATTTGGTTCTTAACAGTTTGCTGCCCCTACGAGGATAACATAGCTTCTCCATAGTATGCAGATAACAGTGACGAAAATGACATCACAGGCATCGATTCAACATAGAACATACTACATTAAAAACAAATAAATTAAAAAAAACATTTAATTTGAAATAATTTTTTTTTTAAATAATACATGCCGAACTTTTGTACTCTTGCTGTTTACTTACATTTAGACAATATTCACCAGGGAAATTATACATAGGTTTCTCTCAAAAAATAGTGTGTAAGAAATATGAATAATAAAAACTAGTAACTCTGGTTATTTGTACATGAACTATTATCTTCACATTTTCTTCCCTTTAATGTTTTTTTTACATAAAATGTATTACTTATGTCTTGTTATTAGAGCTTTCATTTACCTTAGTCGTAATTTACAAAGATTATTTTTAGGGGCTCGCCCAATAAAGTGTCATTTTGCACCTTTCCGAGAGAAGTAAAATTCAATTAAGGTTAGATCAATTTGATAATATATATCTACGATTTTAAGGGACCCACTACCATTAACAATAAAAAAATAAAACGAGTCCCCAAAAGTAAATTATCCCTATCATGCCTTAGTGTACTTTAGGGAACCCACTACCTACATCTACGATTCGTATCATAAAACAACAACATTAACCATAAAGAATGATGCGAGTCCCCTAAAGTAAATGATTCATATAGTGCCTTTGTGTACTTTAGGGGACCCGCTACCATATATAGATGGTTCATATCATAAGGCAACAACATTAGCTATAGAAAATAATGTGAGTCCCATAGAGTACATAATAAATATTGTGAGACAACACAACTAAGTCTCATAGAACAAAAATGGTACTTTATATGGTGAGTGTCAGGCTTTTTTTGAAGATATGCAGAGCCACCTAAAGTACATGAAAATCTGACACACTTATTCACTTAAACAGAACATTTTACACAATCTACAACATAAACGTTCCTCCGTATTCAACAATTGACGATGACCCACAATGTACAACAATGTACATGTATCTCAGAGGAGGATCCGTAATGGAGGCCGTTTTCGTTCAGACACCATTTTTTTCACAAATATCTAAAGATACCGACGCGTAGTTCAAAGCGAAATTTACAAGACATGGTTAAAAGAAAAATAACAAGGACGAAACTGGAAATGTTCTGTTAAATTTAATATGTTTTTGACCCGTCTATAACCTAGCACAAAAAAGGGGAATAGTCTGCCCAGGTCATGAGCAAAAATAAAATAAATATGATGTCACGCAACGAAACAAAGCGAAAAATAGCATATGTAGAAGACTTGATAATAAATTAAATATATATATATGAAATGTCGCTCGTAAACATCAGAGCCATGGAGGTCTTATTCAGAATTTCTGCGTAAATAAATTCGGCGTTTTGCCATTGTGTTATCCTTGCTAGCTAAGACAATTGCCAATTTTTTTACACGAATACACCAATAACTGTTATGGTCTATTTAGCATAAAAAAAACCGAACAACTGTTAGACAGCAAAATATATTTCCAGCTCTAGACGATATAACCAACTTTCGAAATCGAGAGGTGCGTTGGGAGGGGCTAATAATGATTTCAAAGCATCAAATTACTGTTTTCTGAGGAAAAAAGTGGGATGCGATCGTGCCAACACTCCGCTTTGAAATCTGAAAGCCTACCTCTTTTTTGGTATACATTGATAATATTTACGGTCTACATTTGAAAGGACAGACACAAATATTGAGTTAGAATTGAAATTGATTTAAAATTTATTCACACGGGTTTATACCAAAATGAATTATGGCACGGCAATGACTATAATATTTCAAATTTGCAAAGAAGACAGACCAATAATATATATGCACGATGAACCCAGGGGAGAATATCATAGAACCACGGTATTTATTCTTTCATTTTAGTTTATTTTAACAGGCGAATTTTTTTAATTATTATTCTTATGTCATGAACGAAGAAAGGACCGGGAAGTGCTTGGGACAAGTGGAAGACATCCGCGGTCATTTATGACACAGATATTCCATAGCGGTCAACCAAGTCGCGGTTGCCCACCGTAAAACTTTCGAAGTGATGACCAATGTCCATCAGCCCAACCGTTTTGGACACAAACAAATAATATGGTATGATTATCTTTTTCCCCAGAAAAAAGAGGAAATGACACAAACGATTTCAGGACAGACGATTTTTAAAGGGGAATAACCATGAATGATATTTCTCGCGGTTTTAAACAGGTAAGTTTACCTGACGATTTCGCACAACAGTCTTGAGTAAATTGAAAATTACTACCATGTTCTATCATGGTACTAAAATCACTATCTGAAAATGTGCAAATCTGAAAAAAAAAGTTATGACCTTTGCATTTCACCTCGTTTTGGTGTAATGGACATTCCATTATATAATGAATTGAATCTTTAAATAAGGAACCACATTGTCATTTATGGTCATGTGTAATGTTTATGTGAAATGAATCAGAATTCAATGAGCTGCATTGATGTCGTAGACTAGCATGAGTCATTTTTAGCTTTCTGGACCATTCACCATAATATTCCGGAGATTTAATAGTATTTTATTTAATCCTAGATTTAAACATGATACCTTTAGGCTATTTATAATATTTAAATCTAAATTTATCCATGACGAAACAGTGGATGGCATACATAATGTCGTGTTTTGATTGATGTGATTTTAATGGAATACAAATAACTGTCAAATAAAAAATATATATCAATACTTTGATTCTCTACGTAGTTGTATTTCAACGTAGCATATTGAAAAAAGTATAATACGCTTTCAGTAAGTCTTCAACCATTCATGATTTGATTGATAATATGCATAACGAATGTTGCCACAACCTCAGAACAGCTCTGTCATATATAATGGTAACATAGTAGACACTTAGGCAAAGTTACCCAAAGCACATATGTACATGGAATCTGAATATATCTTGATTGTGTTAGAAATGTGTGCACATTTGTCTAAAATAATTGTCATGAAACATCATAAATTGACTATGGATAAAACCTAAATCGGGGTATCACGTATATCATAGTAAAACCGGCAACGTTAGCAGTGGGTGATTTGAACTCTAATGAAACAACTTTCCATTGCACAATGCTCTGGTAATCATACTTACTAAAATACTAACTATGGCAGAGAAGAACATTTGGCTGATCACAAGTCATTCATCTCATCATTGAATATTCTGTTTAACCAGGAAGAAGATGGCCTTTCTTGTTTATATTGGATAACAAAACTTCATAATAATCTATATAGATAACTGTTTGATATTTCACATTTGTAAAGAAGATAAACCCATAATATATATGAAAGACTCAGAAATAGGTCCGGTTCCACAAGCATGTCCGATTCCACAAACATCCCAGATTATATTATGACCTCAAATATCAACTTGAGAATCCAAAAACAAGCCTGATTCCATTGTGATGTCAAACTCTCCCAAACATGGCCGTTTCGGTCCCACAAACGTGCCCGACTTTACAAAGAAACAATATTATCCTTCAATCTGATGCATTTTTACAATTCTCTCCGTGTTTCAGTAGTATTACTATTCTATAAAACCATAGATATAAGTGAGTGAAAAGTAGAATATTTAGGGAAAACCAAATCGTGTACGAATAGGATTGGGGTTAGTGTTAGGATTAGGGTTAGGGTCAGGGTTAAGGTTTGGGTTAGTGTTAACTATTATGTTATCAAAGTTGTCCCAGAAAGTTGCAGGATTCGTGTTTTTCCTTTAAATGGTCCCATGTCCGTGGAACATATCCGTGGTCATTTGTGACACAGATATGCCATAGCGGTCAACCAAGTCGTGGTTGCGACCGTACAACTTTCGAAGTGATGACCAGTGTCCACCCACCCAACCGTTTTGCACACAAAGAAAGAATATGGTATGATTATATTTGTCCCAATGAAAAAGAAGAAAACACACAAACGATGTCACGACATGAAATTCTTAAAGGGGAATAACCATTATTTCACACAAACGTCTTGTCAAAATTGAAAATTATTTCGATTTTCTATTAAGGTACTAAAATCACTATCTAAAAATGTGTAAATATGAAAAAAACAATGTGCCCTTTGCATTTCACCTTTTAGGCTTGGAAAGCTCCCGTATCACGCAATATTTATATGAATTGTAGACTGGTTTTATAAACGGCTTATAATTCTCCACAATATCAAACTGACATTTTGGAAACCTTAAATTGGCATTTTCAATTACAATCGGAATGAGAGGGTCTTTTAAAGCATTACATGCTATAGAATCTCATTGTTTATTTCAAGAACATTCTGAAACAATCTGTCCTTTCTCTTACAATAGGAACAATATTTAGGTGATTCCCCTTTATTTATTTCTGGAGGTCTGCAGCTATTTTTATTTTTTCTCCCAAGAACCTGATTTTGGTTGATCAAAATGGTTATAAGAAGGATTCTATTCTGAACATAATTCAAATTCGGGACACTTCCATCTCTTTTATTTTTCAAAAATATTAATTTATGGGTCAGTGCATATTCATCTGCCATATTGCTGGCTTTTACTAAACTAGAAACGTTACGTTCATCTATATATGTCTTAATATCTGAATGAATGCATTGTTTAAATTCTTCAATAAGAATTGCTTTGCCTTAATTAATCAAAATGTGTAGTTACTCCGGTAGAAGTGAGCTCCTTTTCAAACAAAAGTTCTTTTTCACATGACTTTATCATCCCGTTTTCTACAACTTCTACACTTATGCCGACAAACCTCCGTAACCAATTCACATGCTTTCAAAATGGCTTCTTTCACTTCTTCATATTTTGAACTTGTTTCTCGGGCTTTCCTTGTCAGGGCACTCTGTAAAAGTAAGGTCCAGTATTCATTGGGCGAAGTCAGACTTTTAGCAATTTTCTCAAAATGAACAAACTGTTTGTCCACATCTTTCTCCAAAAATAGGTAGAAGAAATCTGATGTACTTCACAAATTTATTTTGTACTTGAAGGTAACACCAAAGGCACTCTCTACTCTTTTTTCTTTTGAAAGCATGAATTGCTCAAGTTCAAGTTCTTTCATTTTTATTTGCATTTGCATTTCTTCAATTCTTCTTTCTTCTTGCATTTCTTCCATTTTCTATTTCTTTAAGTCTGAGTTTTTCTTCAACTTATTCTAATCTGATTTTTTCTTCCATTTCAATTTCTCTCATGTTTACTGTATCATCCCCAAAATTGTTAACCAATTACAAAACATCTTCACCCTAAATCTCCTTATCAACAATAATGTTACTGATTTCAAATTTTAACATGGTAGTCTTAACCTCAAATTTCAATTATTTGCATAGCAGTAACAATACTGATTGTTAGTCCCTCAAACGCCTCCCTCTTTGAATCTGTCATAAATTCTTCTGCCTAATATACCATTTTGATTGTTGGTTGTAATAAATAAATAATAAAAGAAAATATAGATTTCAATAAATCATCTCTTTTAATAATTTTCTCTGACAATTACAGTTACTTAAAGTCTGTTTTTTCTAGAGTATTCTAGTAACAGAAAGGTACAACCAACAATCAACTAAGCTTCTATTCTTTAATATTATAAAAACATTTTCTTAATACTATTATCCAATTAAAAATAGCAAATGAATAAATTATAACTGGCCTGTGTCAATGTTCAAATTTATATTCCTTTAGATTAAATTATGTTGTCCTTTCTGGTATATTAGATCGATGCTTTCCTATGAAAGTGGATTAGAGTTGAATTAAAATATTTTTCAGTTCTACTCTTGAAAGTTTCCAAATATTGGCCGTTGGAATTGTTAATAGTTTAATGTTCAAGTCACCCGACATCACTAAGTAAATATATCCAAGTGCAATGCTATATATTCCAGCTAGCATGCACATTCTAAATTTTAGACTGACAGCTCTCCAAGTTGCTGCGTCTTACATAATATTTCATGAATTTATCTAGAACATTATCACATATCTTTTTCAAGAAAGTAATTGTTTATAAATATGTCTAACATTTTGAGTGCTGTCATAACGGGACAAAGTCTATGCACGTAGTAGTTTCAATCAAATGTGGATACTGAAATACTGGATCTTCTGGATAATTGTAATTATCATTCTATTTCAGAAATTTCGCCTGTCTTTCTCTACACTTTACTGACCATTCACCGTGGGAATGTATAAAGACGTTTCAAAATATCATTAAGAACGCGGTTATCTTCAAAATGGTAAGAAACTTTACAAATTGATAGCAATACATGTATCAAAATATTGTGTTATTTTTAGTTGTTTCAATAAAATATATGCATATTATTGTTAAGAAGAACATCCCATTTCAATAAATGTAGCTATTTAGAAATACGGTGTTTCAAATCATGTTCAATGAATGAATACTTCCAATCTTTACCAATTACAGTCTTAAGTAGTACACATTCCAAAATATTGCGTTATTTGGAATTGTTTCAATAAAATGTATTCATATTCCTGTTCAGAACATATACACATCCCATTCTAATTAAAATAGCAAATATGGTGTTTGAAAGCGGATTCAATTAAAAAATCCCCGCACTCTTTACCTATTACACTTTACTTGTATGTTTGATTAGAATTATGAAAGTTATTTTGTTTTGTCGTGGAATTTGAATAGTTTGTGTAAATTGTTCTTAAGCAACATAAATTATATATATACATGTGTTGTAAGTAAAAAAAAATTTAACAACAAATAAGAGGAATATTCACTACCGATAAAGCTTCGTAATGTTGTTGAACGGGTCTGATTTGATTGGTGTGGTTTAATTGGAATGCAAATAACTGTCAAATAAAAAAAATACATCACTACTTGAAACTTTGTTACTCTATGTAGTTGTATTTCAACGTAGCATATTGAAAAACGTATAATACGCTTTCAGTAAGTCCTCAACCATTCATGATTTGATTGATAACATGAATAACTAAAGGTGCCACAACCTCAGAACAGGTCTGTCATATATAATGGTAAAATAATAGACACAATGGACAAGTTACATCAAGCACATATATGCATGGAATCTGAATATATTTTGATTGTGTTAGAAATGTGTGAACATTTGTCTAAGATAATTGTCATCAAACATCATCAATTGATTCTGGATAAAAAATAAATTTTGGTATCATGGCTATCATAGTAAAATCGACAACGTTAGCAGTGGGTGATATGGGCTCTAATGAAGCAACTTTCCATTGAACATTATTCTGGTAATCCTACATACTAAAATACTAGTTATGGCAGAGAGAAGCATTGGGCTAATCAGAAGTCATTCATCTCATCATTAAATATGCTGCTTAACAAGGAACATGATGACTTTTATTGTTGATATTGAATAACAAAACTTCACAATAATCTATACAGAGGAAATAATACTACATGTGCTTATTTTTCTTCAAGAAAACATTTTGACTGCTTCAAAGACGGAATACAATCATACTGGGATAAAGTCTATTCACGTAGTAGTTTCAATCGAATGCGTATACTGAACTACTGGATCATCTAGATAATTTTAATTATCGTTCTATTTCAGAAATTTAGTCTGTCCAAGCATGTGACTTTTCTACACTTTACAAATCATTCATCGTGGGAACGTATAAAGACGCTTAAAATATCATTAATAACGCGGTTACCTTCAACATGGTAAGAACCGTTACGAAATTATTGTAATAGGTCATGGAATTTTATTTTGTCAAGCACGAAAAAAGACAAAATACGCTACACAGAAGATTTATTCTGATTGCTCCTTTGGTATCGTCAAACTCTTCTTACCACTAAGTTGGAATTCGGTATCGATGACATATCTGTAGAGTTCGGAGTGGATATTTGTCAACAACTTGTTTTATATAGAGAAAAGGCATTACCTACGACATATATTGTCATATAAGGAACATACTTTTCTATAAATAATAATAAGTGATACTCACAGAACTTCTAAGTTTGGTAGATTGTTGAAGGTGTTGTCCTCTATCACTGATATGGCATTACCCCTTAAGCCCCTATAAATAGCAACAAATGTCTCATTTTTATTCTTTATTTATTCTGTAGCTCTGTCTTAAGAAATACGTATATCAAAATATCGTGTAATTTTGAGTTTCTTGAATAAAATATAGTTATATTATTGTTAAGAAGAAAATCCTATTTGAATTAATGTAGCTATTTAGAAATACGGTGTTTCAAATCAGGTTCAGTGAATGAATGCTCCCAATCTTTACCTATTACAATCTTGAGCAATACGCAGCAAAATATTGCGTAATTTGGAGAGTTTTTTCAATAACATGTATTCATATTCCTGTTCAGAAAAAATACACCAACCATTCTAATTAGTGTAAAATACGGTGTATGAAAGTGGGTTCAATTAATGCATACCCTCAATCTGTACATGTTACACTTTACTTGCTTGTTTGATTAAAATTATAAAAGTTATATTATTCTGTCGTGGTATTTGACAATTTTGCGTAAATTGTTCTTAAACAACATAAATTATAGATATACATGTATTGTAAGTCATATAATGTCAAAACATTAATAAGAATATGGACAACCGATACAGTTTCGTAATGTTGTTGAACGTGTCTAATTTGATTGATGTGATTTTATATTGGAATGCAAATAACTGTCAAATAAAAAATATACATCAATACTACAAACTGTGTTACTCTATGTAGTTGTAATTCAACGTAACATATTGAATAAAGTATAATACATTTTTAGTAATACATCAACCATTCATGATTTGATCGATTACATTAATAACTAATGTTACGAAAACAAAATTCAAGAATATTCTAGTATCAGAAATATACAACCAACAATCAATTAAGTTTCCATTCTTTAATATAACAACAAAATTTACTTCATACCATTATACAATTACACAAATCAAATTAATAAATTATTACTGGCCTCGTTGTCAATGTTCAAATTTAATTTGCTTTTGAATAAATGATCTTGTCCTTTTCTCTATATTAGTGCGATCCTTTTCTATGAAAACTAATCTTTGTTGAATTAAAATATTTGTTAGATCTAATCCTGAAATTTTCAAATATTGGTCGATGAAATGGTTGCTAATTCAATGACTTTACTAAGAAGAGTTTGAAGAGACCAAAGGTGCAATCAGAATCGTATATCAAAGAACAGACATCACAATGACGAAAAGAAAAAGTACAAAAGGAAAAACAATGATCTACAAAACATATATATAAAGCTAAAGGTCGAGTAACAGGAGTCCATATACAGACCGAGTTGAACTCATGTGCTACAGAAGGGTCTGTAGATCCTGATCCACTACTGGCACCCGTCGTGTTAATATAGTTACAAACCTAAAAATAAGTCGTGAATGAGTAAAAGACCGTGAAGTGCTTACGATAAGTGGGGCATATCGGTTGTCACTGTGACACAGATATGCCATAGTAGTTAACCAAGTCATGGTGGTGACCGTAACATCTTCGAAGTGATGATTTCACCTTTACCAACAGGAACTCTTGTGTCAGTAGCTTCCGTGTTTGCAGTATCCTCTATCGCGGAAATCCTGATAGGAGCCACACGCTCTCGAATATCGTATCATTTGAGAGATATATACTCCATGTGCATGTGCTGCTGGAATGGTGCTACGCATAAATGGAAAGTTCCCAATGGGAAAATTGATATCATGTATTGTGTCGTACAGGTTTGTGCTTAACCGCCCCTCATTGTCGATTTCGTGGTGTAAGTCAAGATATGAACCAAACCTATCTCTTTATGTGGTATTCTTTATTTCATTCTCAATGGGATATATGCGATCAACAGAATTATTTAGTGAAAGGACATCATCTTCATAGCGGAACGGGAAATTATAGGACCGGGTTTCTTTTCATTTTACTAAGCAACGATATATAAATACATTATATATTCCAGCTATTACATCAATCCTAATTCTTAGACTGACACCTCTCGAAGTTGCGGCGTCTTATATCTATATACTATTTCATGAAATTCTCTAGAACTTTCAAAAAAATGTGACGTTGTCTATACATAAACAATATCTAGAAATATCTAGAACATATCAACATTCAAGGTCAAAATTAAGAACTTGCAAACACCTTGACGTATTTTGTATATCATATTTGCACTGACGATGTAGAAAAAGTTTGGATGCAAACTTTTTGCAATAAATTTATATTTCAGTTCATCACAATATTATCGAACTCTAGACAACACATTAGCTATAAAATTATCTTTACATTTAATATGTTTTATAATCAGATTGTATTCTTGCAACAGTAATAGTTTATCTGTGATTTTTATTTTGCATTGTTTTAATAAATTTGACGTTATTGTGATCAGTAAACACCACGATTGGATGAAATGTACATCAAAATTCTTCAAAGATAACAATAAGGCAGGTCTTTTTTTTTATTAATTGTGGATAATTTGTTTTTATCTTTGCAAAACATAGCAATTCGGCAGACCTATGTCACCTTTACGTTCTTGGAGCAAAACTGCACAAACACCTGCATCACTAGCATCCACTGTTAACATATATTTTTTCGAGAAGCCTTGTGTTGTCACCTGACATATATGTTTTTTTCTTTCTTCTCGTAGGTGTATTCGCAATATAATTTAAATCATTCAGTCTGGATTCAATTACATATGGCCAAGCATATTTAGCTGGTAATGGATGACAAGGAATATTCAATAACACAATTATTTTCTCGCCTGGTTTAAGTTCTCTTACCATGGCATCCTTATCATAACAGTGTTTCATTTTATCTTGACTTTGCTTCAAATTGTCATGTTCTATGTCACATGCTCTTGTAAGCTGATAATTAAAACACTCCACATAATCTAAAATACTAATACCAGTATTTTCACAAATTTGTCTTTCAAAGTTTTTCAGGGACCTCCCATAGAGTGTCCAAACACCAATTCAAAAAGGAATAAAACATAGAGATTCTTGAAAGGCTTCCCTTACAGCAAGCTGTAGCATGCGGACCCCATTATCCCAGTCGTTATGACTGTCTAAACAATATGTTTTCATCATATTTTTTAATGTCTAGTGAAATCTTTCTAGAGCTCCCTGAGACTCAGGGTGATATGCATCAGACTTCAACTGTTTATATTTCATTCATGCATAACTTGCTGAAATAAATGAGAAATAAAATTGAATCCCTGATTTGACAGAATTGTTTTAGGAAGACCCACAAAATTAAAAACAAAATAGTTAAAGCCTTAATTATAGTTTTAGCTTTAATATTACTAAGTGGAATGGCTTCAGGAAAACGGATGGAGGCACACATTATAGTTAGTAATTATAGGATTACGTATTTAGTCTTAGAAAGTGGCCCCGCCCAGTCAACAATACTCCTACTGAAAGAATCTTTAAACGCAGGTACGGGTTAGAGTGTAGCTGCATGGATGTTTTGATTCGTTTCCCGTGATTTGACATGTGCTACAAGAGCTACAGTCCTTGGCTAATTCTGCTCTTATATTCGTGCAGTAGAAATGGGCCAATTTCCTGTTGGATGTTTTTCTAACACCCAAGTGATCAGTCATTCACGAATCATGGGCCAGGCTCATAACTGCTTTCCGCTATTCTTCCGGTATCACTATCTGGCAGATCACTTGCCATTCATCTTACGCAGACACATCTGGTGGTCGCTATTTTCTCATCAATACTTCGTCTTTCATCACATAGCAAACATGAACATTCTCTGCAGCCTCTACTGAGAATAATTTAGAATAAGGTAGTGCAAGCTCTTCCTTCTGCACACTAATAAGTCGTTCCCTAGTCAGAAGTTCAATACCGACATATCTTATTGCTTGCTTAAGAACAAGACCATCCCTCACTGACCTTTGGTCCTGGACTGTATCAAGATGGAATTTGCAGTTCTCATCTGTATCTAGACAGGAGTTTTGTTCCTCGTCTATTAAACAGCGAGACATATCGCCACGCTATGTAAAAAGTGATCTAGACATCAGGAAACAAATGTGTCTTTTAATTCAACATCACTTGCTTCGATGATACCACCTTGTAATAAAGTATCATATTCTACCAGAGGCTTTTTCGTTGTTAAAGTTACAACACACGCAGGAAAAACCACTCTATTTTCTAATTCATTCTCTGCATAACTAGCCTCCACGGAGATTATTGGGTCCACTATAGCCTTGCCACCTGCCACATCGATACCAAATAACGAAGACATATCTTGAACAGGAAGTGTAGGTCTTACCCCAACTACAACCTGTCCATAAGCAAAGTCTGATATTAAATTAACGTGGAACACTATGAAAACCTGGGTGCGCCTCTTGTAACAACACATTTGCAGCAGCCGAAGTATTGCCAGATAAATGGAAAATATTTTCTAACATTAAAGGTGAAATGCAATGGTTTTGAGTATTCGATTGTCTTGCTTTACTCGATAAAGATACATAAATAATGTCGAAAAGGCCAATTTTGACGCCAAGTGTGTTACCGTTTATCTGTAAACACACATACATGTATGGTTTATTGTCGAAGTTTAACATGATTATCTCCTCTTGGTAAGCCAAGACTGTGAAGTCTTTCGGTTCTGAATGTTGGTTTTTTATATGTTTTTAGTGTATTATGTTCTGCGCCTACGAGAATAGCATAGCTTCTAGATATTCTGATGATGAAAGTGACCAAAGTGACATCACAGGCATTGATGCAACATAGAACATAATACACTAAAAACATATAAAAAAACAACATTTAATTTGAAATAAAACATATTTAAAAAAAAACAACGAAATTCTGTACTTTAACAGTTTTTTTACATTTAGAAAATATCCGCCAGGGAATATATATATAGGCTTCTCTCAAACAATATTGTATAAGAAATATGAATGATAAATACTAGTAACTCTGGTTATTTGCACATGAACTATTACTTTCACATTTACATCCCTTCAATGAATATTTACATACAATGTATTACTTTCGACTTGTTAGTAATCGTTGAATATATAACAGCGACATGTGGAATTCATGTCCGTGACAATAAGTTATTATAACATTCATTTACATTAGTCGTAATTTACAAATTTACTTTAAGGGGCTCGTCCCATAAAGTGTCATTTTACACCTTTCCGAGAGAAACAAAATTCAATAAAAGTTAAATCATTTTCATGATATATATCTACGATTGTGACCCACTACCATTAACCATAACAAAATAATACGTGTCCCCAAAAGTAAATAATCCCTATGATGCCTTACTGTACTTTAGGGAACCCACTACCTATATCTACGATTTATATCATAAGACAACAACATTAACCATAGAGAATGATGCGAATCCCCTGAAAAAAATTATTCCTATACTGCATTGGTATACTTTTGGGAACCCACTACCAAAATATACCTTGTTCATATCATAAGACAACAACATTCGAAATAGGAAATAACGTGAGTCCCCTAAACTTCCTAATACATATTGTGAGACAACACAACTAGGTGTCATAGGGCAAAAATGGTACTTTATATGGTGAGTGCCGGGTTTGTTTTTTTTTTCTTTTTCTGAGGATACGTAGAGACCCCTAAAGTACATGAGGGACTGATACACAGAAATGTTACACAATTTACAACATAGATCGTTGTACCGTATTCAACAATTGACGAGAGACCATAATGTACCACATTGCACATGTATCTCAGAGGTGGATCCAGACCTTTCCATATTCACTCAAGATCTCCTCATCAACAACAATGCTACGGATTTCATAGTTTAACTTGGTAGTTTTAACATCAAAATTCAATTATTTGCATAGGAGTAACAATTCTGATTTGTTAGTGCCTCAAACGCCACTCTCTTTGCATATGACATAAATTCTTCTGCCGAAAATAGCATTTTGATTGTTGGTTGTAATTCAAGAAAATATAGACTTCCATAAATCATTTCTTTTTAATAATTTTCAATACTGTTAGTGAAGTTTTTTTTTCTAGAGTATTCTAGTAACAGAAAGATAAAACCAACAATCAAGTTTCTATTCTTTAGTATAATAAACAAAATACTTAATACTATTATACAATTACACATATCAAATTAATAAACTATAACTGGCCTGACTGTTCAAATTCAAATTCCTTTAGATTAAATTATATTGTCCTTTCTGGTATATTAGTTCGATTCTTTCCTATGAAAATGAATTATAGAGGAATTAAAATATCCCTCAGTTCTAATCCTGAAAGTTTCCAAATATTGGCCGTTGAAATTATTAATAGTTCAATGTTCAAGTTACCCGACTTCACTAAGTACATATATCCAAGTGCAATGTAATATATTCCAGTTATCATACAAATCATAAATCCAGGACTGACAGCTCTCGAAGTTACTGCGTCTTACATACTATTTCATAAAATTCTCTAGAACACTAAAAAATGTGATATTGTTTACATATATAAACAATATATAGAAATGGCTAGAACATATCAAAATTCAAGGTCAAAATTACAAACTTGTAAACAACTTGACCTATTGTTGATAACCTATTTACACTGATGATGTAATGCTATCAACAACACAATGAACAAAGTAATATCTCATATCTATCATCAATGCAAAACACTTAATATACCAACCCATCAGTACAGCTTCCATGTCTAATGGTAAAATCGTAGACACATGTGCAAAGGAAATACCCGTAACACACATGAACAGGAACTAAAATTTCATCACAAACACACACACATGTGTCTAAAATGATTGTCATCAAACATCATCAATGGATTATAACGTAAGCTGAAATTTGGGAATCACGGTTATCATAGCAAATCGGGCATCGTAAACAGTGGGTGATTAGGGCTCTAATGAAATAATCTTTATTTGCGTAATGCTCTGGTAATCCTACTTACTAAAATACTAGTTATAAGAAACAGGAACATTTGGCTGATCACAAGTCATTCAATATTTTGTTTAACAAGGAACCAGATGACTAGTCACAAGAATACATATAGTGAAAATAACACTACAATTGGTTCTACTTTTTCAAGATAGTAATTGTTTATATATATGGCTAACATTTTGATTGATATCAAAGAGGAAATACAATCATACTGGCACAAAGTATATTCATGTAGTTTTTTTTTTTAATTTAATGAGAAATGAAATAAACAAAATTAATTAGTGAAATATCACTTTCTATATTTAGCTAAACTCTAACGAAAATGTGGTAAAATATATTGATTTAAGAAGAACAATTCAAATAGACAAAATGACAAATTTAATGAGAAATAAAATAATATATCTGTTGTAATTTGATTATAAAAAAGTAATTAATAAGTGAAATATCACATGCTGTATCTACTTTGTTTAGAATCTGTTCAGTCAATGTTCAGAATGTTCAGTAATGTTCAGACTCTGTTCAGTCAATGCTCAGAATGTTCAGAGTCTGGTCAGAATTTTCTGTAATGTTCAGAATGTGTTCAAAATCTGTTCCGTCAATGTTCAGAATGTTCAGCAATGTTCAGTTTCTGGTCAGAATGTTCCGTAATGGTTAGAATATGTTCAATTAATGTTCAGAATAGTCAGACTCTGTTCAGAATATATAGATCAAAAACTGGTCTGTTCAGAATTTCTTGACTTTGTAGTGTATTTCGAAATACGGTGTTTCCAATCAGTTTCAATGAATGAAAGCTCCCAAACTTTACCTATTACAGTCTGGAGCAATACACATAACAACATATTGCGCAATTTGGAGTTTGTTGTCAATACAATGTATTCATATACCTGTTCAGAAAAAAATACACAACCCATTCTAATTAGTGCAGATATTTAAAAATACGGTGTTTCAAAGCGGGATCAGTTAATGCATACCCTCAATCATATGCTCTACTTGTATGTTGATTAGAATTATAAAAGTTATTTTATTTTGTCGTGGAATTTGAATAGTTTGCATAAATTGTTCTTTACCAAAATAAATTATACATATGCATGTATTATAAGTCTTAGAATGTCAAAAAAATAATAAGAATATTGACGACCGATAAAGGTTCGTAAATAGGCTTCTCTCAAAAAATATTGTATAAGAAATATGAATGAAAAATACTAGTAACTCTGGTTATTTGTACATGAACTATTACCTTCACATATTCCTCCCTTTAATGCATTTATACATAACATGTATTCCTGATGACTTGTTGGTAATCGTTGAATAGAGAACAGCGAGATGTGGAATTCATGTCCGTATTATTAAATTATTATAGCTTTCATCTACCTTGGTCGTATTTTGCAAAATTTCCTTTAAGGAGCTCGCCCTATCAAGTTTCATTTTACATCTTTCCGAGAGAAACAAAATTCAATGAAAGTTAAATCATTTTCATTATATATACTTACCAACTACCATTAACCATAAAAATAAATAATACGAGTCCCCAAAAGTAAATAATCTTTATAATTCTTTAGTGTACGTTATGGGCCCCACTACCTATATCCACAATTCATATCATAAGAAAACAACATTAACCATAGTAAATGATGCGAGTTCCCTAAGGTAAATGATGTCTATTATGCCTTGGTGTTCTTTAGAGATTCACTACCATATTTACCTGGTTAATTTTATAAGATAACAACATTAATTAATGAAAATAATGTGAGTCCCCTAAAGTACCTAATAAATATCGTGAGACAACAAAACCAAGTTTCATAGAACAAAAATGATACATCTTATGGTGAGTGTTTTTGAGGATATGTAGAGCCCCCGAAAGTACATGAAGGCCTGAATATTTTGCACAATCTACAGCAGAGATCGTTGTACCGTATTCAACAATTGATGACAAACCACACTGTACGACAATGTACATGTATCCCAGAGGCGGATCCAGACCTTTCCATAAAGGGGCCGTTTTATTTCAGTAAACATTTTTTTTTAAATATCAAAAGATAACAAGACGTGATTTAAAGCGAAAATTACAAGATATGGTAAAAGGAAAAATGACAAGGACGAAGCTGGAAATGTTCTGGTAAATTTAATATGTGTATTACCCGTCTATAAACTAGCAAAAAAATGGGACCTGTCCCTCTCTAGGGCCGTCTATATGTCTCTTAGGGGATGAACATTTGATTCTGAGAGGGATCTGGAATTTGTTTTTTAGAAAAAAAATATTCTGGCCAGGTCATGAGCAAAACTAAAATAAATATCCTGTCATGCTACGAAACAAAGCGAAATATAGCATATTTAGACGACTTGATAATAAATGAACATAATATATAAAAAAAATCCCTCGTAACCATCAGAGCCAAAGAGGTCTTATTCAGATTTTCTGCGTAATACATTCGGGGTTTTGTCATTGTGATTTCCTTGCTAGCTAAGACAATGGCCATTTGTTTTACGCGAATATACCTATACATTGTGTTATCTATTTAGCATAAAAAACATACGAGCCACGTGTTAGACAGCAAGATGTGGTTGCAGCTAGGGGCGATGTAACCCAATTTCGACATCAAGAGGTGCGTTGGGAGGAGGCTAATAATGTTTTCAAATAAAATAAATATTGTTTTCTGATAGAAAAAAGGATGCGATCGTTCCACCTCTCCTTTATATCAACCGACTGGGTATCTCCGCTTTGAAATCTAAACGCATACCTCTATTTTTGGTATACATTGATAATATTTACGATCTACATTTGAAAGAACAGATACAGATTTTAAGTCAGAATTGAAAATGATTGTATTTTTTTTTTTCAAGGTTTTATAGCAAAAACGCGTCATGGCACGGCAATAACAGTTTGATATTTCACATTTGTTAAGAAGACAGACCCAACATAGATATGGAAGATGAACCCAAGAGAACATATCATAGAACCACTGTATTTATCCTTTCATTTTAGTATATTTTACAAGCGAAATTGCTTAACTAGTATACTTAGATAAGTCATGAACGAGGAAAGGCCTGGGAAGTGTTTTCAACAAGTGGAACATATTCGTAGTCATTTGTAACACATATATTGCATAACAGTCAACCAAGTCGTGGTTGCGACCGTAAAAGTTTCGAAGTGATGACCAATGTCCACCCGCCCAACCGCTTTGAACACAAAAAAAGAATATGGTATGATTATCTTTGTCCCCACGAAAAAGAAGAAATGACGCGAACAACGTCACGACAGGATATTGTTTAAAGGGGAATAACCATGATTGATATTTCCCCGCGGTTTTAAACAGGTAAGTTTACCAGACGGTTTGGCACAAACGTCTTGACCAAATTGAAAATTATTACGATTGTCTATCAAGGTATTAACATCACTATCACACCTTACAGATTGGGAAACTCCCGTATCACGCAATATTTTAATGGGTTGTATATAGGTTTTAGCACCTATCAGTGATACAAATCCCTTGCTTATAAATGGCTTATATTTCTCCATAATATCAAACTGAGATTTTGAAAACCTTAAATTTGCAATGGGCATGAGAGGGTCTTTTAAAGCATTACATGATATAGAACCTTGCGGGGTTTATTTTAAAAACATTCTGAAAGAATGTGTACTTTTTCTTATATTAGAAGCAATATTTAGGTGATTCCCCATTATTTATTTCGGAAGGTCTGTAACTATTTTTACTTTTTCCTCCCAATAACCTGATTTTGGTTGATCAAAATGGTTATAAGAAGGGTATCCATTTTGAACATAATTCAAATTTATTTTTCAAAAACATTAATTTATGCGTCAGTGGAAAATCATCTGCCATATTGCTGGCTTCTACTAAGCTGGAAACGTTATGTATTTCTAAATATGTTCTAATATCTGAATGAATGCATCGTTTAAATTCTTCAATAAGAATTGTCTAGTCTTAATTTATCAAAATGTGTAGTTATTTCGTTAGAAGTGAGCCACTTTTCAAACAAAGGTTCTTTTTCACAGGCAAATTCAAGTTCAAGTTCTGTCATTTTTAATTGCATTTGCTTTCCTCAATTCTTCTTTTTTCTTGCATTATTTCCTTTTCTATTTCTTTAAGACTGAGTTTATCTTCAATTTATTTTAATCTTATTTTTTCTTGCATTTCAATTTCTCTCACTTTTACAGTATCAACCCCAAAATTGTTAACCAATTCTAAGTCAAGTTCACCCAAAATCTCCTCATCAACAATAATATTACTGATTTCAAATTTTAACATGGTAGATTTAAACTCAAAATTCAATTATTTGCATAGCAGTAACAATTCTCATATCTTAGTGTCTCAAGCGCCCCACTCTTTGAATCTGACATAGCTTCTTCTGCCGAAAATAGCATTTTGATTGTTGGTTGTAATAAACATATAATTCAATCAAACATAGATTTCTATAAATCATCTCTTTTTAGTAATGTTCTCCTACAAATAGTCGTCCTTGCGGACGATCCCTCAATTACTGTGAAGTATTTTTTTCTACTGTATTCAACCAACAATCAAGTCTCTATTTAATAGAATATGACATATGATAGGCAAATTACTTAATACTATTATACAATTACAAATATCAAATTAATAAACTATAACTGGCCTGCAAATTCCTTTTGATTAAATTATCTTGTCCTTTCTGGTATAATAGTTAGATTCTTTCCTATGAAAATGAATTATAGCTGAATTAAAATATCCCTCAGTTCTAATACTGAAAGTTCCCAAATATTAGCCTTTGAAATTATTAATAGTTCAATGTTGAAGTTACCCGACTTCACTAACTCAATATATCCAAGTGTAGTGCTATAGAATCCAGCTATCATACAAATCCTAAATACAGGACTGACAGCTCTCCAAGTCTTACATACTATTTCATGAAATTCTCCAGAACATTAAAAGAAAATGTCACATTGTTTACTTATATAAACAATATGCAGTAATGGCTAGAACATATCAAAATTCAAGGTCAAAATTAAAAACTTACAAGCAACTTGACCTATTTTTAACCTATTTGCACTGATGATGTATTGCTATTAACAACAACAAAATATACTAATGAACAAAGTAATATCTCATATCAATCATAAATAGAAAACACTAAATATACCAAACCATCAGTACAGCTGCCATGTCTAATGGTAACATTGTAGACACATGTGCAAAGGTGCTACCTCTAACACATATGTACAGGAACTATAATTTCATCACAAACACACACACATTTGCCTAAAATGATTGTCATCAAACATCATCAATTGATTATAACGTAAGCTTAAATTTGGGAATCACTGTTATCATAGCAAATCGGGCATCGTAAACAGTGGGTGATTTGGGCTCTAGTAAAATTACCTTTATTCACGTATTACTCTGGTAATCCTACTTAGTAAAATATTAGCTATGAGAAAGAGGATCTTTTGGCTGATCACAAATCATTCAATATTTTGCTTAACAGGGAACCAGATGACCTTTCTGGTCAATATTGAATACCAAAAACTTCACAAGAATCCATATAGAGAAAATAATACTACAAGTGCTTCTACTTTTTCAAGATAGTAAAGAGCAAATAGTTCATGGCACTGAGGGTCATAGTGCAGTATATGGACCGGTCGGTCACCAAAAAAATATTATATGGACCAAAGCTTCTGTATCTGTGGTATCCTTTATGTCAGGCTCAATGGGATAGATGCTATCAACACAATTATTAAATGAAAGGAAATCATCTTTATAGTCGAACATGAAATTAAAGGATCGGGTTAGCTTCTTTTCGTTTTACTAAGTAAAGATATCTAAATACAATGCAATAGATTCCAGCAATTATATAAATCCTAAATTTTAGACTAACAGTTATCGATGTTGCTGCGTCTTATTTACTATTTCATGAAATTATCTAGAACTGTCCAAGCAATGCGTATACATATCTTGAACATATCAATATTAAGTCAAAAGTAAAAACTTGCAAAAAACTTGACGTATTATTGATAAACTATTTGCACTGTTGATGTAATGTTCTTAGCAAAACAAAATATTCAAATGAACAAAGTAATATCTCATATTCATTATATATACATAGAATCTCCTTTCTTGAAGAAAAAAGATTGGATACACACTTTTTACAATACATCTCTATTTCAATTCAAGACAAAACATTAGCTATGCAATTATCATTACATTTAATATGATGTATAATCAGATTGTATTCTTGCAACATAAATCCCCATCTCGTTAATCTGTGATTTTTATTTTGCATTTTGCTAATAAATATGACGGTATTGTGATCAGTAAACACCAAGAATGGATGAAATGTACATCATAATTGCTTCAAAGAAAACAATAAGGCCCGTACAAATGGAAAATTTGCTAACACCCAATTGTTCAGTCATTGACGAATCATGGGCCAGGCTCATTACTGCTTTCCTGTATTCTTCCTGTACCACTATATGGAAGATCACTTTGCATTCATCTTACACAGTCGCATCTGGCGGTCGCCATTTTGTCATCAATACTTAGTCTTTCATGAAATTGCAAACATTACCATTATCTGCTTCCTCTACTGAGAATGACTTAGAACAAGGTAGTACGAGCTCTTCCTTCTGCGTACTGATAAGTTGTTCCCTAGTGAGAAGGTCATTACTGACATATATTAATGTTGGCTTAAGAACAGGACCATCTCTCATTGACCTTTTGTCGTAGACTGTTTCAAGATGGAATGTTTAGTCCTCATCTGTATTTAGACAGGATTGTTGTTCCTTGTCTATGAAATAATGAGATATATCGCCATCGCTATGCAACAAGTGATCGTTGACTTTGTCACCGGCCATATCGATACCAAATAACAAAGACATATCATCAACAGGAGGTGTGGGTCGTACCCCAACAACAACCTGTCCCGAAACAAATTCTGATTTTAAATTAATGCGATGGAGTGCAACGCTATGAAAACCTGGGTCTACCCCCTGTAATAACACATGTGCACCAGCCGAAGTATTCCCCGATAAAGGTAAGCTGCATTCTAACATTAAAGGTGAAAGGCAAAGGTTTTGAGTATTTGATTTTATTGTTTTACTTGATAAAGATAAATGAATAAAGCCCGAAGAACACATTTTTGACCCAAAGTGTGTCACCATTTATCTGTATCCACAGGTAAATTTATGGTTTATTGTCGCAGCTTAACATGATTATCTCCTCTTGGTAAGCCAATACTGTGAGGTCATTCGGTTCTTATCAGTTTGCTGCACCAACGAGGATAACATAGCTTCTCGATATTCTGATGATAAAAGTGAGGAAAGTGACATCACAGGCATCGATTCAACATAGAACATAATACATAAATACTATTTAAAAAAGATACATGCCGAACTTTTGTACTCTAGCTGTTTACTTACATTTAAACAATATTCAACAGGGAATATATAAATAGGCTTCTCTCAAAAATATATTGTATTAGAAATATGAATGATAAATAATAGTAACTCTGTTTATTTGTACATGAAACAATTATCTTCACATTTTCTTCCCTTTAATGCATGTTTTATATAAAAAGTATTACTTATGACTTGTTAGTAATCGTTGAATAGAGAAAAGTGAGATGTGGAATTCATATCCGTGACACTAAGTTAGTATAGCTTTCATTTACCTTAGTCGTAATTTACAAAGTTTACTTTTAGGGGCTCACCCCATAAAGTGTCATTTTACACCTTTCCGAGAGAAACAAAATTCAATTAAGATTAGATCATTTTCATAATATATATCTACGATTATAAGGGACCCACTACCATTAACCATAAAAAAATAAAACGAGTCCCCAAAAGTAAATGATTCCTATAATGCCTTGGTGTACTTTAGGGGACCCACTACCATATATACCTTGTTCATATCATAGGGCAACAACATTCGTAATATACAATACTGTGAGTCCCCTAGAGTACATAATACATATTGTGAGACAACAAACTAAGTTTCATAGAACAAAAATGGTACTTTATATGGTGAGTGCCCGGGTTTTTTTCCTCATGATATGTAGAGCCCCCTAAAGTACATGAAGGCCTAACAACCTTGTTTACTTAAACAAACAATTTTACACAATCTACAACAGAGATTGTTGTACCGTATTCAACAATTGACGACAGAACACGCTGTACGACAATGTACATGTATCTCAGAGGTGGATCAAGACCTTTCCATAATGGGGATCGTTTTATTTCCGAAACCATTTTTTTTTAGAAATATCAATAAATACCGACACGTAATTCAAAGCGAAATTTACAAGACATGGTAAAAAAAAATGACAAGGACGAAACTGGAAATGTTCTGTTAAATTTAATATGTTCTTACATTTCCATAACTAGCAAAACAAAGGGGGGATATTCTGGCCATGTCATGAACAAAAATAAAATAAATATGATGGCATGCAACGAAACAAAACGAAATATAGCATATTAAGACGACTTGATAATAAATTAAAAATATATATTACAAATGCCGCTCGAAAACATCAGATCCAAGAAGATCTTATTCAGAATTTCTGCGTAAATAAATTCGGTGTTTTGCCATTGTGTTATCCTTGCTAGCTAAGGCAATTGCCAATTTGTTTACACGAATATGCCTATGCAATGTATGGTCTATTTAGCATAAAAACAAACGAACAACGTGGTAGATGGCAAGAATCCGTATATCAAAGAACAGCAAACACAATGGTGAAAAGAAAATGTACAAAAGGAAAAACAACGATCAAAAAAACATATATATAGAGCTAAAGGTCGAGTAACACGAGTCTCACTAAAGAGCTGGGTGAACTCAGGTGCTCCAGATCCACTAGTGGCACCCGTCGTGTTAATGTAGATATTGGTGGTAATTCTGACAGATATTCCATAACTGTCAACTATGTTATGGTGGCATTCTGGAAGTGATGAATTCACCTTTGCCAAATGGAACCCTTGCTTCAGTAGCTTCCGTGTTAGCAGCAACCTCTATCAAGGAAATCCTGATAGGAGCCACAAGCTCTGGAATATCGTATCATCTGAGAGATATATACTCCATATACAGGTGCTGCTGGAATGGTGCTACGTATAAATTGAAAGTTCACTATGGGAATATTGAAATCATCTCAATTGTCGTAATGCTTCGTTCTTAACCGCCCCTCACTGTCGATTTCAAGGTGTAAATGTTATGGTCTATTTACCATAAAAAACAAACGAGCAACAAATGAGACAGCAATATATGTTTGCAGCTAGGGGTGATATAGCACAATTTCGACATCGAAAGGTGCGTTGGGAGGGGCTAATAATATTTTCATGGCAAACAATTACTGTTTTCTGACGAAAAATAGGGGATTCGATCGTGCCACCTCTCCTTTGTATGAACCAGGAGTACATCTCCGGTTTGGAATCTGAACGCCTCCCTCTTTTTGGTATGCATTGATAATATTTACGGTCGACATTTGAAAGGACAGACACAAATTTTGAGTCAGAATTGAAATTGATTTAAAATTTGTTCACACGGTTTTATACCAAAGCGCGTTATGGCACGGCAATAACTATTTGATTGTTTGCTATTTCACATTTGCTAAGAAGACAGACCCATGATATATATGCACGATGAACCCACAGTAGTATATCCTAGAACCACATTATTTATTCTCTAATTTTAGTATATTTTAATAAGCGATTTTTTTAAATTAGTATACTAAGATAAGTCATGAACGAGGAAAGGACGGGGAAGTGCTTACGACAAGTGGAACATATCCGTGGTCCTTGTAACATAGATATTATATAACGGTCAACCAGGTCGTGGTTGCGACCGTAAAACTTTCGAAGTGATGACCAATGTCCACCCACCCAACCGTGTTGCACACAAAAATATAATATGGTATGATTATATTTGTCCCCATAAAAAGGAAGAAATGACAGGAACGACGTCACGACAGGAGATTTTAAAAGGGGAATAACCATGATTGATATTTCCCTCTGTTTTAAACAGGTAGGTTTACATGACGATTTCGCACAAAAGTCTTCAGTAAATTGAAAACGATTACGATTTTCCATCAAGGTACTTAAATCACTACCTAAAAATGTGTCAATCTGAAAAAAAACGTTATGACCTTTGCATTTCACTTAAATTTTTTCGTTTTGGTGTAAAGGACATTCCTTTACATAATGATTTGAATCTTTAAAAGAGGAACCACAATGCCAGTGTGAGTCATTTGTAATGTGTATGCGAAATGTATCAGAATTTAATGACCTGCATTGATTTCGTAGTCTAGTATGACGTATGCTTAGTTTTATGGAACCTTCACCATAATATTCCGGAGATTTATTAGTATTTTATTAAATCCTAGATGTAGTCATGATATATTTAGGCTATTTATAATATTGAAATCTACATGTTTTCATGATGAAACAGTGGATGGTATAAAGAATGTCGTAGACATTATGAGTTTACTTTATGGTGTTGCATAGTTTTCATCGTTTCGGAGATTGTGATCACTGATATGTTATACTGTAGGAGGTAGACAATTACCCAAATAAAGTGGACATAGTTTATTAAGCATTTTGTAAAATGTTATCAGCTTGCGATATTTACGCATAGAAGACAAATATTCCCACCTTGTTTCATAGGAAAAGGAATATCTACTTGCAAATTGTGTTCGTCATGGAATATTCTTGCTGATTCTATTTAAACCTTTTCCAGTTTTGATATTTCTCGTTCAAAACTCCCATCCAAAACTTCGCAAGCATATTCTAATTTTGTCCCTATGAAATTAAGATATATATTTGATAGAGTTTGCTTGCAAAGAGTACACTTTAGTTTTCTGAGAACATTAACCTGTTTAAAAGTACATCTGCTATATATAATGGTAAAATCGAAGAAACAGGTGCAAAGGCGTTACCTCTTATACATATGTACATGAACTCTAATTTGATTTTTGATTGTGTTAGTTTAAACATATTATATGAATTAATTCAATATAACATAACATTATTCAGCTATATACATTACATAATAAGAAGTAATTAATAGGATTGGGAAACAAGTTACAAGAACTTATATTAATCCCTATCCGCAGGTGTTATAATAAGGTTAACGAACACACACACATTTGTCTAAAAGAATTGTCATCAAACATCATATCAATTGGTCGTACCATTAACTTGAATGTGGGTATCACGGCTTTCATAGTAAAACCGGCATCGTAAACAGTAATTGATTTGCACAATGCTCTGGTTATCCTACTTACTGAAATACTAGTTATGACAAAGAGGAACATGTGGCTTATCATAATTCATTCATCTCATCATTGTATATTCTGCTTAGCAAGGAACCTGTCTTCATGATGATTTTTCTCGTTTATATTGAATACCAAAACTTAACAAGAATCCATATATATGGAATAATACTACAGGTGCTTATTCTTTTTGAAGAAAGTAATTGCTTATAAATATGGCTAACATTTTGACTGCTTTCAAAGAGGGAATACACTCATATTGGGACAAGGTCTATTCACGTAATAGTTTCAATCAAATGTGGATACTGAAATACTTCATCTTCTGGATAATTGTAGTTATCGTTCTTATCAGAAATTTCGTAATATCATTAAGAACGCGGTTATCTTCAAAATGGTACGAAACGGTACACATTAATAGTAATACATATAACAAAATATTGTGTAATTTTTAGTTGTTCCAATAAAATGTATAAATATTATTCACGACCACCACTCTTTCTAACTCATATTCAAATGATATGCTAACGGTAAAGTTATCGGAATTTCTTCACGTCTACAAGGAGGTAAATAGCACATTATTATCATGTAATACGACGCAATTTAAAAACTCCTAATACCAGAGTAAGCCGTTTCGTTGATCCATGTGCTGTAGTGACGCTAGAATATTTCCCTGCGAGTTTTGTCAATCAAAAGAGTCCGATCGTGTAACTGATTGACTGAAACACAGTATACAAGTAACTGTGGTGTATGCCAAGTATCTTTTGATGTTACACAATGATATTAAAAGACTTAGCCACAGTGTAATGTGTAGCATTGACTATTGATTGTTGTATGCCAATCGAAAATTCAAATGATATGAATTATCGGGATCATAAATGAGCTAGCGGTATCAACTATGAGTTAGACAGTATTCATAATCGATGAGAATCCCAATTAATGTTTTGCACGTACTACCTTTCGTATTTTTATTGCTCTAGTAAATTAGTATTAGCACATGCAGTTTTACTTTAGAAAAACAATTTGAAATCAATTTTGTGTTCGAGTTTGACAACTTTTGTCAGTTCTATCCGTAACATAATTCCGGTCATATTATTGATTTGGACCATAGATTGATCGAATCATTGTTGCTTTGTCTACGGTCAAAATTACGTCTTCCAACCAAAATGTGGTTCTTAAGCATGTTTGAGTTTGAAATACTATATTTCTGCCCAAAAAATAATGAATACTAAGTTCCTTCAACTGCTTTTTATCAATCTAATTTTTAGAAAATTTATTTTGATTTGCGACTTATATTTACTATTCAAAGTATTTAAAGTGTGAGACACAAACATCGTTATTGATTTGTTTCACGACACATTTCAAGTTTTACCATGCAACGCATGCATCTGTGCAATGCACAATGGTAAAGTATTGCAAGTACAGAAGTCATTGAAATTTTCATATTATGAATACTATCTAACTCATATATGATACCGCTAACCCATTTCGGATCCCGATACCTCATATCATTTGAATTTTCGATTGACATGCAACAATCAATAGTCAATGCTACAAATTACACTGTGGCCATTTTTTTTATGATCATTTTGGAACATAGAAAAATACTCGACATACACCACATTTGCCTGTAGACTGTGCTTCAGTCAATCAGTTACACGATTGAACTCTTTTGGTTGATAAAACACGCAGGAAAACGATTCTAGCGTCATTACGCACACCAGTCAACGAAACGTCTTACTCTTGCATTAGAAATTTTTAAATTGCGTCGAATTACCTGGCCTTTTGTGTAAAAAAGTGCTTGAATACAAGATAACAATGTGCAACTTACCTCCTTCTGGACGTGGACAGATCCCGCTAATGCATATCCGGAAATCCCGATAACATTACCGTTAGCATATCATTTGAATATGTGCTGGAGAGATTGGTAGCGTGTTATTGCTAAGAAGAACATTTCATTTGAATTAATATAGCTATTTAGAAATACGGTGTTTCAAATCAGGTTCAATGAATGAATGATCCCAATCTTTAACTATTACAGTCTTAAGCAGTACACCTAGCAAAATATTGTGTAATTTGGAGTTGTTTCAATAAAATGTATTCAAATTCCTGTTCAGAAAATATACACAACGCTTTCTAATTCATGTAGCAATTTACAAATACGGTGTTTGAAAGCGGGTTCAATTAATAAATTCTCTCAAACGCTACTTATCACACTGTACTTGTATGTTTGATTAGAATGATAAAAGTTATTTAATGTTGTTGTGGAATTTGAATATTTTGCGTAAATTGTACTAAAACTAGAAGAAGTATTCATGTACATTGCAAGTTACAACAGAGAATAACAATAAGAATAATTACAACCTAAAGAGATGCCTCAAGTTGTTGAACGTATCTGATTTGATTGATGTGATTTTATTGGAATTCAAATATCTGTCAAATAAAAAATTTACATCAATACTACAAATTTTGTTACTCTATGTAGTTGTATCTCAGCGTAACATATTGAATGAAGTATACTACATTTTTAGTAAGTCACCATCCATTCATGATTTGATTGATAAAATGAATAACTAATATTCTAGCAACAGAAAGATACAACCAACAATCAATTCATTTTCCATTCTTTAATATAACAACAAAATGTGCTTCATATTATTATACAATTACACGCATCAAATTAATAAATTATTACTGGCCTCTTTGTCAATGTTCAAATTTAATTTCCTTTAGAATAAATGATCTTCTACTTTCCGGTATATTAGTGCGATCCTTTTCTATGAAAATAAGGGTAATAACAAAATTACCGAATTCCGAACAATCTTTCAAAGGGAAAGTCAAAACTCATAATTATATAAACAGACAAAATCAGTCAACAACCGGAAAACTGTGAAAACCGTATTGACCCTGACTTGGTACAGGCATTTCTAAAGAAATGGTGGGTTGAAACAGATTTTAAGGCCCCAAACCTCCCGCACTCATAATTACGGTTCAAAGGTTCCGGCTGTCACTATAACAGTATTTAAATACAGGAACAAAATAGGTAAAATAGTTGTCAAAGCAATACCATATTCGGTGACGTAAATGTCAAAAATATTTTTACGTCATACATTGACAAAAAAAAATATCCTTGACATTTTTTTACTTCTTTATCTTTATACATTTTCACTATATGAAAATGCATCGCTTATAATCTGTTCTGCAGAGACGGAATATATTTCGACAAGATCCTGGTATTGGAATATATAATTTTTTAAGAGATCGAATAAGGCGAACCTTTTAATAACCCTGGTCTAGTAGCCTGTTTCTCAGATGACGTTTCAGGAAATCAGAATAATTGCTACTGGCCCTTGCATAGAGAATCAATTGCGAGATGTAAACACCATATGCAGGAGAAGCTGTTGAATACAAATATCTTTTAGTTCTAATCCTGAAAGTTTCAAATATTGGCCGATGAAATTGTTAATAGTTCAATGACTTTACTAAGAAGAGTTTGAAGAGACCAAAGGGACAATCATAATCCGTATATCAAAGAACAGACAACACAATGGCGAAAAGAAAAAAGTACAAAAGGAAAAACAACAATTCGCAAGATATACATATCAAGCAAAAGGTCGAGTAACACGAGTCCCACTAAAGATCGGGGTGACCTCAGGTGCTCCAGAAGGGTCTGTAGATCCTGATCCACTAGTGGCACTCGTTGTGTTAATATAGTTACAAACCCGATAATAAGTCGTGAATGAGTAAAGGACCGTGAAGTGCTTACGATAAGTGGAACATTTCGATGGTCATTGTGATATAGATATTCCATAACGGTCAACCAAGTCATGGTGGTGACCGTAACATTTTCGAAGTGATGACTTCACCTTTACCAAAAGGAACCATTGATTTCAGTAGCTTCCGTGTTAGCAACATCCTCTAAAAAGGAAATCCTGATAGGAGCCACAAGCTCTGAAATATCGTATCATCTGAGAGATATATTCGCATTATGCAAGTGCGGCTGGAATGGTGCTACGTATACATGGAAAGTTCACAATGGGAAAATTGAAATCATCTCGTGTATCGTAAAGTCTCGTTCTTAACCGCCCCTCACTGTCGATTTCGAAGCGTAGGTTAAGATAGAACTTTCCAAAAATGTGACCTTGTCTACACTGATAATGTAATGTTATCAACAACAATAACAATTCTAATGAACAAAGTAATATCTCATCTTTATTATATATACATAACATCTCCTCTCTTGAAGAAAAGGTTTGGATACAAACTTTTTGCAATACATTTCTATTTCAGTTCATCACAATATTACCGAACTCTAGACAAAACATTAGCTATACAATTATCTTTACATTTAATATGTTTTATAATCAGATTATATTCTTTCAACAGTAATCGTTTATCTGTGATTTTTATTTTGCTTTTATTTAGTAAATATGACGGTATTGTGATCAGTAAATACCACGATTGGATGAAATGTACATCAAAATGTTTCAAAGATAACAATAAGGCAAGTCATTGTTTTCTCAGCTGTGGATATTTTTTTTTTATCTTTGTAAAACGTTTAGCAAAAATAGCAATTCGGCAGATCAATGTCATCTTTACGTTCTTGGAGCAAAACTGCACCAACACCTGCATCACTAGCATCCACTGTTAACTTATATTTTTTCGAGAAGAATTGTGTTGTCACCTGACATATTTGTTTTTTCTTTCTTCTCGTAGGTGTATTCACAATATAATTTAAATCATTCAATCTGGATTCAATTACATATGGCCAAACATATTTAGCTGGTAATGGATGACAATGAATTAGCAATAACACAATAACTTTCTCGCCTGATTTAAATTCTCTGATGATGGCATCCTTATCATACCACTTTTTCATTTTAGCTTGGTTTTGTTTCAAAGTGTCTTGTTCTTTTTCAAATGCTCTTGTAAACTTATGCCTAAAATACTCCACATAATATAATATACTAATAACAGTATTTTCACAAAGGCATTTTACTTGCAAAAGTTACCTCCCACATGGTGTTCAAAACAAGTTCAAAAGGACTAAAACCTGGAGATTCTTGAAAGGCTTCCCTTACAGCAAACAATAGCATGCAGACCCCATTATCCCAATTTGTTTGACTGTCTAATCAAAATGTTTTCATCATATTTTTTTTAAAGTCTGGTAAACTCTTTCCAAATGTCCTTGAGACTCATTATATTTAAACTGTTTTGGATTTAATTTAATTGATGCATATATTGCTGAAATAAATGAGACATAAAACTGGTTCCTCATTTGATTGAATTGTTTTAGGAAGACACACAAATTTAAAAACAAAATAGATAGAGCCTTAATTATAGTATTAACTTGAATATCCTTAAGTGGAATGGCTATAGAAAAACGGGTGGATTAATACATTATAGCTAGTAAATATAGATTTCCTTATTTAGTCTTAGGAAGTGGCCCCACACAGTCAACAATAACCATACTGAAAGACTATTTAAACGCGGATTCTGGCCGGAGTGGATCTACACAAATTGTTGACGTCAAGTGTGTCACCGTTTATCTGTAACCACAGGTACATTTATGGTTTATTGTCGCAGCTAAGCATGATTATCTCCTCTTGGTTAGCCAAGACTGTGAGGTCATTCGGTTCTTATCAGATAGTTGCGCCTACGAGGATAACATGGCTTCTCGATATTCTGATGACAAAGGTAACGAAAGTGACATCACAGGCATCGATTCAACATAGACCATAATACATTAAAAACATATAAATTAAAAAAAAAAAATACATTTAATATGAAATAAAATATATTTGAAAAAAACTACATGCCGAACTTTTATACTCTAACTGTATACCAACATTTAGACAATATCCACAAGGGAATATATAAATAAGCTTCTCTCAAAAACATATTGTCTTAGAAATGTGAATGATAGATACTAGTAACTCTGGTTATTTGTACATGAACTATTATCTTCACATTTTCTTCCCTTTAATGCATTTTTTTACACAAAATGTATGACTGGTGACTTGTAAGTAAATGTTGAATAGAGAACAGAGAGATGTTGAATTAATGTCCGTGGCACTAAGTTATTATAGCTTTCATTTACCTTAGTCGTAATTTACAAAGTTTACTTTAAAGAGCTCGTCCTATAAAGTGTCATTTTACACTTTTCCGAGAGAAATAAAATTCAATTAAGGTTAGATCATTTTCATAATATATATCTACGATTTTAAGGGACCCACTACCATTAACCATAAAAAAATAATACGAGTACCCAAAAGTAAATGATCCCTATATTACCTTAGTGTACGTTAGGGAACCCATTAGCTATATATACGATTCGCATCATAAGACAACAACATTAACCATAGAGAATGATGCGAGTCCTCTAAAGTAAATGATTCCTATAAATCCTCGGTGTACTTTAGGGGACCCGCTACCATATATAACCGGTTCATATCATATGGCAATAACATTCGTTATATAAAATAATGTTAGTCCCCTAGAGTACATAATACATATTGTGTGACAACAAAACGAAGTCTCATAGATCAAAAATGGTACTTTATATGGTGAGTGTCCAGGTTTTTTTTGCGGATATATAGAGCCCCCTAAAGAACATGAAGGCCTGAAATACTTATTCACTTAAATAGAAAATTTTACACAATATACAATATAATGCGTTGCTCCATATTCAACAATTGACGATACACAACACTGCACGACAATGTACAGGTATCTCAGAGGAGGATCCAGACCTTTCCATAATGGGGCCCATTCTAGTTCAGACACCATTTTTTAGAAATATCAAAAGATACCGACACGTAATTCAAAGCGATAATTACAAGACATTGTAGAAAGAAAAAAGGACGAAACTGGAAATGTTCTGTTAAATTTAATATGTTTTTACCCGTCTATAACCTAACACAAACAGGGGGAATATTCTGACCAGGTCATTAGCAAAAATAAAAATAAATATGATGTCATGCAAGGAAACAAAGCGAAAAATAGTATATGTAGACGACTTGATAATAAATTAAAAATATATATATAAAATGTCGCTCGTAAACATCAGAGCCAAGGAGGTATTACTCAGAATTTCTGCGTAAATAAATTCGGGGTTTTGCCATTTTTTATCCTTGTTGGCTAAGGCAATTGACAATTTTTTACACGTGCCAACTCTCCTTTGTAAGAACCAGGAGTACATCTCCGCTTTGAAATCTGAACGTCTACCTCTTTTTAGGTATACATTGATAATATTTACGGTCTACATTTGAAAGGACAGACACAAATTTTGAGTCAGAATTGAAATTGATTTCAAATTTATTCACACAGTTTTATACCAAAATGAGCAATGGCACGGCAATGACTGTTTGATATTTCACATTTGCTAAGAAGACAGACCCATAATATATATGCACGATGCACCCACGGGAGTATATCCTAAAACCACGGTATTTATTCTTTCATTTTAGTATATTTTAGTATATTTTAGTATATTTTAACAGGCAACTTTTTTTTATTAGTATTCTTAGAAAAGTCACAAACGAGGAAAGGACCGGGAAGTGCTTGCGACCATTGAAATAGATCCGTGGTCATTTATGACACAGATATTACATAGCGGTCAACCTAGTCGTTGTTGCGACCGTAAAACTTTCGAAGTGATGACCAATGTCCACCAGCCCATGGTATTGCATAGTTTTCATCGTTTCGGAGATTGTGATGATTGATATGTTATACTGTAAGAGGTAGACAATTACACAAAATTTGAGGACATAGTGAATTAAGCATTTTGTATAATGTTGTCAGCTTGCGATATTTACGCCTAGAAGATAAATATTCCCACCTTGTTTCATAGAAAAGAGAATCTCTACTTGCAAATTGTGTTCAAGCAAAACCTCGCAAGCATATTCTAATTTTGTCCTTATGAAAGTAAGATATATATTTGCTAGAATTTGCTTGCAAAGAGTACGCTTTAGTTTTCTGAGAACATTAACTTGTTTGAAAGTACACTGCTATATATAATGTAAAATCGTAGACACAGGTGCAAAGATGTTACATCTTATACATATGTACATGAACGCAATTTTTATTTTTGATTGTAATATAATTGGATTCAAGCACACGCACACATTTGTCTCACATAATTGTCGTCAAACATCATATAAATTGATCATACCGTTAACTTAAATTGGGTATCATGGCTGTCATATTAAAACCGGCATTGTAAACAGTGGTTGATTTCGGCTCTAATGAAGCAACTTTCCTTTGTGCAATGCTCTGGTTAGCCTACTTACTGAAATACTAGCTATGACAAAGAGGAACATTTGGATGATCACAAGTCATGCATCCTATCATTGCATATTCTGTTTTACAAGGAACATGATGACTTTTCTCGTTTTTATTGAATACCAAAACTTTACAAGAATCCATACAGAGGAAATAATACAACAGGTTCTTATTCTCTTTGAAGACAGGAAATTGTTTATAAATATGTCTAACATGTTGACTGCTGTCAAAGAGGGAATACAATCATATTGGACAACGTCTATTTCCGTAGTACCGTATTTAGGGTTGCATAATGCGCAGGATTTTGCCCAAATTCTTTAATTTGTAGGAGGGGTGCGCATTATAAACAAGAACAATGTGTTTCACTCTTTCCCATACCGGGAAATCACATGTCCGCCAATAAAACCCAACACATTTAATATTGTGCAACTTTATTGAAGATAAATGGTTCTTAAATTCTCCCAGCAAATGAAACATGCTCAAAGGATTGAATAATATATACGATTGATATTTAATTCTTACATTTCCGACGGCGATTTTTTTTAAAGTCCATGCGCATTATAGACACGAAGTAGATTTCTTCTGGAGATTTCCAAGGCCAAGAGGGGTTCGCATTATGCACCAATGCGTATTATACAACCCTGAATATGGCAGTTTCAATCAAATGTGGATACTGAAATACTGGATCTTCTGGATAATTGTTATTATCGTTCTATTTCAGAAATTTCGTCTGTCTTTTCTACACTTTACTTACCATTCACCGAGGAAATGTATAAAGACGTTTCAAAATATCATGAAGAACGCGGTTATCTTCAAAATGGTAAGGAACGTTACAAATTGTTATAACACATATATCAAAATATTGTGTAATTTTTAGTTGTTTCTATGAAATGTATTTCTATTATTGCTAAGAAGAACATCCCATTTGCATAAATGTAGCTATTTACAAATACGGTGTGTTCAATCATGTTCAATGAATGAATCCTCCCAATATTTACCTATTACAGTCGTAAGGAATACACAAAGCAAAATAGTGCGCAATGTGGATTTGTTTCAATAAAATGTATTCATATTCATGTTCAGAACATTACACAACCCAATTTAATTAAAATAGCAAATATGGTGTTTGAAAGCGTGTTCAATTAATAAATTCCCTCAATCTTTACATGTTACACTTTACTTGTATGTTTGAATAGAATCATAAAAGTTATTTTATTTTGTCGTGGAATTTGAATATTTTGCGTAAATTGTTCTAAAACAGCATACATTATACATACATGTATACATGTGTTGTAAACCATAGAATAAAAAAACAACAAATAAGAGGAATATTCACAACCGAAAAAGCTTCGTAATGTTCTTGAACGGGTCTGATTTGATTAATTTGATTTTATTGGAATACAAATGAATGTCAAATATACATCAATTCTTGAAACGTTGATACTCTATGTAGTTGTATTTCAACTTAACATATTGAATTTATATATTGAGTATAATACGCTTTTAGAAAGTCTTCAACCATTCATGATTTGATTGATAATATGAATAACTAATGTTGCCACAACCCCAGAACAGCTCTGCCATATATAATGGTAAAATAGTAGATGCATGGACAAAGTTACCCCAAGCATATATGTACATGGAATCTGAATATATTTTGACTGTGTTAGAAATGTGTGCAAATTTGTCTAAAATAATTGTCATCATTCATCATACATTGACTATGGATAAAAAATAAATTGAGGTATGAAGGCTATCATATTAAAACCGGCAACGTTAACAGTGGGCGATTTGGATTCTAATGAAACAACTTTCCATTGCACAATGCTCTGGTAATCCTACTTACTAAAATACTAGTTATGGTAGAGAGGAACAGTTGGCTGATCACAAGTCAGTCATCTCATCATTGAATATACTGTTTAACCAGGAACATGATGATTTTTCTTGTTTATATTGAATAACAAAACTTCATAATAATCTATATAGATAACTGTTTGATATTTCACATTTGTAAAGACGATACACCCATAATATATATGAACGACTCAGAAATAGGTCCGGTTCCACAAGCATGTCTGATTCCACAAACCTCCCCGATTATATTATGACGTCAAATATCAACTTGAGAATCCAAAAACAAACCTGATTCCATTGTGATGTCAAACTCTCCCAAACATGTCCGATTCGGTCCCACAAACGTGCCCGACTTTACAAAGAAACAATGTTATCCTTCCATCTGATGCATGTTTACGATTCTGTCCGTGTTTCAGTATTATTACTATACTATAAAACCAAGATATAAGTGAGTGAAAAGTAGAATATTTAGGGAAACCAAATCGTGTACGAATAGGGTTGGGGTTAGTGTTAGAATTAGGGTTAGGGTCAGGGTTAGGGTTTGGGTTAGTGTTACATATTATGTTATCAAAGTTGTCCCAGAAAGTTTCAGGATTCGTGTTTTTCCGTTAAATGGTCCCATGTCCGTGGAATATATCCGTGGTCATTTGTGACACAGATATGACATAGCGGTCAACCATGTCGTGGTTGCGACCGACAAACTTTCGAAGAGATGACCAATGTCCACCCACCCACCCAACCTTGTTGCACACAAAGAAAGAATATGGTATGATTATATTTGTCCCAATGAATAAGAAGAAAAGACACAAACGACGTCAAGACATGAAATTATTAAAGGGGAATAACCATGATTTCACACAAACGTCTTGTCAAAATTGAAAATTATTTCGATTTTCTATTAAGGTACTAAAATCACTATTTAAAAATGTGTAAATATAAAATAAAAATATGCCCTTTGCATTTCACCTTTTAGGTTTGGAAAGCTCCCGTATCACGCAATATTTTAATGAGTTGTAGACTGGTTTTATCAACTTTCAGTGACACAAATCACGTTGTTATTAAATTCTACATAATAGCAAACTGACATTTTGGAAACCTTAAATTGGCATTTTTAATTACAATGGGCATGAGGGGGTCTTTTAAAGCATTACATGCTATAGAATCTTGCGATATACTCTCATTGTTTATTTCAAGAACAATGTGTCCTTTCTCTTACAATAGGAACAAGATGTATTGAGTAGAGCATGCGCAAGATGTAATGGTCGTGTAATAGAGCTGTCCTAAAAATGGGAAATGATACTGGAAGAATTAATTTCTAAATCTCCAAAAGCTTCAAAGGAATGTCATATGTCATCTGACAATCGAATGATTGCTGAAAATTTTAACAAATCTGCACTTAATCAAACTAACATTACCTGTAATTAGCGAACCGGTTTGTAAATATAAACAAAGATGGCAGCCCCCACAAAAGTAAACAATCCAAACGTCGAAGTACTAATAAACCATAAACAATCTGAATTACCATCCGAAAATACACTAGAAACACCTGGCAGACCCAATAAAAGACGAACTCCTGAAAGTCCAGAAGATCTGCCAGCAACTTCAAAACAACAAACACGACAAACGAGGCATCGTAGCACATCAGTGGGTGAAAAAGGTCGTAGTGCATCAGTCAGTACCAAAAAAACTCCAGTGCAAAACAAAACTATCACTGTACAAGTTATTGAGGTACTAACTAGTCCAGAAGTTCTTGGTAAAATCTTCCCCATTTTGTCTGACAAAATCAGTGAGTCAATAACTGATTCTATGAACAGCTCAGTTGAAGCAAGCATCAAGGCGCAGATGGACGAACATATTATTCCACTAAAACAAACACTGAAAGAACAACAAAAACAAATCGACGAACAGAAAGAGATGATATCTAAGCAGGCACACCTTGTAGTCCAACGTATTCAAGAAGAACAACATTTAAAGTCATCACTAAAGGAAAAAGACAAGGAAATAGACTCTTTACATGACATTGTTAATAATTTAGAAGTCCGTCTTGAACACCAGGAACAATATTCCAGGAGGACCAGTCTTCGATTCCATAACATTGATGTACCCGTAGACAATAGAGGTCATATCATTCACCCTGTTAACACAGACGACATCATAGTAGATATCTGCAAAAATAAACTTAAACTAGACATCAGCACCAATGATATTAGCCGGTCGCATGTTATTGGTAAAATCAGAAACGGAAAATCTCAAGTCATTGTTAGATTCTTATCATACAGATGTCGCGAAAAAGTGTATAACTCCAAAAGAAATCTCAAAAATGATGCCAACAGAATCTTCATCACAGAAAACTTGACAAAAACAAGGACAAACCTAGTAAAATCCCTCGCTGATCTAAAGTACAACCAAAACATCAAGACCTACTGGACAACGGACGGTCATGTCTACGCAAAACTTAACGAAAGTAGCAGACGAACGCTCATACGGAACCATGATGACATCAGAAACCTACTTATTGCCTCTGACTATGATATAAATTAAACTTAAAAAACTTAGCTATATATTATTTATCTCAGATTAATAGTTATTGTTTTTGAGTTTTTTTTTTCCTTGCCATTCATGTACTGAATTGTATGTAAATATTTATCTTCCATCAAATTTGTGTCCACTAAAATGGACTATCCTCTTACAATTCCATCCCCCATATAACTTTTATGCAGTAAATCCAGGTCAAATCACATTGTTTTTCTCCATAATGCTAAAAGTCCGGCCTAAATTCACTAAGTTTCATATTTTTTTTTTTCATATCCTATTTTTGTCATAACCCAACTTGTCCACACGCTGTAAGTCATACTATCCAAAATAAGCATTTTTTTTAACCTAGTTATATATGTGCCCCCTATCATACCCCGTAGGAGAAAGTGGACGTATCAAAGTATTGTCTTATTATCGAAAACCCTTTCATAAAAAGTCAAAACGTTTAAAATTAAACAATACAATTCAATTAAATTGATATATCTGCACAACGTAAATCCCCAATAATTAAAGATTGAGTTTTATTTATCATCTATAGGTATTAGAAAGGGAACGTGTCAAAGTGTTAGTTTATTATCGAAAACTGATTTAAATAAAATCAACTTATAACTCATTCTATGCGCAATCGACTGACAAATTTATCAAATACCTAATACAGTAAAGCTATCTAGTTAAACTGTCACATTAGTTGCGAAATTACGTGGTTGATTTCCGCGATCTATTCTAAAAGGTGTTCTCGAATCATCTGTTGTAATTTAATTTGAAAGCAAAACTGATGATGTCTTCCTGTCTGAACAGATTTTGTTTTCTTTTTCCAACAAATATTAGACTTCCTAGACGAGATATTTTGTACTTTTACAGAGATCAATCAGATATTTTCCCTCTTCATTAACTGCTTATGGTGAACCATCCCTCCCCAAAGGAGAAATATCATGGTTCTACATTAATTTTGATATACACTAAATCTCCGTATGTCGGAATTAATTTCCATATCTTCAAATCTATATACAAAAATGTACATATTATATTCGACCGATTAATAACAACTTGTTTTTTGTTTTTCTTTTTCTCAGTGTACGAAATATCAAAAATGATGAAAATCTCCTGGAAATTAATACCTATCATGGTCATGTATCCAAATATGTTCATTGTATTCGAGATATCGATAATAATAAATACGCGAGCAAAATAAATGATAATGTGTATACCATATATGAAGTTATTATTATTTTTTTATTTATTTATTTTTTATGATTACTTTTTTTTTAATTGATTGGTGATAATGTGTATATGTGTGTAAAGTGATTTTCTTTTGTGTGTCTAAAACTGTATTACCAATATGTAGTGTTTACGATATACAAATGTATAAAATTATCTATTATACATATAATGTAGGAGGAACATTTAAGTCGTAGATATGTGGAGTGATGAATTGTGACAGGAATGATACAACATATCTGTAAATTAATGACATATGGTTCTTTTTTCCCAATGAAGTTTAATATAACCACTAATTTCCCATTTGAAACCCCGCTATATCTCAACATTTCAAATGAACTTACTTTTCATTTTCTTTGCTTGTATATATACATGTATTTATGTTTTGTTAACTTTCTTTACTTTTTCATCATTGTTGCTATTTCTCCCATTTAATTTTGTGTGTGGATGCTGCGGTGTGTGTTTTGATGTGGGAGTGGGACGGGCCTATCTCTGCTCTTTGCTGTCTTCAAACCTAAAGTCCAATGTGTAATAGTTTGGAGGAAATCAGAGCGGCTATAGGCATGTTCCATTCTCACACTTGCAAACTGTGTGGACCTTTTGTTATTCGGACTGATACTTATTTGAACATATTTAGAACTAACCTCCGATGCTCTCTCTTTTTTGTCTGCCTTCTCTTGCTCTAGGGTCTAAATCCAAATGTAAATGCATTGTTTTTACTTTTTACACTCCATTTTATACTACTTGTCGGAAATATCGAATCTAATCCTGGTCCACACGAATTATCACAGTCAATTTTGGAAAACAATCATACTGATAGATGTATTTCGTTGTGTAATATTAATATCCACAGTATTAGAAATAAAATGGAGTTCCTTGAAACCTCTTTGAATGATTGCGATATATTAGTTGTAACTGAAACAAACCTTGATAACAAATAAATGATAGTGACATAACTCTCGATTCGTTTCCGAATATTATCCATCGAAAAGACGGTTCAAATAGTGGTGGTGGGCTCCTCATTTGTTCGAAAAATGATATCTCTATAAGTAGGAAATCCGAATTAGAAAACATTCTTGACGAAACTATCTGGGTTGAAATACGATCCAAAGGTCAATCTTTTTTACTATGCAACACATATAGATCTCCTTGTACAGATATTGATTACTGGACACGATTAACATACGCAATAGAGTTGGCCCTTCAGGTAAATGAAAACATCATTATCACGGGCGATCTGAATTCAAATCTATTGTGTTCAAATAACAACAAACTTATTGACCTTGTGAATATTTTTAATCTTAAGAATGTGATTGATAAACCTACCAGGATAAGTGGTAATACTAGTACTTTATTAGACCCATTATTCTAAGCGATACCTTGAACTGTAATTATTCTGATGTACTTAAAATACCAAGACATATAAGCGACCACGATGCAGCAATTGCATTCATTAAATGCCCAAAAGCTACATCGAAATCATTTACAAGAGAAATCTGGTTGTTTGACCAAACTGATTTTGTTAGATTTAATCAGATGCTAACTGATATAAATTGGAATGAACAACTTTGTAATTTTGATGATGTAGATGATATGTGTGAAGAATTTTCAAACAATTTCCTTCAAATCTCAAGTGCATGTATCCCTTCAAAAACAATATTGATACGCGAAAAAGACAAACCATGGTTCAGTAACGAAATACGAAAAGAAATCCGCATACGTGACCGAATTAGGAAAAAATTATTAAAATCTCAAAACGAAAACAACATTATTAAATATAAAAAACAAAGAAATAAGGTAAATAATATGAAAAAAATAGCAACGGAGAAATTTGAAAATAATTTAGACAACTTTTTATTAAATAACTCTTCAAACCCCAAAATGTATTGGAAAATAATAAAGATGTCAAATCTAACAAAGGAAATTATTGTATACCCCCACTCCGGAATTCAATTAATGATCAAAATATTGATGATATTGCTTATGACGATTCGAACAAATGCGAGTTATTGAATAAATATTTTAGCTCAATATCAAAACTGGACGAAGAAAATGTTACTGTCCCACAGTTTGACTCAAAAACAAATAATATTATTCACGAAATACATATAACAGAGAACGAAATTATTGATGTTATTCAAATTCTTGACCCAAACAAAGCAACAGGACCATACAAAATAAGTAATAAAATGCTTAAAATTTCTCCTGAGAAAATTGCAAAGCCCCTTCTAATAATATTTAATAAATCTTTACAACAGAGCAAATATCCTTCTAATTGGAAGAGTGCTCATGTTGTTGCAATTTTCAAAAAGGGTGACACATCCCTACCCTGCAATTATCACCCGATATCTTTAATAAGTTGTGTAGGTAAATTAATTGAACGAATAGTTTATAAGCATGTTTACAATCATTTTGTTAATAACAATCTCATATATAAATACCAATCGGGGTTTTTGCCAAAAATTCCACTGTCCATCAACTATAAGAACTATACAATTCGATCCTAAACTCTCTAGAAAAAAAAGAATTTAGCTGCTTCGTCTTTTGCGATTTTTCTAAAGCTTTCGACAAGGTTTGGCATAAAGGTCTTATTCACAAAATGAATTCATACGGAATTCAAGGAAAGTTAATAAAATGGTTCGAAAACTATCTGTTCAAAAGAAGACAAAAAGTAATTAATAAAAACTCTTGGTCAAGCTTCGAACCTGTCTCAGCTGGTGTACCCCAAGGGTCGGTATTGGGAACCCTCATGTTTCTAATATACATAAATGATATAGGAGAAAAACTTATATCGTTGAGTAGATTATTTGCTGACGACACATCACTCGGATATTCTAGTGAAAGTGTTGATCAAATAAAAACTGTAATCAATCATGATCTACTCGAACTAAATGCCTGGTCTAGTAAATGGCTAATGTCATTCAATCCCGAAAAAACAGAAATCTTGTTTTTCTCCAATACCGGTAACATAGACAACATCGAATTTTCTTTTAATGGCAAAAGTATCCCTTTATCTACTAGCCATAAGCATCTGGGAGTTATCCTCTCAAAATGCAAAATGGAATGAACATTTAGAAAATATGATAACAAATATTACCAAACATTTAGGTATATTACGGAAATTAAAATTCAGTCTAATTAGATCCAACTTAGAAAAAATGTATTTAGTCTACATTCGCCCCCTTTTTGAATACGCTTGTGAAGTCTGGGATAATTGTGGAATTGGCTATTCAGACAAATTAGAAAAACTTCAATTAGACGCTGCCAGAATTGTAACAGGTTTACCAATTTTTACAAAATCGGAGTATTTATATGCTGAGACAGGTTGGGAAACACTATCAGAGCGGAGATACCGCAGAAAACTCCAATTATTTTTTAATATAAAATGTGGAATGGCACCTGAATACTTGCGTCATCTAGTTCCCCCAACTATTCAGAGTACTACTATATACCCTTTGCGAAATGGTGATAATTTAATAGTTCCTTTCTGTAGACTCTCTATAACCAATTCGTCATTTATTCCTTCCACAGTTAAAGAATTGAATAAACTTGACATTGCAATCAGAAAATTAGATTCATTATCCAAATTAAAAAACGCTTTTCGTCTTAACAGCCAACCAAATAAGATCCCAGTTCCCAAACATTATTACTATGGTCCTAGAAAGTTAAACGTGATCCTAACACAAATTAGATGTACAGCTTCTTTCCTCAACCATGATCTACATAAGGTTCATATTTTATTTAGCCCAGCGTGTAGCTGCGGTGCCCCCCAAGAAGATGCGAACCACTTCTTTTTTGTTTGTACCAAATATTCTTTAATAAGAAATGAACTGTTTCTCAGCATAAGCGATTTGTCTCAATCGATCAATACTTCACTTCTCACTTCAGGAAGTGAAACCTTAAGCTATGCAGATAATTGCTTTATTTTTTATTCAGTTTTCCGATTCATAAAAAGGTCTAAGCGATTTCTAATCGTTTAATGTACTAACCAAACATCATCCAGCATCCATACACACACATACATACTTTTTCTTCATTTCTTTTTACTCGTTTACTATTTTCAGCTATATTATATGATAAAATTGTATTTTTCTTGTTTTCTTGTGCATTCTCAATATAATGTAATAATGATTGTATATATAGGAGAAGACTCCATAAGTTGGTAAAACTTGTGTCTGATCCTCTTTGTATCATTGATCAAATAAAATAATTATAAACTAAACAAGATTTAGGTGATTCCCCTTTATTTATTTCTGGAGGTCTGTAGCTATTTTTATTTTTTTCTGCCAAGAACCTGATGTTGGTTGATCAAAATGGTTATAAGAAGGATTATATTCTGAACATAATTCAAATTCGGGACACTTCCAGCTCTTTTATTATTCAAGAATATTAATTTATGCGTCAGTACATATTCATCTGCCATGTTGCTGGCTTTTACTAAACTGGAAACGTTATGTTCATCTATATATGTCTTAATATCTGAATGAATGCATTGTTTAAATTCTTCAGTAAGAATTGCTTTGCCTTAATTAATCAAAATGTGTAGTTTCTTCGGTAGAAGTGAGCTCCTTTTCAAACAAAAGTTCTTTTTCACAGGCAAAGTCAACATGACTTTATCATCCCGTTTTCTACAACTTCTACACTTTTGCCGATGAACCTCCTTTACCGATTCATATGCTTTCAAAATGGCTTTGAAATTCTTCATAATTTAAACTTGTTTCTCGGGCTTTCCTTGTTTGGACACTGTAAAAGTAAGGTCCGGTATTCATTGGGCGAAGTCAGACTTTTAGCAATTTTCTCAAAATGAACAAACTATTTGTCCACATCTTTCTCCAAATTAGGTGGAAGAAATCTGATGTACTTCACAACATCAAATTTATTTTGTACTTGAAGGTAACACCAAAGGCACCCTCTCCTTTTTTTCTTTTGAAAGCATGAATTGCTCAAGTTCAAGTTCTTTCATTTTTATTTGCATTTGCATTTCTTCAATTATTCTTTCTTCTTGCATTTCTTGCATTTCTATTTCTTTAAGTCTGAGTTTTTTTTCTACTTATTTTAATCTGATTTTTTCTTCCATTTCAATTTCTCTCATGTTTACTGTATCATCCCTAAATTCTTAACCAATTCCAAAACATCTTCACCCAAAATCTCCTTATCAGCAATAATGTTACGGATTTCAAATTTTAACATGGTAGTTTTAACCTCAAATTTCAATTATTTGCATAGCAGTAACAATACTGATTGTTAGTCCCTCAAACGCCTCCCTCTTTGAATCTGACATACATGTTTCTGCCTAAAATACCATTTTGATTGTTGGTTGTAATAAATAAATAAATAAAGAAAATATAGACTTCAATAAATCATCTCTTTTTAATCATTTTCTCCGACAATTACAGTTACATAAAGTCTGTTTTTCTAGAGTATTCTAGTAACAGAAAGATACAACCAACAATCAACTAAGCTTCTATTCTTTAATATAATAAAAACATTTTCATAATACTATTATGCAATTAAAAATAGCAAATTAATAAATTATAGCTGGCCTGTGTCAATGTTCAAATTGATATTCCTTTAGATTAAATCATGTCGTCCTTTCTGGTATATTAGATCGATGCATTCCTATGAAAGTGGTTTATAGATGAATTAAAATATTTCTCAGTTCTACTCTTGAAAGTTTCCAAATATTGGCCTTTGGAATTGTTAATAGTTTAATGTTCAAGTCACCCGACATCACTAAGTACATATATCCAAGTGCTATATATTCCAGCTATCATGCACATTTTAAATTTTAGACTGACAGCTCTCCAAGTTGCTGCGTCTTACATAATAGTTCATTAAATTATATAGAACATTTAAAAAATGTGACAGTGTTTACATGTATAAACAATGTGTAGAAATGGTTAGCACACATCAACATTCAAGGTCTAAATTAAAAACGTGTAAACAATAAGGGTGATAACAACATTACCGAACTCCGACCAATCTTACAAAGGGAAAGTCAAAACTCATCAGTATATAAACAGACAAAATCAGTCAACAACCGAATAAATGTGAAAACCGTAATGATCCTGACTTGGTACAGGCATTTCTAAAGAAATGGTGGGTTGACCCAGATTTTAAAGCGCCAAACCTCCCGCTTTCATTACGGCTCAAAGTTTCCGGCTGTCACTATAACAGTATTTATAACAATACTTGAACAACACAGTTAAAACAGTTATCAAATCAGCACCAAGCTCAACTTGACTTATTTTTCATAACCTATTTCCACTGATGATGTAATGGTACCAACAACAAAACATATTCTAATGAATAAAGTAACATCTCAAATTTATCATAAATACAACACACTAAATATTCCACACCATCAGTACAGCTGCCATATCTAATGGTAAAATCGTAATATACCACACCATTAGTACAGCTGCCATATCTAATGGTAAAACATTAAATATATGACACCATCAGTAGAGCTGCCATATCTAATGGTAACATCATATACCACACCATCAGTACAACTGCCATATATAATGGTAACACACTAAATATACCACACTATCAGTACAGCTTCCATATCTAATGGTAAAATCAAAGACACATGTGCAAAGAACTTTCTCTAACACATATGTACAGGAACTTCCAATTGCACAATGCTCTGGTTTTCTTACTTACTGAAATACTAGTTATGACAAAGAGGAACATTGGGTTGATGACAAGTCATTCATCTCATCATTGAATATTCTGTTTAACAAGGAACTTTTTCCAGTTTTGCTATTTCTCGTTCAAAGCACCTATCACAAACCTCGCAAGCATATTCTAATGTTGTCCTTATGAAAGTAAGATATATTTTTGATAGAGTTTGCTTGCAAAGAGTACACTTTAGTTTTCTGAGAACATTAATCTGTTTAAAAGTGCAGCTGCTTTATAGAATCGCAAAGTCGTAGACACAGGTGCAAAGGAGTTTCCTCTAATACATATGCACATGAACTTATTGTTTTAGAAATGGGTGCACAAGCACACCCACATTTGTCTAAAATAATTGTCATCAAACATCATATCAATTGATCATAACTTTAGCTTATATTTGGATATCAACGCTATCATAGTAAAACTGGCATCGTAAACATTAACAGTGGTTGTTTGGGCTCTAATGAACCAACTTTCCATTGCACAATGCTCTGGCCATCATACTTACTGAAATACTAGCTAGGACAAAAAGGAACAATTGACTAATCACAAGTCATTCATCTCACTATTGAATATTCTGTTAACAAGTAACATAATGACTTTTCTCGTTTATATTGAATACCATACCTTCTCAACCATATAAAGAAAATACTACTACAGGTTCTTATTCTTTTTCAAAGACAGAATGCAATCGTACTGGGAAAAAGTCTATTCACGTAGCAGTTTCAATCAAATGTGGATAATGAACTACTGAATCTTCTGGATAATTTTAATTATCGTTCTATTTGAGAAATTTAGTCTGTCCAAGCGTGTGACTTTCCTACACTTTGCAAACCATGAATCGTGAGAATGTATAACAACGTTTAAAATATCATTAATAACGCGGTTATCTTTAAAATGGTAAGAAAATGCACAAATTTATAGCAATCGATCATGAATTAACTTATTTTATTTTGTCAAGCACGAACAATGACAAAATACGCAACGCCAAAAAATGATTCTGATTGACCATTTTGTATCTTCAAAATCTTCTTACTACTAAGTTGGAGTTCCGTATCGATGACATATCTGTAGAGTTCGGAGTGCACCTTTGTCAACAACTTATTTTATATAAAAAAAACATTTCTAAGACATATATTGTCATATAAGGAACATACTTTTCTATAAATTATACTAAATGATACTAAAAAGAATCTTAAGTTTGGTAAATTATTGAAGGTGTTGTCCTATATCACTGATATGGCATTATGAATAGTCAACAAATATCTCATGTTTATGCTTCATTAAGTCTGAAGCTTTCTGTTGTCTTAAGCAATATATATATCAAAATATTGTGTAATTTTGAGTTTTTCAATAAAATGTATTTATATTATTGTTATGAAGAATCTCCCATTTGAATTAATATAGCTATTTAGAAATACGGTGCTTCAAATCAGATTCAATGAATAAATGCTCCCAATCTTTACGTATTACAGTCTTGAGCAATACACATAACACAATATTACGTAATTTGGAGTGGTTTTTTTTTCTCAATAAAATGTATTTATATTCCTGTTCAGAAAAAATACACAACCCATTATTATTAGTGTAGCTATTTAGAAATACGGTGTTTGAAATTGGGCTCAATAAAGGCATACCCTCAATCTTTACACTTTACTTGTATGCTTGATTAGAATTATAAATGGTATTTTATTTTGTCGTGGAATTTGCATATGTTGCGTAAATTGTTCTTAAGCAACATAAATTATAGATATACATGTATTGTCATCGAATGCCAAAAATATAATAAGAATATTGACAACCGATAAAGTTTCGTAATGTTGTTGAACGCGATGTGATTTTATATTGGAATGCAAATAACTGTCAAATTAAAAATGTACATCAATGCTACAAACGTAAGCAATACATATATCAAAATATTGTGTACTTTTGAGTTTTCTAATAAAATGTATTTATATTATTGTTAAGAAGAATATCCCATTTGAATCAATGTAGTATTTAGAAATACGGTGTTTTCAATCATGTTCAATGAATGGATGCTCCCAATCTGTACCTATTGCAGTCATAAGGAATACACATAGCAAAATAGTGCGTAATTTGGAGTTGCTTCAATAAAATGTATTCATATTCCTGTTCAGAACATATACACAACTCATTCTAATTAATATTGCAAATATGGTGTTTGAAATCGGGTTCAATTAATAAATTCCCTCAATCTTTATCTATTACACTTTACTTGTATGTTTGATTAGAATTATAAAAGTTATTTTATTTTGTAGTGGAATTTGAATATTTTGCGTAAATTGTTCTTAAGCAACATATATTATACATACATGTATACATGTGTTGCAAATCATAGAACAACAACAAAATAAGAGGAATATTCACAACCGATCAAGCGTCGTAATGTTCCTCAACTGGTTTGATTTGATTAATATGATTTTATTGGAATACAAATAACTGTCAAATAACAAATACACATCAATACTTGAAACTTTGATACTCTAGTTGTACAGCAAATTGAATAAAGTATAATACGCTTTGAGTAAGTCTTCAACCATTCATGATTTGATTGATAACATGAATAACTAATGTTGACACAACCTCAGAACAGCTATGCTATATGTAATGGTAAAATAGTAGATACATGGGTACAGGTACCTCAATCACATATGTAGATGGAATCTGAATAGATTTTGATTGTGTTATTAAGGTGTGCACATTTGTCTAAAATAATTGTCATCAAACATCATCAATTTATTATGGATAAAAGTTAAATTGGGATATCACGGCTATCATAGCAAAACCGGCAACGATAGCAGTGGGTGATTAGGGCTCTAATGAAACGACTTTCCATTACACAATGCTCTGGTAATCCTACTTACTAAAATACTAGCTATGGCAGTGAGAAACATTTGGCTGATCACAAGTCATTCATCTCATCATTGAATATTCTGCTTAACAAGGAACATGATGACTTTTCTTGATTATAATGAATAACAAAACTGCACAATAATCTACATAGAGGAAATACCACTATAGGTGCTTATTCTTTTTCAAGACAAACGTTTGACTGCTGTCAAGGACGGAATACAATCATACTGGGACAAAATCTATTCACGTAATAGTTTCAATCGAATGTGGATACTGCAATATTGGATCTTATGGATAATTTTAATCATCGTTCTATTTCAGAAATGTCGTCTGTCCAAACATGTTACATGTCTAGACTTTACAAACCATTCATCGTGGGAATGTATAAAGACGTTTAAAAACATCATTAATAACGCGATTATCTTTAGAATGGTAAGACATGTTACACATTTATCGTAAGCCTAACACAACTATAGCAATATTCACTCCTGTGGAGACAAACACTACAAATCTTGTAGACATATGCTCCACTTGTCATCGTATACCAGTAAGGTCACCGGAAAACAGAAGAACATATGTTGTACTGTAAATTGCAAGAGTGCAAATATTATTTACAGTCTGGAGTGTTCAGTGTGTGGCCTCCAATACATTGGCGAGTCTAAGCAGCCATTCCACGAACGCCTGAATGGACACATTAGTGACGTACCAAACAAGTATTTTTTTCGTGTGTGCCAGCACTTCGGACAGTCTGACCACAGTCTCGAAGAATTTAACAATGAAAATCCTCGTCATTGAACAGAACTGTCTGTGGAATGATTTTCAACGTGAGAATCGGGAAAGATTTTGGATGACAGAACACCGTGTTTTACACCCGGACGGTATTAACAGAAAACAATAGGTTTGTATTTATATTTTCTTTCACAGTTTTTATAGTCAGCGAATATTGTACTACTGTCACAAAGTTTAGGATTTGTGCTATCCACCTTTAATTAACGATTTAACCGGGCCGAATTTGAGAATGTTAAAGATTATCGTTATTTACTTTAATGTGTCACACTGGGTCACCTGACTATTTAGTGAACTGTAATTATACCATCTAATCTTAACAAACTCAGTCTAATGTTGAAAGACATTGAATAAGGTCATTTGTTGTTAGAAATTGTTGTCAACAAATTTTTGTTAATCTTTTTATCGGTGTCGTTGCAGAATCTTCTAGACTTCTATAATTTATTTTGTTTGCGCTGCATCGTAATGTCTCGACGATCCGTTGCTCATTAAGTTGTCTGGTTGGAAGATTTATATATATATATATATGTATATCCGTCTGAAAATTAAACCAAGCAGTGTTAGAATTATATTTTTGAGCTGTCAAATTGTTTGTCTTCCCTCGACGGCATTTGAAGTCACACCATTGATACACTGCAGTACCAATCTCTTAGCCTTATGTCAAGCGCCATGGACCACTCGACCACATCAGCTCCACAATAATGGAGCTTCAATAGTAGAAGTGTTTCCTTGTCTCGCAAGGAAAATCTAGAGATAATACATACGACATGTGTCTAAACGTGTGTGGATGGTACATATATACTTAATATTACAATTTGAAAGCAATCTAATTCAGCATTTTTTTTAATATGTTGTATAGGATAATGACGAATTCATTATACAGTCACAAGAAATAAAGTGTACTATGCAAACACCTAAGCAAGTGACAACCATACAATATATCTGTCCCACTGGATACATGTATATCCTGTATGTTATGCTAAGACATTAATTATAACATATATTGACAAGATGTGGTTATGGTTCTGTGCAAGTCATAATAAATGATAATCAAAGAGAGCGTAAGTTGTTGAAAGTGTTGTCCTCTATCTCAGATATGTTAGTATTCTGTAAATTCCTATAAATAGTCAACAGATGTCCTTAGTTTATACTTTATTAAATCTGTAGTTATTTTGAGTTGTTTCAATATAATGTATTTAAATTTTGATCAAGACAATATACACACCACATTCTAATCATTCTAGTTATTTACAAACATGGACTTCAAATCTGTTTCGAATAGTGAATACCCTCACATATTTACCTTATATACTGGACTTGTATGTTGAATTTGTCTCAATAAAATGTATTTATTCTTGTTCAGAGGAAACCATAGGCAATGTATATGACTGCTTAACAAAATTGGCTTCAAATAATGGCCAATATAAGTTTTTATGCGTGGCATGGTACGTGTATGTTTGACTGGCATTACAATGTTCTTTAATGTTGTTGTGGAATTTGAATATTTTGTGTAAATTGTTCTAATGGAACAAACAGTATGCATATACATGCATTGCAAGTCAGAGAATGTAAAAAAACAAATAGGAGGAATATTTACCACCGATAACACTTTGTAATGTTGTTGAACATGTCTTATTTGATTAATGTGATTTTATTGGAATACAAATAACTGTCAAATAAAACAAAATATACATCAATACTAATAACAATCTTTACCTGTTACACTTTACTTGTATGCTTGATTAGAATTATAAAAGTTATTTTATTTTGTGGTAGAATTTGAATATTTTGCGTAAATTGTTCTTAAGCAACATAAAGTATATTTTTACATGCATTTAAAGTCATAGAATGTAGAACAAATGATAAGAATATTGACAACCGATGCTGTTTCGTAATGCTGTTCAACGTGTCTGATTTGATTGAAGTGATTTTATATTGGAATACAAGTAACTGTCAAGTGAAAAATATACATCAATACTACAAACTCTGATACTCTCTGTAGTTGTATTTCAACGTAACATATTGAATAAAGTATAATACGCTTTAAGTAAGTCTTCAACCATTCATGGTTTGATTGTTAACATGAATAACTAATGTTACCACAACCTCCGAACAACTCTGCCATATATAATTGTAAAATAGCAGACACATGCGCAAAACTACATGAAATATATATGTACATGTAAGATGATTAGATTTTGCTAGAAATTGGTGCACTAACACACACACACACACACACACACACATGCATCCAAAATAATTGTCATCAAGCATCATCAATTGATTATGGATAAAAGTTAAATTTGGGTGTCACGGCTATCATAGTAAAACCGGTAACAGTAGCTGTGGATGATTTGGGATCTAATGAAGCATATTTGCATTGTGCAATGCTCTGGTTATCCCACTTACTGAAATACTAGTTATGACAAAGAGGAACATTTGGCTGATCACACGTCATTCATCTCATCATTGCATATTATGTTTATCAAGGAACATGTTACATGATGACTTTTCTCGTTTATATTGAATACCAAAACTTCACAATATTCCATATAGAGGAAATAATACTACAGGTGCTTATTCTTCTTGAAGAAAGTAATTGTTTATAAATATGGCTAACATTTTGACTGCTGTCAGAGAGGGAATACAATCATATTGGAACAAGGTATATTCACGTAGTAGTTTCAATCAAATGTGGATACTGAAATACTGGATCTTCTGGATAATTGTAATTATCGTTCTATTTCAGAAATTTAGTCTGTCCAAACATGTATCTTTTCTACACTTTACTGACCATTCTCCGTGGGAATGTATAAAGACGTTTCAAAATATCACTAGCAACGCGGTTATCTTCAAAATGGTAAGAAACGTTACAAATTAATAGTAATACATATATCAAAATATTGTGTAATATTTAGTTGTTTCAATAAAATGCATTTTGTTTATTGTTAAGAAGAACATCCCATTTGAATTAATGTAGCTATTTAGAAATACGGTGTTTCAAATCAGGTTCAATGAATGAATGTTCCCAATCTTTACCTATTACAGTCTTGAGCAATACATATTGGAAAATATTGCGTAATTAGCAGTTGTTTCAATAATATGTATTCATATTCCTGTTCAGAAAAAAATATAATATGGAATACAAATAACTGTCAAATAAAAAAATATACATCAATACTGAATCTGTGATACTCTATGCAGTTGCATTTCAACGTAACATATTGAATAAAGTATAATACGTTTTTAGTAAGTCTTCAACCATTCATGATTTGATTGATAACATGAATAACAAAATATACCACGCCATCAGAAAAGCTGCTATGTTTAATGGTAAAATAGTAGACATATGTGCAACATTACCTCAACACATATATTCATGGAATCTGATTATATTTTGTTTTTATTAGAATCGGGTGCACTTACACACACATTTGCATAACGTTTTTTGCTTCATTTCTTTCATTAAAATGTATTCATATTCCTGTTCAGAAAATATATACAACGCATGATAATTCATGTAGCTATTTACAAATACACTGTAGTAGTATGTTTGATTAGAATGATAAAAGTTCTTTTATGTTGTTTTGGAAATTGAATATTTTGCGCAATTTTTTTTAAACAGCATAACTAATGGATATACATGGAATGTGTTAGAATCGGGTGCACTAACACACACAATTGGACAACGATTTTTGAATCATTTGTTTCAATAAAATGTATTCATATTACTGTTCAGAAAAAATACACAACCCAGTATAATTAGCGTAGCTATTTAAAAAAAAATATTTCAAAGCGGGTTCAATTAATGCATATCCTCAATCTTTACCTGTTACACTTTACTTGTATGTTTGATTAGAATTATAAAATGTATTTGATTTTGTCGTAGAATTTAAATATTTTGCGTAAATTGTTCTTAAACAACATAAAGTATGCATATACATGTATTGTAAATCATAGAATGTCAACAACAACATTGACAACCGATCAAGTTTCGTAATGTGGTTTGATGTGATTTTATTGGAATACAACTAACTGTCAAATAAAAAATATACATCAATACTACAAACTTTGATAATCTGTGTAGTTGTATTTCAACGTAACATATTGAATAAAGTATAATACATTTTTGGTAAATCATCACCCATTCATGATTTGATTGATAACATGAATAACTAATGGTACGAAAAAAAAATTCCCAAATATTCTAGTAACAGAAAGATACAACCAACAATCAATTAGGTTTCTATTCTTTGATATAACATCAAAATTAACTTAATACTATTATACAATTACAAATATCAAATTAATAAATTATTACTGGTCTCGTTGTCAATGTCCAAATTTAAATTCCTTTAGAATAAACGTTATTGTCCTTTCCAATATATTAGTCCGATCGTTTTCTATGAAAATTAATTCTTGTTGAATTAAAATATCGTTTAGTTCTAATCCTGAAAGTTTCCAAATATTGGCCGATGAAATTGTTAATAGTTCAATGTTCAAGTCACGTGACTTTACTAAGAAGAGATTAAAGATACCAAAGGGGCAATCAGAATCCGTATATCGAAGAACAGACAACACAATGGCCAAAAGAAAAATGTACAAAAGGAAAAACAACGATCTACAAAATATACATATGAAGCTAAAGTTCGAGTAACACGAATCCCACTAAAGACTGGGGTGAATTCATGTGTTCCAGAAGGGCCTGCAGATCAAGCTCCACTAGTGGCACCCATCGTGTTAGTCTAGTTACAAACCCGATTATAACTCTTGAATACGGAAAGAACCAGGAAGTGTTTCCGACAAATGGAACATATCGGTGGTCATTGTGACACAGATATTTCATAACGGTCAACCACGTCATGGTGGCAACCGTAACATTTTCGAAGTGATGACTTCAACTTTACCAAAAGGAACTCTTGTTTCAGTAGCTTCCTTGTTAGCAGAATCCTCTATCAAGGACATCCTGATAGGAGCCACAAGGTCTGGAATATCGTATCATCTGACAGATATATACTCCATATGCCAGTCCTGCTGGAATGTTGCTACATAAAAATGGAAACTTCACAATGGGAATATTGAAATCATCTCTTTTGTCGTAAAATGTCGTTCAAAACCGCCCCTCTCTGTCGATTTCGAGGTGTAGGTCAAGATATAAATTATATCCTTTATTTCAGGCTCAATGGGATAGATGCGATCAACAAAATTATTTAGTGAAAGGACATCATCTTTATGTCGGAAAATGAAATTAAAGGATCAGGCTAGCTTCTTTTTGCTTTACTAAGTTAAAATATCTAAATAAAATGCTGTAGATTCCAGCTATTATATAAATCCTAAATTTTAGACTGACAGCTCTCGAAGTTGCTGCCTCTTATTTACTATTTCATGAAATTATCTAGAACTTTCCAAAAAATGCGTAGAAATATCTAGAACATATCAAAATTCAGTAAGAATTCAAAACTTGTAAACAACTTAAGGAAATTTTTGATAAACTATTTGCACTGATCATGTAGTGTTCTCAAAAACAAAACATATTCTAATGAACAAAGTAATTTCTCATATTCATTATATATACATATAATCTCCTCTCTTGAAGAAAAAGTTTGGATACAAACTTTTTACCTTAAATCTCTATTTTAATTCATCACAATAGTATCCAACTCTAGAAAAAAACATTAGCTATTCAATTATCATTACATTTAATATGTTTTATAATTAGATTGCATTCTTGCAACATTAATCCAAAATATCGTTAATCTGTGATTTTCATTTTGCATTTTGTTAATAAATGTGACGGTATTGTGATCAGTAAAAACCACGAATGGATGAAATGTACATCAAAATGCTTCAAGGATAACAATAAGGCAACTCTTTTTTTTTCAATTGTGGATTATTTTTTCTGATATTTGTCAAAGTTTTAAGAAAAAATAGCAATTCGGCAGATATATGTCATATTAACGTTCTTGGAGCAAAACTGCACCAACACCTACATAACTAACATCCAATGTTAACTTATATTCTTTCGAAAAGACGTGTGTTGTCACCTGATACTAATAGCATCAATAATAATAAACTTAGAGATTCTTGAAAGGCTTCCCTTACAACAAACAGTAGCATGTAGATCCCATCATCCCAATCTTTTTGACTGTCTAAACAAAATGTTTTCATCATATTTTGTTAAGGTTTGGTGTACTCTTTCCAAAGCTCCTTGAGACTCAGGGCGTTATGCATTAGATTTAAACTATTGTGTATTTAATTTAATTGATGCATAACTGGCTGAAATAAACGAGACACACAATTTGATCCACATTTGACTGAGTTGTTATAGGAAGACCCACCAAAGTAAAACCAAAATAGTTAGAGCTTTAATTATAGTATTAGCTTTAATATTCCTAAGTGGAATGGCAATAGAAAAACGGGTGAAGGCACACATTATAGTTAGTAAATATACATTTCCTTATTTAGTCTTAGGAAGTAGCCTCACGCAGTCAACAATGACCCAACTGAAAGAGTATTCAAAAGCGGGTACATGCGGAGTGGAGCTACACGAAAGTTTTGATCCGGTTTCCAAATAACTCGGCAGATGTTACAAGATCAACAGGCCTTATATTCGGCCAGTAAAAATGGGCCAATATCCCGTTGGAGGTTTCGTTAACACCCAAGTGTTCAGTCATTGAGGAATCATGGGCCAGGCTCACAACTGCTTTTCTGTATTCTTCCTGTACCACTATCTGGCAGATCACTTTACATTCATCTTACACAGTCGCATCTGGCGGTCGCCATTTTCTCATCAATTCTTAGTCTTTCATCAAATAGCAAATATTAACATTCTCTGCTTCCTCTACTGAGAATGACTTAGAACAAGGTAGTACGAGCTATTCCTTCTGTGCACTGATAAGTTGTTCCCTAGTGAGAAGGTCATTACTGGTATGTCTTATTGTTGGCTTACGAACAGGACCATCACTCATTGACCTTTGGTCCTGGATTGTTCCAAGACGGGATGTTTAGTCCTCATCTCTATCTAGACAGATTTGTGTTCCTTTTCTATGAAATAACGAGACATATCACTATGCAACAAGTGATCGTTGACATCAGCCAAGAACATTGTCTTTTGATTCAACAACACTTGTTTCTATGGTACCATCTTGCAATAAAGTTTCCACTTCTTCCAGAGGCTTTTTCATGGCTAAAGTGACAGCACATTCTGTATAAACCCCTGTATTTGTTTAATTCATTATTTTAATAACTAGGCTCCTCGCAGATTATTGGGACCATTATAACTTTGTCACCGGCCATATCGATACCAAATAACAAAGAAATATCATCAAAAGGAAGTGTAGGTTGTACCCCATCTACAACCTGTCCCGAAACAAAGCCTGTAGTGGATGACAATGAATAAGCAATAACACAATAACTTTCTCGCCTGAATTAAATTGTATTATCAAGGCTTCCGTATCATACCACTGTTTCATCATAGCTTGGTTTTGTTTCAATTTGTCTTGTTCTATTTCACATGCTCTTGTAAACTTACACATAAAACACTCCACATAATCTAAAATACTAATAACAGTATTTTCACAAAGCCAGTTTTCTTTCAAAAGAGACCTCCCACAGAGTGTCCAAAAAACCAGTCCAAAAGGACTAAAACGTAGAGATTCGTGAAAGGATTCCCTTGCAGCAAACAGTAGGATGTGAACCCCATCATCCCAATCTTTTTGATTGTCTACACAAAATGTTTTCATCATATTTATTTAAGGTCTGGTGAAATCTTTCCAGAGCTCCTTGAGACTCATGGTGATATGCATTAGCTTGAAACTGTTTTATGCTTAATTTAATTGATGCATAACTTGCTAAAATAAATGAGACATAAAATTGGATCCCTGATTTGACCGAGTTGAATTAGGAAGACCCACAAAAGTAAAAACAAAATAGTTAGAGCCTTAATTATAATATTAGCTTTAATATTCCTAAGTGGAATGGCTATTGAAAAACGGGTGGAGCCACATTATCATAGTTAGTAAATATAGATTTCCTTATTTAGCCTTAGGAAGTGGCCCCATACAGTCAACGCTAACCCTACTGCAAGACTCTTCAAAAGATTGTACGGACCGGAGTGGAGCTAAAGGAATTCTTTGAATCGGTTTCCCCATAACTCGGCAGATGTTAAAAGATCAACAGTTCTCGGCTACGTCTCGTCTTATATTCGGCTAGTAGAAATGGGCCAATATTCCGTTGGAGGTTTTGTTAAAACAAAATTAATAGAACTGTAATTATAGTTTTAGCTTTAATATTCCTAAGTGGAATGGTTTCAGGTGGATGCACACATTATTGTTTGCAAACAAATGTTTCCTTATTTAGTCTTAAGAAGGGGCCCTACACAGACAACAATAACCCTACAGAAAGACTCTTCAGAAACGGCTACTGGTCAGAGTTGCGCTACACGAATGTTTTGATTCGGTTTTCCATACCTTGGCAGATGTTACAAAATCTACAGTGCTCTGCAACGTCTCGTCTTATATTAGGCCGGCAGAAATGGGCCAATATCATGTTGGAGTTTTTTTAACACCCAAGTGTTCAGTCATTTTCGAATCATGGGCCAAGCTCATAACTTCTTTCCGGTATTCTTCCGGTACCACTATCTGGCAGATCACTTTCCATTCATCTTACACAGTGGCATCTGGTGGTCGCCATTTTCTCATCAATACTTAGTCTTTCATGAAATCCTTCTGCCCACTATTAAGTCGTTCCCTAGTCAGAAGGTCATTACTGACATATATTATTGTTTACTTAAAAACAGGATCATCACGCAGTGACCTTTGGACCTGGATTGTATCAAGGTGGAATTCATACTCCTCATCTGTATTTAGACAGGATTTGTGTTTCTTGTCTGTAACATAAGGAGACATATCGCCATCGCTATGTACAAAGGTGATGGTTGACATCAACACAAACATGTGTCTTTTAATTCAACATCACTTGCTTGCTTAAGAACAGGAGCATCACTCATTGACCTTTGGTCCTGGACTGTATCAAGATGGGATTTGTAGTCCTCATCTGTGTTTAGACAGGATTTTCGTTCCTTGTCTACAAAATAACTATGCATATCCCTATGTAAAAAGTGATCGTTGACATCAGCGAAAAAAAAATGTGCTTTAATTCAACATCACTTGTTTCTATGGTACCATCCTGCAGTACAGTCTCCTCTTCTTCCAGAGGCTTTTCCTGGCTAAAGTTACAACACATGCAGGATAAACCCCTGCATTTTCCAATTCATTTTCTTCGTAACTATGCTCCTCGAAGACTATTGGGTCCAGTATAGCCTTGTCACCTGTCTAATCGATACCAAATTACAGCGAATTATCCTCAATAGGAAGCATGTATCTTATCCCAACTACAACCTGTCCCGAAACAAAGTATAATTTTTAATTAATGCGATGGAGTGGAACACTATGAAAACCTGGGTCTACCCCCTGTAGCACCATATTTCCACCAGCGAAGCTTTTCCCGATAACGGTACAATATTTTCTAACATTAAAGGAGAAATGGAAAGGTTTTGAATATTTGATTCCATTGCTTTACTCGATACAGATACATAAATAATGCCGAAAAAGCAAAGTGTTGACGCAAAGTGTGTCGCCGTTTATCTGTAAGCACAGGTAAATTGATGGTTTATTGTCGACGTAGATCATGATTATCTCCTCTTGCTAAGCCAAGATTGTGAGGTTATTCTGTTCTTATCAGTCTGCATGCATCGATTCAACATAGAAAATAATACAGTAAAAGCAAATTAATTGAAAAAAACAAAAATATTTAATTTGAAATAAAAAAAACAATTTAAGAAAACAACATGTCGAACTTGTGTATTCTAGTTGCTTACTTACATTTAGACAATATTCACCAGGGAATTCATAAATAGGCTTCTCTCAAAAAAATATTGTATTAGAAATATGAATGATAAATAGTAATAACTCTGGTTATTTGTACATGAACTATTACCTTCACATTGTCCTCCCTTTAATGCATTTTTACATATAATGTATTACTGATGACTTGTTAGTAATCGTTGACTAGAAAACAGCGATATGTTGAATTCAGGGCTGTGACACTAAGTTATTATAGCTTGCATTTACTTTAGTCGTAATTTGCAAAATTTACTTTCAGGGGTGTGCCCTATAAAGTGTCATTGTAAACCTTTCCGAGAGAAGCAAAATTCAATGAAAGTTAAATCATTTTCATAATATATATCTATATACCAACTACCATTAACCATAACAATAAATGATCTCTATAATTCTTTAGTGTACTTTAGGGACCTCACTACCTATATCCACGATTAATATCATAAGAAAACAACATTAACCATAGAAAATGGTGCGAGTCCGCTAAGGTAAATAAGGGTAATAACAAGATTACAAAACTCCGAACAATCTTACAAAGGAAAAGTCAAAACTCATAATTATATAAACAGACAAAATCAGTCAACAACCGGAAACCTGTGAAAACCGTAATGACCCTGACTTGGTACAGGCATTTCTAAAGAAATGGTGGTTTGAATCATATTTTTAAGGGCCAAACCTCCCGCTCTCATTATAGTTCAAAGGTTCCGGCTGTCACAATAACATTATTTAAATACAGGAACAAAATAGGTATAACAGTGGTCAAAGCAGTACCATATTCAGTGAAGTAAATGTCAAAGACACTTTTACTTCACACATTGATAAACAAATATTTTTGACATTTTTCTTGGTTTCCTTATCTTTATACATTTTCACTCTATGAAAACGCATCGCTTATAATCATTTCTGCAGAGACGGAATAAATTTCGACAAAATCTTATTATCGGAATATAAACTTTTTAAGAGATCGGATAAGACGAATCTGTTGATAGCCCTGGTCCAGTAGCCTGTTTCTCAGATGAAGATTATGTTTCAGGAAATCAGAAAAATTGCTACTGGGCCTTGCATAGCGAATCAATTGCGAGATGTAAACACATATGCAGGAGAAGCTGGTATATTGCTGCACATTTTTGGAAAATTTATGATTTTAAAATTGAAGTCGTCCCGTTTATCATATTTTTTAGTACTGAGTTGACCACTGTCGTCAAATTCGAGGTATATGTCCAAAAATGATGGGTACGAAGCTGTCTATGTAGTCTCTTTGACTTCCAGCTCTGGAGGATATATCAATGTAAGAAATTCTGCAAATCTAGAATTATTGATAGATAACACGTCATCAATATACCTGTATGTGAAATTAAAGGCTCTAGTCTCATGAATCTTCTTATCTTTTACAAGCTTTTGAAGAAACTCCGACTCATATGAGTATAAAAATAAATCGGCTAGAAGAGGGGCTCAATTCGTACCCATTGGTATGCCGACGACCTGCTGAAACAATGTCCCTCCAAAGGAGACAAATATGTTATCGATGAGGAACTCCAACATACTGATCACTTGTTCCTCGGAGTAGTATGTTTTACCTTTTTTAATTGTGTTTAAATGATTCCTATAATGTCTTGGTGTACTTTAGAGATTCACTACCATATATACCTGGCTCATATAATAAGACAAACCATTCATTAAGGAAAATAATGTGAGTCCCCTAAAGTACATAATACATATCGTGAGATAGCAAAGCCAAGTGTCATAGAACAAACATGATACATCCTATGGTGAGTGTCTGGCTTTTGTTTTTGAGGATATGTAGGACCCCCGAAATTACATGAAGGTCTGACAATTTTACATAATCTACAACATAGATCGTCTTACCGTATTCAACAATTGACGATAAACCGCACTGTACGACAATGTACATGTATCACAGAGGCAGGTCCAGACCTTTCGATAAAGGGGGCTGTTTTATTTCAGAAACCATTATTTTTTTTAGAATATCAAAAGATACCGAGATGTAATTCAAAGCGAATATTACAATACATGGTAAAAAGAAAAATGACAAGGACGAAACTGGAAATGCTCTGTTAGATTTAATATGTTTTTACCCGTCTATAACCTAGCACAAAAAATGGGACCTGTCCCTCTCTGGGGCCGCCTATGTGTCTCTTAGGGGATGGCCATTTGATTCTGAGAGGGATCTGGAATTTGTTTTTTTTAAGAAATAAATATTCTGGCCAGGTCATGAGCAAAAATGAAATAAGTATCCTGTCACGCAACGAAACAAAACGAAATACAGCATATGTAGACGACTTGATAATAAATGAAAAACATATATAAATCATTTCGTTCGTAACCATCAGCGGCAAAGAGGTCTTATTCAGAATGTCTGCGTAAGTACATTCGGGGTTTTGCCATTGTGTTTTCCTTGCTAGCTAAGGCAATGTCCATTTTTTTTACGCGAATATACCTATACAGTGTATGGTCTATTTAGCCTAAAAAACAAACGAGCAACGCGTGAGAGAGCAAGATATGTTTGCAGCTAAGGGGTGATATAGCACAATTTCGACATCGAGAGGTGCGTTGGGAGGGGCAAATACTGTTTTCAAGGCAAATACTTACTGTTTTCTGACAAAAAGGGGATGCGATCGTGCCACCTCTCCTTTGTATGAACCGGGAGTACAACTCTGGTTTGGAATGTGAACGCCTACCTCTGTTTTGGTATACATTGATAATATTTACGGTCTACATTTGAAAGGAAAGACAACAATTTTGAGTCAGAATTGAAATTGATTAAAATTTATTCACGCAGTTTTATGCCAAAATGCGCTTTAGCACGGCAATGACTGTTTGATATTTCGCATTTGCTAAGAAGATAGACCCGTACTATATTTGCACAATGAACCAACGGGAGAATATCCTAGAACCACGGTATTTATTCTTTCATTTATTTAGTATATTTTAACAAGCGAATTTTTTTAATTAGTATTCTTAGATAAATCATGAACGAGGAAAGGACCGGGAAGTGTTTGCGACAAGAGGAACATATCCGTGGTCATTTGTTACACAGATATTCCATAGCGGTCAACCCAGTCGTGGTTGCGACCGTACAAACTTTCGAAGTGATGAACAATGTCCACCAGCCCAACCGTTTTGCACACAAACAAATAATATGGTATGATTGTCTTTGTCCCCTTAAAAAGAGAAAATGACACGAACGACGTTAGGACAGAATTGTTTTAAAGGGGAATAACCATGATTGATTTTTCCCGCGGTATTAAACATGTAAGTTTACCTGACGATTAAGCACAAAAGTATTGAGAAAATTGAAAATTATTAACATTTTCTATCAAGGTACTAAAATCACTATCTAAAAATGTGGAAATCTGAAAAAAAGTTATGACCTTTGCATTTTACCTTAAAGTTTTCGTTTTGGTGTAATGGACATGCCATTATATAATGAATTGAATCTTCAATTATTTTTGGAGATTTAATAGTATTTTTATTTAATACTAGATTTAAACATGACCTATTTATGTTATTTATAATATTTAAATCAAATTTTTTTCATGACGAAACAGTGGATGGTATAAAGAATGTCGTAGACATCATGAGTTTACTTTATGGTGTTGCATAGTTTTCATCGCTTCGGAGATTGTGATCACTTATATTTTATGCTGTAGGAGGTAGACAATTACCCAAATATTGAGGACATAGTGTATTATGCATTTTGTAAAATGTTTTCAGCTTGCGATAGTTAGGCCTAGAAGACAAATATTCCCACCCTGTTTCAAAGAAAAGAGAATCTCTACTTGCAAATTGTGTTCAACCAAAACATCGGAATCATATTCTAATGTTCAGAACATATACACAGCCCATTCTAATTATGGTGGTTGAAGGAGGGTTCAATTAATAAATTCCCTCAATCTTTACCTGTTACATTTTACTTGTATGTTTGATTAGAATTATAAAAGTTATTTTATTTTGTCGTGGAATTTGAAACGTTTGCGTAAATTATTCTTAAACAACATAAATTATAGATATATATGCATTATAAGTCATATAATGTCAACAATAACAAAAACAATAAGAATATTAACAACAGAAACAATTCGTAATGTCGTTGAACGTGCCTGATTGTATTGATGTCATTATATATTAGAATGCAAATAACTGTAAAATAAATATTGAATAAAGTTTCAAATCTTTTCATTCTTCAACTACCTGTATTGTAAGTCATAGAATGTCAACAAAATATTAAAAATATGGACAACCGATAAAGCTTGGTAATGTTGTTGAATATGTCTGATTTGATTGATGTGATTTTATATTGGAAGCAAATAACTGTCAAATAAAAATTATACATCAATACTACAAACTTTGTTACACTATTTAGTTGTAATTCAACGTAACATATTGAATAAAGTATAATACATTTCTAGTAATTCATCAACCATTCATGATTTGATCGATAGCAGGAATAACTAATGCTACGAAAAGTATTTTTCTTTAATATTCTAGTAACAGAAAGATACAACCAAAAATCAATTCATTTTCTATTCTTTAATATAACAACAAAATTTACTTCATATTATTATACAATTACACAAATCAAATTAATAAATTATTACTGGCCTCTTTGTCAATGTTCAAATTTAATTTCCTTTAGAATAAATTATCTTCTACATTCCGATATATTAGTGCGATCCTTTTCTATGAAAATTAATTCTTGTTGAATTAAAATATCTTTTAGTTCTAATTCTGAAAGTTTCAAATATTGGCCGATGAAATTGTTAATAGTTCAATGACTTTACTAAGAAGAGTTTGAAGAGACCAAAGGGGCAATCAGAATCCGTATATCAAAGAACAGACAACATAATGGCGAAAAGTAAAAGTACAAAAGGAAAAACAACGATCTACAGGACATACATATAAAGCTAAAGGTCGAGTAACAGGAGTCCCACTAAAGACAGGTATGAACTCAGGTACTCCAGAAGGGTCTGTAGATCCTGATCTACTAGTGGCACTCGTCGTGTTGATATAGTTACAAACCCAATAATAAGTCATGAATGAGTAAAGGACCGTGAAGTACTTACGATAAGTGGAACATATCGGTGGTCATTGTGACACAGATATTCCATAACGGTCAATCAAGTCATGTCGGTGACCGTAACATTTTGATGTAATGGTACTACGTATAAATGGAAAGTTCATAATCATCTCTTTTATCGTAAAGTCTCGTTCTTAACCGCCCCTCACTGTCGATATCGAGACGCATGTTAAGATATGAAGCAGACCTATCTGTATGTGTGGTATCCTTTATTTCAGGCTCAACGGGATAGATGCGATCAACATATTTATTTAGCTAAAGGACATCATCTTCATAGCGGAACGTGAATTTAAAGAACCGGCCTTCTTTTCGTTTTACTAAGTAAAGATATTTAAATACCGTGTTATATATTCCAGCTATTACATAAATCCTAAATCTTAGACTGACAGCTCTCGAATTTGTTGCATCTTATATTTATATACTATTTCATGAAATTCTCTAGAACGTTTCGAATAATGGGACCTTGTTTATACATAAACAATATCTAGAAATATTTAGAACATATCAACATTCAAGATCAAAATTAAAAACTTGTCAACAACTTGACGTATTTTTGATAACCTATTTGCACTGATGATGTAATGTTATCAACAACAACAAAATATTTTAATGAACAAAGTAATATATCTCATATTTATTTTATATACATTACATCACCTCTCTTGAAGAAAAGGTATGGATACAAACTTTTTGCAATAAATCTTTATTTCATTTCATCACAATATTATCCAAATCTAGAGAAAACATTAGCAATAAAATTATCTTTACATTTAATATGTTTTATAATCAGATTGTATCCTTGCAACACTAATCACAATCTCGTTAATCAGTGTTTTTAATTTTGCATTTTGTTAATAAATGTGACGGTATTGTGATCGGTAAACACGACGAATGGATAAAACGTACGTCAAAATGCTTCAAAGATAACAATAAGGCAAGTCATTTTATTCTGCAATTGTGGATTACTTTTTCTGATCTTTGTCAAACTTTAAAGAAAAATAGCAATTCAGCAGATCTATGTCATCTTTACCTTCTTGGAGCAACACTGCACCCCCAACTACATCACTAGCATCTACTGTTAACCTATATTCTTTCGAGAAGCCTTGTGTTGTCACCTGACATATTTGTCTTTTCTTTCTTTTCGTAGGTGTATTCACAATATAATTTAAATCATTCAGTCTGGATTCAATTACATATGGCCAACAATGTGTAGCTTGTACTGGATGGCAATGAATAAGCAATAACAAAATAACTTTCTCGCCTGGTTTGAATAATCTTATCATGGTATCCTTATCATACCACTGTTTCATTTTAACTTGGCTTTGTTTCATATTGTCATGTTCTATTTCACATGCTCTTGTAAACTTATGCCTATAATACTCCACCTAATCTAAAATACTAATAACAGTATTTTCACAAAGCCATTTTTCTGTCAAAAAGGACCTCCCACAGAGTGTCCAAAACAAGTTCAAAAGGACTAAAATCTAGAGATTCTTGCTCAGCAAACAGTAGCATATATATCTCATCATCCCAATCGCTTTGACTGTCTAAACACAATGTTTTCATCATATGTTTTAAGATCTGGTGAAATCTTTCCAGAGCTCCTTGATGGGCATGATAAAGTCTTTTAAAGCTATAGAACTTTACGGTGGACTCTCATTGTTTCTTCTAAGAACATTCTGAAACAATGAGTCCTTTTTCTGACAATAGGGAGGATATTTAGGTGATTCCCCATTATTTATTTCGGGAAGTCTGTAGCTATTTTTATTTTTTCTCCCATGAACCTGAATTTGGTTGATCAAAATGGTTATAAGAAAGGGATATATTCTGAAGATAATTCAAATTCGGGAAACTTCCAGCTCTTTTATTTTTCAAAAAACCTAAATATATGCGTCAGTGCATAATCATCTGCCATATTGCTGGCTTCTACTAAACTTTAAACGTAATGTTCATCTAGTATGTCTTAATATCTGAATGAATGCATTGTTTAAATTCTTCAATAAGAATTGCTTTGCCTTAATCTATCAACATCTGTAGTTACTTCGGTAGAAGTGAGCCCCTTTCATACAAAAGTTCTTTTTCACGGTCAAAGTCAACATGAGTTCGATCATCCCGTTTTCTACAACGTCTACACTTTTGCCGATAAGCCTCCGTTACCAATTCATATCCTTTCAAAATGGCTTCTTTCACTTCTTCATAATTTGAACTTGTTTCTCGGGCTTTCCTTGTCAGGACACTCTGTAAAAGTAAGGTCCAGTATTCATTGGGCGAAGCCAGACTTTTAGCAATTTTCACAAAATGAACAAACTATTTGTCCATTTCTTTCTCCAAAATAGGTGGAATAAATCTGATGTACTTCACAACATCAGATTTATTTTGTACTTGAAGGTAATACCAAAGGCAGTTTCTCCTCTTTTTCTTCTTTAGAAAGCATAAATTGTTCAAGTTCAAGTTCTTTCATTTTTAATTGCATTTACATTTCTTCAATTCTTCTTTTTTCTTACATTTCTTCCGTTTCTATTTTTTTAAGTCTGAGATTTTCTTCAACTTATTTTAATCCGATTGTTTCTTGCATTTCAATTTCTCTCGTTTTTACTCTATCAACCCCAAAAATTGTTAACCAATTCCAAATCATCTTCATCCAAGATCTTCATATCGACAATAATGTTACGGATTTCAAATTTTAACATGGTAATAATTATGATTTTTAGTGCCTTAAACGCCTCCCTCTTTGAATCTGACATACATTCTTATGCCGAAAATACAATTTTGATTGTTGGTTGTAATAAATAAATAATTCAAGAATATATAGACTTTAATAAATCATCTCTTTTTAATAATTTTCTCTTACAAATATTCGTCCTCGCGGACGAGCCCTCAATTACAGTTAGGCACAACCAACAATCAATTAAGTTTCTATTCTTTAATATAATGAAAACATTTACTTAATACTATTATACAATTACAAATATCAAATTAATAAATTATAACTGGCCTATCTGTCAATGTTCAAATTTAAATTCCGTTAGATTAAATTATCTTGTCCTTTCTGGAATATTAGATCGATTCTTTATTATGAAAGTGAATTCTATTTGAAATAAAATATTCCTCAGTTCTACTCTTGAAAGTGTCCAAATATTGGCCGTTGGAATTGTTAATAGTTTAATGTTCAAGTCAGCCGACATCACTAAGTAAATATATCCAAGGGCAATGCTATAGATTCCAGCTATCATACAAATTCTAAATTTTAGACTGACAGCTCTCCAAGTTGCTGCGTCTTACATAATAGTTCATGAAATTCTCTAGAACATTTAAAAAGGTGACATTGTTAACATATTTAAGCAATGTGTAGAAATGACTAGAACATATCAAAATTCAAGGTCTAAATTAAAAACGTGAGAACAACTTGACCTATTTTGATGACCTATTTGCACTGATGATGTAATGGTACCAACAACAACACATATTTTAATGAATAAAGTAATGTCTAATATCTATCATAAATACAAAACACAAAATATACCACACCATCAGTAAAGCTGCCATATCTAATGGTAAAATCGTAATATACCGCACCATCAGTACAGCTGCCATATCTAATGGTAAAACACTAAATATACCACACCATCAGTACAGCTGCCATATCTAATGGTAAAATCGTAGACAGAGGTACAAATAATCTTTCTCTAACCCATATGTACAGGAACTCTCATTTCATTTTTGATTGTGTTAAAATTAGGTGCACAAACACACACACAGTTGTCTAAAATAATTGTCATCAAACATCATATAAATTCATCATGACGTTAGCTTAAATTTGGGTATCACGGCTATCATAGGAAAACCGGCATCATAAACAGTGGTTCATTTGGGCACTAATGAAGCAACTTCCCATTGCTCTGATTATCTTGCTTACTGAAATACTAGTTGTGACAAAGAGGAACACATGGCTGATAACAAGTCATTCATCTCATCATTGAATATGATATAGGAACTTTTCTCCAGTTTTGCTATTTCTCGTTCAAAGCACCCATCCCAATCCTCGCAACCATATTCTAATGTTGTCCTTATGCAAGTAAGATATCTATCTGATAGAGGTTGCTTCCAAAGAGTACACGTTAATTTTCTGAGAACATTAACCTGTTTGAAGGAATAGCTGCTATATATAATGTTAAAATCGTAGACACAGGTGCAAAGGACTTACCTCTAATACATATGTACATGAACTTATTGTTTTAGAAATGGGTGCACAAACACACCCACATTTGACCAAAATAAATGTCATCAAATATCATATCAGTTGATCAAAACGTTAACTTAAATTTGGATATCACGGCTATCATAGTAAAACTGGCATCGTTAGCATTAACAGTGGTAGATGTGGGCTCCAATGAAACATCTTTCCATTGCACAATGCTATGGTCATCCTACTTACTGAAATACTAGCTATGACAAAGAGGAACAATAGGCTGATCACAAGTCATTCATCTCACCATTGAATATTCTGTTTAACAAGTAACATAATGACATTTCTCGTTTATATTGAATAAAAGAACTTCACAAGAATCTATATCAAGAAAATAATACCACAGGTGCTTATTCTTTTCAAGAAAACATTTTGACTGCTGTCAAAGCCGGAATGCAATCGTACTGGGCCAAAGTCTATTCACGTAGTAGTTTCAATCAAATGTGGATACTAAACTACTGGATCTTCTAGATGACTTTAATTATCGTTCAATTTCAGAAATTTAGTCTGTCCTAGCATGCGACTTTTCTACACTTTACAAACCATTCATCGTGGGAATGTATAAAGACGTTTAAGAATATCATTGATAACGCGGTTATCTTTAAAATGGTAAGAACCGATACAAATTTATAGTAATCGGTCATGAATTAACTTATTTATTTTGTCAAGCACGAAAAAAGACAAAACACGCTACACCAAAAATTGATTCTGAATGCCCCTTTGATATCTTCAAACTCTTCCTACCACTAATTTGGAATTCGGTATGGATGACATATATGTATATGCGTGCACATATGTCAACAACTTGTTTTATATAAAAAGGCAGTACCTACCACATATATTATCATATAATGAACATACTTTTCTATAAATAATATTAAGTGATACTCACAGAGATTGTAAGTTTGGTAGATTGTTGAAGGTGTTGCCCTCTATCACTGATATGTCATTGTAGTCTAAGTCCCTATAAATAGTCAACAAATATCTCATGTTTATAATTCATTAAGACTGTAGCTTTCTGCTATGTCTTAAGCAATACGCATATCAAAATATTGTGTAATTTTGAGTTGTTTCAATAAAATGTATTTATAGTATTGTTAAGAAGAACATCGCATTTGAATTAATGCAGCTATTTAGAAATACGGTGTTTCAAATCAGGTTCAATGAATGAATGCTCCCAATCTTTACCTATTACAATCTTAAGCATTACACATAACAAAATATTGGGTATTTTGGAGTTGTTTCAATAAAATGTATTCATATTCCTGTTCAGAATTAACACAACGTATTCTAATTAATGTTGCTATTTACAAATATGGTGTTTGAAAGCGGCTTCAATTAATAAATTACCTCAATCTTTACATGTTACACTTTACTTGTATGTTTGATTACAATTATAAAAGTTATGTTATTTTGTCATGGCATTTGAATAGTTTGCGTACATTGTTCTTAAGCAACATGAATTATACATATACATGTATTGTAAGTCATAGAATGTAGCAAAAAAAACTTCGTAATGTTCTTGAACGGGTCTGATTTTATTGATGTTATTGTATTGGAATACAAATAACTGTCAAATAAAAAATATACATCAATACTTGAAACATTGATACTCTATGTAGTTGTATTTCATCGTAGTTTATTGCATAACGTATAATACGCTTTCAGTTAGTCTTCAACCATTAATTATTTGATTGATAACATGAATAACTAATATTGCCACAACCTCAGAACAGCTCTGCCTTATTCAATGGTAAAATAGTAGACACATGGGAAAAGTTACCTCAAACACATATGTACATGGAATCGGAATATATTTTGTGCTAGAAATGTAAGCACATTTGTTTAAAATAATTGTCATCAAACATCATCAATTGACTATGGATAAAAGTTAAATTGGGTATCACTGCTATCATTGTATAACCGACAACGTTACAGGTGGGTGATTTGGTCTCTAATGAAACAACTTTCCATTGCACAATGCTCTGGTTATCCTACTTACTGAAATACTAGTTCTGGCAGAGAGGAACATTTGGCTGATCACAAGTCATTCATCTCATCATTGAATATTCTGTTTAACAAGGAACATGATGACTTTTGTTTTTTATATTGAATAAAAAACCTTACAATAATCTATATAGAGGAAATACTACTACAGGTGCTTGTTCTTTTTCAAGGCAACAATTTGACTGCTGTCAAAGACGGAATACAATTATACTGGGACAAAGTCTATTCACGTAATAGTTTTAAATACGCAACACCAAAATATTCTGATTGACCCTTTGGTATCTTCAAACTTCTTACCACTAAGTTGCAGTTCGTATCGATGACATATATGTAGATTTCGGAATGCGCATTTGTCAACCACTTTCCTAAGACATATATTGTCATATAAGGAACATACTTATAGGAATCTTAAGCTTGGTAGATTAGTGAAGATATTGTCCTCTATTACTGATATAGCATTATGGCATAAGTTCCTATAATTAGTCAACATATGTCTCATGTTTATACTTCATTAAGTCTGTAGCTTTATGTTGTCTTAAGCAATACATATATCAACATATTGTGTAATTTTGAGTTTTTCAATAAAATGTATTTATATTATTGTTATGAAGAACCTCCCATTTGAATTAATATAGTTATTTAGAAATACTGTGTTTCAAATCAGGTTCAATGAATAAATGCTCCCAGTCTTTACGTATTACAGTCTTGAGCAATACAAATAACACAATATTGCTTAATTTGGAGTGGTTGTTTTTTTTCAATGAAATGTATTCATATTCCTGTTCAGAAAAATACACAACCCATTATTATTAGTGTAGCTATTTAAAAATAGGTTGTTTGAAAGTGGGTTCAATTAAGGCATACCCTTATATATGTATTGTAAGTCATAGAATGTCAAAAATATAATAATAATATTGACAACCGATAAAGTTTCATAATGTTGTTGAACGCGATGTGATTTTATATTGGAATGCAAATAACTGTCAAATAAAAAATGTACATCAATGCTACAAACGTTGATACTCTATATAGTTGTATTTCAAGGTAACACATTATATAAAGCATACTACATTTTTAGTAAGTCATCAACCATTCATGATTTGATTTATGACATGAATAACTAATGTAACGAAAACTTTTAATAGCATATTCTAGTAACAGAAAGATACAACCAACAATCAATTAAGTTTCTATTCTATAATATAACAACAAAATTTACTTTATAATATTATACAATTACACAAATCAAATTAATAAATTATTACTGTCCTCTTTGTCAATGTTCAAATTTAATTTCCTTTAGAATAAGTGATCTTGTCCTTTCCGGTATATTAGTGCGATCCTTTTCTATGAACATTTAATCTTGTTGAATTAAAATATCTTTTAGTTCTAATCCTGAAAGATTTAAATATTGGCCGATACAATTGTTAATAGTTCAATGACTTTACTAAGAAGAGATGAAAAAAAAGACCAAAGGGCAATAAGAATCCGTATATCAAATAACAGGCAACACAATGGCGAAAAGAAAACGTACAAAAGCAAAAACAACGATCTACAAGACATACATATAAAGCAAAAGATCGAGTAACAGTAGTCCCACTAAAGACCGGTGTGAACTCAGGTGCTCCAGAAGGGTCTGTAAATCCTGATCCACTAGTGGCACTCGGTCGTGTTCATTTAGTTACAAACCCTATATAAAGTCGTGAATGAGTAAAAGACTGTGAAGTGCTTACGATAAATGGAACATATCGGTTGTCATTGTGACAGATATTCCATAACGGTCAACCAAGTCATGGTGGTGACCCTAGCATTTTCGAAGTGATGACTTCACCTTTACCAAAAGGAACATTTGATTTCAGTAGCTTCCGTGTTAGCAGCATCCTCTATCAAGGGCATCCGCATAGGAGCCACAAGCTCTGGAATATCGTATCATCTAATAGATGTATACGCATTATGCAGGTACAGCTAGAATGGTGCTACGTTTAAATGGAAAGTTCACAATGGGAAATTTGAAATCATCTCTTTTATCGTAAAGATTCGTTCTTAGCCGCCCCTCACTCTCGATTTCGAGGTGTAGGTCAAGATATGAAGCAGATCTATCTGTATCTGTGGTATCCTTTATTTCAGGCTCAATGGGATAGATGCGATCAATATAATTATTCAGTGAAAGGACATCATCTTCATAGTGGAACGTGAAATTAAAGGACTGGGCTTCTTTTCGTTTTACTAAGTAAAGTTATCTAAATACCGTGTTATATATTCCAGCTATTACATAAATCCTAAATCTTAGACTGACAGTTCTCAAAGTTGTTGCGTCTTATATTTATATACTATGTCATGAAACTCTCTAGAACGTTCCAAATAATGTGGCCTTATTTATACATAAACAATTTCTAGAAATATTTAGAACATATCAAAATTCAAGGTCAAAATTAAAAACTTGTGATCAACTAGACGTATTTTTGATAACCTATTTGCACTGATGATGTAATGTTATCAACAACAAAACATATTCTAATGAACATAGTAATACTTCATATGTATAATATATATATATATAGCATCTCCTCTCTTGAAGAAAATGTTTGGATACAATTGCGGATTTATTTTTCTGATCTTTGTCAAACTTTAAAGAAAAATAGCATTTCAGCAGATATATGTCATCCTTACCTTCTTGGAGCAAAACTGCACCAACACCTACACCATTAACATCCACTATTAACTTATATTCTTTCGAGAAGCCTTGTGTTGTCACCTGACATATTTGTATTTGTTTTCTTCTCGTAGGTGTATTCACAATATAATTTAAATCATGAAGTCTGGATTCATTTACATCTGGCCAAACATATGTAGCTTGTACTGGCTGACAATGAATAGGCAATAACACATTAACTGTCTCGCCTGGTTTGAATGATATTATCATGGCATCCTTATCATACCACTTTTTCATTTTAACTTGGCTTTGTTTCAAATGGTCATGTTCTATTTCGCATGCTCTTGTAAGCTTATGCCTAAAATACTCAATATAATCTAAAATACTAATAACAGTATTTTCACAAAGCCATTTTTCTGTCAAAAGGGACTTCCCAGAGAGTGTCCAAAAACAAGTTCAACAGGATTAAAACATAGAGATTATTGAAAGGTTTCCTCTACAGCAAACAGTGGCATGTAGATCCCATCATCCAAATCTTTTTGACTGTCTAAACAAAATGTGTTTATCATATTTTTTATCGTCTGGTGAAATCTTTCCAGAGGTCTTTGAGACTGAAGGTGTTATGCATTAGATTTAAACACGTTTTTTTATTTAATTTAATTGATGCATAACTTGCTGTAATAAATGAGACATACAATTGGATCCTCATTTGACTGAGTTGTTTTTGGAAGACCCAGAAAAAGAAAAAGAAAAATAGTTAGAGCCTTAATTATAATATTAGCTTTGATATTCCTAAGTGGTGTGGCCATAGAAAAAACAGGAGGAGGCACATATTATAGTTAGTACATATATATTTCCTTATTTAAACTTAGGAAGTGGCCCCACACAGTCAACCCTAACCCTACTGAAAGATTCTTCCAAAGAGGGTACGGACACGAATTATTTCAATCGGTTTCCCCATAACTCGGCAGATGTTACAAGATCAACAGTTCTCGGCTACGTCTCGTCTCATATTCGGCACGTGCAAATGGGCCAATATCCCGATGGAGGTTTTGTTAACACCCAAGGGTTCAGTCATTGACGAATCATGGGTCAGGCTCACAACTACGTTCCTGTATTATTCTTGTACCACTATCTGGCAGATCACTTTACATTCATCTTACACATTCGCATCTGGTGGTCGCCATTTTCTCATCGATGCTTAGTCTTTCATGAAATAGTAAACATTAACATTATCTGCTTCCTCTACTGAGAATGGCTTAGAACATGGTAGTACACGCTCTTCTTTCTGCGCACTGATAAGTTGTACCCTAGTGAGAAGGTCATTACTGACATATCTTATCGTTGGCTTAAGAACAAGACCATCACTGATTGACATGTCGTCCTGGACTGTTTCAAGATGGGATGTTTAGTCCTCAGACAGGATTTGTTTTCCTTGTCTATGAAATAACGAGACATATCGCCATCGCTATGCAACAAGTGATCGTTGACATGAGCCAAAAAAATGTGTCTTTTAATTTAACATCACTTGTTTCTATGGTACCATCCAGCAATAAAGTCTCCTCTTCTTCCAGAGGTTTTTCCGTGGCTAACGTTACAGCACATGCATGAATAATCCCGGTATTTCTTTTATTCATTCTCTTCATAACTAGGCTCTTCGGAAATTATTGGTTCCATTATAATTTTGTCACCGGCCAAATCGATACAAAATAAAAAAACAATATCCTCAACAGGAAGTGTATGTCGTACCTCCAACTACAACCTGTCCCGAAACAAAGTCTGATTTTGAATTAATGTGATGGGGTGGAACACTATGAAAACCTGTTTTTACCTTCTGAGACAATACATTTACACAAGCCGAAGTATTCCCCAATAAAGGTAAACTGTTTTCTAACATCAAATGTGAAAGACAAAGGTTTTGAGTATTTGTTTGTATTGTTTTACTCGATATGGTACCTTAGTGTATATTAGGGAACTCACTACCTATATCGATGATTCATTCCATAAGACAACAACATTAACCATATATAATGATGCGAATCCCCTGAAATATATAATTCCTATAATGCATTGGTATACCTTAGGGGACCCACCACCATATTTATCTGGTTCATATCATAAGACAACAACATTCGTTATAGGAAATAATGTGAGTCTCCTAGACTACCTAATACATATTGAGAGACAACACAACTAAGTCTCATAGAACAAAACTGGTACTTTATATGGTGAGTGCCCGGGGTTTGTTTGTTTTCTTTTTCTTAGGATATGTAGAACCCCCTAATGTACATGAAGGCCTGATACACTGATTCACTAAAACAGAAATGTTACACAATTTACAACATAGATCGTTGTACCGTATTCAGCAATTAACCACAGACCATAATGTACGACAATGTACATGTATCTCAGAGGCAGATCCATACCTTTCCATAATCACCGTGTCCCCCGTCACATTTGGGGACATATATTTGTGAAGGTGGAGGACACGGATCTGAAGCGGCGGTTTCAGGTAAGCTGGTGTGAAATCATAAATGATAGCATTATTACAATTATTTAAAATGTATGACTTATCTAGCGCAACACCAGGTTCATTTCGGAAGGTGTTGATCCCATTTTACCCACGTTATTCGTCCGGTAAATAGGTGAACAGTTCTGAAATGTATGACGAGCGTTGTCAAAAATGAAAATGATCACAAGTCTCCATCAGATTTTAGCTTAGCTAATGTACTTTCAATGACATATGTAATATAAAAAGTGATCTGGGTTAAATGCAATCATTATTTCAAACCATCAACGCAATATAAGAAGCAAACGATCGAATTGTCTCTCGCGTTAAATTGTGGCGTATTGGGGTTGAATATTTGTGACGCCAAGGATAAGGCTCACATTTTAAAAACAAGGATAATTGTGTACATTACCCTTTTTCTTGAAAGGCAAAGCAGCCCCGGTGTAATAAAATTCAGGGCACGAAGGCACGTGACAATTATACCCTACACGAATGTTTTGATTCGGTTTTCCATAACTTGGCAGATGTTACAAAATCTACAGTGCTCTGCAACGTCTCGTCTTATATTAGGCCGGTAGAAATGGGCCAATATCATGTTGGAGTTTTTTTAACACCCAAGTGTTCAGTCATTTTCGAATCATTGGCCAAGCTCATAACTTCTTTCCGGTATTCTTCCGGTACCACTATCTGGCAGATCACTTTCAATTCATCTTACACAGTGGCATCTGTGGTCGCCATTTTCTCATCAATACTTAGTCTTTCATGAAATCCTTCTGTCCACTATTAAGTCGTTCCCTAGTCAGAAGGTCATTACTGACATATATTATTGTTTACTTAAGAACAGGATCATCACGCAGTGACTTTTGGACCTGGATTGTATCAAGGTGGAATACATACTACTCATCTGTATTTAGACAGGATTTGTGTTCCTTGTCTGTAACATAAGGAGACATATCGCCATCGCTATGTAAAAAGGTGATGGTTGACATCAACAAAAAAATGTGTCTTTTAATTCAACATCACTTGCTTGCTTAAGAACAGGAGCATCACTCATTGACCTTTGGTCCTGGACTGTATCAAGATGGGATTTGTAGTCCTCATCTGTGTTTAGACAGGATTTTCGTTCCTTGTCTACAAAATAACTATGCATATCCCCATCGCTATGTAAAAAGTGATCGTTGACATCAGCGAAAAAAAAAGTGCTTTAATTCAACATCACTTGTTTCTATGGTACCATCCTGCAATAAAGTCTCCTCTTCTTCCATAGGCTTTTCCTGGCTAAAGTTACATCACATGCAGGATAAACCCCTGCATTTTCTAATTCATTTTCTTCGTAACTATGCTCCTCGAAGAATTTTGGGTCCATTATAGCCTTGTCACCGGTCTAATCGATACCAAATTACAGCGAATTATCCTCAATAGGAAGCATGTATCTTATCCCAACTACAACCTGTCCCGAAACAAAATATAATTTTTAATTAATGCGATGGAGTGGAACACAATGAAAACCTGGGTCTACCCCCTGTAGCACCATATTTCCACCAGCCGAAGCTTTCCCCAATAACGGTACAATATTTTCTAACATTAATGGAGAAATGCAAAGGTTTTGAATATTTGATTGCATTGCTTTACTCGATACAGATACATAAATAATGCCGAAAAATCAAAGTGTTGACGCAAAGTGTGTCGCCGTTTATCTGTAAGCACAGGTAAATTGATGGCTTATTGTCGACGTAGATCATGATTATCTCCTCTTGCTAAGCCAAGATTGTGAGGTTATTCTGTTCTGATCAGTCTGCATGCATCGATTCAACATAGAAAATAATACATTAAAAACATATTAATTAAAAAAAAACAAAAATATTTAATTTGAAATAAAAAAAAACAACTTAAGAAAACAACATGTCGAACTTGTGTATTCTAGTTGCTTACTTACATTTAGACAATATTCACCAGGGAATTCATAAATAGGCTTCTCTCAAAAAATATTGTATAAGAAATATGAATAATAAGTAGTAATAACTCTGGTTATTTGTACATGAACTATTACCTTCACATTGTCCTCCCTTTAATGAATTTTTACATGTAATGTATTACTGATGACTTGTTAGTAATCGTTAACTAGAGAACAGCGATATGTTGAATTCAGGGCTGTGACACTAAGTTATTATAGCTTGCATTTACTTTAGTCGTAATTTGCAAATTTACTTTCAGGGGTGCGCCCTATAAAGTGTCATTGTAAACCTTTCCGAGAGAAACAAAATTCAATGAAAGTTAAATCATTTTCATAATATATATATATATACCAACTACCATTAACCATAACAATAAATGATCTCTATAATTCGTTAGTGTACTTTAGGGACCTCACTACCTATATCCACGATTCATATCATAAGAAAACAAAATTAACCATAGAAAATGGTGCGAGTCCGCTAAGGTAAATAAGGGTAATAACAAGATTACAAAACTCCGATCAATCTTACAAAGGAAAAGTCAAAACTCATAATTATATAAACAGACAAAATCATTCAACAACCGGAAAACTGTGAAAACAGTAATGACCCTGACTTGGTACAGGCATTTCTAAAGAAATGGTGGGTTGAATCATATTTTTAAGCGCCAAACCTCCCGCTCTCATTATAGTTCAAAGGTTCCGGCTGTCACAATAACAGTATTTAAATACAGGAACAAAATAGGTATAACAGTGGTCAAAGCATTGATAAACAAATATTTTTGACATTTTTCTTGGTTTCCTTATCTTTATACATTTTCACTCTATGAAAACGCATCGCTTATAATCATTTCTGCAGAGACGGAATAAATTTCGACAAGATCTTGGTATCGGAATATAATTTTTTTAAGAGATCGGATAAGACGAATCTTTTGATAGCCCTGGTCCAGTAGCCTGTTTCTCAGATGAAGTTTATGCTTCAGGAAATCAGAAAAATTGCTACTGGGCCTTGCATAGCGAATCAATTGCGAGATGTAAACACATATGCAGGAGAAGCTGGTATATTGCTGCACATTTTTGGAAAATTTATGATTTTAAAATTGAAGTCGTCCCGTTTATCATATTTTTAGTACTGAGTTGACCACTGTCGTCAAATTCGAGGTATATGTCCAAAAATGATGGGTACGAAGCTGTATATGTAGTCTCTTTGACTTCCAGCTCTGGAGGATATATCAATGTAAGAAATTTTGCAAATCTAGAATTATTGATAGATAACATGTCATCAATATACCTGTATGTGAAATTAAAGTCTCTAGTCTCATGAATCTTCTTATCTTTTACAAGCTTTTGAAGAAACTCCGACTTATATGAGTATAAAAATAAATCGGCTAGACGAGGGGCACAATTCGTATCCATTGGTATGTCGACGACCTGCTGAAACAGTGTCCATCCAAAGGAGACAAATATGTTATCGATGAGGAACTCCAGCATACTGATCACTTGTTCCTCGGAGTAGCATGTTTTACCTTTTTTAATTGTGTTTAAATGATTCCTATAATGTCTTGGTGTACTTTAGAGATTCACTACCATATATACCTGGCTCATATAATAAGACAAACCATTCATTAAAGAAAATAATGTGAGTCCCCTAAAGTACATAATACATATCGTGAGATAGCAAAGCCAAGTGTCATAGAACAAACATGATACATCCTATGGTGAGTGTCTGGCTTTGTTTTTGAGGATATGTAGGACCCCCGAAAGTACATGAAGGTCTGACAATTTTACATAATCTACAACATAGATCGTCTTACCGTATTCAACAATTGACGATAAACCGCACTGTACGACAATGTACATGTATCACAGAGGCGGGTCCAGACCTTTCGATAAAGGGGGCTGTTTTATTTCAGAAACCATTATTTTTTATTAGAATATCAAAAGATACCGAGATGTAATTCAAAGCGAATATTACAATACATGGTAAAAAGAAAAATGACAAGGACGAAACTGGAAATGCTCTGTTAGATTTAATATGTTTTTACCCGTCTATAACCTAGCACAAAAAATGGGACCTGTCCCTCTCTGGGGACGCCTATGTGTCTCTTAGGGGATGGCCATTTGATTCTGAGAGGGATCTGGAATTTGTTTTTTTAAGAAATAAATATTCTGGCCAGGTCATGAGCAAAAATGAAATAAATATCCTGTCACGTAACGAAACAAAACGAAATACAGCATATGTAGACGACTTGATAATACATGAAAAACATATATAAATCATTTCGTTCGTAACCATCAGAGCCAAAGAGGACTTATTCAGAATGTCTGCGTAAATACATTCGGGGTTTTGCCATTGTGTTTTCCTTGCTAGCTAAAGCAATGGCCATTTTTTACGCGAATATACCTATACAGTGTATGGTCTATTTAGCATAAAAAACAAACGAGCAACGTGTGAGACAGCAAGATATGTTTGCAGCTAAGGGGTGATATAGCACAATTTCGACATCAAGAGGTGCGTTGGGAGGGGCAAATAATGTTTTCAAGGCAAATAATTACTGTTTTCTGACAAAAAAGGGGATGCGATCGTGCCACCTCTCCTTTGTATGAACCGGGAGTACATCTCTGGTTTGGAATTTGAACGCCTACCTCTTTTTCGGTATACATTGATACTATTTACGGTCTACATTTGAAAGGAAAGACAACAATTTTGAGTCAGAATTGAAATTGATTAATATTTATTCACGCAGTTTTATGCCAAAATGCGCTATGACACGGCAATGACTGTTTGATATTTCAAATTTGCTAAGAAGATAGACCCGTACTATATTTGCACAATGAACCAACGGGAGAATATCCTAGAACCACGGTATTTATTCTTTCATTTATTTAGTATATTTTAACAAGCGAATTTTTTTAATTAGTATTCTTAGATAAATCATGAACGAGGAAAGGACCGGGAAGTGTTTGCGACAAGAGGAACATATTCGTGGTCATTTGTTACACAGATATTCCATAACGGTCAACCAAGTCGTGGTTGCGACCGTAAAAACTTTCGAAGTGATGAACAATGTCCACCAGCCCAACCGTTTTGCACACAAACAAATAATATGGTATGATTGTCTTTGTCCCCGTAAAAAGAGAAAATGACACGAACGACGTTAGGACAAAATTCTTTTAAAGGGGAATAACCATGATTGATTTTTCCCGCGGTATTAAACATGTAAGTTTACCTGACGATTAAGCACAAAAGTATTGAGAAAATTGAAAATTATTAACATTTTCTATCAAGGTACTAAAATCACTATCTAAAAATGTGGAAATCTGAAAAAAAAGTTATGACCTTTGCATTTTACCTTAAAGTTTTCGTTTTGGTGTAATGGACATGCCATTATATAATGAATTGAATCTTCAAATATTTTGGAGATTTAATAGTATTTTTATTTAATCATAGATTTAAATATGAAATATTTATGTTATTTATAATATTTAAATCTAATTTTTTCCATGACGAAACAGTGGATGGTATAAAGAATGTCTTAGACATCATGAGTTTACTTTATGGTGTTACATAGTTTTCATCGCTTCGGAGATTGTGATCACTTATATTTTATGCTGTAGGAGGTAGACAATTACCCAAATATTGAGGACATAGTGTATTATGCATTTTGTAAAATGGTGTCAGCTTGCGATAGTTACGCCTAGAAGACAAATATTCCCTTCCTGTTTCAAAGGAAAGAGAATCTCTACTTGCAAATTGTGTTCAACCAAAACATCGGAATCATATTCTAATGTTGTCTTTATGAAAGTAAGACATATATTTGATAGAGTTTGCTTGCAAAGAGTACACTTTAGTTTTCTGAGAACATTAACGTGTTTGATAGTACAGCTGCTACACATAATGGTAAAATTCTAGACCCAGGTACAAAGGAGTTACCTCTTATACATGTTTACATGAACTCTAATTTAATTTTTGATTGTATTAGAATTGGGTTCAAAAACACGCACACATTTGTCTAAAATAATTAACATCAAACATCATATAAATTGATGATACCAGTAGCTTATTTGGGAATCATGGCTATCATAGAAAAACCGGCATCAAAAACAGTGGTTGATTTGATCTCTAGTGAAGCAACTTACCATTGTACAATGCTCTGGTTATCCTACTTACTGAAATACTAGTTATGACAAAGAGGAACATTTGGCTGATCACAAGTCATTCATCTCATCATTGAATATTCTGTTTAACAAGGAACATGATGACTTTTTCTCATTTATATTGAATACCAAAACTTCACAATAATCCACATAGAGGAAATAATACTACAGGTGCTTATTCTTTTTGAAGAAAGTAATGGTTTATAGATATGTCTAACATTTTGACTGCTGTCATATTGGGACAAAGTCTATGCACGTAGTAGTTTCAATCAAATGTGGATACTGACAAACTGGATCTTCTGGATAATTGTAATTATCCTTCAATTTCCGAAATTTCGTCTGTCTTTCTCTACACTTTACTGACCATTCACCGTGGGAATGTATACAGACGTTTCAAAATATCTTTAAGAACGCGGTTATCTTCAAAATGGTAAGAAACGTTACAAATTGATAGTAATACATATATCAAAATATTATGTAATTTTGAGTTGTTTCAATAAAATGTATGTATATTATTGTTAAGAAGAACATCCCATTTCAATAAATGTAGCAATTTAGAAATACGGTGTTTCAAATCATGTTCAATGAATGAATGCTCCCAATCTTTACCAATTACAGTCTTAAGGAAAACACAAAACAAAATATTGCGAAATTTGGATTTGCTTCAATAAAATGTATTCCTATTCCTGTTCAGAACATATACACAGCCCATTCTAATTATGGTGGTTGAAAGAGGGTTCAATTAATAAATTCCCTCAATCTTTACCTTTTACATTTTACTTGTATGTTTGATTAGGTTTATAAAAGTTATTTTATTTTGTCGTGGAATTTGAATAGTTTGCGTAAATTATTCTTAAACAACATAAATTATACATATACATGCATTATAAGTCATATAATGTCAACAATAGCAAAAACAATAAGAATATTAACAACAGAACCAATTCGTAATGTTGTTGAACGTGCCTGATTGTATTGATGTCATTATATATTAAAATGCAAATAACTGTAAAATAAATATTGAATAAAGTTTCAAACCTTTTCATTCTTCAACTACCTGTATTGTAAGTCATAGAATGTCAACAAAATATTAAAAATATGGACAACCGATAAAGCTTGGTAATGTTGTTGAATGTGTCTGATTTGATTGATGTGATTTTATATTGGAAGCAAATAACTGTCAAATAAAAATTATACATCAATACTACAAACTTTGTTACACTATTTAGTTGTAATTCAACGTAACATATTGAATAAAGTATAATACATTTCTAGTAATTCATCAACCATTCATGATTTGATCGATAGCAGGAATAACTAATGCTACGAAAAGTATTTTTCTTTAATATTCTAGTAACAGAAAGATACAACCAAAAATCAATTCATTTTCTATTCTTTAATATAACAACAAAATGTACTTCATATTATTATACAATTACACAAATCAAATTAATAAATTATTACTGGCCTCTTTGTCAATGTTCAAATTTAATTTCCTTTAGAATAAATTATCTTCTACTTTCTTATATATTAGTGCGATCCTTTTCTATGAAAATTAATTCTTGTTGAATTAAAATATCTTTTAGTTCTAATTCTGAATGTTTCAAATATTGGCCGATGAAATTGTTAATAGTTCAATGACTTTACTAAGAAGAGTTTGAAGAGACCAAAGGGGCAATCAGAATCCGTATATCAAAGAACAGACAACATAATGGCGAAAAGAAAAAGTACAAAAGGAAAAACAACGATATACAGGACATACATATAAAGCTAAAGGTCGAGTAACAGGAGTCCCACTAAAGACAGGTATGAACTCAGGTACTCCAGAAGGGTCTGTAAATCCTGATCCACTAGTGGCACTCGTCGTGATGATATAGTTACAAACCCAATAATAAGTCATGTATGAGTAAAGGACCGTGAAGTGCTTACGATAAGTGGAACATATCGGTGGTCATTGTGACACAGATATTCCATAACGGTCAATCAAGTCATGTCGGTGACCGTAACATTTTGATGGAATGGTACTACGTATAAATGGAAAGTTCATAATCATCTCTTTTATCGTAAAGTCTCGTTCTTAACCGCCCCTCACTGTCGATTTCGAGACGCATGCTAAGATATGAAGCAGACCTATCTGTATGTGTGGTATCCTTTATTTCAGGCTCAACGGGATAGATGCGATCAGCATATTTATTTAGCTAAAGGACATCATCTTCATAGCGGAACGTGAATTTAAAGAACCGGCCTTCTTTTCGTTTTACTAAGTAAAGATATTTAAATACCGTGTTATATATTCCAGCTATTACATAAATCCTAAATCTTAGACTGACAGCTCTCGAATTTGTTGCGTCTTATATTTATATACTATTTCATGAAATTCTCTAGAACGTTTCGAATAATGGGACCTTGTTTATACATAAACAATATCTAGAAATATTTAGAACATATCAACATTCAAGATCAAAATTAAAAACTTGTCAACAACTTGACGTATTTTTGATAACCTATTTGCACTGATGATGTAATGTTATCAACAACAAAAAAATATTTTAATGAACAAGGTAATATATCTCATATTTATTTTATATACATTACATCACCTCTCTTGAAGAAAAGGTATGGATACAAACTTTTTGCAATAAATCTTTATTTCATTTCATCACAATATTATCCAAATCTAGAGAAAACATTAGCAATAAAATTATCTTTACATTTAATATGTTTTATAATCAGATTGTATCCTTGCAACACTAATCACAATCTCGTTAATCGGTGATTTTTATTTTGCATTTTGTTAATAAATGTGACGGTATTGTGATCGGTAAACACGACGAATGGATAAAACGTACGTCAAAATGCTTCAAAGATAACAATAAGGCAAGTCATTTTATTCTGCAATTGTGGATTACTTTTTCTGATCTTTGTCAAACTTTAAAGAAAAATAGCAATTCAGCAGATCTATGTCATCTTTACCTTCTTGGAGCAACACTGCACCACCACCTACATCACTAGCATCTACTGTTAACCTATATTCTTTCGAGAAGCCTTGTGTTGTCACCTGACATATTTGTCTTTTCTTTCTTCTCGTAGGTGTATTCACAATATAATTTAAATCATTCAGTCTGGATTCAATTACATATGGCCAACAATGTGTAGCTTGTACTGGATGGCAATGAATAAGCAATAACAAAATAACTTTCTCGCCTGGTTTGAATTATCTTATCATGGTATCCTTATCATACCACTGTTTCATTTTAACTTGGCTTTGTTTCAAATTGTCATGTTCTATTTCACATGCTCTTGTAAACTTATGCCTATAATACTCCACCTAATCTAAAATACTAATAACAGTATTTTCACAAAGCCATTTTTCTGTCAAAAAGACCTCCCACAGAGTGTCCAAATACAAGTTCAAAAGGACTAAAATCTAGAGATTCTTGCTCAGCAAACAGTGGCATATATATCCCATCATACCAATCGCTTTGACTGTCTAAAAAAAATGTTTTCATCATATGTTTTAAGATCTGGTGAAATCTTTCCAGAGCTCCTTGATGGGCATGATAAAGTCTTTTAAAGCTATAGAACTTTATGGTGGACTCTCATTGTTTCTTCTAAGAACATTCTGAAACAATGTGTCCTTTTTCTGACAATAGGGAGGATATTTAGGTGATTCCCCGTTATTTATTTCGGGAAGTCTGTAGCTACTTTTATTTTTTCTCTCATGAACCTGAATGTGGTTGATCAAAATGGTTATAAGAAAAGGATATATTCTGAAGACAATTCAAATTCGGGAAACTTCCAGCTCTTTTATTTTTCAAAAAACCTAAATATATGCGTCAGTGCATAATCATCTGCCATATTGCTGGCTTCTACTAAACTTTAAACGTAATGTTCATCTAGTATGTCTTAATATCTGAATGAATGCATTGTTTAAATTCTTCAATAATAATTGCTTTGCCTTAATCTATCAACATCTGTAGTTACTTCGGTAGAAGTGAGCCCCTTTCATACAAAAGTTCTTTTTCACGGTCAAAGTCAACATGAGTTCGATCATCCCGTTTTCTACAACGTCTACACTTTTGCCGATAAACCTCCGTTACCAATTCATATCCTTTCAAAATGGCTTCTTTCACTTCTTCACAATTTGAACTTGTTTCTCGGGCTTTCCTTGTCAGGACACTCTGTAAAAATAAGGTCCAGTATTCATTGGGCGAAGCCAGACTTTTAGCAATTTTCACAAAATGAACAAACTATTTGTCCACTTCTTTCTCCAAAATAGGTGGAATAAATCTGATGTACTTCACAACATCAGATTTATTTTGTACTTGAAGGTAATACCAAAGGCAGTTTCTCCTCTTTTTCTTCTTTAGAAAGCATAAATTGTTCAAGTTCAAGTTCTTTCATTTTTAATTGCATTTACATTTCTTCAATTCTTCTTTTTTCTTACATTTCTTCCGTTTCTATTTTTTTAAGTCTGAGATTTTCTTCAACTTATTTTAATCCGATTGTTTATTGCATTTCAATTTCTCTCGTTTTTACTCTATCAACCCCAAAAATTGTTAACCAATTCCAAATCATCTTCATCCAAGATCTTCATATCGACAATAATGTTATGGATTTCAAATTTTAACATGGTAATAATTATGATTTTTAGTACCTCAAACGCCTCCCTCTTTGAATCTCACATAAATTCTTATGCCGAAAATACCATTTTGATTGTTGGTTGTAATAAATAAATAATTCAAGAAAATATAGACTTTAATAAATCATCTCTTTTTAATAATTTTCTCTTACAAATATTCGTCCTCGCGGACGAGCCCTCAATTACAGTTAGGCAATCAATTAAGTTTCTATTCTTTAATATAATGAAAACATTTACTTAATACTATTATACAATTACAAATTTCAAATTAATAAATTATAACTGGCCTATCTGTCAATGTTCAAATTTAAATTCCGTTAGATTAAATTATCTTGTCCTTTCTGGAATATTAGATCGATTCTTTATTATGAAAGTGAATTCTAGTTGAATTAAAATATTCCTCAGTTCTACTCTTGAAAGTGTCCAAATATTGGCCGTTGAAATTGTTAATAGTTTAATGTTCAAGTCAGTCGACATCACTAAGTAAATATATCCAAGTGCAATGCAATAGATTCCAGCTATCATACAAATTCTAAATTTTAGACTGACAGCTCTCCAAGTTGCTGCGTCTTACATAATATTTCATGAAATTCTCTAGAACATTTAAAAAGGTGACATTGTTAACATATTTAAGCAATGTGTAGAAATGACTAGAACATATCAAAATTCAAGGTCAAAATTAAAAACGTGAGAACAACTTGACCTATTTTGATGACCTATTTGCACTGATGATGTAATGGTACCAACAACAACACATATTTTAATGAATAAAGTAATGTCTAATATCTATCATAAATACAAAACACAAAATATACCACACCATCAGTAAAGCTGCCATATCTAATGGTAAAATCGTAATATACCGCACCATCAGTACAGCTGCCATATCTAATGGTAAAACACTAAATATACCACACCATCAGTACAGCTGCCATATCTAATGGTAAAATCGTAGACACAGGTACAAAGGATCTTTCTCTAACCAATATGTACAGGAACTCTCATTTCATTTTTGATTGTGTTAAAATTAGGTGCACAAACACACACACAGTTGTCTAAAATAATTGTCATCAAACATCATATAAATTCATCATAACGTTAGCTTAAATTTGGGTATCACGGCTATCATAGTAAAACCGGCATCATAAACAGTGGTTCATTTGGGCACTAATGAAGCAACTTCCCATTGCTCTGATTATCTTGCTTACTGAAATACTAGTTGTGACAAAGAGGAACACATGGCTGATAACAAGTCATTCATCTCATCATTGAATATGATATAGGAACTTTTCTCCAGTTTTGCTATTTCTCGTTCAAAGCACCCATCCCAATCCTCGCAACCATATTCTAATGTTGTCCTTATGCAAGTAAGATATCTATCTGATAGAGGTTGCTTCCAAAGAGTACACGTTTCTGAGAACATTAACCTGTTTGAAGGAATAGCTGCTATATCTAATGGTAAAATCGTAGACACAGGTGCAAAGGACTTACCTCTAATACATATGTACATGAACTTATTGTTTTAGAAATGGGTGCACAAACACACCCACATTTGACTAAAATAAATGTCATCAAATATCAAATCAGTTGATCATAACGTTAACTTAAATTTGGATATCACGGCTATCATAGTAAAACTGGCATCGTTAGCATTAACAGTGGTAGATTTGGCCTCCAATGAAACATTTTTCCATTGCACAATGCTATGGTCATCCTACTTACTTAAATACTAGCTATGACAAAGAGGAACAATAGGCTGATCACAAGTCATTCATCTCACCATTGAATATTCTGTTTAACAAGTAACATAATGACATTTCTCGTTTATATTGAATAAAAGAACTTCATAAGAATCCATATCAAGAAAATAATACTACAGGTGCTTATTCTTTTTCAAGAAAACATGTTGACTGCTCTCAAAGCCGGAATGCAATCGTACTGGGACAAAGTCTATTCACGTAGTAGTTTCAATCAAATGTGGATACTAAACTACTGGATCTTCTAGATAACTTTAATTATCGTTCAATTTCAGAAATTTAGTCTGTCCTAGCATGCGACTTTTCTACACTTTACAAACCATTCATCGTGGGAATGTATAAAGACGTTTAAGAATATCATTGATAACGCGGTTATCTTTAAAATGGTAAGAACCGATACAAATTTATAGTAATCGGTCATGAATTAACTTATTTATTTTGTCAAGCACGAAAAAAGACAAAACACGCTACACCAAAAATTGATTCTGAATGCCCCTTTGATATCTTCAAACTCTTCCTACCACTAATTTGGAATTCGGTATGGATGACATATATGTATATGCGTGCACATATGTCAACAACTTGTTTTATATAAAAAGGCAGTACCTACCACATATATTATCATATAATGAACATACTTTTCTATAAATAATATTAAGTGATACTCACAGAGATTGTAAGTTTGGTAGATTGTTGAAGGTGTTGCCCTCTATCACTGATATGTCATTGTAGTCTAAGTCCCTATAAATAGTCAACAAATATCTCATGTTTATAATTCATTAAGACTGTAGCTTTCTGCTATGTCTTAAGCAATACGCATATCAAAATATTGTGTAATTTTGAGTTGTTTCAATAAAATGTATTTATAGTATTGTTAAGAAGAACATCGCATTTGAATTAATGCAGCTATTTAGAAATACGGTGTTTCAAATCAGGTTCAATGAATGAATGCTCCCAATCTTTACCTATTACAATCTTAAGCATTACACATAACAAAATATTGGGTATTTTGGAGTTGTTTCAATAAAATGTATTCATATTCCTGTTCAGAATTAACACAACGCATTCTAATTAATGTTGCTATTTACAAATATGGTGTTTGAAAGCGGCTTCAATTAATAAATTACCTCAATCTTTACATGTTACACTTTACTTGTATGTTTGATTACAATTATAAAAGTTATTTTATTTTGTCATGGCATTTGAATAGTTTGCGTACATTGTTCTTAAGCAACATGAATTATACATATACATGTATTGTAAGTCATAGAATGTAGCAAAAAAAACTTCGTAATGTTCTTGAACGGGTCTGATTTTATTGATGTTATTGTATTGGAATACAAATATCTGTCAAATAAAAAATATACATCAATACTTGAAACATTGATACTCTATGTAGTTGTATTTCATCGTAGTTTATTGCATAACGTATAATACGCTTTCAGTTAGTCTTCAACCATTCATTATTTGATTGATAACATGAATAACTAATATTGCCACAACCTCAGAACAGCTCTGCCTTATTCAATGGTAAAATAGTAGACACATGGAAAAAGTTACCTCAAACACATATGTACATGGAATCGGAATATATTTTGTGCTAGAAATGTAAGCACATTTGTTTAAAATAATTGTCATTAAACATCATCAATTGACTATGGATAAAAGTTAAATTGGGTATCACTGCTATCATTGTAAAACCGACAACGTTACAGGTGGGTGATTTGGGCTCTAATGAAACAACTTTCCATTGCACAATGCTCTGGTTATCCTACTTACTGAAATACTAGTTCTGGCAGAGTGGAACATTTGGCTGATCACAAGTCATTCATCTCATCATTGAATATTCTGTTTAACAAGGAACATGATGACTTTTGTTTTTTATATTGAATAACAAAACCTTACAATAATCTATATAGAGGAAATACTACTACAGGTGCTTATTCTTTTTCAAGACAACAATTTGACTGCTGTCAAGACGGAATACAATCATACTTGGACAAAGTCTATTCACGTAATAGTTTTAAATACGCAACACCAAAATAATCTGATTGACCATTTGGTATCTTCAAACTTCTTACCACTAAGTTGCAGTTCGTATCGATGACATATATGTAGATTTCGGAATGCGCATTTGTCAACCACTTTCCTAAGACATATATTGTCATATAAGGAACATACTTATAGGAATCTTAAGTTTGGTAGATTAGTGAAGGTATTGTCCTCTATCACTGATATGGCATTATGGCATAAGTTCCTATAATTAGTCAACATATGTCTCATGTTTATACTTCATTAAGTCTGTAGCTTAATGTTGTCTTAAGCAATACATATATCAACATATTGTGTAATTTTGAGTTTTTCAATAAAATGTATTTATATTATTGTTATGAAGAACCTCCCATTTGAATTAATATAGTTATTTAGAAATACGGTGTTTCCAATCAGGTTCAATGAATAAATGCTCTCAGTCTTTACGTATTACAGTCTTGAGCAATACAAATAACACAATATTGCTTAATTTGGAGTGGTTGTTTTTTTTCAATGAAATGTATTCATATTCCTGTTCAGAAAAAATACACAACCCATTATTATTAGTGTAGCTATTTAAAAATAGGTTGTTTGAAAGTGGGTTCAATTAAGGCATACCCTTATACATGTATTGTAAGTCATAGAATGTCAAAAATATAATAATAATATTGACAACCGATAAAGTTTCATAATGTTGTTGAACGCGATGTGATTTTATATTGGAATGCAAATAACTGTCAAATAAAAAATGTACATCAATGCTACAAACGTTGATACTCTATATAGTTGTATTTCAAGGTAACACATTATATAAAGCATACTACATTTTTAGTAAGTCATCAACCATTCATGATTTGATTTATGACATGAATAACTAATGTAACGAAAACTTTTAATAGAATATTCTAGTAACAGAAAGATACAACCAACAATCAATTAAGTTTCTATTCTATAATATAACAACAAAATTTACTTTATAATATTATACAATTACACAAATCAAATTAATAAATTATTACTGTCCTCTTTGTCAATGTTCAAATTTAATTTCTTTAGAATAAGTGATCTTGTCCTTTCCGGTATATTAGTGCGATCCTTTTCTATGAACATTTAATCTTGTTGAATTAAAATATCTTTTAGTTCTAATCCTGAAAGATTTAAATATTGGCCGATACAATTGTTAATAGTTCAATGACTTTACTAAGAAGAGATGAAAAAAAAGACCAAAGGGGCAATCAGAATCCGTATATCAAATAACAGGCAACACAATGGCGAAAACAAAACGTACAAAGCAAAAACAACGATCTACAAGACATACATATAAAGCAAAAGATCGAGTAACAGTAGTCCCACTAAAGACCGGTGTGAACTCAGTTGCTCCAGAAGGGTCTGTAAATCCTGATCCACTAGTGGCACTAGGTCGTGTTAATTTAGTTACAAACCCTATATAAAGTCGTGAATGAGTAAAAGACTGTGAAGTGCTTACGATAAATGGAACATATCGGTTGTCATTGTGACAGATATTCCATAACGGTCAACCAAGTCATGGTGGTGACCCTAGCATTTTCGAAGTGATGACTTCACCTTTACCAAAAGGAACATTTGATTTCAGTAGCTTCCGTGTTAGCAGCATCCTCTATCAAGGACATCCTCATAGGAGCCACAAGCTCTGGAATATCGTATCATCTAATAGATGTATACGCATTATGCAGGTACAGCTAGAATGGTGCTACGTTTAAATGGAAAGTTCACAATGGGAAATTTGAAATCATCTCTTTTATCGTAAAGATTCGTTCTTAGCCGCCCCTCACTGTCGATTTCGAGGTGTAGGTCAAGATATGAAGCAGATCTATCTGTATCTGTGGTATCTTTTATATCAGGCTCAATGGGATAGATGCGATCAATATAATTATTCAGTGAAAGGACATCATCTTCATAGTGGAACGCGAAATTAAAGGACTGGGCTTCTTTTCGTTTTACTAAGTAAAGATATCTAAATACCGTGTTATATATTCCAGCTATTACATAAATCCTAAATCTTAGACTGATAGCTCTCGAAGTTGTTGCGTCTTATATTTATATACTATGTCATGAAACTCTCTAGAACGTTCCAAATAATGTGGCCTTATTTATACATAAACAATTTCTAGAAATATTTAGAACATATCAAAATTCAAGGTCAAAATTAAAAACTTGTGATCAACTAGACGTATTTTTGATAACCTATTTGCACTGATGATGTAATGTTATCAACAACAAAACATATTCTAATGAACATAGTAATACTTCATATGTATAATATATATATATATAGCATCTCCTCTCTTGAAGAAAATGTTTGGATACAAACTTTTTGCAATAAATCTTTATTTCAATTCATCACAATATTATCCAACTCTAGACAAAACATTAGCAATACAATTTTCTTTACATTTAATATGTTTTATTATCAGATTGTATCCTTGCAACATTAATCCCCATCTCGTTAATCAGTGATTTTTATTTTGCATCTTTTAATAAATGTGACGGTATTGTGTTCAGTAAACACCACGAATGGATAAAATGTACATCAACATACTTCAAAGATAAAAATAAGACAAGTCATGTTTTTCCGCAATTGCGGATTTATTTTTCTGATCTTTGTCAAACTTTAAAGAAAAATAGCATTTCAGCAGATATATGTCATCCTTACCTTCTTGGAGCAAAACTGCACCAACACCTACACCATTAACATCCACTATTAACTTATATTCTTTCGAGAAGCCTTGTGTTGTCACCTGACATATTTGTATTTTTTTTCTTCTCGTAGGTGTATTCACAATATAATTTAAATCATGAAGTCTGGATTCATTTACATCTGGCCAAACATATGTAGCTTGTACTGGCTGACAATGAATAGGCAATAACACATTAACTGTCTCGCCTGGTTTGAATGATATTATCATGGCATCCTTATCATACCACTTTTTCATTTTAACTTGACTTTGTTTCAAATTGTCATGTTCTATTTCACATGCTCTTGTAAGCTTATGCCTAAAATACTCAATATAATCTAAAATACTAATAACAGTATTTTCACAAAGCCATTTTTCTGTCAAAAGGGACTTCCCAGAGAGTGTCCAAAAACAAGTTCAACAGGATTAAAACCTAGAGATTATTGAAAGGTTTCCCTTACAGCAAACAGTGGCATGTAGATCCATCATCCAAATCTATTTGACTGTCTAAACAAAATGTGTTTATCATATTTTTTGACGTCTGGTGAAATCTTTCCAGAGGTCTTTGAAACTCAAGGTGTTAAACATTAGATTTAAACACGTTTTTTTATTTAATTTAATTGATGCATAACTTGCTGTAATAAATGAGACATACAATTGGATCCTCATTTGACTGAGTTGTTTTTGGAAGACCCAGAAAAAGAAAAAGAAAAATAGTTAGAGCCTTAATTATAATATTAGCTTTGATATTCCTAAGTGGAGTGGCCATAGAAAAAACAGGAGGAGGCACATATTATAGTTAGTACATATATATTTCCTTATTTAAACTTAGGAAGTGGCCCCACACAGTCAACCCTAACCCTACTGAAAGATTCTTCGAAAGAGGGTACGGACACGAATTATTTCAATCGTTTCCCCATAACTCGGCAGATGTTACAAGATCAACAGTTCTCGGCTACGTCTCGTCTTATATTCGGCACGTGCAAATGGGCCAATATCCCGATGGTGGTTTTGTTAACACCCTATTGTTCAGTCATTGACGAATCATGGGTCAGGCTCACAACCGCTTTCCTGTATTCTTCCTGTACCACTAACTGGCAGATCACTTTACATTCATCTTACACATTCGCATCTGGCGTCGCCATTTTCTCATCGATGCTTAGTCTTTCATGAAATAGCAAACATTAACATTATCTGCTTCCTCTACTAAGAATGGCTTAGAACATGGTAGTACACGCTCTTCTTTCTGCGCACTGATAAGTTGTTCCCTAGTGAGAAGGTCATTACTGACATATCTTATCGTTGGCTTAAGAACAAGACCATCAATGATTGACCTGTCGTCCTGGACTGTTTCAAGATGGGATGTTTAGTCCTCAGACAGGATTTGTGTTCCTTGTCTATGCAATAACGAGACATATCGCCATCGCTATGCAACAAGTGATCGTTGACATCAGCCAAAAAAATGCGTCTTTTAATTTAACATTACTTGTTTCTATGGTACCATCCTGCAATAAAGTCTCCTCTTCTTCCAGAGGCTTTTTCGTGGCTAACGTTACAGCACATGCATGAAAAATCCCGGTATTTCTTTTATTCATTCTCTTCATAACTAGGCTCCTCGGAGATTATTGGTTCCATTATAATTTTGTCACCGGCCAATTCGATACAAAATAAAAAAACAATATCCTCAACAGGAAGTGTATGTCGTACCTCCAACTACAACCTGTCCCGAAACAAAGTCTGATTTTGAATTAATGTGATGGGGTGGAACACTATGAAAACCTGTCTTTACCTTCTGAGACAATACATTTACACAAGCCGAAGTATTCCCCAATAAAGGTAAACTGTTTTCTAACATCAAAGGTGAAAGACAAAGGTTTTGAGTATTTGTTTGTATTGTTTTACTCGATATGGTACCTTAGTGTATTTTAGGGAACTCACTACCTATATCTATGATTCATTCCATAAGACAACAACATTAACCATATATAATGATGCGAATCCCCTGAAATATATAATTCCTATAATGCATTGGTATACCTTAGTGGACCCACCACCATATTTATCTGGTTCATATCATAAGACAACAACATTCGTTATAGGAAATAATGTGAGTCTCCTAGACTACCTAATAAATATTGTGAGACAACACAACTAAGTCTCATAGAACAAACTGGTACTTTATATGGTGAGTGCCCGGGGTTTGTTTGTTTTCTTTTTCTTATGATATGTAGAGCCCCCTAAAGTACATGGATCGTTGTACCGTATTCAACAATTGCCGACAGACCATAATGTAAGACAATGTACATGTATCTCAGAGGCAGATCCAGACCTTTCCATAATCACCGTGTCCCCCTTCACATTTGGGGACATAGATTTGTGAAAGTGGAGGACACGGATCTGAAGCGGCGGTTTCAGGTAAGCTGGTGTGAAATCATAAATGATAGCATTATTACAATTATTTAAAATGTATGACTTTTCTAGCGGAACACCATGTTCATTTCGGGAGGTGTTGATCCCATTTTACTCACGTTATTCGTCCGGTAAATATGTGAACAGTTCTGCAATTTATGACATGCGTTGTCAAAAATGAAAATGATCACAAGTCTCCATCAGATTTTAGCTTAGCTAATGTACTTTCAATGACGTATGTAATATAAAAAGTGATCTGGGTTAAATGCAATCATTATTTCAAACCATCAACGCAATATAAGAAGCATACGATCGAATTGTCTCTCGCGTTAACTTGTGGCGTATTGGGGTTGAATATTTGTGACGCCAAGGGATAAAGTTCACATTTTAAAAACAAGGATAATTGTGTATATTACCCTTTTTCTTGAAAGGCAAAGCAGCCCCTGTGTAATAAAAACCACAATTCATAGCACGAAGGCACGTGACAATTATATTTAATCTTATTTTGACCTTATTTATCATATGGATGTGTAGAAGAATATACGTCTTTAGCTCACCTGACCCAAAGAGTCAGGTTAGCTTTTGCCTTCACTTGGAGTACGTCGTCCGTCTGTCGTCCTTCAACTTGTAAGCAAAGATCTTCTTATCTGAAAATACTGGGCCAATTTAAATCAACGTTGGCGTGCATCATCTTTAGGGGTAGACAATCATGGTAACTGTGAAGTATGTAACGGCAATATTTAAAATAGTTTAGAAACATTATAAAAACCAAGCGCCAAACAATCGTGATACTTTAGACTCTGACTGGAAAATTAAAATGGGATGCCATGTATACATATATTGGATTGAGGAACAAATGAAATCTGCTAAAAAACAGACCGACTGACTAATTACTATGCGAGTTTGACACAGAAGAAATATGCAGATCTGATCCAAACTGTTTTGCACAGAGCACAATACGCAAGCTGAGCATAAATTAGACAAATTGAATTAAGAAAAGGTATATAAATCAATTGAAACTATTTTGAAATTCAAAATGTATTACAAATTCAGCGTAAGCGTAATAATATTAAAATGTGTTATCATTTATAGTTGTTAAATTAATATATTATAAAGTCTTGTATGAGATATGCCTAATAAGGATGGGTCATTCTGTCAATCGATTCTTTTTCTGTGATAAATGAGCATTCATTCATTCTTAAGCAAGATACATGAATATAAATGAATTATGTATCTACAACACCAAGTGTTCCGGTCGCTTTTTAGTATGACCGTTTTAACGAGACCAATCAAAATGAGACAGTGAAGACAGTGGTAGCATAGCTGTTTATTTCATGAATACATTGATTGTTGTTCATTGTCAGCCACGGGTCCACAGACTAGCACAAGTCAGACGATATTATTCAAGCGGTACAGTAAACATCATCGACATAATGTCAAGTCACCATATGAATGTTTCATGGATCAAAATGGTGTCCAGGGTTACTGGAACAACAAAGTATCATATTGCCATTGATCGTCGACCTCGGATATTAAAGCACTTGTCTGTTCTAAGTACCTCAGGAAAATACATTATGTTTCGGTAACTGTCCTACTATATACAGAATAACATATTTCAGTCTAGATAAAATCTAAGTGTAACATTACGATTACAGTACACACTGTTCTTTAACACTGAAGTATGTACTCTGAAGTGATTATACATTACAAATGTGGGATGTTTTGTTGTTGATAAAAAAGATAATACATAATTACCCTTGTTTTTAAAATGTGAGCACTATCCCCTGGCGTCACAAATATGTTACCCCCATACTCCACAATTTAACGCGAGAGACAACTCAATCGTATGCTTCTTATATTGCCTTGATGATTTGAAATAATGATTGCATTTAACGCGGACGACTTTTTAAATAACATATGTCATTGAAAGTATGTGGATCGAGCCTTAAATTAGCTAAAATCTGGCGGAAACTTGTAATGATTTTCAATTTTGACCACCCTTGTCATACATTGCAGAACTGTTCATCCATATACCGGAGGAATAACGTGGGTAATATGGGATCAACATCTCCCGAAATGAACCTGGTCTTCGCTAAATAAGTCATATATTTTAAATAATTGTTATAATACTATCGTTTATGATTTCACCTGCAGCTTACCTGAAACCGCCGCTTCAGATCCGTGTCCCATACCTTTACAAAGCCATGTCCCAAAATGTGACGGGGGACACGGTGACAATGGGGAACATTTTATTTCAGAAACCATTTTTTTCAAAAAAATATCAAGAGATACTGAGACGTAATTCAAAGCGAAAATTACAAGACATGATAAAAAGGAAAAAATGACAAGGACTAAACTGGAAATGTTCTGTTAAATTTAATATGCTTTGACCGTCTATAACCTAGCAGAAAAAAAGGACATGATCCCCTTTGGGACATGCTTTGTGTCTCTTAGTGAAAAGTAATTTGTTGATGAGAGGGATATGGATCTTATTTTAGAAATAAATATTCTGGTCAGGTCTTGAGCAAAAATTAAATAAATATCTTGTCACGCACCGAAACAATAGGAAATACAGCATATGTAGACGACTGGATAATAAATGAAAGAAATGTATAAAAAAATGTCGCTCGTAAACATTAGAGCCAAGATGGTCTTATTCAGAATTTCTGCGTAAATAAATTCGGGGTTTTACCATTGTGTTTTCCTTGCTAGCAAAGGCAATTGACAAAATATTTACGCGAATATACCAATAAATTTGGTGGTCTATTTAGAATAACAATACAATCGACAGCAATATATTTCTGCAACCAATCTCGACATCGAGAGGTGAGTTGGGTGTGGCTAATAATGTTTTCAAAGGAAACAATTACTGTTTTCTGACAGAAAAAAAGGATGCACTCGTGCCACCTCTCCTTTGTATGAACCAAGATTACATCTCCGCTTTGAAATCTGAACGCCTATCTCTTTGTATTGGTATGCATTGAAAATATTTACGGTGTACATTTGAAAGGAAAGACATACATTTTAAGTTAGAATTGAAATTGATTTGAATTCATTTGACACGGTTTTATACCAAAACGCGTCATGGCAAGGCAATAACTTTTTGATATTTGATATTTGTTAAGAAGACAGAACAATAATATATGTGCACGATGAACCCACGGGAGTACATCCTAGCACCACGGTAATTATTCTTTCATTTTAGTATATTTTAGCGAGCGATTTTTTTTATAATCAGTAAAGTTAGATAAGTCATGAACGAGGAAAGAACTGGGAAGTGCTTACGACAATTGGAACATATCCGTAATCATTTGTGACACAGATATTCCATAGCTGTCAACGAAGTCGTTGTTACGACCGTAAACCCCATAAACAAGAAAACAATGACACGAACGACGTCACGACAGGATATTTTTAAAGAAGAATAACCATGATTGATATTTCCCGCGGTTTTAAACAGGAAAGTTTACAGAGAGATTTCGCACAAAAATCTTGAGAAAATTTAAAATGATTACGATATTCTATCAAGGTGCTAAAATCACTATCTAAAAATGTGTAAATCTGAAAACAAGCTATGACCTTTACATTTCACCTTAAAGTTTTCGTTTTGGTGTAATGGACATTCCATTATATAATGAATTGAATCTACAAAAGGGGAACCACATTGCCATTTTGAGTCATTTATAATGTTTATGCGAAATAAATCAGAATTCAATGAGGTACATTAATATGGTAGTCTAGTATGAAGTATGCTTAGTCTTCAGGAACCTTCACCATAATATTCCGGAGATTTATTAGTATTTTATTTTAATCTTAGATGTAAACATGATATATTTAGGCTATTTATACAATTTAAATAGTTTACTTTATGGTGTTGTATAGTTTTCACCGTTGCGGAAATTGTGATCATTGATATTTTATACTATAGGAGATAGACAATTGCCCAAATATTGAGGACATAGTGTATTATGCATTTGTAAAATGTTGTCAGCTTGCGATATTTACGCTTAGAAGACAAATATTCCCATCTTCTTTCATAGTAAAGAGAATCTCTACTTGCAAATTGTGTTCGTCATGGAATATTCTAGCTGATTTTATTTGAACTTTTTCCAGTTTTGCTATTTCTCATTCTAAGCACACATCCAAAACCTCGCAAACATATTCTACTTTGGCCTTATGAAAGTGAGACATATATTTGATAGAGTGTTCAAGCAAAGAGTACACTTTAGTTTTCTGGGAACATTAATTTGTTTGAAAGTACAGCTGATATATCTAATGGTAAAATCGTACACACAGGTGCAAAGGAGTTACCACTTAAACATATGTAGATTGCATTATTATTGGGTTCACAAACACGCACACATTTGTCTAAAATAATTTTCATCAAACATCATATAAATTGATCATACCGTTAGCTTAAATTTGGGTATCATTTCTATCATAGTAAAACCGGCATCGTAAACAGTGGTTGATTTGGTCTCTAATGGAGCAACTTTCCATTGCACAATGCTCTGGTTATCCTACTTACTGAAATACTAGTTATGACAAAGAGGAACATTTGGCTGATCACAAGTCATTCACCTCATCATTGAATATTCTGTTTAACAAGGAACATGATGACTTTTCTCGTTTATATTGAATACCAAAACTTCACAATAATCCATATAGAGGAAATAATACTACAGGTGTTTATTCTTTTCGAAGAAGTAATTGCTTATAAATATGGCTAACATTTTGGCTGCTGTCAAAGAGGGAATACAATCATATTGGAACAAGGTCTCTTCACGTAGTAGTTTCAATCAAATGTGGACACTGAAATACTGGATCTTGTGGATAATTGTAATTATCGTTCTATTTCAGAAATTTCGTCTGATTTTCTCTACACTTTACTGACCATTCGCCGTGGGAATGTATACAGACGTTTCAAAATATCACTAACAACGCGGTTATCTTCAAAATGGTAAGAAACGTTACAAATTAATAGTAATACATATATCAAAATATTGTGTAATATTTAGTTGTTTCAATAAAATACATTTTTATTATTGTTAAGAAGAATATCCCATTTGAATTAATGTAGCTATTTACAATTACGATGTTTCAAATCAGGTTCAGTGAATGAATGCTCCCAATCTTTACCTATTACAGTCTTGAGCAATACACATTGGAAAATATTGCGTAATTTGTAGTTGTTACAATAATATATATTCATATTCCTGTTCAGATACACAACCCATTCTAATTAGTGTAGCTATTTAAAAATACGGAGTTTGAAAGTGGGTTCAATTAATGCATACCCTCAATCTTTACCTGTTACACCTTACTTGTATGTTTGATTAGAATTATAAATGTTATTTTACTTTGTCGTGGAATTTGATTATTTTGCATAAATTGTTCTTAAGCAACATAAATTATAGATATACATGTATTGTAAGTCATAGAATATCCCCAAAAATATAAGAATAATGACAACTGATCAAGTTTCGTAATGCTGTTGAATGTGTCTGATTTGATTGGTGTGATTTTATATTGGAATACAAATAACTGTCAAATAAAAAATATACATCAATACTTGAAACTGTGATACTCTATGCAGTTGCATTTCAACGTAGCATATTGAATAAAGTATAATACGTTTTTAGTAAGTCTTCAACCATTCATGATTTGATTGATAACATGAATAACAAATTATACCACACCATCAGAAAAGCTGCTATGCATAATGGTAAAATAGTAGACATATATGCAACACTACCTCAAACACATATGTACATGTAATCTGATTAGATTTTGTTTGTGTTAGAATCGGGTGCACTAACACACACATTTGGGTAACGTTTTTTGTTTCATTTCTTTCAATAACATTTATTCATATTCCTGTTCAGAAAATATGCACAACGCATGCTAATTTATGTAGCTATTTACAAATACAGTGTTTCAAAGCGGGTTCAATTTATAAATTCTCTCAAACTTTATCTGTCGCATTGTACATGTATGTTTGATTAGAATGATAAAAGTTCTTTAATATTGTTTTGGAAATTGAATATTTTGCGTAATTTTTTTTAATCAACATAAATAAGGGTAATAACAAAATTATCGAACCCCGAACAATCTTACAAAGGGTAAGTCAATACTCATAATCATACAAACAGACAAATCAGTCAACAACCGGAAAACTGTGAAAACCGTAATGAATAATAGATATACATAGAATGTATTAGAATCGGGTGCACTAACATACACATTTGGACAACGTTTTTTGTTTCATTAGTTTCAATAAAATGTATTCATATTCCAGTTCAGAAAAAAATACAAAACCCATTATAATTAGCGTAGCTATTTAAAAAAAAACTTTCAAAGCGTGTTCAATTAATGCATACCCTCAATCTTTACCTGTTACACTTTACTTGTATGTTTGATTAGAATTATAAAAGTTATTTGATATTGTCGTGGAATTTAAATAGTTTGCGTATATTGTTCTTAAGCAACATAAATTATACATATACTTGTATTGTAAATCATAGAATGTCAACAACAAAAGAGAACATTGACAACCGATAAAGTTTCGTAATTTTATTGGAATACAAATAACTGTCGAATAAAAAAATATACATCAATACTACAAACTTTGATAATCTGTGTAGTTGTATTTCAACGTAACATATTGAATAAAGTATAATGCATTTTTAGTAAATCATCAACCATTCATGATTTGATTGATAACATGAATAACTTATGGTACGAACAATAAATTCTAAAATATTCTAGTATCAGAAAGATACAACCAACAATCGATTAGGTTTCTATTCTTTGATATAACAGCAACATTTACTTAATAGTATTATACAATTACAAACATCAAATTAATAAATTATCACTGGTCTCTTTGTCAATGTCCAAATTTAAATTCCTTTCGAATAAATGGTATTGTCCTTTCCGGTATATTAGTCCGATCCTTTTCTATGAAAATTAATTCTTGTTGAATTAAAATATCTTTTAGTTCTAATCCTGAAAGCTTACAAATATTGGCCGATGAAATTGTCAATAGTTCAATGTTCAAGAAACGTGACTTTACTAAGAAGAGATTAAAGATTCCAAAGGGACAACCATAATTCGTATATCGAAGAACAGACAACACAATGTCCAAAAGAAAAATGTACAAAAGGAAAAACAACGATCGAAAAAACATACATATGAAGTTAAAGTGCGAGTAGCACGAATCCCACTAAAGACTGGGGTGAATGCAGGTGATCCAGAAGGGCATGCGGATCCAGCTCCACTAGTGGCACCCGTCGTGTTAATCTAGTTACAAACCCGATAATAAGTCGTGAATACGGAGAGGAACAGGAATTGCTTCCGTCAAATGGAACATATCGGTGGTCATTGTGACACATATATTCCATAGAGGTCAGCCACGTCATGGTGACAACCGTAACATCTTCGAAGTGATGACTTCAACTTTACCAAAAGGAACTCTTGTTTCAGTAGCTTCCTTGTTAGCAACATCCTCTATCAAGGACATCCTGATAGGAGCCACAAGCTCTGGAATATCGTATCATCTGAGAGATATATACTCCAAATGCCAGTGCTGCTGGAATGTTGCTACATATAAATGGAAACTTCACAATGGGAATATTGAAATCATCTCTTTTGTCGTAAAGTTTCGTTCCTTACTGCCCCTCACTGTCGATTTCGATGTGTAGGTCAAGATATGAATTAGACCTATCTGTATCTGTGGTATCCTTTATTTCAGGCTCAATGGAATAGATGCGATCAACAAAATTATTTAGTGAAAGGACATCATCTTTATAGCGAACATGAAATTAAAGGATCAGTCTAGCTTCTTTTTGCTTTACTAGGTAAAAATATCTAAATAAAATGCTGTAGATTCCAGGTATTATCTAAATCGTAAATTTTAGACTGACAGCTCTCGAAGTTGCTGCCTCTTATTTGCTATTTCATGAAATTACCTAGAACTTTCCAAAAAATGCGTAGAAATATCTAGAACATATCAAAATTCAGTAAAAATTCAAAACTTGAAAACAAATTGAAGTATTTTTGATAAATTATTTGCACTGATCATGTAGTGTTCTCAACAATAAAACATATTCTAATGAACAAAGTAATTTCTCATATGCATTATATATACATATAATCTCCTCTCTTGAAGAACAAGTTTGGATACACACTTTTTACCATAAATCTCTATTTGGGCCAATATCCCGTTGGAGGTTTCGTTAACACCCAAGTGTTCAGTCATTGACGAATCATGAGCCAGGCTCACAACTGTTTTTTCTGTATTCTTCCTGTGCCACTATCTGGCAGATCACTTTACATTCATCTTACACAGTCGCACCTGGCGGTCGCCATTTTCTCATCAATACTTAGTCTTTCATGAAATAGCAAACATTAACATTCTATGCTTCCTCTCCTGAGAATAGCTTAGAAAAAGGTAGTACGAGCTATTCATTCTGTGCATTGATAAGTTGTTCCTTAGTGAGAATATCATTACTGATAGACAGATTTGTGTTCCTTGTCAATGAAATAACGAGACATATCTCCATCGCTATGCAACAAGTGATCGTTGACATTGTCTTTTGATTCAACAACACTTGTTTCTATGGTACCATCTTGCAATAAAATTTCCTCTTCTTCTAGAGCCTTTTTCATGGCTAAAGTTACAGCACATTCTGTATAAGCCCCTGTATGTGTTTAATTCATTCTCCTAATAACTAGGCTACTGGCAGATTATTGGAACTATTATAAATTTGTCACCGGCCATATCGATACCAAATAACAAAGAAATATCATCAAAAGGAAGTGTAGGTCGTACCCCAACTACAACATGTCCCGAAACAAAGTCTGATTTTAAATTAATGTGATGGAGTGGAACACTATGCAAACCTGGGACTACCCCATGTAGCAACACATTTGCACGAACCGAATTATTCCCCGATAAAGGTAAGCTGTTTTCTAACATTAAAGGTGAAAGTCAAAGGTTTTGAGTATTTGATTTTATTGTTTTACACGGTAAAGATACATGAATAATGCCGGAAAAGCAAATTGTTGACGCCAAATGTGTCACCGTTTATCTGTAACCACAGGTAACTTGATGGTTTATTGTCGCATTTTAACATGATTATCTATTCTTGGTAAACCAGGGAATATATAAATAGGCTTCTCTAAAAAAAATATATTTTATTAGAAATATGAATGGTAAATACTAGTAACTCTGGTTATTTGTGCATGAACTATTACCTTCACATTTCCTCCCTTTAATTCATTTTTACATACAATGTATTATTGATGACTTGTTAGTAATCGTTGAATAGAGAACAGCGAGATGTGAAATTCATGTCCGTGACACTAAGTTATTATAACCTTCATTTACCTTAGTCGTAATTTGCAATATTTACTTAAGGGGCTCGCCCTATAAAGTGTAATTTTACACTTTTCCGAGAGAAACAAAATTCAATGAAAGTTAAATCATTTTCATAATATATATTTACCAGCTACCATTAACCATAAAAATAAATAATACGAGTCCCCAAAAGTAATTGATCTCTATTATTCTTTATTGTACGTTAGGGGTCCCACTACCTATATCCACGATTCATATCATAAGAAAACAACTTTAACCATAGAAAATGATGCGAGTTCCTCAAGGTAAATGATTCCTATAATGCCTTGGTGTACTTCAGAGATTCACCACCATATATACCTGGTTCACATTATAAGACAACAACATTCATTAAAATAAATAATGTGAGTCCCCTAAAGTACCTAATAAATATCGTGAGACAACAAAACCAAGTTTCATAGCACAAAAATGATACATCATATGGTGAGTGTCTGGTTTTGGTTTTTCATGATATGTAGAGCCCCCGAAAGTACAAGAAGGCCTGCACATTTTACGCAATCTACAACATAAATCGTTGTACCTCATACAACAATTGACGACAAACCACACTGTGCGAAAATGTACATTTATCCCAGATGGGGATTCAGACCTTTCCTTCAAGCGGGCCGTTTTATTTCAGAAACCATTTATTTGTTTTAAAATATCAAAAGATACTGTGACGTAATTCAAAGCGAATATTACAAGAGATGGTAAAAAGAAAAATGAAAAAGACGAAACTGGAAATGTTCTGTTAAATTTAAGATGTTTTTACCTGTCTATGACCTAGCACAAAAAATGAAAAATGGGACCTCTACCTCTCTGGGGCCATATATGTGTCTCTTAGGGGATGGCCATTTAATTCTGAGAGGAATCTGGAATTTGCTTTTGAGAAATAAATATTTTGGTCAGGTCATGAGCAAATATAAACAAAATATCCTGTCACGCAACGAAACAAAACAAAATACAGCATATATAGACGACTTGATAATAAATGAAGAAAATATCTTAAGCATTTCGCTCGTAACCATCAGAGCCAAAGATGTCTTATTCAGAATTTCTGCGTAAATACATTCGGGGTTTTGCCATTGTGTTTGTCTTGCTAGCTAAGGCAATGGCCATGTTTTTACACGAATTTTCCAATACATTTGGTTGTTTATTTAGGATAAAAAAAAAGAGCCACGTGCTAGACAGCAAGATATGCTTGCAGCTAGGGGCGAAGTAACGCAATTTCGACATCGCGAGGTGCGTTGGGAAGGGCCAATAATGTTTTCAAAGTAGAGAATGACCGTTTTCTGACAGAAAAAAAGGGGATGCAATTGTTCCACCTCTCCTTTGTATGAACCAACTGTACATCTCCGCTTTGAAATCTGAACGTCTACCTCTTTTTGGTATACATTGATAATATTTACGGTCTACATTTGAAAGAAGAGATACAGATTTTAAGTCAGAATTGAAAATGATTGGAATTTTGTTCACACGGTTTTATACCAAAGCGCGTCATGGCGCGGCAATAACAGTTTGATATTTCACATTTGCTAAGAAGACAGACCCACAATATATATGGAAGATGAACCTACTGTATTTATTTCTTTCATATTAGTATATTTTTACAAGCGAAATTGCTTATCTAGTATACGTAGAAAAGTCATGAACGAGGAAAGGCCCGGTAAGTGTTTGTGACACAGATATTCCATAACGGTCAACCAAGTCGTGGTTGCGACCGTAAAACTTTCGACCAATGTCCACCCGCCCAACCGTTTTGCACACAAACAAAGAATATGGTACGATTATCTTTTTCCCCAAGAAAAAGACGAAATTACACGAACAACGTCACGACAGGATATTTTTTAAAGGGGAATAACCATCATTGATATTTCCTGCGGTTATAAACAGGTACGTCTACCTAACGATTTCTGACAAACCTCTTGAGAAAATTGAAAATTATTACGATTTTCTATCAAGGCATTAAAATCACTATCTAAAAAGGTGCAAATCTGAAAAAAGTTATGAGCTTTGCATTTCCCCTTGACAGTTTGGGAAGCTCCCGTATCACGCAATAGCTTAATAGCTTAATGGATTGTAGACTGGTCATAACACCTATGATTGATACAAATCCCTTAGTTATAAAGGGCTTATAATTTTCCATAATATCAAACTGAGATTTTGAAAACCTTAAATTTGCTTTTTCTATTACAATGGGCATGAGAGGGTCTTTGAAAGCATTGCATGATATAGAACCTTGCGGTGTACTCTAATCGTTTCTTTTAAGAACATTCTGAAAGAATGTGTCCTTTTTCTTACAAACGCTATGTATATCTATATATTTCTTAATATCTGAATGAATGCATTGTTTAAATTCTTCAATACGAATTGCTTTGCCTTAATTTATCAAAATGTGTAGTTACTTCGTTAGAAGTGAGCCACTTTTCAAACAAAGTTACTTTTCACGGGCAAGATCAAGTTCAATTTCCTTCATTTTCAATTGCATTTGCATTTCTTCAATTCTTCTTTTTTCATCCATGTTTTCCTTTTCTCCTTCTTTAAATCTGAGTTTTTCTTTAATTTATTTTAATTTTATTTTTTCTTGCATTTCAATTTCTCTTATTTTTACAGTATCAACCCCAAAATTGCTAACCAATTCCAATTCATATTCACTCACATTCTCCTCATCAACAATACTGCTACGGATTTCAAATGTTAACATGGTAGTCTTAACCTAAAAATTATATTATTTGCATAGGAGTAACAATTCTGATTTGTAAGTGCCTCAAGCGCCCCCTCTTTGAATCTGACATACATTATTCTGCTGAAAATGTTGATCGTTGGTTGTAATAAATATATAATTCAATAAAATATAGACTTCTATATATCATCTATTTTAAATAATCTCCTCTTACAAATATTCATCCTCGCGGAAGAACCCTCAATTACTGTTAAGTGAAGTTTTTTTTCTTGTGTATTCTAGTAACAGAAAGATACAACCAACACTCAAGTTTCTATTCTTTAATATAACAAAAAAATACTTAATACTATTATACAATTACAAATATCAAATTAATAAACTGCCTCTTCAAATTCAAATTCCTTTATATTAAATTATCTTGTCCTTTCTGGTATATTAGTTCGATTCTTTACTATGAAAATGAATTATAGCTGAATTAAAATATCCCTCAGTTCTAACCCTGAAAGTTTTCAAATATTGGCCGTTGAAATTATTAATGGTTCAATGTTCAAGTTACCCGACTTCACTAAGTAAATATATCCAAGTGCAATGCTATAGATTCCAGATATCATACAAATCCTAATTCCGGGACTGACAGCTCTCGGAGTTACTACCTTTTGCATACTATTTCATGAAATTCCATAGAACATTAACACAAATGTAACATTGTTTACATATATAAACAATATGTAGAAATGGATAGAATATATCAAAATGCAAGGTCAAACTTAAACACTTGAAAACAACTTGACCTAATTGTGATAGCCTATTTGCACTGATGATGTAATGTTATAAACAACAACAAAATATACTAATGAAAAAAGTAATAGCTTATATCTATCATTAATACAAAACACTAAATATACCAAACCATCAGTACAGCTGCCATGTCTAATGGTATAATCCTAAACACATGTGCAAAGGAGCTACCTCTAACACGTATGTACAGGAACTATAATTTCATCACAAACACACACACATTTGTCTAAAATGATTGTCATCAAACATCATCAATTGATTATAACGTAAGCTTATATTTGGGAATCACGGCTATCATAGCAAATCGGGCATCGTAAACAGTGGGTGATTTGGGCTCTATTGAAATAACCTGTATTTGAGTAATACTCTGGTAGTCCTACTTACTAAATTACTAGCTATGAGAAAGAGGAACTTTTGGCTGATCACAAGTCATTGAATATTTTGTTTAACAGGGAACCAGATGACTTTTCTAGTTTATATTGAATACCAAAACTTCACAAGAATCCATATAGATAAAATAATATTACAAGTACTTCTACTTTTTCAAGATAGTAAATAGCAAATAGTTCATGGCACTGAGGGTCATATGACAGTATATGGACCGGTCGGTCACCAACAAAATATTATATGGACCGAAGCTTCTGCCATATGACCCAAAGTGACTTGGACTATTTGCTATATTATATTTGTTCTAAGATAATGCAGGTACCTGGCCGGTTCATATACGAAAATAGTGACCGGCTGCGCTAAGTAAGAAAAGAGGAAATACAATCATACTGGGACAGAGTATATTCATGTAGTACTTTTTTTTTTATTTAATGAGAAATGAAATAATATAGTTGTAATTTAATCTAAAAAAAAATAATTAGTGAAATATCGTCTTCTATATTTAGTTAAACTTTAATTAAGATAGAGAAAATGACAAAATTAATGAGAAATGAAATAATATATTTGTTGTAATTTGATTTTAAAAAAGTAATTAATAAGTGAAATAACGCATGAAATATTTACTTAAACTGTTTAGAATCTGTTCAGAATGCTCAGTCAATATTCAGAATGTTCAGCAATGTTCAGACTCTGTTCAGTAAATGTTCAGAATGCTTAGTAATGTTCAGACTCTGTTCAGTCAATGTTCAGAATGTTCAGTAATGTTCAGACTCTGTTCAGAATATCTAGCACAAAAACTGGTCTAACCAGAATTTCTTGACTTTGTAGTGTATTTCGAAATACGGTGTTTCCAATCAGGTTCAATGAATGAATGCTCCCAATCTTTACCTATTACAGTCTGGAGCAATACACATAACAACATATTGCGCAATTTGGAGTTTGGAGTTTGTTTTCAATAAAATGTTTTCATATACACAACCCATTCTAATTAGTGTAGGTATTTAAAAATACGGTGTTTCAAAGCGGGTTCAATTAATGCATACCCTCATTTTTACCTATTACGCTCTACTTGTATGTTTGGTTAGAATTATACAAGTGATTCTATTTTGAAATCTGAATATGTTGTGTAAATTGTTCTTAAGCAACATAAATTATAGACATGCATGTATTATAAGTCATAGAATGTCAAAAAAAAATAATAAGAATATTGACGACCGATAAAGATTCGTAATGTTGTTGAACGTGTGTGATTTGATTGATGTGATTTTATAATGGAATGCGAATAACTGTCAAATAAAGAAAATATACATCAATACTACAAACTTTGATACTCGATGTAGTTATATTTCAACGTAACATAAGGAACAAAGTATGATCATTTTTTAGTAAGTTATCAACCATTCATGATTTGATCGATAACATAAATAATTAATGCTACGAAAAGTTGTTTCTAGAATATTCTAGTAACAGAACGATACAACCAACAATCAATTAGGTTTCTATTCTTTAATATAGCAACCACATTTACTACCTAGTATTATACAATTACACATATCAAATTAATGAATTATTACTGGCCTTTTTGCCAACGTTCAAACTTAAATTCCTTTAGGATAAATGTGTTTGTCCTTTCTAGTATGTTAGTGCGATCCTTTTCTATGAACATTTATTATTGTTGTATTAAAATATCTTTTAATTCTAATCCTGAAAGTTTCCAAATATTGGCCGATGAAATTGTTAATAGTTCAATGACTTTACGAATACGAGTTTGAAGATACAAAAGGGCAATCAGAATCCGCATATCAAAGAACAGACAACACAATGGCGAAAAGAAAAAGTACAAAAGGAAAAACAACGATCTACAAAACTTATATATAAAGCAAAAGGTCGAGTAACACGAGTCCCACTAAAGACTGGTGTGGTCTCAGGTGCTTCAGAAGGGTCTAGATCCTGCTCCACTAGTGGCACCCGTCGTGTTAATATATTACAACCCCGGTAATAAGTCGTTAATGACGTAAGGCCCGAGAAGTGATTTCGATAAGAGGAACATATCGGTGGTCATTGCTACACAGATATTCCATAGCTGTCAACCAAGTCATGATGGCGACCGTCACATTTTCGAAGTGATGACTCCATCGCTACCAATAGCTTCCATGTTAGCAGCATCCTCTATCAAGGACATCCTGATAGGAGCCACAAGCTCTGGAATATCGTATCATCTGACAGATATATACTCCATATGCTTCTGCTGGAAAGGTGCTACGTATAAATCGAAAGTTCACAATGGGAATATTGAAATCATCTCTTTTGTCGTAAAGTTTCGTTTTTAACCGCCCCTCACTGTCGATTTCGAGGTGTAGGTCAAGATAGGAAGTAGACATATCTGTATCTGTGGTATCCTTTTTTCAGGCTCAATGGGATAGATGCGATCAACAAAATTATTTAATGAAAGGACATCATCTTTATAGTCGAATATGAAATTAAAGGATCGGGTTAGCTTCTTTTCATTTTACTAAGTAAAGATATCTAAATAAAATGCAATATATTCCAGCAATAATATAATTCCTACATTTTAGACTGACTTCGCCTTATTAACTATTTCATTACAATATCTAGAACTTTCCAAAAAATGTGCAGAAATATCTAGAACATATCAAAATTCAAAGTCAAAAGTAAAAACTTGTAAACAACTTGATGTATTTTCGATAAACTATTTGCACTGATAATGTAATGTTCTTATCAACAAAAAATATTATAATGAACAAAGTAATATCTCATATTCATTATATATACATAGCATCTCCCCTCTTGAAGAAAAAGCTTGGATACAATCTTTTTACAATAAATCTCTGTTTCAATTCATCACCATATTATCCAACTCTAGATAAAATATTAGCTATGAAATTATCTTTACATTTAATATGTTTTATAATCAGATTGTATTCTTGCAACATTAATCCGCATCTCGTTTTTTCTGTGATTTTTATTTTGCATGTTCCTAATAAATGTGACGGTATTGTGATCTTACACCTACGATTGGACGAAATGTACATCATAATTGCTTCAAAGATAAAAATAAGGCAAGTCATTTTTTTTTTCAATTTTGGATTATTTTTTTCTGATCTTTGTCAATGTTTTAAGAAGCAAATAGCAATTCGGCAGATCTATGTCATCTTTACCTTCTTGGAACAAAACTGCTCCAACACCTACACCAGTAACATCCACTGTTAGCTTATATTGTTTCGAGGAGCCTTGTGTTATCACTTGACATATTTGTCTTTTCTTTCTGTTCGTATGTGTATTCAAAATATAATTTAAATCATTCAGTCTGGATTCAATTACATATGACCAACAATATTTAACTTGTAATGAATGACAATGAATAAGCAATACCACAATAACTTTGTTTTCATACCAGTGTTTCATTTTATTTTGGCTTTGTTTCAAATTGTCATGTTCTATTTCACATGCCCTTGTAAACTTATGCCTAAAATACTCCACATAATATAATATACTAATAACAGTATTTTCACAAAGCCATTTTTCTTTCAAAAGGGACCTCCCACGGAGTGTCCAAAAATAAGTTCAAAAGGACTAAAACCTAGAGATTCTTGAAAGGCTTCCCTTACAACAAACAGTAGCATGGAGTTCCCATCATCCTAATTTGTTTTACTGTCTAAACAAAATGTTTTCATCATATTTTTTAAAGGTTTGGTTTACTCTTTCCAAAGCTCCTTGAGACTCAGGGCGTTATGCATTAGATTCAAACTATTTTGTATTTAATTTAATTGATGCATATCTTGCTGAAATAAATGAGACATACAATTGGATCCTCATTTGACTGAGGTGTTTTAGGAAGACCCACAAAAGTTAAAACAAACAATTTAGAGCCTTAATTAGAGTATTAGCTTTAATATTCCTAAGTGGAATGGCAATAGACAAACGGGTGGAGGTACACATTATAGTTAGTAAATATATATTTCCTTATTTAGTCTTAGGAAGTAGCCTCACACAGTCAACAATGGCCCTTCTGAAAGACTATTCAAAAGCGGGTACACGCCCGAGTGGAGCTACACGAAAATTTTGATTCGGTTTCCACATAACTCGGCAGATGTTACAAGATCAACAGTTCTTGGCAACGTCTCGTCTTATATTCGGCCAGTAAAAATGGACCAATATCCCGTTGGAGGTTTCGCTAACACCCAAGTGTTCAGTCATTGACGAATCATGGGCCAGGCTCACAACTGCTTTTCTGTATTCTTACTGTACCACTATCTGGCAGATCACTCTACATTCATCTTACACAGTCGCCTCTGGCGGTCGCCATTTTCTCATCAATACTTAGTCTTTCATGAAATAGCAAACATTAACATTCTCTGCTTCCTCTACTGAGAATGACTTAGAACAAGGTAGTACGAGCTCTTCCTTCTGCGCATTGATAAGTTGTTCCCTTGTGAAAAGGTCATTACTGACATATCTTTTAGTTGGCTTAATAACAGGACCATCACTCATTGACCTTTGGTCCTGGATTGTTTCAAGATTTGATACTTTGTCCTCATCTGTATCTAGACATGATTTGTGTTCCTTGTCTATGAAATAACGAGACATATCGCCATCGCTATGCAACAAGTGATCGTTGACCTCAGCCAAGAACATTGTCTTTTGATTCAACAACACTTGTTTCTATGGTACCATCTTGCAATAAAGTCTCCTCTTCTTCCACAGGCTTTTCCATGGCTAAAGTTACAGCACATTCAGTATAAACCCCTGTATTTGTTTAATTCATTCTCTTAATAACTAGGCTCCTGGAAGTGTAGGTCGTACCCCAACTACAACCTGTCCCGAGGCAAAGTCTGATTTTAAAATAATGTGATAGAGTGGAACACTATGAAAACATGGACCTACCCGCTGTAACAACACATTTGAACCAGCCGAAGTAATCTCTGATAAAGGTAAGCTGTCTCTAACATTAAAGGTTAAAGGCAAAGGTTTTGAGTATTTTATTGTATTGTTTTACTCTATAAAGATACACGAATAATGCCGGAAAAGCAAATTATTGACACCAAGTGCGTCACCGTTTATCTGTAACCACAGGTAGATTGGTGGTTTATTGTCGCAGCTTAACATGATTATCTCCTCTTGGTAAGCCAATACTGTGAGGTCATTCGGTTATTATCAGTGTGCGGCGCCTACGAGGATAACATAGCTTCTCGATATTCTGATGATAAAGGTGACGAAAGTGACATTACAGGCATCAATTCATAGAACAGACTACATTAAAAACAAATAAATTTAAATAAAAACAACATTTAATTTGAAATAAACAATATTTAGAAAAATACATGCCGAACTTTTGTACTCTAGTTGTTTACTTACATTTAGACAATATTCACCAGGAAATTTATAAATAGGTTTCTCTCAAAAACATATTGCATAAGAAATATGAATGATAAATACTAGTAACTCTGGTTATTTGTATTATCTTCACATTTTCTTCCCTTTAATGCATTTTTTACATTGAATGTATTACTGATGACTTGTTAGTAATCATTGAATAGAGAACAGCGAGATGTGGAATTCATGTTATTGACACTAAGTTATTATAACCTTCATTTACTTTAGTCGTAACCTGCAAAGTTTACCTTAAGGGTCTCGCCCCATAACGTGTCATTTCCAAGAGAAACACAAATAATACTAGTCCCCAACAGTAAATGATCCTTATAATGCCTTAGTGTACGATTCGTATCATAAGACAACAACATTAACCATAGAGAATGATGCGAGTCCCCTAAAGTAAATGATTCCTATAATGCCTTGGTGTACTTTAGGGGACATACTACCATATATAGCTGGTTCATATCATAAGGCAACAACATTCGTAATAGAAAATAATGTGAGTCCCTTAGATTACATACTAAATATTGTGAGACAACAAAGCTAAGTCTCAAATAACAAAAATTGTACTTTATATGGTGAGTGCCCGGTTTTTATTGGAGGATATGTAGAGACCTCTAAAGTACATGAAGGCCTGACACACTTATTCACTTAAGCAGAAAATTGTACACATTCTACAACATAAATCGTTGCTCCGTATTCAACAATTGACGACAAACCACACTGTACGACAATATAAATGTATCTCAGAGGAAGATCCAAACCTTTCCATAATGGGGGCCGTTTTAGTTCAGACACCAATTCTTTTAGAAATATCAAAAGATACCGACACGTAATTCAAAGCGAAAATTACAAGACATGGTAACAAGAAAAATGACAAGGACGAAACCGGAAATGTTCTGTTAAATTTAATATGTTCATACCCGTCTATAACCTAGCACAAAAAGGGGGAATATTCTGGCCAGGTCATGACCAAAAATAAAATAAATATGATGTCACGCAACGAAACAAAGCGAAACATAGAATATGCAGACAACTTGATAATAAATTTTAAAAAATATATATAAAATGCCACTCGTAAACATCAGAGCCGAGGAGGTCTTATTCAGAACTTCTGCGTAAATAAATTCGAGGTTTTGCCATTGTGTTATACTTGCTAGCTAATGCAATTGCCAATATTTTTACACGAATATACTTATAACTTGTATGGTCTATTTAGTATAAAAAACAAACGAGCAACGTGTTAGACAGCAATATATATTTGCAGCTAGGGGCGAAATAACCCATTTTCGACATTGAGAGGTGCGTCTGGAGGGGTAATAAGGATTTCATAACAAAAACATACTGTTTTTGGGGAAAAAAGTGGGATGCGATCGTGCCACCCCTCCTTTATTTGAACCAGGAGTATATCACCGCTTTGAAATCTAAACGCCTACATCTTTTTTGGTATACATTGATAATATTTACGGTCTACATTTGAAAGGACAGACAAAAATGTTGAGTCAGAATTGAGATTGATTTATGATGTATTCAAACGTTTTATACCAAAATGTGTAATGGCACGGTAATGACTGTATGATATTTCACATTTGCTAAGAAGACAGACCCATAATATGTATGCACGATGAACCCACGGGAGTATATCCTAGAACCACAGTATGTATTCTTTCATTTTAGTATATTTTAACAAGCACATTTAATTAGTATTCTTAGATAAGTCATGAACGAGAAAAGTACCGGGAATTGCTTGCGACAAGTTGAACATATTCGCGGTGATTTGTGACACAGATATTCCATGACGATCAACCAAGTTGTGGTTGCGACCGTAAAACTTTTGAAGTGAAAACCAATGTCCACCACCCCAACCGTTTTGCACACAAAAAAGAATATGGTATGATTATCTTTGTCCCCATAAAAAAGAGGAAATGACACGAACGACGTCAGGATAGAAGATTTTTAAAGGAGAATAACCATGATTGATATTTCCCGCGGTTTTAAACAGGTAAGTTTACCTGACGATTTCGCACAAAAGTCTTGAGGAGATTGAAAATTATTATCATTTGCTATCAAGGTACTAAAATAACAATCTAAAAAAGTGAAAATCTGAAAAAAAGTTATGACCTTTGCATTTCACCTAGAAGTTTTCGTTTTGGTGTAATGGACATTATATTATATAATGAATTGAATCTTCAGAAGGGGAACTATATTGCCATTATGAGTCATTTGTAATGTTTATACGAAATAAATCCGAATTCAATGAGCTCCATTGATGTCGTAGTCTAGCACGAAGTATGCTTAGTTTTCTGGACCTTTCCCCATACTATTCCGGAGATTTATTAGTATTTTATTTAATCCTAGATTAAAACATGATATAATTAGGCTATTTATAATATTTATATCTAAATTTTTCCATTTCGAAACAGTGGATGGTATAAAGAATGTCGTAGACATTATGAGTTTACTTTATGGTGTTGTATAGTTTTCATCGTTTCGGAGATTGTGATCACTGATATTTTAAAATGTAGGAGGTAGACAATTACTCAAATATTGAGGACATAGTGTATTATGCATTTCGTAAAATGTTGTCAGCTTGCGATATTCACGCCTAGAAGACAAATATTCCCACCTTGTTTCATAGGAAAGAGAATATGTACTTGCAAATTGTATTCGTCATGGAATATTCTAGCTGATTATATTTAAATCTTTTCTAGTTTTGGTATTTATCGTTCAAAACACCCATCCCAAATCTCGCAAGCATATTCCAATTATGTCCCTATGAAAATAAGACATATTTTTGATAGAGTTTGGTTGCAAAGAATACACTTTAGTTTTCTGAGAACATTAACTTGTTTAAAAGTACAGCTGCTATATATAATGGAAAAATAGTAGAAACAGGTGCAAAGGAGTTACCTCCTATGCATATGCACATGAACTCTAATTTGATTTTTGATTGTGTTAGATTAGGGTTAACAAACACACACACGTTTGTCTAAAATAATTGTCATCAAACATCATATAAATTGATCATACTATTAGCTTAATTTTGGGTATCACGAATATCATAGTAAAACTGGCATCGTAAACAGTAGTTGATTTGCACAATGCTCTTGTTATCCTACTTACTGAAATACTAGTTATGACAAAAAGGAACATTTGGCTGTTCACAAGTCATGTATCTCATCATTGTATATTCTGTTTATCAAGGAACATGTCTTCATGATGACATTTCTCGTTTATATTGAATACAAAAGCTTCACAAGAATCCATATAGATGAAATAATACTATAGGTGCTTATTCTTTTTGACGAAAGTAATTGCTTATACATATGGGTAACATTCTCACTGCTGCAAAGAGGGAATACACTCATATTGTAGCAAACGCTATTCACGTAGTAATTTCAATCAAATGCGATACTGAAATACTGGATCTTCTGGATAATTGTAATTATCGTTCTATATCAGAAATTTCGTCTGTCCAAGCATGTGACATTTGTAAACTTTACTGACCATTCAGCGTGGGAATGTATCAAGAGGTTTCAAAATATCATTAAGAACGCGGTTATCTTCAAAATGGTAAGAAACGTTACAAATTAATGCTAGCACATATATGCAAATATTGCGTTATTTTGAGTTGTTTCAATAAAATGTATTTATATTATTCACGGCCACCAATCTCTCTAACTCATATTTAAATGATATGCTAACGGTAAAGTTATCGGGATTTCCGAATATGCATTGGCGGGATTTTTTCACGTCCACAAGGAGGTAAGTAGCACAATATTATCTGGTATTCAAGTACTTTTCACAAAAAGGGCCATGTTATTCGACGCAATTTAAAAATTCCTACTGCCAGAGTAAACCGTTTCGTTGACTCATGTGCCGTAATGACGCTAGAATATTTCTCCTATAGTGGTCATTGTTACACAGATATTCCATAACGGTTGCAACCGTAACATTTTCGAAGTGATGACTTCAACTTTACCAATAGGAACTCTTGTTTCAGTAGCATCCTTGTTAGCAGCATCCTCTATCAAGGACATCCTAATGGGAGCCAAAAGCTCCATATATATATGCTGCTGGAATGCTGCTAGATATAAATGGAAAATTGACAATGGGAAAATTGAAATCATCTCTTTGTCGTAAAGTTCCGTTCTTAACCGCCACTCACTGTCTATTTCGAGTTGTAGGTCAAGATATGAAGCAGACTGATCTGTATCTCTGTTATCCTTTATTTCATGCTCTATTTGATAGGTGCGAACAAGAGGATTATTCAGTGAAAGGACACCATCATTATAGCGAAACGTGAAATTTAAGGATCGGGCTAGCTTCTTTTCGTTTTACTAAGTAAAGATATCTAAATACAATGCTATAGATTCCAGTAATTACATAAATCCTAATTTTAAGACTGACAGTTGTCGAAGTTGCTGCGTCTTCTTTACTATTACATGCAATTATCTAGAACTTTCCAAAACATGTGTAAAAAATTAGAGATCAAAATAAAAAACTTGCCGTATTTTTGATAACCTATTTGCACTGGTGATGTAATGATCTCAACAACAACAAATATTCTAATGAACACGGTAATATCTCATATTAATTATATACAGATTAATACATGGACATTTCCATATTAGCCTATTGATCATCCCGTGACCCCGTCTCGGGCCAATATGGGTCGAGGGATGATGACCAGGCCAATATGGAAATGCCCATGTATTAAGCTATTTATTGCATACTTCCGACATCTAGAAAAGAGACACCCATATTGGCATGAGACGAAATCGAGGCCGATATGGAAGTGATCTTGTAGTAATCCAATAACCGGTTATTATCCCGGGGTGTGAAAATATGGACAGTTTAGTTCGGCCATATTGGTCATACAAAAATGCATTTATTTGAACTAATTATGTAATAAATATACATATCATCTCCTCTATTGAAGAAAATGTTTGGATACAAAGTTTTTGCAATAAATCTCTATTTCAATTCATCACTCCAGATAAAACATTAGCTATAAGATGATCTTTACATTTAATATGGTTTATAATCAGGATGTATTCTAGCAACATTAATCCTCATTTCGTTGATTTGTGATTTGTATTTTGCACATTGTTAATAAATGTGACGGTATTGTGATAAGTAGGCACCACGAATGGATGAAATGTACATCAAAATGCTTTTTTTTTCAATTGTGGATTATTTTTTCTGATCTGTGTCACCCGTTTACGCAAATTCGGCAAATATATGTTATCTTTACCTCCTTGGAGCAAAACTGCACCAACACCTACATCACTGGTATGTATAATTTTAATCATTCAGTCTGGATTCAATTACATATGGCCAACAATATTTAGCTTATAATGGATGACAATGAATAAACAATAATACAATAAAGTTCTCGCCTGATTTAAATTCTCTTTTCAAGGCATCCGTATCATACCACTGTTTCATTTTAGCTTGGTTTTATTTCAAATTGTCTTGTTCTATTTCACATGCTCGTGTAAGCTTATACAGAAAACAACAAGCCATTTTCTTTCAAAAGGGACTTCCTACAGAGTGTCCAAAAACAGTTCAAACGGAATAAAACGTAGAAATTCGTGAAAGGCCTCCCTTGTAGCAAACAGTAGGATGTTGACCCCATCATCCCAATCTTTGTGACTATCTAAAACAAAATGTTTTCATCATATTTGTTAAGATCTGGTGAAATCTTTCCAGATCTCCTTGAGATTCAGGGTAATATGCAGTAGATTGAAACTATTTTATGTTTAATTTAATTCATGCATAGCTTGCTGAAATAAATGAGACATACAATTGGATCCCTTATATGACCGAGTTGTTTAAGGAAGACCCACAAAAGCAAAAATAAAATAGGTAGAGCCTTAATTATAGTTTTCGCTTTACTATTCCTAAGTGTAATGGTTTCAGGTGGATGCACACATTATAGATAGCAAACAAAGGTTGCCTTATTTAGTGTTAGGAAGGGGCCCTACACAGTCAACAATAACCCTACAGAAAGAAACTTCAGAAACGGGTACTGATCGGAGCGGAGCTACACAAATGTTTGCATTCGGTTTTCCCATAACTTTGCAGATGCTACAAGTTCTACAGTCCTCGGCTACGTCTCTTCTTATGTTCGGCCGGTAGAAATGGGCCAACATCATGTGGCAGGCTTTCTTAACACCCAAGTGTTCAGTCCTTTTCGAATCATCGGCCAAGCTCATAACTTCTTTCCGGTATTCTTCTGGTACCACTATCTTGCATATCACTTTCCATTCATCTTACACAGTGGCATCTGATGGTCGTCATTTTTTCATTAATACTTAGTCTTTCATGAAATAGTAAATAGTAAATATGAACCTTCTCTGCCTGCTCTATTGAGAATGTGAGCTCTTCCTTTTGCGCACTAATAAGTCGTTCCCTAGTCAAAAGGTCATTACTGACATATCTTATTGTTTACTTAAAAACAGGATCATCACTCATTGACCTTTGGACCTGGACTGTATCAAGGTTGGATTTTTACTCCTCATCTGTATTTAGACAGGATTTGTGTCCTTGTCTGTAAAACAACGAGACATATCGATATCGCTGTGTAAAAGGGTGATTGTTGACATCAGCAAAGAAATGTGTCTTTTAATTCACTTGCTTGCTAAAAAAAATGGACCATGACCCATTGACCTTTGGTCCTGAACCGTATCAAGATGGGATTGGTTGTCCTCATCTGTATTCAAACAGGATTTGTGTTCCTTGTCAATAAAATAACTATGCATATCCCCATGTTTATGTAAAAAGTGATCGTTGACATCAGCCAAACAAATGTTTCTTTTAATTCAACATCACTTGTTTCTATGGTACCATCTTCCAATAAAGTATCTTCTTCTTCCAGGGGCTTTTCCATGGCTAAAGTTACAGCACATACAGTATAAACCTCTGTATTTTCTAAATCATTCTCTTCGTAACTATGCTCCTCGAAGACTATTGGGTCCATTATAGCCTTGTTACTGGTCGAATCGATACCAAATAACAACGAATTATCCTCAACAGGAAGCATATATCTTATCCCCACTACAGCCTGTCCCGAAACAAAGTCTAATTATGAATTAATGCGATGGAGTGGAACACTATGGAAACATGGGTCTACCCCCTGTAGCACCATATTTGCACCAGCCGAAGTATTCCCCGATAAAAGTACAATATTTTCTAACAATAAAGGAGAAATGCAAAGGTTTTCAGTATTTAATTGTATTGCTTTACTCTATAAAGATACATTAATACGGCCGAAAAAGCAAAGTTTTGACGCCAAGTGTGTCGCCGTTTATCTGTAAACACAGGCAAATTGATGGTTTGTTGTCGACGTTTATCATGAGTATCTCATCTTGCTAAGCCAAGACTGTGAGGTTATTCTGATCATATCAGTCTGCTGCGTCTACGAGGATAGCATAGCTTCTCGATATTATGATGATGAAAGTGACCAACGTGACATCACATGCATCAATTCAACATAGAAAATAATACATTTAACACATACAGTGTTATTTTACACCTTTCCGAGAAAAAAAAAATGCAATTAAGATTAAATCATTGTCATGATATATATCTACGATTTTAAGGGACCAACTACCATAAACCATTAAAAATTAATACGAGTCCCCAAACGTAAATGATCCCTATAATGCCTTAGTGTACGCTAGGAAACCCACTACCTATATCTACGATTCGTATCATAAGACAACAGCATTAACCATAGAGTATGATGCGAGTCCGCTAAAGTAAATGATTCCTATGATGCTTTGGTGTTCATTAGGGGACCCACTACCAAATATAACTGGTTCATATCATTATGGCAACAACATTCTATATAGAGAATAATTTGAGTCCACTAGAGTACATAATAAATATTGTGAGACAGCAAAACTAAGTCTCATAGAACAAAATTGGTACTTTATATGGTGAGTGTTCGGGTTTTTTGTGAGGATATATAGAGACCCTAAAGTACATGAAGACCTGACACAATAATTCACTCAAACAGATAAAATTACAAAATCTACAACATAAATTGTTGCTCCGTATTCAACAATTGACGACAAACCACAATGTACGACAATGTACATGTATCTCAGAGGAGGATCCAGACCTTGCCATAATGGGGGCGGTTTTAGTTCAGACACCATTTTTTATAGAAATATCAAAAGATAACGACACGTAATTCAAAGCGAAAATTACAAGACATGGTAAAAAGAAAAATGACAAGGACGAAACTGGAAATGTTCTGTTAAATTTAAATGTTTTTACCCGTCTATAGCCTAGCACAAAAAAGGATATATTCAGTCCAGTCATGAGCAAAAATAAAATAAATATGATGTCACGCAACGAAACAAAGCGAAATATAGCAAATGCAGACGACTTGGTAATCAATTAAATATATATACATAAAATGTCCCTCGTAAACATCAGAGCCAAAGAGGTCTTATTCAGAATTTCTGCGTTAATGCATTCGGGGTTTTGCCATTGTGCTATCCTTGCTAGCTAAGGCAATTGCCATTTGGTTTTACACAAATATACCCAGAAATGTTATGGTTTACTATGCATAGAAAATAAACGAGCAACGTGTTAGACCGCAAGATATATTTGCAGCTAGGGGCGATATAACCCAATTTCGACATCGAGAGGTGCGTTGGGAGGGGATAATAATGATTTCAAAGCAAACAATTACTGTGTTGTGAGGAAAACAGTGGGATGCGATCGTGCCACCTCTCCTTTGTATGAATCAGGAGTACATCTCCGCTTTGAAATGTGAACGCCTAACTATTTTTTGGTATACATTGATAATATTTACGGTCTACATTTGAAAGGACAGAAAAATATTTTGAGTCAGAATTAAAATTGATTAAGCAATTTTCACACGGTTTTATACCAAAATGCGCTATGGCACGGCAATGACTGTTTGATATTTCACATTTGCTAAGACAGACCCATAATATATATGCACGATGAACCCACGGGCGTATATCCTAGAACCACGGTATTTAATCTTTCATTTATTTAGTATATTTCAACAAGCTAATTTTTAATATTAGTATTCTTTGATAAGTCATGAACGAGGAAAGGACCGGGAAGTGCTTGCGACAAGTGGAATATATCCGTGGTCATTTGTGACACAGATATTCCATAGCGATCAACCATGTTCTGGTTGCGACCATAAAACTTCGGAAGTGATGACCAATGTCCACCAGCTCAACCGTTTTGCACACAAATAAATAATATGGTATGATTATCTTTGTTCCCATAGAAAGAAGAAATTACACGAACGACGTTAGGACAGCATTTCTTTAAAGGGGATTAACCATGATTGATATTTCCCGCGGTATTAAACAGGTAAGTTTACTGACGATTTCGCCCAAAAGTCTTGAGAAAATTGAAAACTATTACCCTTTGATATCAAGGTACTAAAATCTCTATCTAAAAATATGGAAATCTGAAAAAAGTTATGACCTTTGCATTTCACCTTAAAGTTTTCGTTTTGGTGTAATGGACATTCCATTATATAATGAATTGGATCTTCAAAAGGGGAACCGCTTTGCCATTTTGAGTCATTTGTAATGTTTATACGAAATATACCAGAATTCAATGAGCTACATTGATGTCGTAATCTAGCATGAAGTATTTTTAGTTTTCTGGACCCTTCACAATAATATTTAGGAGATTTAATAGTATTTTTATTTAATCCTTGATTTAAGCATGATATATTTAGGCTATTTATAATATTTAAATCTAAATGTTTCCATGACAAAACAGTGGATGATATAAAGAATGTCATAGACATTAGGAGTTTACTTTATGGTGCCGCATAGTTTTTATCATTTCGGAGATTGTGATCACTTATATGTTATACTGCAGGAGGTAGACAATTACCCAAATATTGAGGTCGTAGTTTATTATGCATTGGCAACATGTTGTCAGCTTCCGATATGTACGCCTAGAAGACAAATATTCCCACCTTGTTTCAAAGAGAATCTCTACTTGCAAATTGTGTTCAACCAAAACATCGCAAGCATATTCGAATTTTGTCCTTATGAAGTAAGACATATATTTGGTAGAGTTTGCTTGCAAAGAGTGTTTGAAAGTACAGCTGCTATATATAATGGTAAAATCGTAGACATGTACAAAGGAGTTACCTCTTATACATGTGTACATGAACTCTAATTTAATTTTTGATTGTGTTCAAAAACACGCACACATTTGTCTAAAGTAATTGTCATCAAACATTATATAAATTGATCATACCGTTAACTTAATATATATCAATACTTGAAACTTTGATTCTTTATGTAGTTGTATTTCAACGTAGCATATTGAATAAAAGTATAATACGCTTTCAATAAGTCTTCAGCCATTCACGATTTGATTGATAACATGAATAACTAATGTTGCCACAACCTCAGAACAGCTCTGCCATATCTAATGGTAAAATAATAGACACATGAGCAAAGCTTCCGCAAGCACATATGTACGTGGAATCTCAATATATTTTGATTGTGTTAGAAATGTGTGCACATGGGAAAAGTAACCTCAAGCACATATGTACATGGAATCTGAATAGATTTTGATTGTGTCTAAAATAGTTCTCATCAAACATCATACATTGACTATGAATAAAAGTGTAAATTGAGGTATCACGAATATCATTGTAAAACCGGCAACGTTAGCAGTGGGTGATATGGAGTCTAATGAAACAACTTTCCGTTGCACAATGCTCTGGTAATCCTACTTACTAAAATACTAGATATGGCAGAGAGGAACATTTGGCTGATCACAAGTCATTCATCTCATCATTGAATAATCTATTTAACAAGAAACATGATGACTTTTCTTGTTTATATTGAATAACAAAACGTCACAATAATCTATATAGAGGAAATAATACTACAGGTGCTTATTCTTTTTCAATACAACAGTTTGACTGCTGTCGCAGACGGAATACAATCATACTGGGACAAAATCTATTCACGTAGAAGCTTTTAATCAAATGTGGATACTGAAATACTGGATCTTCTGGATAATTGTTATTATCGTTCTATTACAGATATGTAGTCTTTCCAAACATGTGACTGCTCTACACTTTACAAACCGATCATTGTGAGAATGCATACAGACGTTTAACAATATCATTAATAATGCGGTTATCTTTACCATGGTAAGAAACGTTACAAATTTATCGTAATGGGTGATGACATTTTATGTTGTCAAGCACGAAAAAAGATAAAATACACTACACCGAAAATGTATTCTGATTGCCCCTTTGGTATCTTCAAACACTTTTGACCACTAAGTTGGAGTTCCGTTTATATGACATATCTGTAGAGTTCGGAGTGCAAATGTGTCAACAACTTGTTTTATCTAAAGAAAAAGCATTACCTAATACATAGATTGTCATATAAGGAAGATACTTTTCTATAAATAATGCTAAATGATACTCACAGCCGTACTAAGTTTGGTAGACCGTTGAAGGTGTTGTCCTCTATCACAGATATGCAATTGCTGTCTAACCACCTATAAATAGTCAACACATGTTTATACTTGATTAAGTATGTAGCTTTCTGCTCTGTCCTAAGCAATACGCATATCAAAATATTATGTAATTTTTAGTTGTTTCAATAAAATGTATTTATAGTATTGTTAAGAAGATTGAATTAATGCAGCTATTTAGAAATATGGTGTTTCAAATCAGGTTCAATGAATGAATGCTCCCAATATTTACCTATTATAGTCTTGAGTAATACACATAGCAACATATTGCGTAATTTGGAGTTGTTTCAATAAAATGTATTCACATTCCTGTTCAGAAAAAAATACACAACCCATTCTAATTAGTGTAGCTCTTTAAAACTACAGTGTTTGAAAGTGGGTTCAATTAATGCATACCCTCAATCTTTACTTGTTACACTTTACTTGTATGTTTGATTATAATTATAAAAGTTATTTTATTTTGTCATGGTGTTTTAATATTTTGCGTAAATTTGTAAATTGTTCTAAAACAACATACATTATACATATTCATGTATTGTAAGTTATAGAATGTAAAAAATATGAGGAATAGCCACAACCGATAAAGCTTCGTAATGTTCTTGAACGGGTCTGATTTGATTGATGTGATTTTATTAGAATACAAATAACTGTCAAATGTACATCAATACTTGGTACTTTGATACTCTATGTATTTGTATTTCAACCTAACATATTGAATAACGTATAATACGCTTTTAATAGGTCTTCAACCATTCACGATTTGATTGGTAATATGAATAACTAATGTTGCCACAACCTCAGAACAACTCTGTCATATATAATGGTAAAATAGTAGACACATGGGCAAAGATACTCCAAGCACATATGTACATGGAATCTGAATATATCTTGATTGTGTTGGAAATGTGTGCACATTTGTCTAAAATAATTGTCATTAATCATCATAAATTGACTAGGGATAAAAGCTAAATTGGGGTATCACGTATATCATAGTAAAACCGGCAACGTTAGCAGTGGGTGATTTGCACTCTAATGAAACAACTGTCCATTGCACAATGCTCTGGTAATCCTACTTACTAAAATAATAGCTATGGCAGAGAGGAACATTTGGCTGATCACAAGTCATTCATCTCATCACTGAATAGTCTGCTTAACCAGGAAGATGAATACTTTTCTTGTTTATATTGAATAACAAAACTTCATAATAATATATATAGATAACTCTTTGATATTTCACATGTGTAAAGAAGATAAACCCATAATATATATGAAAGACTCAGAAATTGGTCCGGTTACACAGACATGTCCGATTCCACAAGCATCCCCGATTATATTATGACGTCAAATATCAACTTGAGAATCCAAAAACAAGCCTGATTCCAAAACAATATTATCCTTCCATGTGATGCATGTTTACAATTCTGTCCGTGTTTCAGTATTATTACTATGCTATAAAGCCATAGATTGAAGTGAGTGAAAAGTAGAATATTTAGGGAAAACCAAATCGTGTACGAATAGGGTTGGGGTTAGTGTTAGGATTAGGGTTAGGTTCAGGGTTAAGGTTTGGGTTAGTGTTAAATATTATGTTATCAAAGTTGTCACAGAAAGTTTCAGGATTCGTGTTTTTCCGCTAAATGGTCCCATGTCCGTGGAACATATCCGTGGTCATTTGTGACACAGATATAGCGGTCAACCAAGTCGTGGTTGCGACCGTAACACTTTCGAAGTGATGACCAATTTTCACCCACCCAACCGTTTTGCACACAAAGAAAGAATAAGGTATGATTATATTTGTCCCAATAAAAAAGAAGAAAAGACACAAAGGACGTCACGACATGACATTCTTAAAGGGGAATAACCATGATTTCACACAAACGTCTTGTCAAAATTGAAAATTATTTCGATTTTCTATTAAGGTACTAAAATCACTATCTAAAAATGTGTAAATATGAAAAAAACAATATGCCCTTTGCATTTCACCTTTTAGGCTTGGAAAGCTCCCGTATCACGCAATATTTTAATGAGTTGTCGACTGGTTTTATCACCTATCAGTGACACAAATCATTTTGTAATAAAAGGCTTATAATTCTCCATAATATCAAACTGACATTTTGGAAACCTTAAATTAACATTTTCAATTACAATGGACATGCGAGGGTCTTTTAAAGCATTACATGCTATAGAATCTTGCGATATACTCGCATTGTTTATTTCAAGAACATTCTGAAACAATGTGTCCTTTCTCTTACAATAGGAACAAGATTTATGTGATTCCCCTTTATTTATTTCTGGAGGTCTGTAGCTATTTTTATTTTTTCTCCCAAGAACCTGATGTTGGTTGATCAAAATGGTTATAAGAAGGATTCTATTCTGAACATAATTCAAATTCGGGACACTTCCAGCTCTTTTATTTTTCAAAAATATTAATTTATGCGTCAATACATATTCATCTGCCATGTTGCTGGCTTTAACTAAACTGGAAACGTTATGTTCATCTATATATGTCTTAATATCTGAATGAATGCATTGTTTAAATTCTTCAATAAGAATTGCATTGACTTAATTAATCAAAATGTGTAGTTTCTTCGGTAGAAGTGAGCTCCTTTTCAAACAAAGTTTTTTTTCACAGGCAAAGTCAACATGACTTTATCATCCCGTTTTCTACAACTTCTCCACTTTTGCCGACAAACCTCCGAAACCAATTCACATGTTTTCAAAATGGCTTCTTTCACTTCTTCATAATTTGAACTTGTTTATCGGGCTTTCCTTGTCAGGGCCTTTGTAAAAGTAAGGTCCAGTATTCTTTGGGCGAAGTCAGACTTTTAGCAATTTTCTCAAAATGAACAAACTATTTGTCCACATCTTTCTCCAAAATAGGTGGAAGAAATCTGATGTACTTCACAACATCAAATTTATTTTGTTCTTGAAGGTAACACCAAAGGCACTCTCTCCTCTTTTTCTTTTGAAAGCATGAATTGCTCAAGTTCAAGTTCTTTCATTTTTATTTGCATTTGCATTTCTTCAATTCTTCTTTCTTCTTGCATTTCTTCCTTTTCTATTTCTTTAAGACTGAGTTTTTCTTCAACTTATTTTAATCTGATTTTTTCTTCCATTTCAATTTCTCTCATGTTTACTGTATCATCCCAAAAAATGTTAACCAATTCCAAAACATCTTCACCCAAAATCTGCTTACCAACAATAATGTTACGGATTTCAAATTTTAACATGGTAGTCTTAACCTCAAATTTCAATTATTTGCATAACAGTAACAATACTGATTGTTAGTCCCTCAAACGCCTCCCTCTGTGAATCTGACATACATTTTTCTGCCTAAAATACCATGTTGATTGTTGGTTATAATAAATAAATAATTAAAGAAAATATAGACTTCAATAAATCATCTCTTTTTAATAATTTTCTCTGACAATTACAGTTACATAAAGTCTGTTTTTTTTTCTAGAGTATGCTAGTAACAGAATGGTACAACCAACAATCAACTAAGTTTCTATTCTTTAATATAATAAAAACATTTTCTTAATACTATTATGCAATTAAAAATAGCAAATTAATAAATTATAGCTGGCCTGTGTCAATGTTCAAATTTATATTCCTTTATATTAAATTATGTTGTCCTTTCTGGTATAATAGATCGATGCTTTCCTATGAAAGTGGATTACAGTTGAATTAAAATATTTCTCAGTTCTACTCTTGAAAGTTTCCAAATATTGGCCGTTGGAATTCTTAATAGTTTAATGTTCAAGTCACCCGACATCACTAAGTAAATATATCCATGTGCAATGCTATATATTCCAGCTACCATGCAAATTCTAAATTTTAGACTGACAGCTCTCCAAGTTACTGCGTCTTACATAATATTTCATGAAATTATCTAGAATGTGACATTGTTTACATATATCAACATTTTTGTGTAGAAATGGTTAGAACATATCAACATTCAAGGTCTAAATTAAAAACGTGTAAACAATAAGGGTGATAACAACATTACCGAACTCCGACCAATTTTACAAAGGGAAAGTCTAAACTCATCAGTATATAAACAGACAAAATCAGTCAACAACCGGAAAACTGTGAAAACCGTCATGAGCCTGACCTGGTACAGGCATTTCTAAAGAAATGGTGGGTTGAATCAGATTTTAAAGCGCCAAACCTCCCGCTTTCATTACGGCTCAAAGTCTCCGGCTGTCACTATAACAGTATTTATAACAATGCTTGAACAACACAGTTAACACAGTTGTCAAATCAGCACCAAGTTCAACTTGACCTATTTTTCATAACCTATTTGCACTGATGATGTAATGGTACCAACAACAAAATATATTCTAATGAATAAAGTAATATCTCATATTTATCATAAATACAACACACTAAATATACCACACCATCAGTACAGCTGCCATATCTAATGTTAAAATCGTAATATACCACACCATTAGTACAGTTGCCATATCTAATGGTAAAACATTAAATATATGACACCATCAGTACAGCTGCCATATATAATGGTAATATCATATACCATACCATCAGTACAGCTGCCATATATAATGGTAAAACACTAAATATACCACACTATCAGTACAGCTGCCATATTTAATGGTAAAATCGTAGACACATGTGCAAAGAACTTTCTCTAACACATATGTACAGGAACTTCCCATTGCACAATGCTCTGGTTTTCTTACTTACTGAAATAATAGTTATGACAAAGAGGAACATTGTGCTGATGACAAGTCATTCATCTCATCATTGAATATTCTGTTTAACAAGGAACTTTTTCCAGTTTTGCTATTTCTCGTTCAAAACACCTATCACAAACCTCCCAAGCATATTCTAATGTTGTCCTTATGAAAGTAAGATATATATTTATAGAGTTTGCTTGCAAAGAGTACACTTTAGTTTTCAGAGAACATTAACCTGTTTAAAAATGCAGCTGCTTTATAGAATTGTAAAGTCGTAGACACAGGTGCAAAGGAGTTTCCTCTAATACATATGTACATGAACTTATTGTTTTAGAAATGGGTGCACAAGCACACCCACATTTGTCTAAAATAATTGTCATCAAACATCATATAAATTGATCATAACGTTAGCTTATATTTGGATATCACGGCTATCATATTACAACTGGCATCGTAAACATTAACAGTGGTTGTTTGGGCTCTAATGACCCAACTTTCCTTTGCGCAATGCTCTGGTCATCCTACTTACTGAAATACTAGCTAGGACAAAGAGGAACAATTGTCTGATCACAAGTCATTCATCTCACTATTGAATATTCTGTTAACAAGTAACATAATGACTTTTCTCGTTTATATTGAATACCATAACTTCTCAATAATCCATATAGAGAAAATACTACTACAAGTTCTTATTATTTTTCAAGAACACATGTTGACTGCTGTCAAAGACAGAATGCAATCGTACTGGAACAAAGTCTATTCACATAGCAGTTTCAATCAAATGTGGATAATGAACTACTGAATCTTCTAGATAATTTTAATTATCGTTCTATTTGAGAAATTTAGTCTGTCCAAGCATGTGACTTTCCAACACTTTACAAATCATGGATCGTGATAATGTATAAAAACGTTTAAAATATCATTTATAACGCACTTATCTTTAAAATGGTAAGAAAATGCACAAATATATCGTAATCGATCATGAATTAACTTATATTATTTTGTCAAGCACGAAAAATGACAAAATACGCAACGCCAAAAATTGATTCTGATTGACCATTTTGTATCTTCAAAATCTTCTTACTACTAAGTTGGAGTTCTGTATCGATGACATATCTGTAGAGTTCGGGGTGCACATTTGTCAACAACTTGTTTTATATCAAAAAAAGCATTTCCTAAGACATATATTGTCATATAAGGAACATATTTTTCTATAAATTATACTAGATGATACTCAAAGGAATCTTAAGTTTGGTAGATTATTGAAGGTGTTGTCCTATATCACTAATATGGCATTATGGCGTAAGTTCCTATGAATATTCAACAAATATCTCATGTTTATATTTCATTAAGACTGTAGCTTTCTGTTGTCTTAAGCAATACATATATCACAATATTGTGTAATTTTTAGTTTTTCAATAAAATGTATTTATATTATTGTTATGAAGAATCTCCCATTTGAATTAATATAGCTATTTAGAAATACGGTGTTTCAAATCAGGTTCAATGAATAAATGCTCCCAATCTTTACGTATCACAGTCTTGAGCAATACACATAACACCATATTACTTAATTGGAGTGCTTTTTTTCAATAAAATGTATTCATATTCCTGTTCAGAAAAAATACACAACCCATTATTATTAGTGTAGCTATTTAGAAATACGGTGTTTGAAAGTGGGTTCAATAAATGCATTCCCTCAATCTTTACACTTTACTTGTATGATTGATTAGAATTATAAAAGTTATTTTATTTTGTCGTGGAATTTGTTGCGTAAATTGTTCTTAAGCAACATAAATCATAGATATACATGTATTGTCATAGAATGTCAAAAATATAATAAGAATATTGACAACCGATAAAGTTTCGTAATGTTGTTGAACGCGATGTGATTTTATATTGGAATGCAAATAACTGTCAAATAAAAAATGTACATCAATGCTACAAACGTAAGCAATACATATATCAACATATTGTGTACTTTTGAGTTTTCTAATACAATGTATTTATATTATTGTTAAGAAGAACCTCCCATTTGAATCAATGTAGCTATTAAGAAATACGTGTGTTCAATCATGTTCAATGAATGAATGCTCCCAATCTTTACCTATTGCAGTCATAAGGAATACACATAGCAAAATAGTGCGTAATTTGGAGTTGCTTCAATAAAATGTATTCATATTCCTGTTCAGAACATATACACAACACATTCTAATTAATATTGCAAATATGGTGTTTGAAAGCGGGTTCAATTAATAAATTCCCTCAATCTTTATTTGTTACACTTTACTTGTATGTTTGATTATAATTATAACAGTTATTTTAATTTGTAGTGGATTTTGAATATTTTGGGTAAATTGTTCTTAAGCAACATATATTATACATGTGTTGCAAATCATAGAACAACAACAAAATAAGAGGAATCTTCACAACCGATCAAGCGTCGTAATGTTCTTCAACTGGTTTGATTTGATTAATATGATTTTATTGGAATACAAATAACTGTCAAATAACAAATATACATGAAAACTTGAAACTTTGATACTCTAGTTGTATTTCAACGTAGCAAATTGAATAAAGTATAATACGCTTTGAGTAAGTCTTCAACCATTCATGATTTGAATGATAACATGAATACCTAATGTTGTCACAACCTCAGAACAGCTCTGCCATATATAATGGCAAAATAGTAGATACATGGGTACAGCTACCTCAATCACATATGTGCATGGAATCTGAATAGATTTTGATTGTGTTATTAATGTGTGCACATTTGTCTAAAATAATTGTCATCAAACATCATCAATTTATTATGGATAAAAGTTAAATTGGGATATAACGGCTATCATAGTAAAACCGGCAACGATAGCAGTGGGTGATTTGGGCTCTAATGAAGCGACTTTCCATTACACAATGCTCTGGTAATCCTACTTACTAAAACACTAGCTATGGCAGTGAGAAACATTGGCTGATCACAAGTCATTCATCTCATCATTGAATATTCTGTTTTACAAGGAACATGATTACTTTTCTTGCTTATATTGAATAACAAAACTGCACAATAATCTACATAGAGGAAATACTATTATAGGTGCTTATTCTTTTACAAGACAAAATTTTGACTGCTGTCAAGGACGGAATACAATCATACTGGGACAAAGTATATTCAAGTAATAGTTTCAATTGAATGTGGATACTGAAATATTGGATCTTCTGGATAATTTTAATCATCGTTCTATTTCAGAAATTTCGTCTGTCCAAACATGTGAAATTTCTAGAGTTTACAAACCATTCATCGTGGGAATGTATAAAGACGCTTAAAAATATCATTAATAACGCGGTTATCTTTAGAATGGTAAGACATGTTACACATTTATCGTAAGCCTAACACAACTATTGCAATTTTCACTCCTATGGAGACAAACACTACAAATGTTGTAGACATATGGAACACTTGTCATCGTATACCAGTAAGGTCACCGCAAAACAGAAGAACATATTTTGTACTGTAAATTACAAGAGTGCAAATATTATTTACAGTCTGGAGTGTTCAGTGTGTGGCCTCCAATACGTTGGCGAGTCTAGGCAGCCCTTCCATGAACGCCTGAATGGACACATTAGTGACGTAGCAAACAAGTAATTTCTTCGTGTGTGCCAGGACTTCGGACAGTCTGACCACAGTCTCGAAGATTTTAACAATGAAAATCCTCGTCATTGAACAAAACTGTCTGTGGAATGATTTTCAACGTGAGAATCGGGAAAGATTTTGGATGAAAGAACTCCGTGTTTTACATCCGGACGGTATTAACAGAAAACAATAGGGGTGTATTTATATTTTCTTTCACAGTTTTTATAGTCAGCGACTATTTTACTACTGTCACAAAGTTTAGGATTTGTGCTATCCACCTTTAATTAACGATTTAACCGTGACGAATTTGAGAATGTTGAAGATTATCGTTATTTACTTTAATGTGTCACACTGTGTCACCTGACTATTTAGTGAGCTGTAATTATATCATCTAATCTTCACAAACTCAGTCTAATGTTGAAAGACATTGAATAAGGTCATTTGTTGTTAGAAAATGTTGTCATTATATTTGTGTTAATCTTTTTATCGGTGTCGTTGCAGAATCTTCTAGACTTCTATAATTTATTTTGTTTGTGCTGCATCGTAATGTCTCGACGATCCGTTACTCATTAAGTTGTCTGGTTGGTATATTTCTATATATATATATATATATATATATGTATATCCGTCTGAAAACTAAACCAAGCAGTGTTATAATTATAGTTTTGAGCTGTCAAATTGTTTTTCTTCCCTCGACGGCATTTGAAGTCACACCATTGATACACTGCAGTACCAATCTCTTAGCCTTATGCCCAGCGCCCTGGACCACTCGGCCACATCCGCTCCATAAACATGGAGCTTCAATAGTAGAAGTATTACCGTGTCTCGCAAGGAAAATCTAGAGATAGTGTGTGGATGGTACATATATACTTAATATTATAATTTGACAGCAATCTAACTCAGCAATTGTTTTAATATATTGTATAGGATAATTACGAATTCATTATACAGTCACAAGAAAAAAAGTATGCTATGCAAACACCTAAGCAAGTGACAACCATACAATATATCTGTCCCACTGGATATATTTATATCCTGTATGTTATGCTAATACATTAATTATAACATATATTGACAAGATGTGGTTATGGTTCTGTGCAAATCATAATAAATGATAATCACAGAGAGCTTAAGTTTGGCAGATTGTTGAAAGTGTTGTACTCTATTTCAGATATGTTATTATTCTGTAAATTCCTATAAATAGTCAACATATTTCTTTAGTTTATACTTTATTAAATCTGTAGTTATTTTGAGTTGTTTCAATATAATGTATTTATATTTTGATCAAGACAACATACACAACACATTTTATTCATTCTAGCTATTCACAAACATGGACTTCAAATCTGTTTCAAATAATGAATACCCTCACATATTTACCTTATATACTGAACTTGTATGTTGAATTTTTCTCAATAAAATGTATGCATTCTTGTTCAGAGGAAATCATATGCAATGTATATGACTGCTTAAAAAAATTGGCTTCAAACAATTGCTAATATAAGTTTGTATGTGTTGCATGGTACGTGTATGTTTGACTGGCATAACAATGTTCTTTAATGCTGTTGTGGAATTTGAATATGTTGTGTAAATTGTTCTTAAGGAACAAACATTATGCATATACATGTATTGTAAGTCATAGAATGTAAAAAACAAATAGGAGGAATATGCACAACCGATAACGCTTTGTAATGTTGTTGAACATGTCATATGTGATTGATGTGATTTTATTGGAATACAAATAACTGTCAAATAAAACAAAATATACATCAATACTAATAACAATTTTCACGTGTATGCTTGATTAGAATTATAACGTTATTTTATTTTGTCGTAGAATTTGAATATTTTGCGTAAATTGTTCCTAAGCAACATAAAGTATATTTGTACATGCATTGTAAGTCATAGAATGTAGAACAAATGATAAGAATATTGACAACCGATGCAGTTTCGTAATGCTGTTCAACGTGTCTGATTTGATTGAAGTGATTTTATATTGGAATACAAGTAACTGTCAAATGAAAAATATACATCAATACTACAAACTCTGATACTCTTTGTAGTTGTATTTCAACGTAACACATTTAATAAAGTATAATACGCTTTTAGTAAGTCTTCAACCATTCATGAATAACTAATGTTACCACAACCTCCGAACAACTCTGCCATATATAATTGTAAAATAGCAGACACACTCCAGACTGTAAATAATATTTGCACTCTTGCAATTTACAGTACAAAACTACATGAAATATTTATGTACATGTAATATGATTATATTTTTTTAGAAATGGGTGCACTAACACACACACACACATGCATCTAAAATAATTGTCATCAAGCATCATCAATAAATTATGGATAAAAGTTATATTTGCATTGTACAATGATCTGGTTTTCCCACTTACTGAAATACTAGTTATGGCAAAAAGGAACATTTGGCTGATCACACGTCATTCATCTCATCATTGCATATTATGTTTATCAAGGAACATGTTACATGATGACTTTTCTCGTTTTTATTGAATACCAAAACTTCCCAATAATCCATGTAGAGGAAATAATACTAGAGGTGCTTATTCTTTTTGAAGAAAGTAATTGTTTATAAATATGGCTAACATTTTGACTGCTGTTAGAAAGGGAATACAATCATATTGGAACAAGTTATATTCACGTAGTAATTTCAATGAAATGTGGATACTGAAATATTGGATCTTCTGGATAATTGTAATTATCGTTCTATTTCAGAAATGTAGTCTGTCCAAACATATGTCTTTTCTACACTTTACTGACCATTCTCCGTGGGAATGTATAAAGACGGTTCAAAATATCACTAACAACGCGGTTATCTTCAAAATTAATAGTAATACATATATCAAAATATTGTGTAAAATTTAGTTGCTTCAATAAAATGCATTTTATTATTGTTAAGAAGAACATCACATTGGAATTAATGTAGCTATTTAGAAATACGGTGTTTCAAATCAGGTTCAATGAATGAATGCTCCCAATGTTTACCTATTACAGTCTTGAGCAATACACATTGGAAAATATTGCGTAATTTGGAGTTGTTTCAATAATATGTATTCATATTCCTGTTCAGAAAAAAACACACAACCCATTCTAATTAGTGTACCTATTTAAAAATACGGAGTTTGAAAGTGGGTTCAATTAATGCATACCCTCAATCTTTACCTGTTACACTTTACTTGTATGTTTCATTAGAATTATCAACGTTATTTTATTCTGTAGTGGTATTTGGATATTTTGCGTAAATTGTTCTTAAGCAACATACATTATAAATATACATGTATTGTAAGTCATAGAATGTCCAAAACATTATTAGAATGTTGACAACTGATCAAGTTTCGTAATGCTGTTGAACGTGTCTGATTTGATTGATGTGATTTTATATTGGAATACAAATAACTGTCAAATAAAAAATATACATCAATACATGAAACTGTGATACTCTATGCAGTGGCATTGCAACGTAGCATATTGAATAAAGTATAATACGCTTTTAGTAACTCTTCAACCATTCTTGATTTGATTGATAACATGAATAAAAAAATATACCACGCCATCAGAAAAGCTGCTATGTTTAATGATAAAATAGTAGACATGTGTGCAACATTACCTCAAACATATATATGTACATGGAATCTGATTAGATTTGTTTGTGTTAGAATCGGGTGCACTAACACACACATTTGGATAACGATTTTTGTTTCATTTCTTTCAATAACATGCATTCATATTCCTGTTCAGAAAATATACACAACGCATGCTAATTTGTGTAGCTATTTACAAATACAGTGTTTGCAAGTGGGTTCAATTAATAAATTCTCTCAAACTTTATCTGTCGCATTGTACTTGTATGTTTGATTAGAATGATAAAAGTTCTTTAATATTGTTTTGGAAAATGAATATTTTTTAAACAACATACATAATAGATATACATATAATGTATTAGGATCGGGTGCACTAACACACACATTTGGGCAACGATTTTTGCATCATTTGTTTCAATAAAATGTATTCATATTCCTGTTCAGAAAAAATACACAACCCAGTATAATTAACGTAACTTTTTTAAAAAAAATGTTTCAAAGCGGGTTCAATTAATGCATACCCTCAATCTTTACCTCTTACACTTTACTTGTATGTTTGATTAGAATTATAAAAGCTATTTGATTTTGTCGTGGAATTTAAATATGTTGCGTAAATTGTTCTTAAACAACATAAAGTATGCATATACATGTATTGTAAATCATAGAATGTCAACAACAACAAAAGAGAACATTGACAACCAATAAAGTTTCGTAATGTTGTTTGATGTGATTTTATTGGAATACAAATAACTGTCAAATAAAAAATATACATCAATACTAAAAACTTTAATAATCTGTGTAGTTGTATTTCAACGTAACATATTGAATAAAGTATAATACATTTTTGGTAAATCATCAACCATTCATGATTTGATTGATAACATGAATAACTAATGGTACGAAAAAAAAATTCTCAAATATTCTAGTAACAGAAAGATAAAACCAACAATCAATTAGGTTTCTATTCTTTGATATAACAGCAAAATTAACGTAATACTATTATACAATTACAAAGATCAAATTAATAAATTATTACTAGTCTCTTTGTCAATGTCCAAATTTAAATTCCTTTAGAATAAATGTTATTGTTCTTTCCAATATATTAATCCGATCGTTTTCTATGAAAATAAATTCTTGTTGAATTAAAATATATTTTAGTCCTAATTCTGAAAGTTTCCAAATATTGGCCGATGAAATGGTTAATAGTTCAATGTTCAAGTCACGTGACTTTACTAAGAAGAGATTAAAGATACCAAAGGGGCAATCATAATCCGTATATCGAAGAACAGACAACACAATGGCCAAAAGAAAAATGTACAAAAGGAAAAACAATGATCTACAAAACATACATATGAAGCTAAAGTTCGAGTAACACGAATCCCACTAAAGACTGGAGTGAATTCAGGTGCCCCAGAAGGACCTGCAGATCCAGCTCCACTAGTGGCACCCGTCGTGTTAATCTAGTTACAAACCCGATTATAACTCTTGAATACGGAAAGGACCAGGAAGTGCTTCCGACAAATTGAACATATCGGTGGTCATTGTGACACAGATATTGCATAACGGTCAACCACGTCATGGTGGCAACCGTAACATTTTCGAAGTGATGACTTCAACTTTACCAAAAGGAACTCTTGTTTTAGTAGCTTCCTTGTTAGCAGCATCCTCTATCAAGGACATCCTGATAGGAGCCACAAGCTCTGGAATATCGTATCATCTGACAGATATATACTCCATATGCCAGTGCTGCTGGAATGTTGCTACATATAAATGGAAACTTCACAATGGGAATATTGAAATCATCTCTTTTGTCGTAAAGTTTCGTTCCTAACCGCCCCTAACTGAGATTTCGAGGTGTATATCAAGATATGAATTAGATCCTTTATTTCAGGCTCAATGGGATAGATGCGATCAACAAAATTATTTAGTGAAAGGACATCATCTTTATAGCGGAACATGAAATTAAAGGATCAGTCTAGCTTCTTTTTGCTTTACTAAGTAAAAATATCTAAATAAAATGCTGTAGATTCCAGCAATTATATAAATCCTAAATTTTAGACTGACAGCCCTCGAAGTTGCTGCCTCTTATTTACTATTTCATGAAATTATCTAGAACTTTCCAAAAAATGCGTACAAATATCTAGAACATATCAAAATTCATTAAGAATTCAAAACTTGTAAGCAACTTGAGGTATTTTTGATAAACTATTTGCACTGATCATGTAGTGTTCTCAACAACATAACATATTCTAATGAACAAAGTAATTTCTCATATTCATTATATATACATAGAATCTCCTCTCTTGAAGAAAAAGTTTGGATGCACACATTTTACCATTAATCTCTATTTTAATTCATCACAATAGTATCCAACTCTAGAAAAAAACATTAGCTATACAATTATCTTTACATTTAATATGTTTTATAATTAGATTGTATTTTTGCAACATTAATCCACAATCTCGTTAATCTGTGATTTTTATTTTGCATTTTGTTAATAAATGTAACGGTTTTGTGATCAGTAAAAACCACGAATAGATGAAATGTACATCAAAATGCTTCAAGGATAACAATAAGGGAAGTCTTTTTTTTTCAATTGCGGATTCTTTTTTCTGATCTTTGTCAAAGTTTTAGGAAAAAATATCAATTCGACAGATATATGTCATATTAACCTTCTTGGAGCAAAACTGCACCAACACCTACATAACTAACATCCAATGTAAACTTATATTCTTTCGAAAAGACGTGTGTTGTCACCTGACATATTTGGCTTTTCTTTCTTCTCGTAGGTGTATTCACAATATAAATTAAATCATTCAGTCTGGATTCAATTACATATGGCCAACAATATTTAGTTTGTAATGGAAGACAATGAATAAACAATAAAACAAAAACTTTCTCTCCTGGCTTAAATTCTCTTATCATGGCATCCTTATCATACCACTGTTTCATTTCATCTTGGCGTTCTATTTCACATGCTCTTGTAAACTTATGCCTAAAATACTCCACATAATATAATATACTAATAGCATCAATAATAATAAACTTAGAGATTCTTGAAAGGCTTCCCTTACAACAAACAGTAGCATGGAGATCCCATCATCCCAATCTTTTTGACTGTCTAAAAAAAATGTTTTCATCATATTTTTTTAAGGTTTGGTGTACTCTTTCCAAAGCTCCTTGAGACTCAGGGCGTTATGCATTAGATTTAAACTATTGTGTAATTAATTTAAATGATGCACAACTTGCTGAAATAAACGAGACACACAATTTGATCCTCATTTGACTGAGTTGTTTTAGGAAGACCCACCAAAGTAAAACGAAAATAGTTAGAGCCTTAATTATAGTATTAGCTTTAATATTCCTAAGTGGAATGGCAGTAGAAGAACGGATGGAGGTGCACATTATAGTTAGTAAATATATATTTCCTTATTTTGTCTTAGGATGTAGCCTCACACAGTCAACAATGACCCAACTGAAAGAGTATTCAAAAGCGGGTACAGGCAGGAGTGGAGCTACACGAAAGTTTTTATTCGGTTTCCACATAACTCGGCAGATGTTACAAGATCAACAGTTCTTGGCAACGTCTCGTCTTATATTCGTCCAGTAAAAATGGGCCAATATCCCGTTGGAGGTTTCGTTAACACCCAAGTGTTCAGTCATTGACGAATCATGGGGCAGGCTCACAACTGCTTTTCTGTATTCTTGCTGTACTACTATCTGGCAGATCACTTTACATTCATCTTACACAGTCGCATCTGGAGGTCGCCATTTTCTCATCAATACTTAGTCTTTCATGAATTAGCAAACATTAACATTCTCTTCTTCCTCTACTGGGAATGACGTAGAACAAGGTAGTACGAGCTATTCCTTCTGTGCACTGATAAGTTGTTCCCTAGTGAGAAGGTCATTACTGGTATGTCTTATTGTTGGCTTAAGAACAGGACCATCACTCATTGACCTTTGGTCCTGGATTGTTTCAAAATGGGATGCTTAGTCCTCATCTGTATCTATACAGATGTGTGTTCCTTGTCTATGAAATAACGAGACATATCGCTATGCAACAAGTGATCGTTGACATCAGCCAAGAACATTGTCTTTTGATTCAACAACACTTGTTTCTATGGTACCATCTTGCAATAAAGTTTCCTCTTTTTCCAGAGGCTTTTTCATGGCTAATGTTACAGCACATTCTGTATAAACCCCTGTATTTGCTTAATTCATTCTCTTAATAACTAGGCTCCTCGCAGATTAGTGGGACCATTATAACTTTGTCACCGGCCATATCGATACCAAATAACAAAGATATATCCTCAAAAGGAAGTGTAGGTCGTACCCCAACTACAACCTGTCGCGAAAAAAAGTCTGATTTTAAATTAATGTGATGGAGTGGAACACTATGCAAACCTGGTACTACCCCCTGTAGCAACACATTTGCACCAGCCAGAAGTATTCCCAGATAAAGGTAAGCTGTTTCTAACATTAAAGGTTAAAGGCAAAGGTTTTGAGTATTTTATTGTATTGTTTTACTCGAAAAAGATACATGAATAATGCCGGAAAAGCAAATGATTGACGCCAAGTGCGTCACCGTTTATCTGTAACCACAGGTAGATTGATGGTTTATTGTCGCAGCTTAACATAATTATCTCCTCGTGGTAAGCCAATACTGTGAGGTCATTTGGTTCTTAGCAGTGTGCGGCGCCTACGAGGATAACATAGCTTCTCGATATTCTGATGATAAAAGTGACGAAAGTGACACTACAGGCATCGATTCATAGAACATAATACATTAAAAAAAAAAACTAAAAAAAAAAACAACATTTAATTTGAAATAAAAAATATTTAGAAAAATACATGCCGAATTTTTGTAGTCTAGCTGTTTACTTACATTTAGACGATATTCACCAGGGAATTTATATATAGGTTTCTCTCAAAAACATGTTGCATTAGAAATATGAATGATAAATACTAGTAACTCTGGTTATTTTTACATGAACTATTATCTTCACATTTTCTTCCCTTTAATGCATTTTTTACATAAAATGTATTACTTATGACTTGTTAGTAATCGTTGAATATAGAACAGCGAGATGTGGAATTCATGTTAGTGACACTAAGTTATTATAACCTTCATTTACTTTAGTCGTAATCTACAAAGTTTACCTTAAGGGGCTCGCCCCATAACGTGTCATTTTACACATTTCCAAGAGAAACACAATTCAATTAAGGTTAGATCATTTTCATAATATATATCTACGAATTTAAGGGAACCACTACCATTAACCATAACAAAACAATACGAATCCCCAACAGTAAATGATCCCTATGATGCCTTAGTGTACGTTAGGGAACTCATTATCTATATCTACGATTCGTATCATAAGACAACAACATTAACCATAGAGAATGATGCGAGTCCCCTAAAGTAAGTGGTTCCTAGAATGCCTTGGTGTACTTTAGGGGACCTGCTACCATATATAGCTTGTTCATATAATAAGGCAACAACATCCGTAATAGAAAATGTTGTGAGTCCCTTAGATTACATACTAAATATTGTGAGACAACAAAACTATGTCTCATAGAACAAAAATTGTACTTTATATGGTGAGTCCCCGGTTTTTTTTTTTGGAGGATATGTAGAGACCTCTAAAGTACATGAAGGCCTGACACACTTATTCACTTAAGCAGAAAATTGTACACATTCTACAACATAAATCGTTGTTCCGTATTCAACAATTGACGACAAACCACACTGTACGACAATTTACATGTATCTCAGAGGAGGATCCAAACCTTTCCATAATGGGGGCCGTTTTATTTCAGACACCATTTTTTTTAGAAATATCAAAAGATACCGACACGTAATTCAAAGCGAAAATTACAAGACATGGTAACAAGAAAAATGACAAGGACGAAACCGGAAATGTTCTGTTATATTTAATATGTTCGTACCCGTTTATAACCTAGCACAAAAAGGGGGAATAGTCTGGCCAGGTCATGACCAAAAATAAAATAAATATGATGTCACGCAACGAAACAAAGGGAAACATAGAATATGCAGACAACTTGATAATAAATTAAAAAAAATATATATAAAATGTCACTCGTAGACATCAGAGCCGAGGAGGTCTTATTCAGAATTTCGGCGTAAATAAATTCGAGGTTTTGCCATTGTGTTATACTTGCTAGCTAATGCAATTGCCAATATTTTTACTCGAATATACCTATAACTTTTATGTTCTATTTAGCATAAAAAACAAACGTGCAACGTGTTGGACAGCAATATATATTTGCAGCTAGGGGCGATATAGCCCATTTTCGACATCGAGAGGTGCGTCGGGAGGGGTAATAATGATTTTAAAGCAAAATTAATACTGTTTTCTGAGGAAAAAGGTGGGATGCGATCGTGCCACCTCTCCTTTATATGAACCAGGAGTATATCACCGCTTTGAAATCTAAACGCCTACATCTGTTTTGGTATACATTGATAATGTTTAAGGTCTACATTTGAAAGGACAGGCACAAATGTTGAGTCAGAATTGAAATTGATTTAAAATTTATTCAAACGGTTGTATTCCAAAATGTGTAATGGCACGGTAATGACTCTATGATATTTCACCTTTCCTAAGAAGACAGACCCATAATATGTATGCACGATGAACCCACGGGAGTATATCCTAGAACCACGGTATTTATTCTTTCATTTTAGTATATTTTAACAAGCACATTTTTTAATTAGTATTCTTAGATAAGTCATGAACGAGGAAAGGACCGGGAAGTGCTTGCGACAAGTTAAACATAGTCGCGGTGATTTGTTACACAGATATTCCATGACGATCAACCAAGTTGTGGTTGCCACCTTAAAACTTTTGAAGTGAAAACCAATGTCCACCATCCCAACCGTTTTGCTCACAAAAAAAGAATATGGTATGATTATCTTTGTCCCCATAAAAAATAGGAAATGACACGAACGACGTCAGGATAGAAGATTTTAAAGGAGAATAACCATGATAGATAATTCCCGCGGTTTTAAACAGGTAAGTTTACCTGACGATTTCGCACAAAAGTCTTGAGAAGATTGAAAATTATTATCATTTGCTATCAAGGTACTAAAATCACAATCTAAAAAAGTGAAAATCTGAAAAAAAAGTTATGACCTTTGCATTTCACCTAGAAGTTTTGGTTTTGGTGTAATGGACATTATATTATATAATGAATTGAATCTTCAGAAGGGGAACCATATTGCCATTTTGAGTCATTTGTAATGTTTATACGAAATAAATCAGAATTCAATGAACTGCATTGATGCCGTAGTCTAGCATGAAGTATGCTTAGTTTTCTGGACCCTTCCCCATACTATTCCGGAGATTTATTAGTATTTTATTTAATCCTAGATTCAAACATGATATATTTAGGCTATTTATAATATTTAAATCTAAATTTTTCCATTTCGAAACAGTGGATGGTATAAAGAATGTCGTACCCATTATGAGTTTACTTTATGGTGTTTTATAGTTTTCATCGTTTCGGAGATTGTGATCAATGATATTTTATAATGTAGGAGGTAGACAATTACTCAAATATTGAGGACATAGTGTATTATGAATTTTGTAAAATGTTGTCAGCTTGCGATATTCACGCCTAGAAGACAAATATTCCCGCCTTGTTTCATAGGAAAGAGAATCTGTACTTGCAAATTGTATTTGTCATGGAATATTATAGCTGATTATATTTAATTTTTTTCTAATTTTGATATTTCTCGTTCAAAACACCCATCCCAAATCTCGCAAGCATATTCCAATTATGTCCCTATGAAAATAAGACATATATTTGATAGAGTTTGTCTGCAAAGAGTACACTTTAGTTTTCTGAGAACATTAACCTGTTTAAAAGTACAGCTGTTATATATAATGGTAAAATAGTAGAAACAGGTGCAAAGGAGTTACCTCCTATGCATATGCACATGAACTCTAATTTGATTTTTGATTGTGTTAGATTAGGGTAAACAAACACACACACACACATTTGTCTAAAATAATTGTCATCAAACATCATATAAATTGATCATACCGTTAGCTTAATTTTGGGTATCACGGAAATCATAGTAAAACTGGCATCGTAAACAGTAGTTGATTTGCACAATGCTCTGGTTATCATACTTACTGTAATACTAGTTATGACAAAGAAGAACATTTGGCTGTTAACAAGTCATGTATCTGATCATTGTATATTCTGTTTAACAAGGAACATGTCTTCATGATGACCTTTCTCGTTTATATTGAATACAAAAGCTTCACAAGAATCCCTATTGAGGAAATAATACTATAGGTGCTTATTCTTTTTGATGAAAATAATTGCTTATAGATATGGCTAATATTCTCACTGCTGCAAAGAGGGAATACACTCATATTGTAACAAGGTCTATTCACGTAGTAATTTCAATCAAATGTGGATACTGAAATACTGGATCTTCTGGATAATTGTAATTATTGTTCTATATCAGAAATATCGTCTGTCCAAGCATGTGACATTTGCACACTTTACTGACCATTCAGCGTGGGAATGTATCAAGACGTTTCAAAATATCATTAAAAACGCGGTTATCTTCAAAATGGTAAGAAACGTTACAAATTAATACTAACACATATATGAAAATATTGCGTTATTTTGTGTTGTTTTAATAAAATGTATTTATATTATTCACGGCCACCAATCTCTCTAACTCATATTTAAATGATATGCTAACGATAAAGTTATCGGGATTTCCGGATATGCATTGGCCGGATTTTTTCACTTCTACAAGGAGGTAAGTAACACATTATTATCTTGTATTCAAGCACTTTTCACAAAAAGGGTTGGTAATTCGACGCAATTTAAAAATCCCTAATGACAGAGTAAGCCGTTTCGTTGAGTCATGTGCCGTAATGACGCTAAAATATTTCTCCTGTGTGTAACTGATTGCAAGTCTACAAGCAATTGTGGTGTATGTCAAATATCTTTTTATGTTCCAAAATCATTATAAAAGACTTGGCCACAGCGTAATTTGTAGCATTGTCTATTGATTGTTTTATGGCAATCGAAAATGCAAATGATATAAATTATCGTGATCAGAAATGAGCTAAAGGTAGTTTTTAGTTTAAGCATATTTTTATTTGCTAAATATAACAAATAGGGATCGAACACAAATTTTTCCAACTTATGAAGTCTTCTCCCGAATACAATAATTTACATGCATGCGCAATGAAATGATATAATATGTATATAATAGCATAGAGTTAAATATACAAAGAATGACTATATACAAAAACATAAGTTTAGACAATATACGAAAAAAAAAAGAATAAAGAAAAAAGAAAAGAGAATAAATACTTTTGGAGATGTGTGTTGGTTCTTTAGATTATTTAGACAATTGTAAATCTTTTGGAGTCTTTAATATATTTAAAAGCATGTTTAAAAATGGTTATATTTTCTTCATATGTTAGGAGATCACTTCCTTTTGTCAGTAGATTTACATCATTATTAATGTTAGAAGGTAGCCAGTTAAGACTATTAAATATTATTTCCCTATTATCTGTATATTTATCACAATCAAAAAAGAAATGGTGAGAATTTTCACATGGTGCGCCACAGTTACAGGAAGCATTTGATAAAATATTTACTTTACATAAATCGTAATTCAAGAAGGATGCATTGCAGCGGAGCTGTGTTAGAATTATATTTAGTTTTCTAGGACCATAAGAATAGTGTCTCGGAATTGACATTGAGATTGAACTGCGGATTGCCTTTTTAAATTTAGATAGTGTGTCAAGATTACGCACTGAAAGATTAAGGTTATTCCATTCCCTTACTGTAGCTGAGACGAAAGAATCTCTAGTTAAAGATAGTCTACAGAATGGAACAATAATATCGTTGCCATTTCGAAGGGGATAAATAGTCGTACTTTGGATTGTTGGGAGAATAAGATCGAGTAAATAAGAGGGTGTGCTACCGTTTTGGATATTATATAATAATTGGAGCTTTCTCCTAGTTCTTCTTTCTTTCAATCTCTCCCAGCCAGTTTCTCTATATCGATATTCTGTGTTGGTAAAGATTGGAAGTCCGGTGATAATTCTAGCTGCCTCCAACTGTAGCCTCTCTAATTTGCACGAATTAGAGACACCACAGTTGTCCCAGACCTCACATGCATACTCAAATATTGGTCGAATGTAAATTAAGTATAATTTCCCTATTTTTTTTCTATTTAATTTATATTTCAATTTACGGAAAACACATATGTGTTTAGAGACACTTTTTATTCAATTTTCTACATGTTTATTCCATTTTGCTTCCTCGCTAAATGTTATCCCCAAATGTTTATGGTCTGATGTAAGTGGAATTAATTTTCCATCAAAATAAAAATTAAAATTTGTTGAGTTTTCTACATTTTTAATAAGCATGATTTCAGTTTTGTCTGGGTTGAAAGACATCAACCATCTCTTTGACCAGTCACCAAGTTCATGTAGATCATGATTTATGACATATTTTATTTGATCTTCATCTTGGCTTGCATAGCCAAGGGAAGTGTCATCAGCAAACAAACGGCTTAAGGAAAGAAGCTTATCACCAATATCATTAATGTAAACCAGAAATAACAGAAGTCCAAGGGCAGACCCTTGGGGGGGACCTATCAGACACAGACACATATGAGGACGACGAATCTCTGTTTACTACTTTTTGGTGTCTACAATATAAATAATTTTCAAACCATTTTAATAAATTCCCTTTTATTCCATAACAATTCACTTTATGTATCAAACCTTTGTGCCAAACTTTATCGAAAGCCTTTGAGAAATCGCAGAAAACGAAGCAACATAGTTCTTTTTTTTCAAGAGAGTTTAAGATAGTATTGTATAGTTCTATTAATTGGTGGACTGAGGAATGCTTAGGCAAAAAAACAGATTGGTACTGGTAGATAAGCTTGTTTTGTATTAAATGGTTATATACGTGTTTGTATATAATCCTTTCCATTACTTTTCCGACACAGCTAATCAGTGATATTGGGCGTAATTAGAAGGTAAAGATGTATCACCTTTTTTGACAAATCGCTATGACATGCGCATTTTTCCAACTAGAGGGATATTTACATTGACGAAGAGATTTGTTAAAAATAATTTGTAGTGGGATGGCTATCTTTTCAAGGGAATTTTTTAACATTTTGTGACTAATTTTGTCAGGTCCAGAAGCTTTGTATGGATCAATAATTTTTAAAATATCTACAATTTCACTTATGGTTACAAAAATCTCATGTATTACATTATTAGTTTTTATATCAAAGTCTGGAAGAGGCACGTTCTCCTCCTCCAACTTCGATATAAGACTAAAGTATTTATTTAATAAATCACACTTGTCTTCATCTCCATACACAGCATTGTCGAAGTTTTCATCATTTATAGAGTTTCTAAGAGGAGGAATACAGTTGTTTCCCTTGTTTGATTTGATTAGCATTTTCATAATTTTCCAGTATGTTTTTGGATTGGACGAGTTTTCTAAAAGAATGTGATCTAAATTAATTTCAAAATTTTCTTTTGCAATTTTGTTCATCTTATTTACTTTATTTCTCTGTTTTTTATATAGTTTAATATCCCTTTCCCTGTGAAATTTCAAAACAGTTTTTCTAAATCGGTCCCTTATGCGAATTTTGTTTCATATTTCGTTGTTAAACCACGGCCTATCATTATTCCGAATAGTTATTATATTTGTCGGGATACATTCCTGTGCTATTTTTAGGAAACACTTTGTAAATTGTTCGCATATTTCATCAACGTCATTCAAGTGGTCAAGTTTTTCATTCCAGTTAATTTCAATCAATTTTTCCTCAAACTTTTCGTAATTAATTTTTTTATACTGCCAAATTTCTCTTTTAAATGATCGTGAGATATTTTTGGAACATTGAAGAATTACGACTGAGTCATCATGATCAATAATATTATCAGGTAATATAAAAACATCAGAAAATACATAATTAATTGTGTCACTTACTATAATGGGATCTAATAATGTTCTACTATGATTTGTTACCCTTGTTGGTTTCTCTATTACATTTTTAAAGTTAAAAAGCTTCATCATAACAATCAATTTGTTATTGTTTAAAGACATAAGGTCAGAGTTCAGATCTCCAGAGATCACAATATTTTCTTTGACTTGATATGCTAAGCCTATAGCATGATCTAAGCGTGCCCAATATCCATAGTCGGTCCATTCAGGTCGATATGTATTACACAAAAGAAAAGAGTGACCTTTGGCATGAACTTCAACCCAAATCGTTTCATCTATGTCATTTTCAAGTTCCTGTCTCCTGCAAATGCCGATGTCTTTCTTTGAGTAAATAAGTAACCCGCCACCAGAATTAGTACGATCTTTTCGTTGAGGATTTTTATCAAATGAATCGAGTTCGATACTCTGTTTTCAATGCTGTTGTCAAGATGTGTTTCAGTTAAAACAATAATATCGAATTCATCAACAAAATTTTGGAGAAAATTTATTTTATTTCTTATACTTCTAATATTGATATTGCATATGGATATGGGTTTATCAGACAAAATAACTACCGCACTCGGCGGTGTACTCGAAATGTAAGCAGACTCAGGTCCAGGATTGGATTCAATATTGCCAACCAGTAATAAAAAAATGTAGAACAAAAAGGATGAAGGCAACATTAACTTTTGGATTTAGACTTTGAAGGATTAAAAGTGAAGCAAAAAGGAAGGAACATCGTAAGTTAGTAATTAAGATATCATGAAAGGTGTCAGAGTGAGAATCATAGCCGATATTAAGACTCATTTTACACGCATGAAACAGTCCGATAGCCGCTCTATAAGCATCTAAGTTGTTACCCATTTGGTTTTAAAAGAAATGTTTTCATCATTTGCTTCCTGCAGATGTTTCGCCGACCAAGAACCAAACAAATGTCCTTGTGTATTAAAATTATCAGAAAATTAAACACTTGTGATCTAGAAAAAAATAAGATCACAAACATAGATACTACATATAAACAGTTTGGAAAATGTACATGCAATTGAAATGTCATTGAACGAAAAGTTTCGAAAAAATAAAATGGGAATGTTACATACTAGTCATAACTAAATCTATATGACATCCTTTATATCGAGAATGAATCCATCCCCCCACATCATGGGTGACTTTTGCGTCCACGTATATATGAGATGATAGACCCATTTGAGAAAAAAAATGTCATTACATGTCCCGTCGGTAATTTAAAAGAAATATTCTTGGATTAATATTTTATTCAGTTCGAAAAACAGGATGTTTGTTGAAAACTAAAGCTTTATTATAATATCAAATTCTAACTCCAATTACCGACACAACACTGTATAAACTAAAAATTTCATAACATGTTATTAAATACACAAAAATCCAATTGCTTACAACATACATAAGTGAATGACAAGTATGCTAGTTTCAGTCCAAATGTGTGAGGAAACGAACACACCGATAATGTCGGTACAGTTTTGAGAAAACATGAAAAGGGACACATCGTATTACAATAAAACCAGCTGTTAGAAATATACGACACATACTAAATAATTATATTAACGACCAGTGTTTCTTATAAAAAACTGAATGATAATTTATTTAATATTTTGACCATTTCCGTATTCAGTTTTATTCCTAAATTAAATTAAATAATCAGTGTCATGAATATAGTGTATTGGATGATAAGTTTGTCATATTTGGTGTGTGGAAATTTCTTTCCATCAATAAACAAATAACTTTTAAATGTGTACATTTTTATAGCATAATTTGTCCTTTGAGACATACCCTCCATTCAATTTAACAATCAAATGTTACGTTGCACAAAGGTCCCCAAAGGTAGCAAAAAAAAAACCTATAACATTAAAAGCATGTGGGTGATAGAGAATGTTATCTTGGTACGTCTGTACAGTATTGGAAAACATGAAGAAGAAAAAATGCACATCGTATAACAATAAAACATACTTTGAATTCAAATTAGCTATTTACAATCTTATTAGAAATATCAGGCCCCCAAAGATATGAATATAGAACCAGTATACCTAGCTGTTAGAAATTTACGGCATATACTAAAGAACCACCAAATCATATCACAAATAGTAATAGTGAATGATAAATTACTGAATATATGGACGATTGTTGTCGTAATTCAATTTTATTCCTAGATGGAATTTGATAATCAGTGTCATGAGTATAATGAATTGGATGATAGCCAAGTTTGTCATGTTTGGTGTGTGGAAATTTCTTTCAATTTATAAACAAATAACTTTTGAATGTATACATTTATTGGCATAATTTGCACTTTGAGACAAACCCTCCATACTATTTATAAATCACATGTTACAATACACAAAGGTCATAACAGGTAGAGGAGAAAAACAATAACATTATTTTTTTTTTTTAAATGATGGTACTGGACTCACAGTAATATATTTATGTTTGGCTTATTTTGTCATTTAACGTACATTGTGTAATGATATACTTAAAAAGAAAACCAAATATTTACTGAATTTGAGATAAATGACATGGCAAATAGTATTATTAACCATGGAGATTATTCGAGCAAACCTAGAAAAAAATAACAAAATGTGTGTGCAATGAACAAAATAAATTAAAATCAAAATTTTATTCAAAATAACAGGTGTTGTGATATTGTATATGTCTAAGTGGATGTGTCATGTTCAGTGCTGTGGATGAAGTCCAGAATATCATCACGGTTGTTTATCAGTATTTTACGGCTTGTTGTGTTCAGCTTAAGAAATATACGACCATCAGATGTCCAGTATGTGTATAGTAGGCCATTATATTTTAGTTCTGCAAGCTGCTTTACAAGTTCGGTTCGGTATTTGGTAAGGTTTTCAGTGATGAAGATTTTGTCTGGGTGGTTTTTCAAGCCCTTGTTTTTACTATACACTTTTTTACGTGTTCTGTATGAAATGAATCTCACAATTACTTGGGATTTTCCATCTTTTACCTTCCCAATAATATGTGACCTTCCAATGTCATGTAAGTTGATATCAAGCCCAAGTTTGTCATTGCACACATTGAGAATAAGCTCATCTGTATTAACAGGGTGCTTGACATTTCCCCTTTCATCAACAGGCACCTTAATGTTGTGGAAACGAAGGCTGGTACGCCTTGAATATTGTTCCTGACCTTCTATCCTTGATTCAAGCTCTATAATTTTATTGTACAATGCATCAACTTCAGTTGAATGTTCTTTCAAAGTCAATGTATGGTCTTTAGCTGGTGTTTGGAGAGTAGTAATAATAGCTGCTTGCTTTGAAAGTGTTTGTGCCTGCTCAGTTATTGTTTTGTGTTGCTTGTTGACAGTTTCTATTAATGGATTTACATGAGCATCAACATGTTTTTTTATTTTATCATCAACAATATCTTTTATAATTGCTTCTATTGTTTCACATATTTCCTCAGAAAGTATTGGAATGATTTTGTGGAGAATGTCAGGGCTAACGAGAGCCTCTAATACTTTGTCCGTAATAGTTTTCCTGGTACTGGGGGCCTTCTTGGGAATGATGTCGGTTAGATCAGAAATTGAATTTCGTCGCCTGATTTGTCTTTTTTCTTGTTTTTCTGTTGCTGGGAGGTCATCGGGACTGTCAGGTGAAGCTCTTATATTAGGAATCGGAGTTGAAGTGGATATATTTGACTGAGAACAATAAATATTGTTATCACTGTTGACTCTACTGGGCGCAGACATCTTGGATTATGTAAACAAGATCGTAACAGGTTTAGTGAAATGTTAATAAGTTCGGTAGTTACTATATAAATCAGTCTTTGTATTGATATTTCACATTAATATAGGTAGTTATATAATATCATATAGACTCAGGATTAAATATTTAAATTATCCATCTATAATTCCCATTTTTTGGGGAGACTCGTTTACTCAACCAGCTGTTTTTTGCGCATGCTCTTCCTGAGCAAACGGTATCAGATATGAGTTATATAGTATTCATATTCGATGAGAATTCAAATGGATGTTTTGTTCGTACTAACTTTCGTATGCTTATTGCTCTAGTAACTTAGTATTAGCACATATATATTTACTTAAGAAAAACAATTTGAAATCAATTTTGTGTTCGAGTTTGACAAATTTTGTCAGTTCTATCCGTTACATAAGTATGATCACGTTATTGACTTGGACCATAGATTTATCGAATCTTCGTTGCTGTGTCTATTGTCAAAATTACGTCTTCCAACCAAAATGTGGTTCTTTAGCATGTTTGCGTTTGAAATACTATATTGCTGTCCAACAAAATAATGAATATTAAGTTCCTTCAACTGATTCTTTATCAATATATTTACTTTTCAAACTTTCGTTTTATTTCAAGTGTGATACACGAACATCTTTATTGATTTGTTTCACCACGCATTTCAAGTTTTACCATGCAACGCATGCATGTGTGCAATACACATTGGGAAAGTACTGCAGGCACACAAGTCATTAAGATTTTCATGTTATGAATACTATCTAACTCATATCTGATACCGCAAACCCATATCTGATCCCGATAATTCATATCATTTGAATTTTCGAATGGCATATAACAATTAATAGTCAATGCTACAAATTACACTCTGGCGAAGTCTTTCATGATCATTTTGGAATATAAATAAATACTTAACATACACCATACTTGATTGTAGACTGTGCTTCAGTCAATCAGTTACACGATCGAACTCTTTTGATTAACAAAACACACAGGAGAAAGATGCTAGCGTCATTACGGCACATTAGTCATCGACACGGGTTACTCTGGCATTATGAATTTTTAATTTGCGTCGAATTACCTGGCCCTTTTTGTAAAAAGTGCTTGAATACAAAATAATAATGTGCAACTTACCTCCTTGTAGACGTGAAAATATCCCGCTAATGCATATCCTGATATCCTGATAACTTTACCGCTAGCAGATAATTTGAATATGAGCTTGAGAGATTGGTGGCCGTGCCATTTGAATAAATGCAGCTATTTAGAAATACGGTGTTTCAAATGAATGCTCCCAATCTTCACCTATTACAGTCTTGAGCAATACACATAGCAAAATATTGGGTAATTTGGAGTTGTTTTAATAAAATGTATTCATATTTCTGTTCAGAAAATATACACAACGCATTCTAATTCATGTAGCTATTTACATATATGTTGTTTGAAAGCGGGTTCAATTACTAAATTCTCTCAAACTCTACTTATCAAACAGTACTTGTATGTTTGATTATAATGATAAAAGTTATATAATTTTGTTGTGGAATTTAAATATGTTGCGTAAATTGTACTTAAACTAGAACAAGTATACATGTACATTGCAAGTTACAACAGAGAATAAAAAGAAGAATACTTACAACTCGTAGAGGTTCTTCAAGTTGTTGAACGTGCCTGATATGATTGATGTGATTTTATTGAAATTCAAATATCTCTCAAATGAAAAAATATACATCAATACTATTAACTTTGATAATCTGTGTAGTTGTATTTCAACATAACATGTACAATAAAGTATAATACATTTTTAGTAAGTCATCATCCATTCATGATTTGATTGATAACATGAATAACTAATGTTCTAGTAACAGAAAGTTACAACCAACAATCAATTAGGTTTCTATTCTTTGATATAACAGCACAATTTACTTAATACTATTATACAATTACATATATCAAATTAATAAATGATTACTGGTCTCTTTGTCAATGTCCATTTTTAATTTCCTTTAGAATACATATTCTTGTCCTTTCCGGTATTTTAGTCCGATCCTTTTCTATGAAAATTAATTCTTATTGAATTAAAATATCTTTTAGTTCTAATCCTGAAAGTTTCCAACCATTGGCCGATGAAATTGTTAATAGTTCAATGGTCAAGTCACGTGACTTTACTAAGAAGAGATTGAAGATACCAAAGGTGCAATCCGAATCTGTATATCGAAGAATAGAAAACACAATGGCCAAAAGAAAAAAAATACAAAAGGATAAACAACGATCTATAAAACATACATATACAACTAAAATTCGAGTAACACGAATCCCACTAATGACGGGTGAATTCAGGTGCTCTAGTGGCACCCGTCATGTTAATCTAGTTACAAACCCAATAATAAGTCGTGAATGCGGAAAGGACCAGGAAGTGTTTACGACAAGTGGAACATATCGGTGGTAATTTTTACACAGATATTCCATAGTGGTAAAACAAGTCATGGTGGCAACCGTAACATTTTTGAAGTGATGACTTAACCAAACTTTACCAAAATGAACTCTTATTTCAGTAGCTTCCTTGTTAGCATCATCCTCTATCAAGGACATCATGATAGGAGCCACAAGCTCTGGAATATCGTATCATCTCAGAGATATATACTCCATATATATATATATATATATATATGCTGCTGGAATGTTGCTACATATAAATGGAAAGTTCACAATGGGAAAATTGAAATCATCTCTTTGTCGTAAAGTTTCGTTCTTAATCGCCCCTTACTGTCTATTTTGAGGTGTAGGTCAAGAGATTAAGCAGACTTATCTGTATCTGTGGTATCCTTTATTGCAGGCTCACTGTGATAGGTACGATCAACAGAATTATTCGGTGAATGGACATCATCATTATAGCGGAACGTGAAAATAAAGGATCGGTCTTGCTTCTTTTCGTTTTACTAAGTAAAGATATATAAAAACAATGCTATAGATTACAGCAATTACATACATCCAAAATTTCAGACTAACAGCTGTCGAAGTATCTACGTCATATTTACTATTCTATGAAATTATCTAGAAATTTCCAAAAAATGAGTAGAAATATCTAAAATAAATCAAAATTAGAGGTCAAAATTAAAAACCTTGACGTATTTTTGATAACCTATTTCGACTGATGATGTAATGTTCTCAACAACAAAAAATATTCTAATGAACAAAGTAATATCTCATATTTATTATAAACAGATTAATACATGGGCATTTCCATATTGGCCTGGTTATCATCCCGAGACTATTTATTACATACTTCCGACATCTAGAAAAAAAACACCCATGCTGGCCCGAGGGGCCCGAACCAATATGGGCCTCAGAATGGAAATGATAGTGTAGTAATCCAATAACCGGTTATTTTCCCGGGGTGTGAAAATATGGACAGTTACTTCCGGTCATATTGGTCATACAAAAATGCATTTATTTGAACTAAGTATGTAATGAATATACATAGCATCTCCTCTTTTGAAGAAAAGGCTTGGATACAATTTTTTTACAATAAATCTCTATTTCAATTCATCACAATATTGTCCAACTCTAGACAAAACATTAGCAATACAATTATCTTTACATTTAATATGTTTTATTATCAGGATGTGTTCTTGCAACATTAATCCTCATTTCGTTTATCTGTGATTTTTATTTTGCACATTGTGAATAAATGTGACGGTATTGTGATTAGTAAACACCACGAATGGATGAAATGTACATCGAAATGCTTTTTTTTTTAATTTTGGATTTTTTTTTCTGATCTTCGTCATACCTTTAAGAAATAATAGCAATTCGGCAAAACTATGCCATCTTTACCTTCTTGTAGCAAAGCTGCACCAACACCTAGCTCACTAGTATACACTGTTAACATATATCCTTTCGGGAAGCCTTGTGTTGTCTTTTCTTTCGTGTCGTAGGTGTATTCACAATATAATTTAAATCATTCAGACTGGATTCAATAACATATGGCCAACAATAAATAGCTTGTAATGGATGACAACGAATAAACAATAAAACAATAACTTTATCGCCTGATTTAAATTATCTTAGCATGGCATCCTTTGCATACCACTGTTTCATTTTAGCTTGGTTTTGTTTCAAATTGTCTTGATCTATTTCACATACTCTTGTAAGCTCATACTTAAAACACTCCACATAATCTATAATACTAATAACAGTATTTTCACAAAGCAATTTTTCTTTCAAAAGGGACCTCCCAGAGCGTGTCCAAAAAACAGTTCAAAAGGACTTAAATGTAGAGATTCGTGAAAGGCTTCCATTGCAGCAGACAGTAGCCTGTGAACCCCATCATCCCAATCTTTTTGACTGTCTAAACAAAATGTTTTCTTCATTTTTTTGATGGGCTGGTGAAATCTTTCCAGAGCTCCTTGAGACTCAGGGTGATATGCATTAGATTGAAACTGTTTTATGTTTAGTTTAATTGATGCATAACTTGCTGAAATAAATGAGACATAAAATTGGATCTCTGATTTGACTGAGTTGTTTTAGGAAGACCCACAAAAGTATAAATAAAATAGGTAGAACCTTAATTATAGTTTTAGCTTTAATATTCCTATGTGGAATGGCTTCAGGTGGATGCACACATCATAGTTAGCAAACAAAGGTTTCCTTATTTAGTCTTAGGAAGGGCCCTAAACAGTCAACAATAACCCTACAGAAAGGCTCTTCAGAAACGGTTATTGGTCGGAGTGGAGCTACACGAATGTTTTGATTCGGTTTCCCCATAACTTGGCAGATGTACAGTCCTCGGCTACGTCTCGTCTTATTGTTGGCGGGTAGAAATGGGCCAATATCATGTTGGAGATTTTCTTAGCACCCAGATGTTCATTCATTTTCGAATCATGGGCCAAGCTCATGATTTCTTTCTGGTATTCTTCCGGTACCACTATCTGGCAGATCACTTTCCATTCATCTTACACAATGGAATCTGGTGGTCGCCATTTTCTCATCAATACTTAATATGTCATGAAATAGTAAACATGAACCTACTCTGCCTGATCTATTGAGAGTCTGAGCTCTTACTTCTGCGCACTAATAAGTCTTTCCCTAGTCAGAAGGTCACTACTGATATATCTTATTTTTATTGCATAGCGAGCATGAAATTAAAGGATCGGGTTTCGTTTTACTAATTACAGATATCTGAATACAATGCAATGGATTCCAGCAATAAAATAAATCCTAAATTTTAGATTGACAGCTGTCGAAGTTGCTGCGTCTTATTTACTATTTCATGAACATATCTAGAACTTTCCAAAAAATGCGTAGAAATATCTAGAACATATCAAAATGCAAAGTCAAACGTAAAAACTTGTAAACAACTTGACGTATTTTTGATAAACTATTTGCACTGATGATGTAATGTTCGTAACAACAAATAATATTATAATGAACAAAGTAATATCTCATATTCATTATATATACATAGCATCTCCTCTCTTGGAAAAAGGCTTGGATACAATATTTTTTACAATAAATCTCTATTTCAATTCATCACAATATTATCCAACTCTAGACAAAACAATAGCAATAAAATTATCTTTACATTTAATATGTTTTATAATCAGATTGTATCCTTGCAACATTAATTCACATCTCGTTAATCAGTGATTTTTATTTTGCATTTTGTCAATAAATGTGTCGGTGTTGTGATCAGTAAACACCACGATTGGATAAAATGTACATCAAAATGCTTCAAAGATAACAATAAGGAAAGTCATTTTATTCTGCAATCGTTGATGACTTTTTTCTGATCTTTGTCATACATTAAAGAAAAATAGCAATTCGGCAGATATATGTCATCTTTATTTTCTGGGAGCAAAACTGAACCAACAACCACATCACTAGCATCTACTGTTAACCTATATTCTTTCGATAAGCCCGGTGTTGTCATCTGACATATTTGTCTTTTCTTTCCTCTCGTAGGTGTATTCACAATATAATTTAAATCATTCAGTCTGGATTCAATTACATATGGCCAACACTATTTAGCTTGTACTGGATGGCAATGAATAATCAATAACACAATAACTTTCTCGGCTGGTTTGAATTATCTTATCATGGTATCCTTATCATACCACTGTTTCATTTTAACTTGGCTCTTGTAAACTTATGCCTAAAATACTCCACATAATCTAAAATACTAATAACAGTATTTTCACAAAGCCATTTTTCTGTCAAAAGGGACCTCCCACAGAGTGTACAAAAACAAGTTCAAAACCACTGAAGCCTAGATATTATTGAATTGCTTCCCTTACAGCAAACAGTGGCATGTAGATCCCATCATCCATATCGTTTTGACTATCTAAAGAGGAATTGTTGGCTGATCACAAATCATTGAATATTTTGTTGAACAGGGAACCAGATGACTTTTCTAGTCAATATTGAATACCAAAACTTCACAAGAATCCATATAGAGAAAATAATACTACAAGTGCTTCCACTTTTTCAAGAGAGCAAATAACAAATAGTTCATGGCACTGAGGGTCATATGGCAGTATATGGACCGGTGCGTCATCAACACAATATTATATGGACTCAATGGGATATATGCGATCAACAAAATTATTAAATGAATGGACATCGAACATGAAATTAAAGGACAGGGCTTATTTTCGTTTTACTAAGTATAGATATCTAAATACAATGCTATAGATTCCAGCAATTATATAAATCCTAAATTTTAGACTGACAGCTGTCGAAGTTGCTGCGTCTTATTTACTATTTCATGAAATTATCTAGAATTTTCCAAATAATGTGCATAAATATTTTGAACATATCAAAAGTAAAAACTTATAAACAACTTGACATATGTTTGATAAACTGTCCACTGATGATGTAATGTTCTTAACAGAAACAATTATTCTAATGAGCAAAGTAATATCCCATGTTCATTATATATACATAGCATCTCCTGTCTTGAAGAAAAAAGATTGGATACAAACTTTTTTACAATACATCTCTATTTCAATTCAACACAATATTATCAAACTCTAGACAAAACGTTAGCTATGCAATTATCTTTACATTTATTATGTTTTATAATCAGATTGTATTCTTGCAACATTAATCCCCATCTCGTTAATCTGTGATATTTATTTTGCATTTTGCTAATGAATATGACGGTATTGTGATCAGTAAACACCATAAATGGATGACATGTAAATCATAATTATTTCAAATATAACAATAAGGGAAGACATTTGTCTTCAAAGTTTTAAGAAAAACTGCAATTCGCCAGATCTGTGTCATCTTTACCTTCTTGGAGCAAAACTGCACAAACACCTACATCACTAGCATCCACTGTTAACATATTCTTTCGAAAAGGCGTGTGTTGTCACCTGCCATATGTGTCTGTTCTTTCTTCTCGTAGGTGTATTCGCAATATAATTTAAATCATTCAGTCTGGATTCAATTACATATAGCCAAACATATTTAGCTTGTAATGGATGACAATGAATAAGCAATAACACAATAACGTTCTCGCCTGCTTTAAATTCTCTTATCATGGTTTCCTTATTATACCACTGTTTCATTTTAGCTTGGCTTTGTTTCAAATTGTCATGTTCTATTTCACATGCTCTTGTAAACGTATACCTAAAATACTCCACATCATATAATATACTAATAACAGCATTTTCACGAAGCCATTTTTCTTTCAAAATGGACCTCCCACATAGTATCCAAAACAAGTTCAAAAGGACTACAACCTACAGATTATAGAAAGGTTTCCCTTACAGCAAACAACATCATGCAGTTCCCATCATCCCAATCTGTTTGACTGTCTAAACAAAATGTGTTCATCATATGTTGTTAAGATCTGGTGAACTCTTTCAAAAGGTCCTTGAGACTCAGGGCGTTATGCATTAGATTTAAACTGTTTTGTATTTAATTTAACTGATGCAAAACTTGCCGAAATAAATTAGACATAAAATGGGATCCTCATTTGACAGAGTTGTTTTAGGGAGACCCACAAAAGTAAAAACAAAATAGTTAGAGCCTTAATTGTAGTATGTATTAGCTTTAATATTCCTAAGTTGAATGGCCATAGAAAAACGGGTGGAGGCGCACATTATAGTTAGTAAATATAGATTTCTTTATTTAGTCTTAGGAAGTGGCCCCATATAGTCAACAACGACCCTACTGAAAATCTATTCAAAGCGGGTACGGGTCGGAGTGGAGCTACACGAATGTTTTGATTCGGTTTCAACATAACTCGGCAGATGTTACAAGATCAACAGTTCTCGGCTACGTCTCGTCTTATATTCGGCCAAAAAATGGGCCAATATCCCGTTGGAGGATTTGTTAACACCCAAGTGATAAGTCATTGATGAATCATGGGTCAGGCTCACAACTGCTTTCCTGTATTCTTCCTGTACCACTATCTGGCAGATCACTCTACATTCACCTTACATAGTCGCATCTGGCGGTCGCCATTTTCTCGTCAATATTTAGTCTTTCACGAAATTGCAAACATTAACATTATCTGCTTCCTCTACTGAGAATGACTTAAAAAAGGTAGTACGAGCTCTTCCTTCTGCGCACTGATAAGTTGTTCCCTAGTCAGAAGGTCATTACTGACATATCTTATTGTTGGCTTAAGAACAGGACCATCACTCATTGACCTTTGGTCCTGGACTGTTTAAAGATGGGATATTTAGTCCTCATCTGTATCTAGACAGGATTTGTGTTCATTGTCTATGAAATAACGAGACTATCGTCATAACTATGCAACAAGTGATCGTTGCCATTAGCCAAACAAATGTGTCTTTTGATTCAACATCACTTGTTCCTACGGTACCATCTTGCAATAAAGTCTCCTCTTCTTCCAGAGGCTTTTTCATGGCTAAAGTTACAGCACATATAGGAAAAATCCCTGTATTTCTTTATTTCCTTCTCTTCATAACTAGGGTCCTCGGAGATTATTGAGGTCATTATAAATTTGGCACCGTCCAAATCAATACCAAATAACAAAGAAATATCCCCAACTACAACCTGTTCCGAAACAAAGTCTGATTTTAAATTAATGTGATGGAGTAGAACACTAAAAACCTGGGTATTCCCCCTGAAACAACACATTTGCACTGATAAAGGTAAGCTGTTTTCTAACAATAAAGGGGAAAGTCAAAAGTTTTGAGTATTTGATTGTATTGTTTTACTAGATAAAGATACACGAATAATGCCGAAAAAGCAAATTTTGACCCCAAGTGTGTCGCCATTTATCTGTAAGCACAGGCAAATTCATGGTTTATTGTCGCAATTTGACATGATTATCTCCTATTGGTAAGCCAAAAGTGTGAGGTCATTCGGTTCTTATCAATCTGCTGCGCCTACGAGGATAGCATAGCTTCTCGATATTCTGATGATAACAGTGACGAAAGTGACATCGCAGGTATCGATTCAATATAGAACATAATACATTAAAACCATAAAATTAAAAAAACTGAATATTTAATTTGAAATAAAAATTGTTTAGAAAAAATGCAAGCCGAACTTTTGTGCTCTAGCTGTTTATTTATATTTAGACAATATTCACCAGGAAATTTATCAATATTAGAAATATGAATGATAAATACTAGTAACTCTGGTTATTTTTACATGAACTAGTATCTTTTGTTTAAATAAAATGTATTACCGGTACTTATCACTTGTTGGTAATCGTTGAAAAGAGATGGGAAATTCATGTCCGTAACACTAAGTTATTATAACCTCCATTTACTTTAGTCGTAACTTACAAAGTTTACTTTAAGGGACTCGCCCCATAAAATGTAATTGTACACCTTTCCGAGAGAAACAAAATTGAATTAAGGTTAATTTTTTTTCATAATATATATCTACGATTTTTAGGGACCCACTACCATTAACCATAAACAAATAATGCGAATCCCCAAAAGTAATTGATCCCTATAATGCCTTAGTGTACATTAGGGAACCCACTACCTATATCTACGATTCGTATCATTAGACAACATCATTAACAATAGAGAAGGATGCGAGTCCCCTAAAGTAAAAGATTCATATAATGCCTTGGTGTATTTTAGGGGACCCACTACCATATATACCATTTTCATATCATAAGGCAACAACATTCCTAATAGACAATAGTGTGAGTCCCCTAGATTACATAATAAATATTGTGAGACAATAAAACTAAGTCTCATAGAACAAACATTGTACTTTATATGATGAGTGCCCGGTTTTTTTTTCTGATATGTAGAGCCCCCTAAAGTACATGAAGGCCTGACACCCTTATTCACTTAAGCAGACAATTGTACACAATCTACAACAGAGATTGCTGTACCGTGTTCAACAATTGACGACAGACCACACTGTACCACAATGTACATGTATCTCAGAGGTGGATTCAGATGTTTCCATAATGGGGGTCGTTTTATTTCAGAAATCATCTTTTTTAAGAAATAACAAAAGATACCTACAAGTCATTCAAAGCAAAAATTACAAGACATGGTAAAAAGAAAAATGACAAGGACGAAACTGGAAATGTTCTGTTAAATTTAATATGGTTTTACCCATCTATAACTTAGGGGAATATTCTGGCCAGGTCATGAACAAAAATAAAATAAATATGTTGTCACCCAACGAAACAAAACGAAATATAGCATATGTAGACGACTTGAAAATAAATTAAAAATATATATAAAAATGTCGCTCGAAAACATCAGAGCCAAGAAGATCTTATTCTGAATTTCTTCCTGAATAAATTCGGGGTTGTGCCATTGTGTTTTCCTTGCTAGCTAAGGCAATTGCCATTTCTTTTACACGAATATACCTATACAGTGCATGGTCTATTTAGCATAAAAAACAAACGAGCAACGTGTTAGACAGCAAGATATGTTTGCAGCTATGGGTGATATAGCCCAATTTCGACATCGACAGGTGCGTTGGGAGGGACTAATAATGTTTTCAAGGCAAATAATTACTGTTTTATGAGGAAACAAGTGGGATGCGATCGTGCCACCTCTCCTTTTTATGAACCAGGAGTACACCTCCGCTTTGAAATCTGAACGCCTACCTCTTTGTTGGTATACATTGATAATATTTACGGTCTACATTTGAAAGGAAAGACAACAATTTTGAGTCAGAATTGAAATTGATTAAAATTTATTCACACGGTGTTATGCCAAAATGCGCTATGGCACGGCAATGACTGTTTGATATTTCACATTTGCTAAGAAGACAGACCCGTAATGTATATGGACGATGAATCAACGGGAGTATATCCTAGAACCACGGTATTTATTCTTTCATTTATATAATATATTTTAACAAGCGAATTTTTTTATTTAGTATTCTTGGATAAGTCATGAACCAGGAAGGGACCGGGAAGTGCTTGCGACAAGTGGAACATATCCGTGGTCATTTGTGACACAGATATTCCATGACGGTCAACCAAGTCGTGGTTGCGACCGTAACACTTTCGAAGTGATGACAAATTTCCACCAGCCCAACCGTTTTGCACACATAAAAATAATATGGTATGATTATCTTTGTCCCAATTAAAAGAAGAAATGACACGAACGACGTCAGGACAGAATTGTTTTAAAGGGGAATAACCATGATTGATTCTTCCCGCGGTATTAAACATTTATGTTTACCTGACGATTTCGCACAAATGTCTTGGGAAAATTGAAAATTATTAACATTTTCTATCAAGGTACTAAAATCACTATCTAAAAATGTGGAAGTCTGAAAAAAGTTATGACCTTTGCATTTCACCTTAAAGTTTTCGTTTTGGAGTAATGGACATTCCATTATATAATGAATTGAATCTTCAAATATTTTGGAGATTTAATAGTATTTTTATTTAATCCTAGATTTAAACATGATATATTTAGGCTATTTATAATATTTAAATCTAAATTTTTCCATGACGAAACAGTGGATGGTATAACGAATGTCGTAGACATTATGAGTTTACTTTATGGTGTTGCATAGTTTTCATCGTTTCGGAGATTATGATCACTGATATTTTATGCTGTAGGAGGTAGACAATTACCCAAATATTGAGGACATGGTGTATTATGCATTTTGTAAAATGTTGTCAGCTTGCGATATTTACGCCTAGAAGACATATATCCCCACCTTGTTTCAGAGGAAAGGGAATATCTACTTGCAAATTGTGTTCGTCATGGAATATTCTAACTGATTCTATTTAAACCTTTTCTAGTTTTGATATTTCTCGTTCAAAACACCCATCCCAACCTTGCAAGCATATTCTAATTTAGTCCCTATGAAAGTAAGATATACATTTGATAGAGTTTTCTTGCAAAGAGTACACTTTAGTTTTATGAGAACATTAACCTGCTTAAAAGAACAGCTGCTATATATAATGGTAAAACGGTAGAAACAGATACAAAGGAGTTACCTCTTATACATATGCACATGAACTCTAATTTGATTTTTGATTATGTTAGAATAGGGCTGACAAACACACACACACACAGTTGTCTAAAATAATTGTCATCGAACATCATATAAATTGATCATACGTTAACTTAAACTTGGGTATCACGGCTATCATATTATGCATTTGTAAAATGTTGTCAGCATGCGATAGTTACGCATAGAAGACAGATATTCCCACCTTGTTTCAAAGGAAAGATAATCTCTACTTGCAAATTGTGTTCAACCAAAACATCGCAGGAATATTCTAATTTTGTCCTTAGGAAAGTAAGACAGATAATTGATAGCTTTTGCTTGCAAAGAGTACACTTTTTTAGAACATTAACGTGCTTCAAAGTACAGCTGCTATATATAGTGGTAAAATCGTAGACACAGGTGCAAAGTAGTTACCTTTTATACATGTGTACATGAACTCTAATTAAATGTTTGATTGTATTATAATTGGGTTCAAAAACACGCACACATTTGTCTAAAATAATTGTCATCAAACACTATATCAATTGATCATACCGTTAACTTAAATTTGGGAGTCATGGCTATCATAGTAAAACGGCATCGTAAACAGTGGTTGATTTGGACTCTAATGAAGCAACTTTCCATTGCACAATGCTCTGGTTATCTTACTTACTGAAATACTAGCTTTGACAAAGAGGAACAGTTGGCTGATCACAAGTCATTCATCTCATCATTGAATATTCTGTTTAAGAGCTTGTCTATGGGAAAACCATGCAAAATTTAAGATTTCGTCCAGGAGCAAGGTTGGAGAATCAGATTTATATCATATGTGTCCTGAAGGGTAACATGTAATGACTCCATAAATACCATCAAAAGTGCAAATGGGTCGTTCTATTTTTAGAAATAGCCATTTATATTTTTAGAACAAGTTCAAATGCCAGAGTAAGAATATTCAAGTGTAAAATTGCCCATTTTGAATACCACTGTATTCAAGATTGAAGAGACAAATACTGTAGTTTTTATGTTTTAGAGGCAACTGTGACATCTTAACAACCTTGTAAAGTAAATTTAATCATTAAAGCATACAAGTTGGCATGGTGCCAACTTTCCAAATAAGGAGGGGTGAAAAGGGAATGATCTAGCATGGAGTTCTAAAAAGTTAATAACTTGTAAGGTAACGCCTAAATTTGTTTCTTTTCGTTATTTTTATAACAGACAGGGATAAAATATTCAGTAGATAGAAGGTTTTGCTTTGCAAATGAGTATTATATTCCTTTTTGAACAAATTAAAAGTGGTGATTTTAGAGACAAAAGTGGGGAAATTTCTGACTGATAGTAGGATTTTTTTCTGAAAATAATCCACCAATACTGATTGGAACTCGCATATTTATATTGAATCAATTACATAAAAATACTTAATACATAATATCTGTGTTGTAGTTGGTGCAAATTTAATTAAAAGGTGCTGCAGTGGCCGTAAAGAACTCCTTTTTCAACAACCAGAGTAAAATATTCCTATAGTCACCAGGGGCAGATTTAGATGGGGACGTGCGGGGCGTGCGCCCCCCTAAAATTCGCAAAGCATATGTTATGCAAGGTTAATTAAGCAGTTCAACAAACAACTTTTTCATGAATGGTTAACTCGTGACCGGTAGTAAAATATTCCTACACATTGTAAATACACATTGGGTGTGTTCGTTGATTCATATATGGATCCGCCGACAATTTCCGCTTGTGTTTGTCTATAAACAAGAACGGTCGAATCATGTTTTCAATGAATGAATCAAACAACGAAAAGAAAAGCTCCATCCGGACGAGCAGTATTAACTAGAACCACCCGAAAGGACAAGCACCGAAAGTACACTGACCAATTAGTGAAATGAGGAATGCGTTAAAACTAAACCAATAGTTCTTTGAAGGGTTAAACTATCGTGATCGATCAGTCATGAGTTGAACAATTCGCATCACGGTTGTTCAAAAAAAGTTTTACTTTAGGTTCTTATAATCTGACAAAATATACTGTTAACAAAATTAAGACTCAAAATCAAGTTTTTTTGGTGTGATAAAATTGGTGTGGTTGGTTCAAAATTGTGGTTCAAATAAATGTCTGTAATTCCGAAAATCCTGAGAGCTTCAAGGGGGCTTTGCCCCCCTGGGCCCCCTACCAGGGTTCTATCCTGGACCAGCTGGGGACCTTAAGCGGTCCACATACCCCTCGCCTACTCACACACCCCCTAACCACAAATCCTGGATCCGCCCCTGATCACTATAATATTCTTCATGTTATGCACCCCATATACACTTTCCTCTCTAATTCTGTAAACTGACACTTACACTGTATGTGTTTTAGTCTTAATTAACAAATTATTACAACATTTAAACAACAAATCACTAAAATACCCTTCAGAGTCCCCCATTTCTTACTTAGTTACCTCCCCTGAAATACTCTTCAATGTTTACATTGGAAATGCATGCCTGAATGAAAGTCCTGATGACCAAGGTTAGCTTAAATGTGTTGTTTAGCATAAATCAGAGTGTTTTAGCATAAATCAGAGTGTGTCCCATCACAACATTATGGTTCTACTGCCATATGTGTCTCAGTTGTCCAATGTAACAAGCCAACTCAAAGACATTCACGGCCTGTATGTAGGTGTCCAACTTGTGATGATGACTGTGGACATGTGGTATTGACCTCCCCAGAAGGTCTTCTTATTCTATATAAAAGTGGAATATTTGCAATAGACACTTCTATAGCAAATTTTCAAACATGACCAAGACATAGAGATGAATTGGGAGTCTATTCGAAACGACAGAAGAAGACCTACCAATCTCCATCTCGTCCTGGGAGGAGTTATGCGAAATGTTCAAGAGGCATACATGCATCAACATGTAAAGATTTCTGGCTGAAATCCATAATATTTCTTCCAGTTGCAGCAGGTAAAAATCTTATCAATTGCTATTCTATATATATTTTAAAAATGGGAAGGATCTACATAAAAACATGTAAACAAATAATAACTTCCAAATGATCTCTTGATTTGCTTATCATTCCCCTTTGGCTTTGCTGAATATTAAAATTGAATGGAGTTACTACAACCACTCAGAAATGTAACTGTACAAAGGGCTTAAAGTACAAACTTTTACATGATTTACATAATATCGAAAATACATTGCCAAAATAGCTATTGTTTGCAACAAGTAAAGCTCCATGCAAAACCAACATTTTTCGAAATATTATTATGACGATATGTATACCATAGACGGCAGTGATCCCTGAGCCGCTTAATTATCTTGGTAAATGTATGTTAAGTTATTACTGATCAGATTTTGATATGGTTTATTTCATCAAATTCTGTATAAATCTAGCTTTCACTTCAGTATCGGTTGTTTTGATCTAGCTATTAAGGTTTTCAAGATGTACAATGTAAGGAACCAAAAAGGGGTAATTTTTTGAAATATCAAATAGAACTATAGAGATAACTATCCATGAACCATAACCATATATATTCTGACTCAGTATCATGCGAACAGTTGAAAGCAGTTGATATTATATCCAAAAAAGAGGGTCATGTCTGCCCTACATGTACCAACACCCTAACAAACAAACGAAATATATACAAATATAGTACAACCTTGCGGTACCAGCAATAGTACTTCTTTAAATATTTGGGAGTCCAGCACATTACTTATCGAATGTCTTTGGGTGTCCAACTTATAAGTATGTCTATAGACTCTGTGTCTACACTTGCCTTAATGTTCCGAGTTGACTTGTTGCTGTCTTATTATTCTGTGCTATGCGAAGCTGTTTAATAAAAATAATCTTTTCCTTACTATGTACTATAAAGAGTACTTTATGTGGAATTCATTAATTGTTACTAGTGATGGATTGCAATAAATTATTTAATATTTTTTTTTTTTTTTTCAGATTCTGACATTCAGCAGTCATCGCAATCTATAGAGGTACATGTATTTTCCCAGGAAACCCAAATACTCTGACTGAGAGGAAGACAATATGGCCCAAAAAGGAAAAATTTAATTCTGCAATAAAAACATTGTCCAGACATTTTCCAATACTGAATTCACAGATTAGTTTGCTTTGGGAAAGTCTATCTTATTAGTTCAATGTCATATTATTCGAAAATGATAAAAGAAGCTTTTCAAGTTATTCTGAAATATGTTGCACCAGGTCAAGAAAACATAGTTATACAGAATGTATGTAAGAAGTTGTCATTTGCATCTAGATTCTGGGGAAATACTCGACTCAATGGCTGAAGCACTGAATGAAGCTTATCAACAGCAAAATGACAGGATAAACCAGCTCCAAATTTTGTTTCTATTTGCTCACTTACACATAAACTTTGTGACAAAGGAAAAATTACTGAAATCAGTACCAGGACTGACTGTGCTTACAATTGATATAGAATGAAAACATGCAGCACTGATATCTTCAGGACAAATTTTAAATCCTCTAAAAATCTACCGTCCTTGTCAGTTCAATTCCTTCAATATTGTTCTTTGGATTTTATTAATTATAACACAATGAATGTTCATCATATGTACATTGTAGATGCCCATTAATTAATTTGAGTATAAATTGAGAATTTAAAATTTTGATCACCAGGCTTATGTGTAGAAAACATTAATTTATCTATTGATTTCTAAGCAAATTATCTCCTTTTGATTATATGGAAGTTGGTTAAATCTAGAAATTATATTTATTTACTCGACCAAACTTTGTTATTTTATATACAGGTACGTGTAAATGTATAGAATGCGTATTTATCATTGAACATATTGAATACATCTTTTTCAAAGCAATTTTATATATTTGCAAGGATTTTGTTAGAACAATCCTGGCCATACACCAGCACTACTAAAATCATATGTATTGGCATTTTAAGGATATTGGTTATTTCATGTAGTCATTTTATTTTGTGCATAGTCCTAACTCGATCATCAGTTGCAAATTAGACACCATTGGTATAATTCGACAGTAAATTCGGTAGCTCATATTGCAGATGATATTCAAAAGCAAAGCAAAAAATTTTATCTGCTATTTATTTAGTCTAAGAATATTGCGTAACAACCAAAATAAAACAAATTAAAGAGTTACCTTAGTAGATATAGCCATCAGAACATAGCCTATTTTTGCAAATTAGACAATATTACAAAAAAGGGGGATTTTGATAGCTCATATTGCAGATGATATTCAAAAGCAAAGCAAAACATTTCATCTGCTATTTATTTAGTTCCAGAATATTGCATAACAACCAAAATAAAACAAATTAAGGCGCTACCTTAGTAGGTATAACCCTCAGACCAGCCTATTTTTGCAAATTAGGCAATATTACAAAAGGGGGGGGGGGGTTCGGTAGCTCATATCGCAGATGATATTCAAAAGCAAAGCAAAACATTTTATCAGTTATATAATTAGTCTAAGAATATTGCTTAACAACCAAAATAAAACAAATTAAAGAGTTACCTTAGTAGATATAGCCATCAGAACATAGCCTATTTTTGCAAATTAGACAATATTACAAAAAAGGGGGATTTTGATAGCTCATATTGCAGATGATATTCAAAAGCAAAGCAAAACATTTCATCTGCTATTTATTTAGTTCCAGAATATTGCATAACAACCAAAATAAAACAAATTAAGGCGCTACCTTAGTAGGTATAACCCTCAGACCAGCCTATTTTTGCAAATTAGGCAATATTACAAAAGGGGGGGGGGGTTCGGTAGCTCATATCGCAGATGATATTCAAAAGCAAAGCAAAACATTTTATCAGTTATATAATTAGTCTAAGAATATTGCTTAACAACCAAAATAAAACAAATTAAAGCGTTACCTTCAGAGATATAGCTCTCAGAACATAGCCTATTTTTGCAATATTGAAAATTTGGAAATTTGCCAAGTTTTTGGAGTTGTCTGTCCTTGAATGATAAAGAAAGAGGTCCATTTAAGTATTGAGCATATAAAGTTCCTTATATATATATTTCATTACCACTAAGGTTTAATTAATAATATTGTAATATAAGTAATAAAATAGGTTTCACAACTGACCTTTTTTGGCTAGTTTCTTGTCATATTAATGGGAAAATTGTAGGAATATAGGTGGCGCCTCCTATGGTCATGATATTCGAAAAAAAAATTGATGCATTTGCAAATGTTGTGTGGTGGTCTACCTACCAACAAATTTTGAAAGGGATTGGCCAACCTTGCTTCCGGGCTGTTTTGCATGGTTTTCTCATAGACAAGCTCTTAACAAGGAACATGATGACTTTTCTCGTTTATATTGAATACCAAAACTTTACAAGAATCCACATAGAGGAAATAATACTACAGTTGCTTATTCTTTTTGAAGAAAGTAATTGTTTATACAAATGTCTAACAGTTTGACTGCTGTCATATTGGGACAAAGTCTCTGCACGTAGTAGTTTCAATCAAATGTGGATACTGGAATACTCCATCTTCTGGATAATTGTAATTTTCGTTCTATTTTAGAAATTTCGTCTGTCTTTTCTACACTTTACTGACCATGCACCGTGGGAATGTATAAAGACGTTTCAAAATATCATTAGGAACTCGGTTATCTTCAAAATGGTAAGAAATGCTACAAATTGATAGTAATACATATATCAAAATATTGTGTAATTTTGAGTTGTCTCAATATAAGGTATGTATATTACTGTTAAGAAGAACATCCCATTTCAATAAATGTAACTATTTAGAAATACGGTGTTTCAAATCATGTTCAATGAAAGAATGCTCCCAATCTTTACCAATTACAGTCTTCAGGAATACACATAACAAAATATTGCGAAATTTGGAGTTGTTTCAATAAAATGTATTCATATTCCTGTTCAGAACATATACACAGCCCTTTCTAATTAAAATAGCAAATATGGTGGTTGAAAGAGGGTTCAATTAATAAATTCCCTCAATCTTTACCTGTCAAAGAGGGAATACAATCATATTGGAACAAGGTCTATTCACGTAGTAGTTTAAATCAAATGTGGTTACTGAAATACTGGATCTTCTGGATTCTTGTAATTATCGTTCTATTTCAGAAATGTCGTCTGTCTTTCTCTACACGTTACTGACCATTCACCGTGGGAACGTTTCAGAATATCACTAACAACGCGGTTATCTTCAAAATGGTAAGAAACGTTACATATTAATAGTAATACATATATTAAAATATTGTGTAATATTTAGTTGTTTCAATAAAATGCATTTTTATTATTGTTAAGAAGAACATGCCATCTGAATTAATGTATCTATTTAGAAATACGGTGTTTCACATCAGATTCAACGAATGAATGCTCCCAATCTTTACCTATTACAGTCTTGAGCAATACACAATGGAAAATATTGCGTAATTTGGAGTTGTTTCAATAAAATGTATTCATATTCCTGTTCAGAACATATACACAGCCCTTTCTAATTAAAATAGCAAATATGGTGGTTGAAAGAGGGATCAATTAATAAATTCCCTCAATCTTTACCTGTCAAAGAGGGAATACAATCATATTGGAACAAGGTCTATTCACGTAGTAGTTTAAATCAAATGTGGTTACTGAAATACTGGATCTTCTGGATTCTTGTAATTATCGTTCTATTTCAGAAATGTCGTCTGTCTTTCTCTACACGTTACTGACCATTCACCGTGGGAACGTTTCAGAATATCACTAACAACGCGGTTATCTTCAAAATGGTAAGAAACGTTACATATTAATAGTAATACATATATTAAAATATTGTGTAATATTTAGTTGTTTCAATAAAATGCATTTTTATTATTGTTAAGAAGAACATGCCATCTGAATTAATGTATCTATTTAGAAATACGGTGTTTCACATCAGATTCAACGAATGAATGCTCCCAATCTTTACCTATTACAGTCTTGAGCAATACACAATGGAAAATATTGCGTAATTTGGAGTTGTTTCAATAATATGTATTCATATTCCTGTTCAGAAAAAAATACACAACACATTGTGAAGCTATTTAAAAATACGGAGTTTGAAAGTGAGTTCAATTAATGCATACCCTCAATCTTTACCTGTTACACTTTACTTGTATGCTTGATTAGAATTATAAAGGTTATTTTACTTTGTCGTGAAATTTGAATATTTTGCGTAAATTGTTCTTAAGCAACATAAATTATAGATATACATGTATTGTAAGTCATAGAATGTCAAAAAAATAATAAGTATATTGACAACTGCTGTTGAACGTGTTTGATTTGATTGATGTGATTTTATATTGGAATACAAAAAACTGTCAAATAAAAAAATATACATCAATACCTGAAACGTTGATACTCTATGCAGTTGCATTTCAACGTAACATATTGAATAAAGTATAATGTCCTTTTAGTAAGTCTTCAATCATTCATGATTTGATTGATAACATGAATAACAAAATATACCACACCATCATAAAAGCTACTATGTTTAATGGTAAAATAGTAGACATATGTGCAACATTATCTCAAACACATATGTACATGGAATCTGATTAGATTGTGTTTGTGTTTGAATCGGGCGCACTAACACACACATTTGGATAACGTTTTTTGTTTCATTTCTTTCAATAAAATGTATTCATATTCCTGTGCAGAAAATTTACACAACGCATGCTAATTTATATAAGTATTTACAAATACAGTGTTTGAAAGCGGTTCAATTAATAAATTATCTCAAACTTTATCTGTCGCATTGTACTTGTATGTTTAATTATAATGATATCAGTTCTTTAACTTTGCTTTGGTAATTGAATATGTTGCGTAAATAATAGATATACATAGAATGTATTAGAATCGGGTGCACTAACATTCACATCTTGATAACGTTTTTTGCTTCATTTGTTTCAATAAAATGTATTAATATTCTTGTTCAGAAAAAATACACAACCCATTCTAATTAGCGTAGCTATTTAAATAAAAAACTCTCAAAGCGGGTTCAATTAATGCATACCCTCAATCTTTACCTGTAACACTTTACTTGTATGTTTGATTAGAATTATAAAAGTTATTTGATTTTGTCGTGGAATTTAATATTGTGCGTAAATTGTTCTTAAACAACATAATTTATACATATACATGTATTGTAAATCATAGAATGTCAACAACAACAAAAGAGAACATTGACAACCGATACAGTTTCGTAATGTTGTTGAACGTGTCTGATTTTATTGATGTGATTTTTTTAATTGGAATACAAATAACTGTCAAATAAAAAATATACATCAATACTACAAACTTTGATAATCTGTGTAGTTGTATTTCAACGTAACATATTGAATAAAGTATAATACATTTTTAGTAAGTCATCAACCATTCATGATTTGATTGATACCATGAATAACTAATGCTACGAAATCTTTTGTCTAGAATACTCTAGTAACAGAAAGATACAACCAACAATCAAATAGGTTTCTATTCTTTGATATAACAGCAAAATTTACTTAATACTATTATACAATTACAAATATCAAATTAATAAATTATTACTGGTCTCTTTGTCAATGTCCAAATTTAAATTCCTTATTAATAAATGTTATTGTTGTTTCCAGTATATTAGTCCGATCCTTTTCTACGAAAAATAATTCTTGTTGAATTATAATATTTTTTAGTTTGAATCCTGAAAGTTTCCAAATATTGACCGATGAAATTGTTAATAGTTCAATGTTCAAGTCTCGTGACTTTACTAAGAGGAGATTGAAGATACCAAAGGGGCAATCAGTATCCGTATATCGAAGAACAGACAACACAATGGCCAAAAGAAAAATGCACAAAAGGAAAAGCGACCATCGACAAAATATACATATAAAGCTAAAGTTCGAGTAACACGAATCCCACTAAAGACTGGGGTGAATTCAGGTGCTCCAGAAGGGCCTGCAGATACAGTTACATTAGTGGCACCCGTCGTGTTAATGTAGTTACAAACCCGATAATAAGCCGTAAATGCAGAAAGGACCAGGAAGTGATTACGACAAATGGAACATATCGGTGGTCATTGTGACACAGATATTACATATTCCTGTTCAGAACATATACACAACCCATTATAATTAACATAGCAAATATGGTGTTTGAAAGCGGGTTCATTTAATTAATTCCCTCAATCTTTACCTGTTACACTTTAATTGTATGCTTGATAATAATTATTCAAGTTATTTTATTTTGTCGTGGAATTTGAATATTTTGCGCAAATTGTTCCTAAACAACATATATTATATATACATGTATACATGTGTTGTAAATCATAGAATAAAAAAAACAAATAAAAGGAATATTCACAACCGATAAAGCTTCGTAATGTTCTTGAACGGGTCTGATTTGATTAATTTGATTGTATTGGAATACAAATAACTGTCAAATAAAAAATATACATCAACTCTTGAAACTTTGATCCTCTAGTTGTATATCAACGTAGCATATTGAATAACGTATAATACGCTTTTAGTAAGTCTTCAACAATTCATTATTTGATTGATAACATGAATAATTAATGTTGCCACAACCTCAGAACAGATCTGCCATATCTAATGGTAAAACAGTAGACACATGGGAGAAGCTACCTCAAACACATTGTACATGGAATCTGAATAAATTTTGATTGTGTTAGAAATGTGTGCACATTTGTCTAAAATAATTGTCATTCAAACATCATGAATTGATTATGGATTAAAGTTACATTTGTGTATCACGGCTATCATAGTAAAACCGGTTACTTTAGCAGTGGGTGGATTGGGCTCTAATGAAACAACTTTCCATTGCTCAATGCTCTGGTAATCCTACTCATTAAAATACTAGTGATGACAAAGGGGAACACTTGCCTGATCCCAAATTATTCATCTCATCATTGAATATTCTGTTTAGCAAGGAACATGATGACTTTTCTCCTTTATATTGAATAGCAAAACTTCACAATAATTCATATAGAGAGAATAACACTACATGTGCTTCTACATTTTCAACAAAGTAATTGTTATAAGCATTGCTAGCATTTTGACTGCTGTCAAAGAGGGTATATAATCATATTGGGACACAGTCTATTCACCGAGTAGTTTCAATCGAATGTGGATACTGCAATACTGGATCTTCTGGATAATTTTAATTATTGTTGTATTTCAGAAATATCGTGTGTCTAAGCATGTGACTTTTCTACACTTATCTGACATTTATCGTGACAATGCATGAAAACGCTTAAAATATCACTAATAAGGCAGTTTTCTTCAAAAATGTAAGAAACGATACCAATTGATAGTAATCGGTCATGAATTAACTTATTTTACTTTGTCAAGCGCGAACAAAGACAAAATGCACTACACCGAACATATAGTTACCACTAAGTTGGAGTTCGTATCGATGACATATCTGTAGAGTTCGGAAGACAGATTTGTCAGCAACTTGTATTATATAAAAAAAAAAACATTACATAAGACATAAATTTTCATATTAGGAACATACATTTCTATAAATAATACTAAGTGATACTCACAGATGTTGTAAGTTTGGTAGATTGTTGAAGGTGTTGTCCTTTATCACTGATATGTCATTGTGGTTTATCCACCTATAAATAGTCAACACATGTCTCATGTTTATACCTTAATCAGTCTGTAGCATTCTACTCTGTCTTAAACAATACGTATATCAAAATATTGTGTAATGTTGAGTTTCTTGAATAAGATATATTTATATTATTGTTAAGAAGAACATCCTATTTGAATTAATGTAGCTATTTAGAAATACGTTGTTTTTAATCAGGTTCAAGGAATGAATCCTCCCAATCTTTACCTATTACAGTCTTGAGCAATACACAGCAAAATATTGCGTAATTTAGAGGTTTTTTTTATAACATGTATTCATATTCCTGTTCAGAAAAAAATTGCACAACTCATTTTAATAAGTGTAGCTATTTAAGCATACAGTGTTTGAAAGTGGGTTCAATTAATGCATACCCTCAATCTTTTCATGTTACACTTTACTCGTATGTTTGAGTAAACCTATCAAAGTTTTATTCTGTCGTGGTATTTGAATATTTTGCGTAATTTGTTCTTTAACAACATAAATTATAGATATACATGTATTGTAAGTCATAGAATGTCAAAACATTAATAAGAATATGGACAACCGATAAAGTTTCGTAATGTTGTTGAACGTGTCTGATTTGATTGATGTGATTTTATATAAAAATATACAATCAACAATCAATTAAGTTTCTATTCTTTAAAATAACAACAACATTTACTTTATACCATTATACAATTACACAAATCAAATTAATAAATTATTACTGGCCTCTTTGTCAATGTTTAAATTTAATTTCCTTTAGAATATATGATCTTGTCCTTTTCGCTGTATTAGTGCGATCCTTTTCTATGAAAATTAATTATTGTTGAATTAACATATTTGTTAGCTCTAATCATGAAAGTTTCAAATATTGGCCAATGAAATTGTTACTAGTTCAATGATTTTACTTAGAAGAGTTTGAAGAGACCAAAGGTGCAATCAGAATCCGTTTATCAAAGACAGACATCACAATGACGAAAGGAAAAAGTACAAAAGGAAAAAACAATGATCTACGAAACATATATATAAAGCTAAAGGTCGAGTAACAGGAGTCCATATAAAGACCGGGGTGAACTCAGGTGCTACAGAAGAGTATGTAGATCCTGATCCTCTAGTGGCACCCGTCGTGCTAATATAGTTACAAGCCCAATAATAAGTCGTGAATGAGGAAAAGAACGTGAAGTGCTTACGATAAGTGGGGCATATCGGTTGTCATTGTGACATAGATATGCCATAGTGGTCAACCAAGTCATGGTGGTGACCGTAACATTTTCGAAGTGATGATTTCACCTTTACCAACAGGAACTCTTTTTGCAGTAGCTTCCGTGTTACCAGTATCCTCTATCACGGAAATCCTGATAGGAGCCACACGCTGTCGAATATCGTATCATTTGAGAGATATATTCTCCATATGCATATGCTGCTGGAATGGTGGTACGCATAAATGGAAAGATCATAATGGGAAAATTTATATCATCTCCTTTGTCGTACAGTTTTGTGCTTAACCGCCCCTCATTGTCGATTTCGAGGTGTAAGTCAAGATATGAACCAAACCTATCTCTTGCTGTGGTATCCTTTATTTCATTCTCAATGGGATATATGCGATCAACAGAATTAGTTAGTGAAAGGACATCATCTTCATAGCGGAACGTGAAATTATAGGACCGGGCTTCTTTTCGTTTTACTAAGTAACGATATATAAATACAATGCTATATATTCCAGCTAATACATCAATCCTAATTCTTAGACTGATACTTCTCGAAGTTGCTCCGTCTTATATCTATATACTATTTCATGAAATTCTCTAGAACTTTCGACAAAAATGTGACCTTGTCTATACATAAACAATATCTAGCAATATCTAGACAATATCAAAATTCAAGGTCAAAATTAAGAACTTGCAAACACCTTGACGTATTTGTATAACATATTTGCACTGATGGTGTAATGTTATCAGCAACAAAAACTATTCTAATGAACAAAGTAATATCTCATCTTTATGATATATACATAGCATCTCCTCTCTTGAAGAAAAGGTTTGGATGCAAACTTTTTGCAATACATTTCTATTTCAGTTCATCACAATATTATCGAACTCTAGACAAATCATTAGCTATACATTTATCTTTACATTTAATATGTTTTATAAACAGATTGTATTCTTGCAACAGTAATAGTTTATCTGTGATTTTTATTTTGCATTGTTTTAATAAATGTGACGGTATTGTGATCAGTAAGCACCACGATTGGATGAAATGTACATCACAATGCTTGAAAGATAACAATAAGGCAAGTCATTTTTTTTTCAATTGTTGATGATTTTTTTTTATCTTTGTAAAACATTTAAGAAAAATAGCAATTCGGCAGACCTATGTCACCTTTACGTTCTTGGAGCAAAACTGCACCAACACCTGCATCACTGGCATCCACTGTTATCATATATTTTTGCGAGAAGCCTTGTGTTGTCACCTGACATATTTGTTTTTTTTTCTTTCTTCTCGTAGGTGTATTCACAATATAATTTAAATCATTCAGTCTGGATTCAATTACAAATGGCCAAAAATATTTAGCTGGTAATGGATGTCAAGGAATAAGCAATAACACAATTATTTTCTCGCCTGGTATAAGTTATCTTACCATGTCATCCATATCATATCAGTGTTTCATTTTATCTTGGCTTTGCTTCAAATTGTCCTGTTTTATGTCACATGCTCTTGTAAGCTGATAACTAAAACACTCGCATAATCTAAAATACTAATACCAGTATTTTCACAAATTTCTCTTTCAAAATCTTTCAGGGAACTCCCATAGAGTGTCTAAAAACCAGTTCAAAAGGAATAAAAAATAGAAATTCTTGAAAGGCTTCCCTTACAGCAAACTGTAGCATGCGGACCCCATTATCCCAATCTTTATGACTGTCTAAACAAAATGTGTTCATCATATTTTTTAATGTCTGGTGGCATCTTTCCATATGCATTAGACTTAAACTGTTTATATTTCATTCATGCATAACTTGCTGAAATAAATGAGAAATCAAATTGGATCCCTGATTTGACAGAACTGTTTTAGGAAGACCCACAAATGTAAAAACAAAATAGTTAAAGCCTTAATTATAGTTTTACCTTTAATATTCCTAAGTGGAATGGCTTTAGGAAAACGGGTGGAGGCACACATTATAGTTAGTAATTATAGATTTCCGTATTTAGTCCTAGAAATTGGCCCAGCCCAGTCAACAATAACCCTACTGAAATAATCTTCAAACGCAGGTACGGGTTAGAGTGTAGCTGCATGGATGTTTTGATTCGGTTTCCCTTGATTTGACATGTGCTACAAGAGCTACAGTCCTTGGCTACTTCTGCTCTTATATTCGTGCAGTAGAAATGGGCCAATTTCCTGTTGAATGTTTTTCTAACACCCAAGTGTTCAGTCATTCATGAATCATGGACCAGGCTCATAACTGCTTTCCGCTATTCTTCCGATTTCACTATCTGGCAGATCACTTGCCATTCATCTTACGCATCTTACGCAGAAACATTTGGTGGTCGCCATTTTCTCATCAATACTTCGTCTTTCATCACATAGCAAACATGAACCTTCTCTGCAGCCTCTACTGATAATAATTTAGAATAAGGTAGTGCGAGCTCTTCCTTCTGCGCACTAATAAGTCGTTCCCTAGTCAGAAGTTCAATACCGACATATCTTATTGCTTGCTTAAGAACAGGACCATCCCTCGTTGACCTTTGGTCCTGGACTGTATCAAAATGGCATTTGCAATCCTCATCTGTATCTAGACAGGAGTTTTGTTCCTCGTCTATAAAACAGCGAGACATATCTCCACGCTATGTAAAAAGTAATCGTTGACATCAGTAAAAAAATGTCTTTTAATTCAACATCACTTGCTTCTATGATACCACTTTGTAATAAAGTATCCTCTTCTACCAGAGGCTTTTTCGTTGCTAAAAACCACTCTATTTTCTAATTCATTCTTTGCATAACTAGCCTACTCGGAGATTATTGGGTCCATTATAACCTTGCCACGGGCCACATCGATACCAAATAACGAGGACATATCCTGAACCGGAAGTGTAGGTCTTACCCCAACTACAACCTGTCCATAAGCAAAGTCTGATTTGAAATTAACGTGGAACACTATGCAAACCTGGGTGTGCCTCTTGTAACAACACATTTGCAGCAGCCGAAGTATTGCCAGATAAATGGAAAATATTTTCTAACATTAAAGGTGACATGCAATGGTTTTGAGTATTTGATTGTCTTGCTTTACTCGATAAAGATACATAAATAATGCCGAAAAGGTCAATTTTTACGCCAAGTGTGTTACCGTTTATCTGTAAACACAGGTAAATGTATGGTTTATTGTCGAAGTTTAACATGATTATCTCTTCTTGGTTAGCCAAGACTGTGAAGTCTTTCGGTTCTGAAAGTAATTTTTTTATATGTTTTTAGTGTATTATTTTCTGCGCCTACGAGGATAGCATAGCTTCTCGATAATCTGATGATGAAAGTGACCAAAGTGACATCACAGGCATTGATTCAACATAGAAAATAATACACTAAAAACATATAAAAAAACAACATTTAATTTGAAATAAAACATATTTAAAAAAAACCACGAACTTCTGTACATTTAGAAAATATTCGCAAGGGAATATATAAATAGGCTTCTCTCAAACAATATTGTATAAGAAATATGAATGATAAATACTAATAACTCTGGTTATTTGTACATGAACTATTACTTTCACACTTACATCCCTTTAATGCATATTTACATACAATGTATTACTTTCGACTTGTTAGTACTCGTTGAATATATAACAGCGACATGTGGAATTCATGTCCGTGACACTAAGTTATTATAACATTCATTTACATTAGTCGTAATATACAAATTTACTTTAAGGGGCTCGTCCCATAAAGTGTCATTTTACACCTTTCCGAGAGAAACAAAATTCAATAAAAGGTAAATCATTTTCATGATATATATGTACGATTGTGACCCACTACCATTAACCATAACAACATAATACGAGTCCCCAAAAGTGAATGATCCCTATGATGCCTTAGTGTACTTTAGGGAACCCACTACCTATATCTACGATTCATATCATAAGACAACAACATTAACCATAGAGATGATGCGAATCCCCTGAAATAAATTATTCCTATAATGCATTGATATACCTTTGGGAACCCACTACCAACATATACCTGGTTCATATCATAAGACAACAACATTCGTAATAGGAAATAATGTGAGTCCTCTAGACTACCAAATACATATTGTGAGACAACACAACTAGGTGTCATAGGGCAAAAATGGTACTTTATATGGTGAGTGCCCGGGTTTGTTTTCTTTTCTTTCTGAGGATACGTAGAGACCCCTAAAGTACATGAAGGACTGATACAAAGAAATGTTACACAATTTACAACATAGATCGTTGTACCGTATTCAACAATTCACGACAGACCATAATGTACGACATTGCACATGTATTTCAATGGTGGATCCAGACCTTTCCATAAAGGGGGCCGTTTTATTTCAGAAACTATTTCTTTTAAGAAATATCAAAAGATACCGAGACATAATTAAAAGCGAAAATTACAAGACATGGTAAAAAGAAAAATGACAAAGACTAAGCAGGAAATGTTCTGGTAATTTTAATATGTTTTTACCAGTCTATAACCTAGCAGAAAAAAGGGGACATGTCCCCCTCTGGGAGCGCCTTTGTGTCTCTTAGGGGATGGTAATTTGCTTCTGAGAGGGATCTGGAGTGCTTTTTAGAAATACATATTCTGCCCAGGTCATGAGCAAAAATGAAATAAATATCCTCTCACGCACTGAAACAAGAGGAAATACAGAATATATAGACGACTTGATAATGAATGACAAATATATCTACAAAATGTCGCTCGTAAACATCAGAGCAAAGGAGGTCTTATTCAGAATTTCTGCGTAAATTAATTCGGGGTTTTACCATTGTGTTATCCTTGCTAGCTAAGGCAATTGCCAAATTATTTACACGAATATACCTATACATTTTGTGGTCTATTTACCATAAAAAATCAATCGGGCAACCTGTTAGACAGCAAGATATGGCTGCAGCTATGGGCGATGTAAGCCAATCTCGATCATCGAGAGGTGCGTTGGGAGGGACTAATAATGTTTTCAAAGCAATAACATGCAAAAGGGTATGCAATCGTGCCACCTCTCCTTTGTATGAACCAAGAATACATCTCCGCTTTGAAATCGGAACGCCTACCTCTTTGTTGGTGTGCTTTGATATTATTTACGGTCTACATTATACTTAATATTATAATTTGACAGCAATCTAACTCAGCAATGTTTAATATATTGTATAGGATAATGAAGAATTCATTACGCAGTCACAGGAAATAAAGTATATTAGACAAACGTCTAAGCAGGTGACAACCATACAATATATATGTCCCACTGGATCTCAAAGTTACTTGTGATACTAGGTTAATACTAACTATTAAATATACCTCTGAAAATTAAACCAGTGTTTGAAATAGATTTTTGAGCTGTCAAATTTGTGTTCTTCCCACGAGGGATATATCTTATAAAGAACAACTTTTCTTTTAATGGAGACCATTACGTACAAATAAACGCCACAGCTATGGACACCAAAATGGCCCCCATCTTATGCTAATACATTTATGGGAAAATTTGAAAAACAGCTGCTCGAATCGTCCATTGTTTCTTGGTACAGATTGATAGATGATGTGGAAATGAAGTTTCTTTCTCCTGTCAATAACCTGCATCCCTCTATCAAGTTCACGCATGAAGTATCTAACACTACCATTTCCTTCCTCGACACTTCTAGCTCTTTAACGGAAGGTGAACAATCCACAGATATATACTCCAAACCTACCGACACCAATCAATACATTGTTGCCTAGCAGCTGTCATCCTCCTCATATGATTAAGAGCATACCATTGTCAAGCCCTTAGAATCAGGCGAATTTGCTCCACCGACAAATCTTTTGAAAAAAACGATTTGGTCAACTTAAAAATCATTTCGAAAAAAGGGGTTATAAACAAAGTATTATCAAGAAAAGTCTTAGCAAAGCTCATTATATCTCCAGGAGCAGCTTACTTCAGTACAAAGAAATGCAGAAGAACCCCTTGTGTCCTCACATACCATCCCTGTCTGAGAAAAAGCTTCAATACCATTCGTGAGCATTGGACTTCCGTCGAAAAAAAAATCCAAACTGTACAAAATCCTTCCTGAGGCTCCCATGGTTGCCTTCAAACAACCAAGCAGTCTGAGAAGCATGTTGGTGCGGGTAGCGACTTCTACGCCTAGCACAGCAAAAGTCACTCATGTGTAGACAAACACTGCAAATATTGTAGACATATGCAAAAGGAAAAACTACGATCTACAAAACATATATATAAAGGTAAAGGTCAGGTAACACGAGTCCCACTAAAGACCGGGTTGAACTGAGGTGTTCCAGAATGGTCTATAGATCCTGATCCACTAGTGGCACCCGTCGTGTTAATCTAGTTACAAACCCGATAATAAGTCGTGAATGAGGAAATGCCGGAGAAGTGCTTTCGATAAGTGGAACATATCGGTGGTCACTGTGACACAGATATTCCATAGCAGTCAACCAAGTCATGGTGGTTACCGTAGCATTTTCGAAGTGATGTCTCCACCTTTACCAAATGGAACCCTTGTTTCAGTAGCTTCCGTCTTAGCAGCATCCTCTATCAAGGAAATCTTGATAGGAGCCACAAGCTCTGGAATATCATCTGAGAGAAATATACTCCATATGCATGTGCTGCTGGAAAGGTGCTACGCATAAATGGAAAGTTCACAATGGGACTATTGAAATCGTCTCTTTTGTCGTAAAGTTTCATTCTTAACCGCCCCTCATTGTCGATTTCGAGGTGTAGGTCAAGATATGAAGTAGACCTATCTCTATCTGTGGTATCGTTTATTTCAGGCTCAATGGGATAGATGCTATCTACAAAATTATTTTAATGAAAGGACATCATCTTTATAGCCGAACATGAAATTAAAGGATCAGGCTAGCTTCTTTTCGTTGTACTAAGTAAATATATCTAAATACAATGCTATAGATCCCAGCAATTATATAAATCCTAAATTTTAGACTGACAGCTGTCGAAGTTGCTGCGACCTATTTACTATTTGATAAAATTATCTAGAACTTTCCAAAAATTGTGTAGAAATATCTTGAACATATCAATATTCAAAGTCAAAAGTAAAAACTTGTAAACAACTTGACGTATTTTTGAAAAACTATTTGCACTGATGATGTAATGTTCTTAGCAACAGGAAATATTCTAATGAACAAAGTAATATCTCATATTCATTATATATACATCGCATTCCCTCTCTTGAAGAAAAAGCTTGGATACAAACTTTTTACCATTAATCTCTATTTCAATTCATCAAAATATTATCCAACTCTAGTCAAAACATTAGCTATGAAATTATCTTTACATTTAATATGTTTTATAATCAGATTGTATTCTTGCAACATTAATCCTCATCTCGTTAATCTGTGATTTTTATTTGGCATTTTGCCAAGAAATATGACGCTATTGTGATCAGTAAGCATCACGAATGGATGAAATGTACATCATAATTGCTTCAATAAGGCAAGTCATTTTTTTTCAATTGTGGATTATTTTTACTGATCTTTGTCAAAGTTTTAAAAACAAATTCCATTCGGCACCAACACCTACATCACTAGCATCCACTGTTAACATACATTATTTCGAAAAGCCGTGTGTTGTCACCTGCCATATTTGCCTTTTCTTTTTTCTCCTAGATGTATTCGCAATATAATTTAAATCATTCAGTCTGGATTCAATTACATATGACCAAAAGTAGTTAGCTTGTAATGGATGACAATGAATAAGCAATAACACAATAATTTTCTCGAATGAATTAAATTATCTTATGATGGCATCCTTATCATACCACTGTTTCATTTTAGCTTGGTTTTGTGTCAAATTGTCTTGTTCTATTTCACATGTTCTTGTAAATTTATGCCTAAAATACTCCACATAATATAATATACTAATAACAGTATTTTCACAAAGGCAATTTTCTTTCAAAAGTGACCTCCCACATTGTGTCTAAATCAAATTCAAAAGGACTAAAAACTGGAGATTCTTGAAAGGCTTCCCTTACAGCAAACAGTAGCATGCGACCCCATTAGCCCAATTTGTGTGACTGTCTAATCAAAATGTTTTCATCATATTTTTTTTAAGGTCTGGTGAACTCTTTCCAAATCTCCTTGATATTCATTAGATTTAAAATGTTTTGTATTTAATTTAATTGATGCATAAATTGCTGAAATAAATGAGACATAAAATTAGATCCTCATTTGAGTGAATTGTTTTAGGAAGACCCAAAAATGTAAAAACAAATTAGTTAGAGCCTTAATTATAGTATTAACTTTAATATTCCTAAGTGGAATGGCAATAGAAAAAACGGGTGGATTAATACATTATAGCTAATAAATATAAATTTCCTTATATAGTCTTAGGAAGTGGCCCCACACAGTAAACAATAACCATACTGAAAGACTATGCAAAAGCGGATACGGGCCGGAGTGGAGCTACACGAATGTTTTGATTCGGTTTCCCCATAGCTCGGAAGATGCTACAAGAACAACAGTTCTCGGCTACGTCTTGTCTTATATTCGAGCAGTAAAAATGGGTCAATATCCCGTTGGAGGTTTTGCTAACACCCAAATGTTCAGTCATTGACGAATAATGAGCCAGGCTCACAACTGCTTTCGTGTATTCTTCCTGTACCACTTTCTGCCGGATCATGTTACATTCATCTTACACAGTCACATCTGGCGGTCGCCATTTTCTCATCAATGCTTAATCTTTCACGAAATAGCAAACATTAACATTCTCTGCTTCCTCTAAAGAGAATGACTTAAAACAAGGTATAACGAGCTCTTCATTCTGCGCACTGATAAGTTGTTCCCTAATGAGAAGGTCTTTACTGACATATCTTATTGTTGGCTTCAGAACAGGACCATCACTCGTTGACCTTTGGTCCTGGACTGTTTCAAGATGGGATAGTTAGTCCTCATCTGTATCTAATCGGGATTTTTGTTCCTTGTCTATGAAATAACGAGACATGTCGCCATGGCTATGCAACAAGTGATCGTTGACATCAGCCAAAATAATGTGTCTGCTGATTCAAAATCACTTGTTTCTATGGTACCAGCTTGCAATAAAGTATCCTCTTCTTCCAGAGGCTTTTTCATGGCTAAAGTTACAGCACATGCAGGAAAAATCCCTGTATTTCTTTAATTCATTTTCTTCATAACTAGGGTCCTCGGAGATTATTGGGGATATTATAACTTTGTCACCGGCCATATCGATACCAAATAACAAAGCAATATCATCAACAGGAAGTGTAGGTCCTACCCCAACTACAACCTGTCCCGAAACAAAGTTTGATTTTAATTTAATGTGATGGAGTGGAACACTATGAAAACCTGGGTCAACGCCTGTATCAACATATTTGCATCAGTCGGAGTATTCCCCAATACAGGTATGCTGTTTTCTAACATTAAAGGTGAGTGAAAGTCAAAGGTTTTGCGTATTTGATTTTATTGTTTTACTCGGTAAAGATACATGAATAATGCCGGAAAAGCAAATTGTTCACGCCAAGTGTGTCACCGTTTATCTGTAAACACAGGTAAATTTATGGTTTATTGTCGCAGCTTAACATGAGTATCTCCTCTTGGCAAGCCAATACTGTGAGGTCATTTGGTTCTTATCAGTTTGCTGCGCCTACGAGGATAGCATAGCTTCTCGATAGTCTCATGACAACAGTGACGAAAGTGACATCGATTCACCATAGAACATAATACATTAAAAACAAATAAATTAAAAAAAACATTTAATTTGAAATATCAAATATTTAAAAAACAATACATGTCGAACTTGTGTACTCTAGCTGTTTACTTCCATTTAGACAATATTCACCAGGGAATTTATACATTGGTATCTCTCAACAGTTAGTGTGTAAGAAATATGAATAATAAATACTAGTAACTCTGGTTATTTGTACATGAACTATTATCTTCACATTTTCTTCACTATGCAAGGGCCAGTAGCAATTATTCTGATTTCCTGAAACGTCATCTTTATCTGAGAAACAGGCTACTGGACCAGGGCTATAACAAGATTCGCCTTATTCGATCTCTTAAAAAGTTTATATTCCGATACCAATATCTTGTCGAAATATATTCCGTCTCTGCAGAACAAAATATAAGCGATGCATTTTCATATAGTGAAAATGCATAAAGATAAAGAAGTCGCAAATGTCAAGAATTTTTTTGTCAATGTGTGACGTAAAAGTATTTTTGACATTTACGTCACCGAATATGGTACTGCTTTGACAACTATTTTACCTATTTTGTTCCTGTATTTAAATACTGTTACAGTGACAGCCGGAACCTTTGAACCGTAATGAGAGCGGGAGGTTTGGCGCCTTAAAATCTGATTCAACCCACCATTTCTTTAGAAATGCCTGTACCAAGTCAGGGTCATTACGGTTTTCACAGTTTTCCGGTTGTTGACTGATTTTGTCTGTTTATATAATTATGAGTTTTGACTTTCCCTTTGTAAGATTGTTCGGAGTTCGGTAATTTTGTTATTACCTTTATTTAATGCATGTTTTACATAAAATGTATTACTTATGACTTGTTAGTAATCATTGAATAGAGAACAGCGAGATGTGGAATGCATGTCCGTGACACTAAATTATTATAGGTTTCATTTACCTTAGTCGTAATTTACAAAGTTTACTTTAAGGGGCTCGCCCCATAAAATGTCATTTTACACATTTCCGAGAGAAACAAAATTCAATTAAGGTTAGATCATTTTCATAATATATATCTACGATTTTAAGGAACCCACTACCATTAACCATAAAAAAATAATACGAGTCCCCAAAAGTAAATGATCCCTATAATGCCTTAGTGTACGTTAGGGGACCCGCTACCATATATAGCTGGTTCAGATCATAAGGCAACAAGATTCGTAATAGAAAATAATGTGAATCCCATAGAGTACATAATAAATATTGTGAGACAACAAAACTAAGTCTCATAGAACAAAAATGGTACTTTATATGGTGAGTGTCAGGTTTTTTTTTAGGATATGCAGAGCCACCTAAAGTACATGCAGGTCTGAAACACTTATTCACTTAAACAGAACATATTGCACAATCTACAACATAAATCGTTGCTCCGTATTCAACAATTGACGACAACCCACACTGTACAACAATGTACATGCATCTCAGAAGAGGATCCGAACTTTCCATAATGGAGGCCGTTTTAGTTCAGACACAATTTTTTCCACAAATATCAAAAGATACCGACGCGTAATTCAAAGCGAAAATTACAAAACGTGGTTAAAAAGGAAAATGACAAGGACGAAACTGGAAATGTTCTGTTAAATTTAATATGTTCTTACCAGTCTATAACCTAGCACAAAAAAATGGAATAGCCTGGCCAGGTCATGAGCAAAAATAAAATAAATATGATATCACACAACGAAGCAAAGCGAAACATAACATCTGTAGAAGAGTTGATAATAAGTTAAACATATATATATGAAATATCGCTCGTAAACATCAGAGCCATGGAGGTCTTATTCAGAATTTCTGCTTAAATAAATTCGGGGTTTTGCCATTGTGTTTTCCTTGCTAGCTAAGGCAATTGCCAAGTTTTTTACACGAATACACCAATAACTTTAATGGTCTATTTAGCATAAAAAAACGAACAACGTGTTAGACAGCAAGACATATTTGCAGTTATGGGCGATATAAGCCAAATTCGACATCGAGAGGTGCGTTGGGAGGGGTCAATAATGATTTCAAATCATCAAATTACTGTTTTCTGAGGAAAAAAGTGGGATGCGATCGTGCCAACTCTCCGCTTTGAAATCTGAATGGCTACTTCTTGTTTGGTATACATTGATAATATTTACGGTGTACATTTGAAAGGACAGACACAAATATTGAGTCAGAATTGAAATTGATTTAAAATTTATTCACACGGGTTTATACCAAAATTAATTATGGCACGCAATGACTATAATATTTCACATTTGCAAAGAAGACAGACCAATTATATATATGCACGATGAACCCACGGGAGTACATCCTAGAACCACGGTATTTATTCTTTCATTTTAGTATATTTTAGCAAGCGATTTTTTATAATTAGTAGACTTAGATAAGTCATGAACGAGGAAAGAACCAGGAAGTGCTTACGACATTTGGAACATATCCGTAATCATTTGTGACACAGATATTCCATAGCTGTCAACCAAGTCGTGGTTACGACCGTAAACTTTTCAAAGTGTTGACCAATGTCCACCCGCCAACCGTTTTCCACACAAAGAAAGAATATGGTATGATTATCTTTGTCCCCATAAAAAAGAAAAAGAATGACAAGAACGACGTCACGACAGGATATTTTTAAAGAGGAATAACCATGATTGATATTTCCCGCGGTTAAAAACAGGAAAGTTTACATAGAGATTTCCCACAAAATAAAATTTAAAATTATTACGATATTCTATCAAGGTACTAAAATCACTATCTAAAAATGTGTAAATCTGAAAACAAGCTATGACCATTGCATTTCACCTTAAAGTTTTCGTTTTGGTGTAATGGACATTCCACAATATAATTAATTGAATCTGCAAATGTTTAATCATTTGTAAAGTTTATTAGAAATAAATCAGAATTCAATGAGCTGCATTGATGTGGTAATCTAGTATGCTTAGTTTTCTGGAACCTTCACCTTAATATTCCGGAGATTTATTAGTATTTTATTTAATCCTAGATGTAAACATGATATATTCAGGCAATTAATAATATTTAAATATACATTTTTCTATGACGAAACAGTGGATGGTATAACGAATGTCGTAGACATTATGAGTTGACTTTATGGTGTTGCATAGTTATTATCGTTTCTGAGATTGTGATCACTGATATGTTATACTGTATGAGGTAGACAATTACCAAATATTGAGGACATATTGTATTATGCATTTTGTAAAATGTTGTCAGTTGCGATATTTACGCCTAGCAGACAACTATTCCCACCTTGTTTCAACGAAACGAGAATCTCTACTTGCAAATTGTGTTCGTCATGCAATATTCTAGCTAATTATATTTAAACTTTTTCTTGTTCCACCTATCCCAAACCTCGCAAGCATATTTTTATTTTGTCCCTATGAAAGTAAGATATATATTTGATAGAGTTTGCTTTGCAAAGAGTACACTATAGTTTTTTGATAACATTAACCTGTTTAAAAGTACAGCTGCTATATATAATGATAAAATCGTAGAAACAGGTGCAAAGGAGTTACCTCTTACACATATGCACATGAACTATAATTTGACTTTTGATTGTGTTAGAATAGGGTTAACAAACACACACACATTTGTGTAAAATAATTGTCATCAAACATCATATAAATTGATCATACCGTTAACTTAAAATTGGGTATCACGGCTACCATAGTATAACTGTCATCGTAAACAATGGTTGATTTGGACAATGCTCTGGTTATCCTACTTACTGAAATACCAGTTATGACAAAGAGAAACACTTGGCTGATCACAAGTCGTTCATCTCATCATTGTATATTCTGCTTCGCAAGGAACATGTCTTCATGATGACTTTTCTCGTTTATATTGAATACCAAAACTTCACAAGAATCCATATTAGGGAAATAATACTAAAGGTGCTTATTCCTTTTCAAGAAATGAATTGCTTATAAATATGGCAAACATTTTGACTGCTGTCAAAGATGGAATACACTCATATTGGGACATGGTCTATTCACGTAGTAGTTTCAATCAAATGTGGATACTGAAATACTGGATCTTCTGGACAATTGTAATTATCGTTCTATATCAGAAATTTCGTCTGTCAAAACATGTGACTTTTGTACACTTTACTGACCATTCAGCGTGGGAATGTATAAAGACGTTTCAAAATATCATTAAGAATTCGATTATCTTCAAAATGGTAAGAAATGTTACAAATTAATAGTAATATATATATCAACATATTGTGTAATTTTTAGCTGTTCCAATAAAATCTATTGATATTATTGACGGCCACCAATCTCTCTAACTCATATTCAAATGATATAATACGGTAAAGTTATCGGGATTTCCGGATATGCATTGGCGGGATTTTTTCACGTCTACAAGGAGGTAAGTAAGACAATATTATCTGGTATTCAAGTACTTTTCACAAAACGGGCCATGTTTTTCGACGCAATTTAAAAATTCCTATTGCCAGAGTAAGCCGTTTCGTTGACTCATGTGCCGTAATGACGCTAGAATATTTCTCATATCGTGGTCATTGTTACACAGATATTCTATAACGGTAGCAACCGTAACATTTTCGAAGTGATGACTTCAACTTTACCAATAGGAACTCTTGTTTCAGTAGCTTCCTTGTTAGCAGCATCCTCTATCAAGGACATCCTGATGGGAGCCACCAGCTCCATATAATATATGATGCTGGAATGTTGCTATATATAAATGGAAAATTCACAATGGGAAAATTGAAGTCATCTCTTTGTCGTAAAGTTCCTTTCTTAACCGCCCCTCACTGTCTATTTCGAGTTGTAGGTAAAGATATGAAGCAGACTGATCTCTATCTCTGTTATCCTTTATTTCATGCTCTATTTGATATGTGCGATCAAGAGAATTATTCAGTGAAAGGATATCATCATTATAGCCGAACGTGAAATTTAAGGATCGGGCTATCTTCTTTTCGTTTTACTAAGTAAATATATCTAAATAAAATGCTATAGATTCCAGCAATTACATAAATCCTAAATTTAAGTCTGACAGCTGTCGAAGTTGCTGCGTCTTCTCTACTATTCCATGCAATTATCTAGAACTTTCCAAAACATGTGTAGAAATATCTAGAACGTAGCAAAATTAGAGATCAAAATAAAAAACTTGCCGTATTTTTGATAACCTATTTGCACTGATGATATAATGTTCTCAACAACAACAAATAGTCTAATGAACAAAGTATTATCTCATATTAATTATATACAGATTAATACATGGGCATTTCCATATTGGCCTATTGATCATCCCGTGACCCCGTCTCGGGCCAATATGGGTCGAGGGATGATGACCAGGCCAATATGGAAATGTCCATATATTAAGCTATTTATTACATAGTTCCGACATCTAGAAAAGAGACACCCATATTGGCCTGAGATGAAATCGAGGCCCATATGGAAATGATCTTGTAGTAATCCAATAACCGGTTATTATCCCGGGGTGTGCAAGTATCGACAGTTTACTTCCGGTCACATTGGTCATACAAAAATGCATTTATTTGAACTAATTATGTAATAAATATACATATGATCTCCTCTATTGAAAAAAAAGTTTGGATAGAAACTTTTTACAATAAATCTCTATTTCAATTCATCACTCCAGATACAACATTAGCTATAAGATGATCTTTACATTTAATATGGTTTATAATCAGGATGTATTCTTGCAACATTAATCCTCAATGCATTGATCTGTGATTTGTATGTTGAACATTGTTAATACATGTGACGGTAGTGTGATAAGTAGGCACCACGAATGGATGAAATGTATATCAAAATGCTTTTTTTTTTAATTGTGGATTATTTTTTCTGATCTTTGTCACACTTTTAAGCAAATTCGGCAAATCTATGTCATCTTTACCTACTTGGAGCAAAACTGCACCAACACCTCATCACTAGTATATATAATTTTAATCATTCAGTCTGGATTCAATTACATATGGCCAACACTATTTAGCTTATAATGGATGACAATGAATAAACAATAATACAATAACTTTCTCGCCTGATTTAAATTATCTTATCAAGGCATCCGTATCATACCACTGTTTCATTTTTACTTGGTTTTGTTTCAAATTGTCTTGTTCTATTTCACATGCTCTTGTAAGCTTATACATAAAACACAAAGCCATTTTCTTTCAAAAGGGACTTCTTATAGAGTGTCCAAAAACAGTTCAAGAAGAATAAAACATAGAGATTCGTGAAAAACCTCCCTTGTAACAAACAGTAGGATGTAGACCCCATCATCCCAATCTGTGTGACTGTCTAAACAAAATGTGTTCATGATAGTGTTTAAGGTCTGGTGAAGTCTTTCCAGAGCTCCTTGAGTCTCAGGGTGATATGCATTAGATTGAAACTGTTTTATGTTTAATTTAATTCATGCATAACTTGCTGAAATAAATGAGACATCCAATTGGATCCCTGATATGACCGATTTGTTTTAGGAAGACCCACAAAAGTAAAAATAAAATAGGTAGAGCCTTAATTATAGTCTTAGCTTTAATATTCCTAAGTGGAATGGTTTCAGGCGGATGCACTCTTTATAGTTAGCCTTATTTAGTGCTAGGAAGGGGCCCTACACAGTCAACAATAACCCTACAGAAAGAAACTTCAGAAACGGGTACTGGTCGGAGCGGAGATACACAAATGTTTTGATTCGGTTTTCCCATAACGTTGCAGATGCTACAAGTTCTACAGTCCTCGCCTACGTCTCGTCTTATGTTCGTCCGGTAGAAATGGGCCAATATCATGTTGGAGGCTTTCTTAACACCCAAGTGTTCAGTAATTTTCGAATCATCGGCCATGCTCATAACTACTTTCCGGTATTCTTCTGGTACGACTATCTGGCATATCACTTTCCATTCATCTTACACAGTGGCATCTGATGGTCGCCATTTATTCATCAATACTTAGTCTTTCATGGAATAGTAAATAGTAAATATGAACCTTCTCTGCCTGCTCTATTGAGAATGTGAGCTCTTCCTTCTGCGCACTAATAAGTCGTTCCCTAGTCAAAAGGTCATTGTTGACATATCTTATTGTTTACTAAAGAACAGGATCTGGTCTTATCAGTCTGCTGCGCATACGAGGATATCATAGCTTCTCGATATTATGATGATGAAAGTGACCAACGTGACATCACATGCATCAATTCAACATAGAAAATAACTCATTTAACACATATTAATTAAAAAAAACAAAAACAATTAATTTGAAATAAAATATATTTAAAAAAAATACATGCCGAATGTTTGTACTCTATAGCTACCTGCTTACTTCCATTTAGACAATATTCACCAGGGGATTTATAAATAGGCTTCTCTTAAAAAAATATTGTATGAGAAATAGGAATCATAATATAACTCTGTTTATGTGTACATGAAATAATATCTCCACATTTTCCTCCCTTTAATGCATTTTTACATAAAACGTATTACTGATGAACTTGTTAGTAATCGTTGCATAGAGAACAGCGAGATGTGGAATTCATGTCCGTGACACTGAGTTATTATAACCTTCATTTCCTTTAGTCGTGATATACAAAGTTTACATTAAGTGGTCCATAAAGTGTAATTTTACACCTTTCCGAGAGAGAAAAAAAACAATTAAGATTAAATCATTGTCATGATATATATCTACGATTTTAAGGGACCAACTACCATAAACCTTTAAAAAATAGTACGAGTCCCCAAAAGTAAATGATCTCTATAATGCCTTAGTGTACGCTAGGAAACCCACTACCTATATCTACGATTCGCATCATAAGATAACAACATTAACCATAGAGTATGATGCGGGTCACCTAAAGTAAATGATTCCTATGATGCTTTGGTGTACATTAGGGGGCCCACTACCAAATATAACTGGTTCATATCATTTTGGCAACAACATTCTTTATAGAGAATAATTTGAGTCCACTAAAGTACATCATAAATATTGTGAGACAACAAAACTAAGTCTCATAGAACACAAATTGTACTTTATATGGTGAGTGCCCGGGTTGTTTTTTTTTGAGGATATGTAGAAACCCTAAAGTACATTAAGGCCTGACACAATTATTCACCTAAGCAGAAAAATTTACACAATCTACAAACTAAATCTTTGCAATTCAACAATTGACGACAAACCACACTGTACGACAATGTACATGTATCTCAGAGGAGGATCCAGACCTTTCCATAATGGGGCCAGTTTTAGTTCAGACACCATTTTTCTAGAAATATCAAAAGATACCGACACGTAATTCAAAGCGAAAATTAAAAGACATGGTAAAAAGAAAAATGACAAAGACGAAACTGGAAATGTTCTGTTAAATTTAATATGTTTTTACCCGTCTATAGCCTAGCACAAATAAGGGTAATATTCTGGCCAGGTCATGAGCAAAAATAAAATAAATATGATGTCACGCAACGAAACAAAGCGAAATATAGCATATGTAGACGACTTGATGATAAATTTAAAATATATATATAAAATGTCTCTCGTTAGCATCAGAGTCAAGGAGGTTTTAAATAAATTCGGGGTTTAGACATTGTGTTATCCTTGCTAGCTAAGGCAATTGCCATTTCTTTTACACAAATATACCTAGAAATGTTATGGTGTATTTTGCAAAGAAAACAAACGCGCAACGAGGTAGTCATCAAGATGCATTTGCAGCTAGGGGCGATATAACCCATTTTCGACATCGACAGGTGCGTTGGGAAGGGCTGATAGTGATTACAAAGCGAACAATGACTGTTTTTTGGTATATATTGATAATATTTACGGTCTACATTTGAAAGGACAGACACAAATATTGAATCAGAATTGAAATTGATTTAAAATTTATTCACACGGATTTATACCAAAATGACCCATAATATATATGCAAAATGGCACTGCAATGACTTTGATATTTCACATTTGCTAAGAAGACAGACCCATAATATATATGCACGATGAACCCACGGGAGTATATCCTAGAACCACGGTATTTATTCTTTCATTTTAGTATATTGTAATTATTATTCTTAGATAAGTCGTGAACGAGGAAAGGAACGGGAAGTGCTTGCGACAAGTGGAACATATCCGTGGTCATTTGTGACACAAATATTCCATAACAGTCAACCAAGTCGTGGTTGCGACCGTAAAACGTTCGAAGTGATGAAGCAATGTCCACCAGCCTAACCGTTTTGCACACAAACAAATAATATGGTATGATTATCTTTGTTCCCATAAAAAGAAGAACTGACACCAACGACGTTAGGACAGAAAATATTTAAAGGGGAATAACAATGATTGATATTTCCCGCGGTATTAAACATGTAAGTTTACCTGACGATTTCGCACAAAAGTCTTGAGAAAACTGAAAATTATTAACATTTTATGACCTTTGCATTTCACCTTAAAGTTTTCGTTTTGGGGTAATTGACATTCCATTATATAAATAATTGAATCTTCAAAAGGGGAACCACATTGCCATTTTGAGTCATTGGTAATTTGTATACGAAACAAATTAGAATTCAATGAGCTGCATTGATGTCGTAGTTAGCATGAAGCATTTTTAGTTTTCTGGAGCCTTCACCATAATATTCCGGAGATTTAATAGTATTTTATTTAATCCTAGATTTAAACATGATATATGTAGGTTATTTATAATATTTAAATCAAAATGTATACATGACGAAACAGTGGATGGTAAACATAATGTCGTAGAAATTATGAGTTTACTTTATGGTGCTGTATAGTTTTCATCGTTTTGGAGATTGTGATCACTGATATTTTATACTGTAGGAGGTAGACAATTACCCAAATATTGAGGATATAGTGCATTAGGCATTTTGTAAAATGTTGTCAGCTTGCGATATTTACACCTAGAAGACAAATATTCCCACCTTGTTTCATAGGATAGTGAATCTCCACTTGCAAATTGTTTTAAACCAAAACCTCGCAAGCATATTCTGATTTTTTCCTTATGAAAGTAAGACATATATTTGATAGAGTTTGCTTGCAATGAGTACACTTTAGTTTTCTGAGAACATTAATTTGTTTGAAAGTACAGCTGCTATATATAATGGTAAAATCGTAGACACAGGTGCAAAGGTGTTACCTATTATATATATGTACATGAACTCTAATTTAATCTTTGATTGTATTAGAATTGGGTTCAAAAACACGTACACATTTGTCTAAAGTAATTGTCATCAAACATCATATAAATTGATCATACCGTTAACTTAATTGTGGGTATCATGGGTATCATAGTAAAACCGGCATCGTAAACAGTGGCTGATTTTGTCTCTAATGGAGCAACTTTCCTTTGCACAGTGCTCTGATTATTCTACTTACTGAAATACTAGCTATGACAAAAAGGAACATTTGGCTGATCACAAGTCATTCATCTCATCATTGAATATTCTGTTTAACAAGGAACATGATGACTGTTCTCGCTTATATTGAATACCAAAACTTTACAAGAATCCATATAGAGGAAACAATACTACAGGTACTTATTCTTTTTGAAGAAAGTAATTGTTTATTAATATATCTAACATTTTGACTGCTGTCAAAGAGAGAATACAATCATATTGGGACAAAGTCTATTCACGTAGTAGTTTCAATCAAATGTGGATACTGAAATACTGGATCTTCATGATAATTGTAATTATCGTTCTATTTCAGAAATTTCCCCTGTCTTTTCTACACTTTACTGACCACTCACCGTGGGAATGTATAAAGACGTTTCAAAATATCATTAAGAACGCGGTTATCTTCAAAATGGTAAGACACGTTACAATTGATAATAATACATATATCAAAATATTGTGTAATTTTGAGTTGTTTCAATAAAATGTATTTATATTATTGTTAAGAAGAACATCTCATTTGAATAAATGATGATATTTAGAAATTCGGTGTTTCCAATCATGTTCAATGAATGAATGCTCCCAATCTTTACCTAGTACATTCTTATGGAATACACATAGGAACATATTGCGTAATTTGGAGTTGTTTCGAAAAAATGTATTCATATTCCAGTTCAGAACATATACATAACCCATTCTAATCAACATAGCAACTATTGTGTTTGAAAGCGGGTTCAATTAATGCAAGCCCACAATCTTTACCTGTTACACTTTACTTCTATGTTTGATTATAATTATAAAAGTTATTTTATTTTGTCGTGGAATTTGAATAGTTTGCATATATTGTTCTTAAACAACATACACTATACATGCATGAATACATGTGTTGTATGTCATAGTATTAAAAAAACACAAATAAGAGGAATATTCACAATTGATAAAGCTTCGTAATGTAGTTGAACGTGTCTGATTTGATTGATGTGATTTTATTGGAATACAAATAACTGTCAAATAACAAATATATATCAATACTTGAAACGTTGATACTCTATGTAGTTGTTTTTCAACGTAGCATATTGAATAAAGTATAATACGCTTTCAGTAAGTCTTCAACCATTCATGTTTTGATTTATAACATGAATAACTAATGTTGCCACAACCTCTGAACAGTTCTGCCATATATATTGGTAAATTAGTAGACACATGGGCAAAGTTGAAGGTGTATGATTTGATTGATTTGATTTTATTGGAAGAGGCAATCAGGAATGTACAACTTAAAGACATTGGCCCTATTGGGTACATATGACACATGACGAAGACAAACAAACACAAAAGCACAACACAGCATAGAAAACTAAAAACATGAACAACATGGGCTTCACCAAAAGTCAGGTGCTCTCGAAGAGAAAGCAGTTCCTAGGTGGTGAAGATTCACAGATTTCGATACACAGATCTACCCTTCGCATGTCCCCATGTGGCGCATAAAGACAACTACTGGCTGTCATCTGTCTTGAGGCTGATACTTGTATGCATTCGGAATTTAGTTTTCATGCACAATTCCTCTATTTCTACCGACATTTGATTCATTGAAATATAAAATGTAACTTGAAGCAAATGCATACTATTAGATCGTGGATATGAAATAATTGTATGTGGATTACAAACTGCAAAACATGGAGGAATTATTGTTTGATTATTTGTCATTTGAGTACCTTCTTGTCTTGATATACCTTTTGGGATTTTTTACCAGTTATACCGGGGATGTAAATAAACAAAATGTATATGATTTATGCTAGAGCATATAACGTACGCATGTAAATGTGGACACTTCACTTTCTGTTTTATTTTTTTCCCATAATTTCACAAAGAAATTAGTAATTCAAACAAGGCTTTTGCCTTAATTTGAATATTGATAGAACTATCATGTTTGTTCAGTTGCTTTGAATATTAATACAATGGCTACAATGCAAAAAAAAAAACTAATTACAACTAAGTAATCCCATGTGTTCCTCTTGTGACATAAACTTTGGCATTAGTACCGCATCAACCAAATACTGGCCGCCTTCAACAATCTGAAGATTTTTGTCAGAGCTTGTTCTGCGTCCATCAAATCCTGACTGCCTTCAACAATTTGAAAATTTTGTCAGAGGTTGTACAAGACAACTACAAAAGACTAAAACTAGTTGAATGCACGGGAATGATTGATTTTTGCTTAACGCCAAATTAAGCATTATTTCATTCATATCATGATGTGAACACATTATTTATATTAAGTTCCTCATCTACATTGATTGATTGGTTGATTGATTGGTGCTTAACGTCGACGCAGTCGATTATAAGATGTTTCAGTGAAAAACTGGAAATAGATGGAATGCATTTCGATCATTCCTCCTTATTTAGCAAATAACTATTAATAAATATACCATGAATAATACGACAGCTGGTCATGACCACCACGTCGTTGTGATTTGGACCGTAGGAACAAAGAGTCCTACCAATTGACTAATGTATTCCGTGCAATTTGCTATAACTTTGCTGGTTTCAACTGTCCTTGCAGTGTTTTAAATAAACGTTAAAGAAAACCGAATTGCCAACCACACCATGAATTGACAATCCAGAGAAACTGGCAACTTTGGAAACACAAGAAACAGGACGACGAAAAACAAGCAAAAACAAACCAACAATATACTAAAATGATGAGCAACACGACCTCACCAAAACTGGGGGTGAACCCAGGCGCCTGTTAAGAAAAAGCAGTTTAACTCATAAATTTTATATATTCATTAATTTCAGTAACATGTTAACATCCCTGACAGACATTAGTGTAGTACCCGATCCCAATTCATTATATTTAAGAAATAAAATAAAACATTAATATTCCACACAGTCATTTGTGTAGTACCCGATCCCAATTCATTATATTTAAGAAATAAAATAAAACACAAATATTCCACACAGACATTAGTGTAGTACCCGATCCCAATTCATTATATTTAAGAAATAAAATAAAACATAAATATTCCACACAGACAATAGCGTAGTGTCCGATACCAATTTGTTATATTTAGCAAACAAGATAGGTTTATACTAAGATAATAGAAATGGGTTTTCATTAAACCTAAGAAAAGTATGTTAGATGTCAATGGAGTCTTCACTGTCTGGTTACCTGAGTGTTTACTTGTTTGAAAGTCATATCCATTATTTTTTTCATATTTGATTCATTTTAGAGAAAGAGGCCTTTTCAAATGTGTTACATTATTTCAGATAAACGATGTGACAACCTTTAAATTGTGCAGAGGTCACTTGTAGTTCTAGCTTGTTATATTCTTGCTTCCTCCATCGTAAAACAATGATGACTTTACAAACACGATCATCAGATAAATTGCTAAGAACTATGGTCACACCGTATCCCCCACCCACCAGACCGTACTTGAGGTAAACCTAGTTATTTCATCTTACCATTACTGAAAAAAATATACATTCTAACTAATAAATCTAACATATATAACATAATATTTTTGTTGTAATCCCAGACTTACAGTCTTATAGTTTTATCAGGTAAATCTGTTGGAATACTATCCAGTCTTCTACTTGAGCAGTCAACAAGAAGTCCACTAAACTGTCTAAAACAACGACATACACTAGGGCATGATGATGCCACACCGACAAGTAAAATCACAACTATTGTTGTTATAATAAACTGCATGTTGTGTCGTAAGTCTACAAATACAAAGACAGAATGTATTTACTTAATAGTTATTTCAATTGCTGTTTTGCATGTATAAATAAAATGTAGGGAGATACATATTATATGAATATTTATATAACAATAACATTGTATTTCTAAACTTTCAGTTTGTTTAAGATTTTCGTGTGTGAATGAACGAATGGGCGTAGCTTATTTCCAAGTGAGCAGCTTTTCAACAATATCATGTGAAGAAGAAGTTACATTTCGGTGATAATAATAATGTTGTCTGCTTTGTACTTAACCAACAAGCTTAGTTAGATTTCTGAGGTAACTAAGCAGTCCGCGGGTATATATGTCGTTACAATCGGACACATTTGTTTCTGATTCTGAACCAATTACTCTTTGCTCTTGCTCCTTACTGCTGTCTGTCAACGATGAAGCAACAAATAACACTATTATGGCTACTTTTGACCCGACCGAGGCTTAATCCCGCGATCTACCGTTATCATGTTCACCATTACACCACCTACCATGTTAGCGAAACATGCAATCGTTGTAATGATGATAAGAACCTAACCATCTTCTTGGTGTAGTCGATACTTAACGGTGAATGTACTTATATTATAAAGTTAAGTTGTGTTTCTTTGTGGCAATACACATGTATACACATGGTTACATTAGAATGGAGATAACTGTATTGTATTTGACAAAATCACGGTAGCAATGGTCGATTTAATGGTGTAATCTTCACGGTATCAATTCCACGGTTGAAATAGCGTAAGATATTTGTAGAATTTTAGATGATTACCGCTTACGTCAACTTGTCAATAATACACATATATGCACATGATTACATTAAAATGGAGAGAAGTGTATTTGCATCGCGTCGCCATTAAATCTTCAATTGATGGCGTGAAATTTACAAATACAATACAGTTATCTCCTAATTGAAATCGCCGGAAAATAAATTGATGTAATTGTCACGTTTTCATATTAAGTTAACCTACATTTGTGTCAGTGGGTTTATTCACTTAATTTAAATCTACAAATCTACATTGTCGATTTTTCGAATTTCTTATATATTTTTTGACTGTGCTATCTGATACATTAAACAATAATGTATCGTTTTCAATTTGTATTTTTAATTTGAAATTTATTCAAATGTGTAGCCCTGTTGTGTATTCAAATTAATTTCATTAATTTATGTGGAACTTCAATTTTATTATATATGTATTTTCAAATCACACACGTAGCATCTGGGTCATTTGTACCGCGCATTGACTATCCACAAATTTTTTTTTGCACTTGTAAAGTCGTCATATTGGTTCGACATTATACATTGAAAAGTCTTTCGATGAGATGAAAATTGTGTCATTCAACAAAGTGTTTAATTCTTTATCTCTTTGTTTGGTGTACTTGGTGTTGTTGTAAAAAACATTTTAGACGTCTATAATTTAGTTTACTTCTGTAGTATCGTTGACTAGTTCAATCTAATTAAAACTAGATCTCCGCACTTGCTCCCTATTTTCGTTCGCCGCGTGGGTAGATCTAACAATACTCCGTTAGAGGTCGCGTCGGGGGTCAGCATGAATACATTATCTGAAATTTATATTAGCTAATCAGAAATAGAATTGACTTCGCAGAACAACCAATCAGAGAACCGCTTTCTCCGTGTTGTGTAAATAAAACATGGCAGCATCCATGCGATATGATTGACAGCGCTTCGACAGATATTTGACCACTAATTGGCATCGATGAGTTGAAACAGTAGCATAGAACAATTCTGGAATGTCTCATCGACAAAACAATTGTATGGCAGTATTACCAACTGGTTTGGAAAGTCACTGCCGTTTGGTTAATCAACAACTAACACACACAACGAATGACAAAGCGATCGTATGCAGTCCACTTCACGGATAGCCTTGATGCAAGATAAAGTTGATGGAATGTCGAAAATACCAGATATGAAAACAACTTATGCAGGTCATTGATACATTATCATACCTTATTATTACCCATTCACGATTTGAAAAAAGAGAGGAGCCTACCTTTTTTTGCAAGATGATGGTTTCAATTTACTATTTAGTCTTTTTCTAGGGTACTTAATTCTTAATAAAAAACAAAGAAGCAAAAAAATAAAGTATGGAGAAAATAATTGTAGAAGACCATACATTATATAATAATTCTCGGTCCATTTAAGTCCAAAGCAAGATATTAGTTACTAAATGTGCATGTGTTTTTCAAACAGAAAAAATACTTAGGTTTTCCTGTCCAGATAATATTAAATCCTGTACACTTTCTGCAATTCACTTCATATAATGTCAAGCGAGAACCACATTGATGTTGTTTAACACCACTTCCAACAATATTTCAGTTATATAATGGCGGTCACTTTTATTGGTGGAGGACCTGGAGAAAACCATGACTTGTCGCAAGTCACTGACAAACTTTATCACATAATGATGTACACTGATTGCAGAGGTAGTTGTTAATCCAACTAGCATACGATCACCACCACAGTGGCCCCAGATCCACATTGGAAGTGGAGTGAATATTGCAATGTACTTGAGTTTGAGATGAAAATGTGGATAAAGGTACCACACCATAAAGATACAATATACACCTGCTAACCCTTGACAGCAACAATGTTTGTCCATGTTACATTGTGTATATAAAACGAAATAAGAAATTGTCTGTCATTTACACAAAATAACATATATTTTGTTTTGCCAGCTTCAAATATTTGCACAAAACTGTACATCAAGCAAGGTTTTAAACAACTACAAAAACAATTTGCATAAATAATGTTACTTTTGCTTTATTTCTTATTTTCTACATGCATTGTGGTTTTTAGACGTGGATGGCACACACAATACAACATTCAGAAAGTGATTTTCATATTTCGGTGAACTGAGGTCAATTTGTCCATCTACCACTCTTCTTGAATTGAGGTTTAGAAGTCTTGAAGATATATACTGAATTTGAAATCAACAGACATAAAAGAAATAACGCTGTCACTAACTTAAGAATTTCAAAAGTTTCTAATGAAGTAGATATTGCAATGAAAAGGTTGATAGATGCTCTAAATGACCCAATGGAGAACTTTCTGAGCAATATTTAGAGTACTTTTAATTTCGAGTATGTGCTGATAAATTGATCGAGGGCGTGCCCGAGATCAGTTTATCTGCCCATACAAGAAATTAAAAGTATTATAAATGTTTTGTATCATAACCAATCAAACGGAAGCAAATGTGTGATTGACGTCTGTCGCACTTGAGAAGACTGATCTTGGTCACGTACGCCAGCAGTCAGTGACGTGGCAAAACGTTTTGAATAGAACAAGTGGTTATCATCAAAACGTTAAATGGCAGCGAACATGACGGACAATCTTTCAAACGATGATATGGATATTATGCTTTCACAGGTGGCAGAGAACATTTCATTTTTTATATTGAAATTCTGATGCGGCACACACATGACACAACTTTTTCTGAAAAAATTTCTTGATTTTAAAAAAATTTTAGAAGAGAACGAACAGTTTTTCAGTTTATTCTTTAAGGTAAATGGAAAATCTGAGGCGGTTTTATAGCATCTTTGAAGTGCGAGGCGGCAATTGATTTTTGAACGTGGTGTGACTCAAATATGATCACTTTTGTTATTGCAAAACTGATAATTTGTCTTGTTTGAATACAAAAAATTGCTTAGTTAATAGTAAAGTAAAAGAATTGTTCATGTCTTTTTATGTCATCTGCATGAACAAACACGTGGGGATCACTTTGTCAGTCTTTTTGTTTGATTTATACACAGGCGCTCGTGGCACGGACCACACCCCTTTTTCTAACTTTTTGTTTACAAACTTATTTTCATTAAAATTTCTTTATTTCTTTATTATTTCATCTCTTTTTCCTTATTTTAACTTGTTCGTGTCAATATTCATACACCCTTATACTAACATCAAATTGCAGGTGTCGACCCTATGATAGGCATAGATACTAATAGGGTCGACACATGCATTTGACGTTAACATTACAATGTATGAATATTGACGCGAACAAGTTAAAAAAAGGAAAAAGAGATGAAATAATAAAGAAATAAAGAAATTTTATTGAAAATAAATTTGTAAACAGAAAGTTAGAAAAAAAGGGGGGTGGTCCGTGCCACGAGCGCCTGTGGTTTTATAGTTTTTTCCAGTGTCAGATGTAAGAAAGCTTGCACTTCGTACCACTTTGCACCCAAAATGTCTATCATTTGGTCAAAAAATTACAATGTGTACCAATTCAAGGGCAATTGTCAAAGAAAAGTTACAATGCGTTTATTGCTGTGTTCTATCAAAATTAGGTCACAGTTAAAGCACACTAAATAGAACATGCTTTGCCCAAAAATAGCTATGATGACTCCATCTCCTGTATGGTTATCTTCATTTAGAAAATACTAAAGATCAAAGGAAAACACACTGGGTTGTGATACGAGGACTATTATATTCTGTAATTCTATAACAAATGCATCACAGATTTATACATATATAACTTCCAGAATATTCAGACGTTATGAATATGTTTCATCAAGAAAGTACAACCAAATACAAGGCTCTGATTGAAAGACATAAACAGTAAGATGGGGATTGTTATTACCACAAATGCACGAAGCATGAGCATTGTCAATTGCTATAGTATTGTTTTATATGGTTCCTAGCCCACACAATGTTCTTGACCTTGTACAAGAAATTTGTAGAGCAGGGAGGGATGGCAAAAAATATGTTGCCATGGTCCTATGCAACTCGTAAAATCTACGAGAAGGTGAGCCTGAAGTAAAAGCTGTTGTGACATCTACCGACTGCACATGTTAAATGTATTCTTGAGAGAATTAGACCTTCACCAAGAGCCAAACAAGACCCACAATTTGCTTAATGTATGTGCTAGAAAATCTCTTCCGTTCAAGCAAATTATAAATGGCCGATATTGAAGAAAGTGATTATGATGTAACGGATCCATAGGATCTGTCAGACTACTAAGATAAAATCAACATGATGGACTAAATGCTTTGTAAAATAAAAAAAAATAGTTCATCTAAATTATATTCTTAGTTTATTTCTTTAATTCTGATTGATTGATTGTTTGGTGTATAGTGCTAACATTAGCACTATTTGAGCTATGTTGTGGTGTTCATTTAATTCGACTTCATGAAGATAGTAAAAGAATGTTTGTTTGATATATATTATCTTACATTTCCACTAGACAAAAACAACATATCGACATATACTACTAATAGTATAAATGAATTTACAGACCAAATTGTGCACACACAAAAAAATTAACATTGAGAATTTAAAATGGTCAATGGAACCTGAAAAAATGTAGGTAACACCATACCAAATTGATGTTTAGATTGTCAGATTTTCTGTTTAAAATAATAGGACGAGTTTGAAGATACCAAAGGGGTAATCATAATCCGTATATCGAAGAAGAACAGACAACACAATGGCCAAAAGAAAAAAGTACAAAAGGACAAACAACTATATATAAAACATACACATAAAACTAAAGATTGAGCAACGCGAACCCCACTAAAACCGGGGGTTAACTCAGGTGCTCCGGAATGGTAAACAGTTCCGGTAATAAGTCGTGAATAAGGAAAGGACGGGGAAGTGCTTACGATAAGTGGAACATATCCGTGGTCATTTGTGACACATATTCCATAACGATCAACCAAGTCATGGTGGCAACCGTGAAATATTTAAAGTGATGACTTCAAGTTTGCCAAGATGAACCATTGGTTCCGTAGCTTCCTTGTTAGCAGCAAGCCTCTATCAAGGAAATCCTGATAGGAACCACAATTTCTGGAATACCTTATCAGAAGCGAGCAAATTTCAGTTTGTTATCTTTTCAAAAGAACTTTTTGGTAAGCAATGATGATGAGGGAAAGGTGTTTATTTTTGTTTTCTATGAAATTTCTGATTTTCCAGAACCTACATTGCAGTCAGAGACATGGCATGATAAATCACTGTGATAGACATATCACTCTTCCTAGTGATACTGATATATATTTTGGTCTGTTGAATCTATCTACTTATTTTGATATGCCTTTTGGGTGAAACACTTTTGGATAAGTAACACTCCAAATGTATAAGAAATTTTGAAAATATATTTAATAGAACATAAGATGCATCCAAATCACCAATATTGGTGATAGGTCTCTCTCACAGTGATTTATCATGGTATGTCTCTGTTTGTATTTTAATGAAAATCAAATCTAATTATTCAGTCCAGTGAGATGTAAAATTGCAAAAATTAGAAGCAAAAGGCAATACTGTGAAATCACTTTTATTCGTAGTGTACCAATTTTTGTTGTTTTCGTGGGTAGGGTGATTCACGAAATTAAGAATCCAACGAACAATGAAACTTGGGAAGCAGTTTGACATCGATATATCGCCATGCTTTCCTCTAGTGATTTCAACTTTCTGGAGCAGCTGCAAAGGGGACGGTTGACAATTGTAATGACGAAATAAGTACGAGCATACCTTGTAATGGGTTATAAACCACATGCAAATGTTTGTGAATGATTTGATTTTGAATGCATGAGCAAAAACGACAACATTGCTTTTCTGAGAAAAGATTTTTAACAACTTCCGGTAAAAAAATTACTTCCAAACCATACAGTAACGGTGACACACTTTTAAGTGCTGTATACACATTTCTCTTTTAAATTATAGCACCCTTCAATTAACATATTTGATCATCTTTCTTTAAACAATTAAGTATAACTTAACTCTACATTTGCCCCATGGTCAGGATTAATTGTGTGACACAATTACGAGTGGTTTCAATCCCAGATAAGGGTAATGAAAGATCGAACATGTTGAAGTAATTTTACAAGTACAATATGTCATAATGAGAAAACAACTAACTTTATTGTTCTTTTTTTAGTTGTGAAAAACAAAATTGAAAATAAAATGGAGATTAAATATTTGTAAAACATAAAAGCAAATTTAATATATATCGATGGAAATTGCTAATATACGTGTTCATAAAGTAATTTCAAATGTTTTTTTTTTAAATTCGATGAAATAACACTGATTTGCTCTGATCTATCATTATTAAATTCAAAAGCTGATTTTGTTCCGATTCTAAGTTGATATATGGGAAAAAAAGAGAAATACACACGTTAATATCCACGTTCCACTTCCGAGTACATAATTATATGGCTCATTTGTCTAATGTATTGAGGCTTTCTCGAAGTTTTGAAACCCAGTGAAACTTGTTATGTTGAAAATATAAATTCAACGAACTTTATTTTGGTACAAACACAAATTCAACGAATTTACGAATCCACGAACTTGTAATTTTTAACAAAACCACGAAAATTGATACCCACGAAGAAAAGTACTTTCACAGTATTTAGCATCTATTTTAGCGTGAAACTTTTAGGAACAGGCGCGTCTGAAGATCTTAAATTGATTTTATATGGCATAATCCATTATAAAGTTTGCCGTGTGTCCCATATTGACCCATTCTTACGGACTGTTATAAATGCGTAGACGTTCAAAATGTTGAAGTCGCATGACTAGGCTAAGCCCAAACTCAAATGTAAAACTTTTTAAGTCAGTATTGCACTAAATCTTCGCATTAAGGACTGGTTGGCTTGGAATCATGATAATGTGTCCTAGTGGGAGTAACTGGTCTATCCACATAATGCTGCTTCAGTGAGCCAGCACTATGATAATCCAGCTAAGTGGTTGCTCTAGTATAAAGCGGACCCCACCACCATGTTATTGAAAGTTAACTTGTTCTGGCAATGAAATAGCTGACAAATTACTGAGTTGGCTCTAAGCAGATGATCATGACTTACACAAGAACAATAAAGCCCAATATTTTGCTTTTGGCAACTTTTATCATTGAGAAGATAAGAATAATTTGTAATAATCCTGGTTCATCCATCATTTGATTACACAATTAAACTGTTGCTGTGAGCAGAGACGAAATGCAATATGATTTAAAGTGATTTACTCATTTACACAAGATATAAATGTAGACAGGAGTGTGGAAATACACAAATGTTCTGCTTGTCCACAGGCAAGTTATCTGAAAAAAGCTACTTGTCAGCACCGAATCATACCTGTACTGTTTTTAAAGCATTTGATAAAGCAGTGTCATGGTGAATATATCTGACAAAGATTTCCTTTCGATCGGTAACAGGAGTTTGCACTGTTAATCCAGCTTGCTTCTAGTATAACATCATTGATAAAGCTTAGTAAAGTTAACACAAACATTTTTAATTTGAATTTCAGATCAGGAGTATGTAGTGACAGAATAAGCTGTGCTGAAAAGCTTCTCACATCGGCAAAGTTCATTTTTATTAAATTTTGCAATAGCTTTGTCCACCAAACCAGTCATTCTGTCCGCGATTTTGGCAATAATCATTTACGATTTCTACTCGGCCAATTCATGATATTTCACGTATATATGGCGATATGAGACAATATCAGCATCCATCAGTAACCATAGGATATCGACTACCTACTTGAAAATTCCGTTGGGTTTTTTCCCTCAAATTGTACATCATTTTAATTTTCGGCTAACGTTTTCCGTTCATTAACTTCGGTCCAAGTTCGGATGTTATGTTTGTTTATATGAAGGAAAGGCCACATATTACACAATTATTGTTTCTTATGTACTTCTTTCTATGACGTATCAGAGGCTGCTAATTGCATGTTTTTGTTATTTTATTTCTTCAAGCGACAAAAATGGGCGCAGACATTTTATTTTTTCATCCATTCGGAGTATATCGGATGCGTTGGAATATGCTTGTGCTTGTCAATTTTCTTCATGAGTTTGTAGAAATATCGTTGATTGGTCAGTTTCAATGCATTCATGTTGACCCCTGACGCTACCCTTAACGGAGCATTGCTATATCTAACCACGCGGCGAACGACAATAGGGAGCAAGAGCGGAGATATAATTTTAATTAGATTGTTGACTGGTTTTTTATTTATTTATTTATATTTATTTATCTTATTCATTATTTTTCATTTTAAAATCGTTGGTAGCACACCGCTGATCATGCATTGATACTCTTCACTCGACACCCTTAGTTCAATTGAAATAATTACATTCCTTGTCCAATTACTGATATGGCGTTTAGAAGAAAATTACATTATTCAAATAATTTCCCGATTGGTCGGTAGGACAAAAAAAACAAAAACAAACCAAAACACAAAAAACACAAAAAACGTCCCCCTCAACCCCCCCAACCCCCACAAAATACCACAATATAGGCACATTTCCAAATTGAACTGGAAAATATTGGAAGTCATCCACGATTGAATGATATCATACTACACCAAACCCATCTTGATTTTGTAAAATAAAATAGAGGGAATTTCTATCCACAAATACTGCTGGAATATTATAATCCAGCAGCAATGCAATGTCATAGAACTACACAATATAAATCAATCTAAATCGGTATAATAACATTAACTTTTGGATTTCATAATAGAGCTTTAAAGTTAAATTATTTTCAATTTCGGAGCTAAAAACTCAGTTTCATCTTTATTATAATATAGCAACAATGCGCCGTCAGAACAATGATATAATTGTTAATCAATCTAGATAAATATATATACATACAGCTTTAAAATCATATTTAATTTTGGAGATAGCAATTCAGTTTCATCTTTACAATTTCATATGTGAATATTTACAGGGTTTTTTTGTCAACTTACCCGTGAATGCGAAAAAAATGTAGAAAAATAAGTTATTTAAGTCTCAAGTATATTAGAAAGTCTTTTGTTTTCAACAATCAACAATGAATTATTATTCACTTTAATAGCTAAACATATTCGACAATATGCACTCATAATTGATGGTATCTCATTGTAACAAGAACAATAGATGGCATGAATAAGTGTTTTTTAAGTACCATAACCCCGCTATTTTATATTGAAGTGTATTTATCAGTCAGGAGATTAATTAATCATGTATATGTATGTAAATGGAATCGCATTTATAATTTTACAGGAGGTGTATGCAGCATGTATTTGAGAATACAAAATATAATAAAAACCATGAGGACATACTCTCACAGTAATACATTTACTTGAATAGCTTGATAGTAATGGTGTTCTCCCTTTTATGTGTGTGGGTTGTCATTTAACTGGCAAACAAAGATCGTACAACATTAGCAGAATTTTGGACGATCACGTTTAGAGCATTTCCTTTCCTTTCTGCTATTTTTTTTGACATTATTTGTCTTTCCAATATTTCGACTCAATGTCGTGCGATCTAAATTAGAGCTCTACCTTTTTACTTTTTTATGAACAATTCTATTTTTCACAACATTGGATACGCAGCTTTGTGCTTAGAAAACATATGCTGTATATTTAGATATCGACATTCCACAGTTATTAATACCTGTTTATATGTGTATTAACCATTTAATATAAATACCATAGTAGGTACATAAATGTTAACAAACAAATTACAGTTTTATTATTGAAACTCATCTTCGGTGTGATTATATTCACAAAGATGGAAAGCATATCAATTCGTGGTAGGATTTACAATGTCTCCACAGAAAACAATGAAACATACATCTAATTTACAAAAAAATATATCTAAGTTTTTTATTGTTTAATTTATTAATGAAAAATCATCAATTCTTAGTTATCCTTTCCTTAGAAAATATATTAACCTTAATTGTTGCTAATATTAATTTCCACCGTTCACAAAATTTATCATTAATTGTAATTCTCCGCCATATTCGCCGAGCATACAAATATAAAAAAGAATCAACCATATTCATCATTTATTTTCAATGTCAAACATAATGGATTATATTCGGTTTGCATTAACATTCTCTAGCAAAAAGGTTTTGAAGACCATTTAAATATTAGGTAAATAGTAAAGGCGGAAATTTCCACTTTGCACAATAATTTGCTATATTTATTGATTAAAACTTTATTACAATATGACACTTCAATGTTAATATCTTTGTAATCACTGATTGTACATGAACCCTCTTGCGGGGACTGTGTATATTATTTTAGAAATAATTAATTTCGCGTTCATTAGTCGTCCTGGTAAACAGATGACTTATTACACTCTACATGACAAATAATGCTTTAGAAGTCCATCAATGTCGTATTATTTCATAAGTCTGTTCCTGTGTTACATGAATGGTTCCTGTATTATGTGTTATATCATATTTGTTATAAGGTTATTTCTGTTCTACAGGAATGGTTCCTGTATTCTGTGCTATATCATATTTGTCATAGGGCTGTTTCTGTTCTAGAGGAATGGTTCCTGTATTCTGTGCTATATCATGTTTGTCATAATGTTATTTCTGTTCTAGAGGAGTGGTTCCTGTATTCTGTGCTATATCATATTTGTCATATGGTTGTTTCTGTTCTAGAGGAATGGTTCCTGTATTCTGTGCTATATCATATTTGTCATAAGGTTGCCTTTGTTCTACAACAATGTTTCCTATGTTCTGTGCTATATCATATTTGTCATAATGTTGTTTCTGTTCTACAACAATGGTTCCTATGTTCTGTGCTATATCATATTTGTCATAAGGCTGTTCCTGAACTACAGGCAAGGTTCCTGTATTCTGTGCTATATCATATTTGTCATAATTTTGTTTTGGTTCTACAGGAATGGTTCCTGTATGCTGTGCTATATCATATTGATCAAAAGGCTGGTTTCTATACAATGTGCGATATCATATTGATCATAAGGCTGGTCCTGAACTACAGGAATGGTTCCTGCATCCTTTTCTATATCATATTGATCATATGGCTGTTCCTGGACTACAGGAATTGTGTCTACATATTGTGAGTCTGTGTTGTGAACACCTATAAGATAATGGTGATATATATTTGAATTTGAGTTAGTGAGTGATTGCTATTTAACGCCAACACAGTTATGTCATAACGAGACCAAATTAATTTTCAATTATATGATGATGAGATCCACTTTGTTCTAGACCAACACGAAGGATTAGCTGGATTTGCATAGTGTTACCTCATTGAAACAACAGTCCGCGAATAGATATGTCGCCCCACTCAGACACATTACCTGATTCCGACCTAACCAATATTTGCTCTTTCACATTAATGTTGCGTTCTTAGCCCAGTAGCAGCAAATATCAAGTTGATAGTCTTTGGTGTGACCCGATCGGGGCTCGAACCAACGACATACATCACTGAAAGCGAGCACTCTAACCACTGCAGATCTGACGCAGTTAATTTATTTTATTTTTTATTTTAATTTGCTACAGTATAATTGTAAACATATATACTATATGTTTGAAAGAAGAGTTTGAAGATGCCAAATCAGTAAATCGAAGAAGGACAGGCAACACAATGGCGCAAAAAATAAAACGACAAACAACGATCTACAAAACACTACACAGAAAACTAAATATAGGGTAACACGACCACCACCACCCCAAAAAAGACAAATACTAAAACAAGAAAATACAACACAGACAACCGAGGTTGAAATCCGGTACTGCAATCAATCAATCTGATATGATAAAGCATAGAAATGAAATTAAATTTATTAGCTGTCTTTGCATTTACAAGATTACTTATTATTTCTAAAAATGTTTTTTTTGATAATAAGTCTCATTTATGGAGAAAGTATCACTTCTGAGCTTACTACATTTATTTTGATATAAACCATGAACATGTGTTGTGAGTATTATAATCAGAACTCCATTTCAAAGGGAGAAATTGTAAACCTATGGTAGTTTGCATTCATGAAACATACATTGTTCATAACAAGCATTTCCATTGCAAAACATCAAGAAAGAAAGGATCTTAATGATCAACATGATTGGAGATGAATTAGTTAGAAAGGTCATTTCACTTAGGTACATATAAAAGTATAGGACAAGTGTATAGTAAGAAAGGATATGGACGTTAATAATTGATGAATGGACCACATGAACTACAGGAATGGTTCCTACATAATGTGCTATATCACATTGATCATTAAGTATGTTCCCGAACTACAGGAATGGCTTCTACATAATGAGCTATATCATATTGATCATAAGTCTGTTGCCGAAGTACATGAATGTTTTTTACATCATGTGCTATATCATATTGATCATAAGGCTGTTCCTGGACTACCGGAATGGTTTCTACATAATATGATTCTGTGTTGTGAACACCTAGAACGATAAAGATGAAATATATGTGAATTTGAGCGAGTGAGTGATTATTATTTAAGGCCAGCTCGGCTATGTCATCACGAGACAAAGTTAATTTTCAATAAGATGATAATGTGATCCGCTTTCTTCTAGACGAAGACGATTAGTTGGATTGTTATGGTGCTACCTCACAGAAAGAACATGTTGCCCCACCCGGAAACATTATGCTCATTACGAGCCTACCAATATTTCCTCGTTCACCTTAATCTTGCGTTCTTAGCGAAGAAGCAACATATACGAATGTGCTTGGTCTTTGGCTTTACCCGATTGTGGTTCGAACCAACTATATATCTCACTCGAAGCGATCGCACTAACCATTACACCCCTGACGCGGTTTATTTTTTAATTTTCGATTTGAATTTGTTACGGTATAATTGTAAACATATATATTATATACTTGTAAGAAGAGTTTGAAGATACCAACTCAATAAATCGAAGGAGAGACAACACAATGCCGCAATTAATAAAAGGACAAACAACGACCTACAAAACACTACACAGAAAACTAAATATAGGTTAACTCGACCCCCCCCCCCCCCTCCTCTCCCCCAAAAAATGTTTGTGAAATATAAGCTATATTAGTCTCTCAAGTATATTATAAAGTCTTCCTTGTTTTCAACAATAAACCAGGAAATGTGTTTCCCCTTTAATAGTTAAGCATACTCGACAATAGACACTCATAATTGATGACCTATCATTTCAACAAATGACCCAAATAATAAAAGGACAAACAACGATCTAAAAAACATTTCACAGAAAACTAAATATAGGTTAAAACGACCCCCTTCCCCAAAAAAACAAATTGTGAAATATAAACTATATAAGTCTCTCAAGTATATTAGAAAGTCTTCCTTGTTTTCAACAATAAACCAGGAAATATTTTTCCCCTTTAATAGTTAAGCACACTCGACAATAGACACTCATACTTGATGACCTCTCATTTCAACAAACACAAGAGATGGCGTGAATTAAGTATGTTTAAGTACCATAACTCCGCTATTTTATATTGAAGTGTATTTATCAAGTCAGGAGATTAATTAATCATGCATATGTATGCAAATGGAATCGCATTTATAATTTTACAGGAGGTGTATACAGCATGTGTTTGAGAATACAAAAAATAATAAAAAAACAGGAGGACATACTCTCACAGTAATACATGTACATGTAATTTAGGACTATCACGCTTAGAGCATTTCCTTTTCTTGCTGCTATTTTTTATCTACATTATTTGGCTTTCCAATGTTTCGACTCAATGTCGTGCGACCTAATTTAGAGCTCTACTTTTTTACTTTTCCATGAAAAATTCACTTTGATCTTTTAGGATTTTTCACAACATTGTATACCACGCTTTGTGTTTAGAAAACATATGCTGTATATGTAATTGCCGACATTTCACAGTTAGAAATACTTTTGTTTTGCATTAACCATTTAATTAAAATATCATAGTGGGTACGGTACATAAACGTTATCAAGCAAATTGCAGCATTAAAATAGAAACTCATCCTCGGTGTGATTAGATTCACAAAGATGGTAAATATAACAATTCGTGGTAGGATTTACAATGTCTCCACAGAACACAATGAAAAACCATCAATTCTTAGTCATCCTCTCCTTAGAAAATATTTTAAACTTAGTTGTTGCTAATATTAATTTCCACCGTTCACAATGTTTATCATTAATTGTAATTCTTCGCCATATTCGCCGAACATACAAATATAAAAAGAATCAACCATATTCATAATTTATTTTCAAAGTCAAACATAATGGATTAAACTCGGTTAGTATTAGCATTCTCTAACAAAAAAGTTTTGAAGACCATTTAAATATTAGGGAAATAGTAAAGGCGGAAATTTCCACTTTGCACAATAATTTGCTATATTTATTGATTAAAATTTATTACAATATGACAATTCAATGTTAATATCTTTGTATTCACTGATTGTGCATGAACCCTCTTGCAAGGACTGTGAATAATATTTTAGAACAAAACTTTTCACGCGACGACAAATCCATTTCCTTTTCATTAGTCGTCCTGATAAACAGATGACCTATTACACTGTGCATGACAAATAATGCTTTAGAAGTCCATCAATGTCGTATTATTTCATAAGGCTGTTCTTGTGTTACATGAATGGTTCCTGTATTCTGTGCTATATCATATTTGTCATCAGGTTCTTTCTGTTCTACAGGAATGGTTCCTTTATTCTGAGCTATATCATATTTATCATAAGGCTGGTTTCTACACAATGTGCGATATCATATTGATACTATGGCTGTTCCTGGACTACATGAATGGTGTCTACATAATGTGAGTCTGTGTTGTGAACACCTACAATGATAATGGTGATACATATTTGAATTTGAGTTAGTGAGTGATTGCTATTTAACGCCATCCCAGTTATGTCATGACGAGACCAAGTTAATTTTCAATACCATGCTGATGAGATCCACTTTGTTCTAGACCAACACGAAATCTGGTACTGCAATCAATCAATCTGATATGATAAAGTATAGAAATGAAATTAAATTAATTAGCGATCTTTGCATTTACAAGCTAACTTATTATTTCTTTTTATTATTTTTATAATTTTTTTAATGATAAATCCCATGTATGGAGAACTTATCACTTTTGAGTATACTATATTTATTTTGATATAACATATGTGTTGTGAGTATTATAATCAGAACTCCATTTTAAAGAGAGAAATAACAAACCTTTGGTATTTTGCATTCATGAAACATACATTTTTGATAACAAGCATTTACATTGCAAAGCATTAAGCAGGACATGATCTTCATGGTCAAAATGATAGGAGACAAAAGAGTTAGATTATGTACATATTAAAGTAAGCTGTAAACGATATGGACGTAAATGAACATGTCAGTGTACCAAATTCAGCATTAATCGTCTTGAACATCAATTTAGTTGTGTAGTCCAGAATAAACATTACAAGCAAAATCAAAATTACCTACTATCAATAATACAACATAAATAGCAAAAATAAATTACCTACTATCATTAATACAACACAAATAGGAAAAGTAAAATTACCTACTATCAGTACTACAACATAAATAGCAAAAGTAAAATTACCTACTATCAGTAATTGCCAGCAAAATAACTTACCCATATGTAAGTAACCGCTAGTGAAAATAACCATTGTCAAATTATCTCACTATGCGTTTATTTTCTTCTTTTTTTTTCTTTCTTCCATATCTAAGATAAGCATCAGCTTGCTTCTGATTGGTGGATCTCTAATACATATTCTCCTGTGAAACCGCTTGGCCAAATAAACCGAAACCTGGTAGGAAGCATTCATTCACAAACATGGTCGCCAAATGGTATAATTTACAAGATATCAATAAAGTGTAGGTAAAAGTATTCAACAATAAACATCAATCTTACATGTAATGTAAAGAGATGACGCCATATATTCACTTATTACCAGGTCTTCCGAAAGTGATTTTTAATTTCATTTTTACATTTTAATTATTTCATGACGAATGAATGCACTATTCAAATTTTCGTTCACTCTATGGGAATTCATATCATGTCCCATAATTATTTCAGTTTCAAACAATATTTATATTAAAATCTGTTTAAAAATGTCTCTAAAGATATATTGAATACAGTTGCTTCCTCCTGTTTAATATTTAATAAAAATTCCTTCGTATTTCTATTTTTTTTTCTCTTTTTCTTTGTTCATGTGGTTATCACATTCCTTAATATCTCTGTCCATAGCTCGTTCATATTGTGTCTCTGATTCTCTTAATTTTCGATGGTCCATTATGTCCGTACAGTCTGTGTGCCTTTTTATCTTGTCATTTTACCGAATTACATTATATCATTATTACCTTCATAGGAGGTGAACATAGACTATTGTTAAGCCGAGGATGGAAGATTTCTCGCTAGAACTAGGTCGAATGAAATTAGTCTCTGGGAATATTGACAACTTGATGTTTACCTCATATCGTTGGTTGCTTTGTGATGCTTAACGCCACTTTCAAAAACATGTCAGCTAGGTCATGGCGGTTAGTTTTTCTTTAGTGGAGGAAATCGTAGTACCAGGAGGATACGACCAACCTGTAAACAGACATTGACAAACTGTATCAGATACTGTTGTATTGAGTATATCTGTCCATGAACAGGGTTCGAACTCACACATTTAGTGGTGATATGTCCACCTCATATGAAGGAAATAACTGCTTCATTATACCACAACTACTCTAAGTTGTTCAAAGCTTGATTTTTTTCATTTGTAGACAACGTATAATCTTACTCAATGCTATATATATATATATATATGCTTAGGTTGGCCACCGGTAGGTTTCCTCGTCAGAATAATATCCGTAAAATATTCAAATTGTCTTATTTTTTCTGTGTAAAGTAAAAAAAAACACAATTTGCATGGGATAGTAAAGGTAATTATTCGAAAAAAATATTGGTTGTGTTGCTCGATCTTTAGATTTCTGCGTAATATTTTGTAAATCTTTCCTTTTTCAATTAATGACTACTGATTACCATTTGGTACCTTCAAACTTTTTCAAATTAAGCTCTTTCTGTGAATAATCATTATATTTCCCGTGAGTACCTTGGTATAGATATGACATACAAGATATTATTATCATAATATTATATGAATACATATGGAGTGAGAGATGAACCTTAGTTCTAATGATATTTACATGGTTATGAACAATTAAATGTTCATATATTTGAAAAAGAAAGAAACTATTTTATGTACAATTTTCCAGACACTGGAAATACTGTTGTCAAACTAATCAGTTCCTAAAAATGTTCATACGAAGCAAACTCTTTTTAATAGTTTTTGTCATAACCGAATAATTCATCATACCTACATGTAGCAAGTTTTAAAAAATATTTGGCTTTCCAATATTTTAACTACGGTCGTACCTTTTTTGTACCTTGTGAAATTTGCTCTTGAAACGCATTCTGTGCATTAAATTAGAAATCTAGATTTTTGTCACATGATTAAAATAGAGACCATCAAATATATCTATAAGATTGTAATTAATCATCAATTTAGACGTGTATCATACATATTTATCAATTGAAATTACAATATGATAATTAAATATTATAATGTAAGAGAGAAAACGCGTTACACTGCGGATGATGTTTTATAACACATACACTCTTTAGAATGTTCATGCGACGCACAATCTATTTACATTATTAAAATACAGAACATAAATTATTCCTATACGATTTTAATTAGTCATACATTTACACATGTATCATGCATATTTATCAATTAAAATGACAATATGACAATTGGATATTCATATCTAAGAGAGAACAAATGTATACATGGTTTTAGAGGCACTGGGGATGATGTTTTATACACTTTTTGAAAGTTCATGCGACGCAAAATCGATTTACATGTCCATTAGTTTCTTACAGTGAGCGGACGATTTAATTCATGTAGAATGACAAATAATGGTTTAGAAATCTTATATCAATGTCGTATTGTTTCATAGCGCTGATCATGAACTACAGGAATGGCCTCTGCAATAAGTGTTATATCACATTCTATCGTAATGCTGTTCTTGTGTTACAGTAATGCTGTCTACATAATGTGTTTCTCTGCTGGTAACACCTGTAACAATACAAATGTTATATATTTAATTTCACAGTGGTATACCTCTATCTGTAGGTACAATAAGTAGTTACTAATTGACGAGTTTTTCGTTATAACAAATATGACACGAATGACCAAATGGTGCAGCAACTGACGAATGACCAAATGACAGAGTAACTCAAGAATGCGCTCAGAGCATGACTGAGCTACAACGTTTTTTGGTCATGAGTGACAAATGTTTGATAATAAATAAGTAATAGTATATATTATATAGATCAACAAAAGCTTCGATTCACATTTAATATATAATGAGTCAAACTGCATTATATTACGTGTGGATATACTATGTTGTGTATCGCTTCATTAACAGCGCATCCACACAAACGGTCAAAGGGGCGTAACTTTAAAACATACAGAAAATTACCCCGACAAAGAAATGTGGGGAAATGCATCGAGAGTGAAAGTAAAAGCAATGAGTTTACTATGAAAATGATCGTTCGTATTTAAGTCCGAATACGCCTTATTTAACAGCTATCTAATTGATAAACGTTAGAGAATACCGAACGGGCAATCCAAAAAGGACAATCCAGAGAAATTGGCAACATAGGGTACACGGGACGAAGACAAGCAAGACAAAAAGCACAACACAATATGTGCTGGAAACCACTATGCATAAACAACGTAAATAATATTATTTAAGAATGATGAGAATTTGATTCTGAAGATTGTGCTCATAAATTCCATTTGAAAAATTCACAGAGCCTAGGGAACTTTTCAGTTGCACAGGTACTGCCTTTGTATTTGCATTGAGTAGGTAAATATATCGGGTTCTCTGTTTCTAAAATAACTCAACAGAATTGTTTTAATCTATCCTAATCTTACATGTTACATTTTCCTGTTTTAATATTTTCCCTGGTTCAAATAAAATGACAAAAAAGAACAAAAAAAAACCCCCAACAACGTCAACAACAATAAACAAACAAACAAAAATAGCACAGTGTCAGAATATTTCCAACATTGGATGGTAAAATTGTAGAAAACTACAAAATCGATACCATTAATATACAAACAAACTTTCCTGTTGTGGTATAACAAATTCAATATAAAGTGGCGGGGTTAAAGTTCTTTTATCGGCACAAAGTAATTGATTGAATAAATATCAATATATTTCTTCTTTCTCAATTTTTCGAAGAATATTCAATTAGTTTGACAGTAGTTATGACTTGATTTTTGTCTTTTATTTAGCGCTTGAAATTGCCACTAATATTACCATTATCCTGAGACATATAGCATTATATTAACAGGACGGGTGCCACTAGTGGAGCAGGAACTGAGTTGACCACCGGCCATTGCGTTTTCTCTCCTTCTTCAATTTACGGTTTCTGATTACCCCTTTGGTATCATCAAACTCTTCTTAAGCGTATTGGTCCTGAAATGTAAATGATAATGTATATAACAATCTTTCCTTTTTAGCAAGTTATATTCTTGGATTAAAGTAATATGAGAAAGACAAATAGAGACATTCCTTTAATCCAACGAACAAAACTCTTGACCAGGATATGGCTGGAATATAATCATGTTTTACAAGATTGTGGAGCCGTCGTGGTAGTGACGTATGATAGTTGAATGTACAACTACCTATGCAATATGTGACCATCACCACTAACGTTGTGAGTTTGAATCCCACCGATGGCGAACTGTACTCTATGCAATATTGCATGGTAACGTTTCTCAGTGAATTTGGGCAAGTTAGTGGTTTTCTCTGGGTACTCCAGTCATCAATGAATAAACTTGGCCGCATCAATATAGGTTAAATATTGTGGAAAGTGCCAATAAAAACCATATCATACCTCCATGATAATTATATTCTGAAGTCTAAAAAGAATATTTGAAATATTTAAAAGAAATATGGTTGCCATTAGATTGTGTGTAGGTATTATCATGGTAACCTAAACTGTCCATTCTTTGTATGTATTAAAGGGATACATAAAATGGAAGATTACCTCAATGTAGCCAGGATAATAGTAACACAAATTAACGCAGTGCCAAGGAAGGTCCCAACACCTGTATATTAATATAATTAGTAATTTGGCCATTTGACTGTGATGTGACTGTTAATATACTGAAAATATATGTGCAATTTATATAAGAAAAGTTAATTAGATTGAAAACTATGAAGCTTGAGGAATCTCCATTTTGAAAGCTAGTATTGTCAGCGTAATTTGCGCATAGTGGTAGTGTGTGTGTGTTTAAATAACCCATACAATGGTATGGAACGATACTCTCATTTTGTGAAAGTTAAGCTGCATTTTATTAAGGGATTGCAGTGGGCATGCACATTACATGCCCTGTTTTGTTGATGCTTCAATTGCATTTGAATTTTAACAAAGAATGCCAATACATATAAACACAATACATTGAAACAACGGAGATACCCCGATATATCGTTCATCGACAGAAATAATGAGTGCCACTGAACAGCAGGATATGGGTTGTTTTACTCTCATCATAGGTTAGTAGTTTTGCTCATTGTGACCACATGTGACTGAGGGAGGAGACCGGCTAAGACCACATGTGACTGAGGAAGGAGACCGGCTAATACGCCTGTGACTGAGGGAGGAGACCGGCTAAGACCACCTGTGACTGAGGGAGGAGACCGGCTAAGACCACCTGTGACTGAGGGAGGAGACCGGCTAAGACCACATGTGACTGAGGGAGGAGACCGGCTAAGACCACATGTGACTGAGGGAGGAGACCGGCTAAGACCACATGTGACTGAGGGAGGAGACTGGCTAAGACCACCTGTTACTGAGGGAGGATACCGGATACGACCACCTGTGACTGAGAGAGGAGACCGGCTAAGACCGTCTGTGACTGAGGGAGGAGACCGGTTAAGACCACATGTGACTGAGGGAGGAGACCGGCTAAGACCACATGTGACTGAGGAAGGAGACCGGCTAAGACCGCCTGTGACTGAGGGAGGAGACCGGCTAAGACCACCTGTGACTGAGAGAGGAGACCGGCTAATACCACCTGTGACTGAAGGAGGAGACCGGCTAAGACCACCTGTGACTGAGGGAGGAGACCGGTTAAGACCACATGTGACTGAGGGAGGAGACGGACTAAGACCACATGTGACTGAGGAGGAGACCGGCTAAGACCGCCTATGACTGAGGGAGGAGAACTGTAGCTTTACAGTGTCTAAATAATATAATTAATAATAAAAAAGGTGATCTTAGCCGATTATGGCTATCCTGTTTAAACCCTTTTTTGTCACAAAACTTTAATTTATTTGGCTTTCTAATGTTTCTATTTTTAGCGTACCTGATGAAGATTATTCCAGAAACGCGTCGTGCGGACTAAATTTGATATCTACGTTTTTATTGTTACATAAACTAAAATTGAGGAGGAGTTGTAATATTAGGTGTATTTATGTTTATCTTAGATATAGAAGAAATAAAAAAGACGAAATGCAAAGCAACAAAATGGATACATAACGAGAGAATTTGAAAACGATACGTTCAGTAGCGATTATTCAAATACTGGTAAGTTTACATCTGACGCAGAAATTGAAAGTAGGTAAATGTAGACCACACCAAAAAGTCGAAAAACAACATGCTTAATCCTCACTGTATTTCTTTACACATATTTATATCCAACGCGACTAGACTATGAGTAACATGAAGGGTGTTTTATAAGATGCAGGAAATATTTACCCTTCGCGAGCACATGGGTACACCCCGGGGTATTTTTTGTGTGATACATGGTACTACTCTTTTTAGTGTCTTGTGTTGTTGCCTATTTTTCCTAAATTTTTATTATGTTGGGGTTTTTTTTGTTTTTTTTTTTTCGTTCTATGTCTAAGTCCATTATTGCCAATGTCTCGATGTTGTCTATTCTTGATTGACTTTTCGGTGTTTTCTAATGTTAACCTATGTGTCTTACTGACATGTATGTCTTGAAATATTATTTGTAGAATCTGATGTTCAATAGGGCAACGACAATTGTATGGATTATGGAAACAATCTTAAAGAATGTAATCTCTATAGAACAGAAGCAAATTAACTAGATAGTGTACATAAGTGTACAAATATATCACTGGACATCTAATTATATATATAACAATTGTGTTGTTACAGGTGCTAACAACATAGAGACACATTATGTAGACACCATTCCTGTAACTCAAGAATAACCTTATGATTCCATATCACAAAGATTTCAGAATTATAAAACGCTATTGGTCATGTAGAGTGGAATGAGTTATACATTTATCAGGAACAAAAATGTAAATGGAACAATAGTTGGACGCATAGCCAATCTTTAAAAAAGATAGGTTACAAAATATATTTTACAATATCGTGTAAGCGAAATTGCTGTACAATATTGCTTTTTTACTATATAAGCTTAATAGTCACATTGTAATAAATTGCAATATTATTAAATAGTATGATCCATGTGAAAATTCATGCTTAATTAACAACATTCATGATACATCTGAAACATTCCTCATTTGGCGTAAATCAATAATCACTCACATTCAAATATTAGTGGACGGGAACACGACAGTGGGCATTTAACGACACTTTCAACACTATTTCATGGTAATCAGTGTTGTTGTGAAATGAAACTGCAGTACCCCAATCTGCTGCAAAGCACTGACAAGTGGCGGTCAGTTTTATTGGTACAGAAAACCGGGTATTCCAATCTGCCGCAAAGTAAAGAAGATGAAACCGGAGTTAAATGACATGGATAACCGTCAACAAATGACCACCAATAATGCAATGAGCTAAATATCAACACCAAACGATCGAGTCCGTCATATTTGATTGACATTGCAGCATGCACTAGGTTTTTTTGTTGGGGTGTATGTTTGTCATCTTTTTAGTTTTCCGTTTTGTGTTTTTATTTTGTTTTCCTTATGTTCATTGTTTTGTTACTGGTTCCCAATGCTTTTCGTTTCTTTTCTTGATTGCCCTTCTGTTTTTCTCTCTAAATTATTAAAAGGAAGTTTACACAGTGATGGTCATTAATTCCACCAATTTCAACATAACAAACAACCTCTAAGCAGTCAAGGTCAACAATTCCATCAATATCAACAAAACAAACAACCACCTCTCCGCTGTGATGGTCATTAATTCCACCAATATCAATAAAACAAACAACCTCTAAACAGTGAAGGTCAACATTTCCTCCAATTTAAAAAAAACAAACAACCACCTCTAAACAGTGATGGTCATTAATTCCAACAATATCAACAAAGTAAACAGCCACCTCTCAACAGTGATGGTCATTAAATCCACCAATATCAACAAAACAAAGAACCACCTCTAAACAGTGATGGTCATTAATTCCAACAATATCAACAAAGTAAATAGCCACCTCTCAACAGTGATGGTCATTAAATCCAACAATATCAACATAACAAACAATCACCCCTAAACAGTGAAGGTCAACAGTTCCACCAATAACAACAAAATATATACAACCACCTCTAAACAGCGATGGTCAACAATTCCACCAATATCAACAAAACTAATAACCACCTCTAAACAGTGATAGTCAACAATTCCACTAATATCAACAAAACAAACAACCACTTCTAAACAGTGAAGGTCAACAATTCCACCAATATCAACAAAACAAACAACCACCTCTAAACAGTATTGGTCATTAATTCAACCAATATCATCAAAACAAGCAATCACCCCTAAACAGTGAAGGTCAACAGTTCCACCAATAACAACAAAATATATACAACCACCTCTAAACAGTGATGGTCAACAATGTCACCAATATCAACAAAACAAACAACCTCTAAACAGTGAAGGTCAACAATTCCACCAATATCAACAAAACAAAGAACCACCTCTAAACAGTATTGGTCATTAATTCAACCAATATCAACAAAACAAGCAATCACCCCTAAACAGTGAAGGTCAACAGTTCCACCAATAACAACAAAATAAATACAACCACCTCTAAACAGTGATGGTCAACAATTTCACCAATATCAACAAAACAAACAACCTCTAAACAGTGATGGTCAACAATTCCACCAATATCAACTAAACAAACAACCACCTCTAAGCAGTGATGGTCAACAATTCTACCAATATCAACAAAGCAGAAAACCACCTCTAAACAGTTATGTTCAACAATTCCACCAATATCAACAAAACAAACAACCACCTGTCATCTTAACTGAACTTACTGAACACAAAAAAGGCAAGATACAAAATTGCAGCAAAGTAAAAATCGTAAATGGGAATTCCAATCCTACTCGGTTGATAGCTGGATTGCCAATGGCAAGGTTCATTTATTATATATCACACAAGATATATAGTAAAGTGTTGATATTGCATGATTTAACAGAAACTAAACAATAAATTGAAGAAATATTTATTTTTAAGAAAATATGCATATATAAATAAAAGTGTTTGGTTATTGATAAACTAAAATCTCTGTCATTTACTATACACAAACGATTTTTTCTTGTATTTATTGACTTAGATTTCGTTGAAATAGAATATCATCTGACTCATGAGATAAATAAAAATACAATAAAGAACTAAATATGTTTTCTCTTTTAAGGATCACTGTAATGTGCACCAGTTGTTTATCTTAGCATCGCGTCAATTGTTGCATCCTATAATACAAACATGTTTTGGGTGCTAAGGTTTTCAATCCGCAGAAACAAAATTCGCAAAAATTAAATGTCTTCTTTTTAGTACAAAACCGCAGAAATTTCACACCACAGAAATTACCGGTTATACAGTATACGCAACTCCTAAAAACATGAACTTTAGATGTATCATCCGTGGGTTCAAGGTCAAACACCAACCTCAATTACAAGATAATGATTTTTTTATATTTACTTTATGCTTGTCGTATTTTCATTATGAGGTATTACAAAATATCAATTCTTCTGAGCAATTTCAGAGGTCAACAATAATTAACAAGGAAAACATGATACAGGTTCAAAACAATATTAACATATGTGAAATTGTTGAACTAGGTGAATTATGGTGTTTAATGCCACTTTCAACAATTTTTCAGTTATATCGTGGTGGTCAGTTTTATTGGTGGAAGAAACAGGGGTACCCGGAGAAAACCACCGACCTGTCACAAGTCACTGACAAACTTTAGCCATGTTTTGAGAACACTTCGCCTGAACGTAATCAATAATCAATCACTCACTCTCTGACTCCATTAGGCTAGGGCCTACGAAAGTCAAGGAATACCTGACAAGAAGCATATTTAATATATATGAAACAAATATTACTAAATAGTGCATAGGGGCTACACAGGCCTTAATACGGCCCTGCTTTCAAGTAAATAATTATATTTAGAGTTATTACACAAATCTTTTTTTATATATATTTTTCAAATTCCAACAAGTTATAAGTCAATAGATGTATCATATAAAAGTTGAGTTACTAGAATTATATAATACTACATAAATACACTGTACATACATTATACAATATTGGTTCTCAAAAAAATATATTCAAAAAAAGTATTATTACACGAATTTTGGTGAAAATAGACCTGGTCTGATATTATATTATATGGTGGAGAATATTCCATGCAATAACACTTTGTATTGCAGAACTTAAAGCAAATTATGAAAGCACCATATTAGACTACACTAGTAGAAATATCAAGGGAAATGCACCCTGTGTGGCTACATACCACATGGACTATTGCAAGGTCCCGGATCTATAATCGAACATTTTGTACCGAAGACAATCGCTCTACCAAAAATAAAATCAAAAAAATCAAAAAAATGAAAAACAAAAAAAATATTTCAAAATAAATAGCAGGACATTTTTACTTTATATACCTGTCTAATCCCGCAACCTTTTATCAATGTACCGGTGCCAAGCCATTAAAATGATCGATGATGTTAATGTTTCAGGGGTATCGAGAATGCCTCTGTTTCCCTTCTTTTTAGTTGTTTTTTTAATCTGTTCAGACAGTTTTTTTTGCTCTGTTTTTCATTTTATTATGATATATGAATAGATAGTCTGTTAAGATAATACGTTGTTGTATCAATATTCTATTATTGTCCTCTTATTAATAGCTATTATGTTAACATAATACGGTTGTAGTATCATTATTCTATCATTGTCCTCTTATTAATAGCTAATATGTTAACATAATACGGTTACACTATCATTATTCTATTATTGTCCTCGTCAGATGGAATTGTTTCCTATACCTCACCAGATAACACTCTATGGAAATTATTCCTGAGAGAGAAGGCAATATATTTTTAGTACATAGCATCTTATTCTAGAAAATGTATTCCACAAGTGTAGTTCCACCTTGAAATCGCTTGAAACTGGCATAGTTCCCGTTAATGGGTATATTCGCCCGTTGCAAATATTAAGCATAAGGTGTTCAAAAATAGAAAACAAAAATCATTCAATTAAAATACAAAAAATCATGTGTTTTGTACTAAAATATTATACAGTATAAAGTTTACTTTTTTTTCGGACATTTTAACCGAACACAGCCCGTCTCAGCCTATTTAAAATTGCATTAAAATTGACTGCTGAGAAAGGCTATGTTAAGCCGAAATGTCTGGGGAAAACTGTAAAGTTTTTATTTATATTATTCATATATAAACATTAAATACAGTTCAACCTGCCCATGCGGTCACCTCTATTAAGCAATCACCTGTATTATAAGGTCACCTTTTTTTCATCTTGTCATATAAAATTGTATGTGAACTGGACCTATTTTAAGAGGTCAACTGTCATATAAGACAATTTTTGGCTTTCTGAAATACCAAAAAATATTTGTTGTTCTCTAAGTGTTTTTGAATACATCCCAGGCACATCCAATATCTTTATATTGATTGACATTATTTTTGAAACATGTTATTAGGTTTTCAATAAGGTTTTCAAAAAATATAAAAGAAAACTTAACTATTATGTAAAATGTGATATTAAACATTGTCGTGGGTATTCTGAACAAGTCGAACACATTTAAGAGGTTTTTTTCTAAATAATAATTTTCTATTGCAAAATCGAATACTTTTTTTTCGAATTGAACAATGTAGCGTTTTTTCATTTGAATTTAAAAATATTGGACCAGATGTCTATTGTACCGATAATCCAGACTCCTGAAAGGATACAATTAAAATATAGGTTATAATTAGTCAACAAATCCTATATATCATACATGTAATGTCAGGAGATGAGGTGACACATTAATATATTGCGTAGTTACTTGCTTAGGAACAATTAAATGTTGATATCTTTGAAAATGACAGAAAATATTTGTATATATACATTCCTTCTGGCAATGACTGCAAATAATGGCATCAGTTCATTAGGCTGTTCATGCAAAGTAAATTTTTTTATTATTTTTTTCAATTTCAATAATTTTCATGACAACTGATAATTCATTGCAACTAGCAACTTGTAAAAATTATGTGGCTTTCCCATCTTGTAGCTATGCACGTGCCTGATGTAGTTTGTGATAAACTAGCTATATACATGCTAATACATATATACAAGAATGACAGAAACAATCATACACTATTTTGAATAAATACTATTTTGCACATGAATAAGACATAATTATGTATCCTCTGAAATTTATTACAATATGACAATTGAGTGTTAATATCTTTGAAAAAGAAACCATGTTACAACAGAGTGTTCATGCACGCTCTCTCTTGCAGCTACAAGAAATAAAACTAATACTCTAAAACAAATCCTTTCACTGGACGAAAAATAAATTTCCATTTCCATTAATCTTCATGGGAAAGATATGACTTATTATACTGATCATGATACACAATGTCATAATAAGTGATTAACGGTGTTTTTTTTTAAAACGAGAGGACATTTCTCAGTCATCTCAGCGAAGGGCGAAAACCCTGAGATGAGAGATGACTGAGAAATGTCCTCGAGTTGTAGAAAACACCGTTAATTATGTTATCGCTATGCTAGTATGTTTATCAAGGATTTGGTAATGTGACGTCATTATAACGTCATATTAGAAAAGAGCGATATTACTAAGGGTCATTGACAACAGTTAGCGATTAGCGATAATTGGAATCATCTCAGCGCTTACGTGATTGTAAACATAATGGTTTTAAGCTTCAACGGGAAAGTAGTGATAAAAGCCTTTAAATCATACCTCTATGGTTTCATAAGGATGGTACTGGACCACATCGTAATCTGTTGTTGTGATCTGAGCACCTACAGAAATAAATGTGTTATATATTGTAATATACTGTGGTATTTTGTATACCTTATATATTTGTAAGACGAGTTTGAAGATACCAAAGTGGTAATCCGTAAATCGAAGAAGGACAGCAAACACAATGGCCAGAAGAAAATGGACAATTGAAAAAAAACCTATGCAAAAAAACTAAAGATCAAGCAACACGAACCCCTCTAAAACCCGAGGGTGAACTCATGTGCTCCGGAAGTGTGAGCAGTTCTTTCTACACTAGTAGGACCAGTCGTGTTACTCTAGTTACAAGCACGGTGATAGCCTATATAATATAAAATCCTTGGTATGCCTGCAATGCTGTTATAGTGGTCTTAATTACTAATCAATCAACCTTATATGTTTTGCATAGATATGAACAGTTTGTACATCATAATAGTTATTTCGATTAACATGATTAATTGTAATTTTTACAATTATTTCATTTTCAACTTTAGAGGAATCTATTTAATTTCTTAGGTACGTAGTTATGAACTTAATACTTGAATTAAATTGTTGCATAAACTGTAACTAAATTCGCTCAACTTTTAACCAAGGTCGTCCTTAAAGCTACCAGGGGTAGTCGTGGTAGTGATCGTATAGTAGTTGGACTTACAACTACATATGCAATCAGTGCCTATCAACACTAACGTTATGAGTTCGTATCCTGCTCAGGCAAGGTGTACGTGTTACAACATTATGTGATCAAGGAACAGATAAAAAAATGGAACATAGTATAGTAAGAAGTGATTTTGCTATATATGAACACGAGCGACTACTATCCACAATTACACAAATTCAAATAATGGAAAATCACTTTGTATTGATGTTCTACATTTCAGTCACCATAGGGCTTTCAAGAATGAACATAACGCATGCCCTAACATGAGTGTGAAACGAACCTTAGACTCTCTATGCAGCAGGTTATTAGCGGTGCTCTTTACTTTTGCCGATGAACGCTACAGCTGGTCATCTTTATCGTTTTGATGTCACTTGGTGTATATAATTTTATTTCCCAGATGTTTTAGAATAATATACAGATGAGGTAATCATACAACTACCGTCATCATATATTTACCCTGTTTTCAATTTATTCTGGACATTTTACTCTGAAAGGATATTATGGCATATAACCACAATATACATATCACCCACCAGATGTGGAAGCGAGGAAAGACCCAGCTATTAAGACAGAAATTTCAGTTAGACATGCTACAAAGGAAACATTAAACGTATTGGTCCTCAACATTATTGTGTAGTCTACAATTATACAGCATAACAAACGAAAGCCAAACTAACTAAAATATGTTTGGGTTCATATTAAGCTTACCAATGTTCAAACGACCGCTACCGAAAGTAGTATTTTCATATGCTCTCTTTCTTCTATATCTAAAATAAAAGTAAACTATAATGTTTTATTTTTATTTCTTATATCTCCTCCACAATGTTTGTGTTTGTAACTAGCCATACTGTATATCACAGTAAGCTTTTGTCATTGCACTTTTGTTTTTTTTTTGTGCTTAACATATGTCATAGGTTTGGTTGATTTTATCCCCGGTTTGTCTGTTGTTCGAAATGTAGCTTTTTGTGTAGTGCTCTGAGGATCATTCTTTGTTTCTTTTCTTTAGGCCATTGATTTGTGTATGAACTCGATTTGCTTTACCATGATCGATTTCCCCTTTGATATATCCAAACCTTTGGACATTTCATTGTCTGTTCTTCGATTTACGGCTTTTGCTTCCTTTTGATATATCCTGATTACTCCTTCGATATTTTTTAATTTCTCCTCTTGTAACCTCCGATCGCCCCTTTGATGTCTTCTAATTACCTCTTTGGTTTTTTTCTGATTACGCCCTTGATATCTTTAGATCACTCCACTTGTATCTTCTGATTACCCCTTTGGTATCTTCTGTTTACGATTGTGGTATCTTCTGATTACCACCTTTGGTATCTTCTGATAAGCTCATCGTTTTTTTTTCTGATTAACCCCTTGCTATTTTCAACGTTTTGTGAGGAATTCATTGAGATTGCCAATCATTTCTGATTTGCTTGCCAAGTCATAAACTTGAATTACTAGATATGATAATCTGAGGAATATAATTAAAATCGATGATGTTCACTGATTTACCCAACAAATTCCTAGGATATAACTGGAATATTATTTGTCGTGAATCTTCACAATAATTATAATACATTGTGAAAAATGTTGAATTTAAGCAAAGGCATTTATTAAGATTGTTAAGAAAGATATATCCTCTCCTATTAGTTGTTGAACATATGCAGAATATTAAAATGATAACGAAGCTGTCAGAGTACCTCAGTGTAGCGAAAACAATTCCAGCCACTAAAGCTGTAACAAGGAAGCCTCCCACCCCTGTATATACTACAGTATGAGTATCAGCTGTAAAGACAAATACATGTATGTGTATTACAGTTAGTGAAATCAAGTAGGAAACATGAAATGAATACTTTCTAATTACACCCCGACATAACACGAACCGTCATGTTATACATATAATATTAGGAAGAGAAATAACATGAACAACAATTAAAAACTACTTTGTTGAAACAATTCCAATAGCCAGCTTAAGCATCGTAGAAAGGAGAAATATATGTATCCATAGCACACAAATAAAAAAGCGCTGCATTTCCTGACCGGTCAAAGCCACTTTAATAAATAGTTGTTGGGTTAACCTATTTTTATATCGAGGCCAGCATGATAACCATTACACCACTGAATCTGTTTTGCTAGATGAAATGAACCCATACTGTAGACTTATTTATTGGGAAATATGTTCTGAAAGCTTGAATCATGTATGATGTCACTTTCAGCAATCCAATATTCCACGGTCGTCATTAGGAATTGATCGATGAATACGGAATTCGAGTGACTCAAATGCTTTCAGATCTATCTCCCAACAAGAGCAACACGATGATGTCATTAGTGGAGCAGGAACTGCTCGTCTTTCCGACGTTCACACCCGCTGTTAGTAATGTTCAATCTTTAGTTTTCTGTTCAATATTTGGTTGCTCATTGTTTGTCTTCTTCGTTTTTTGGCCATTGCATTATCGGTTCTTATTCAATTTACAGCTTCTGATGTCTCCTTTCATATCTTCAAACGTTTTTCGACAGACATCATGGCACTACTTCAATCGAAAACTTTTGAAACATAGCGATGTTGCTGTTCGTGGTGTTACTATTGGTCTATGTATACCTAACAAATGACAACCGTCTCCTTTAAAGCCTTCAATACATCCATATGTACAATGTCCGTTCTGTCTGTCACATATCCTATTGGTACATGTAATACAGTGGGAGTCACAATGGAGGCCATATCTACCTGTCATGCAACCTGAAGAAACAAGCAAAGACAATACTGGACGTTGACAATGGTATAGAGTTAGTGTTATGGCGTCTATGGCCACTTTTTATTTCACCAATATCGTGGAGGTCAGATTTATTGGTGGCGGAAACCGGAGTTCTCGGAGAAAATCAATGACCTGTCGCAGGTCACTGATAAACTTAATCACATTATGTAGTATCACACTGGTATATATACCGATTACAACAAGGCATACATCACATGAGAGTACCCGATATCTTTGTTTCGGATAATTAAAATCTTATATTTCAGCAAGTTTTGACATTAGAGTAGCTTGACAATTTAATTATCAATATAAATGTGCATACAATAATTTATGGCGCCTTTCTATTACGTTTTACTTTATTCCGTGACACTAGCTGTGTAATAACATACCTCCGGTGCAACTAAGCATTTACAATGTAATGTATTAGTCCAGTAAGTGAAGAGCAGAAGCCCATCACATTAGATGAACTCCTTCGATGTTATTGAAGTGTTTACCATAGGAGTGAGTAATAATATATATGTGTATTTGAAGTGTCGATTTCTTATTGCCTAGTAGTGACTTTTGTTCACCTTTTTTCTTTTTTGAATTTATTCATACATTTCCGACTAATTTTCAACTATGTTTATATAGTTTTATACATTTACCTTTGTCACACTTAAGTCCGTACCATCCTGCTTTGCATATGTCTTCAATATCACAAACTCCATCAGAACTGTTACATAGTTCAGATATACATCCATCACATGTTTCATTACAGTTATTACCAAAGTGACCTTTACTGCAAGCTTTAAATAATATATAAAACAAATATGTAAACCCTGGGTTCCACGATGGTGCGACCACTAATTTACAGAGCTATGTTCTACAGAAACACTTGAAATCAATCAACATGTCTGTGTAAGTATTAAATAGTTTCCTTATACAAGTATCTCAGTTAGACATCAGAAGGTTGTCAATTTTCTGATTGCCTAGTGGTGTTTTCTTTTACCTTGTTTTCTTTTATAAATTTATTCATACATTTCCCACTTTTTCAACTATATTCAATAGGGACGGCAACGAATAATCGAGTACTCGAGTACTCGTTCGGAAGGCCGAGTACTCGTGTAAAATGTTCGTACTCGAATACTCGCCTAACTTTTTATATTTAGACATTTTCCCTTTCATTTTTCTCTTTGAAATATTCTCTAAGAAAAGTTTAAGTGTGAACAAATATGAATACAGTTCACCGTATGTTCTAAGTTGTTAGAAATAAAATCGGTACGTTAAAATACCTCCACAAAAATCAGCGGTATGGAATTATTTTAAACGATCGCTAAATGGAAATACTGTCAAATGCACTCTTTGTGATGCACAATTAACATTTTGTGGTGTTACAACAAATTTGACATCCTTCTCAACGAATCTCCAGACAAATCTGAAACTCAAGACGAGCTAGAGTTACCAAGTTATCTGCTCGACGAGTCTGACTTAGAAAAATCACCACTCAACCAAATATCCACGATTATCAGTTATTGCAAAACGTGTGTTAGCAGTACCGGCAACATCCGTTCCTTCGGAGAAGATGTTTTCATCTGCAGGACTAATTGTAACAAAACTTCGAAATAAATTATCATCCGAAGTTGTAGATCAGATCATTTTTCTGAATAAGAACAAAATTAAAGTGCCCCGCAATGAACCCCATATAACTGAGAGCTGGTTAACTGGTAATGTTAAGCCCATTTACAAGAACAAAGGAAATCATTTAGACCCGAACAATTTTCGTCCGATCACGATTTTGAGCTGTTTTGGCAAATTATTTACAGCAGTATTGCTGACAAGATTAAATGCTTTTTCTGAAAAATTTTCTATCTTGAATGAAAACAGAGTGGTTTTAGGAAGGGTTATTCGACAATTGATAATATTTTTGTTCTATATTCCTTCTTTGAATTGTTAAAATTAAAAAAGAAAAGTTATTTGTTACATTTGTGGACTTTGAAAAAGCCTTTGATAAGGTATGGAGGGATGGTTTATGGTGTAAATTACTTTTAAATAATATAAATGGGAAGATGTATAAAGTTATTTATAATATGTATCAGAATATAAAATCTAGAATTGTATATAAAAACACAGTGTCAGATTTTTTCGATTGTAATAATGGTGTGCGACAAGGGGAATATCTTTCCCCTTTCCTTTTCTCGATGTATTTAAATGATCTGGAACAGTTTTTAAACGATCGAAATGTCAACGGTCTAACATATATTACTGAGGATTTTGAAATTGAACTAGATGTATATTTAAAACTTTTTGTACTTTTATATGCCGACGATACTGTTATTATGTCAGAATCAAAAGAAGATATGCAAAACCAGCTAAATGTTTTTAATGATTTTTGCAAAAAATGGAAACTCAAAGTAAATGCTGAAAAGTCGAAAGTTCTTGTGTTTAGTAATGGTAGATTACCTGCAAATTTAAAATTTACTTATAACAATAGAGACTTGGAAATTGTTCCAAATTTTTCTTATCTTGGTATAACATTTTCAAAGTCTGGATCATTCAACGCAGCAAAAAAAGATCTTGTAAATAAAGGTACGAAAGCTATGTATGAAGTATTGAAGAAAGGTAGATTTCATAATTTGTCAATACAATGTCAACTGGATATTTTCGATAAAACAGTAAAACCTATACTATTATATGGTTGTGAAACTTGGGGGTTTGGGAAAAACGATATTATTGAGAGAGTTCATCTAAAATTGTGTAAGCTTCTTTTGCATGTACAAACATCCACACCAAATTTTATGGTCTATGGGGAATTGGGCCGATATCCAATTGACATTGACATTAAAGTTCGTATGATTTCATATTGGTCAAAACTCATTTTAGGAAATCAGTCAAAAATTTCATCATTATCATAAAAACTATTGTATATAAAAGATTTTCAAAATAAAAATGTTACATGTGCTTGGTTAAATATAATTCGTTGTATTTTGAATGATTGTGGTATGTCATATATTTGGAACATGCAGAATTGTATTTCTGATAAATGGTTGAAATTAGTAGTTAAAAATAACTTAGTGGATCAATTTAAACAAACATGGACTTCAATGATTGAACATTCATCAAAAGGGGATAATTATAAGTTATTTAAGCATGATTTAAAATTTGAAGATTATTTAGATGTATTAGATGATAAGGACAAATTCTTACTTGTTAAATTTAGGACTTAAACCATAGGCTACCGATAGAAGTTGGGCGTTGGCGTAATATAAAAAGGGAAAATCGGATTTGTAACGTATGCATCGGAAGAAATTTAGGTGATGAATTTCACTATCTATTTGAATGTCCATCTTTGTCAAATGAACGTAAGAAGTATTTTGAACCACACTTTATAAATAGACCAAATATATTTAAGTTTTGTAATCTGATGAATTCAAAATCAGTTAGCGTTTTATGTAATATGTGTAAATATATCAGAATTGTAAATATGAGGGTATGTCCTCCAGGTTGATCCACCTTCTATCTTCCTTTAAATGTAATAATATGTGTTATATTGTTGTTATCTCTGTACCTTTGTAAAATTGGTTATGAGAAATAAAGATATAAAGATATAACTGATTAGATGTATTTATAGCGGTGTTTGCACAGTAATTGTGTTGTTTACGAATCAATAACTTACATTTAAGCCGTATTTGCCTTTGATTGTTAATCATGCATGTAATTGTAACTGTCACTTCTTTGTAGGTATTGTTGATGATTATTTGTGTAATAAATGTTTATTTAGAAAGATTACATTTTCATTCTCAATTAAATATTGCACTGTAGTCGTATATTTGTCAAATGTTTGGTTGAAAAGCACAATTTGGTATTAGTCTTTCTTCAAATCGTCAAAGGATTTCAGAGTAAAACATTCTATCTATTTGGTCGTATATTTGTCAAATGTTTGGTTGAAAAGCAAATTTGGTATTAATTTTGTCTTTCAACAGATAATCAATAATACTAATAGTCAGTCTCGGGTCATATACTTCTTCAGAATGTTGAGGTGTCTTCCGAGTACTCGAGCACTCGTGAGTATCTGCTCAGAGTACTCGAGTATTGAATTCCATAAATTTTGAAATCCCTAATATTTATATAGTATTATACATATACCTTTATCACACTTAACACCGTACCATCCCGCTTTACACATGTCTTCAATATCACAAACTCCATCAGAACTGTTACATAATTCAGATATACATCCATCACATGTTTCATTACAGTTATTACCAAAGTGTCCTTTACTGCAAGCTTTAAATAATATATAGCACACATATGTAAACCCTGGAGTCCACGATGGTGCGACCACTAATTTACAGAGCTATGTTCTACAGAAACACTTGAAAACAATCAACATGTATGTGTAAGTATTTTATAATTTGCTTATACAAGTATCTCAGTTAGACATCAGAAGGTTGTCAATTTTCTGATTGCCTAGTGGTGTTTTCTTTTACCTTTTTTTCTTTTTTAAATGTATTCATACATATTCCCACTTTTTCAACTATATTCAATAGGGATGGGCACGAATAATCGAGTACTCGAGTACTCGCTCGGAAGCCCGAGTACTCGTGTAAAATTTTCGTACTCGAATACTCGCCTAACTTTTTTATCTTTAGACATTTTCCCTTTCATTTTTCTCTTTGAAATATTCCCTATGTAAAGTTTAAGTGTGAACAAATATGAATACAGTTCACCGTATGTTCTAAGTTGTTAGAAATAAAATCGGTATGTTATAATGCCTCCACAAGAATCAGCGGTATGGAATTATTTTAAACGATCACTAAATGGAAATACCGTCAAATGCACTCTTTGTGATGCACAATTCACATTTTGTGGTGTTACAACAAATTTGACTTCCTTCTCAGCGAATCTCCAGACAAGTCTGAAACTCAAGACGAGCTAGAGTTAGACAGTTATCTGCCCGACGAGTCTGACTTAGAAAAATCCCCACTCAACCAAATATCCACGATTATCAGTTATTGCAAAACGTGTGTTAACAATACCGAGCACTTGTGAGTATCTGTTCAGAGTACTCGAGTATTGAATTCCATACATTTTGAAATCCCTAATATTTATATAGTATTATACATATACCTTTATCACACTTAACACAGTACCATCCCGCTTTACAAATGTCTTCAATATCACAAACTCCATCAGAACTTTTACATAATTCAGATATACATCTATCACATGTTTCATTACAGTTATTACCAAAGTGTCCTTTACTGCAAGCTTTAAATAATATATAAAACAAATATGTAAACCCTGGAGTCCACGATGGTGCGACCACTAATTTACAGAGCTATGCTCTACAGAAACACTTGATAACAATCAACATGTCTGTGTAAGTATTTTGTTGTTTGCTTATACAAGTATCTCAGTTGGACATCAGAAGGTTGTTGATTTTCTAATTGCCTTTTTTTTCTTTTTTAAATTTATTCATACATTTCCCACTTTTTCAATCATATTCAATAGGGATGGCAACGAATAATCGAGTATTCGAGTACTCGCTCGGAAGGCCGTGTACACGAATAAAATGTTCGTACTCGAATACTCGCCTAACTTTTTATCTTTAGACATTTTCCGTTTCATTTTTCTCTTTGAAATATTCCCTAAGTAAAGTTTAAGTGTGAACAAATATGAATACAGTCAACCGTATGTTCTAAGTTGTTAGAAATAAAATCGGTACGTTAAAATGCCTCCGCAAAAATCAGCGGTATGGAATTATTTTAAACGCTTGCTAAATGGAAATACTGTCAAATGCACTCTTTGTGATGCACAATTAACATTTTGTGAAGTTACAACAAATTTGACATCCTTCTCAGCGAATCTCCAGACAAGTCTGATACTCAAGACGAGCTAGAGTTACAACGTTATCTGCTCGACAAGTCTGACTTAGAAAAACCTCCGCTCATCCAAATATCCACGATTATCAGTTATTGCAAAACGTGTGTTAGGGGTACCGGCAACATCCGGTCCTTCGGAGAAGATTTTTTCATCTGCAGGACTAATTGTAACACAACTTCGAAATAGAATATCATCCGAAGTTGTAGATCAGATAATTCAGACCTAAAATGCCTAAATACTCACTGAAGCAACCGGTAACATTATTTGGTTGTAGCTTTGAAAGTTGTTCTCCATCGTAGTCATAACACTTAACATAGGTTGAAAACAGAGGATTTAGCTTGAGCCATCCCCAGAATGGAATGTTATTACAATAACCACAATGCATATCAAGCTTACTAGAAATAAAAAAATATCTCTGTTTATGACTAATTGATATTAAATATGTTCGCATGAGCGATCCCTGTTGCAGGTATTTAGTAAAGATTATACATATCTAAATGTAGAGGTACAATCGATGCATATAAGAAACATATACATGACTGCTCATTCCCCAGGCTTGGTTCGTGAACTTCAGTAAAAACTGCCGGGTTGAAAATAATTGATAATTACTCATGTGAAGCAATAGGAAATATTTATATTGAAATAAAACATAATCAAATTAGAAAAAAACCCAGTGTAACGCTGATGCAGGTATCATCAAGAGGCCTGACAAAACGTATGTTATTTCTGTGAGGTCACATAACCAGTGGCATCATAAAGTTAAGCTTATATGCTAGATTTCGTGTCGATACACATTACTAAACAACCGCATCGATGACGTAATGATTAGTGTCCACACCTTCGAGTGCGGTAGATCGTGGGTTCGGGCCCCGGTCGGGTGAAACCAAAGACCATACAACTGGTATTTGTTGTTTCTCCGCTAAGCACGCAGCATTAAGGAGAGAGAGCAAAGATTGGTTGGCTTGGAATTAGAATAATGTGTCCGAGTGTGGAGTGACAGGACGATCCGCGAACTGTTGTTTCAGTGGGGTAGCACTGTAAAAAATTCAGCTCAGGCTGTTGGTCTAGAACAAAGCGGACCTCATCATCATCTCATTGGAAATTAATTTGTGCAGGCCATAATATAGCTGTAAAAATGCCGAATTGGCGTTAAATAACAATCACTCATTCACTCACATTACGACAATGCTACATATATAACTTACAATGATGTCAGTCGTGGTAGATTCTCGAACGCATTTTCACTAACAAATGATATAGGGTTGTTTTGCATGTTTCTGAAATATAGCTTCATATTAGAAAATAGTAATATTGTCTTATAAGTCGTTGTGGACCACAAAGAAATCTAACGATTGGGGAGCGCAAACCCACAAAAAGGCCCAGAAGGGTAGCAGTTCCTGAAAATGTCCGCTGTATTAACTTAGTTTATTTACATCGTCTGCTCCACATGTATATGAATGACATATCGTTTGAATAATCACGTGGGTAGATATGTATTTTACCTTACATTTGACACCAATGGTCATCTATCTACTAGACTCTATGACAAAGGAGACGACATCAATTCGGCTAACTTGTATTCCCCTATTGTGTCTGATGATGAATTTGTGTATTATTTAATATATATATCATAGCAAAGACCAGCAGCTCTCTTTATATTCGTTTGAAGAGCATATTATTACCAAACTAATATATACAATATTGGTGTATTGATGTTTAATATATAATTGATGTAGCAAAGCTTAGAAGCGAGTGAAAAACGAGTTTTTAGCGAGTCTTTCTATCCATTTCGTGCCGAGCCACCTAAAGTCTATATTTACCGTCAATACACCCGTATTTTTTATCCTGCAGTATAATTTGCCAAAAAAAAATGTTATTCAATTTAATGAAAACAAAAGATAATGGAAACCCCATTGATACTTCAATGGTATTTCCGGTAAGGGGTGTGACTTACTAGCTTTATGTGTCTGATATAAAAAGTGTTATTATGACAGGGGTGTGGCTTAATAGCTTCATCAGGCTAATGCGAAAAGTGTTATTATGATACTGTCATAACAAAGCAACAGTTTATTTCATATATATATATATATATATCTTAAAAAGATCAACTTTACTTTTAATGGAGACCATTACTTACAAATGAATGGCTCCATCATTATGGGAAAATTTGAAAAACAACTGCTCGAATCGTCTATTAAAAGATCGCTTTCTTGGTACAGATTTATAATAGAAGTGGAAATGAAGTGGACTCAGGGTGATGAAGAATTACAGAGCTTTCTTTCACGTGCCAATATCCTACATCACGCTATCAAGTTCACTCATGAAATAGCTAACACTACCATTTCATTCCTCGACACTTTTAGCTCTTAATCGGAAGGTGAATAATCCACAGATTTATACTCCAAATATATCGACACCAATCAATACCTTGTGTCTAGCAGCTGTCATCCTCCGCATGTGACTAAGAGCATACCATACAGTCAAGCTCTTAGAATCAAGCGAATTTGCTCCGACGACAAATATTTAAAAAAAACGATTGGGTCAACTTAAAAATCATTTGAAAAGAAGGGGCTATAAACAAAGTATTTTCAAGAAAAGCTTTAACAAAGCTCATAATATCTCCAGGAGCAGTTTATTTCAGTACAAAGAAAAACAGAAATGTAAAAGAACCCATTGTGTCCTCACATACCACCACTGTCTGAGAAACAGCTTCAACACCAATCGTGAACATTGGCTATCCGTCGAAAAAAATCCAAACAGTACAAAATCTTTCCTGAGCCTCCCATGGTTGCCTTCAAACAACCAAGCAGTCTGAGAAACATGTTGGTGCGGGCAGAAATTTCTAAGCCAGCACAACTATAGGCAAGAGTTACTCCTGTGGAGACAAACACTGAACATGTTGTAGACATATGCAACACTCGCCATCGTATACCAGTGAGGTCACCGGAAAAGAGAACTAAATAGTTTGTACTGTTAATTGCAAGAGTGCAAATATTATTTACATTCTTCAGTGTTCAGTTTGTGGCCTCCAATACGTTGGCGAGTCTAAGCAGCCCTTCCACAAACGCCTGAATGGACACTGGAGTGACCTTACAAAAAAAGTCATTTCTTCCTGTGAGCCAGCACTTCGGACTATCTGACCACAGTCTCCAGGATTTTAACAGAATGCAATTCCTCTTCATTGAACAGAACTGTCTGTGGAGTGATTTTCAACGTGAGAATCGGGAAGGTATTTGGATTAAAGAACTCCGTGTTTTACATCCGGACGGTATTAACAGAAAACAATAGTTTTTTATGTATATTTTCTTTCACAGTGTTTACAGTCAACGAATATGTTAGTACTGTCACAAAGCTCAGGATTTGTGCTCACCACCTTTAATTAACAATTTAAGTGTGACGCATTTGAGAAAGTTAAAGATTATCGTTATTTACTTTAATGCATCACACTTTGTCACCTGACTATTTAGTGAGTTGTAATTATACCATCTAATCTTTACAAGCTCAGTCTAATGTCGAAAGACATTGAAGAAGGTCTTTTGTTGATCGAAAATGTTGTCAATATATATTTTTTTAATCTCTGTATCGGTATCGTCGCGCAATATTCTAGACTTCTATTATTATATATATATATATATATATAAAGTATATGAGAATCTACCAACCGGAGAACTTAATGAGTAACGGATCGTCGAGACATGACGATGCAGCACAAGCAAAATAAATTATAGAAATCTAGAAGATTGTGCAACGATACCGATACAGAGATTATGTTATACGTCTGAAAATTAAACCAAACAGTGTTAGAATTATATTTTTGAGCTTTCAAATTGTTTTTCTTCCCTCGACGGGATTTGAACTCACACCATTGATAAACTGCAGCACCGATCGCTTAGCCTTATTTCAGCGCCCTGGACCACTTGACCACATCCGATCCATGAAAATGGAGCTTCAATAGTAGAAGTGTTACCTTGTCTCGCAAGGAAAATCTAGAGAAAGACATAAGACATGTGTCTAAACATGTGTGGATGGTACATATATACTTAATATTATAATTTGACAGTAATCTAACTCAGCAATATTTTTAATATATTGTATATGATAATGACGAATTCAGTATACAGTCACAACCATACAATATATCTGTCCCACTGGATATATTTATTTCCATTGTGTTATTCTAAGACATTAATTATAACATATATTGACAAGATGTGGTTATGGTTCTGTACAAATCATACTAAGTGATACTCACAGAAAAAGTAAGTTTGGCAGATTGTTGAAAGCGTTGTCATCTATCTCAGATATGTTATTATTCTGTAAAAACCTATAAATAGTCAACAGATGTCTTTAGTTTATACTTTATTAAATATGTAGTTATTTTGAGTTGTTTCAATATAATGTATGTATATTCTTATCAAGACAATATATACAACACATTTTAATCATTCTAGCTATTTACAAACAATGGCCTCAAAGCTGTTTCAAATAATGAATACCCTCATATATTTACCTTATATACTGAACTTGCATGTTGAATTTGTCTCAATAAAATGTATTTATTCTTGTTCAGAGGAAACCATATGTAATCTATTTGGATGCTTAACAAAATTGGCTTCAAACAATGGCTAATATCAGTCTATAGGTGTTCCTTGGTACGTGTATGTTTGCCTGGCATAAACATGTTCTTTGATTTTGTTTTGAAATTTGAATAGTGTGTGCACATTGTTCTTAAGAAACACAAATTATGCATATACATGTATTGTGAGTCATATAATGTAAAAAACAGATAAGAGGAATATTCACAACATATAACGCTTTGTAATGTTGTTGAACATGTTTTATTTGATTGGTGTGATTTTATTGGAATACAAATAACTGTCAATTAAAAATATATATATATATCAATACTAATAACAATCTTTACCTGTTACGCTTTACTTGTATGCTTGATTAGAATTATAAAAGTTATTTTATTTTGTCGTAGAATTTGAATATGTTGCGTAAATTGTTTTTAAGCAACATCAATTGTGTATATACATGCATTGTAAGTCATAGAATGTAGAACAACTGATAAGAATATTGACAATCGATTAAGTTTCATAATGTTGTTGAACGTGTTTGATTTGATTGAAGTGATTTAATATTGGAATGCAAATAACTGTCAAATAAAAAATATACATCAATACTACAAACTTTGATACTCTATGTAGTTGTATTTCAACGTCACATATTGAATACAGTATAATACGCTTTTAGTAATTCTTCAACCATTCATGGTTTGATTGATAACATGAATAACTAATGTTATCACAACCTCCGAAGACACATGAGGAAAGCTTCATCAAACACATATTTACATGGAATCTGATTAGATTTTGTTAGAAATGGGTGCACTAACACACACACACACATACACACACAAACACACACAAGCACACACATACACACACAAAAACACATTTGTCAAAAATAATTGTCATCAAGCATCATAAATTGTCTATGGATAAATTTGGGTATCACGGCTATCATAGTAAAAACGGTAACGTTAGCAGTGGGTGATTTGGACTCTAATGATGCAACTTTTCATTGTACAATGCTCTGGTTATCCCACTTACTGAAATACTAGCTATGACAAATAGGAACATTTGGCTGATCACAAGTCATTCATCTCATCATTGAATATTCTGTTTAATAAGGAACATGTTACATGATGACTTTTCTCGTTTAAATTGAATACCAAAACCTCACAAGAATCCATAGAGAAAATACTACTACAGGTGCTTATTCTATTTGAAGAAAGTATTTTTTTTATAAATATGGCTAACATTTTGACTGCTGTCAAAGAGGGAATACAATCATATTAGGACAAGGTATATTCACGTAATAGTTTCAATCAAATGTGTATACTGAAATACTGGATCTTCTGGATAATTGTAATTATCGTTCTATTTCAGAAATTTCGTTTGTCCAAACATGTGTCGTTTCTACACTTTACTCTCCATTCCCCGGTGGAATGTATAAAGACGTTTCAAAATATCACTAACAACGCGGTTATCTTCAAAATGGTAAGAAACATTACAAAATAATAGTAATACATTTATCAAAATATTGTGTAATTTTTAGTTTTTTCAATACAATGTATTTATATTATTGCTAAGAAGAACATTCCATTTGAATTAATGTAGCTATTTAGAAATACGGTGTTTCAAATCAGGTTCAATGAATGAATGCTCCCAATCTTTCCCTATTACAGTCTTGATCAATACACATTGCAAAGTATTGTGTAATTTGGAGTTATTTCAATAAAATGTATTCATATTCCTGTTCAGAAAAAAACACACAACCCATTCTAATTAGTGTAGCTATTTAAAAATGCAGTGTTTTAAAATGGATTCAATTAATGCATACCCTCAATCTTTACCTGTTACACTTTACTTGTATATTTGATAATAATAATAAAAGTTATTTTAGTTTGTCCTGAAATTTGAATATTTTGCGTAAATTGTTCTTAAGCAACATAAACTATAGATATACATGTATTGTAAGTCATAGAATGTCAATAAAATAATAAGAATATTAACAACTGATCAAGTTTCGTAATGTTGTTGAACGTGTCTGATTTCATTGATGTGATTTTATATTGGAATACAAATAACTGTCAAATAAAAAATATACATCAATACTTGAAACTTTGATACTCTATGTAGTTGAATATCAACGTAACATATTTTAGTAAGTCTTCAACCATTCATGATTTGATTGGTAACATGAAAAACAAAATATGCCACACCATCAGACAAGCTGCTATGTCTAATGGTAGAATAGTAGACATATGTGCAGCATTACCTCAAACACATATGTACATGGAATCTGATTAGATTTTGTTTGTGTTAGAATCGGGTGCACTAACACACACATTTGGATAACGTTTTTTGTTTCATTTCTTTCAATAACATGTATTCATATTCCTGTTCAGAAAATATACATAACGCATGCTAATTGATGTAGCTATTTACAAATACAGTGTTTGAAAGCGAGTTCAATTAATAAATTCTCTCAAACTTTATCTGTCGCATTGTACTTGTATGTTTGATTAGAATGATAAAAGTTCTTTAATATTGTTTTGGAAATTGAATATGTTGCGTAATTTTTTTTAAACAACATAAATAAGGGTAAACACAAAATTACCGAACTCCGAACAATGTTACAAAGGGAAAGTCAAAACTCATAATCATACAAACAGACAAAATCAGTCAACAACCGGAAAACTGTGAAAACCGTAATGAATAATAGATATACATATAATGTATTAGAATCGGGTGCACTAACATACACATTTGGACAACGTTTTTTTTTCATTAGTTTCAATAAAATGTATTCATATTCCTGTTCAGAAAAAATACACAAGCCATTATAATTAGCGTAGCAATATAAAAAAAAACTTTCAAAGCGGGTTCAATTAATGCATACCCTCAATCTTTACCTGTTACATTTTACTTGTATGCTTGATTAGAATTATAAAAGTTATTTGATTTTGTCGTGGAATTTAAATAGTTTGCGTAAATTGTGCTTAAGCAACATAAATTATGCATATACATGTATTGTAAATCATAGAATGTCAACAACAACAAAAGAGAACATTGACAACCGATAAAGTTTCGTAATTTTATTGGAATACAAATAACTGTCGAATCAAAATTATACACCAATACTACAAACTTTGATAATCTGTGTAGTTGTATTTCAACGTAACATATTGAATAAAGTATAATACATTTTTAGTAAGTCATCAACCATTCATGATTTGATTGATAACATGAATAATTAATGGTACGAAAAAAAATTCTAAAATATTCTAATAACAGAAAGATACAACCAACAATCAATTAGGTTTCTATTCTTTGATATAACAGCAACATTTACTTAATAGTATTATACAATTACAAATATAAATTAATACATTATTACCGATTTCTTTGTCAATGTCCAAATTTAAATTCCTTTCGAATAAATGTTATTGTCCTTTCCGGTATATTAGTCCGATCCTTTTCTATGAAAATTAATTATTGTTGAATTAAAATATCTTTTAGTTCTAATCCTGAAAGTTTCCAAATATTGGCCGATGAAATTGTCAATAGTTCAATGTTCAAGTCACGTGACTTTACTAAGAAGAGATTAAAGATACCAAAGGGGCAATCATAATCCGTATATCAAAGAACAGACAACACAATGTCCAAAAGAAAAATGTACAAAAGGAAAAACAACGTTCGACAAAGCATACATATGAAGCTAAAGTTCGAGTAGCACGAATCCCACAAAAGACTGGGATGAATTCAGGTGCTCCAGAAGGGCCTGTGGATCCAGCTCCACTAGTGGCACCGTCGTGTTAATCTAGTTACAAACCTGATAATAAGTCGTGAATACGGAAAGGACCAGGAATTGCCTCCGACAAATGGAACATATCAGTGGTCATTGTGACACATATATTCCATAGCGGTCAGCCACGTCATGGTGGCAACCGTAAAATTTTCGAAGTGATGACTTCAACTTTACCAAAAGGAACTCTTGTTTCAGTAGCTTCCTTGTTAGCAGCATCCTCCATCAAGGACATTCTGATAGGAGCCACAAGCTCTGGAATATCGTATCATCTGAGAGATATATACACCATATGCCAGTGCTGCTGGAATGTTGCTACATATAAATGGAAACTTCACAATGGGAATATTGAAATCATCTCTTTTGTCGTAAAGTTTCGTTCCTAACTGCCCCTCACTGTCGATTTCGAGGTGTAGGTTAAGATATGAATTATACCTATCTCTATCTGTGGTAACTTTATTTCAGGCTCAATCGAATAGATGCGATCAACAAGTTTATTTAATGAAAGACATCATCTTTATAGCGGAACATGAAATTAAAGGAACGGGCTAGCTTCCTTTTGCTTTACTAAGTAAAAATATCTAAATAAAATGCTGTAGATTCCAGCTATTATATAAATCTCGAAGTTGCTGCCTCTTATTTACTATGTCATGAAATTATCTAGAACTTTCCAAAAAATGCGTAGAAATATCTAGAACATATCAAAATTCAGTAAAAATTCAAAACTTGTAAACAACTTGAGGTATTTTTGATAAACTATTTGCACTGATCAAGTAGTGTTCTCAACAACAAAACATATTCTAATGAACAAAGTAATTTCTCATATTCATTATATATACATAGAATCTCCTCTCTGGAAGAAAAAGTTTGGATACAAACTGTTTACCATAATTCTCTATTTTAATTTATCACAATATTATCCAACTCTAGAAAAAAACATTAGCAATACAATTATCTTTACATTTAATATGTTTTATAATTAGATTGTATTCTTGTAATATTAATCCAAAATCTTGTTAATCTGTGATTTTTATTTTGCATTTTGTTAATAAATGTGACGGTATTGTGATCAGTAAAAAACACGAATGGATGAAATGCTTCAAGGATAACAATAAGGCAAGTCTTTTTTTTTCAATTGTGGATTATTTTTTCTGATCTTTGTCAAAGTTTTAAGAAACAATAGCAATGCGGCAGATATATGTCATATTTACCTTCTTGGAGCAAAACTGCACCGACACCTACATCACTAACATCCAATGTTAACTTATATTCTTTCGAAAAGACGTGTGTTGTCACCTGACATATTTGTCTTTTCTTTCTTCTCGTAGGTGTATTCACAATATAAATTAAATCATTCAGTCCGGATTCAATTACATATGGCCAACAATATTTAGCTTGTAATGGAAGACAATGAATAAACAATAAAACAAAAACTTTCTCGCCTGGTTTAAATTCTCTTCTCATGGCATCCTTATCATACCACTGCTTCATTTTATCTTGGCGTTCTATTTCACATGCTCTTGTAAACTTATGCCTAAGATACTCCACATAATATAATATACTAATAGCATCAATAATAATAAACTTAGAGATTCTTGAAAGGCTTCCCTTACAACAAACAGTAGCATGCAGATGCGATCATCCCAATCTTTTTGACTCTCTAAGCAAATTGTTTTCACCATATTTTTTTAAGGTTTGGTGTACTCTTTCCAAAGCTCCTTGAGATTCAGAGCGTTATGCATTATATTTAAACTATTTTGTATTTAATTTAATTGGTGCATAGCTTGCTGAAATAAACGAGATACACAATTTGATCCTCATTTGACTGAGTTGTTTTAGGAAGACCCACCAAAGTAAAACCAAAATAGTTAGAGCCATAATTATAGTATTAGCTTTAATATTCCTAAGTGGAATGGCTATATAAAAACGGATGGAGGCGCATATTATAGTTAGTAAATATATATTTCCTTATTTATTCTTAGGAAGTAGCCTCACACAGTCAACAATGACCCAACTGAAAGAGTATTCAAAAGCGGGTACAGGCCGGAGTGGAGGTACACGAAAGTTTTGATTCGATTTCCACATAACTCGGCAGATGTTACAAGATCAACAGTTCTTGGCAACGTCTGGTCTTATATTCGGTCAGCAAAAATGGGCCAATATCCCGTTGGAGGTTTCGTTAACACCCAAGTGTTCAGTCATTGACGAATCATGGGCCAGGCTCACAACTGTTTTTTTCTGTATTCTTCCTGTACCACTATCTGGCAGATCACTTTACATTCATCATACACAGTCGCATATGGCGGTCGCCATTTTCTCATCAATACTTATTCTTTCATGAAATAGCAAACATTTTACATTCTCTGCTTCCTCTACTGAGAATGACTTAGAACAAGGTAGTACGAGCTATTCCTTCTGTGCACTGATAAGTTGTTCCCTAGTGAGAAGGTCATTACTGATATATCTTATTGTTGGCTTTAGAACAGGACCATAACTCACTGACCTTTGGTCCTGGATTGTTTCAAGATGGGATGTTTAGTCCTCATCTGTATCTAGACAAATTTGTGTTCCTTGTCTATGAAATAACGAGACATATCGCCATCGCTATGCAACAAGTGATTGTTGACATCAGCCAAGAAAATTGTCTTTTGATTCAACAACACTTATTTCTATGGTACCATCTTGCAATAAAATTTGCTCTTCTTCCAGAGGCTTTTTCATGGCTAAAGTTACAGCACATTCTGTATAAACTCCTGTATTTGTTTAATTCATTCTCTGAATAACTAGGCTCCTCGGAGATTGCTGGGACCATAATAACTCTGTCATCGGCCATATCGATACCAAATAACAAAGAAATACCCCAAATACAACCTGTCCCGAAACACAGTCTGATTTTAAATTAATGTGATGGAGTAGAACACTATGAAAACATGGGTCTACCCCCTGTAATAACACATTTGCACCAGTCGAAGTATTCCCCGATAAAGGTAAGCTGTTTTCTAACATTTAAGGTTAAAGGCAAAGGGATTGAGTATTGCTTTACTTGATAAAGATACATGAATAATGCCGGAAAAGCAAATTGTTTACGCCAAGTGCGTCACCGTTTTTCTGTAACCACAGGTAAATAGATGGTTAATTGTCGCAGCTTAACATGATTATCTCCTCTTGGTAAGCCAAGACTGTGAGGTCATTCGGTTCTTATCAGTCGGCTTCTCTCAAAAAATATTGTATAAGAAATATGAATGATAAATACTAGTAACTCTGGTTATTTGTACATGAACTATTACCTTCACATTTCCTCCCTTTAATTCATTTTTAAATAAAATGAATTATTGATGACTTGTTAGTACTCGTTGAATAGAGAACAGCGAGATGTGGAATTCATGTCCGTGACACTAAGTTAGTATAGCTTTCATTTACCTTGGTCGTAATTTGCAAAATTTTACACTTTTCCGAGAGAAACAAAATTCAATGAAAGTTAAATCATTTTCATAATATATATTTACCAACTACCATTAACCATAAACATAAATAATACGAGTCCCCAAAAGTAATTGATCTCTATAATTCTGTATTGTACGTTAGGGGTCCCACTACCTATATCCACGATTCAAATCATAAGAAAACAACATTAACCATAGAAAATGATGCGAGTTCCTCAAGGTAAATGATTCCTATAATGCCTTGGTGTACTTCAGAGATTCACCACAATATATACCTGGTTCACATTATAAGACACCAACATTCATTAAAATAAATAATGTGAGTCCCCTAAAGTACCTAATAAATATCGTGAGACAACAAAACCAAGCTTCATAGAACAAAAATGATACATCATATGCTGAGTGTCTGGTTTTTGTTTTTCAGGATATGTAGAGCCCCGAAAGTACAAGAAGGCCTGCACATTTTACGCAATCTACAACATAAATCGTTGTACCTCATACAACAATTGACCACAACCCACACTGTGCGACAATGTACATGTATCCAAGATGCGGATTCAGACCTTTCCATAAAGGGGGCCGTTTTATTTCAGAAACCATTTGTTTGTTTTAAGATATCAAAATATACCGAGACGTAATTCAAAGCGAATATTATAAGACATGGTAAAAAGAAAAATGACAAGGACGAAACTGGAAATGTTCTGTTAAATTTAATATGTTTTTACCTGTCTATAGCCTAGCACAAAAAATGGGACCTCTCCCTCTCTGGGGTCGCATATGTGTCTCTTAGGGGATGACAATTTGATTCTGAAAGGGATCTGGAATTTGCTTTTGAGAAATAAATATTCTGGCCAGGTCATGAGTAAAAATAAAATAAATATCCTGTCACGCAACGAAACAAAACAAAATACAGCATATATAGACGACTTGATAATAAAAGAAGAAAATATATTAAGCATTTCGCTCGTAACCATCAGAGCCAAAGAGGTCTTATTCAGAATTTCTGCGTAAATACATTCGGGGTTTTGCCATTGGGTTGTCCTTGCTAGCTAAGGCATTAGCCATGTTTTTACACGAATTTTTCAATACATTTGGTTGTCTATTTAGGCAAAAAAACAAACGAGCCACGTGTTAGACAGCAATATATGTTTGCAGCTAGGGGCGATGTAACCCAATTTCGGCATCGAGCGGTGCGTTGGGAGGGGCCAAACATGTTTTCAAAGTAGAGAATGACTGTTTTCTGACAGAAGAAAAGGGGATGCAATTGTTCCACCTCTCCTTTGTATGAACCAACTGTACATCTCCGCTTTGAAATCTGACCAACGTCTACCTCTTTTTTGTTATTACCTTTATTTGGTATACATTGATAATATTTACGGTCTACATTTGAAAGAACAGATACAGATTTTAAGTCAGAATTGAAAATGATTGGAATTTGTTCACACGGTTTTATACCAAAGCGCGTCATGGCGCGGCAATAACTGTTTGATATTTCACATTTGTTAAAAAGACAGACCCAAAATATACATGGAAGATGAATCCACGAGGGGACACCCTAGAACCACTGTATTTATTTTTTTTCATTTTAGTACATTTTTACAAGCGAAATTGCTTATCTAGTATATTTAGATAAGTCATGAACGAGGAAAGGCCTGGTAAGTGTTTGTGACACAGATATTCCATAACGGTCAACCAAGTCGTGGTTGCGACCGTTAAACTTTCGACCAATATCCACCCGCCCAACCGTTTTGCACACAAACAAAGAATATGGTACGATTATCTTTGTCCCCATGAAAAAGAGGAAATGACACGAACAACGTCACGACAGGATATTTTTTAAAGGGGAATAACCATGATTGATATTTCTTGCGGTTTTAAACAGGTACGTTTACCTGACGATTTCGGACAAACCTCTTGAGAAAATTGAAAATCAGTACGATTTTCTATCAAGGCATTAAGATCACTATCTAAAAAGATGCAAATCTGAAAAAAAGTTATGAGCTTTGCATTTCACCTTTACAGTATCACGCAATAGCTTAATAGCTTAATGGAGTGTAGACTGGTTTTAGCACCTATCAGTGATACAAATCCATTGGTTATAAAGGGCTTATAATTCTCCATAATATCAAACTGAGATTTTGAAAACCTTAAATTTGCTCTTTCAATTACAATTGGCATGCGAGGGTCTTTTAAAGCGTTGCATGTCATAGAACCTTGCGGTGTACTCTAGTCGTTTCTTTAAAGAACATTCTGAAAGAATGTGTCCTTTTTCTTACAATAGGAACACGACTTAGGTGATTCCCCTTTATTTATTTCGGAAGGTCTGTAACTATTTCTATTTTTTCTCCCAAGAACCTGATTTTGGTTGATCAAAATGGTTATAAGAAAGGGGTCTATTCTGAAAAAAATTCAAATTCGGGTCACTTCCAGTTCTTTTATTTTTCAAAAACTTTAATGTATGCGTCAGCTGATAATCAACTGTCATATTGCGGGCTTCTACTAAGCTGGAAGCGCTATGTATATCTATATATTTCTTAATATCTGAATGAATGCATTGTTTAAATTCTTCAATAAGAATTGCTTTGCCTTAATTTATCAAAATGTGTAGTTACTTCGTTTTGAAGTGAGCCACTTTTCAAACAAAAGTAATTTTTCACGGACAAAATCAAGTTCAAGTTCCTTTATTTTCAATTGCATTTGCATTTCTTCAATTCTTCTTTTTTCATCCATGTTTTCCTTTTCTCTTTCTTTAAGTCTGAGTTTTTCTTCAATTTATTTTAATTTGATTTTTTCTTGCATTTCAATTTCTCTCATTTTTACGGTATCAACCCCAAAATTGCTAACCAATTCCAAATCATCTTCACCCACAATCTCCTCATCAACAATACTGTTACGGATTTCAAATTTTAACATGGTAGTTTTAACTTCAAAATTCAATTATTTGTATAAGAGTAACAATTCTGATTTTTTAGTGCGTCAAGCGCCCCCTCTTTGAATCTGACATACATTCTTCTGCTGAAAATAGCATTTTGATTGTTGGTTGATAAAGAGGAACTTTTGGCTGATCACAAGTCATTAAATATTTTGTTTAACAGGGAACCAGATAACTTTTCTAGTTTATATTGAATACCAAAACTTCACAAGAATCCATATAGAGAAAATAATATTACAAATACTTCTACTTTTTCAAGATAGTAAGTAGCAAATAGTTCATGGCACTGAGGGTCACATTGCAGTCTATGGACCGGTCGGTCACAAAAAAAATAGTATATGGACCGAGGCTACTGCCATATGACCCAAAGTGACTTGAAGTATTTGCTATATTATATTTTTTTCTAAGATAATGCAGGTACCTGGCCGGTCCATATACGAAAATAGTGACCGCTGCGCTAAGTAAGAAAAGAGGAAATACAATCATACTGGGACAAAGTATATTCATGTAGTATTTATTTTTTTAATTTAATGAGAAATGAAATAATATAGTTGTAATTTAATCTAAGCAAAAATAATTAGTGAAATATCGCCTTCTATATTTAGTTAAACTTTAATTAAAATAGAAAAAAGAACAACATAAATGAAATGATATATCTGTTGTAATTTGATTTTAAAACAGTAATTAATAAATGAAATATCACACTTAAACTGTTTAGAATCTGTTCATAATGTTCAGTCAATATTCAGAATGTTCAGTAATGTTCAGACTCTGTTCAGTCAATGCTCAGAATGCTTAGTAATGTGCAGACTCTTTTAAGTCAATGTTCAGAATGTTCAGAATCTGGTCAGAATTTACTGTAAAGTCCAGAATGTTCAGAATCTGTTTAGTCAATGTTATGAATGTTTAGCAATGTTCAGACTCTTTTCAGAATGTTCAGTAATGTTTAGATTCTGTTCAGAATATCTAGCACAAAAACTGGTATGCTCAGAATTTCTTGACTAAGCAGTGTATTTCGAAATACGGTGTTTCCAATAAGGTTCAATGAATGAATGCGCCAATCTTTACCTATTACAGTCTTGAGCAATACACATAACAACATATTGCGCAATTTGGAGTTTGGAGTTTGTTTTCAATAAAATGTTTTCATATTCCTGTTCAGAAAAAATACACAACCCATTCTAATTAGTGTAGGTATTTAAAAACACTGAGTTTCAAACCTGGTTCAATTAATGCATACCCTCAATCTTTACCTGTTACGCTCTACTTGTATGTTTGATTAGAATTATAAAAGATGTTTTATTTTGGAATCTGAATATGTTGTGTAGATTGTTCTTAAGCAACATACATTATAGACATGCATGTATTATAAGTCATAGAATGTCAAAAACAAATAAAACTATTGACGACCGATAAAGATTCGTAATGTTGTTGAACGTGTCTGATTTGATTGATGTGATTTTATATTGGAATGCGAATAACTGTCAAATAAAAAAAATATACATCAATACTACAAACTGTGATACTCGATGTAGTTGTATTTAATCATACCGTAATGAACAAAGTATGATATTTTTTTTAGTAAGTCATCAACCATTCATGATTTGATCGATAGCATAAATAACTAATGCTCCAAAAAGTTGTTTCTAGAATATTCTAGTAACAGAACGATACAACCAACAATCAATTATGTTTCTATTCTTTAATATAACAACCACATTTACTACATACTATTATACAATTACACATATCAAATTAATGAATTATTACTGGCCTCTTTGCCAACGTTCAATCTTAAATTCCTTTAGAATAAATGTGCTTCTCCTTTCTGGTATATTAGTGCGATCCTTTTCTATGAACATTTATTATTGTTGTATTAAAATATCTTTTAATTCTAATCCTGAAAATTTCCAAAATTGGCCGATGCACTTGTTAATAGTTCAATGACTTTACTAATAAGAGTTTGAAGATACAAAAGGGGCAATCAGAATCCGCATATCAAAGAATAGACAACACAATGGCGAAAAGAAAAAGTACAAAAGGAAAAACAACGATCTACAAAACTTAAATATAAAGCAAAAGGTCGAGTAACACGAATCCCACTAAAGAATGTGGTGATCTCAGGTGCTTCAGAAGGGTCTGTAGATCCTGCATCATTAGTGTCACCCGTCGTGTTAATTTAGTTACAACCCCGATAATAAGTCGTTAATGAGGTAAGGTTCGAGAAGTGCTTTCGATAAGTGGAACATATCGGTGGTCATTGTTACACAGATATTCCATAGCTGTCAACCAAGTCATGGTGACGACCGTCACATTTTCGAGGTGATGACTCCATCGTTACCAAATAGAACCATTGTTTCAATAGCTTCCGTGTTAGCAGCATCCTCTATCAAGGACAACCTGATAGGAGCCACAAGCTCTGGAATATCCTATCATCTGAGAGATATATACTCCATATGATGCTGCTGGAAAGGTGCTACGTATAAATCGAAAGTTCACAATGGGAATATTGAAATCATCTCTTTTGTCGTAAAGTTTCGTTCTTGGCCGCCCCTCACTGTCTACTTCGAGGTGTAGGTCAAGATAGGAAGTAAACATATCTGGATCTGTGGTATCCTTTTTTCAGGCTCAATGGGAAAGATGCGATCAACAAAATTAGATAATGAAAGGACATCATCTGTATAGCGGAACATGACATTAAAGGATCGGGTTCTTTTCATTTTACTAAGTAAAGATATCTAAATAAAATGCAATAGATTCCAGCAATAATATAATTCTTAAATGTTAGACTGACAGCTGTCGAACTTCCTGCGTCTTATTGACTAGTTCATGAAAATATCTAGAACTTTCCACAACATGTGTAGAAATATCTAGAACATATCAAAACTTGTAAACAACTTTATGTATTTTTGATAAACTATTTGCACTGATGATGTAATGTTCTTAACAACAAACAATATTATAATGAACAAAGTAATATCTCATATTCATTATATATACATAGCATCTCCTCTCTTGAAGAAAAAGCTTGGATACAATCTTTTTACAATAAATCTCTACTTCAATTCATCACAATATTATCCAACTCTAGACAAAACATTAGCAATAAAATTATCTTTACATTTAATATGTTTTATAATCAGATTGTATTCTTGCAACATTAATTCCCATCTCGTTAATATGTGATTTTTATTTGCCTTTTCCTAATAAATGTGACGGTATTGTGATCCTACACCACGAATGGATGAAAAGTACATTATAATTGCTTCAAAGATAAAAATAAGGCAAGTCATTTTTTTCAATTGTGGATTATTTTTTTCTGATCTTTGTCAATGTTTTAAGAAAAAATAGCAATTCGGCAGATCTATGTCATCTTTACCTTCTTGGAACAAAACTGCACAAACACTTACATCACTAGCATCCACTGTTATCTTATATTCTTTCGAGAAGCCTTGTGTTATCACTTGACATATTTTTATTTTCTTTCTGTTCGTATGTGTATTCAAAATATAAATTAAGTCATTCAGTCTGGATTCAATTGCATATGGCCAACAGTATTTAGCTTGTAATGAATGACAATGAATAAGCAATACCACACTAACTTTTTTTCATACCAGTGTTTTATTTTATCTTGGCTTTGTTTCAAATTGTCATGTTCTATTTCACATGATCTTGTAAACTTATGCCTAAAATACTCCACATAATATAATATACTAATAACAGTATTTTCACAAAGCCATTTTTCTTTCAAAAGGGACCTCCCACGAGTGTCCAAAAACAAGTTCAAAAGGACTAAATCCTAGAGATTCTTGAAAGGATTCCCTTACAGTAAACAGTAGCATGCAGATCCCATCATCCCTATCTTTTTGACTGTCTAAGCAAAATGTTTGCATCATATTTGTTTAAGGTCAGGTGTATTCTTTCCAAAGCTCCTTGAGACTCAGGGCGTTATGCATTAGAGTTAAACAGTTTTGTATTTAATTTAATTGATGCATAGCTTGCTGAAATAAATGAGACTTACAATTGGATCCTCATTTGACTGATTTGTTTTAGGAAGACCCACAAAAGTAAAACCAAAATAGTTAGAGCCTTAATTATAGTATTAGCCTTAATATTCCTAAGTGGAATGGCTATAGAAAAACGGGTGGTTATACATATATTTCCTTATTTAGTCTTAAGAAGTGGCCTCTCACAGTCAACAATAACCCTACTGGAAGATTATTCAAAAGCGGGTACGGGCCTGAGTCGAGCTACACGAATGTTTTGATTCGGCTTCCACATAACTCGGAAGATGCTACAAGATCAACAGTTCTTGGCTACGTCTCGTCTTATATTCGGCCAGTAAAAATGGGCCAATATCCCGTTGGAGGTTTTGTTAACACCCAAGTGTTCAGTCATTGACGAATCATGAGCCAGGCTCACAACTGCTTTCTTGTATTCTTCCGGTACCACTAACTGGCAGATCATTTTACATTCATCTTTCACAGTCACATCTGGCGGTCGTCATTTTGTCATCAATACTTAGTCTTTCATGAAATAGCAAACATTAACATTTTCTGCTTCCTCTACTGAAAATTACTTAATACAAGGTAGTACGAGCTTTTTCTTCTGCGCACTGATAAGTTGTTCCCTAATGAGAAGGTCATTACTGACATATCTTATTTTTGGCTTCAGAACAGGACCATCACTCGTTGACCTTTAGTCCTGGACTGTTTCAATATGGGATATTTAGTCCTCATCTGTATCTAAACGGGTTTTTTATTCCTTGTCTATGAAATAACGAGACATATCGCCATTGCTATGCAACAAGTGATCGTTGACATCAGCCAAAAGAATGTGTCTTTTGATTCAACATCACTTGTTTCTATGGTACCAGCTTGCAATAAAGTATCCTCTTCTTCCAGAGTCTTTGTCATGGCTACGGTTACAGAATATGCAGGAAAAATCCCTATATTTCTTTAATTCGTTCTCTTCATAACTAGGGTCCTCGGAGATTATTGGGGACATTATAACTTTGTCACCGGCCATATCGATACCAAATAACAAAGAAATATCCTCCACAGGAAGTGTAGGTCCTACCCCAATTACAACCTGTCCCGAAACAAAGTTTGATTTTAATTTAATGTGATGGAGTGGAACACTATGAAAACTTGGGTCAGCCTCCTGTAACAACATATTTACACCATGCGAAGTATTCCTCGATAAAGGTATGCTGTTTTCTAACATTAAAGTTGGAAGTCAGAGGTATTGAGTATTTGATATAATTGTTTTACTCGATTAAGATACATGAATAATGCAGGAAAATCAAATTTTTCACGCCAAGTGTGTCACCGTTTATCTATAAACACAGGTAAATTTACGGTTTATTGTCGCAGCTTAACATGATTATCTCCTCTTGGTAGGCCAGTACTGTGAGGTCATTTGGTTCTTATCAGTTTGCTGCGCCTACGAGGATAACATAGCTTCTCGATAGTATGATGATAACACTGACGAAAGTGACATCACAGGCATCGATTCAACATAGAACATAATACATTAAAAACATATAAACTAAAAAAAAACCATTTAATTTGAAATCATTTCTTTTTTAAAATAATACATGCCGAACTTTTGTACTCTTGCTGTTTACTTACATTTAGACAATATTCACCAGGTAATAAATACCTAGGTTTCTCTCAAATAATAGTGTGTAAGAAATATGAATAATAAATAATAGTAAATCTGGTTATTTGTACATGAACTATTATCTTCACATTTTCTTCCCTTTAATGCTTTTTTTACATAAAGTGTATTAATTATGTCTTGTAAGTAATCGATGAATAGAGAACAGCGAGATGTGGAATGCATGTCCGTGACACTAAGTTATTATGGCTTTCATTTACCTTAGTCGTAATTTACAAAGTTTACCTTTAGGGGCTCGCCTCATAAAGTGCCATTTTACACCTTTCCGAGAGAAGCAAAATTCAATTAAGATTAGATCAATTTGATAATATATATCTACGATTTTAAGGGACCTACTACCATTAATCATCAAAAAATAATACGAGTCCCCAAAAGTAAATTATCCCTATTATGACTTAGTGTACTTTAGGGAACCCACTACCTACATCTACGATTCGTATCATAAAACAACAACATTAACCATAGAGAATGATGCAAGTCCCCTAAAGTAAATGATTAATATATTGCCTTTGTGTACATTAGGGGACCCGCTGGTTCATATCATAAGGCAACACCATTCGTTATAGAAAATAATGTGAGTCCCATAGAGTACATAATACATATTGTGAGACAACAAAACTAAGTCTCATAGAACAAAAATGTTACTTTATATGGTGAGTGTCAGGCTTTTTTTGAGGATATGCAGAGCCACCTAAAGTACATGAAAATCTGACACACTTATTCACTTAAACAGAACATTTTACACAATCTACAACATAAATCGTTGCTCCGTATTCAACAATTGACGACAATCCACAATGTACAACAATGTACATGTATCTCAGAAGAGGATCCGTAATGGAGTCCGTTTTCGTTCAGACACCATTTTTTTCACAAATATCAAAAGATACCGACACGTAGTTCAAAGCGAAAATTACAAGACATGGTTAAAAGAAAAATGACAAAGACAAAACTGGAAATGTTCTGTTAAATTTAATATGTTTTTAACCCGTCTATGACCTATCACAAAAAAAGGGGAATAGTCTGGCCAGGTTATGAGCAAAAATAAAATAAATATGATGTCACGCAACGAAACAAAGCGAAAAATAGAATATGTAGAAGACTTGATAATAAATTAAAAATATATATATGAAATGTCGCTCGTAAACATCAGAGCCATGGAGGTCTTATTCAGAATTTCTGCGTAAATAAATTCGGCGTTTTGCCATTGTGTTATCCTTGCTAGCTAAGGCAATTGCCATTTTTTTTACACGAATACACCAATAAATTGTATGGTCTATTTAGCATAAAAAAAAACAGAACAACGTGTTAGACAGCAAGACATATTTGCACCTATAGTCGATATAACCCACTTTCGACATCGAGAGGTGCGTTGGGAGGGGCTAATAATGATTTCAAAGCATTAATTACTGTATTCTGAGGAAAAAACTGGGATGCGATCGTGCCAGCGCTCCGCTTTAAAATATGAAAGCTTACTACTTTTTTGGTATACACTGATAATATTTACGGTCTACATTTGAAAGGACAGACACAAATATTGAGTCAGAATTGAAATTGATTTAAAATGTATCAACACGGGATTATACCAAAATGAATTATGACTCGTCAATGACTATAATATTTCACATTTGCAAAGAAGACAGACCAATAATATGTATGCACGATGAACCCACGGGAGTATATCCTAGAGCCATGGTATTTATTCTTTCATTTTAGTTTATTTTAACAAGCGAATATTTTTAATTAGTATTCTTATATAAGTCATGAACGAAGAAAGGACCGGGAAGTGCTTGGGACAAGTGGAAGACATCCGCGGTCATTTATGACACAGATATTCCATAGCGGTCAACCAAGTCGCGGTTGCCCACCGTAAAACTTTCGAAGTGATGACCAATGTCCATCAGCCCAACCGTTTTGGACACAAACAAATAATATGGTATGATTATATTTTTCCGCATAAAAAAGAGGAAATAACACAAACGACGTCAGGACAGAAGATTTTAAAAGGGGAATAACCATGAATGATATTTCTCGCGGTTTTAAACAGGTAAGTTTACCTGACGATTTCGCACAAAAGTCTTATGTAAATTGAAAATTACTACCATGTTCTATCAAGGTACTAAGATCACTATCTGAAAATGTGGAAATCTGAAAAAAAAGTTATGACCTTTGCAGTTCACCTTAAAGTGCTCGTTTTTGTGTAATGGACATTCCATTATATAATGATTTGAATCTTTAAATAAGGAACCACATTGCCATTTTGAGTCATTTGTAAAGTTTATGTGAAATAAATCAGAATTCAATGAGCTGCATTGATGTCGCAGTCTAGCATGAATCATTTTTAGCTTTCTGGGCCATTCACCATAATATTCCTGAGATTTAATAGTATTTTATTGAATCCTAGATTTAAGCATGATACATTTAGCTTATTAATAATATTTAGATCTAAATTTATCCATGACGAAACAGTGGATGGTATACACAATGTCGTAGACATTATGAGTTTACTTTATGGTGTTGCATAGTTTTACTTCGTTTTGGAGATTGTGATCACTGATATGTTATACTGTAGGAGGGATACAATTACCCAAATATTGAGGATATAGTGTATTAAGCATTTTGTAAAATGTTGTCAGCTGCGATATTTACCCCTAGAAGACAAATATTCCCACCTTGTTTCATAGGAAAGATAATCTCTACTTGCAAATTGTGTTCGACCAAAACATCGCAAGCATATTCTAATTTTGTCCTTCTGAAAGTAACACATATATTTGATAGAGTGTGCCTGCAAAGAGTACACTTTAGTTTTCTGAGAATATTAACTTGTTTGAAAGTACAGCTGCTATATATAATGGTAAAATCGTAGACACAGGTGCAAAGGTGTTACCTCTTATATATATGTACGTGAACTCTAATTCAATTTTTTATTGTAATAAAATTGGATTAAAAAACACGCGCACATTTGTTTAACATAATTGGCATCAAACATCACATAAATTGATTATACCGTTAACATGTAGTTGGGTATCAATGCTATCATAGTAAAACCTGCATCATAAACAGTGGTTGATTTGGGCTCTAATGAAGCAACTTTCCATTGCATAATGCTTTGGTAATCCTACTTACTGAAATACTAGCCATAGAAAAGAGGAACATTTGGCTGATCACAAATCATTCATCTCATCATTGACTATTATGTTTAACAAGGAACATGATGACTTTACTCCTTTATATTGAATACCAAAACTTTACAAGAATCCATATAGAGGAAATATTACTACAGGTGTTTATTCTTTTTGAAGAAAGTATTTTTTCAAAAATATATCTAACATTTTGACTGCTGTCAAAGAGGGAACACAATCATATTGGGACAAAGTCTATTCACGTAGTAGTTTCAATCACATGTGAATACTGAAATATTTGATCTTCTAGATAATTGTAATTATCGTTCTATTTCATATATTTCGTCTCTCTTTTTCTACACTTTACTGCCCATTCACCGTGGAAATATATAAAGACGTTTCAAAATATCATTAAGAACGCGGTTATCTTCAAAATGTTAAGAAACGCTACAAATTGATAGTAATACATATATCAAGTTATTGTGTAATTTTGAGTCGTTTCAATACAATGTATTTATATTATTGCTAAGAAGAACATCCCATTTGAATAAATGTAGCTATTTAGAAATACGGTGTTTCCAATCATATTCAATGAATGAATGCTCCCAATCTTTACCTATTACAGTCTTAAGGAATACGCACAGCAAAATATTGGGTAATTTGGAGTGGTTTCAATAAAATGTATTCATCTTCCTGTTCAGAACATATACACAACCCATTCTAATCAACATAGCAATTATTGTGTTTGAAAGCGGTTCAATTAATGCATACCCTCAATCTTTCCCTGTTACACTTTACTTGTATGCTTGATTATAATTATAAAAGTTATTTTATTTTGTCGTGGAATTTGAATAGTTTGCATATATTGTTCTTAAACAACATACATTATACATACATGAATACATGTGTTGTATGTCATAGTATTAAACAAAACAAATCAGAGGAATATTCACAATCGATAAAGCTTCGTAATGTAGTTGAACGTGTCTGATTTGATTGATGTGATTTAAATGGAAAACAAATAACTGTCAAACAAAAAATATATATCAATACTTGAAACTTTGATAGAATGTAAAAAAAAATGCAGAATATCGACAACCGATAAAGCTTCGTAATGTTCTTGAACGGGTCTGATTTGATTGATTTGATTTTATTGGAATACAAATAACTGTCAAAATTTGGAACTTTGATACTCTATGTATTTGTATTTCAACCTAACATATTGGATAAAGTATAATACGCTTTTAGTAGGTCTTCAACCATTCACGATGTGATTGATAATATGAATAACTAATGTTGCCACAACCTCAGAACAGCTCTGTCATATATAATGGTAAAATAGTAGACACATGGATAAAGTTACCCCAAGCACATATGTACATGGAATCTGAATATATCTTGATTGTGTTAGAAATGTGTGCACATTTGTCTAAAATAATGGTCATCAAACATCATAAATTGGCTATGGATAAAAGCTAAATTGGGGTATCACGTATATCATAATAAAACCGGCAACGTTAGCAGTGGGTGATTTGCACTCTAATGAAACAACTTTCCATTGCACAATGCTCTGGTAATCCTTCTTACTAAAATACTAGCTATGGCAGAGAGGAACATGTGGCTGATCACAAGTCATTCATATCATCATTGAATATTCTGTTTAACCAGGAAGATGATGACTTTTCTTGTTTATATTGAATAACAAAACTTCATAATAATCTATATAGATAACTGTTTGATATTTAACATTTGTAAAGAAGATATACCCATAATATATATGAAAAACTCAAAAATAGGTCCGGTTCCACAAGCATGTCCGATTCCACAAACATGCCCGATTATATTATGACGTCAAATATCAACTTGAGAATCCAAAAACAAGCCTGATTCCATTGTGATGTCAAACTCTCCCAAACATGTCCGATTCGGTCCCACAAATGTGCCCGACTATACAAAGAAACAACAGTATCCTTCCATCTGATGCATGTTTACAATTCTGTCCGTGTTTCAGTGTTATTACTATACTATACAACCATAGATATAAGTAGAATATTTAGGGAAAACCAAATCGTGTACGGTTAGGGTTAAGGTTAGTGTTAGGATTATGGTTAGGGTCAGGGTTAGTGTTAAGGTTAGTGCTAAATATTATGTTATCAAAGTTGTTCCAGAAAGTTTCAGGATTCGTGTTTTTTTCGCTAAATGGTCCCATATCCGTGGAACATATACGTGGTCATTTGTGACACAGATATGCCATAGCGGTCAACCAGGTCGTGGTTGCGACCGTAGGACTTTCGAAATGATGACCAATGTCCGCCCAACCAACCGTTTTGCAAACACATAAGGAATATGGTATGATTATCTTTGTCCCCATAAAAAAGAATAAATGACACGATCGACGTCACAACATGAAATTTTTAAAGGGGAATAACCATGATTTCACACAAACGTCTTGACAAAATTGAAAATTATTACTATTTCCTATTAAGGAACTAACATCACTATCTACAAATGTGTAAATATGAAAAAAAGTTATGCCCTTTGCATTTCATCTTTTAAGTTTGAAAGTTCCCGTATCACGCAATATTTTAATGAGTTGTAGACTGGTTTTATCACCTATCAGTGACACAAATCACTTTGTTATGAAAGGCTTATAATTCTCCATAATATCAAACTGACATTTTGGAAACCTTAAATTAGCATTTTCAATTACAATGGGCAGGAGAGGGTCTTTTAAAGTAGTACATGCTATAGAACCTTGCGATATACTCTCATTGTTTCTTTCAAGAACATTCTGAAGCAATGTGTCCTTTCTCTTACAATAAGAACAGGATTTAAATGATACCCCTTTATTTATTTCTGGAGGTCTGTAACTATTTTTGTTTATTCTCCCAAGAACCTGATGTTAGTTGATCAACATGGTTATAAGAAGGAGTCTATTCTGAAAATAATTCAAATTCGGGACACTTCAAGCTCTTTTATTTTTCAAAAACATTAATGTATGCGTCAGTACATAAGCATCTGCCATATTTCTGGCTTTTACTAAACTGGAAACGTTATGTTCATCTATATACTTTTTAATATCTGAATGAATGCATTGTTTAAATTCTTCAATAAGAATTACTTTGCCTTAATTAATCAAAATGTGTAGTTACTTCGGTAGAAGTGAGCTCCTTTTCAAACAAAAGTTCTTTTTCACAGGGAAATTCAACATGGGTTTATCATCCCATTTTCTACAACTTCTACACTTTTGCCGATAAACCTCCGTTACAAATTCACATGCTTTCAAAATGGCTTCTTTCACTTCTTCATAATTTGAACTTGTTTCTCGGGCTTTCCTTGTCAGGGCACTCTGTAAAAGTAATGTCCAGTATTCATTGGGCGAAGTCAGACTTTTAGCAATTTTCTCAAAATGAACAAACTATTTGTCCACATCTTTCTCCAAAATAAGTGGAAGAAATCTGATGTACTTCACAACATCAAATTTATTTTGTATTTGAAGGTAACACCAAAGGCACTCGCTCCTCTTTTTCTTTTGAAAGCATGAATTGCTCAAGTTCAAGTTCTTTCATTTTTATTTACATTTCTTCAATTCTTCTTTCTTCTTGCATTTCTTCCTTTTCTATTTCTTTAAGTCTGAGTCTTTCTTCAACTTATTTTAATCTGATTTTTTCTTCCATTTCAATTTCTCTCATGTTTGCTGTATCATCCCCAAAATTGTTAACCAATTCCAAAACATCTTCACCCAAAATCTCCTTATCAACAATAATGTTACGGATTTCAATTTTAACATGGTAGTTTTAACCTCAAATTTCAATTATTTGATTAGCAGTAACAATACTGATTGTTAGTCCCTCAAACGCCTCCCTCTTTGAATCTGACATAAATTCTTCTGCCTAAAATACCATTTTGATTATTGGTTGTAATAAATAAATAATTAAAGAAAATATAGACTTCAATAAATCATCTCTTTTTAACAATTTTCTCTTACAATTACAGTTACATAAAGTCTGTTTTTTCTAGAGTATTCTAGTAACAGAAAGGTAAAACCAACAATCAACTAAGTTTCTATTCATTAATATAATAAAAACATGTTCTTAATACTATTATGCAATTACAAATAGCAAATTAATAAATTATAACTGGCCTGTGTCAATGTTCAAATTTATATTCCTTTAGATTAAATTATCTTGTTCTTTCTGGTATATTAGATCGATTCTTTCCTATAAAAGTGAATAATAGTTGAATTAAAATATTTCTCAATTCTACTCTTGAAAGTTTCCAAATATTGGCCGTTGAAATTGTTAATAGTTTAATGTTCAAGTCACCCGATATCACTAAGTAAATATATCCAAGTGCAATGCTATATATTCCAGCTATCGTGCACATTCTAAATTTTAGACTGACAGCTCTCCATGTTGCTGCGTCTTAGTTAATATTTGATGAAATTCCCTAGAACATTTAAAAAATGTGACATTGTTTACATATATAAACAATGTGTAGAAATGGCTAGAACATATCAACATTCAATGTCAAATTTAAAAACGTGTAAACAATAAGGATGATAACAAAATTACCGAACTGCGAACAATCTTACAAAGGGAACGTCAAACCTAATCAGTATATAAACAGACAAAATCAGTCAACAACCGAAAACTGTGAAAACCGTAATGATCCTGACTTGGTACAGGCATTTCTAAAGAAATGGTGGGTTGAATCAGATTTTAAAGCGCCAAACCTCCCGCTTTCATTACGGCTCAAAATTTCCACCTGTCACTATAACAGTATGTATAACAATACTTGAACAAAACAGTTAAAAAAGTTGTCAAAGCAGAACCAATCTCAACTTGACCTATTTTTCACAACCCTTTTGCACTGATGATGTAATGGTACTAACAACAAAAAAATCTTCTAATGAATTAAGTAATATCTCATATTTATCATAAATACAAAACACTAAATATACCACACCATCAGTACAGCTGTCATATATAATGGTAAAATCGCAATATACAAGACCATCAGTAGAGCTGCCATATCTAATGGTAAAATCGTAATATACCACACCATCAGTACAGCTGCCATATCTAATGGTGAAACACTAAATATACCACACTAGCAATACAGCTGCCATATCTAATGGTTAAATCGTAGACACATGTGCAAAGAACTTCCTGTAACACATATGTACAGGAACTCTCATTTCATTTTTGATTTTGTTGGCATTGGGTTCACAAGCGCACACACATTTGTCTAACATAATTGCCATAAATTCATCATAACGTTAACTTAAATTTGGGCATCACGGCTATCATAGTAAAACCGGCATCATAAACAGTGGTTGATTTGGGCTCTAATGAAGTAACTTCCCATTGCACAATGCTCTGGTTTTCTTACTTACTGAAATACTAGTTATGACAAAGAGGAACATTTGACTGATGACAAGTCATTCATCTCATCATTGGATATTCTGCTTAACAAGGAACTTTTTTCCAGTTTTACTATTTCTCGTTCAAAACACCCAAACATCGCAAGCATATTCTAATGTTGTCCTTATGAAAGTAAGATATATATTTGATATAGTTTGCTTGCACAGAGTACACTTTAGTTTTCAGAGAACATTAACCTGTTTAAAAGTGCAGCTACTATATAGAATCGTAAAGTCGTAGACACAGGTGCAAAGGAGTTACCTCTAATACATATGTACATGAACTTATTGTTTTAGAAATGGGTGCACAAACACACCCACATTTGTCTAAAATAATTGTCATTAGACATCATATGAATTGATCATAATGTTAGCTTATATTTGGATATCACGGCTATCATAGTAAAACTGGCATCGTAAACATTAACAGTGGTTGTTTGGGCTGTAATGAACCAACTTTCCATTGCACAATGATCTAGTCATCCTACTTACTGAAATACTAGCTAGGACAAAGAGGAACAATTGGCTGATCACAAATCTTTCATCTCACTATTGAATATTATGTTAACAAGTAACATAATGACTTTTCTCGTTTATATTGAATACCAGAACATCTCAAGAATCCATAGAAAATACTACTACAGGTGTTTATTATTTTTCAAGAAAACATTTTCACTGCTGTCAAAGACAGAATGCAATCGTACTGGGACAAAATCTATTCACGTAGCAGTTTCAATCAAATGGGGATACTGCATTTTAATTTTCGTTCTATTTGAGAAATGTAGTCTGTCCAAGCATGTGACTTTCCTACACTTTACGAACCATCCATCGTGGGAATGTATACAAACGTTTTAAAATAGCATTAATAACACGGTTATCTTTAAAATGGTAAGAAACGTTACAACTTTATAGTAATCGGAAATGAATTAACTTATTTTGTCTAGCACGAAAAATGACAAAATACGCAACACCAAAAATTGATTCTTATTGACCCTTTGATATCTTCAAACTCTTCTTACCACTAAGTTGAAGTTTCGTATCGATGACATATCTGTAGATTTCGGAGTGCACATTTGTCAACAGCTTGTTTTATATAAAAAAGCATTTCCTAAGACATATATTGTCATATAGGGAACATACTTTTCAATCAATTATACAAAATGATACTCATATGCAAATTAAATTTGGTAGATTATTGAAGGTGTTGTACTCTATCACTGATATGGCATTATGGCCTAAATTCCTATAAATAGCAACACATGCCTCATGTTTATTCTTCATTAAGTTTGTAGCTTTCTGTTGTCTTACGCAATACATATATCAACATATTGTGTACTTTTGAGTTTTTCAATAAAATGTATTTCTATTATTGTTAAAAGAACATCTCATTTGAATTAATGTTGCTATTTAGAAATACGGTGTTTCAAATCAGGTTCAATGAATAAATGCTCCCAATCTTTGCATATTACAGTCTTGATCAATACACATTGCAAAATATTGCGTAATTTGGAGTTGCTTCATTAAATGTATTCATATTACTGTTAAGAAGAAATACACAACGCATTCTAATTCATGTAGCTATTTAAAAATACGCTGTTTGAAAGCGGGTTCAATTACTAAATTCTCTCAAACTCTACTTGTCACACTAGTACCGTACTTGCATGTTTGATTAGCATGATAAAAGTTCTTTAATAGTGTTGTGGAATTTAAATAGCTTGCCTAAGCTGTACTTGAGCTTAAATTAGAAAAAAAAGTATACATGTACATTGTAAGTTACAACATAGAGTAAACAGAAGAATAGTTACAACCATTGGAGGTTCGTCAAGTTGTTGAACGTGCCTGACTTGATTGATGTGATTGTATGGGAATACAAATATCTGTCAAATAGCAAATATACAGCAATACCACAAACTTTGATACTCTGTGTAGTTGTATTTCAACGTAACATATTGAATAAAGTATATTCATTTGATAGTAAGTCATCAACGATTTATGTTTGATTGATAACATGAATAACTAATGTTAGAAAAAACTTTTTCTATAATATTCTAGTAACAGAAAGATACAACCAACAATCAATTAAGTTTCTATTCTTTAATATAACAACATAATTTACTTCATACTATTATACAATTACACAAACCAAATTAATAAATTATTACTGGCCTCTTTGTCAATGTTTTATTCTTCAATAAAATGAATTCATATTCCTGTTGCAAAAAAATACACAAACCATTATGCGTAGTGTAGCTATTTAAAAATACGGTCTTTGTAAGTGGGTTCAATTAATGCATACCATCAATCTTACACTTTACTTGTATGCTTGATTAGAATTATAAAAGTTATTTTATTTTGTCGTGGAATTTGAATATGTTGCGTAAATTGCTCTTAAGCAACATACATTATAGATAGTCATGTATTGTAAGTCATATAATGTCAAAAGATTAATAAGAATATTGACAACCGATAAAGTTTCGTAATGTTGTTGAACGTGTCTGATTTGATTGATGTGATTTTATATTGAAATGCAAATAACTATCAAATGAAAACTATACATCAATGCTACAAACCTTGATACTCTATTCATGATTTGATTGATAACCTGAATAACTAATGTTACGAAAACTTTTTATAGAAAATTCTAGAAATAGAAAGATACAACCAACAATCAATTACGTTTCTATTCTTTGATATAACAACAAAATTAACTTCATACTATTATACAATTACACAAATCAAATTAATAAATTATTACTGGCCTCTTTGTCAATGTTCAACTTTATATTCCTTTAATTAAATTATCGTGTCCTTTCCGGTATATTTGTGTGATCCATTTCTATGAAAATGTATTCTTGTTGAATTAAAATATATTTTAGTTCTAATCCTGAAAGCTTCCAAATATTGGCCGATGAAATTGTTAATAGTTAAATAACTTTACTAAGAAGAGGTGGAAGATACTAAAGGGGCAATCAAAATCCGTATATCAAAGAACAGACAACACAATGGCGAATAGAAAAAGTACAAAAGGAAAAACAACGATCTACAAAACATACATATAGAGCCTAAGGTCGAGTAACACGAGTGCCACTAAAGACCGGGGCGCTCCAGAAGGGTCTGTAGATCCTGCTCCACTAGTGATACCAGTCGTGTTAATCTAATTACAAACAAGATAATAACTCGCGAATGAGTAAGGGACCGCAAAGTGCTTACGATAAGTGGAACAAATAAGTGGTCATTGTGACACAGATATTACATGACGGTTAACCAAGTGATGGTGGCGACCGTAACATTTTCGAAGTGATGACTTCAAGTTTACCAAAGGGAACCTTTGTTTCAGTAGCTTCCGTGTTAGCAGCATCCTCTATCAGGGAAATCATGATAGGAACCACAAGCTCTTGAATATCCTATCATCTGAGAGATGTATACTCCAATTGCATGTGCTACTGGAATGGCGTTATATATAAATGGAAAGTTCACAATGGGAAAATTGATATCATCTCTTTTGTTGTAAAGTTTCGTTCTAAACCGCTCCTCACTGTCGATTTCGAGGTGTAGGTCAAGACATGAAGCAGACCTATCTGTATCTGTGGTATCCTTTCTTTCAGGCTCAATGGGATAGAAGCGATCAACATAATTATTTAGTGAAAGGACATCATCTTTATAGCGGAACGTGAAATCAAAGGACAGGGCTTCCTTTCGTTTTACTAAGTAAAGATATCAAAATACAATGCTATGGACTCCAGCTATTATATAAATCCTAATTCTTTGACTGACAGCTCTCGCAGTTGGTGCGTCATATATTTATATACTATGTCATGAAATTCTCTAGAACATTCCAACAAATGTAACCTTGTTTATACATAAAAAATATCCAGATATATCAAGAGCATATCAAAATTCAAGGTCAAAATTAAAAACTTGTGAAGAACTTGACGTTTTTTGATAGCATATTTGCACTGGTGATGTAATGCTATCAGCAACAGCAATGAACAAAGTAATATCTCATATTCATTATTTATGCATAGCATCTTCTCTTTTGAAGAAAAGGTTTGGATACAAACTTTTTAAAAGAAATGTATATTTCAATTCATCACAATATTATCCAACTCTAGACAAAACATTAGCTATAAAATTATCTTTACTTTTAATATGTTTAATAATCAGATTGTATTCTGGCAACATTAATTCCCATACCGTTTATCTGTGATTTTTATTTTGCATTTGTTAATAAATGTGACGGTGTTGTGATCAGTGAACACCACGAATGGATAAAATGTACATCAAAATGCTTGAAAGATAACAATAAGGCAAGTAATTGTTTTTCAATTGTGGATAACTGTTGTTGAACTTTGACAAACGTTTAAGAAAAATAGCAGTTCGGCAGATGTATGTCATCTTTACGTTCTTGGAGCAAAACTGCACCAACACCTACATCACTAGCATCTACTGTTAACCTATATTCTTTCGAGAAGCCTTGTGTTGTCACCTGACATATTTGTCTTTTCTTTCTTCTCGTAGGTGTATTCACAATATAATTTAAATCATTCAGTCATTACATATGGCCAAAAATAGTTAGCCTGTAATGGATGACCAGGAATAAGCAATAATACAATAACTTTCTCACCTGGTTTGAATTGTCTTATCATGGCATCCTTATCATACCACTGTTTCATTTTATCTTGGCTTTGTTTCAAATTGTATTGTTCTATATCACATGCTCTTGTAAGCTTATGCCTAAAACACTCCACATAATCTAAAATATTAGTAACAGTATTTTCACAAATTTGTCTTTCAAAATCTTTAAGGGCCCTCCCATAGAGTGTCCAAAAAACAGTTCAAAAGGAATAAAACCTAGAGATTCTTGAAAGGTTTCCATTACAGCAAACAGTAGCATGCGGACCCCATTATCCCAATCTTTGTGACAGTCGAAACAAAATGTTTTCATTATATTTTTTAATGTCTAGTGAAATCTTTCCAGAGTTACTTGAGACTCAGTGTGATATGCATTAGATTTAAACTCTTTTATGTTTAATTCACGCATAACTTGCTGAAATAAATGAGAAATACAATTGGATCCCTGATTTGACTGAATTGTTTTAGGAAGACCCACAAAAGAAAAACCAAAATAGTTAAAGCCTTAGTTATAGCTTTAGCTTTAATATTCCTAAGTGGGATCGCTTCAGGAAAACGGGTGGAGGCACACATTATTGTTAGTAATTATAGATTTCCGTATTTAGTCTTAGGAAGTGGCCCCACCCAGTCAACAATAACCCTTCTGAAAGAATCTTCGAAAGCAGGTAAGGGTCGGAGTGTAGCTGCATGAATGCTTTGATTCGGTTTCCCTTGATTTGACATGTGCTACAAGAGCTGCAGTCCTTGGCTACTTCTGTTCTTATATTCGTGCAGTAGAAATGGGCCAATTTCCTGTGGGATGTTTTTCTAACACCCAAGTGTTCAGTCATTCACGAATCATGGGCCAGGCTCATAACTGCTTTCCGCTATTCTGCGGTATCACTATCTGACAGATCACTTGCCATTCATCTTACGCAGACACATCTGGTGGTCACTATTTTCTCATCAATACTTCGTCTTTCATGAAATACCAAACATGAACCATCTCTGCCACCTATACTGAGAATAATTTAGAACAAGGTAGTGCGACCTCTTCCTTCTGCTCACTAATAAGTCGTTCCCTAGTCAGAAGTTCAATACCGACATACCTTATTGCTTGCTTAAGAAAAGGACCATCCCTCATTGACCTTTGGTCCTGGACTGTATCAAGATGGATTTTGCAGTCCCCATCTGCATCTAGAAAGGAGTGTTGCTCCTCGTCTATAGAATAACGAGACATATTGCCATCGCTATGTAAAAAGGGAACGTTGACATCAGTAAAAAAATGTGTCTTTTAATTCAACATCACTTGTTTCTATGATACCACCTTGTAATAAAGTCTCCTCTTCTGCCAAAGGCATTTTCGTGGCTAAAGTTACAGCATATGCAGGAAAAACTACTCTATTTTCTAATTCATTCTCTTCGTAACTAGCCTCCTCGGATACTATTGGGTCCATTATAACCTTGCCACCGGCCACATTGATACCAAATAACAAAGAAATATCCTAAACAGGAAGTGTAGGTCTTACCCCAACTTCAACCTGTCCATAAGCAAAGTCTGATTTAAAATTAATGTGGAACACTATGAAAACCTGGGTGCGTCTCATCTAACAACACATTTGCAGCAGCCGAAGTATTGCCCGATAAATGGAAAATATTTTCTAACATTAAAGGTGATATGCAATGGTTTTGAGTATTTGATTGTCTTGCTTTACTCGATAAAGATACATACATAATGACGAAAAGACCAATGTTATCGTTTATCTGTAAACACTGGTAGATGTATGGTTTATTGTCGAAGCTTAACATGAGTATCTCCTCTTGGTATGCCAAGACTGTGCAGTCATTCGGTTCTTATCAGTCTGCTGCGCATACGAGGATAGCATAGCTTCTCGATAATCTGATGATGAAAGTGACCAAAGTGACATCACAGGCATTGATTCAACATAAAAAATAATACACTAAATACATATAAAAACAACATTTAATTTGAAATAAAACATATTTAAAAAAAACCATGTCGAACTGTTTACTTACATTTAGAAAATATTCGCCATGGAATATATAAATAGGCTTCTCTCAAACAATATTGTATTAGAAATATGAATCATAAATACTAGTAATTCTGGTTATTTGTACATGACCTATTACCTTCACATTTTTATCCCTTTAATGCATATTTATATACAAGGTATTACTTACGATTTGTTAGTAATCGTTGAATATAGAACAGCGACATGTGGAATTCATGTTCGTGACACTAAGTTATTATAACATTCATTTATATTAGTCGTAATTTATAAATATACTATAAGGGGCTAGTCCCATAAAGTGTCATTTTACACCTTTCCGAGAGAAACAAAATTCAATAAAAGTTAAATCATTTTTATAATATATATCTACGATAAAACAATAATACCAGTCCTGAAAAGTAACTGTGATGCCTTAGTGTACTTTTTAGGAACCCACTACCTATATCTACGATTCATATCATAAGACAACAACATTAACCATAGATAATGATGCGAATCCCCTGAAGTAAATGATTCCTATAATGCATTGGTATACTTTAGGGAACAAACTACCAAACATACCTGGTTCATATCATAAGAAAACAACATTCGTAATAGGAAATAATGTGGGTCCCCTAGATTACCTAATGCATATTGTGAGACAACACAACTAAGTCTCATTGAAAAAAAATGGTACTTTGAATAGTGAGTTTTTTTTTTTCTTTTTCTGAGGATATGTAGAGACACCTAAAGTACACTGATTCACTAAATCAGAAATGATATACAATTTACAACATAGATCGTTGTACCGTATTCAACAATTGACGACAGACCATCATGTACGATATTGTACATGTATCTCAGAGATGGATCCAGACCTTTCCATAAAGGGGGCCATTTTATTTCAGAAACCATTTTTTTTAAGAAATATCAAAAGATACCGAGACATAATTCAAAGCGAAAATTACAAGATATGGTAAAAAGAAAAATAACAAAGACTAAGCTGGAAATGTTCTGGTAAATTTAATATGTTTTTATCCGTCTATAACGTAGCAGAAAAAATGGGTCATGTCCCCCTCTGGGAATGCCTTTTTGTCTCAAAAGGGATAGTCATTTGCTTCTGAGAGCGATCTGGAATTTTTTTAGAAATACACATTCTGGCCAGGTCATGAGCAAAAATGAAATAACTATCCTGTCACGCACCGAATCAAGAGGAAATACAGCATATGTAGACGACTTGATAATAAATGAAAAATATATATACAAATTGTCGCTCGTAAACATCAGAGACAAGGAGGTCTTATTCCGAATTTCTGCGTAAATAAATTCGGGGTTTTACCATTGTGTTATCCTTGCTAGCTAAGGCAATTGCCAAATTATTTATCCGAATATACCTATACATTTTGTGGTTTATTTAGCATAAAAAACAATCGAGCAACCTGATAGACAGCAATATATGTCTGCAGCTAGGGGCGATGTAAACCAATCTCGACATCGAGAGGTGCGTTGGGAGGGGCTAATAATGTTTTCAAAGCAAAAACATACAACAGGGTATGCAATCGTGCCACCTCTCCTTTGTATGAACCAAGAGTACATTTCCGATTTGAAATCTGAACGCCTACTTTTTTTTTGGTGTGCATTGATATTATTTACGGTCTACATTTGAAAGGACAGACACAAATATTAAGCTAGAATTGAAATTGCTTTGATTTTTTATGACACGGTTTTTTACCAAAACGCGTCATGGCACGCCAATATCTATTTGATATTTCACATTTGTTAAGAAGACAGACCCATAATATATGTGCACGATGAACCCACGGGAATACATCCTAGAACTACTGTATTTATTCTTTCATTTTAGTATATTTTAATAAGCGATTGTTTTCTTAATTAGTAGACTTAGATAAGTCATGAACGAGGAAAGAACCGGGAAGTGTTTACGACAAGTGGAACATATCCGTAGTCATTTGTGACACAGATATTCCAATACGGTCAACCAAGTCGTGGTTGCGACCGTAAAGCTTTCGAAGTGATGACCAACGTCCACCCGCCCAACCGTTTTGCAAACAAAAAAAGAATATGGTATGATTATCTTTGTCCCCATAAAAATGAAGAAATGACAGGAACGACGTAACGACAGGATATTTGTAAAGCGGAAGATCCATGATTGATATTTCCCGCGGTTTTAATCAGCTAAGTTTACATAACGATATCGTACAAACGTCATCAGAAAATTTAAAAGCATTACGATATTCTTTCAAGGTACTAAAACCACTATCTAAAAATGTATATATCTGAAAAAAAAGTTATGATCTTTGCATTTCACCGTAAATTTTTTTTTTTTTTTTTGTGTAATGGACATTCCATTATATAATGAATTGAATCTTCAAAAGGGGAACCACATTGCCATTTTGAGTCATTTGTAATGTTTATACGAAATATATCAGAACTCAGTGAGCTGCATTGATGTCGTAATCTAGCATGAAGTATTCTTAGTTTCCTGGACCCTTCCCGATAATATTCCGGAGATTTATTAGTATTTTATTTAATCGTAGATTTAAACATGATATATCTAGGCTATTTATAATATTTAAATCTAAATTTGTCCATGACGAAACAGTGGATGGTATAACGAATGTCGTAGACATTATGAGTTTACTTTATGGTGTTGCATAGTTTTCATCGTTTCGGAGATTGTGATCACTGATATTTTATAATGGAGGAGGTAGACACTTACTCAAATATTGAGGACATAGTGTATTATGCATTTTTTAAGGGACCAACTACCATAAACAATTAAAAATTAATACGAGTCCCCAAAAGTAAATGATCCCTATAATGCCTTAGTGTAGGCTATGAAACCCACAACCTATATCTACGATTCGTATCATAAGACAACAGCATTAACCATAGAGTATGATGCGAGTCCCCTAAAGTGAGTGATTCCTATGAAGACATATATCCCCACCTTGTTTCATAGGAAAGGGAATCTCTACTTGCAAATTGTGTTCGTCATGGAATATTCTAGCTGATTCTATTTAAACCTTTTCTAGTTTTGATATTTCTCGTACAAAACACCCATCCAAAACCTTGCAAGCATATTCTAATTTAGTCCCTATGAAAGTAAGATATATATTTGATAGAGTTTGCTTGCAAAGAGTACACTTTAGTCTTATGAGAACATTAACTAGTTTAAAAGTACAGCTGCTATATATAATGGTAAAATGATAGAAACAGGTACAAAGGAGTTACCTCTTATGCATATGCACATGAACTAGATAGGGCTAACAAACAAACACACACATTTGTCTAAAATAATTGTCATCAAGCATCATATAAATTGATCATATCGTTAGCTTAAACTTGGGTATCACGCTATCATAGTAAAACTGTCATCGCAAACAGTGGTTGATTTGGACAATGCTCTTGTTATCCTACTTACTGAAATACAAGTTATTACAAAGAGGAACATTTGGCTGATCACAAGTCATTCATCTCATCATTGTATATTCTGTTTAGCAAGGAACATGTCTTCATGAGGACTTTTCTCGTTTATATTGAATACCAAAACTTCACATGAATCCGTATTAGGGAAATAATACTAAAGGTGCTTATTCCTTTTGAAGAAATGAATTGATTATAAATATGGCAAACATTTTGACTGCTGTCAAATAGGGAATACACTCATATTGGGACAAGGTCTATCTATTCACGTAGTAGTTTCAATCAAATGTGGATACTGAAATACTGGATCTTCTGGACAATTGTAGTTATCGTTCTATATCAGAAATTTCGTCTGTCAAAACATGTGACTTTTTTACACTTTATTGACCATGCAGCGTGGGAATGTATAAAGACGTTTCAAAATATCATTAAGAATGTGGTTATCTTCAAAATGGCAATAAATGTTACCAATTGATAGTAACACATATATCAAAATATTGTGTAATTTTGAGTTGTTTCAATAAAATGTATGCATATTATTGTTAAGAAGACCATCCCATTTCAATAAATGTAGCTCTTTAGAAATACGGTGTTTCAATTCATGTTCAATGAATGAATGCTCCCAATCTTTACCAATCACAGTCTTAAGGAATACACATAAACAAATATTGCGAAACTTGGAGTTGTTTCAATAAAATGTATTCATATTCCTGTTCAGAACATATACACAGCCCACTCTAATTAAAATAGCAAATATGGTGGTTGAAAGAGGATTCAATTAATAAATTCCCTCAATCGTTACCTGTTACATTTTACTTGTATGTTTGATTAGAATTATAAAAAGTTATTTTATTGTGTAGTGGAATTTGAATAGTTTGCGTAAATTATTCTTAAACAACATAAATCATACATATACATGTATTCTAAGTCATAGAATGTCAACAAAAACAAAAAAATAAGAATATTGACAACAGAAACCATTCGCAATGTTGTTGAACGTGTCTGATTTTATTGATGTGATTATATATTGGAATGCAAATAACTGTAAAATAAATATTGAATAATGTTTCAACCTTTTTAATCTTCAAATACATGTAATGTAAATCATAGAATGTCAACAAAATAATACGAATATGGACAACCGATAAAGTTTCGTAATGTTGTTGAAAGTGTCTGATTTGATTGATGTGATTGTATATTGGAAGCAAATAACTGTCAAATAAAAAATATACATCAATACTACAAACTTTGTTACTCTATGTAGTTGTAATTCAACGTAGCATATTGAATAAAGCATAATACATATTTAGTAATTCATCAACCATTCATGATTTGATCGATAGCATGAATAACTAGTGTTACGAAAAGTTTTTTTCTGTGATTTTCTAGTAACAGAAAGATACAACTCACAATCAATTAAGTTTCTATTCTTTAATATAACAACACAATTTACTTCATATTATTATACAATTACACAAATCAAATTAATAAATTATTACTGGCCTCTTCGTCAATGTTCAAATTTAATTTACTAAGAATAGTTTGAAGAGACCAAAGGGGAAATCAGCAACCGTATATCAAAGAACAGACAACACAATGGCGAAAGGAAAAAGTACAAAAGGAAAAACAATAATCTACAAGACATACATATACAGCAAAAGGTCGAGTAACAGGAGTCCCACTAAAGACCGGGGTGAACTCAGGTGCTCCAGAAGGGTCTGTAGATCCTGATCCATTAGTGACACTCGTCGTGTAAATATAGTTACAATCCTGAAAATAAGTCATTAATGAGTAAAGGACCGTGCAGTGCTAATGATAAGTGGAACATATCGGTGATCATTGTGATACAAATATTCGATAACGGTCAACCTAGTCATGGTGGAGACCATAACATTTTCGGAGTGATGACTTCACCTTTACCAAAAGGAACCAATGATTACAGTAGCATCTTCTAACAAGGAAATCCCGATAGGAGCCACAAGCTCTAGAATATCGTAGCATTTGACAGAGATACACGCATTGTGCAGGTGCTGCTGGAATGGTGCTACGTATAAAAGGAAAGTTCACAATGGGAAAATTGAAATCATCTCTTTTATCGTATAGTCTCGTTCTTAACCGCCCATCACTGTCGATTTCGAGGCGTAGGTTAAGATATGAAGCAGACTTATCTGTATTTGTTGTATCCTTTATTTCACGCTCAATGGGATACATGCGATCAACATAATTATGTATTTAAAGGACATCATCTTCATAGCGGAACGTGAAATAAAAGGACAGGGCTTCTTTTCGTTTTACTAAGCAAAGATATTTAAATATCGTGTTATATATTCCAGCTATTACATAAATCCTAAACCTTAATCTGACAACTCTTTAAGTTGCTGCGTCTTATATTTATATACTATTTCATGAAATTCTTTAGAACTTTCCAAATAATGTGAATTTGTTTATACATAAACAATATCTAGAAATATTTAGAACCTATCAAAATTCAAGGTCAAAATTAAAATCTTGCGAACAACTTGACGTATTTTCGATAACCTATTTGCACGAATGATGTAATGTTGCCAACAACAACAAAATTTATAATAAACAAAGTAATATCTCATATTTATTATATATACGTAACATCTCGACTCTTGAAGAAAAGGTTTGGATACAAACTTTTTGCAATAAATCTGTATTTCAATTCATCACAATATTATCCAACTCTAGACAAAACATTAGCAATAAAATTATCTTTACATTTAATATGTTTTATACTCCGATTGTATCCTTGCAACATTAATCCCCATCTCATTAATCAGTGATTTTTATTTTGCATTTTTTAATAAATGTGACGGTGTTGTGATCAGTAAACACCACGAATGGATAAAATGTACATCAAAATGCTTCAAATATAACAATAAGGCAAGTCATTTTATTCGGCAATTGTGGATTACTTTTTCTGATCTTTGTCAAACTTAAAAGAAAAATAGCAATTCGGCAGATCTATGTCATCTTTACCTTCTTGGAGCAAAACTGCACCAACACCTACATCAGTAGCATCTAATGTTAACCTTTCGAGAAGCCCTGTGTTGTCACCTGACATATTTGTCTTTTCTTTCTTCTCGTAGGTGTATTCACAATATAATTTAAATCATTCAGTCTGGATTCAATTACATATGGCCAACAATATTTAGCTTGTACTGGATGGCAATGAATAAGCAATAACACAATAAATTTCTCGGCTGGTTTGAATTATCTTTTCATTGTATCCTTATCATACCACTGTTTCATTTTAGCTTGGCTTTGTTTCAAATTGTCATGTTCTATTTCACATGCTCTTGTAAACCTATGCAAAACATACTCCACATAATCTAAAATACTAATAACAGTATTTTCACAAAGCCATTTTTCTGTCAAAAGGGACCTCCCACAGAGTTTCCAAAAACAAGTTCAAAAGGACTAAAGCCTGGATATTATTGAAATGCTTCCCTTACAGCAAACAGTGGCATGTAGATCCCATCATCCAAATCTGTTATGCATTATATTTAAACTGTTTTGTATTAAATTTAATTGATGCATAATTTGCTGAAATAAATGAGATATACAATTGGATCCTCATTTGACTGAGTTGTTTTTGGAAAACCCACAAAAGTAAAAACAAAATAGTTAGAGCCTTATTTATAATATTAGTTTAATATTTCTAAGCGGAATGGCTATAGAAAAATGGGTTGAGGCACATATTATAGTTAGTAAATGTAGATTTCCTTAGTTATCCTTAGGCAGTGGCTCCACACAGTGAACGCTAACCCTACTGAAAGAATATTCAAAAGATGGTACGGACCGGAGTGGAGCTACAAGAATGCTTTGATTCGGTTTCCCCATAACTCCGCAGATGTTACAAGATCAACAGTTCTCGGCTACCTCTCGTCTTATATTCGGCAAGTGAAAATGGGCCAATATTCCGTTGGAGGTTTTGTTAACACCCAAGTGTTCAGTCATTGACGAATCATGGGTCAGGCTCACAACTGCTTTCCTGTATTCTTCTTGTACCACTAGCTGGCACTTTATATTCATCTTACACAGTCGTATCTGGCGTTCGCCATTTTCTCAGCAATGCTTAATCTTTCATGAACATTAACATTCTCTGCTTCCTCTACTGAGAATGACTTAGAACATGGTAATACAGGCTCTTCCTTCTGCGCACTGATAAGTTGTTCCCTATTGAGAAGGTCATTACTGACACATCTTATTGTTGGCTTAAGAACAAGACCATCACTGATTCACCATTTGTCTTGGACTGTTTCAAGATGGGATGTTTAGTTCTCAGACATGATTTGTGTTCCTTGTCTATGAGATAAAGAGACATATCGCCATCGATATGCAACAAGTGATTCTTGACATCAGCCAAAACAATGTGTCTTTTAATTCAACATCACTTGTTTGTATGGTACCATCCTGCAATAAAGTCTGATCTTCTTCCAGAGTTTTTTTTACGGCTATAGTTATTGCACATGCAGGAAAAATCCCTGTATTTCTTTAATTCCTTCTCTTCATAACTAGGCTCCTCGGAGATTATTTGGTCCATTATAACTTTGTCACCGGTCAAATCGATACCAAATAACAAAGAAACATCCTCAACTACAACCTGTTCCGAAACAAAGTCTGATTTTAAATTAATGTGATGGAGTAGAACACTAAAAACCTGGGTATACCCCCTGAAACAACACATGTGCACTGATAAAGGTAAGCTATTTTCTAACACTAAAGGGGAAAGGCAAAGGTTTTGAGTATTTGATTGTATTGTTTTACTCCATAACGATACATGCATAATGCCGAAAAAGCAAATTGTCGACGCCAAGTTTGTCGCCGTTTTTCTGTAAACACAGGTAAATTCATGGTTTATTGTCGCAATTTGACATGATTATCTCCTATTGGTAAGCCAAAATTGTGAGGTCATTCTGTTCTTATCAATCTGCTGCTCCTACGAGGATAGCATAGCTCTTCTGATGATAAAAGTGACGAAAGTGACATCGCAGGTATCGATTCAATATAGAACATAATACATTAAAACCATAAATTAAAAAAAATATATATATTTAATTTGAAATAAACAATATTTAAGAAATATGCATGCCGAACTTTTGTACTCTAGCTGTTTATTTACATTTAGACAATATTCACCAGGAAATTTATCAATATTAGAAATATGAATGATAAATACTAGTAACTCTGGATATTTGTACATGAACTATTATCTTCACATTTGCTTCCTTTTAATGCATTTTGACATAAACTGTATTACCGGTACTTATGACTTGTTTAGTAATCGTTGAAAAGAGAACAGCGAGATGCGAAATCCATGTCCGTGACACTAAGTTATTATAACCTCCATTTTCTTTAGTCGTAATTTACAAAGTTTACTTTAAGGGACTCGCCCCATAAAATGTCATTTTACACCTTTCCGAGAGAAACAAAATTCAATTAAGGTTAAATCTTTTTCATAATATATATCTACGATTTTTAGGGACCCACTACCATTAACCATAAACAAATAATACGAATCCCGAAATGTAAATGATCCCTTTAATGCCTTAGTGTACATTAGGGAACCCACTACCTATATATACGACTCGTATCATTAGACAACATCATTAACAATAGAGAAGGATGCGAGTCCCCTAAAGTAAATGATTCCTATAATGCCTTGGTGTATTTTAGGGGACCCACTACCATATATACCTTGTCCATATAACAAGGCAACAACATTCGTAATAGACAAGAATGTGAATCCCCTAGAGTACATAATAAATATTGTGAGACAACAAAACTAAGTCTCATAGAACAAAAATGGTACTTTATATGATGAGTGCCCGGTTTTTTTTCTTCATGATATGCACAGCTCCCTTAAGTACATGAAGGCCTGACACACTTATTCACTGAAACAGACAATTGTACACACAATCTACAACAGAGATTGTTGTACCGTATTCAACAATTGATGACAGACCACACTGTACGACAATGTACATGTATCTCAGAGGTGGATCCAGATCTTCCCATAATGGGGGTCGTTTTATTTCAGACACCATTTTTTTTAAGAAATAACAAAAGATACCGACACGTAATTCAAAGCGAAAATTACAAGACATGGTAAAAAGAAAAATGACAAGGACGAAACTGGAAATGTTCTGTTAAATTTAATATGGTTTTACCCATCTATAACCTAGGGGAATATTCTGGCCAGGTCATGAACAAAAATAAAATAAATATAATGTCACGCAACGAAACAAAACGAAATATAGCATATGTAGACGATTTGATCTTAAATTAAAATATATACACAAAATGTCGCTCGTAACCATCAGAGCCAAGAAGATCTTATTCAGAATGTGTGCCTAAATAAATTCGGGGTTTTATGGTCTATTTAGCATAACAAAACAAAGGAGCAATGTGTGAGACAGCAATATATGTTTGTAGCTAGGGGTGATGTAGCCCAATTTCGACATCGAGAGGTACGTTGGGAGGGGCTAATAATGTTTTCAAGGCAAATAATTACTGTTTGCTGACAACAAAGGGGGATATGATCGTGCCACCTCTCCTTTGTATTAACCGGGAGTACATCTCCGGTTTGAAATCTGAACGCCTACCTCTTTTTGGTATACATTGATAATATAAACGGTCTACATTTGAAAGGACAGACACAAATTTTGAATCAGAATTGAAATTGATTTAATATGTGCTCACACGGTTTTATACCAAAGCGCGCTATGGCACGGCAATAACTGTTTGATTGTTTGCTATTTCTCATTTGCTAAGAAGACAGACCCATGATATATATGCACGATGAACCCACGGGAGTATATCCTAGAACCACATTATTTATTCTCTTATTTTAGTATATTTCAACAAGCGAATGTTTTAGATTAGTTTACTTAGATAAGTCATGAACGAGGAAATGACCGGGAAGTGCTTACGACAAGTGGAACATATCCGTGGTCATTTGTAACATAGATATTCCATAACGGTCAACCAGGTTGTGGTTGCGAAGTGATGACATGATATATTTACGCTATTTATATTATTGAAATCTACATTTTTCCATGACTAAACACGAAACAATGGATGCTAAAAAGAATGTCGTAGACATTATGAGTTTACTTTATGGTGTTGCATAGTTTTCATCGTTTCGGAGATTGTGATTACTGATATTGTATACTGTAGGAGGTAGACAATTACCCAAATATTGAGGACATAGTGTATTATGCATTTTGTAAAATGTTATCAGTTGCGATATTTACGCTTAGAAGACATATATTCCCACCTTGTTTCATAGGAAAGAGAATCTCAACTTGCAAATTGTGTTCGTCATGGATTATTCTAGCTGATTATATTTAAACCTTTTCCAGTTTTGATATTTCTCGTTCAAAACACCCATGCAAAACCTCGCAAGCATATTCTAATTTTGTCCCTATGAAAATAAGATATATATTTGATAGAAATTGCTAGCAAAGAGTACACTATAGTTTTCTAATAACATTAACCTGTTTAAAAGTACAGCTGCTATATACAATGGTAAAATCGTAGAAACAGGTGCAAAGAAGTTACCTCTTATAAACATGCACATGAACTCTAATTTGATTTTTGATTGTGTTAGTTTAAGCATATTATATTAATTAATTCAATATAACATTACATTATTCAGCTATATACATTACATAATAAGAAGTAATTAATAGGATTGGGAAACAAGTTACAATAACTTATATTAATCCCTATCCGTAGGTGTTTGAATAGCGTTAACAAACACACACACATTTGTCGAAAATAATTGTCATCAAACATCATATAAATTGATCATACCGTTAACTTGAATTTGGGTATCACGGCTATCATAGTAAAACCGGCATCGTAAACAGTAGTTCATTTGCACAATGCTCTGGTTATTCTACTTACTGAAATACTAGTAATGACAAAAATGAACATTTGGCTGATCACAAGTCATTCATTGAATATTCTGTTTAGCAAGAAACAAGTTGTTCATGATGACTTTTCTCATTTCTATTGAATACCAAAACTTCACAAGAATGCATATAGATGAAATAATACTACCGGTGCTTATTCTTTTTGGAGAAAGTAATTGCTTATGAATATGGCTAACAAAGAGGGAATACACTCATACTGGGACAAGGTCTATTCACGTAGTAGTTTCAATCAAATATGGATAATAAAATACTGGATCTTCTGGATAATTGTAATTATTGTTCTATTTCAGAAATTTCGTCTGTCCAAACATGTGACTTTTGTACACTTTACTGACCATTCAATGTGGGAATCTATATAGACGTTTCAAAATATCATTAAGAACGCGGTTATCTTCAAAATGGTAAGAAACGTTATAAATTAATAGTAATAAATATAACAAAATATTGTGTAATATTTAGTTGTTCTAATAAAATGTATTACATTTTTCACCGCCACCACTCTTTCTAACACATATTCAAATGATATGCTAACGGTAAAGTTATCGGGATTTCCGGATATGCATTGGCGGCATGTCTTCACGTCTACAAGGAGATAAATAGCACATTATTATCTTTTATTCAAGCACTTTTCACAAAATCATCATAAAAGACTTGGGCACAGTGTAATTTGTAGCATTGACTATTCATTGTTGTATGTCACCTGACAATTCAAATGATATGAATTATCGGTATCATAAATGAGCTAGCGGTATCAGATATGAGTTAGATAGTATTCATAATCGATGAGAATCCCAATGAATGTTTTGCCCGTACTACCTTTTGTATTGTGATTGCTCTAGTAAATTAGTATTAACACATGCAGTTTTACTTAAGAAAAACAATTTGAAATCAATTTGTGTTCGAGTTTGACATTTGTTATCAATTCTATCCGTAACATAATTATGATCACATTATTGATTTGGACCATAAATTTATCGAATCATTTTTGCTGTGTCTACTGTCAAAATTACGTTTTCCATCCAAAATTTTGTTCTTAAGCATGTTTGAGTTTAAAATATTATATTGCTGTCCAACAAATAATGAATATTAAGTTCCTTCTACTGCTTTTTTATCAATCTAATTTTTAGAAAATTGATTTTGATTTACGACTTATATTTACTTTTCAAACTTTCGTTGTATTTAAAGCGTGAGACACAAACATCGTTATTGATTTGTTTCACGACACATTTCAAGTTTTGTCATGCAACGCATGCATGTGTGCAATGCACAATGGGAAAATACTGCAAGCACACAAGTCATTGAGATTTTCATATTATGAATAATATCTAACTCATATCTGATACCGCAAACCCAATTCTGATTCCGTTACCTCATATCATTTAAATTTTCGATTGACATACAACAATCAATAGTCAATGCTACAAATTACACTGTGCCCAAGTCTTTTATGATCATTTTGGAACATACAAAAATACTTGACATACACCACAATTGCATGTAGACTGTGTTTCTGTCAATCAGTTACACGATCGAACTCTTTTGATTGACAAAACACGCAAGAGAAAGATTATAGGGTCATTACGGCACATGGGTCAACAACACGGCTTACTCTGGCATTAGGAATTTTTAAATTTCGTCGAATTTCGTCGAATTACCTGGCCTTTTTTGTAAAAAAAGCGCTTGAATACAAGATAATAATGTGCAACTTGCCTCCTTGTAGACGTGAAAAGATCCCGCTAATGCATATCCGGAAATCCCGCAAACATTACCGTTAGCATATTATTTGAATATGAGCTGGATAGATTGGTGGCTGTGCTATTGCTAAGAAGAACATCCCTTTTGAATTAATGTAGCTATATAGAAATACGGTGTTTCAAATCAGGTTCAACGAATGAATGATCCCAATCTTTACCTATTACAGTATTAAGCAGTGCACATAACAACATATTGCGTAAAGTTCCGTTCTTAACCGACCCTCACTGTCTATTTCGAGGTGTAGGTTAAGATATGAAGCAGACCTATCTGTATCTGTGGCATCCTTTATTTCAGGTTCAATGTAATAGGTGCGATCATCAGAATTATTCAGTGAAAGGACATCATCACTATAGAGGAACGTGAAATTAAAGGATCGGGTTAGCTTCTTTTCGTTTTACCAAGTAAAGATATCTAAATACAATGCTATAGATTCCAGCAATTACATAAATCCAAAATTTAAGACTGATAGCTGTCGAAGTTGGTGCGTCTTATTTACTATTTGATGAAATTATCTAGAACTTTCCAAAAAATGTGTAGAAATTAGAGATCAAAATTAAAAACTTATTTTTGATAACCTATTTGCACTGATGATGTAATGTTCTCAACAACACAAAATATTATAACGAACAGAATAATATCTCATATTTAGTATATACAAATTAATACATGGGCATTTCCACATTGGCCTTTTTGTCATCCGTCTTCGGCCAATATGGGTCGATGGATGATGACCAGGCCAATATGGAAATGCCCATGTATTAAACTATTCATTACATACTTCCGTCATCTATTAAAAAGACACACATATTGGCATGAGACGAAGTCGAAGCCCATATTGGCCCTGGCATACAAGTGATGTAGGTGTTGGATCTGGAAATGATCTTGTAGTAATCCAATAACGGATTATTCTCACGGGGTGTGAAAATATGGACAGTTTACTTCCGGTCATATTGGTCATACAAAAATGCATTTATTTGAACTAAGTATGTAATAAATATACATTGAATCTCCTCTCTTGATGAACAAGTATGGATCCAAACCTTTCACAATAAATCTCTATTTCAATTCATCACAATATTATCCAACTCTAGACAAAACATTAGCTATAAAATTATCTTTACATTTAATATGTTTCATAATCAGGATGTATTCTTGCAACATTAATCCTCATCTCGCTAATCTGTGATTTTTATTTTGCATGTTGTAAATAAATGTGACGGTATTGTGACCAATAAACACCACGAATAGATGAAATGTACATCAACATGCTGTTTTTGTCAATTTTGGAATATTTTTTCTGATCATTGTCAATTTTTTTCGAAAAAAATGCAATTCGGCAAATCTACAGCAACACCTACATCACTTGTATCCACTGTTAACTTATATTCTTTCGAGAAGCCTTGTGTTGTCATTTGACATATTTGTCTTTTGTTTCTTGTCGTAGGTGTATTTACAATATAATTTAAATCATTTAGTCTGGATTCAATTACAAATGGCCAACAATATGTAGCTTGTAATGGATGACACCGAATAAGCAATGACACAATAACTTTCTCGCCTGATTTAAATTTTCTTATCATGGTATCCTTATCATACCACTGTTTCATTTTATCTTGGTTTTGTTTCAAATTGCCTTGTTCTATTTCACATGCTCTTGTAAGCTTATACCTAAAGCATTCCACATAATCTAAAATACTAATAACAGTATTTTCACAAAGCCATTTTTTTCAAAAGAGACCTCACACAGAGTGTCCAAAAACCAGATCAAAAGGACTACAATGTAGAGATTCAGGAAAGGCTTCCCTTGCAGCAAACAGTAGCATGTGGACCCCATCATCCCTATCTTTTTGACTGTCTAAACAAAATGTGTTCATTATATTGTTTAATGTCTGGTGAAATCTTTCCAGAGCTCCTTGAGACTCAGGGTGATATGCATTAGATTGAAACTGTTTTATGTTTAATTTAATTGATGCATAACTTGCTGAAGTAAATGAGACATAACATTGCATCCCTGATTTGACCGAGTTGTTTTAGGAAGACCCACAAAAGTAAAAACAAAATAAGTAGAGCCTTAATTATAGCTTTAGATTTAATATTCCGAAGTGGAATGGCTTCAGGTGGATGCACACATTATAGTTAGCAAATAAAGGTTTCCTTATTTAGTCTTAGGAAGGGGCCCTACATAGTCAACAATAACCCTACAGAAAGACACTTCAGGAACGGGTACTGGTCGGAGCGGAGCTACACAAATGTTTTGATTCGGTTTTCCCATAACTTTGCAGATGCTACAAGTTATACAGTGCTCGGCTACGTCTCGTCTTATGTTCGACCTGTAGAAATGGGCCAATATCATGTTGGAGGCTTTCTTTACACCCAAGTGTTCAGTCATTTTGGAATAATCAGCCAAGGTTATAACTTCTTTCCGGTATTCTTCTGGTACCACTATATGGCAGATCACTCTCCATTCATCTTTCACAGTGGCATCTGATGGTCGCCATTTTCTCATCAATACTTAGTCTTTCTTGAAATAGTAAATATGAACCTTCGCTGCCTGCTCTATTGAGAATGTGAGCTGTTCCTTCTGTGCACTAATAAGTCGTTCCCTAGTCAAACGGTCATTACTGACATATCTTATTGTTTACTTAAGAACAGGATCATCACTCATTGAACTTTGGACCTGGACTGTAACAAGAAGGGATTTGTAGTCCTCATCTGCATTTAGACAGGATTTTTGTGTTCTTGTTTATAGAATAACTATGCATATCCCCATCGCTATGTAAAAAGTGATCGTTGACATCAGCCAAACAAATGTGTCTTCTAATTCAACATCACTTGTTCCTATGATACCATCCAGCGATAAAGTCCCCTTTTCTTCCAGAGGCTTTTCCATGGCTAAAATTACAGCATATGCAGTATAAACCCCTGTATTTTCTAATTCATTTTCTTCGTAACTTTCTCCTCGCAGACTACTGGGTCCATTATAGCCTTGTCACCTGCCTAATCGATGCCATATAACAACGAGCTATCCTCAACAGGAATCATAGATCTTATCACAACTATAGCTTGTCCCGAAACAAAGTATAATTTTAAATTAATGCGATGTGGAAGACTACGAAAACCTGGGTCTACCCCCTGTAGCACCATATTTACACCAGCCGAAGTATTCCCCGATAAAGGTACGATATATTATAGCATGAAAGGAGAAGAAATGCACAGGTTTTGAGTATTTGGTTGTATTGCTTTACTCGATAAAGATATATAAATAATGCCGAAAAAGCAAAGTTTTGACGCCAAGTGTGTCACCGTTTATCTGTAAGCACAGGTAAATTTATGGTTTATTGTCGAAGTTTATCATGATTATCTCCCCTTGGTAAGCCAGTACTGTGAGGTTATTCTGTTCTTATCAGTCTGCTGCGCTTGCGAGTATAGCATAATTTCTCGATATTCTGATGATGAAAGTGACCAACGTGGCATCACATGCATCGATTCAACATAGAAAATAATACATTAAAAGCAAATACATTAAAAAAGCAAAAAACATTTAATTTGATTAAACAAAACAATTTCAGAAAACAATATGCCGAACTTGTGTACTCTAGTTGTTTACTTAACACTTGGACAATATTCGCCAGGGAATTTATAAATAGGCTTCTTTCAAACAGTATTGTATAAGAAATATGAATGATAAACACTAGTAACTCTGGTTGTTTGTACATGCACTATTACCTTCACATTTTCCTCCCTTTAATGCATTTTTACATAAAATATATTACTGATAACTTGTTAGTAATCCTTGAATAGAGAACAGTGAGATGTGGAATTCATGTCCGTGACAATAGGTTATTATAACTTTCATTTACTTTAGTCGTAATTTGCAAAATTTACTTTCAGGGGCTCGCCCCGTAAAGTGTCATTTTACACCTTTCCGAGAGAAGGAAAATTCAATGAAAGTAATATCATTTTCAAAATATATATCTACCAACTACCAGTAACCATACAAATAAATGATCTCTATAATTCTTTCGTGTACTTTAAGGGCCTCACTACCTATATCCACGATTCATATCATAATAAAACCACATTAACTATAGAAAATGGTGCGAGTCCCCTAAGGTAAATGATTCCTATAATGCTTTGGTGTACTTTAGAGATTCACCACCATATATACCTGGATCATATTATAAGACAACAACATTCATTAAAGAAAATAATGTGAGTCTCCTAAAGAACCTAATAACTATCGTGAGATAATAAAGCCAAGCATCATAGAACAAAAATGATACATCATATGGTGAGTGTCTGGCTTTTGTTTTTGAGGATATGTAGAGCCCCTGAAAGTATATTAAGGTCTGAACATTTTGCACAATCTACAACAGATATCGTTGTACCGTATTCGATAATTGACGACAAACCACACTGTACCACAATGTACATGTATCCCAGAGACGGATCCAGATCTTTTCAAAAAGGGGGCCGTTTTATTTCAGAAACCATTTATTATTTTTAAAATATCAAAAGATACTGTAATTCAAAGAGAAAATTACGACATGGTAAAAAGAAAATTCACAAGGACTAAGCTGGAAATGTTCTGTTAAATTTAATATGTTTTTACCCGTCTATAACCTAGCACAAAAAATGGGACCTGTCCCTCTCTTGGGCCGCCTATCTGTTTCTTATGGGATGGCCATTTCATTTTGAAAGGGATCTGGAATTTGTTTTTTTTAGATAAATATTCTGGCCAGGTAATGAGTAAAAATAAAATAAATATCCTCTCATGCCACGAAACAAAGCGAAATACAGCATATATAGCCGACTTGATAAACAAATTCGCTCGTATCCATCAGAGCCAAAGAGGTTTTATTCAGATTTTCTGCGTATATACATTCGGGGTTTTGTCATTGTGATTTCCTTACTAGCTAAGGCAATGGCCATTTTTTTAAAATGAATATACCTATAAATTGTGTTGTCTATTTAGCATAAAAACAAGCGAGCCACGTGTTATACAGCAAGATGTGTTTTCAGCTAGGGGCGATGTAACCCAATTTCGACATCGAGAGGTGCGTTGGGAGGGGCTAATAATGTTTTCAAAGCACAGGATTAATGTTTTCTGACAGACAAAAGGGGATGTGATCGTTCCATCCCTCCATTGTATCAACCAACTGTGCATCTCCGCTTTGAAATCTGAACGCCTACCTCTTTTTTGGTATACATTGATAATATTTATGGTCTACGTTTGAAAGCACAGATACAGATATTAAGTCAGAATTGAAAATAATTGTATTTTTGTTTACACGTTTTATACCAAAACGCGTCATGGCGCGTCAATAACAGTTTGATATTTCACATTTGCTAAGAAGACAGACCCAACATATTTATTGAAGATGAACCCAAGAGAGCATATCCTAGAACCACTGTATTTATTATTTCATTTTAGTATATTTTACAAGCGAAATTGCTTAACTAGTATACTTAGATAAGTCATGAAAGAGAAAAGGCCCTGGAAGTGTTTACGACTAGTGGTACATATCCGTGGTCAGTTGTGACACATACATTGCATACCAGTCAACCATGTCGTGGTTGCGAACGTAACATTTTCGAAGTGATGACCAATGTTCACCCGCCCAACCGTTTTGAACACAAAAAAAGAATATGATATGATTATCTTTGACCCCACGAAAAAGAAGAAATGACACACAAACAACGTCACGACATGATATTGCTTAAAGGGGAATAACCATGATTGACATTTCCCGCGGTTTTAAACAGGTAAGTCTACCTGACGATTTCACACAAACGTCTTAAGCAAATTGAAAAGTATTACGATTTTCTATTAAGGTATTAAAATCACGATCTAAAAAGGTGTAAATCTGAACAAAGTTATGAGCTTTCCATTTCACCTTTACAGTTTGGGAACCTATCAGTGATACGAATCCCTTGGTTATAAATGGCTTATAATTCTCCATAATATCAAACTGAGATTTTGAAAATCTTAAATTTGCTTTTCCAATTACAATGGGCGTGAGAGGGTCTCTTAAAGCATTACATGACATAGAACCTTGCGGTGTACTCTAATTGTTTCTTTTAAGAACATTCTGAATGAATGTGTCATTTTTCTTACAATAGAAACAATATTTAGGTGATTCCCCTTTATTTATTTCGGGATGTCTGTAACTATTTGTATTTCTTCCTCCCAAGAACCTGATTTTGGTTGATCAAAATGGTAATAAGAAGGGGGTCTATTCTGAACATAATTCAAAATTTATTTTTGAAAAAGATTAATTTATGTGTCATGGATAATCATCTGCCATATTGCTGGGTTCTCCTAAACTGGAAACGCTATGCATTTCTATTTATGTCCTAATATCTCAATGAATGCATTGTTTAAATTTTTCAATAAGTGTTGCCTTAATTTATCAAAATGTGTAGTTATTTCGTTAGAAGTGAGCCACTTTTCAAACAAAGGCAAATTCAAGTTCTTTCATTTTTAATTGCATTTGCTTTCTTCAATTCTTCTTTTTTCTTGCATTTCTTCCTTTTCTATTTCTTTAAGACTGAGTTTTTCTTCAATGTATTTCAATCTTATTTGTTCTTGCATTTCAATTTCTCTCATTTTCACAGTATCAACCCCAATATTGTAAACCAATTCCATATGAACTTCACCGAAAATCTCCTCATCAACAATAATGTTACGGATTTCAAATTTTAACATGGTAGTTTTAACCTCAAAATTCAATTATTTGCATAGCAGTACAAATTCTGATATCTTAGTGCCTCAAGCGCCTCCCTCTTTCAATCTGACATACATTCTTCTGCCGAAAATAGCATTTTGATTGTTGGTTGTAATAAATATATAATACAATCAAATATAGACTTCTATAAATCATCTCTTTTTAATAATGTTCTCCTACAAATAGTCGTCCTCGCGGACTAACCCTCAATTACTGTTAAGTGAAGTTTTTTTCTACAGTATTCAACCAACAATCAAGTCTCTATTTAATAGAATATGATATATGATAAACAAATTACTTAATACTATTATACAATTACAAATATCAAATTAATAAACTATAACTGGTCTGCTTGTTCAAATTCAAATTCCTTTAGATTAAATTATCTTGTCCTTTCTGGTATATTAGTTCGATTCTTTCCTATGAAAATGAATTACAGCTGAATTAAAATATCCCTCAGTTCTAATCCTGAAAGTTCCCAAATATTAGCCGTTGGAATTATTAATAGTTCAATGTTGAAGTTACCCGACTTCACTAAGTAAATATATCCAAGTGCAATGCTATAGATTCCAGCTATCATACCAATCCTAAATGCAGGACTGACAGCTCTCGAAGTCTTACATACTATTTCATGAAATTCTCCAGAACATTAAAAGAAAATGTCACATTGTTTACATATATAAACAATATGTAGTAATGGCTAGAACATACCAAAATTCAAGGTAAACATTTAATATTTACAAACAGCTTGACCTATTTGCACTGATGATGCATTGCTATTAACAACAACAAAATATACTAATGAACAAAGTAATATCTCATATCTATCATAAATACAAAACACTAAATATACCAAACCATCAGTACAACTGCCATGTTTAATGGTAAAATTGTAGACACGTGTGCAAAGGTGCTACCTCTACCACACATGTACAGAAACTATAATTTCATCAGAAGCACCCACACATTTGCCTAAGCTGATTGTCGTCAAACATCATCAATTGATTATAACGTAAGGTTAAATTTGGGAATCACGGCTATCATAGCAAATCGGGCATCGTAAACAGTGGGTGATTTGGGCTCTAATGAAATAACCTTTATTTGCGTAATACTCTTGTAATCCTACTTACTAAAATACAAGCTATGAGAAAGAGGATCTTTTGGCTGATCACAAATCATTGAATATTTTGTTTAACAGGGAACCAGATGACTTTTCTAGTCATTATTGAATACCAAAACTTCACCAGAATCCAAATAGAGAAAATAATACTACAAGTGCTTCTACTTTTTCAAGATAGTAAAGAGCAAATAGTGCATGGCACTAAGGGTCATAATGCAGTATATGGACCGGTCCGTCACCAAAAAATGTCATATGGACCAAAGCTTCTGTATCTGTGGTATCCATTATTTCAGGCTCAATATCTTGAACATATCAATATTAAGTCAAAAGTAAAAACTTGTAAAAAACGTGAGGTATTTTTGATAAAATATTTGCACTGATGATGTAATGTTCTTAGCAAAAAAAATATATTCTAATGAACAAAGTAATATCTCATATTCATTATATATACATATAATCTCCTTTCTTGAAGAAAAAGATTGGATACAAACTTTTTACAATACATCTTTATTTCAATTCAACACAATATTATCCAACTTTAGACAAAACATTAGCTATGCAATTATCTTTACATGTAATATGATTTATAATCAGATTGTATCCTTGCAACATAAATCCCCATCTCGTTAATCTGTGATTTTTATTTTGCATTTTGCTAATAAATATGACGGTATTGTGATTAGTAAACACCACGAATGAATGAAATGTACATCATAATTGCTTCAAAGAAAACAATAAGGCAAGTCATTTTTTTACAAAGTTTAAGAAAAAATTGCAATTCGGCAGATGTTTGTCATCTTTACCTTCTTGGATCAAAACTGCACAAACACCTACATCACTAGCATCCACTGTTACCTGTTATTCTATCGAAAAGCCGTGTGTTGTCACCTGCCATAGTTGTCTTTTCTTTCTTCCCGTAGATGTATTCGCAATATAATTTAAATCATTCAGTCTGAATTCAATTACATATGACCAAAATATTTAGCTTGTACTGGATGACAATGAATAAGCAATAACACAATAAAACAATAACTTTCTCGCCTGGTTTAAATTATCTTATCATGGTATCCCTATTATACCACTGTTTCATTTTATCTTGGCTTTGTTTCAAAGTGTCTTGTTCTATTTCACATGCTCTTGTAAACTTATGCCTAAAATACCCCACATCATATAATATACTAATAACAGCATTTTCACAAAGCAATTTTTCTTTCAAAAGGGACATCCCATAGAGTATCCAAAAACAAGTTCAAAAGTACTAAAACCTACAGATTCTAGAAAGGCTTCCCTTAGAGCAAACAGTAGCATGCAGTTTCCATCATCCCAATCATCTTGACTGTCTAAACAGCATGTGTTCATGATATTTTGTTAAGGTTTGGTGAACTCTTTCAAAAGTTCCTTGAGACTCTGGACGTTATGCATTAGATTTAAGCTGTTTTGTATTTATTTTAATTGATGCAAAACTTGCTGAAATAAGTGAGATATAAAATTGGATCCTCATTTGACTGTGTTGTTTTAGGGAGACTCACAAAAGTAAAAACAAAATAGTTAGAGCCTTAATTATAGTATTAGCTTTAATATTCCTAAGTGGAATGACTATAGAAAAAACGGGTGGAGGCGCACATTAAAGTTAGTAAATACAGTTTTCTATTTTTAGTCTTCGAAAGTGGCTCCATACAGTCAACAATGACCGTACTGAAAGACTATTCAAACGCGGGTACGGGCCGGAGGGGATCTACACGAATGTTCTGATTCGGTTTCCACATAACTCGGCAAATGTTACAAGATCAACAGTTCTTGGCTACGTCTCGTCTTTTATTCGGCAGGTAAAAATGGGCCAATATCCCGTTGGAGGATTTGTTAACACCCAAGTCTTCGTCATTGATGAATCATGGGCCAGGCTCACAACTGCTGTAATCTTTCTGTACAATTATCTGGCAGATCACTTTACATTCATCTTGTAGAGTCGCATCTGGCGGCCGCCATTTTCTCATCAATACTTAGTCTTTCATGAAATAGCAAACATTAACATTCTCTGCTTCCTCTACCAAGAATGACTTAATACAAGGTAGTACGAGCTCTTCCTTCTGCGCACTGATAAGTTGTTCCCTAGTGAGAAGATCATTACTGACCTATCTTATTTTTGGCTTAAGAACAGGACCATCACTCATTGACCTTTGGTCATGGACTGTTTCAAGATGGGATGCTTAGTCCTCATCTGTATCTAGACAGGATTGGTGTTCCTTGTCTATGAAATAACGAAACATATCGCCATCGCTATGCAACAAGTGATCGTTGACATTAGGCAAAGAAATGTGTCTTTTGATTCAACATCACTTGTTTCTATGGTACCATCTTCCAATAAAGTCTCCTCTTCTTCCATGGCGAAAGTTACAGAACATGCAGGGAAAATCCCTGTATTTCTTTAATTCATTCTCTTCATAACTAGGGTCCTCGGAAAAGCTAATTTTTGACGCCAAGTGTGTCATCGTTTATTTGTAATCACAGGTAAATTTATGGTTTATTTTCGCAGCTTAACATGATTATCTCCTCTTGGTAAGCCATAATGTGAGGTCATTTGGTTCTTATCAATCCTCTGCGCCTACGAGGATAACATAGCTTCTCGATATTCTGATGATAACAGTGACGAAAGTGACATCACAGGCATCGATTCAACATATAACATAATACATAAACAATATTTAAAAAGATACATTCCGAACTTTTGTATTCTAGCTGTTTACTTACATTTAGAAAATATTCACCAGCGAATTTATAAATAGGCTTCTCTCAAACATATATTGCACAAGACATATGAATGATACATAATAGTAACTCTTGTTATTTGTACATGCTCTACTATCTTCACATTTTCTTCCCTTTAAAATGTATTACTTATAACTGGTAAGTAATCGTTGAATAGAGAACAGAGAGACGTTGAATTCATGTCCGTGACACTAAGTTATTATAGATTTCATTTACTTTAGTCGTAATTTACACAGAAACAAACTTCAATTAAGGTTAGATCATGTTCATAATATATATCTACGATTTTAAGGGACCCACTACCATTAACCATAACAAAATAATACGAGTCCCGAAAAGTAAATGATCCCTATAATACCTTAGTGCACGTTAGGGAACCCACTAGCTATATATATGCTATTCACATCATAAGACCATAACATTAACTATAGAGAATGATGCGAGTCCCCTAAAGGAAATGATTCCTATAATGCCTTGGTGTAATTTAGGGGACCTGCTACCATATATAACTGGTTCATATCATAAGGCAACAACATTCGTGATAGAAAATAATGTGAGTCCCGTAGAGTACATACTAACTATTGTGTGACAACAAAAATAGAACAAAACTGGTACTTTATATGGTGAGTGTCAGGGTTTTTTTTGCGGATATGTAGAGCCCCCTAAAGAACATGAAGGCATGAAACACTTATTCACTTAAACAGAAAATTTTACACAATCTACAACAAAATTCGCGGCTCCATATTCAACAATTGACGAAAAACAGCACTGTACGACAGTGTGCATGTATCTCAGAGGAGAATCCAGACCTTTCCATAATGGGGGCAGTTTTAGTTCAGACACCATTTTTTTTAGAAATATCAAAAGATACCGACACGTAATTCAAAGCGACAATTACAAGACATGGTAGGAAGAAAAATGACAAGGACGAAACTGGAAATGTTCTGTTAAATTTAATATGTTTTTACCCGTCTATAACCTGACACAAAAAGGGGGAATATTCTGGCCAGGTCATGAGCAAAAATAAAAATAAATATGATGTCATGCAACAAAACAAAGCGAAAAATAGGATATGTGGACGACTTGAAAATAAATTAAAAAAATATATATATAAAATGTCGCTCGTAAACATCAGAGCCAAGGAGGTCTTACTCAGAATTTCTACGTAAATAAAATCGAGGTTTTGCCATTTTGTTTTGCTTGCTAGCTAAGGCAATTGCCAATTTTTTTACACGAATATACCAATAACTTTTCATGGTCTATTTTGCATAATAAACAAACGAGCAACGTGTTAAACAGCAATATATATTTGCAGCTATTGGCAATATAACCTAATTTCGACATCGAGAATTGCGTTGGAAGGGGCTAATAATGATTTCAAAGCAAAAACATACTGTTTTCTGAGGAAAAAAGTGAGATGCGATCGTGCCAACTCTCCTTTGTATGAACCAGGAGTACCTCTCCGCTTTGAAATCTGAACGTCTACCTCTTTTTTGGTATACATTGATAATATTTACGGCCTACATTTGAAAGGACAGACACACATTTTGAGTCAGATTTGAAATTGATTTATAATTTATTCACACAGTTTTATACCAAAATGAGTTATGGCAAGGCAATGACTGTTTGATATTTCATATTTGCGAAGAAGACAGACCCATAATATATTTGCACGATGAACCCACGGGAGTATATCCTAGAACCACTGTATTTATTCTTTCATTTTAGTATATTTTAACAAGCGAATTTTTTTTAAGTAATATTCTTAGAAAAGTCACGAACGAGGAACGGACCGGGAAGTGCTTGCGACCTTTGAAATATATCAGTGGTCATTTATGACACAGATATGCCATAGCGGTCAACCAAGTCGTTGTTGCGACCATAAAACTTTCGAAGTGATGACCAATGTCCACTGGCGCATGGTGTTGCATAGTTTTCATCGTTTCGGAGATTGTGACCATTGATATTTCATACTGTAAGAGGTAGACAATTACCCAAAATTTGAGGAAATAGTGAATGAAGTATATTGTATAATGTTGTCAGCTTGCGATATTTACGCCTAGAAGACAAAAATGCCCACCTTGTTTTATAGGAAACAGAATCCCTACTTGCAAAGTGTGTTCAACCAAAACCTCGCAAGCATATTCTAATTTTGTCCTTATGCAAGTAAGACATATATTTGATAGAGTTAGCTGATCACAAGTCATTCATCTCAGCATTGCATATTCTGTTTTACAAGGAACATTTTGACTTTGCTTGCTTATATTGAATAACAAAACTGCACAATAATCTGTATAGAGGAAATACTACTATAGGTGCTTATTCTTTTTCAAGACAAAAGTTTGACTGCTGTCAAGGACGAATACAATCATACTGGGACAAAGTATATTCACGTAATAGTTTCAATCGAATGTGGATACTGAATTATTGGATCTTCTGGATAATTTTAATCATCGTTCTATTTCAGAAATTTCGTCTGTCCAAACATGTGACATTTCTCGACTTTACAAACCATTCATCGTGGGAATGTATAAAGACGCTTAAAAATATCATTAATAACGCGGTTATATTTAGAATGGTAAGAAATGTTACACATTTATCGTAAGCCTAACACAACTATAGCAATATTCACTCCTGTGGAGACAAACACTGCAAATGTTGTAGACATATGCAACACTTGTCATCGTATACCAGTAAGGTCACCGGAAAACAGAAGAACATAGTTTTTACTGTTAATTGCAAGAGTGCAAATATTATTTATAGTCTGGAGTGTTCAGTGTGTGGCCTCCAATACGTTGGCAAGTATAAGCAGCCCTTCCACGAACGCTTGAATGGACACATTAGTGACGTAGCAAACAAGTAATTTCTTCGTGTGTGCCAGCCCTTCGGACAGTCGGACCACAGTCTCGAAGATTTTAACAATGAAAACCCTCGTCATTGAACAGAACTTTCTGTGGAATGATTTTCAACGTGAGAATCGGGAAAGATTTTGGATTAAAGAACTCCGCGTTTTACATCCGGACGGTATTAACAGAAAACAATAGGTTTTTATGTATATTTTCTTTCACAGTTGTTATAGTCAGCGAATATGTTACTACTGTCACAAAGTTTATGATTTGTGCTCTCCACCTTTAATTAACGACTTAACCATGACGAATTTGAGAATGTTAAAGATTATCGTTATTTACTTTAATGTGTCACACTGTGTCACCTGACTATTTAGTGAGCTGTAATTATACCATCTATTCTTTACAAACTCAGTCTAATGTTGAAAGACATTGAATAAGGTCATTTGTTGTTAGAAAATGTTGTCAATATATTTGTGTTAATCTTTTTATCGGTGTCGTTGCACAATCTTCTAGACTTCTATACTTTATTTTGTTTGTGCTCCATCGTAATGTCTCGATGATTCGTTACTCATTAAGTTGTCTGGTTGGTAGATTTATATATATATATATGTATATCCGTCTGAAAATTAAACCAAGCAGTGTTAGAATTTTATTTTTGAGCTGTCAAATTGTTTTTCTTCCCTCGACGGCATTTGAAGTCACACCATTGATACACTGCAGGACCAATCTCTTAGCCTTATGTCTAGTGCCCTGGACCACTCGACCACATCCGCTCCATAAAAATGGAGCTGCTTCAATAGTAGAAGTGCTACCTTGTCTCGCAAGGAAAATCTAGAGATAGACAAACGACATGTTTCTAAACGTGTGTGGATGGTACATATATATTTAATATTATAATTTGACAGCAATCTAACTCAGCAATGTTTTTAATATATTGCATAGGATAATGACGAATTCATTATACAGTCACAAGAAATAAAGTATGCTATGCAAACACCTAAGCAAGTGACAACCATACAATATATCTGTCCCACTGGATATATGTATATCTTTAATGTTATGCAAAGACATTAATAATAGCATATATTGCATAATATGTGGTTATGGTTCTGTACAAATCATACTAAATGATACTCACAGATAGCGTAAGTTTGGCAGATTGTTGAAAGCGTTGTCCCCTATCTCAGATATGTCATTAATCTGTAAATCCCTATAAATAGTCAACAGATGTCTTTAGTTTATACTTTATTAAATCTTTAGTTATTTTGAGTTGTTTCAATATAATGTATTTATATTTTGATCAAGACAATATACACAACACATTCGAATCATTCTAGTTATTTACAAACATGGACTTCAAATCTGTTTCAAATAATGAATACCCTCACATATTTACCTTATATACTGAACTTGTATGTTGAATTTGCCTCTATACAATGTATTTATTCTTGTTCAGAAGAAACCATATGCAATGTATATGACTGTTTAACAAAATTGGCTTCAAACAATGGCTAAGATAAGTTTTTATGTGTTGCATGGTACGTGTATGTTTGACTGGCATTACAATGTTCTTTAATGTTGTTGTGGAATTTGAATATGTTGCATAAATTGGTCTTAAGGAACAAACATTATGCATATACATGTACTGTAAGTCATAGAATGTAAAAAAAAAAATAGGATGAATATTCACAACCGATAACGCTTTGTAATGTTGTTGAACATGTCTTATGTGATTGATGTGATTTTATTGGAATACAAATAACTGTTAAATAAAACAAAATATACATCAATACTAATAACAATCTTCACCTGTTACACTTTACTTGTATGCTTGAATTATAAAAGTTATTTTATTTTGTCGTAGAATTTGAATATTTTGCGTAAATTGTTCTTAAGGAACATACAGTATATTTTTACATGCATTGTAAGTCATAGAATGTAGAACAAATGATACGAATATTGACAACCGATACAGTTTCGTAATGCTGATTTGATTGAAGTGATTTTATATTGGAATACAAGTAACTGTCAAATGAAAAATATACATCAATACTACAAACTCTGATACTCTATGTAGTTGTATTTCAACGTAACATATTGAATAAAGTATAATAAGCTTTTAGTAAGTCTCCAAACATGCATAACTAATGTTACCACAACCTCCGAACAACTCTGCCATGTATAATTGTAAAATAGTAGACACATGCGCAAAACTACATGAAATATATATGTACATGTAATCTGATTAGATTTTGTTAGAAATGGGTGCACTAACACACACACACACACACACACACACACATGTATCTAAAATAATTGTCATCAAGCATCATCAATTGATTATGGATAAAAGTTAAATTTGGGTGTCACGGCTATCATAGTAAATCCGGTAACGTTAGCAGTGGATGATTTGGGCTCTAATGAAGCAAATTTGCATTGTACAAATGCTCTGGTTATCCCACTTACTGAAATACTAGTTATGACAAAGAGGAACATTTGGCTGATCACACGTCATTCATCTCATCATTGAATATTATGTTTATCAAGGAACATGTTACATGATGACTTTTCTCGTTTATATTGAATACCAAAACTTCACAATAATCCTACAGGTGTTTATTCTTTTTGAAGAAAGTAATTGTTTATAAATATGGCTAACATTTTGACTGCTGTCAAAGAGGGAATACAATCATATTGGAACAAGGTATATTCACGTAGTAGTTTCAATCAAATGTGGTTACTGAAATACTGGATCTTCTGGATAATTGTAATTATTGTTCTATTTCAGAAATGTAGACTGTCCAAACATGTGTCTTTTCTACACTTTACTGACCATTCTACATGGGAATGTATAAAGACGCTTCAAAATATCACTAACAGTATATAAACAGATAATATCAGTCAACCACCGGAAAACTATGAAAACCGTAATGATCCTGACTTGGTACAGGCATCTCTAAAGAAATGGTGGGTTGAATCAGATTTTAAAGCGCCAAACCTCCCGCTTTCATTACAGTTCAAAATTTCCGGTTTTCACTATAGCAGTATTTATAACAATATTTGAACAAAACAGTTAAAATAGTTGTCAACTCAGCACCAAGCTCAACTTGACCTATTTTTCATAACCTTTTTGCACTGATGATGTAATGGTACCAACAACAAAAAATATTCTAATGAATAAAGTAATATCTCATATTTATCATAAATACAAAACACTAAATATACCACACCATCAGTAAAGCTGTCATATCTAATGGTAAAACACTAAATATACCACACCATCAGTACAGCTGTCATATATACTGGTAAAACACTAAATATACCACACCATTAGTACAGCTGCCATATCTAATGGTAAACCACTAAATATACCACACCATCAGTACAGCTGCCATTTATAATGGTAACATACTAAATGTATCACACCATCAGTACAGCTGTCATCTCTAATTGTAAAATCATATACCACACCATCAGTACAGCTGCCATATATAATGGTAAAATCATATACCACACCATCAGTACATCTACCATATCTAATGGTAAAACACTAAATATACCACACCATCAGTACAACTGCCATATCTAATGGTAAAACACTAAATATACCACATCATCAGTACAGCTGCCATATATAATGGTAAAACACTAAATATACCACACCATCAGTGCAGCTGCCATTTATAATGGTAACATACTAAATATATCACACCATCAGTACAGCTGCCATCTCTAATTGTAAAATCATATACCACACCATCGGTACAGCTGCCATATATAATGGTAAAATCATATACCACACCATCAGTACAGCTACCATATCTAATGGTAAAGCACTAAATATACCACACCATCAGTACAGCTGCCATATCTAATGGTAACACATTAAATATATGACACCATCGGTACAGCTGCCATATATAATGGTAAAATCATATACCATACCATCAATACAGCTGCCATATAAAATGGAAAGACACTAAATATACCACATCATCAGCACAGCTACTATATATAATGGTAAAACACTAAATATACCACACTATCAGTACAGCTGCCATATAAAATGGTAAAATCGTAGACACATGTGCAAAGAACTTTCATTTCATATTTGATTTTGTTAGAATTGAGTTCAAAAACACACACATAATTGTCTAACATAATTGCCATCAACCATCTTATAAATTCATCATAACGTTAACTTAAATTTGGGTATCACGCTATCATAGTAAAACCGGCATCATAAACAGTGGTTGATTTGGGCTCTAATGAAGCAACTTTCCATTGTACAATACTCTGGTTTTCTTACTTACTGAAATACTAGTTATGACAATGAGGAACATTTGGCTGATGACAAGTCATTCATCTCATCATTGAATATTCTGTTTAACAAGGAACCTTTTCCAGTTTTGCTATTTCTAGTTCAAAACACCTATCCCAAACCTCGCAAGCATATTCTAATGTTGTCCTTATGAAAGTAAGATATATATTTGATAGAGTTTGCTTGCAAAGAGTACACTTTAGTTTTCTGAGAACATTAACCTGTTTATAAGTGCAGCTGCTATATAGAATTGCAAAGTTGTAGACACATGTGCAAAGGAGTTACATCTAATATAACATAACAGCGAGATGTGGAATTCATGTCCGTGACACTAAGTTATTATAGCTTTCATTTACCTTAGTCGTAATTTACAAAGTTTACTTTTAGGGGCTCGCCTCATAAAGTGTCATTTTACACCTTTCCGAGAGATGCAAAATTCAATTAAGGTTAGACCATTTTGATAATATATATCTAAGATTTTAAGGGACCCACTACCATTAACCATAAAAAAATAATACGAGTCCCCAAAAGTAAATTATCCCTATAGTGCCTTAGTGTACGTTAGGGAACCCACTACCTACATCTACGATTCGTATCATAAAACAACAACATTAACCATAGAGAATGATGGGAGTCCCCTAAAGTAAATGATTCCTATAATGCCTTTGTGTACTTTAGGGGACCCGCTACCATACATAGCTGGTTCATATCATAAGGCAACAACATTCGTTATAGAAAATAATGTGAGCCCCATAAAGTGCATAATACATATTGTGAGACAACAAAACTAAGTCTCATAGAACAAAAATGGTACTTTATATGGTGAGTAGCAGGTTTTTTTTTTAGGAGATGCAGAGCCACCTAAAGTACATGAAGGTCTGACACACTTATTCACTTAAACAGAACCCACACTGTACAACAATGTACATGTATCTCAGAGGAGGATCCGACCCTTCCATAATGGAGGCCGTTTTCGTTCAGACACCATTTTTTTTCACAAGTATCAAAAGATACCGACGCGTAGTTCAAAGAGAAAATTACAAGACATGGTAAAATGAAAAATGACAAGGACGAAACTGGAAATGTTCTGTTAAGTTTAATATGTTTTTACTCGTCTATAACCTAGCACAAAAAAGGGGGAATAGTCTAGCCAGGTCATGAGCAAAAATAAAATAAATATGATGTCACGCAGCGAAACAAAGCCAAAAATAGCATATGTAGACGACTTGATAATAAATTAAAAATATATATATGAAACGTCGCTCGTAAACATCAGAGCCATGGAGGTCTTATTAAGAATTTCTGCGTAAATAAATTCGGCCTTTTGCCATTGTATTATCCTTGCTAGCTAAGGCAATTGCCATTTTTTTTCACACGATTACACCAATAACAGTTATGGTCTATTTATCATAAAAAAACGAGCAACGTGTTAGGCAGCAAGACATATTTGCAGCTATGGACGATATAACCCAATTTCGACATCGAGAGGTGCGTTGGAAGGGACTACTAATGATTTCAAAGTAAAAAATTACTGTTTTCTGAGGAAAAATGTGGGATGTGATCGTGCCAATACTCCGCTTTGAAATCTGAACGCCTACCTCTTTGTTGGTTATTGTTTTTGAAGAAAGTATTTTTTCATAAATATGTCTTACATTTTGACTGCTGTCAAAGAGGGATCACAATCATATTGAGACAAAGTCTATTCACGTAGTAGTTTCAATCACATGTAAATACTGAAATACTGGATCTTCTGGATAAATGTAATCACCGTTCTATTTCCGAAATTTCGTCTCTCTTTTCTACACTTTACTGCCCATTCACCGTGGGAATGTATAAAGAGGTATCAAAATATCACTAAGACCGCGGTTATCTTCAAAATGTTAAGAAACGCTACAAATTAATAGTAATACATATATCAAATTATTGTGTAATTTTGAGTTGTTTCAATACAATGTATTTATATTATTGTTAGGAAGAACATCCCATTTGAATAAATGTAGCTATTTAGAAATATGGTGTTTCCAATCATATGCAATGAATGAATGCTCCCAATCTTTACCTATTACAGTCTTGTGGAATACGCACAGCAAAATATTGCGTAATTTGGAGTTGTTTCAAATAAATGTATTCATCTTCCTGTTCAGAACATATACACAACCCATTCTAATCAACATAGCAACTATTGTGTTTGATAGCGGGTTCAATTAATGCATACCCTCAATCTTTTCCTGTTACACTTTACTTGTATGTTTGATTATAATTATAAAAGTTATTTTATTTTGTCGTGGAATTTGAATAGTTTGCATATATTGTTCTTAAACAACATACACTATACATACATGAATACATGTGTTGTATGTCATAGTATTAAAAAAAAACAAATAAGAGGAATATTCACAATCGATAAAGCTTGGTAATGTAGTTGAACGTGTCTGATTTGATCTATGTGATTTTAATGGAATACAAATAACTGTCAAATAAAAAATATATATCAATACTTGAAACTTTGATACTATATGTAGTTGTATCTCAACATAGCATATTTAATAAAGTATAATACGCTTTCAGTAAGTCTTCAACCATTCATAATGCATAAAAACGGTTATCTCTAACATGGTAAGAAACGTAACAAATTTATGACATTTCATGTTGTCAAGCATGAAAAGAGATAAAATACACTACACCTAAAATTGATTCTGATTTCCCCTTTGGTATCTTCAAACAAGTTTGACCACTATGTTGGAGTTCCGTATAGATGACAAATCTGTAGAGTTCGGAGTGCAAAGTGTCAATACCTTGTTTTATCTAAAGAAAAAGGCATTACCTAAGACATAGATTGTCATATAAGGAAGATACTTTTCTATAAATAATACTAAATGATACTCACAGGTGTTTTAAGTTTGGTAGACCGATGAAAGTGTTGTCCTCTATCACTGATATGCCATTGTGGCTTAACAACCTATAAATAGTATTAACATGTTTATACTTGATTAAGTTTGTAGCTTTCTGCTCTGTCCTAAGCAATACGCATATCAAAATATTGTGTAATTTTTAGTTGTTTCAATAAAATGTATTTATAGTATTGTTAAGAAGAACATCGCAATTGAATTAATGCAGCTATTTAGAAATACGGTGTTTCAAATCAGGTTCAATGAATGAATGCTACCAAAATTTACCTATTACAGTCTTGAGTAATACACATAGAAAAATATTGCGTAATTTGGAGTTGTTTCAATAAAAATGTATTCATATTCCTGTTCAGAAAAAATACACAGCCCATTCTAATAAGTGTAGCTATTTAAGACTACAGTGTTTGAAAGTGGGTTCAATTAATGCCTACCCTCAATCTTTACCTGTTACACTTTACTTGTATGTTTGATTAGAATTATAAAAGTTATTTTATTTTGGCATGGTATTTTATTATTTTGCGTAAATTGTTTTTAAGCAATATACATTATACATATACATGTATTGTAAGTCATAGAATGTAAAAAGCATGAGGAATATTAACTACAGATAAAGCTTCGTAACCATTCATGATTTGAGTGATAATATGAATAACTAATGTTGCCACAACCTCAGAACAGCTCTGCCATATATAATGCTAAAATAGTAGACACATGGGCAACATTACCCCAATCACCTATGTACATGGAATCTGAATATATCTTGATTGTGTTATAAATATGTGTACATTTGTCTAACATAATTGTCATCAAACATCATAAATTGACTATGGATTAAAGCTTAATTGGGGCATCACGGCTGTCATAGTAAAACCGGCAACGTTAGCAGTGGATGATTTGGACTCTAATGAAACAACTTTCCATTGCACAATGCTCTGGTAATCCTACTTATTAAAATACTAGTTATAGCAGAGAGGAACAGTTGGCTGATCACAAGTCATTCATCTCATCATTGAATATTCTGTTTAACCAGGAACATGATGACTTTTATTGTATATATTGAATAACAAAACTTCACAATAATCTATATAGATAACTGTTTGATATTTCACATTTGTAAAGAAGATAGACCCATAATATATATATGAAAGACTCAGAAATAGTTCCGGTTCCACAAGCATGTCCGATTCCACAAACATGCCCGATTATATTATGACCTCAAATATCAACTTGAGAATCCAAAAACAAGCCTGATTCCATTGTAATGTCAAACTCTCCCAAACATGTCCGATGCGGTCCCACAAACGTGCCTGACTTTACAAAGAACCAACATTGTCCTTCCATCTGATGCATGTTTACAATTCTGTCCGTGTTTCAGTGTTATTATTATACTATAAAACCATAGATATAAGTGAGTGAAAAGTATAATATTTAGGGAAAACCAAATCGTGTACGTTAGGGTTAAGGTTAGTGTTAATGCTAAATATTATGCTATCAAAGTTGTTCCAGAAAGTTTCAGGATTCGAGTTTTTTTCGTAAAATGGTCCCATATCCGTGGAACATATCCGTGGTCATTTGTGACACAGATATGCCATAGCGGTCAACCAAGTCATGGTTGCGACCGTAAGAATTTCGAAGTGATGACCAATGTCGACCCACTCAACCGTTTCGCACACAAAGAAAGAATATGGTATGATTTTCTTTGTCCCCATAAAAAAGAATAAATGACACGATCGACGTTACAACATGCAATTCTTAAAGGGGAATAACCATGATTCCAAAGAAACGTCTTGACAAAATTGACAATTATTACGATTTTCTATTAAGGTACTAACATCACTTTCTAGAAATGTGTAAATATGAAAAAAGTTATGCCCTTTGCATTTCTCCTTTTAAGTTTGGAAAGCTCCCGTATCACGCAATATTTTAATGAGTTGTATACTGGTTTTATCACCTATCAGTGACACAAGTCACTTTGTTATAAAAGGCTTATAATTCTCCATAAGATCAAACTGACATTTTGGAAACCTTAAATTAGCATTGTCAATTACAATGGGCAGGAGCGGGTCTTTTAAAGCGTTACATGCTATAGAACCTTGCGATATATTCTCATTGTTTCTTTCAAGAACAATCTGAAACAATGTGTCCTTTCTCTTACAATAGGAACAATATTTAGGTTATTCCCCTTTATTTATTTCTGGAGGTCTGTAGCTATTTTTGTTTTTTCTCCCAAGAATCTGATTTTGGTTGATCAAAATGGTTATAAGAAGGAGTCTATTCTGAACATAATTCAAATTCGGGACACTTAAAGCTCTTTTATTTTTCAAAAACATTAATGTATGCGTCAGTACGTAAGCATCTGCGATATTGCAGGCTTTTATTAAACTGGAAACTTTATTTTCATCTAATTATGTCTTAATATCTGAATGAATGCATTGCTTACATTCTTCAATAAGAATTGTTTTGCACTATGTAATCAACATTTGTAGTTACTTCGTTAGAAGTGAGCTCCTTTTCAAACAAAAGTTCTTTTTCACAGGTAAAGTCAACATGAGTTTATCATCCCGTTTTCTACAACTTCTACACTTTTGCCGATAAACATCCGTTATCAATTCATATGCTTTCAAAATGGATTCTTTCACTTCTTCATAATTTGAAATTATTTCTCGGGCTTTCCTTGTCAGGGCACTCTGTAAAATTAAGGTCCGGTATTCATTGGGCGAAGTCAGACTTTCAACAATTTTCTCAAAGTGAACAAACTATTTGTCCACTTCTTTCTCCAAAATAGGTGGAAAAAATCTGATGTACTTCAGAACATCAAATTTATTTTGTACTTAAAGGTAACACCAATGGCACCCTCTCCTCTTTTTCTTTAGAAAGAATAAATTGTTCAAGTTCAAGTTCTTTCATTTTTAATTGCATTTGCATTTCTTCAATTCTTCTTTTTTCTTGCATTTCTTCCTTTTCTATTTCTTTAAGACTGAGTTTTTCTTCAACTTATTTAATTAGATTTTTTCTTGCATTTCAATTTCTCTCATGTTTGCTGTATCATCCCCAAAATTGTAAACCAACTCCAAAACATCTTCACCCAAAATCTCCTTATCAGCAATAATGTTACGGATTTCAAATTTTAACATGGTAGTTTTAACCTCAAATTTCAATTATTTGCTTAGCAGTAACAATTATGATTGTTAGTGCCTCAAACACCCCCCTCTTTGAATCTGACATAAATTATTCTGCCGAAAATACCATTTTGATTGTTGGTTGTAATAAATAAATAATTAAAGAAAATATAGACTTCTATAGATCATCTCTTTTTAATAATTTTCTTTTACAAATATTCGCCATGGCGGAAGAGCCCTCAATTACAGTTACGTAAAGGTTTTTTTTCTAGAGTATTCTAGTAACAGAAAGGTACAACCAACAATCAATTAAGTTTCTATTCTTTTATATAATAAAAATATTTACTTAATACTATTATACAATTACAAATATCAAATTAATAAATTATAACTGGCCTGTCTGTCAATGTACAAATTTAAGTTCCTTTAGATTAAATTATCTTGTCCTTTCTGGTATATTAGATCGATTATTTCATATGAAAGTGCATTCTAGTTGAATTAAATTATTCCTCAGTTCTACTCCTGAAAGTTTTCCAATATTGGCTGTTGAAATTGTTAATAGTTTAATGTTCAAGTCACCTGACATCATTAAGTAAATATTTCCAAGTGTGATGCTATGTATTCCAGCTATCATGCACATTCTAAATTTTAGATTTACAGCTCTCCAGGTTCCTGCGTCCTACATAAAATTTCATGAAATTCTCCATAACATTTAAAAAAAATATGACATTGCTTACATATATAAACAATGTGTAGAAATGGCTAGAACATATCACAATTCATTGTCAAAATTAAGGTATAAACAACTTGACCTATTTTTGATAACCTATTTGCACTGATGATATAATGGTAACAACAATACAAAATATTCTAATGAATAAAGTAATATCTCATATCTATCATAAATACAAAATACTAAATATACCAAACCATCAGTACAGCTGCCATGTCTAATGGTAAAATTGTAGACACATGTGCAAAGGTGCTACCTCCAACACTAAATATACGACACCATCAGTACAGCTGCCATATATATTGGTAAAACACTAAATATACCACACCATCAATACTGCTGCAATATCTAATGGTAATTGAATATACCACACTATCAGTACAGCTGTCATATATAATGGTAAAATCATATACCATACCATCAGTACAGCTGCCATATATAATGGTAAAATAATATACCACACCATCAGCACAGCTGCCATATCTAATGGTAAAATAATATACCACACAATCAGTACACTGCCATATATGATGGTAAAACACTAAATATACGACACCATCAGTACAGCTGCCATATATAATGGTAAAACACTAAATATACCACACCATCAGTACAGCTGCAATATATAATGGTAAAATCATATACCACACAATCAGTACACTGCCATATATGATGGTAAAACACTAAATATACGACACCATCAGTACAGCTGCCATATATAATGGTAACACACTAAATATACCACACCATCAGTACAGCTGCAATATATAATGGTAAAATCATATACCACACTATCAGTACAGCTGTCATATATAATGGTAAAATCATATACCATACCATCAGTACAGCTGCCATACTATATAATGGTAAAATCATATACCACATTATCAGCACAGCTGCCTTATCTAATGGTAAAACACTAAATATACCTCACCATCAGTACAGCCGCCATATCTAATAGAACAATACTAAATATACCATAAAATCAGTACAGCTGCCATATATAATGGTAAAAGAATACCACACGATCAGTACTGCTGCCATATATAATGCTAAAACACTAAATATATCACACCATCAGTACAGCTGCCATATCTAATGGGAAACACTAACTATACCACACCATCAGTACAGCTGCCATAGCTAATGTAAAAACACTAAATATACCACATCATCAGTACAGCTGCCATATCTAATGGTGAAGTCGTAGACACAGGTGCACATGAGTTTTCTCTACCACATATGTACAGGAACTCTCAATTCAATGTTGATTGTGTTAGAATTGGGTACACAGACACACACATATTTCTCTAAAATAATTGTCGTCAAACATCATATAAATTCATCATAACGTAAGTTTAAATTTGGGTATCACAGCTATCATAGTAAACCTGGTATCATAATCAGTGGGTGGTATGGGCTCTAATGAAGCAACTTCCCATTGCTCAATGCTCTGGTTATCTTACTTAATGAAAAACTAGTTATGACAAGAGGAGCATTTGCCTGATGCAAGTCATGCATCTCATCATTGAATATTCTGTTTAACGTGGAACTTTTTCCAGTTTTGCTATTTCTCGTTCAAAACACCTATCCCAAACCTCGGAAACATATTCTAATGTCCTTATGAAAGTAAGATATATATTTGATAGAGTTTGCTTCCAAAGAGTAAACTTTAGTTTTCTGAGAACATTAACCTGTTTGAAAGTACAGCTGCTATGCATAATGGTAAAATCGTAGACACAGGTACAAGGGAGTTACCTCTAATACATATGTACATCAACTTATTGTTTTAGAAATGGGTGCACAAACACACCCACAATTGTCTAAAATAATTGGCATCAAACATCATATCAATTGATCCTAACGTTAACTTAAACTTGGATATCACGGTTATCATAGTAAAACTGGCATCGTAAACATTAACAGTGGTTGATTTGGGCTCTAATAAAACAACTTTTCATTGCACAATGCTCTGGTCATCTTACTTACTGAAATACTAGCTATGACAAAGAAGAACAATTAGCTGATCACAAGTCATTTATCTCACCATTGAATATTCTCTTTAGCAAGTAACATAATGACTTTTCTTGTTTATAATGAATACCAGAACTTCACAAGAATCCATATAGAGAAAATAATAATACAGGTGCTTATTCTTTTTCAAGAAAACAGTTTGACTGCTGTCAAAGACTGAATACAATCGTACTGGGACAACGTCTACTCACGTGGTAGTTTTAGTCAAATGTGGATACTGAACTACTGAATCTTCTGCATAATGTTAATTATCGTTCTATTTCAGAAATGTAGTCTGTCCAAACATGTGACTTTTCTACACTTTACAAACCATGCATCGTGGGAATGTATAAAGACACTTAAACATATCATTAATAACGCGGTTATCTTTAAAATGGTAAGAAACGTTACAAATGTATAGTAATCGAACATGAATTAACTTATTTTATTTTGTCAAGCACGAAAAAAGACAAAATACACAACACCAAAATTTGATTCTGATTGAACCTTTGGTATATTCAAACTCTTCTTACCACTAAATTGGAGTTCCGTATCGATGACATATCCGTAGAGTTCGGAGTGCACATTTCTCAACAACTTGTTTTATATAAAAAAAAACATTTCCTAAGACATATATAAGACATATATTGTCATATATTACATTTTACGTTTTTATTTTCCCTATTTGTCTTTGTTTGCGCAGCCGGTCACTATTTTCGAATATGGACCGGTAGTATATGGACCGCCTGGTACCTGCATTATTTTAGATAAAAGTATAATATAGCAAATAGCTCATGTCACTTCGGGTCATATGGCAGTATATGGACCGGTCCGTCACCAAAACAATACTATATCGACCTCAGAAGATTCGGTCCATATAATATTTTTTTGGTGACGGACCGGTCCATATACTACCATATGACCCTCAGTGCCATGAACTATTTGCTATATAAGGAACATACTTTTCTATAAATTATACTAAATGATACTCATATGAATCTTAAGCTTGGTAGATTATTGAAGGTGTTGTCCTCTATCACTAATATGACATTATGGCCTAAGTTCCTATGAATAGTCAACAAATGTCTCATTTTAATACTTCATTAAGTCTGTCGCTTGATGTTGTCTTAAGCAATACATGTATCAAAATATTGTGTAATGTTTGAGTTGTTCAATAAAATGTATTTATATTATTGTTAGGAAGAACCTCCTATTTGAATTAATATAACTATTTAAAAATACGGTGTTTCAAATCAGGTTCAATGAATAAATGCTCCCAATATTTACCTATTACAGTCTTGAGCAATACACATAGCAAAATATTGCGTAATTTGGAGGTTTTTTTTTCAATAGAATGTATTCATATTCCTGTCCAGAAAAAATATACAACCCATTATAATTAGTGTAGCTATTTAAAAATACGGTGTTTGAAAGTGGGTTCAATTAATGCATACCCTCAATCTTTACACTTTACTTGTATGTTTGATTATAATTTTAAAAGTTATTTTATTTTGTGGTGGAATTTGAATGTTTTGCGTAAATTGTTTTTAAGCAACATCAATTATATATATATACATGTATTGTAAGATATATAAAATGTCGAAAAAATAATAAGAATATTGACAACCGATCAATTTTCGTAATGTTGTTGAACGTGTCTGATTTGATTGATGTGATTTTATATTGGAATGCAAATAACTGTCAAATAAAAACATATACATCAATGCGGCAAACGTTGATACTCTATATAGTTGTATTTCAACGTAACATATTGAATAAAGCATAATACATTTTTAGTTAGTCATCAACCATTCATGATTTGATTGATAACCTGAATAACTAATGTTACAACAAGTTTTAATACAATATTATAGTAACAGAAAGATACAACCAACAATCAATTAAGTTTCTTTTCTTTGATATAACAGCAAAAGTAACGTCATACTATTATACAATTACAAAACTCAAATAAATAAATTATTACTGGCCTCTTTGTCAATGTTCAATTTTAAATTCCTTAAAATAAATGATGTTGTCCTTTCCGTTATATTTGTGAGATCCTTTTCTATGAAAATGTATTCTTTTTGAATTAAAATATCTTTTAGTTCTAATCCTGAAAGTTTCCAAATATTGGTCGATGAAATTGTTAATAGTTTAATGTTTAAGTCGTGTAACTTTACTATGAACATTTTGAAGAGAACAAAGGGGCAATCAGAATTCGTATATCAAAGAACAGACAACACAATGGCGAAAAAAAAAGTACAAAAGGAAAAACAACGATCCACAAAACATTCATATCAAGCACGAGTCCCACTAAAGATCGATGTGAACGCAGGTGCTCTAGAAGGGTCTGTAGATCCTGCTGCACTAGTGACACCCGTCGTGTTAATCTAGTTACAAACCAGCTGGTCATAGTGACACAGATATTACATAACGGTCAACCAAGTCATGGTGGCGACCGTAACATTTTCGGTGTGATGACTTCACCTTTACCAACATGAACACTTGTTTCAGTAGCTTCCGTGTTAGCAGCATCCTCTATCAAGGAAATCTTGATAGGAGCCATAAGCTCTAGAATATCGTATTATCTGAGAGATATATACTCCATATGCATGTGCTGTTGGAATGATGCTACGTATAAATGGAAAGTTCACAATGGAAAAATTGAAATCATCTCTTTTGTCGTAAAGTTTCGTTCTTAACCGCCCCTCACTCGATTTCGAGGTGTAGGTCAAGAAATGAAGCAGACCTACCAGTATCTGTGGTATCCTTTATTTCAGGCTCAATGGGATAGATGCAATCAACATACTTATTTAGTGAAAGGATATCATCTTCATAGCGGAACGTGAAATTATAGGACCGGCTTCCTTTCGCTAAGTAAAGATATATAAATACAATGCTATATATTCCAGCTATTATATTAATCCTAATTCTTAGACTGACAGTTCTCGAAGTTGATGCGTCTTGTATTTATATCCTATTTCATGAAATTCTCTAGAACTTTCCAACAAATGTGACCTTGTTTATGCATAAACAATATCTAGAAATATCTAGAGCATTTCAAAATTCAAAATCAAAATTAAAAACTTGTAAGCAACTTGACGTATTTTTGATAACCTATTTGCACTGATGATGTAATATTATCAGCAACAACAATTATTCAAATGAACAAAGTAATATCTCATATTCATTATTTATACATAACATCTCCTCTCTTGAAGAAAAGGATTGGATACAAACGTTTTACAATAACTCTCTATTTCAATTCATCACAATATTATCCAACTCTAGACAAAACATTAGCTATACAATTATCTTTACATTTAATATGTTTTATAATCAGATTGTATTCTTGCAACATTAATCCCCATATCGTTTATCTGTGATTTTTATTTTGCATTTTTTTAATAAATGTGACGATATTGTGATCAGTAAACACCACGAATGGATGAAATGCATATCAAAATGCTTCAAAGATAACTATAAGGCAAGTCATTTTTTTCCATTGTGGATTATTTATCTGATCTTTGTCAAACATTTAAGAAAAATAGCAATTCGGCAGATCTAAATCATCTTTACGTTCTTGGAGCAAAACTGCACCAACACCTACATCACTAGCATCCACTGTTAACTTATATTCTTTCGAAAAGCAGTGCGTTTTTCACCTGGCATATTTTTCTTTTCTTTCTTCTCGTAGGTGTATTCACAATATAATTTAAATCATTCAGTCTGGATTCAATTACATATTGCCAAAAATATTTAGCTTGTAATGGATAACAATGAATAAGCAATAACACAATAACTTTCTCGCCTGGTTTAAATTATCTTACCATTGCATCCTTATCATACCACTGTTTCATTTTATCTTGGCTTGGTTTCAAATTGTCATGTTCTATTTCGCATGCTCTTGTAAGCTTATAATTAAAACACTCCACATAATCTAAAATATTAATAACAGTATTTTCACAAATTTGTCTTTCAAAATCTTTAAGGGACCTCCCATTGAGTGTCCAAAAACCAGTTCAAAAGGACTAAAATCTAGAGATCCTTGAATAGTTTCCCTTACAGCAAACAGTAGCATGCGGACCCCATTATCCCAATCTCATTGACTGTCTAAAGAACATGTTTTCATTATATTTGTTAATGTCTAGTGAAATCTTTCCAGAGTTCATTGAGACTCAGGGTGATATGCATTAGATTTAAACTCTTTTATATTTAAATCATGCATAACTTGCTGAAATAAATGAGAACTACAATTGGATCCCTTAATTATAGTGTTAGCTTTAATATTCCTACGTGGAATGGTTTCAGGAAAACGGGTGGAGGCACACATTATAGTTAGTAATTATAAATTTCCGTATTTAGTCTTAGGAAGTGGCCCCGCCCAATCAACTATAACCCTACTGAAAGAATCTTCAAATTCAGGTAAGGGTCGGAGTGTAGCTGCTTGAATGTTTTGATTCGGTTTCCCTTGATTTGACATGTGCTTCAAGAGCTGCAGTCCTTGGCTACTTCTGGTCTTATATTCGTGTAGTAGAAATGGGTCAATTTCCTGTTGGATGTTTTTCTAACACCCAAGTGTTCAGTCATTCACGAATCATGGGCCAGGCTCATAACTGCTTTCCGCTATTCCTCCGGTATCACTATCTGGCAGATCACTTGCCATTCATCTTACGCAGACACATCTGGTGGTCGCCATTTTCTCATCAATGTTTCGTCTTTCATGAAATAGCAAACATGAGCCTTCTCTGCCGCCTCTACTGAGAGTAATTTAGAACAAGGTAGTGCGAGCTCTTCCTTCTGCTCACTAATAAGTCGTTCCCTAGTCAGAAGTTCAATACCGACATATCTTATTGTTTGCTTAAGAAAAGGACCATCCCTCATTGACCTTTGGTCCTGGACTGTATCAAGGTGGATTTCGCAGTCCCCATCTGCATCTAGAAAGGAGTGTTGCTCCTCGTCTATAGAATAACGAGACATATTGCCATCGCTATGTAAAAAGTGTTCGTTGACATCAGTAAAAAATGTGTCTTTTAATTCAACATCACTTGTTTCTATGATACCACCTTGTAATAAAGTCTCCTCTTCTGCCAAAGGCATTTTCGTGGCTAAAGTTACAACACATGTAGGAAAAACTACTCTATTTTCTAATTCATTCTCTTCATAACTAGCCTCCTCGGAGACTATTGGATCCATTATGACCTTGCCACCGGCCACATTGATACCAAATAACAAAGAAATATCCTGAACAGGAAGTGTAGGTGTGCCTCTTCTAGCAACACATTTGCAGCAGCCGAAGTATTGCCCGATAAATGGAACATATTTTCTAACACTAAAGGTGAAATGCAATGGTTTTGAGTATTTGATTGTCTTGCTTTACTCGATAAAGATACATACATAATGCCGAAAAGACCAATGTTACCGTTTATCTGTAAACACAGGTAAATGTATGGTTTATTGTCGAAGTTTAACATGATTATCTCCTCTTGGTATGCCAAGACTGTGCAGTCATTCGGTTCTTATCAGTCTGCTGCGCATACGAGGATAGCATAGCTTCTCGATAATCTGATGATGAAAGTGACCAAAGTGACATCACAGGCATTGATTCAACATAGAAAATAATACACTAAATACATATAAAAAACAACATTTAATTTGAAATAAAACATATTTAAAAAAAAACATGTCGAACTGTTTACTTACATTTAGAAAATATTCGCCATGGAATATATAAATAGGCTTCTCTCAAACAATATTGTATTAGAAATATGAATCATAAATACTAGTAACTCTGGTTATTTGTAAATGAACTATTACCTTCACATTTTCAACCCTTTAATGCATATTTACATACAATATATTACTTACGATTTGTTAGTAATCGTTGAATATAGAAGAGCGACATGTGGAATTCATGTTCGTTACTAAGTTATAATAGCATTCATTTACATTAGTCGTAATTTATAAATATACTTTAAGGGGCTGGTCCCATAAAGTGTCATTTTACACGTTTCCGAGAGAAACAAAATTCAATAAAAGTTAAATCATTCTCATAATATATATCTACGATAAAACAATAATACGAGTCCTCAAAAGTAAATGGTCCCTATGATGCCTTAGTGTACTATAGGGAACCCACTACCTATATCTACGTTTCATATCATAAGACAACAACATTAACCATAGAGAATGATGCGAATCCCCTGAAGTAAATGATTCATATAATGCATTGGTATACTTTAGGGAACCCACTACCAAACATACCTCGTTCATATCATAAGACAACAACATTCGTTATAGGAAATAATGTGGGTCCCCTAGATTACCTAATAAATATTGTGAGACAACACAACAAAGTCTCATAGAAAAAAAATGGTACTTTATATAGTGAGTTTGTTTTTTTTTGTCTTTTTCTGAGGATATGTAGAGACCTCTAAAGTACCTGAAGGCCTCATACACTGATTCACTAAATCAGAAATGTTACACAATTTACAACATAGATCGTTGTACCGTATTCAACAATTGACGACAGACCATAATGTACGACAGTGTACATGTATCTCAGAGGTGGATCCAGACCTTTCCATAAAGGGGGCCGTTTTATTTCAGAAACCATTTTTTTTAAGAAATATCAAAAGATACCGAGACATAATTCAAAGCGAAAATTACAAGAAATGGTAAAAAAAAAAATGACAAAGACTAAGCTGGAAATGTTCTGGTAAATTTAATATATTTTTACCCGTCTATAGCGTAGCAGAAAAGGGGGACATGTCCCCCTCTGGGAGCGCCTTTTTGTCTCATAGGGGATAGTCATTTGCTTCTGAGAGCGATCTGGAATTTATTTTAGAAATACACATTCTGGCCAGGTCATGAGCAAAAATGAAATAAATATCCTGTCACGCACCGAAACAAGAGGAAATACAGCATATGTAGACGACTTGATAATAAATGAAAAATATATATACAAAATGTCGCTCGTAAACATAAGAGCAAAGGAGGTCTTATTCAGAATTTCTGCGTAAATAAATTCGGGGTTTTACCATTGTGTTATCCTTACTAGCTAAGGCAATTGCCAAATTATTTAGACGAATATACCTATACATTTTGTGGTTTATTTAGCATAAAAAACAATCGAGCAACCTGATAGACAGCAATATATGTCTGCAGCTAGGGGCGATGTAAACCAATCTCGACATCGAGAGGTGCGTTGGGAGGGGCTAATAATGTTTTCAAAGCAAAAACATACAAAAGGGTATGCAATCGTGCCACCTCCCCTTTGTATGAACCAAGAGTACATCTCCGATTTGAAATCTGAACGCCTACCTCTTTTTTGATGTGCATTGATATTATTTACGGTCTACATTTCAAAGGACAGACACAAATTTTAAGCTAGATTTGAAATTGATTTGATTTTTTATGAGACGGTTTTATACCAAAACGCGTCATAGCACGGCAATATCTATTTGATATTTCACATTTGTTAAGAAGACAGACCCATAATATATGTGCACGATGAACCCACGGGAATACATCCTAGAACTACGTATTTATTCTTTCATTTTAGTATATTTTAACAAGCGATTGTTTTCTTAATAAGTAGACTTAGATAAGTCATGAACGAGGAAAGAACCGGGAAGTGTTTACGACAAGTGGAACATATCCGTAGTCATTTGTGACACAGATATTCCAATGCGGTCAACCAAGTCGTAGTTGCGACCGTAAAGCTTTCGAAGTGATGACCAACGTCCACCAGCTCAACCATTTTGCACACAAATAAATAATATGGTAAGATTATCTTTGTTCCCATAAAAAGAAGAAATGACTTGAACGACGTTAGGACAGCATTTGTTTAAAGGGGATTAACCATGATTGATATTTCCCGCGGTATTAAACATGTACGTTTACCTGACGATTTCGCACAAAAGTCTTGAAAATTGAAAAGTATTACCATTTAATAACAAGGTACTAAAATCACTATCTAAAAATGTGGAAATCTGAAAAATGTTATGACCTTTGCATTTCACCTTAAAGTTTTCGTTTTGGTGTAATGGACATTCCATTATATAATGAATTGAATCTTTAAAAGAGGAATCACATTGCCATTTTGAGTTATTTGTAACATGATATATTTAGGCTATTTATAATATTTAAATCTAATTTTTCCATGACAAAATAGTGGATGATATAAAGAATGTCGTAGACATTAGGAGTTTACTTTATGGTGTTGCATAGTTTTCATCGTTTCGGAGAATGTGATCACTTATATTTTATACTGTAGGAGGTAGACAATTACCAAAATATTGAGGACATAGTGTATTATGCATTTTGTAAAATGTTATCAGTTGCGATATGTACGCCTAGAAGACAAATGTTGTTTCAAAGGAAAGAAAATCTCTAATTGTGTTCTTCCAAAATATTGCAAGCATATTCTAATTTTGTCCTTATGAAAGTAAGACATATATTTGATAGAGTTTGCTTGCAAAGAGTACACTTTAGTTTTCTGAGAACATTAACTTGTTTGAAAGTACAGCTGATATATCTAATGGTAAAATCGTACACACAGGTGCAAAGGAGTTACCACTTATACATGAACTCTAATTTAATTTTTGATAGTATTAGAATTGGGTTCAAAAACACGCACACATTTGCCTAAAATAATTGTCATCAAACAACATATAAATTGATCATACCTTTAGCTTAAATTTGGGAATCATGGCTATCATAGAAAAACCGGAATCGTAAAGAGTGGTTGATTTGGTCTCTAATGGAACATCTTTGCATTGCACAATGCTCTGGTTATCCTATTTACTGAAATACTAGCTATGATAAAGGGGTACATTTGGCTGATCACAAGTCATTCATCTCATCATTGAATATTCTGTTTAACAAGGAACATGATGACTTTTCTCGTTTATATTGAATACCAAAACTTTACAAGAATCCAAATAGAGGAAATAATACTACAGGTGCTTATTCTTTTTGAAGAAAGTAATTGTTTATAAATATGTCTAACATTTTGACTGCTGTCATATTGGGACAAAGTCTATTCACGTAGTAGTTTCAATCAAATGTGGATACGGAAATACTGGATCTTCTGGATAATTGTAATTATCGTTGTATATTAGAAATTTCGTCTGTCTTTCTCTACACTTTACTGACCATTCAGCGTGTGAATGTATAAAGACGTTTCAAATTATCCTTAAGAACGCGGTTATCTTCAAAATGGTAAGAAACGTTACCAATTGATAGTAATACATATATCAAAATATTGTGTAATTTTTAGTTGTTTCAATAAAATGTATGTATATTATTGTTAAGAAGAACATCCCATTTCAATAAATGTATCTATTTAGAAATACGGTGTTTCAATTCATGTTCAATGAATGAATGCTCCCAATCTTTACCAGTCACAGTCTTAAGGAATACACATAAACAAATATTGCGAAATTTGGAGTTGTTTCAATAAAATGTATTCATATTCCTGTTCAGAACATATACACAGCCCACTCTAATTAAAATAGCAAATATGGTAGTTGAAAGATGGTTCAATTAATAAATTCCCTCAATGTTTACCTGTTACATTTTACTTGTATGTTTGATTAGAATTATAAAAGTTATTTTTTTTTGTAGTGGAATTTGAATAGTTTGCGTAAATTATTCTTAAACAACATAAATTATACATATACATATATTCTAAGTTTCAGAATGTCAACAACAACAAAACATTAAGAATATTGACAACAGAAACCAATCGCAATGTTGTTGAACGTGTCTGATTTTATTGATGTGATTATATATTGGAATGCAAATAACTGTAAAATAAATATTGAATAGAGTTTCAAACCTTTTTAATCTTCAAATACATGTAATGTAAATCATAGAATGTCAACAAAATAATACGAATATGGACAACCGATACAGTTTCGTAATATTGTTGAAAGTGTCTGATTTGATTGATGTGATTGTATATTGGAAGCAAATAACTGTCAAATAAAAAATATACATCAATACTACAAACTTTGTTACTTTATGTAGTTGTAATTCAACGTAGCATATTGAATAAAGTATAATACATATTTAGTAATTCATCAACCATTCATGATTTGATCGATAGCATGAATAACTAGTGTTACGAAAAGTTTTTTCTGTGATATTCTAGTAACAGAAAGATACAACTCACAAACAATTAAGTTTCTATTCTTTAATATAACAACACAATTTACTTCATATTATTCTACAATTACACAAATCAAATTAATAAATTATTACTGGCCTCTTTGTCAATGTTCAAATTTAATTTCCTTTAGAATAAATGATCTTCTACTTTCCGGTATATTAGTGCGATCCTTTTCTATGAAAATGTATTCTTCTTGAATTAAAATGTCTTTTAGTTCTAATCCTGAAAGTTTCAAATATTGGCCGATGAAATTGTTAATAGTTCAATGACTTTACTAAGAAGAGTTTGAAGAGATTAAAGGGGCAATCAGAATCCGTATATCAAAGAAAAGACAACACAATGGCGAAAAGAAAAAAGTACAAAAGGAAAAACAACAATCTACAAGACATACATATAAAGCTAAAGGTCCAGTAACAGGAGTCCCACTAAAGACCGGGGTGAACTCAGGTGCTCCAGAATGGTCTGTAGATCCTGATCCACTAGTGGCACTCGTCGTGTTGATATAGTTACAAACCCAATAATAAGTCATGAATGAGTAAAGGACCGTGAAGTGCTTACGATAAGTGGAACATATCGGTGGTCATTGTGACACATTTATTCCCTAATGGTCAACCAAGTCATGGCGGTGACCGTAACATTTTCGAAGTGATGACTTCACCTTTACCGAAAAGAACCCTTGATTGCAGTATCTTCCATGTTAGCAGCATCCTCTAACAAGGAAATCCTGATAGGAGCCACAAGCTCTGAAATATCGTATCATCTGAGAGATATATTCGCATTATGCAGGTTCTGCTGGAATGGTGCTACGCATAAATGGAAAGTTCATAATGGGAAAATTTAAATCATCTCTTTTATCATAAAGTCTCGTTCTTAATCGCCCATCACTGTCGATTTCGAGAAGCATGTTAAGATATGAAGCAGACCGATCTGTATTTGTGGTATCCTTTATCTCAGGCTCAATGGGATAGATGCGATCAACATATTTTTTAGCTAAAGGACATCATCTTCATAGCGGAACGTGAAATTAAAGGACCGGGCTTCTTTTCGTTTTACTAAGTAAAGATATATACATACCGTGTTATATATTCCAGCTATTACATGAATCCTAAATCTTAGACTGACAGCTCTCGAAGTTGTTGCATCTTATATTTATATACTATTTCATGAAATTCTCAAGACCTTTCCGAATAATGTGACCTTGTTTATGCATAAACAGTATCTAGAAATATTTAGAACGTATCAACATTCAAGATCAAAATTAAAAACTTGTGAAAAACTTGACGTATTTTTGATAACCTATTTGCACTGATGATGTAATGTTATCAACACCAAAAAATATTCTAATAAACAAAGTAATATCTCATATTTATTATATATACATAACATCACCTCTCTTGAAGAAAAGGTATGGATACAAACTTTTTGCAATAAATCTTTATTTCAATTAATCACAATATTATCCAAATCTAGAGAAAACATTAGCAGTACAATTATCTTTACATTTAATATGTTTTATAATCAGATTGTATACTTGCAACATTAATCACCATCTCGTTAATCAAGGATTTTTATTTTGAATTTTGTTAATAAATGTGACGGTATTGTGATCAGTAAACACGACGAATGGATAAAAAGTACGTCAAAATGCTTCAAAGATAACAATAAGGCAAGTCATTTTATTCTGCATTTGTGGATTACTTTTTCTGGTCTTTGTCAAACTTTGAAGAAAAATAACAATTCGGCAGATCTTTGTCATCTTTACCTTTTTGGGGCAAAACTGCACCAACACCTACATCACTAGCATCTACTGTTGACCTATATTCTTTCGAGAAGCCTTGTGTTTTCATATGACATATTTGGTTTTTGTTCTTCTCGTAGGTGTATTCACAATATAATTTAAATCATTCAGTCTGGATTCAATTGCATATGGCCAAGAATATGTAACTTGTACTGGATGGCAATGAATAAGCAATAACACAATAACTTTCTCCCCTGGTTTGAATTATCTTATCATGGTATCCTTATCATACCATTGTTTCATTTTAGCTTGGCTTTGTTTCAAATTGTCATGTTCTATTCACATGCTCTTGTAAATGTATGCCTAAAATACTCCACATAATCTAAAATACTAATAACAGTATTTTCACAAAGCCATTTTCTGTCAAAAAGGACCTCCCACAGAGTGTCCAAAACAAGTTCAAAAGGACTAAAACCTAGAGATTCTTGAAAGGCTTCCTATACAGCAATCAGTAGCATGTATATCCCATCATCCCAATCGTTTTAACTGTCTAAACAAAATGTTTTCATCATATGTTTTAAGGTCTGGTGAAATCTTTCCAGAGCTCATTGAGACTCAGGGTGTTATGCATTAGATTTAAACTGTTTTGTATTTAACTTAATTGATGCATAACTTGATGAGATAAATGAGACATACAATTGGATCCTCATTTGACTGAGGTGTTGTAGGAAGACCCACAAAAGTAAAAACACAATAGTTAGTGCCTTAATTAGAGTATTAGCTTTAATATTCCTAAGTGGAATGGCAATAGAAAAACGGGTGGAGGTACACATTAGAGTTAGTAAATATATATTTTCTTATTTGGTCTGAGGAAGTGGCCCCACACATTCAACAATAACCCTTCTGAAAGGTTCTTCAAAAGAGGGTACGGGCCGAAGTGGAGCTACACGAATGTTTTGATTCGGTTTCCACATAACTCGGCAGATGCTTCAAGATCAACAGTTCTCGGGTACATCTCGTCTTCTATTCGGCCAATAGAAAAGGGCCAATATTCGTTGGAGGTTTTCTTTACACCCAAGTGTTCAGTCATTGACGAATCATGGGCCAGGCTCACAACTGCTTTCATGTATTCTACCTGTACCACTATCTGGCAGATCACTTTATATTTATCTTACACAGTCGCATCTGGCGGTCGCCATTTCCTCATCAATACTTAGTCTTTCATGACATAGCAAGCATTTTCATTCGCTGCTAACAAGTGTTTCCCTGATGAGAGGGCTCATACTGACATATCTTATTGTTGGCTTAAGAACAGGACCATCATTCATTGACCTTTGGTCCTGGACTGTTTCAAGATGGGATGCTTAATCCTCATCTGTATCTAGACATGATTGTTGTTCTTTGTCTATGAAATAGCGAGACATATCGCCATCGTTAAGCAACAAGTGATTGTTGACATCAGCCTAAAAAATGTATCTTTTGATTCAACATCACTTGTTTCTATGGTACCATCTCGCAATAAAGTCTCCACTTCTTCCAGAGGCTTTTTGATGGCTAAAGTTACAGCACCTGCAGGGAAAATCCCTGTATTTTTTAATTCTTTCTCTTCATTACCAGCCTCCTCGGAGATTAGTGGGTCCATTATAACTTTGTCACCGACCAAATCGATACAAATAACAAAACAATATCCTCAACAGGAAGTGTAGGTCGTATCCCAACTACAACCTGTCCGAAACAAAGTTTAATTTTGAATTAATGTGATGGAGTGGAACGCTATGAAAACCTGGGATTACCCCCATGAGACAACACATTTGCACCAGCCGAAGTATTCCCCAATAAAGGTAAACTGTTTTCTAACATCAAAGGTGAAAGGCAAATGTATGGAGTATTTGATTGTATTGTTTTACTCGATAGAGATACATGAATAATGCCGAAAAAGCAAATTGTTGACACCAAGTGTGTCACCGTTTATCTGTAAGCACAGGTAACTTATGGTTTATTGTCAAAGTTTATCATGAGTATCTGATCTTGCTAAGCCAAGACTGTGAGGTTATTCTGTTCTTATCAGTCTGCTCCGCCTACGAGGATAGCATAGCTTCTCGATATTCCGATGATAAAAGTGACGACAGTCACATCACAGGCATCGATTCAACATAGAACATAATACAGTAAAAACATACAAATTCTAAAGAAAAACATTTAATTCGAAATATAATATATTAAAAGAAATACATGCCGAACTTTTAAATATGATTCTCTCAAAAAATATTGTATAAGAAATATGAAAAATAAATACTAGTAACTGGTTATTTGTACATGAACTATTACTTTCACATTTTCTTCCCTTTAATGCATTTTTGAATAAAATGTATTACGTATGACTTGTTAACAAATAACGTGAGACAACAAAACCAAGTGTCATAGGAAAAACATTATACATTATATTGTGAGTATACGCCTTTTTGTTCTAGGATATGTAGAGCCCCCTAAAGTGCATCAAAACCTGACACACTGATTCACTTGAGCAGAAAATTGTACACAATCTACAACAGAGATCGTTGTACCATACTCAACAATTGACGACATACCACAATGTACGACAATGTACATGTATCTCAGAGACGGATCCAGGCTTTTCTATAATGGGGGCCGTTTTATTTCAGAAACCATTTCATTGTAGAAATATCAAAAGATACCGAGGCGTAATTCAAAGCGAAAATTACAAGACATGGTAAAAAGAAAAATGACAAGGACCAAATTGGAAATATTCTGTAAAATGCTTTTACCCGTCTATAAACTAGCACAACAAGGGTGGCCTGTCCGGCTTTAGGGATTCAAATGTGTTTTTTAGGGGATGGCCATTTGATTTTGAGAGGGATCTGGAATTTTTTTTAAATAAAAATTCTCGCCAGATCATGAGCAAAAATTTAACAAATTTCCTGTCACGCAACGAAACGAAACGAAATACAGCATATATAGATGATTTGATAATAAATGAAAAATAGAAACAACACATTTGGCTCGTAAACATCAGAACCAAGGAGGTCTTATTCTGAATTTCTGCGTAAATAAATTAGGGCTTTTGCCATTGGATTATTCTTACTAGCAAAGGCAATGATAATTTTTTTGACACGAATATACCTATTAATTGTGTGCTCTATTTAGCATAAAAAACGAAAAATCAATGTGTTAGACAGCAATACATGTTTGCAGCTAAGGGCGTTATCGCCCAATGTCGATATCGAGAGGTGCGTTGAAAGGGGTTTATAATGTTTTCAAAGCAAATAATTACTGTTTTCTGACAGAAAAACGGGGATCATCCCGATCTGATCGTGTCACCTCTCCTTTGCATGAACCAAAAGTACATCTCCGCTTTGAAATCTGAACGCCTACCTCTTTTTGGTATACATTGATAATAGTTATGGTCTACATTTGAAAGGAAAGACAAAAATGTCATGTCAGAATTGAAAATGACTTGACATTTTTTCTCAGTTTTATTCCAAAACGAATCATAGCACGGCAATAATTGTTTGATATTTAATATTTGCTAAGAAGACAAACCCATAATATATATACACGATGAACCCACGGGAGTATATCCTAGAACCACGTATTTATACATTCATTTTAGCATATTTTTTTCAAGCCAAATGTTTTATTTAGTATACTTAGATAAATCATGGACGAGGAAAGGACATGACAGTGTTTACGACAAGTGGAACATATCCGTGGTCATTTATGACACAGATATTACATAGTGGTCAACCAATTGGTGGTTGCGACCGTAAAGCTTTCGAAGTGAATACCAATTTCACCCGCCCAACCGCTTTGCACACAAATAAAGAATATGGTATGATTATCTTTGTCCCCAAATAAAAGAAGAAATAACACGAGCGTCGTCACGACATGAGATTTTAAAAGGGGAATAACCATGAATTACATTTCCGGCGGTTTTAATCAAGTTTACCTGACGAATTCGCACGTCTTGAGAAAATTGAAAATTATTACGATTTTCTATCAAGGTACTAAAATAAATATCTGAAAATGTGTAAATCTGAAAAAAAAGTTATGACCTTTGCATTTCACCTTTTAAATTTGGAAAGCTCCCGTATCACGCATTATTTTAATGGGTTGCAGACTGGTTTTATCACCTATCAGTGATACAAATCACTTTGTTATAAAGGACTTATAATTCTCCATAATATCAAACTGAGATTTTAGAAACCTTAGATTAGCCTTTTCAATTACAATGGGCATGATAAAGTCTTTTAAAGCATTACATGCTAAAGAACCTTGCGGGGGACTCTCATTGTTTCTTTTAAGAACATTCTGAAACAATGTGTCCTTTTTCATACAATAGGGAGGATATTTAAGTGATTCCCTTTATTTATTTCGGGAAGTCTGCAACAATTTGTATTTGTTCTCCCAAGAACCTGATCTTCGTTGATCAAAATGGTTATAAGAATGGGATCTATTCTGAACATAATTCAAATTCAGAACACTTCCAGCTTTTTTAGTTTTCAAAAACCTTAATATATGCGTCAGTGCATAATCATATGCCATATTGCTGGCTTCTACTAAACTTTAAACGTAATGTTCATCAATTATGTCTTAATATCTGAATGAATGCATTGTTTAAATTCTTCAATAATAATTGTTTTGCCTTAATCTATCAACATTTGTAGTTACTTCGTTAAAAGTGAGCCCCTTTTCAAACAAAAGTTCTTTTTCATGGTCAAAGTCAACATGAGTTTGATAATCCCGTGTTCTACAACTTCTACACCTTTGCCGATAAGCCTCCGTTTCCAATTCATATGCTTTGAAAATTGCTTCTTTCATTTTTAATTTGAACTTGTATCTCGGGCTTTCCTTGTCAGGACACTCTGTAAAAGTAAGGTCCAGTATGCATTGGGCGAAGCCAGACTTTTAGCAAATTCTCAAAATGATCAAACTCTTTGTTCTCTTCTTTCTCCAAAATAGGTGGAACAAATCTGATGTACTTCACAACATCACATTTATTTTGTACTTGAAGGAAGTACGAAATACACTCTCTCCTCTTTTTCTTCTTTAGAAAGCATAAGTTGTTCAAGTTCAAGTTCTTTCATCTTTAATTGCGTTTGAATTTCTTTAATTCTTCTTTTTTCTTGCATTTCTTCTTTTTCTATTTTTTTTAAGTCTAATATTTTCTTAAATTTATTTTAATACGATTTTTACTTGCATTTCAATTTCTCTCATTTTTACGCTATCAACCCCAAAAATTGTTAACCAATTCCAAATCATCTTTACACAAGATCTGCTTATCGACAATAATGTTACGGATTTCAAATTTTAACATGGTAGTTTTAACCTCAAATTTCAATTATTTGCATTACAGTAATAATTCTGATTGTTAGTGCCTCAAACGCCTCCCTCTTTGAATCTGACATCAATTCTTATGCCGAAAATACCATTTTGATTGTTGGTTGTAATAAATAAATAATTCAAGAAAATATAGACTTCTATAAATCATCTCTTTTTAATAATTTTCTCTTACAAATATTCGTCCTCGCGGACGAGCCCTCAATTACAGTTACGTAACGGGTTTTTTTCCAGAGAATTCTAGTAACAGAAAAGGCACAACCAACAATCAATTAAGTTTCTATTCTTTAATATAATAAAAACATTTACTTAACACTAATATACAATCACAAATATTAAATTAATAGATTATAGCTAGCCTGTCTGTCAATGTTCAAATTTAAATCCCTTTAGATTAAATTATCTTGTCCTTTCTGGTATATTAGATCGATTTCATGAAATTCTCTAGAACATTTAAAAAATGTGACATTGTTTACATATTTAAGCAACGTGTAGAAATGACTAGAACATATCAAAATTCAAGGTCAAAATTAAAAACGTGAAAACAACTTGACCTATTTTTGATAACCTATTTGCACTGATGATGTAATGGTACCAACAACAACAAATATTATAATGAATAAAGTAATATATAATATCTATCATAAATACAACACACTAAATATACCATCAGTACAGCTGCCTTATCTAATGGTAAAATCGTAATATACCGCACCATCAGTACAGCTGCCATATCTAATGGCAAGACACTAAATATACCACACCATCAGTACAGCTGTCATATATAATGGTAAAATCGTTGACACAGGTACAAAGGAGCTTTCTCTAACCCATATTTACCGGAACTCTCATTTCATTTTTGATTATGTCAAAATAAGGTGCACAAACACACACATATTTAACACACACATATTTGTCTAACATAATTGTCATCAAACATCATATAAATTCATCATAACGTTAACTTAAATTTGGGTATCACGGCTATCATAAAAAAACCGGCATCATAAACAGTGGTTCATTTGGGCACTAATGAAGCAACTTCCCATTGCTCTGATTATCTTGCTTACTGAAATACTAGTTATGACAAAGAGGAACATGTGGCTGATGACAAGTCATTCATCTCATCATTGAATATTCTGCTTAACAAGGAACTTTTTTCCAGTTTTGCTATTTTTTTTTTCAAAGCACCCATCCCAAACCTCGCAAGCATATTCTAATGTTGTCCTTATGCAAGTAAGATATATATCTGATAGAGTTTGCTTGCAAAGAGTGCACTTTAATTTTCTGAGAACATTAACCTATTTGAAAGTATAGCTGCTATGCATAATGGTAAAATTGTAGACACAGGTGCAAAGGAGTTACCTCTAATACATATGTACATGAACTTATTGTTTTAGAAATGGGTGCACAAACACACCCACATTTGTCTAATATAATTGTCATCAAACATCATATCAATTGGACATAACGTTAGCTTATATTTGGATATCAAATCTATCATAGAAAAACTGACATCGTAAACATTAACAGTGGTTGTTTGGGCTCTAATGAAACAACTTTCCATTGCACAATGCTCTGGTCATGCTACTTACTGAAATACTAGCTATGACAAAGAAGAACAATTGGCTGATCACAAGTCATTCATCTCACCATTGAATATTCCGTTTAACAAGTAGCATAATTACTTTTCTCGTTTATATTGAATACCAGATCTTCACAAGAATCCATATAGAGAATGTAATACTACAGGTGCTTATTCATGAAATTTTTGACTGCTTTCAAAGACGGAATACAATCGTACTGAGACAAAGTCTATTTACGTAGTAATTTCAATCAAATGTGGATAATGACATACTAGATCTTCTGGATAATTTTAATTATCGTTCTATTTCAGAAATTTAATTTGTCCAAACATGAGACTTTTCTATACTTTACAAACCATTCATCGTGGGAATGTATACAGACGTTTAAAAATATCATTAATAACGCGGTTATCTTTAAAATGGTAAGAACGTTACAAATTGATAGTAATCGGTCATGAAATAAGTTATTTTATTTTGTCATGCATGAAAAAAGACAAAATACGCTACACCAAAAATTGATTCTGATTGCTCCTTTGGTATCTTCAACCTCTTCTTACCACTAAGTTGGAGTTCCGTATCGATGACATATCTGTAGAGTTCGGAGTGCACATTTGTCAATAAATGTTTAATATAAAAAAAAGCATTTCCTAAGACATATATTGTCATATAAGGAACATACTTTTCTATAAATTATACTAAATGATATTCGTAGGAATCTTAAGCTTAGTAGGTTATTGAAGTTGTCCTCTATCAATGATATGGTATTATGGCCTAAGTTCCTATAAATAGCAACACATGTCTCATGTTTATACTTCATTAAGTCTGTAGCTTCCTGTTGTCTTAAGCAGTACATATATCAAAATATGGTGTAATTTTGAGTTTTTCAATCAAATGTATTTATATTATTGTAAAGAAAAACCTCACATTTGAATAAATGTAGCTATTTAGAAATACGATGTTTCAAATCAGGTTCAATGAATGAATGCTCCCAATCTTTACCTATTACAGTCGCAAGTAATACACATATCAACATATTGCGTAATTTTAAGCTTTTTCAATAAAATGTATTCATATTCCTGTTCAGAAAAAATACACAAGCCATTCTAATTAGTGTAGCTATTTAAAAATACGGTGTTTCAAAGTTGGTTTAATTAATGTATACCTTCAATCTTTTCCTGTTACACTTTACTTGTTTGTTTGATTATAATTATAAAAGTTATTTTATTTTGTCGTGGAATTGAATATGTTGCGTAAATTATTCTTAAGCAACATAAATTATACATATACATGCATTGCAAGTCATAGAATGTCAACAACAAAAATAAGAATATTGACAACAGAAAAAGTTTCGTAATGTTGTTGAACGTGTCTGATTTGATTGGTGTGATTTTATATTGGAATGCAAATAACTGTAAAATAAATAATATACACATCAATCCTTGAAACTGTGATACTCTATGTGGTTGTATATCAACGTAACATATTGAATAAAGTTTCAAAATGTTTCAGTCTTCAACCATTCATGATTTAATTGATAACATACCACACCCTCATAACAGCTGCTGGATATAATACTAAATAGTAGACACATGGGCAAAGTGACCTCACATATGCACAGAAATGGAGAAAACTTTAATTTGGGTATCACGCTATAATAGTAAACCCGGCATCCTAAACAGGTGGTCATTTGAGCTCTAATGAAATAATTTTTGATTGCACAATGCTCTGGTTATCATACTTACTAAAATACTAGTTATGAGAAAGAGGAATATTTGACAGATCACAAGTCATTCATCTCATCATTGAATATTCAGCTTAACACGCAACATGGTGACTTTTCTAGTTTATATTGAATACCAAAACTTCACAAGAATCCATATAAAGGAAATAATACTATATGTGTTTATTCTTTTGGAACGAACCAATTGTTGATAAATATGGCTAACATTTTGACTGCTGTCAAAGAGGGAATACAATCATATTACAAATAATGAAGTTTCAGCAATTTGTTGAAGGTGTCTGATTTGATTGATGTGATTGTATTGGAAGGGCAATCAGGAATGTACAACTTAGAGACATTGGCACTATTGGGTACACATGACACATGACGAAGACAAACAAACACAAAAGCACAACACAACACAGAAAACTAAAAAAATGAACAACATGGGCCTCACCAAAAGTCAGGTTCTCTCGAAGAGAAAGCAGTTCCTGGGTGGTGAAGATTCACATAGTTCGATCCACAGATCTACCCTTCGCATGTCCCCATGTGGCGCATAAAGGCAACCACTGGCTGTCATCTGTCTTGAGGCTGATACTTGTATGCATCCGGAATTTAGTTTTCATGCACAATTCCTCTATTTCTACCGACATTTGATTCATTGAAATATAAAATGTATCTTGTTGATAAGCAAATGCATACTATTAGGTCATGGATATGAAACAATTTTGTGTGGACTACAAACTGCAAAACATGGAGGAATTATTGTTTAATTGTTTGTCATTTGAGTATCTTCTTGTCTTGATATAGCATTTATGATTTTTTTACCGGTTATACCTGGGATGTAAATAAACAAAGTTAATATGATTTATGCTAGAGCATATAACGTACGTATGCAAATGTGGACACTTCACTTTCTTGTCTATTTTTTTCCATAGTTTCACAAAGAAATTAGTAATTCAAACAATGTTTTTGCCTTAATATGAATATTGATAGAACTGGCATGTGTGTTTTGTTGCAATGGCTACAATGCGAAAAGAACTAATTACAACTAAATAGTCCCATTTGTTCCTCTTGTGACATATACCTTGGCATTAATATAGCATCAACCAAATACTGACCGCCTTCAACAATCTGAAGATTTTTGTCAGAGCTTGTTCTGCTTCTACCTAATACTGACAGCCTTCAACAATTTGAAGATTTTGTCAGAGGTTGCACATGACAATTGTAAAAGACTAAAACTAGTTGAATACACGGGAATGATTGATTTTTACTTAACGCCAAATTAAGCATTATTTCATTCATATCATGGATTGAACACATTTTATATATTAAATTCCTCATCTACATTGAATGATTTCATCGATTGATTGGTTGATTGATTGGTGCTTAACGTCGACGAAGTCGATTATAATATGTTTCAGTGAAAAATTGGAAATAGATGGAATACATTCCGATCACTCCTCCTTAATAAATCTACCATGAATAATGCGACATCTGGTCAAGACCATCAAGTCGTTGTGATTTCGACCGTAGTAACAAAGAGTCCTGCCAATTGAAGAATGTATTCGGTGCAATTTGCTATAAATTTGCTGGTTTCAACTATCTTTGCAGTGCTTTAAATAAACATTAAAGAAAACCGAATTGCCAACCACACCAAGAATTGACAATCCAGAGAAACTGGTAACATTGGATACACAGGAAACAGGACGAGGACAAACAACAATATACTAACATGTTGAGCAACACGGACCTCACCATAACTGGCGGGGGCAGGGGGTGAACCCAGGAGCCTGCGAAGGAAAAGCAGTTTAACTCATAACTTTTATATATTCATTAATTTCAGTAACATGTAAACATCTCTGACAGACATTAGTGTACTACCCGATCCCAATTCATTACATTTAAGAAATAAAATAAAACATAAATATTCCACACAGACAATAGCGTAGTGTCCGATACCAATTTGTTTTATTTAACAAGCAAAATAGGTTTATACTAAGAGAATATAAATGTGTTTTCATTAAACCTAAGAAAAGTATATTAGATGTCAATGGAGTCTTCACTGTCTGGTTACCTGAGTGTTTACCTGTTTGAAAGTGATATCAATTATTTCTTGATATTTGATGCATTTTAGAGAAAGGCCTTTTCAAATGTTTTAGCTTATTTCAGATAAACGACGTGACTACCTTTAAATTGTGCAGAGGTCACTTGCAGTTCTAGCTTGTTATATTCCTGTTTCTTCCATCGTAAAAAAATGATGACTTTACACACACGATCATCAGATAAACTGCTAAGAAATTTGATCACACCGTATTCCCCCACCCACCAGACCGTACTTGAGGTAACACTAGTTATTTCATCTTACCATTACTGAAAAAATATGCATTCTAGCTAATAAATATTACTTATATAACATAATATTTTTGTTTTAATCCCAGACTTACAATTTATAAGTGTTATTAGGTAAATATGTTGGAATACTACCCAGTCCTCTTACGGAGCATGCAGCTAGAAGTCCATATATATTGTTAGTGCAACTACAGAAACTAGGACATGATGATGCCACACCGACAAGTAAAATCACAACAACTGTTGTTGCTATAAGAAACTGCATGTTGTGTCGTAAGTCTACAAATACAAAGACAGAATGTATTTACTTAATAGTTATTTCCATTGCTATTTTGCATGTATACATAAAATGTAGGGAGATTTATATTGTGTGAATATTTATACAGCAAGAATATTGTATTTCTAAACTTTCAGTTTATTTAAGATTTCCGTGTGTGGATGACCGAATGGGCGTAGCTTATTTCCAAGTGAGAGCAGCTTTTCAACAATATCATGTGAAGAAGAAGTTACATTTCGATGATAATAATAATGATGTCTGCTTTGTACTTAACCAACAAGCTTAGTTATATTTTTAGCTGACTAAGCAGTCTGCGGGTATATATGTCGTTCCAATCGGACACATTTGTATCTGATTCTGAGCCAACTACTCTTTGCGGGTATATATGTCATTCCAATCGGACACATTTGTTTCTGATTCTGATCCAACTACTCTTTGCGGGTATATATGTCGTTCCAATCGGACACATTTGTTTCTGATTCTGAATCAACTACTCTTTGCTCTTACCGCTTATTAATGTTTATCACCGGTGAAGCAACAAATAACAATATTATGGGTATTTGTTTGACCCGACCGAGGCTTAATCCCACGATCTACCGTTATTATGTTCATCACTGCACCACCTACAAGGTTAGCGAAACATGAAATGTGATACTTCTTCTCTATCACCTCGATATGATATGATTCAAGTGCACATTTTGTGGTCGTTTTAATGGTAACAAGAACCTAACCGCCTTCTTGGTGTAGTCGGTGTAGTCGGTACTTAGCGGTGAATGTACTTCTATTATAAAGTTAAGTTTTGTTTCTTTGTGGCAATACACATATATACACATGATTATATTAGAACTGCATTGTATTTGAAAAATTCGAGGCATCAATTGTCGATTTAATGGTGTAATTTTCATGGTATCAATTCCACAGTTGAAATAGCGTAAGATATTTGTAGAATTTTAGCTGATTACCGCTTACGTCAACTTGTCAATAATACACATCTATGCATATGATTACATTAAAATGGAGAGAAGTGTATTTGTATCGCGTCGCCATTAAACTCAATTTGCGACTATGAAATCTTCAATTGATGCCGTGAAATTTACAAATAGAAAACAGTTATCTCATAATTGAAATCACTTGAAAATAAATTGATATAATTGTCACGTTTTCATATTAAGTTAACCTAAATTTGTTTCAGTGGGTTTATTCACTTAATTTATATCTACAAATCTACATTGTCGATTTTTTCTAATTTCTTATACATATTTTTGACTGTGCTATCTGATACATTAAACAATAATGTACCATTTTCCATTTGTATTTTTGGATAATATGAAGCAGACGGCCGCGATACTGGTATTACCAGTATTGTAATATTTACAATACTGGTATTACCAGTATTATAATATTCACAATACTGGAAATACCAGTATTGTAAATATTACAATACTGGTAATACCAGTATTGTAAAACTGTAAAATACTAGAAATACTAATTCTAACTGTAAATCACAGCTCATTGTATTTACAGTTAGTATTAGGCTCCGCCCAGTCATGTCAAATTACGTTACCAATATATATCAAACTCTAACGGACCATACAAAATATTTTGACATTACAGGGCTTTTGCCTCTTATGCTATATACAGCAGAAATGACGTATGAGTATGAATTATATTCAATTATTTTAGTATAATGTAGACATAACAACTCTGGTCATCCGGAATTCTACCCAATCTTCCAATATCTGCAATACTGGTATAACCAGTATTTTCCAGAATCTTCCAGTATCTGCAATACTGGTATTACCAGTATTTCCCAGAATCTTCCGGTATCTACAATACTCATATTTTGGCAATGACCAGTATCTTCTAATATTGCAGATACTGGAAAATTCTGGAAGATACTGGGATACTAGTATTTAACAGTATATGTACCAGTATTGCAGATACTGGAAGATACTGGTTAAATACTGGTATTACCAGTATTGTGTACCAGTATTGTAGTACCAGTATCGTGGCCGGCTGCTTCATATTATCCGTATTTTTAAATGTATTCAAATGTGTAGCCCTATTGTGTATTTGTATTAATTTCATTAATTTATGTTGAACTTCAATTTTATTATATATTTATTTTCAGATCACACACGCAGCATCTGGGTCATTTGTGCCGCGCATTGACTATGCACAATTTTTGCACTTGTAAAGTCGTCATATTGGTTCGACATTATACATTGAACAAAGTCTTTCGATGTGATGAAAATGTTGTCATTCAACAAAGTGTTTAATTCTTTATCTCTTTGTTTTGTGTACTTGGTGTTGTTGTACAAACCATTTTAGACGTCTATAATTTAGTTTACTTCTGTAGTATCGTTGACTGGTTCAATCTAATTAAAACTAGATCTCCGCACTTGCTCCCTATTTTCGTTCGCCGCGTGGGTAGATGTAACAATAATCCGTTAAAGGTCGCGTCATGAGTCAGCATGAATATATTATCTGAAATGTATATTAGCCAATCAGAAATATAATTGACTTCGCAGAACAACCAATCAGAGAACCGCTTTCTCCGTGTCTTCGGTGTTGTGTAAATAAAACATGGCAGCCTCCATGCGATATGATTGACAGCGCTTCGACAGCTACTGACCACTATTTGGCATCGATAAGTTGAAACAGTAGCATATAACAATTCTGGAATGTCTATTCGACAAAATATATTGTATGGCAGTATTACCAACTGGTTTGGAAAGTCATTGCCGTTTGGTAAATCAACAACTAACACACACAACGAATAACAAAGCGATCGTATGCAGTCCACTTCATGACCTATAGCATTGCTGCAAGATAACGTTGAGGGAATATCGAACATACCAGATATGAAAACAGCTTATGCAGGTTATTAATACATTATCATACCTTATTATTACCCATTCACGATTTGAAAAACAGAGGGGCCTGTCTTTTTGTTTTGCAAGATGATGGTTTCAATTTACTATTTAGTCTTGTTTAGGGTACTTAATTCTTAATTAAAAAACAAAGAAGCAAAAACAAATGAAGTATGCAGAAAATAATTGTAGAAGACCATACATTATATAGTACTTTTCGGTCCATTTATGTTCAAAGAAAGAGATTACTTACTAAATGAACATGTGCATTTCAAACAGAAAAAAACTACTTAGGTTTTCCTATCCAAACACTATTAAATCCTGTACACTGTCTGCAATTCACTTCATATACTGTCAAGCGAGAACCAAATTGATGTTGCTTAACACCACTTTCAACAATATTTCAGTTATATATTGGCTGTCAGTTTTATTGGTGGAGGACCCGTAGAAAACCACGACCTGTCGCAAGTCAGTGACATACTTTATCACATAATGTTATACACTGATTCCAGAGGTTGTTGTAAATCCAACTAACATACAATCACCGCCACAGTGGCCCCAGATCAACATTGAAAGTGGGGTGAATATTGCAATGTACTTGAGTTTGAGATGAAAATGTGGATAAATGTGCCACACCAAAAAGATACATGGTATACATGCTAACCCTTGACAGCAACAATTTGTGTCCATGTTACATTGTGTATATAAAGCTAAATAAGACATTTTCTTTCATTTACACAATAGCATATATATTGATTGTCAACTTCAAATATTTGCACAAAATGTACATCAAGCAAGGATTTGTAAACAACTACAAAAACAATTTGCATCCATAATGTTACTTTGGTTTATTTCTTATTTTCTACATGCATTGTGGTTTTTAAGGGTGAAGACATGGATGGCACACACAAGACAGCATTCAGAAAGCGGTTTTCATATTTCGGTGGACTGAGGTCAATGTGTCCATCTACCACTCTTCTGGAATTGAGGTTTAGAAGTCTTGAAGATATAAACTGAATTTGAAATCAACAGACATAAGAGAAATAACACTGTCATTAAATTAAGAATTTCAAAAGTTTCTAATGAAGTAGATATTGCAATGAAATGGTTGATAGATGCTCTAAATGGCCTAAAGGAGATCTTTCTGAGGACTATTATATACTGTAATTATATAACAAATGCATCAATGATTTACACATATATAACTTCCAAAATATTCAGACGTCATGAATATGTTTCATTAAGAAAGTACAGCCAACTACAAGGCTCTGATTGAAAGACATAAACAGTAAGATGGGGATTGTTATTACCACAAATGCACGAAGCATGAGCATTGTCAATTGTTATAGTATTGTTTTATATGGTTCCTACCCCACACACTGTTCTTGACCTTGTACAATACATGTGTAGAGCAGGGAGGGATGGCAAGGAATATGTTGCGATGGTCCAATACAACTCGTAAAATCTACGAGAAGGTGAGCCTGTAGTAAAAGCTGTTGTGACTTCTACCGACTGCACATGTTAAATGTATTCTTGAGAGAATCAGACATTCACCAAGAGCCAAACAAGACCCACAATTTGCTTAATGTATGTGCTAGAAAATCTCTTCCGTTCAAGCAAATTATAAATGGCCGATATTGAAGAAAGTGATTCTGATGTAACGGATCCATAGGATCTGTCAGACTACTAAGATGAAATCAACATGATGGACTAAATGCTTTGTAAAATAAAAAAAAATAATTCATCTAAATTATATTCTTCGTTTATTTCCTTAATTCTGATTGATTGATTGTTTGGTGTATAGTGCTAACATTAGCACTATTTGAGCTATGTTATGGTGTTCATTTAATTCAACTTCATGAAGATAGTAAAATAATGTTTGTTTGATACATATTATCTTACATTTCCACTAGATAATAACAACATATCGACATATACTACTAATAGTATAAATGAATTTACAGACCAAATTGCACACACACAAAAAAATTAACATTGAGAAGTTAAAATCGTCAATGGAACATGAAAAATGTAGGTAACACCATACCAAATTGATGTGTAGATTGTCAGATTTTCTGTTTAAAATAATAGAACGAGTTTGAAGATACCAAAGGGGTAATCATAATCCGTATATCGAAGAAGAACAGACAACACAATGGCAAAAAGTAAAAGTACAAAAGGATAAACAGCTATATATAAAACTAAAGATTGAGCAACGCGAACCAAACTAAAACCGGGGGTGAACTCAGGTGCTCCGGAAGGATAAACAGTACCGGTAATAAGTCGTTAATGAGGAAAGGACCGGGAATTTTTACGATAAGTGGAACATATCCGTGGTCATTTGTGACACATATTCCATAACGGTCAACCAAGTCATTGTGGCAACCGTGGAATATTTAAAGTGATGACTTCAACTTTACCAAAAGGAACCCTTGGTTCAGTAGCTTCCTTGTTAGCAGCAAGCCTCTATCAAGGACATCCTGATAGGAACAATCATTTCTGGAATATCTTATCAGAAGCGAGCAAATTTCAGTTTGTTAAATTTTCAAAAGAACTTTTTGGTAAGCAATGATGGCGAGGGAAAGGTGTTTATATTTTTTTTCTATGAATTTTCTGATTTTGCAGAACCTACATTACAGTCAGAGACATGGCATGATAAATCACTGTGATAGACATATCACTCTTCTTAGTGATACTGATATATATTTTGGTCTGTTTAATCTATCTACTTATTTTGATATGCCTTTTGGGTGAAACACTTTTGGATAAGTATCACTCCAAATGTATAAGAAATTTTGAAAATATATTTAATAGAACATAAGATGTATCCAAATCACCAATATTGGTGATAGGTCTATCTCACATTGATTTATTATGGTATGTCTCTGACTGTATTGTAGTGAAAATAAAATTTAATTATTCAGTCCAGTGAGATATAAAATTGAAAAAGTTAGAAGCAAAAGGCAATATTGTAAAATCACTTTTATTCGTAGGGTACCATTTGTAGTGGTTTTCGTGGGTAGGGTGATCCACGGAATTAAGAATCCAACGAACAATGAAACTTGGGAAGCAGTTTGACATCGATATATCGCAATACTTTCCTCTAGTGACTTCAACTTTCTGGACCAGCTGCAAAGGGGACAGTTAACAATTTTAATGACGAAATAAGTACGAGCATACATTGTAATGGGTTATACTCCACATGCAAATGTTTGTGAATGATTTGAGTTTGAATGCATGTGCAAAAACGAAAAAATGCTTCTCTGAGAAAAGATTTTAACAACTTCCAGTAAAAAATTACTTCCAAACCATACAGTAACGTCGACACACTTTTAGGTGCTGTATAAACATTTCTCTTTTAAATTATAACACCCTTCAATTGACATATTTGATCATCTTTCTTTAAACAATTAAGAATAAGTTAACTCTACATTTGCCCCATGGTCAGGATAAATTGTGTGACACAATTACGAGTGGTTTCAATCCCAGATAAGGGTAATACAATAACGAACATGTACAATCTGTCATAATGAGAAAACAACAAACTTTATTGTTCTTTTTGTAGCTGTGAAAAACAAAAATTGAAAATAAAATAAATGGAAATTAAATATTTGTAAAACATAAAAGCAAATTTAATATATATCGCTGGAAATTGCTAATATACGTGCTCATAAAGTAATTGAAATTCGATGAAATAACACTGATTTGCTCTGATCTATAATTATGAAATTCAAAAGCTGATTTTGTTCCGATTCTAAGTTGATATAAGGAAAAAAAAGAGAAATAAACACGTTAATATCCACGTTCCACTTCCGATTACATAATTATTTTGAAACCCAATGAAACTTGTTATGTTGAAAATATAAAATCAGCGAACTTTTTTTTTAGTACACACACAAATTCAACGAATTTGTAATTTTTAACAATACCACGAACATTGATATCCACGAAGAAAAGTACTTTCACAGTATTTAGCTTTTTTCTTAGCGTGAAACATTTAGGAACAGGCGCGTCTGAAGATCTTGAATTGATTTTATATGGCATAATCCATTATAAAGTTTGCCTTGTGTCCCATATTGACCCATTCTTACAGACTGTTATAAATGCTTAGTCGTTCAAAATGTTGAAGTCGCATGACTAGGCTAAGCCCAAACTCAAATGTAAAACTTTTTAAGTCAGTATTGCATTAAATCTCCGCATTAAGGAGAACGAGCAGACTGGTTTGCTTGGAATCAGGATAATGTGTCCTAGTGGGAGTGACATGTCTATCCACAGACTGTTGTTTCAGTGAGCCAGCACTATGATAATTCAGCTAAGTGGTTGCTCTAGTACAAAGTGGACCCACCTCCATTTTATTGAAAATTAACTTGTTCTGGCAATGATATAGCTGAAAAATTACTGAGTTGGCGCTAAGCAACACTCACTCCTCTTATGTTGGGACAAACAAGGATTGTAATGCTCAAAGATGGGAACACACTAACTACTGTACCAACCAGGTGGTTGATTTCTGGTTGGAAAGCCGATGATCGTGACTTACACAAGAACAATAAAACCGAAAGTTTTGCTTTTGTCAACTTTTATCATTGAGAAGATAAGAATAATATGTAATAATCCTGGTTCATCCATCATTTGATTAAAACAATTAAACTGCTGCTGTGAGCAGAGAAGAAATGCAATATGATTTAAAGTGATTTACTCATTTACACAAGATATAAATGTAAACAGGAGTGTGGAAATACACAAATGTTCTGCTTGTCCACAGGCAAGTTATCTGAAAAAAGTTACTTGTCGGCACCGAATCATACTTGTACTGTTTTATTAAAACATTTGACACAGCAGTGTCATGGTGAATATATCTGACAAAGATTGCCTCTCGATCGGCGATAGGAGTTTGTACTGTTAATCCAGCTTGCTTCTATTATAACATCATTGATAAAGTTTAGTAAAGTTAACACAAACATTTTTAATTTGAATTGAGTGTGTAGTGACAGAATAAGCTGTGCTGAAAAGCTTCTCACATCGGCAAAATTCATGTTATTAAATTTTGCAATAGCTTTGTCCACCAAAACAGACATGCTGTCCGCGATTTTGGCAATAATCATTTACGATTTCTACTCGGCCAATTCATTATATTTCACGCAGATATGGCAATGTGAGACAATATCAGCATCCATTAGTAACATTAGGAAATCGGCTACCTACTTGAAAAGTCCGTTGGGTGTTTTCAGTAAAATTGTACATCATTTTAATTTTCGGCTAACGTTTTCCATTCATTAACTTCGGTCCAAGCTCGGATGTTATGTTTGTTTATATGAAGGAAAGGCCACACATTACACAATTATTGTTTCTTATGTACTTCTTTCTTTGGCTTATCAGAGGCTGCTAATTGCATGTTTTTGATATTTTATTTCTTCAAGCGACAAACATGGGCTCAGACATTTTATTTTTTTTAACCATTCGGAGTATATCGGGAGCGTTGGAAAATACATGTGCTTGTCAATTTTCTTCATGAGTTTGAAGAAATATCGTTGATTGGTCAGTTCCAATGCATTCATGTTGACCCCTGACGCTACCCTTAACGGAGTATTGTTATATCTAACCACGCGGCGAACGACAATAGGGAGCAAGAGCGGAGATCTAATTTTAATTAGATTGTTGACTGATTTTTTTATTTATTTATTTATATTTATTTATCTTATTCATTATTTTTCATTTTAAACTCGTTGGTAGCACACCGCTGATCATGCATTGATACTCTTCACTCGACACCCTTAGTTCAATTGAAATAATTACATTCTTGTCCAATTACTGATCTGGCATTTAGAAGAAAATAACATTATTCAAATTTCACGATTGGTCGGTAGGACACAAAAAGAAAAAGAAAATATAAGTCTAAAAAAACAAATAAAACCAAAAACAAAAACAAAAACAAAAACAAAAATCACCCATGTGTGTCGCTTGAAGAAATATTATAATCCAGCAACAATGCAATGTCATAGAACTACACAATATAAATCAATCTAAATCGGTATAATAACATTAACTTTTGGATTTCATAATAGAGCTTTCAAGTTAAATTATTTTCAATTTCGGAGCTAAAAACGCAGTTTCATCTTTATTATAATATGGCAACAATGCGCCGTCAGGGCAATGCTATTAATGTTAATCAATCTAAATATATATATATACATACAGCTTTAAAACCATATTTAATTTTGGAGATAGCAATTCAGTTTCATCTCTACAATTCCATATGTTTTTTTTAATCAACTTACCCGTGAATGCGAAAAAATTGTAAACAAATAAGTTATTTCAGTCTCAAATATATTAGAAAGTCTTTTGTTTTTAACAATCAACAATGAATTATTCTTCCACTGTAATAGCTAAACATATTCGACAATAATTCTTATATGATTTACATAATTAGAAATCCTATACTCTGATTGGGTATAAGCGCTTATGGAGGCGGGGTTTTTGTCAGTTTATTTTTCGATAGACGATGTTCACCGAACTACTTTTTTGGTAATGTAAACAAAATGGCCGCTTGGATTCCCGATAATAAGAAAAGATAAAAAAAAACAATGTTTATTGTTAATAATCAACAATTATTGTTCGATATGAAATCAAAAAATAAATGCCAATAAAAAAAAAGCTTGCACAAAAAAATTCAGGAAAATATTCTTAAGACAACCATCTATCGACTTTTGTTTACAAGGGACGTTGATCGACACAAGCTGGTTACTGATTTATTTTACGAATTTCTGAGCATTTTACTTCTTTGAGTACCTAAATGCAAAATGCCATCAAATTTGAAAATATCAGTAACTTAATTACATCACCGTCTAGTTATCAATGTAGGAAAACAACTTAAACAAGGTTAGTTCATTTTGTTATTTATGGCCGACCCACATCAATGGAATGTATATGTGCGTACTGGGGATTCCCAAAGGTAAATTTTCAAAAGAAATGAAAAAAAAAACTTAGTTAAAGAATTATAAGGATTAAGCGCATTTTTTTCGGAATTTATTGATGTATAACATGGACCAAGTCACTCACAAACTTTCATAAAAGTCCTTCGGACTTTTATTTGTTTGTGAGTGAATTGGTCCAGGTTATACATAAATAAACACCGGAAAAAATGCGTTTAATCCTATAATATGCACTCATAATTGATGGTATTTCATTGTAACACGCACAATAGATGGCATGAATAAGTGTTTTTTTAAGTACCATTACCCCGCTATTTTATATTGAAGTGTATTTATCATTCAGGAGATTAATTAATCGCATTTATAATTTTACAGGAGGTGTATACAGCATGTATTTGATAATACAAAATATAATAAAAACCATGAGGACATACTCTCACAGTAATACATTTACACGAATAGCTTGATAGTAATGGTATTCTCCCTTTTATGTGTGTGGGTTGTCATTTAACTGGCATTGTCCCCACTAGCAAACAAAGATCGTACAACATTAGCAGAATTTTAGACGATCACGTTTAGAGCATTTCTTTTTCTTCCTGCTATTGTTTTTACACTATTTGGCTTTCCAATGTTTCGACTCAATGTCGTGCACCCTTATTTAGAGCTCTACTTTTTTACTTTTTTATGAAAAAATCACTTCGGAGGACAATGCTTGCTAAATTTGATCTGTTGGGATTTTTCACAACATTGGATACAAGCTTTGTGCTCAGAAAACATATGCTGTATATTTAAATGTCGACATTCCACAGTTATTAATATCTGTTTTATGTGTATTAACCATTTAATCTAAATACCATAGTAGGTACATAAACGTTATCAAACAAATTACAGTTTTAATATAGAAACTCATCCTCGGTGTGATTATATTCACAAAGATGGAAAGCATATCAATTCGTGGTAGGATTTACAATGTCTCCACAGAAAACAATGAAACATACATCTAATTTACAAAAACTATATCTAAGTTTTTTATTGTTTAATTTATTAATGAAAAATCATCAATTCTTAGTCATCCTATCCTTAGACAATATTTTAACTTTAATTGTTGCTAATATTAATTTCCACCGTTCACAAAATTAACAAAAAAGTTTTGAAGACCATTTAAATATTAGGGAAATAGTAAAGGCGGAAATTTCCACTTTGCACAAGAATTAGCTATATGTATTGATTAAAATGTATTAAAATATGACAATTCAATGTTAATATCTGTGTAATCATTGATTGTGCATGAACCCTCTTGCAGGGACTGTGAATAATATTTTAGAACAAAATTTTTCATGCGACGACAAATTCATTTCGTTTGCAATAGTCGTCCTGGTAAACAGATGACTTATTACACTGTGCATGACAAATAATGTTTTAGAAGTCCATCAATGTCGTATTATTTGATATTATTTGTTCTTGTGTTACATGAATGGTTCCTGTATTCTGTGCTATATCATATTTGTCATAAGGTTGTTTCTGTTCTACATGAATGGTTCCTGTATTCTGTTATATATCATATTTATCAAAATGTGCGATATCACAATGTGCGATATCATATTGATCATAATGCTGTTCCTGAACTACAGGAATGGTTCCTGTATTCTGTGCTCTATCATATTGATCATATGGCTGTTCCTGGATTACAGGAATGATGTCTACATATTGTGAGTCTGTGTTGTGAACACCTACAACGATAATGGTGATATATATTTGAATTTGAGTTAGTGAGTGATTGCTGTTTAACGCCATCACAGTTATGTCATGACGAGACCAAGTTAATTTTCAATGACATGATGGTTAAATCCACTTTGTTATAGACCAACACGATTAGCTGGAGGATTTGCATAGTGTTCCCTCATTGAAACAACAGTCCGCGAATAGATATGTCGCCCCACCCGGACACATTACCTGATTCGACCTAACCAATATTTGCTCTTTCACATTAATGTTGAGTTCTTAGCGCAGTAGCAGCAAATATCAAGTTGATAGTCTTTGGTTTGACCCGATCGGGGCTCGAACCAACGACCTGCCTCACTCGAAGCGAGCACTCTAACCACTACAGACCTGACCCAGTTAAATTATTTAATTTGTTATTTTAATTTGCTACGGTATATTGTAAACATATATACTATATACTTCAAAGACGAGTTTGAAGATGCCAAATCAGTAAATGGAAGAAGGACAGGCAACACAAAATGGCGCAAAGAATAACAAGACAAACAACGATCTACAAAACACTACACAGGAAGCTAAATATAGAGTAACACGACCCCATCCCCCCAAAAAAGACATAAACAAAAACAAAAAAATACAACACAGTCAACCGAGGTTGAAATCCGGTACTGCAATCTGATATGATAAAGAATAGAAATGAAATTAAATTAATTAGCGATCTTTGCATTTACAAGATTACTTATTATTTCTAAAAATGTTTTTTTTAATAATAAGTCTCATTTATAGAGAACGTATCACTTCTGAGCTTACTACATTTATTTTGATATAAACCATGAACATGTGTTGTGAGTATTATAATCAGAACTCCATTTCAAAGGGAGAAATTGTAAACCTATGGTAGTTTGCATTCATGAAACATACATTGTTGATAACAAGCATTGTCATTGCAAAACATCAAGTAAGAAAGGATCTTAATGATCAAAATGATTGGAGATGAAATAGTTAGAAAGTTCATTTCACTTAGGTACATATAAAAGTATAGGACAAGCGTATAGTAAGAAAGAATATGGACGTAAATAATTGATGAATTGACCACATGAACTACATGAATGGTTCCTACATAATGTGCTATATCATATTGATCATTAAGTATGTTCCCGAACTACAGGAATGGTTCCTACATAATGTGATATATCACATTGATCATTAAGTATGTTCCCGAACTACAGGAATGGCTTCTACATAATATGCAATATCATATTGATCATAAGTCTGTTGCCGAAGTACATGATTGGTTTTTACATAATGTGCAATATCATATTGATCATAAAGCTGTTCCTGGACTACCGGAATGGCTTCTACATAATATGCTTCTGTGTTGTGAACACCTATAACGATACAGATGAAATATATGTGAATTTGAGCGAGTCAGTGATTATTATTTAAGGCCAGCTCGGCTATGTCATCACGAGACAAAGTTAATTTTCAATAAGATGATAATGTGATCCGCTTTCTTCTAGACGAAGACGATTAGTTGGATGTTTATGGTGCTACCTCACAGAAAGAACATGTTGCCCCACCGGGACACATTATGCTCATTCCGAGCCAACCAGTGTTTCCTCGTTCACCTTAATCTTGCGTTATTAGCGAAGAAGCAACATATACGAATGTGCTTGGTCTTTGGCTTTACCCGATTGTGGCTCGAACCAACTACATATCTCACTCGAAGCGATCACACTAACCATTACACCCCTGACGCGCTTTATTTTTTAAATTTCTATTTGAATTTGTTACGATATAATTGTAAGCATATATCCTATATACTTGAAAGAAGAGTTTTGAAGATACCAACTCAATAAATCGAAGGACAGACAACACAATGGCGCAATTAATAAAAGGATAAACAACTATCTACAAAACACTACACAGAAAACTAAATACAGGTTTAAAAAAATGTGAAATATAAGCTAGATAAGTCTCTCAAGTATATTAGAAAGTCTTCTTTGTTTTCAACAATATACCAGGAAATGTGTTTCCCCTTTAATAGTTAAGCATACTCGACAATATACAGTCATAATTGATGACCTATCATTTCAACAGACACAACAGATGGCGTGAATTAAGTGTTTTTAAGTACCATAACCCCGCTATTTCATATTGAAGTGTATTTATCAAGTCAGGAGATTAATTAATCATGTATATGTATGCAAATGTAATCGCATTATTAATTTTACAGGAGGTGTATACAGCATGTGTTTGAGAATACAAAATATAATAAAAACCAGGAGGACATACTCTCACAGTAATACATGTACATGTAATTTTGGACTATTACGTTTAGAGCATTTCCTTTACTTGCTGCTATTTTTTTTTACATTATTTGGCTTTCCAATGTTTCGACTCAATGGCGTGCGCCATAAATTAGAGCTCTACTTTTTTACTTTTCTATGAAAAATTCACTTTGATCTTTTAGGATTTTTCACAACATTGTATACCACGCTTTGTGTTTAGAAAACATATGCTTTATATGTAGTTGTCGACATTTCACAGTTAGAAATACTTTTGTTTTGCATTAACCATTTAATCAAAATACCATAGTGGGTACGGTACAGAGACGTCATCAAGCAAATTGCAGCATTAAAATAGAAACTCATCCTCGGTGTGATTAGATTCACAAAGATGATAAATATATCAATTCGTTGTAGGATTTATTATGTCTCCACAGAAAACAACGAAACCTACATCTGTATTTACAAAAGCTATTTATAAGTTTTTCATTGTTTAATTTATTAATGAAAAATCATCAATTCTTAGTCATCCTCTCATTAGAAAATATTTAAACTTAGTTGTTGCTAATATTAATTTCCACCGTTCACAATGTTTATCATTAATTGTAATTCTCCGCCATATTAGCCTAGCATACAAATATAAAAAGAATCAACCATATTCATAATTTATTTTCAATATCAAACATAATGGATTATATTCGATTAGTATTAACATTCTCTAACAAAAAAGTTTTGAAGACCATTTAAATATTAGGGAAATAGTAAAGGCGAAATTTCCACTTTGCACAAGAATTAGCTATATGTATTGATTAAAATGTATTACAATATGACAATTCAATGTTAATATCTTTGTAATCATTGATTGTGCATGAACCCTCTTGCAGGGACTGTGAATAATATTTTAGAACAAAATTTGTCATGCGACGACAAATTCATTTCGTTTGCAATAGTCGTCCTGGTAAACAGATGACTTATTACACTGTGCATGACAAATAATGCTTTAGAAGTCCATCAATGTCGTATTATTTGATAAGGCTGTTCCTGTGTTACATGAATGGTTCCTGTATTCTGTGCTATATCATATTTGTCATAAGGTTGTTTCTGTTCTACATGAATGGTTCCTGTATTCTGTTATATATCATTTTTATCAAAATGTGCGATATCACAATGTGCGATATCATATTGATCATAATGCTGTTCCTGAACTACAGGAATGGTTCCTGCATTCTGTGTTCTATCATATTGATCATATGGCTGTTCCTGGATTACAGGAATGATGTCTACATATTGTGAGTCTGTGTTGTGAACACCTACAACGATAATGGTGATATATATTTGAATTTGAGTTAGTGAGTGATTGCTGTTTAACGCCATCACAGTTATGTCATGACGAGACCAAGTTAATTTTCAATGACATGATGATTAAATCCACTTTGTTATAGACCAACACGATTAGCTGGAGGATTTGCATAGTGTTCCCTCATTGAAACAACAGTCCGCGAATAGATATGTCGCCCCACCCGGACACATTACCTGATTCCGACCTAACCAATATTTGCTCTTTCACATTAATGTTGCGTTCTTAGCGCAGTAGCAACAAATATCAAGTTGATAGTCTTTGGTTTGACCCAATCGGAGCTCGAACCAACGACCTGCCTCACTCGAAGCGAGCACTCTAACCACTACAGACCTGACCCAGTTAATTTATTTAATTTGTTATTTTAATTTGCTACGGTATATTGTAAACATATATACTATATACTTCAAAGAAGAGTTTGAAAATGCCAAATCAGTAAATCGAAGAAGGACAGGCAACACAATGGCGCAACGAATAACAAGACAAACAACGATCTATAAAACACTACACAGGAAACTAAATATAGAGTAACACCACCCCATCCCCCCAAAAAAGACATAAACAAAAACAAAAAAATACAACACAGTCAACCGAGGTTGAAATCCGATACTGCAATCTGATATGATAAAAAATAGAAATGAAATTAAATTAATTAGCGATCTTTGCATTTACAAGATTACTTATTATTTCTAAAAATGTTTTTTTTTAATAATAAGTCTCATTTATGGAGAACGTATCACTTCTGAGCTTACTACATTTATTTTGATATAACCCATGAACATGTGTTGTGAGTATTATAATCAGAACTCAATTTCAAAGGGAGAAATTGTAAACCTATGGTAGTTTGCATTCATGAAACATACATTGTTGATAACAAGCATTGTCATTGCAAAACATCAAGTAAGAAAGGATCTTAATGATCAAAATGATTGGAGATGAAATAGTTAGAAAGTTCATTTCACTTAGGTACATATAAAAGTATAGGACAAGCGTATAGTAAGAAAGAATATGGACGTAAATAATTGATGAATTGACCACATGAACTACAGGAATGGTTCCTACATAATGTGCTATATCATATTGATCATTAAGTATGTTCCCGAACTACAGGAATGGTTCCTACATAATGTGCTATATCACATTGATCATTAAGTATGTTCCCGAACTACAGGAATGGCTTCTACATAATGTGCTATATCATATTGATCATAAGTCTGTTGCCGAAGTACATGAATGGTTTTTACATAATGTGCAATATCATATTGATCATAAAGCTGTTCCTGGACCACCGGAATGGCTTCTACATAATATGATTCTGTGTTGTGAACACCTATAACGATACAGATGAAATATATGTGAATTTGAGCGAGTGAGTGATTATTATTTAGGCCAGCTCGGCTATGTCATCACGAGACAAAGTTAATTTTCAATAAGATGATAATGTGATCCGCTTTCTTCTAGACGAAGACGATTAGTTGGATGTTTATGGTGCTACCTCACAGAAAGAACATGTTGCCCCACCGGGACACATTATGCTCATTTCGAGCCAACCAGTGTTTCCTCGTTCACCTTAATCTTGCGTTATTAGCGAAGAAGCAACATATACGAATGTGCTTGGTCTTTGGCTTTAACCGATTGTGGTTCGAACCAACTACATATCTCACTCGAAGCGATCACACTAACCATTACACCCCTGACGCGCTTTATTTTTTAAATTTCTATTTGAATTTGTTACGATATAATTGTAAGCATATATCCTATATACTTGAAAGAAGAGTTTTGAAGATACCAACTCAATAAATCGAAGGACAGACAACACAATGGCGCAATTAATAAAAGGATAAACAACTATCTACAAAACACTACACAGAAAACTAAATACAGGTTAAAAAAAATGTGAAATATAAGCTAGATAAGTCTCTCAAGTATATTAGAAAGTCTTCTTTGTTTTCAACAATATACCAGGAAATGTGTTTCCCCTTTAATAGTTAAGCATACTCGACAATATACAGTCATAATTGATGACCTATCATTTCAACAGACACAACAGATGGCGTGAATTAAGTGTTTTTAAGTACCATAACCCCGCTATTTCATATTGAAGTGTATTTATCAAGTCAGGAGATTAATTAATCATGTATATGTATGCAAATGTAATCGCATTATTAATTTTACAGGAGGTGTATACAGCATGTGTTTGAGAATACAAAATATAATAAAAACCAGGAGGACATACTCTCACAGTAATACATGTACATGTAATTTTGGACTATTACGTTTAGAGCATTTCCTTTACTTGCTGCTATTTTTTTTTACATTATTTGGCTTTCCAATGTTTCGACTCAATGGCGTGCGCCATAAATTAGAGCTCTACTTTTTTACTTTTCTATGAAAAATTCACTTTGATCTTTTAGGATTTTTCACAACATTGTATACCACGCTTTGTGTTTAGAAAACATATGCTTTATATGTAGTTGTCGACATTTCACAGTTAGAAATACTTTTGTTTTGCATTAACCATTTAATCAAAATACCATAGTGGGTACGGTACAGAGACGTCATCAAGCAAATTGCAGCATTAAAATAGAAACTCATCCTCGGTGTGATTAGATTCACAAAGATGATAAATATATCAATTCGTTGTAGGATTTATTATGTCTCCACAGAAAACAACGAAACCTACATCTGTATTTACAAAAGCTATTTATAAGTTTTTCATTGTTTAATTTATTAATGAAAAATCATCAATTCTTAGTCATCCTCTCATTAGAAAATATTTAAACTTAGTTGTTGCTAATATTAATTTCCACCGTTCACAATGTTTATCATTAATTGTAATTCTCCGCCATATTAGCCTAGCATACAAATATAAAAAGAATCAACCATATTCATAATTTATTTTCAATATCAAACATAATGGATTATATTCGATTAGTATTAACATTCTCTAACAAAAAAGTTTTGAAGACCATTTAAATATTAGGGAAATAGTAAAGGCGAAATTTCCACTTTGCACAAGAATTAGCTATATGTATTGATTAAAATGTATTACAATATGACAATTCAATGTTAATATCTTTGTAATCATTGATTGTGCATGAACCCTCTTGCAGGGACTGTGAATAATATTTTAGAACAAAATTTGTCATGCGACGACAAATTCATTTCGTTTGCAATAGTCGTCCTGGTAAACAGATGACTTATTACACTGTGCATGACAAATAATGCTTTAGAAGTCCATCAATGTCGTATTATTTGATAAGGCTGTTCCTGTGTTACATGAATGGTTCCTGTATTCTGTGCTATATCATATTTGTCATAAGGTTGTTTCTGTTCTACATGAATGGTTCCTGTATTCTGTTATATATCATTTTTATCAAAATGTGCGATATCACAATGTGCGATATCATATTGATCATAATGCTGTTCCTGAACTACAGGAATGGTTCCTGCATTCTGTGTTCTATCATATTGATCATATGGCTGTTCCTGGATTACAGGAATGATGTCTACATATTGTGAGTCTGTGTTGTGAACACCTACAACGATAATGGTGATATATATTTGAATTTGAGTTAGTGAGTGATTGCTGTTTAACGCCATCACAGTTATGTCATGACGAGACCAAGTTAATTTTCAATGACATGATGATTAAATCCACTTTGTTATAGACCAACACGATTAGCTGGAGGATTTGCATAGTGTTCCCTCATTGAAACAACAGTCCGCGAATAGATATGTCGCCCCACCCGGACACATTACCTGATTCCGACCTAACCAATATTTGCTCTTTCACATTAATGTTGCGTTCTTAGCGCAGTAGCAACAAATATCAAGTTGATAGTCTTTGGTTTGACCCAATCGGAGCTCGAACCAACGACCTGCCTCACTCGAAGCGAGCACTCTAACCACTACAGACCTGACCCAGTTAATTTATTTAATTTGTTATTTTAATTTGCTACGGTATATTGTAAACATATATACTATATACTTCAAAGAAGAGTTTGAAAATGCCAAATCAGTAAATCGAAGAAGGACAGGCAACACAATGGCGCAACGAATAACAAGACAAACAACGATCTATAAAACACTACACAGGAAACTAAATATAGAGTAACACCACCCCATCCCCCCAAAAAAGACATAAACAAAAACAAAAAAATACAACACAGTCAACCGAGGTTGAAATCCGATACTGCAATCTGATATGATAAAAAATAGAAATGAAATTAAATTAATTAGCGATCTTTGCATTTACAAGATTACTTATTATTTCTAAAAATGTTTTTTTTTAATAATAAGTCTCATTTATGGAGAACGTATCACTTCTGAGCTTACTACATTTATTTTGATATAACCCATGAACATGTGTTGTGAGTATTATAATCAGAACTCAATTTCAAAGGGAGAAATTGTAAACCTATGGTAGTTTGCATTCATGAAACATACATTGTTGATAACAAGCATTGTCATTGCAAAACATCAAGTAAGAAAGGATCTTAATGATCAAAATGATTGGAGATGAAATAGTTAGAAAGTTCATTTCACTTAGGTACATATAAAAGTATAGGACAAGCGTATAGTAAGAAAGAATATGGACGTAAATAATTGATGAATTGACCACATGAACTACAGGAATGGTTCCTACATAATGTGCTATATCATATTGATCATTAAGTATGTTCCCGAACTACAGGAATGGTTCCTACATAATGTGCTATATCACATTGATCATTAAGTATGTTCCCGAACTACAGGAATGGCTTCTACATAATGTGCTATATCATATTGATCATAAGTCTGTTGCCGAAGTACATGAATGGTTTTTACATAATGTGCAATATCATATTGATCATAAAGCTGTTCCTGGACCACCGGAATGGCTTCTACATAATATGATTCTGTGTTGTGAACACCTATAACGATACAGATGAAATATATGTGAATTTGAGCGAGTGAGTGATTATTATTTAGGCCAGCTCGGCTATGTCATCACGAGACAAAGTTAATTTTCAATAAGATGATAATGTGATCCGCTTTCTTCTAGACGAAGACGATTAGTTGGATGTTTATGGTGCTACCTCACAGAAAGAACATGTTGCCCCACCGGGACACATTATGCTCATTTCGAGCCAACCAGTGTTTCCTCGTTCACCTTAATCTTGCGTTATTAGCGAAGAAGCAACATATACGAATGTGCTTGGTCTTTGGCTTTAACCGATTGTGGTTCGAACCAACTACATATCTCACTCGAAGCGATCACACTAACCATTACACCCCTGACGCGCTTTATTTTTTAAATTTCTATTTGAATTTGTTACGATATAATTGTAAGCATATATCCTATATACTTGAAAGAAGAGTTTTGAAGATACCAACTCAATAAATCGAAGGACAGACAACACAATGGCGCAATTAATAAAAGGATAAACAACTATCTACAAAACACTACACAGAAAACTAAATACAGGTTAAAAAAAATGTGAAATATAAGCTAGATAAGTCTCTCAAGTATATTAGAAAGTCTTCTTTGTTTTCAACAATATACCAGGAAATGTGTTTCCCCTTTAATAGTTAAGCATACTCGACAATATACAGTCATAATTGATGACCTATCATTTCAACAGACACAACAGATGGCGTGAATTAAGTGTTTTTAAGTACCATAACCCCGCTATTTCATATTGAAGTGTATTTATCAAGTCAGGAGATTAATTAATCATGTATATGTATGCAAATGTAATCGCATTATTAATTTTACAGGAGGTGTATACAGCATGTGTTTGAGAATACAAAATATAATAAAAACCAGGAGGACATACTCTCACAGTAATACATGTACATGTAATTTTGGACTATTACGTTTAGAGCATTTCCTTTACTTGCTGCTATTTTTTTTTACATTATTTGGCTTTCCAATGTTTCGACTCAATGGCGTGCGCCATAAATTAGAGCTCTACTTTTTTACTTTTCTATGAAAAATTCACTTTGATCTTTTAGGATTTTTCACAACATTGTATACCACGCTTTGTGTTTAGAAAACATATGCTTTATATGTAGTTGTCGACATTTCACAGTTAGAAATACTTTTGTTTTGCATTAACCATTTAATCAAAATACCATAGTGGGTACGGTACAGAGACGTCATCAAGCAAATTGCAGCATTAAAATAGAAACTCATCCTCGGTGTGATTAGATTCACAAAGATGATAAATATATCAATTCGTTGTAGGATTTATAATGTCTCCACAGAAAACAACGAAACCTACATCTGTATTTACAAAAGCTATTTATAAGTTTTTCATTGTTTAATTTATTAATGAAAAATCATCAATTCTTAGTCATCCTCTCATTAGAAAATATTTAAACTTAGTTGTTGCTAATATTAATTTCCACCGTTCACAATGTTTATCATTAATTGTAATTCTCCGCCATATTACCCTAGCATACAAATATAAAAAGAATCAACCATATTCATAATTTATTTTCAATGTCAAACATAATGGATTATACTCGGTTAGTATTAACATTCTCTAACAAAAAAGTTTTGAAGACCATTTAAATATTAGGGAAATAGTAAAAGCGGAAATTTCCACTTTGCACAATAATTTGCTATATTTATTGATTAAAATATATTACAATATGACAATTCAATGTTAATATCTTTGTATTCACTGATTGAACCCTCTTGCAGGGACTGTGAATAATATTTTAGAACAAAACTTTTCACGCGACGACAAATCCATTTCGTTTTCATTAGTCGTCCTGGTAAGCAGATGACTTATTACACTGTGCATGACAAATAATGCTTTAGAAGTCCATCAATGTCGCATTATTTCATAAGGCTGTTCCTGTGTTACATGAATGGTTCCTGTATTCTGTGCTATGTGATATTTGTCATAAGGTTCTTTCTGTTCTACAGGAATGGTTCCTGTATTCTCTGCTATATCATATTTATCATAATGCTGGTTTCTACACAATGTGTGATATCTTATTGATCATATGGCTGTTCCTGGACTACATGAATGGTGTCTACATAATGTGGATCTGTGTTGTGAACACCTACAATGATAATGGTGATATATATTTGAATTTGAGTTAGTGCTATTTAACGCCATCACAGTTATGTCATGACGAGACCAAGTTAATTTTCAATAACATGCTGATGAGATCCACTTTGTTCTAGACCAACACGAAATCTGGTACTGCAATCAATCAATCTGATATGATAAAGTATAGAAATGAAATTAAATTAATTAACGATCTTTGCATTTACAAGATTACTTATTATTTCTTTTATTATTTTTATATTTTTTTTAATGATAAATCCCATGTATTGAGAACGTATCACTTCTGATCATACTAGATTTATTTTGATATAAAATATGTGTTGTGAGTATTATAATCAGAACTTCATTTTAAAGAGAGAAATAACAAACCTTTGGTATTTTGCATTCATGAAACATACATTTTTGATAACATGCATTTACATTGCAAAGCATCAAACAAGAAATGATCTTCATGGTCAAAATGATAGGAGATAAAATAGTTAGATTAGGTACATATTAAAATAAGTTGTAAACGATATGGACGTAAATGAACATGTCAGTGAGACGTGTACCAAATTCAGCATTAATCGTCTTGAACATCAATTTGTTGTGTAGTCCAGAATAAACATTACAAGCAAAATCAAAATGACCTATTATCAGTAATACAACACAAATAACAAAAGTAAAATCACCTACTATCAGTAATACAACATATATAGCAAAATTAAAATTACCTACTAATAGTAATTGCCAGCAAAATAACTTACTTATATTTAGGTACTCGCTAGTGAACGTACCATTGTCAAATTCTCTCACTGTGTGTCTATTTTCTTCTTTTTTTCTTTCTTCTATATCTAAAATGGAATAATTTACAAGATATCAATAAAGAATAGGTAAATGTAGTCAACAATAAATATCAATCTTACATGTAATGTAAAGAGATGAAGCCATATATTCACTTATTACCAGGTCTTCCGAAAGTGATTTTTAAATTTCATTTTTACATTTTAATTATGTCATGACGAATAAATGCACTATTCAAATTTTCGTTCACTTTATGGTAATTCATATCATGTCCCATAACTATTTTAGTTTTGGTTGCTTTCTGATGCTTAACGCCACTTTCAAAAACATGTCAGCTATGTCGTGGCGGTTAGTTTTTCTTTAGTGGAGGAAACCGTAGTACCAGGAGGAAACGACCAACCTGTAAACAGACATTGACAAACTTTATCAGATACTGTTGTATCGAGTACACCTTTCCATGAACAGGGTTCGAACTCACAAATTTAGTGGTGATCTGTCCACCCCATATGAAGGAAATAACTGCTTCATTATACCACAACTACTCTAAGTTGTTCAAAACTTGAATTTGTTCATTTGTAGACAACGTATCATCTTACTCAATGTTATATATATATGTATATGCTTGGGTTGGCCAAAGGGTTTGTTTCCTCGTCAGAATAATATCCGTAAGATATTCAAATTTTCTTATTTTTGTGGTATGAAAAAAAAACAATTTGCATGGTATAATGGTAATTATTCGAAAATATATTGGTTCGTGTTGCTCGATCTTTAGATTTCTGTGTAATATTTTGTAAATCGTTCCTGTTTCAATTGATGACTACTGATTACCCTTTGGTACCTTCAAGCTTTTTCAAATTAAGCTCTTTCTGTGAATAATCATTATCTTTCCCGTGAGTACCTTGGTACTGATATGGCTTACAAGCTATTATTATCATAATATTATATGAATACATATGGAGTGAGAGATGAACCTTAGTTCTAATGATATTTACATGTTTATGAACAATTAAATGTTCATATATTTGAAAAAGAAAGAAACTATTGTATGCACAATTTTCAATATACTGAAAATACCTGTTGTCAAACTAATCAGTTCCTAAACATGTTCATCCGAAAGCAAACTCTGTTTAATAGTTTTTGTCATAACCGACCAATTCAAGTTTTAAAAATTATTTAGCTTTCCAATATTTTAACTACGGTCGTACCTTTTTTGTACCTTGTGAAATTTGCGCTTGAAAGGCATTATGTGCATTAAATTAGAAATCTACATTTTTGAGAATGTCTAAAATAGAGACCATCAAATATATCTATAAGATTTTAATTAATCATCAAGTTACACGTGTATCATACATATTTATCAATTGAAATTGCAATATGATAATTAAATATTATAATCTAAGAGAGAAAACGTGTTACACTGCGGATGATGTTTTATAGCACATGCACTCTTTAGAATTGTCATGCGACGCACAATCTATTTACATTATTGAAATAAAGAGCATAAGTTATTCCTATAAGATTTCAATTAGAGATACATTTATACATGTATCATACATATTTATCAATTAAGATTAGTATATGACCATTGGATATTCATATCTAAGAGAGAACTAATGCACCCATGGTGGTAGAGGCACTGGGGATGATGTTTTATACATGTTCATTAGTTTCTTATTGTGAGCGGACGATTTAATTCAAGTAGAATGACAAATAATAGTTTAGAAGTCTAATAGCAATGTCGTATTGTTTCATAACGCTGATCATGAACAACAGGAATGACATCTGCAATAAGTGTTATATCACATTCTATCGTAAGGATGTTCTTGTGTTACAGAAATGCTGTCTAAATAATGTGTTTCTCTGCTGGTAGCATCTGTAACAATGCAAATGTTATATATTTAATTTCACAGTGGAATACCTCTATCTGTAGGTACAATAAGTAATTGACGAGTTGTTCGTTATAACAAATATGACACGAATGACCAAATGGTGCAGCAACTGACGAATGACCAAATAACAGAGTAACTCACAAATGCGCTCAGAGCATGACTGAGCTACAACCTTTTTTGGTCATGAGTGACATAGTTTTGATAATAAATAAGTAATAGTATCTATTATATAGATCACCAAATTTTTCGAATCACATTTAATATATAATGAGTCAAACTGTATTATATTACGTGTGGATATACTATGTTGTGTATCGCTTCTTCAACAGCGCATCCACACAAACGGTCAAAGGGGCGTAACTGTAAAACATACAGAAAATTAGCCCTACAAAGAAATGTCGGGAAATGCATCGAGAGTGAAAGTAAAATCAATGAGTTTACTATGAAAATGATCGTTCTTATTTAAGTCCGAAAACGCCATATTTAACAGCTATCTAATTGATAAACGTTAGATAATACCGAACGGGCAATCCAAAAAGGACAATCCAAAGAAATTGGCAACATAGGGTACACAGGACGAAGACAAGGAAGACAAAAACACAACACAATATGTGCTGGAAACCACTATGCATAAACAACGTAAAAAATATTATTTAAAAATGATGAAAATTTGATTCTGAAGATTGTGCTCATAAATTCCATTTGAAAAATTCACAGAGTCTAGGGAACTTTTCAGTTGCGCAGGTACTGCCTTTGTATTTGCATTGAGTATGTAAATATATCGACTTCTCTGTTTCTAAAATAACTCAACAGAATTGTTTTAATCTATCCTAATCTTACATATCACAAAGTAATTGATTGAATAAATATCAATGTACTTCTTCTTTCTCAATTTTTCGAAGAATATTCAATTAGTTTGACAGTATTTATGACTTTGATTTTTGTCTTTTATTTAGCGCTTGAAATTGCCAATAATATTACCATTATCCTGAGACATATAACATTATATTAACAGGACGGGTGCCACTAGTGGAGCAGTAACTCAGTTGACCCCCGGTCATTGTGTTTTCTCTCCTTCTTCAATTTACGGTTTTTGATTACCCCTTTGGTAGCATCAAACTCTTCTTAAACGTATTGGTCCTGAAATTTAAATGATAATGTATATGACAACAATCGTATTAGAAAAAATCTTTCCAATATATGCATAGTGGTTAGTAAATGTATCATTGTCAAATTCTCTCATATTGTGTCCATTTTGTTGCTTTGTACCCCTATCTCCTTTCTGTCTTATATATCTGTAATAGATATATGTCCGCCATGATTTGTGTATCTTTTACATGGCAGGGCTTATACCACTATGCGTTCATTGATACCATTCGATTCAATAAATATTTTGGTACAAGCTTACATAGTTATAATTATTAATACAACATATTTACGTCCTTAAATGGGATAAATATTCTTCGTCAGTGAGTGATTGTTGCTTAGCGCCAATTCAGCAATTTGTCAGCTATATCATGGCGAGAACAAGTTAATGTTCAATTAAATGATGTCCGCTTTGTTCTAGACCAACACGCTGAGTTGGACCTTTATAGTGATAGCTCACTGAATCAATACTCCGCGGGTAGAAATGTCACTCCATTCGGACACATTATTCTGATTCCGAGCCAACCGGTTTTTGCTCTTTCTCCTTAATGCTGCGTGCTTAGCGGAGAAGCAACAGATACCAATTTCATAGTCATTGGTTTGAACCTACCGGGGCTCGAACCCACGATCTACAGCACTTGAGGCGAGTACGCTAAGCATTACGCCACCTATGCGGTTCATAATTATTTTTATCTCCGCCCTTTATAACGCCATCGTAATGACAAATAACGTATAGATGGATGGAGCTTTGTCTAGCACAGGTGTATACGGAAATGTTGTGCTGCATGTTGCTTGAGTCTCTGGGTTGTCCATTGTTGATTGCCCCCTCAGTTTTTCTGGCGTGTTTTAGCAAGTTATATTCTTAGATTAACGTAATATGAGAAAGACAAGTAGAGGCATTCCTTTAATCTAACGAACAAAACTCTTGACCAGGATATGACTGGAATATAATCATGTTTTACAAGATTGTGGAGCCGTCGTGATAGTGACGTACGATAGTTGGATGTGCAACTACCTATGTAATATGTAACCATCACCACTAATGTTGTGAGTTTGAATCCCACCGATGGTGAAACTTTATCATGCAATATTGCATGATAAAGTTTCACAGTGAATTTGGGCAAGTTAGAGGTTTTCACTAGGTACTCCAGTCATCAATGAATAAACCTGGCCGCATCAATATAAGTTAAATATTGTAGAAAGTGCCAATAAAAACCATACCATACGTCTATTATAATTATATTCTAAAGTCTAAAAAGAATATTTGAAATATTTAAAAGAAATATGGTCGCCATTAGATTGTGTGTAGGTATTATCATGGTAACCTAAACTGTCCATTCTTTGTATGTATTAAAGGGATAAATAAAATGGAAGATTACCTCAATGTAGCCAGGATAATAGTAACACAAATTAACGCAGTACCAAGGAAGGTTCCAACACCTGTATATAAATATAATTATTAATTTGGCCATTTGACTGTGATGTGACTGTTACATCAGCTGAAAATATATGTGCAATTTATATAAGAAAAGATAAATTAGATTAAAAACTATGAAGCTTGAGGAATCTCCATTTTGAAGGCTAGTATTGCTCATAGTGGTAGTGTGTGTGTGTGTGTGTTTAAATAACCCATACAATGGAATGTAACGATGCTCTCATTTTGTGAAAGTTAAGCTGCATGTTATTCAGGGATTGCAGTGGGTATGCACATTACATACCCTGTTTTGTTGGTGCTCCGATTTAATTTGAATTTTAACAAAGAATGCCAATACATATACACACAATAACATTGAAACAACGTAGATACCCCGATATATCGTTTATCGACATAAATAATGAGTGCCACTGAACAGCAGGATATGGGTTGTTATATTCATAGGTTAGTAGTTTTGCTCATTGTTGAAGAACCTGCTGTGACTATGAAATGTTTCAAATATTATGTTTCTTTACGGTCTGAGCTCCATGGTATGATGCACTTTACGATTACCGCATAACAACAATGTAGGAGGCCTCATGTCTTATTTACGTTATTTGTGTTTGCTTGCGCATAGAGTTGTTGAACAAATATATTGCTGTGTTTTTCTTCGCATTGTGTACTCTATGTTGCCAGTTTCCCTGTATTGTTCATTTTTTATTGCCCCTTCGGTATTCTCTACCGTTTATATATCCTGGATTGTTCATTTATGATTGCCCCTTCGGTATTCTCTACCGTTTATATATCATGGATTGTTCATCTTTGATTGTCCCTTCGGTATTCTCTACCGTTTATATATTACTGGTTCTTTTGGTAACTAATTTTAGTGTCTTCAAACTTTTCTACTTGTATTGTTATGTTTTAGAACATGTCAATTGCACCAGGTATGCCTGTTATGTGACAACCGTCTTCTCTAAATCCGTCAATGCAGCCATGTGTACAATTTCCGTCAAGTCTGTCACATATCTTGTTGACACATGTATGACAATGTGATTCAGAATTGATTCCATATATACCAGTAGTACATTCTGAAAGCAAAAAAAAAATCAAAACAACCAAAAAAAACAAAAACAAAAACAAAAAACAAAAAACAAAAACAACAAAACAAAATCAAACAAAACAAAACACAATACAATATATCACTTGTCACAAGGAAATACGAATGAAGGGAGACATGGGTGGGTTATTTATCAAATATGCATGCATGTACTACCTATATTTAAAATTCATCAAATGTAACTAGTGTTTAATATGCGTTTCGTATGTACTTTGTCCTTTGGCCATTGTATTGTCTGTCCTTCGATTTACGGATTCGGATTACCCCTTAGCTATCTTCAAACTATGCTTCGTCCTACATATTATTCGTATGAAATAATTTGTTGTGAGCTAGAAATATATACATAACATTATTTGCGGCAGCTTCGGATGAATAAAGCCGCACAGGAGGTGTGATCGTCAGCGCGTTCGCCTCGACTGCGGTAGATGTGGGAATCCCGGTAGGTAGGGTCAAACCACAGACTATAAAATTAGTATTGGTTTCTTCTCCGCTAAGCACTCTGCATAAAGGGGTAATAACAAAAGCTATGGATAAGAATACTGTGTTCAAGTGAAGCGTCATGTCTATCCAGAGACTGTTGGTCAGGGAGCTAATATTATGAAACAAATCCAAATAAGCGTGTTGGTCTAATACAGAGTATATATCATCATCATCTCTCAAATGTAACTTGTTCTAGCTGACATATTGCTCAATTGACGTCAACCAACAACCAATCACTCACTATAATGACCACTAACATGTCAGGTTTTCGGTGGCCAAATGGAAGGATGAATTTCGGAGCCTTTTCATGATCTCTCATGTCTTTTATGGTAATCAAATCAGCCTTCCTTAGATACACACTAGCACTACATTTATCTACAGGATATAAACTACTTATTGTCTTTGCTATAGCTGAATAAACAACATGTCCATTCCTAATTGCTCCTTCGGTATTCTCCCACATTTATTTATATAAATAATTCATATATGGTGTATATAGCTCACTAGAACGGTATGCATACCTATTATTCCATAATTCTACAAACTTACGATGCTGACCCATCCAACCTTTACTGCAACCAGATAAGGATATACAAGACATAGGGTGACATGCTTCACATTTATCAGGACAGATTGTATTACAGTTTTTTCCATACGCCCCACCAAGGCAAGCTTCAAGCAAGTTATTTATGAAATGTTAAATCGTACAAAAATAAGAACCACACTTAGAGTTAGCTTGTTGATTTCTAAGACTACATTTGTCAACAAATAATGGGATTACCATGGGAACAAACGGTGCCCCTGTCCTTGTTCATCTTGTGTTTTACCCCGATGGGACAACATTTATGCAACACCTTATCAAAGACAAGAGAAATACACGTCCTATAACCTCACATTCAGATATATTAAGGATGTTCTGTTAATTAATAATCCAACGTTTGCAAACTGTAACATATTATTATATACCTCAAATAACTTGAGGTAAAAGAAACAAGAACAACAGAAAACAACTTCCTCTACCTCATTTCTTTATATTTAGGTCAACCCTGACACCAACAAGCAGAGTCAATGGCATAACAGAGGATTTCACAATTAAACTTTTTACAACGTCACCGTCTTCTGGGTTATAAACTATAAAGCTAATATTTCTAAAAAAAATCGTCTAATCGTTCACAGAGTTTTTCGAAAGATAGCACCACCTTGTTGAAAAGCTTAAATTTCCTTAACTTACCTAAATCAAACTTTGTATGTGCATATTTACTACAGTTGTAACCGAAGTAGTCAAGACTGCATTATATAAAAACAAACCCACGATAGCCAAGATTATATTCATGACAATACCTAATTCACACTTCTCATATCTTGTCTGCCATCCAGGATTACATCCAAAAGTATCTGTACAGACAACAAATTCCCAACCACAGGAATCTGATAAACACCCATCACATGATTCATTATAATTGTAGCTATAGGAACCACGCGACTACATTATATAATGAAGCAATAGTAAACTAATATGCATCGTTGGACAATTTGGAGTTGAAAATGTTGAAATTGGCTTAAAAAGGACATGATAACAGAAAACATGTTTAAAACAAAGAAAACATTTAAAAATAAATTATGGAAATATGTCAATGCATTGCATTACCAATGATGTGTACGTTTTCGTTTTGATCTTTACATGCGATAATATCTATTGTCAAACAACTGTCGTTAATTGAACATAGTATCGCTGGGTTTGTCTAATGTAACGCTATACTGACGTCACTGACGTCATCTCACCAAATCATCGATAAATGGCTATTATTGATATGTTTTGCACTATATGAACTTCTCACCGCATCGTACATCACCAAGCTTCGCCTTCGATGTGATGTTACTCTACGAAATCCATTCTCGTAAACTGAGTCAACAATGTTCATGTTTTTTTGTTTTTTTACTTTTATTGTCTATTTTTCGCATGGTGTGGTCCTTTTGAGTTTAAGTTAATATGTGCAGTGATTATTATTAACAAGAGTAGAGGGTGTGTGCTTGTATCAGCCAGCTATACCCACCCTACTCCCCACTCCCCACTCTCAAATATATTGGTGTGTCTTTGTCAAGTCACGACATGGATTTCAAACGCCATATGTTTTTTTTCTTTTGTGTGTTGAGTGATTTGATGTGAGAGGTGAATTTTCGTTTTTCCTTAATGGTGGAATTGTTGAGCATCACTGTCTTAATCTTTTCTCTAACTCAAACAAATTAATCATATTTCATACCTGTAGTACGGGTACTTTCTATATATCCAGGTTGATATCCACCAGGAGGACATTTACCCGTAATAGGATCACATGGATGGTTGATACACTGGCAAGTGCGGGAGCATTTATTTCCAAACACCACTGGTGTACACGATACAAACAAGAGTTGTAAAATTTAGTAATTTGAAAAATAAAGATGACAATGATAAAATATTAATATCAGTATTTTTGTTGTTTTTTTCTTTTTTTTTTTTGTTATTGTGTGCTTTGTTTTGTATTTCTTGTTTTTTTTTTTAAAGGTTAAAACACACTTCGTTCTTATAATGCACACACACACACACATACACACACATATATATATATATATATATATATATACATACATATAAAAATGTATATACATGTACGTAATTCCAAAAACTGCTCTGCGGTAACAAATATACGTTATCCTGGTACTTGTCGATAAAAGGTAATATACACAACAATATGCAGCTAATACGTTTGTATTGATTGTATATATAATATAATAAAAATACATTGTATATATTATGTATGCACATTACCTAAGCCAATAAAAGATTTGAACGTCAACACGTTATAAGTAGCATTACCTTTGTAAGCTTGTTATGTTCCTCCATTCTGGAGAGACACATATATCTTTCACCACAGTCAGTGTACAAACTTTCCTACCATTTGAATGGACATTCATCGAATCTGTGCAATGATAGGTTATTTTGCTTGCTTAATTATTTTATTTGATTCGGACATCATTGTTTGTTTGTTTATTACAAATTGGAAATTGAATAATGCTCGCAATAGTCCCCCTCTAGTCCTATTTTACAACCGTCTGTACATGCACCGGTGTCAGTATCACATCTATCACAATTGTCACCATCTGGTCCTATCTTTCAACCGTCGGTACATACACCGGTGTCAGTATCACATATATCAGAATAGTCCCCCTCTAGTCCTATCTTACAACCGTCGGTACATACACCGGTGTCAGTATGACATATATCACAATAGTCCCCCTCTAGTCCTATTTCACAGCCGTCTGTACATACACCGTTGTCAGTATCACATATATCAGAATAGTCCCCCGCTAGTCCTATCTTACAACCTTCTGTACATACACCGGTGTCAGTATCACATCTATAACAATAGTCCCCCTCTAGTCCTATGGTACAGCCGTCTGTACATACACCTGTGTCAGTATCGCAATAGTCCCCATCTAGTCCTATTTTACAGCCATCTGTACATACATCGGTGACAGTATCAAACCTATCACAATAGTCCCCCTCTAGTCCAATTTAACAGCCGTCTGTACATACATCGGTGTCAGTATCACATGTGTTACAATAACCCCCCTCTAGTCCTATGTTACAGCTGTATGTACATACACCAGTGTCAGCATCACATATATCACAATAGTCACCCTCTAGTCCTATTTAATAGCAGTCTGTACATACACCAGTGTCAGTATCAATATCACATATATCATATCATATATCATAGTATGCATACACCGGTGTTTCTTGGTAGATGAAATCGGGGTATGCCAATTTGCTGCAAAGCATTGTCAAGTGGTGGTCAGTTTTATTGGTAGATGAAACCGGGTTACGCCAATCTGCTACAAAACACTTCCAAGTGGCGGTCAGCTTTATTTGTAGATGAAACCAGATTACGTCAATTAGGTGCAAATCACTGCCAAGTGGTGGTTATTTTTTTTGATAGATGAAACCGGTGAACACCAATCTTCTGCTAATAACAGACAAGTGGCCGTCAGTTTTATTGGTAGATGAAACCGGCGTATGCCAATCTGCTGCAAACTACTGACAAGTGGCGATCGGTTTTATTAGTACATGGAACCGCATTATGACAATCTGCTACGCATCGCTAACAACTCAGCAATTGTTCAGCTATATCGTTAATTTTCCATGAGACGATGATGAGGTCCGCTTTATACTAGACAAAGACGCTCAGTTGGATTTTTGTTTACCTCATTGAAACAACACTCCGCGGATAGTTAATTAAAATATACAGAAAGGAAATAATAAGACAGGGAGAAGGCATAGGAAATATTAAGATATTAAATAGATAAAGGAAATTTTAAGATAGCAAATAGATAATGGAAATATTAAGATAGCAAATATAAAAGAAATATTTAAATAGCAAATAGATAAAGAAATATTAAGATAGAAATAGATATTGGAAATATTAATATAGAAAATAGATACTGGAAATATTAAGATAGGAAATGGAAAATGGAAATATTGAGATAGGTAATAGATAAAGAAATATGAAAACTAATTTAAAAGAAAATATCATTTATAAGATTTATAATTTTGCATAAGACATCCGACGTGAACCCAGGAGCTCGGGATAGATAAGTACATGTAGTTCTAGTTTTGTATAAGACATCCGACGTGAAGCCATGAGCTGGCGATGGATAAGTACATGTAGTTCTAGTTTTGCAGAAGACATCCGACGTGGACCCATGAGCTGGCGATGGATAAGTACATTTAGTTCTAGTTTTGTATATGACATCCGACGTGAATCCAGGAGCTGGGGATGGAGAAGTACATGTAGTTCTAGTTTTGCATAATACATCCGATGTGACTCCAGGAGCTGGCGATGGATAAGTACATGTAGTTCTAGTTTTGCATAAGACATCCGACGTGAACACAGGAGCTGGGGATGGATAAGTAGATGTAGTTCTAGTTTTGTATATGACATCCGACGTGGACCCAGGAGCCGGCGATGGATAAGTACATGTAGTTCTAATTTTGTAGAAGACATCCGACGGGACCCCATGAGCTGGCGATGGATAAGTACATATAGTTTTATTTTAGTATAAGACATCCGACGTGAACTCAGGAGCTGGCGATGGATAAGTACATGTAGTTCTAGTTTTGCATAAGACATCCGACGTCACCCCAGGAGCTGGCGATGAATAAATACATCCGACGTGAATCTACGAGCTGGCGATAGATAAGTACATGTAGTTCTAGCTTTTAATAAGACATCCGATGTGAACCCAGGAGTTGGCGATGGATAAGTACATGTAGTTCTAATTTTGTATTAGACATCCGCTGTATTATTCACATAGTCAAGTCGTTGACAGAATAAAGAACAAATCTACGTTATAATATAGGTGAGAAAGGTCACGGTCGCTGATTCGTTCTAACTACGGTGCTACCTATACCTGCACATAGTCTACCTGGAAGAATGGAAACGCACTAGTGTACCTTTCAACGGTTAGAAAACAAAATCATCATAATCCTGTCCTTCCTCATACATGATATATCAGGGATTATAACAGGATAAAGACAACGAGCGTCACGTGTGGAGCAGGAATTGCTTACCCTTCACACATCATCTGGATTCATCCCTAGTTTTAGTGTGGTTCATGTTGTTCGACATTTAGCTTACTGTGTAGTATTTTGTAAATCATGATTTGTCCTTTTGTTGTTTTTCGTTTGGCCATTGAGCTGTCTGTCCTTCGATTTACGGTATCTTCAAATAATTCTTAGATACATGCTATTTCATGTAGTACTCATATTTGGTATTTCAGCTACGTCACAGTCATCTACAAGTTATACTGCTATATATACAGGAGTTGAAAGCTTCGTTGTTACTGCTTTAATGAGTGTCATTATTGTCATGGCTCCTCTGAGGAATGATGTAATTATCTTAACTTTTATTAGTTTGCCTTTGTATAGTACCCGATACTTAAGGTTTGACATTTCACTCGCCCTTGGTGGTGTACATGTACATTCAAGCCTGCCCGGGCGGTCACCTCTGTTAAGCAGTCACCTTTATTTTAAGGTTACCATTTTCTTGGCCTGTAATAACAAAAAATCATGTTTCTTGATCCTCTGTTAAGAGGTCGCATGTCTTTAATGAACACTATTTATTTGTCCCAAAGGTGACCTCCTAAAACTGGTTGGACAGTATATAGCTATCAACAAACTGTATACAATCACACAGTAGTAAGATCCACCTTATAAAAAATACACATTATAGTCCGATCCTACGGTACCACGGATTCTATAATACCGTGTATTCATGTGTTATTTTAACCATTTATATCCTTGGCATATGTTGGATAAATAAAATGTTTGGTGAAAACAACCAAATTACATTGTCTTCTTCGAATAACACTATCTCGTTAATCAATGTAATACATAATTTGGTTAATAAAAACATTACACAGTGATCGTAGTGACCTCAATAGCTACAACATAACTAACAATTCCTCTACCTTATCTGCATTAAAATCGCATAGTACGCACGACGCGTTTCTACAATGACCTGCATCAGGTACGACCAGCGCCAAAACGGTGCTTAGAACAAGGACACCAAAATGCCTAAACATGATAGCTGAAATCGGCTAAGACCATATGTGACTGAGGGAGGAGCCCGGGTAAGACCACCTGTGACTGAGGTAGGAGACCGGATAAGACCATCTGTGACTGAGGGAGGATACTGGCTAAGACCACCTGTGACTGAGGGAGGAGACCGCTAAGACCACCTGTAACTGAGGGAGGAGACCGGTTAAGACCACATGTGACTGAGGGATGATACCGGCTAATACCGTCTGTGACTGAGGGAGGAGACTGGCTAATGCCACATGTGACTGAGGGAGGAGACCGGCTAAGACCGCCTGTGACTGAGGGAGGAGAACTGTAGCTTTACAGTCTCTAAATAATGTAATTAATAATAAAAAAGTGATCTTAGCCGATTTTGGCTATCCTGTTTAAGACCTTTTTTGTCACAAAACTTTAATTTATTTGGCTTTCTAATGTTTCTATTTTGAGCGTACCCGATGAAGATTATTCCAGAATCGCGTCGTGCGCACTAAATTTGATATCTACGTTTTTAATATTACATAAACTAAAATTGAGGAAGAGTTGTAATATTAGGTGAATTTATGTTTATCTTAGATATAGAAGAAATAAAAAAGACAAGTGCAAAGCAACAAAATGGACACATAACAAGAGAATTTGAAAACGATACGTTCAGTAGCAATTATTCAAATACTTGTAAGTTTACATCTGACGCAGAAATTGAAAGTAGGTAAATGTAGACCACACCAAAAATGCGAAAAACAACATGCTTAATCCTCACTGTATTTCTTTACACATATTTATATCCAACACGACTAGACTATGAGTAACATGAAGGGTGTTTTATAAGATGCAGGAAATACTTACCCTTCGCGAACACATGGGTACACCCCGGGGTATTTTTTGTGTGATACATGGTACTACTCTTTTTAGTGTCTTGTGTTGTTGCCTATTTTTCCTATATTTTTATTATGTTGGTTTTTTTGGTGTTTTTTTTTGTTTTCGTTCTATGTCTAAGTTCATTATTGCCAATGTCTCGAGGATCTCCATTCTTGATTGACTTTTCGGTGTTTTCTAATGTTAACCTATGTGTCTTACTGACATGTATGTCTTGAGATATTATTTGTAGCATCTGATGTTCAATAGGGCAACGACAATTGTATGGATTATGGAAATAATCTTAAAGAATGTACTCTCTATAGAACAGAATCAAATTAACTAGATAGTGCACATAAGTGTACAAATATATCACTGGACATCTAATTATATATATAACAGTTGTGCTGTTACAGGTGCTAACAACATAGAGACACATTATGTAGACACCATTCCTGTAACTCAAGAACAGCCTTATGATTCCATATCACAAAGATTTCAGAATTATAAAAAGCTATTGGTGATGCATAGTGGAATGAGTTATACATTTATCAGGAACAACAATGGAAATCGAACAATTGTTGGACGCATAGCCAATCTAAAGAACAGATAGGTTAAACAATATATTTTACAATATCGTGTAAACGAAATTGCTGTACAATATTGCTTTTTCAATATATAAGCTTAATCGTCACATTGTAATAAATTGCAATATTCTTATAATGTATGATCCATGTGAAAATTCATGCTTAATTAACAACATTCATGATACATCTGAAACATTCCTCATTTGGCGTAAATCAATAATCACTCACATTCAAATATTAGTGGACGGGAACACGACAGTTTACATTTAACCACACTTTCAACACTATTGCATGGAGGTCAGTGTTATTGTTAGATGAAACTGCAGTACCCCAATCTGCTGCAAAGCACTGACAGTGGTGGTCAGTTTTATTGGTACACAAAACCGGGTATGCCAATCTGCCGCAAAGTAAAGAAGATGAAATCGGGGTACGTCAATCTGCTGTAAATTACTGACAAGTAGCGGTCAGTATTATAAGTAGATGAAACCGGGGAATACCAATATGCCGCCAATTACTCACAAGTGGCTTCAGTTTTATAAGTAGATGCAACCGGGTACACCAATCTGCTGCAAATCACTGACAAACTTTAAAAGACATTTTACAGAAACATTAAATGACATGGATAACCGTCAACAAATGACCACCAATATTTTTCAAATTTAGGGGTAATACAATGAGCTAAATATTAACACCAAACGATCGAGTCCGGCATATTTTATTGATATTGCAGCAAACACTAGGGTTTTTTTGTTGGGGTGTATGTTTGTCATCTTTTTAATTTTCCGTTTTGTGTTTTTATTTTGTTTTCCTTATGTTCATTATTTTGTTACTGGTTCCCAATGCTGTTCGTTCCTATTCTTGATTGCCCTTCTGTTTTTTATCTCTAAATTATTAAAAGGAAGATTACACAGTGATGGTCATTAATTCCACCAATATCAACAAAACAAACAACCTCTAAGCAATCAAGGTCAACAATTCCACCAATATCAACAAAACAAACAACCACCTCTAAACAGTGATAGTCAACAATTCCACCAATATCAACAAAACAAACAACCTCTAAGCAATCAAGGTCAACAATTCCACCAATATCAACAAAACAAACAACCACCTCTAAACAGTGAAGGTCAACAATTCCACCAATATTAACAAAATATATACAACCACCTCTAAACAGTGATGGTCAACAATTTCACTAATATCAACAAACAAACAACCACCTCTAAACAGTGAAGGTCAACAATTCCACCAATATCAACAAAACAAACAACCACCACTAAACAGTGAAGGTCATCATTTCCTCCAAAAAAAAACCAAACAAACAACCACCTCTAAACAGTGATGGTCATTAATTCCAACAATATCAACAAAGTAAACAGCCACCTCTCAACAGTGATGGTCATTAAATCCACCAATATCAACAAAACAAACAACCACCCCTAAACAGTGATAGTCATTAATTGCACCAATATCAACAAAACAAACAACCACCTCTAAACAGTGATGGTCAACAATTCCACCAATATCAACAAAACAAACAACCACCTCTAAACAGTGATAGTCAACAATTCCACCAATATCAACAAAACAAACAACCTCTAAACAGTGAAGGTCAACAATTCCACCAATATTAACAAAATATATACAACCACCTCTAAACAGTGAAGGTCAACAATTCCACCAATATCAACAAAACAAACAACCACCTCTAAACAGTGAAGGTCAACAGTTCCACCAATAACAACAAAATATATACAACAACTTCTAAACAGTGATGGTCAACAATTCTACCAATATCAATAAAACAAACAACCTCTAAACAGTGATGGTCAACACTTCTACTAATTTCAACAAAGCAGACAACCACCTCTAAACAGTTATGTTCAACAATTCCACCAATATCAACAAAACAAACAACCACCTGTCATCTTAACTGAACTCACTGAACACAAAAAAGGCAAGATACAAAATTGTAACAAAGTTAAACTCGTAAATGGTAATTCCAATCCTACTCGGTTGGTAGCTGGATTGCCAAAGGCAAGGTTCATTTATTATATATCACACAAGATATATAGTAAAGTGTTGATATTGCATGATTTAACAGAAACTAAACAATAAATTGAAGAAATATTTATTTTTAAGAAAATATGCATTTATAAATAAAAGTGTTTGGTTATTGATAAACTAAAATCTCTGTCATTTACTATACACAAAGGATTTTTTCTTGTATTTATTGACTTAAATTTCCTTGAAATAGAATATCATTTGACTCATGAGATAAATAAAAATACAATAAAGAACTAAATATGTTTTCTCTTTTAAGGATCACTGTAATGTGCACCAGTTGTTTATCTTAGCATCGCGTCAGTTGTTGCATCATATAATACAAACATTTTTTGGGTGCTAAGATTTTCAATCCGCAGAAAAAAAAATCCGCAAAAATTCTTTTTAGTACAAAACCGCAGAAATTACCGGTTATACTGTATACGTAACTCTTAAAAACATGAACTTTAGATGTATCATCCGTGGGTTCAAGGTCAAACATCAACCTCAATTACAAGATAATGAATGTTTTATATTTACTTTATGTTTGTCGTATTTTCATTATGAGGTATTTCAAAATATCAACTCTTCTGAGCAATTTCAGAGGTCAACAATAATTAACAAGGAAAACATGATACAAGTTCAAAACAATATTAACACATATGAAATTGTTGAAGTAGGTGAATAAATGCGACATTGTATTCCTCAACGCAATCCTCTTCTGGGCTTAGGGTAAGGATTATGGTGTTTAATGCCACTTTCAACATTTTTTCAGTTATATCGTGATGGTCAGTTTTATTGGTGGAAGAAACAGGAGTACCCGGAGAAAACCACCGACCTGTCACAAGTCACTGACAGACTTTAGCGATGTATTGAGAACACTTCGACTGAACGTAATCAATAATCAATCACTCACTATCTGACTCCATTATACTAGGGCCTACGAAAATGAAGGAATACCTGACAAGAAGCATATTTAATATATATGAAGCAAACATTACAAAATAGTGCATAGGGTATACAAAGGCCTTAGTACGGCCCTGCTTTCAAGTAAACTATTATATTTAGAGTTATTACACAAATCTTTTTTTTATATATTTTTCAAATTCCAACAAGTTATAAATCAATAGATGTATCATATACAAGTTGAGTTACTAGAATAATATAATACTACATAAATACACTGTACATACATTATACAATATTGGTTCTCAAAAAAATTATATTCAAAAAATATTATCACACGAATTTTGGTGAAAATAGACCTAGTCTGATAGTATTTTACATGGTGGACAATATTCCATGCAATAACACTTTGCATTGCAGAACTTAAAACAAATTATGAAAGCACCATATTAGACTACACTAGTACAAATATCAAGGGAAATGCACCCGTTGTGGCTACATACCACATGGACTATTGCAAGGTCCCGGACCTATAATCGAACATTTTGTATCGAAGACAATCGCTCTACACAAAATAAAATGAAAAAAATGAAAAAATGAAAAAAAAAAAAAAAAATATTTCAAAATAAATAGCAGGACATTTTTACTTTATATACCTGTCTAATCCCGCAACCTTTTATCAATGTACCTGTGCCAAGCCATTAAAATGATCGGTATTGTTAATGTCTCAGGGGTATCGAGAAGGCCTTTGTTTCCCTTCTTTTTAGTTGTTTTTTAATCTGTTCATACAGTGTTTTTGGTCTGTTTTTCATTTTATTATGATATATGAATAGCTATTATATTAACATAATACGGTTGCAGTATCATTATTCAATCGGTGTCCTCTTATTAATAGCTAGTCTGTTAACATAATACGTTACACTATCATTATTGTCGTCTTCAGATGGAATTGTTTCCTATACCTCACCAGATAACACTCCATGGAAATTATTCCTGAGAGAGAAGGCAATATATTTTTAGTACATAGCATCTTATTCCAGAAAATGTGTAGTTCCACCTTGAAATCGCTTGAAACTGGTATAGTTCCCGTCAATGGGTATAGTCGCCCGTTGCAAATATTAAGCATATGTTGTTCAAAAATAGAAAACAAAAATCATCCAATAAAAATTAAAAAAAATTCATGTGTTTTGTACTAAAATATTATACAGTATAAAGTTTACTTTTTTTTCGGACATTTTAACCGAACACAGCCTGTCTCAGCCTAATCAAAAAATGCATTAAAATTGACTGCTGAGAAAAGCTATGTTAAGCCGAAATGTCCGGGAAAAACTGTAAAGTTTGTATTTATATTATTCATATATAAACATTAAATACAGATCAACCTGCCCATGCGGTCACCTCTATTAAGCAATCACCTGTATTATAAGGTCACATATTTTTCATCTTGTCATATAAAATTGTATGTGAACTGAACCTATTTTAAGAGGTCAACTGTCATATAAGACAATTTTTGGCTTTCTGAAATACAAAAACATATTTTTTGTTCTCTAAGTGTTTTTGAATTCATCCCAGGCACATCCAATATCCTTATATTGATTGACATTATTTTTGAAACGTGTTATTTTTAAATTGAAAGGAAAAGACGTTACATTGTTCAATTCGATAAAAAGTATTCGATTTTGCAATAGAAAATTATTATTTAAAAAAAAAACTCTTAAATGTGTTAGACTCGTTCAGAATACCCACGACAATGTTTAATATCACATTTTACATAATAGTTAAGTTTTCTTTTATATAGATTTTTTTTTTGAAAACCTTATTGAAAACCTATTTCAATAAGGTTTTCAAAAAAAAAATCTATATAAAAGAAAACTTAACTATTATGTAAAATGTGATATTAAACATTGTCGTGGGTATTCTGAACGAGTCTAACACATTTAAGAGTTTTTTTTTTAAATAATAATTTTCTATTGCAAAATCGAATACTTTTTATCGAATTGAACAATGTAACGTCTTTTCCTTTCAATTTAAAAATATTGGACCAGATGTCTATTGTACCGATAATCCAGACTCCTGAAAGGATACAATTAAAATATAGATTAAATATTAGTCAACAAAACCTACATATCATGCATGCAATGTCAGGAGATGAGGTGACATATTCATATATTGCCAAGTCTTCATCGCGTAGTTATTTGCTTAGGAACAATTAAATGTTGATATCTGTGAAAATGAAAGAAAATATTTGTATATATACATTCCTTCTGGCAATGACCGCAAATAATGGCATCAGTTCATTAGGTTGTTCATGCAAAGTATTTTTTTTATTATTTTTTTTCAATTTCAATAATTTCCATGACAACTGATAATTCATTGCAACTAGCAACTTGTAAAAATTATGTGGCTTTCCCATCTTGTAGCTAAGAGCGTGCCTGGTGTAGTTTGTGATACACTAGCTATATACATGTTAATACATATATACAAGAATGACATGAACAATCATTCAACATTTTGATTAAATACTATTTTGCACATGAATAAGACATAATTATGTATCCTCTGCAATTTATTACAATATGACAATTGAGTGTTAATATCTTTGAAAAAGAAATCATGTTGCAACAGAGTGTACATGCACGCTCTTGCAGCGACAAGAAATAATACTAATACCTTAAAACAAATCCTTTCACTGGACGAAAAATAAATTTCCATTTCCATTAATCTTCATGGGAAAGATATGACTCAGTATACTGATCATGATACACAATGTCATAATAAGTGATTAGCGATGGGTTTTTTTGAAAACGAGAGGACATTTTTCAGTCATCTCAGCGAAGGGCGAAAACCCTGAGATGAGAGATGACTGAGAAATGTTCTCGAGTGTTAGAAAACACCGTTGGTTATTTTATCGCTATGCTAGTATGTTTATCAAGGATTTGGTAATGTGACGTCATAATAACGTCATATTAGAAAAGAGCGATATTATTAAGGGTCATTGACAACAGTTAGCGATTAGCGATAATTGGAATCATCTCAGCGCTCACGTGATAGTAAGCATAATGGTTTTAAACATCAAAGGGAAAGTAAACAAAATAGTGATAAAAGCCCTTACATCATACCTCTATGGTTTCATAAGGATGGTAATTGACCACATCGTAATATGTTGCTGTCATCTGAGCACCTAGAGAAATACATGTGTTATATATTGTAATATACTGAGGTATAATGTATACCTTATATATTTGTAAGACGAGTTTGAAGATACCAAAGTGGTAATCCGTAAATCGAAGAAGGAGAGCAAACACAATGGCCAGAAGAAAATGGACAATTGAAAAAAAAACATATGCAAAAAAAATAAAGATCAAGCAACACGAACCCCTCTAAAACCCGAGGGTGAACTCATGTGCTCCGGAAGTGTGAGCAGTTTTTTCTACACTAGTGGCAACAGTCGTGTTACTCTAGTTACAAACACGGTGATAGCCTATATAATATAGAATCCTTGGTATGCCTGCAATGCGGTTAAAGTGGTCTTAATTACTAATCAATCAACCTTATATGTTTTGCATAGATATGAACAGTTTGTACATCATAAGAGTTATTTCGATTAATATGATTAATTGTAATTTTTACAATTATTTCATTTTCAACTTTAGAGGAATCTATTTGATTTCTTAGGTACGTAGTTATGAACTTAATACTTGAATTACATTGTTGCATAGACTGTTACTAAATACACTCAACATTTAACCAAGGTCGTCTTTAAAGCTACCAGGGGTAGTCGTGGTAGTGATCATATAATAGTTGGATTTACAACTACATATGCATTCAGTGCCTATCAACACTAACGTTATGAGTTCGCATCCTGCTCAGGCAAGGTGTACGCGTTACAACATTATGTGGTCAAGGAACAAATAAAAAAATGGAACATAGTATAGTAAGAAGTGATTTGGCTATATATGAACACGAGCGACTACTATCCACAATTACACAAATTCAAATAATGGAAAATCACTTTGTATTGATGTTCTACATTTCAGTCACCATAGGGCTTTCAAGAATGAACATAACGCATGCCCTAAAATGAGTGTGAAACGAACCTTAGACTCTCTATGCAGCAGTTTATTAGCGGTGCTCTTTACTTTTGCCGATGAACGCAACAGCTGGTCATCTTGATCGTTTTGATGTCACTTGGTGTATATAATTTTATTTCCCAGATGTTTTAAAATAATATACAGGTGAGGTAATCATACAAATACCGTCATCATATATTTACTCTGTTTTCAATTTATTCTGGACATTTTACTCTGAAAGGATAGTATGGCATATAACCACACTATACATATCACCCACCAGATGCGGAAGCGAGGAAAGACCCAGCTATTAAGACAGAAATTTCAGTTAGACATGCTACAAAGAAAACATTAAATGTATTGGTCCTCAACATTATTGTGTAGTCTACAATTATACAGTATAAAAAACTAAAGCCAACCTACTTAAGATATGTTTGGGTTCATATTAAACTTACCAATGTTCAAACGACAGCTACCGAAAGTAGTATTTTCATACTCTCTCTTTCTTCTATATCTAAAATAAAAGTAAACTATAATGTTTTATTTTTATTTCTTATATCTCCTCCACAATGTTTGTGTTTGTAACTAGCCACACTGTATAACACAGTGAGCTTTTGTCATTGCACATTTGCTTTTTTTTAGAGTTTAGCATATGTCATAGGTTTGGTTGAGTTTATCCCCGGTTTGTCTGTTGTTGGAAATGTAGCTTTTTGTGTAGTGCTCTGAGGATCATTGTTTGTTTCTTTTCTGTAGGCCATTGAATTGTGTATGTACTCGATTTGCTTTACCATGATCGATTTCCCCTTTGACATTTCCAAACTTTTGGACATTGCATTGTTTGTTCTTCGATTTACGGATTTTGCTTCCTTTTGATATATCCTGATTACTCCTTCGATATTTTTTAATTTCTCCGTTTGTACCCTCTGATCGCCCCGTTGATGTCTTCTAATTACCTCTTTGGTTTTTTTTCTGATTACGCCCTTGATATCTTTAGATCACTCCGTTTGTATCTTCTGATTACCCCTTTGGTATCTTCTGATTACGATTTTGGTATCTTCTGATGACCACCATTGGTATCTTCTGATAAGCTCATTGTTTTCTTCTGATTAACCCCTTGCTATTTCCAACGTTTTGTGAGGAATTCATTGAGATTGCCAATCATTTCTGATTTGCTTACCAAGTCATAAATTTGAATTACCAAGATATGATAATCTGAGAAATATAATTAAAATCGATGGTGTTCACTGATTTACCTAACAAATTCCTAGGATATAACTGGAATATAATTTGTCGTGAATCTTCACAATAATTATAATACATTGTGAAAAATGTTGAATTTAAGCAAAGACATTTATTAACATTGTTAAGAAAGATATATCCTCTCATATTAGTTGTTGAACATATGCAGAATATTAAAATGATAACGAAGCTGTCAGATTACCTCAGTGTAGCAAAAACAATGCCAGCCACTAAAGCTGTAACAAGGAAGCCTCCCACCCCTGTATATACTGCAGTATAATTATCAGCTGTAAGGACAAATACATGTATGTGTATTACAGTTAGTGAAATCAAGTAGGAAACATAAAATGAATACTTTCTAATTACACCCCGACATAACACGGACCTCTATTCTATACATATAATATTAGGAAGAGAAATAACATGAACAACAATTAAAAACTACTTTGTTGAAACAATTCCAATAGCCAGCCTAAGTATCGTAGAAAGGGGAAATATATTTATCCATAGCACACAAATAAATAAGCGCTGCATTTCCTGACCGGTCAAAGCCACTTTAATAAATAGTTAACCTATTTTTATATCGAGGCCAGCATGATAACCATTACACCACTGAATCTGTTTTGCTAGATGAAATGAACCCATACTGTAGACTTATTTATTTGGAAATATGTTCTGAAAGCTTGAATCATGTATGATGTCACTTTCAGCAATCCAATATTCAACGGTCGTCATTGGGAATTGATCTATGAATACGAATTCGAGTGACTCAAATGCTTTCAGATCTATCTCCCAACAAGAGCAACACGATGATGTCATTAGTGGAGTAGGAACTGCTCGTCTTCCCGACGTTCACACCGGCTGTTAGTAATGTTCAATCTTTAGTTTTCTGTTCAATATTTGGTTGCTCATTGTTTGTCTTCTTCGTTTTTTGGCCATTGCATTATCGGTTCTTATTCAATTTACAGCTTCTGATGTTTTCTTTCATATCTTCAAACGTTTTCCTACAGTCATCATGCCACTACTTCAATTGAAAACTTTTGAAACATAGCGATGTTGTTGTTCGTCGTGTTAATATTGGTCTATGTATACCAAACAAATGACAACCGTCTCCTTTAAAGCCTTCAATACATCCATATGTACAATGTCCGCTCTGTCTGTCACATATCCTGTTGGTACATGTAATACAGTGGGAGTCACACTTGAGACCATATCTACCTGTCATGCAACCTGAAGAAACAAGCAAAGAAAATACTGGACGTTAACACTGGTATAGAGTTAGTGTTATGGCGTCTATGGGCACTTTTTATTTCATCAATATCGTGGAGGTCAGATTTATTGGTGGCGGAAACCGGAGTTCTCGGAGAAAATCAATGACCTTTCGCAAGTCACTGACAAACTTGATCACATTATGTAGTATCACACTGGTATATATACCGATTACAACAAGGCATATAGCACATGAGAGTACCCGATATCTTTGCTTCGGATAATTAAAATCTTATATTTCAACAAGTTTTGACGTTAGAGTAGCTTGACAATTTAATTATCAATATAAATATGCATACAATAATTTATTGCGCCTTTCTATAACGTTTTTTTTTTATTCCGTGACACTAGCCGTGTAATAACATACGTCTGGTGCAACTAAGCATTTACAATGTAATGTATTAGTCCAGTAAGTGAAGAGCAGAAGCCCATCAAATTAGATGAACTCCTTCGATTTTATTGAAGTGTCTACCATAGGAGTAAGTAATAATATATATGTGTATTTGAAGTGTCGATTTTCTGATTGCCTAGTGGTGACTTTTTTCACCTTTTTTCTTTTTTGAATTTATTCATACATTTCCGACTATTTTCAACTATATTTATATAGTTTTAGACATTTACCTTTGTCACACTTAAGTCCGTACCATCCTGCTTTGCATATGTCTTCAATATCACAAACTCCATCAGAACTGTTACATAATTCAGATATACACCCATCACATGTTTCATTACAGTTATTACCAAAGTGTCCTTTACTGCAAGCTTTAAATAAGATATAAAACAAATATGTAAACCCTGGGGTCCACGATGGTGCGACCACTAATTTACAGAGTTATGTTCTACAGAAACACTTGAAAACAATCAACATGTCTGTGTAAGTATTTTATAGTTTGCTTATACAAGTATCTCAGTTAGACATCAGAAGGTTGTCAATTTTCTGATTGCCTAGTGGTGTTTTCTTTTACCTTTTTTTCTTTTTTAAATTTATTCATGCATTTCCCACTTTTTCAACTATATTCAATAGGGATGGCAACGAATAATCGAGTACTCGTGTAAAATTGTCGTACTCGAATACTCGCCTAACTTTTTTTATCCTTAGACATTTTCCCTTTCATTTTTCTCTTTGAAATATTCCCTAAGTAAAGCTTAAGTGTGAACAAATATGAATACAGTTCACCGTATGTTCTAAGTTGTTAGAAATAAAACCGGTACGCTAAAATGCCTGCACAAAAATCAGCGATATGGAATTATTTTAAGCGATCGCTAAATGGAATTACTGTCAAATGCAATCTTTGTGATGCACAATTAACATTGTTGGTGTTACAACAAATTTGACTTCCTTCTCAGCGAATCTCCAGGCAAGTGTGAAACTCAAGACGAGCTAGAGTTACAAAGTTATCTGCTCGACAAGTCTGACTTAGAAAAATCCCCACTCAACCAAATATCCACCATTATCAGTTATTGCAAAACGTGTGTTAGCAGTACCGGCAACATCCGTTCCTTCAGAGAAGATGTTTTCATCTGCAGGACTAATTGTAACAAAACTTCGAAATAACTATCATCCGAAGTTGTAAATCAGATCATTTTGCTGAACAAGAACAAAATTAAAGTGCCCCGCAATGAACCCCATATAACTGATTAAATGTATTAATAGCGGTGTTTGCACAGTGATTGTGTTGTTTACGGATCAATAACTAACATTTAAGTCGTATTTGCATTTGATTGTTAATCATGCATGTAATTGTAACTGTCACTTCTTTGTAGGTATTTTTGATGATTAATTGTGTAATACATATTTATTTAAGAAAAATTACATTTTCATTCTCAATTAAATGTTACACTGTAGTCGTATATTTGTCAAATGTTTGGTTGAAAAGCACAATTTGGTATTAATTTTGTCTTTCAACAGATAATCAATAATACTAATAGTCAGTCTCGGGTCATATATTTCTTCAGAATGTTGAGGTGTCTTCCGAGTACTCGCTCACTCGTGAGTATCTGCTCAGAGTACTCGAGTATTGAATTCCATAAATTTTGAAATCCCTAATATTTATATAGTATTATACATATACCCTTTTCACACTTAACGCCGTACCATCCTGCTTTACATATGTCTTCAATATCACAAACTCCATCAGAACTGTTGCATAATTCAGATATACATCCATCGCATGCTTTATTACAGTTATTACCAAAGTGTCCTTTACTGCAAGCTTTAAATAATATATAAAACAAATATGTAAACCCTGGATTCCACAATGGTGCGACCACTAATTTACAGAATTATGTTTTACAGAAACACTTGAAAACAATCAACATGTCTGTGTAAGTATTTTACAGTTTGCTTTTATAAGTATCTCAGTTAGACATCAGCTGGTTGAGATCGCGTTAACTGGTTTATTCCAGTCACATTGTGTGTCTGTCCCAAGCCAGGACATAGAGTCCCAACGGCATATGCGTGATCTTTGTTTTATACAAATACGCTAATGGTCTTATAAACACTTGGTTTTATTGATCGGCAAATCAACATTCGTTCGCATTCGTACTAATGATATCATTATTCAAATTGTGTCATATAAAATAAATTATACTGAGAAAACTGTCTAAGCCGAACCTTCTTGTGACCAACTTTTGTGTTCGGAATAGACAAGACTTCGAATTATACTGATTAATTAAACAAATATTTTCTACATTATGACTTTATTTAAAGTTCGGTTGATACATAATTTCAGTTTATTCAGGGTTCGGTTTAGACAGGATTTACGGTATCATCAGTACTGTTTTGTTTTCCTCTTCGATATTCTGTAACATGTATTTGTATATAGAATTGTTTTCTACAATTTGAAGATACCAAAGCGATACTCAAAATCCGCCAATCAAACATATCTCTGCAAGTATTTTATTGTTTGTTTATATAAGTATTTTAGTTAGACATCAGATTATCAAAATTTGTTGGTGAGATCTCGTTAATCGATTTAACATGGTCCCATTTTGTTTCTGCCCGAAGCCAGGACCTCAAGTCCCAACGTCACAAGCCGTCATCTATTTTTTCCCAAATGGTTGTAGTCGTAGTGATATGAGTGGAATTGTATAAACTTTCTTTTCATAACTTCGTAAACTACATCATATAAATCTGACTATTTAAACGGTTTTGAGTTAGTGATGTGCAATTGCCAATGTTGGTGTCTTTTCTGCAATTAGCACATATGTCAGCACGTGGCGATCAAACCCGCCTTGCTTACAGTATTGACCATCAAACTTACGTTTTCTACAGTAGAAACATACCAAACTTTACTGTTTACAATATGGACCAATCAAACTTATGTTGTTTACAGCATGGATACATTAAGCATACGCTGTTTACAATATGGACCCATTAACCTTATCTTGCTGATTGAATGGACCCATCAAGCTTATGTTGTTTACAGTATGGACACATCAATCTTATTTTTGTTAACGGAGTGGACCCATCAAACTTAAATTGTTTACATCATGGATACATTTAACTTACGCTATTTACAATGTGGAACCATCAATCTTATGTTGTTTACAGCATGGACACATCAAACCTCCGTTTCTGACAATATGGACTAATCATACTTGCGTTGCTTGCAGCATGGAGCCATTAAGCTTACGTTGCTTACACCATGGATTCATCAAAATACGTTGTTTACAGTATGGACTCAGTAAACTTACGTTGTTTACACTATAAGACCCATCAAATGCACATTGTTTACACGATAAACCCATCAGACCCACTTTGCTTACAGTATGGACCGCATCAACATGACGTTGTTTACAGCATTGACCATCAAACTGATATTTTCTACAGTATGCACACATCAAATTTATATTGTTCATGATATGGACCCATCACACGTATGTTGATTACAGCATATACCTATCAATCTTACGTTATTTACGGTATGGACACATGAAACCTACGTTGTTATCAGTACGGACACACCAAGCATACACTGTTGACAGTATGGACCCATAAAGCTTATGTTGTTTACAGAATGGATGCATTAAGCTTACGCTGTTTCACTATGGACCAATTAAGCTTATCTTGCTTATGGAATGGACCCATCAACATTATATTGTTTACAGTATTGTACCAACAAACGTATGTTCTTTAAGGAATAGACCCATCAAACTTAAATTGCTTAGAGCATGGACACATCATATGTACATTGCTTAAAGTATTGACTAATCATATTTACGTTGTTTATAGTATGGACCCATCAATATGACGTTGCTTACAGCATGGAGCCATTACGATTACGCTGTTTACATCATGGATACATCACAATACGATGTTTGCAGTATGGACTCATTAAACTTACGCTGTTTACACTAAAGACCCATCAACAACACGTTGTTTACAGTATATACCCACCACCATTACGTTGTTTACAGAAAAGAGCTATTAAACTTACGTTGTTTAAATGGTGGATTTATCAAACTTACCTTGTTTGCAGTATGGATTCATTAACCTTATGTTGTTTACATTATGGACCCAACATGTTTACTTGGTTTACAGTATGGGGCCATCAAACACTGTTTACATCATAGGATTAGTAAACTTACGCTGTATGCAGTATGTCCCCATCCAACCCTTTCTACAACCAGATAAACATACACCAGACACAATATGACAAGTGTTATTATAACAGTTATTAGAACAATCTTGGCTACAGTTCGGTCCATATCTTCCATCCACACAAGCTGCAATTAAATTGTTTATAACACACAATGACAAAGAAAAACACTATCATGCATGATATATATGTACCGATGCATTGTCAATTTCCTTTAATGTTGTTGATGGTGGCAAATACAATGGTACATTGCAACATAATTCTGTTTTCTCATATATGATATCATTTCGGGATTCCTGTCGAATAAGATTTATTATACATATAATACTGACACACGTTTCGTAGAGTATTGAAAAATGACAATTGCTTTATAGTGAATAAGCCAGCGTAGCATGGAAAACAATCCTGCGTATGTAACATAAACGTCATACAAGATTGTCTAAACATAACACAGAACATGTTACACATCTGAATACACTACTCACATTTCCAAAAACCATAGTAACCACTGACAACTGAATCACTAGCTTTTCTGGTCCTGTCATGACAACAACTAGTTCATTGAATTTGCTTCCTGAACGCTACGCATAATATGCAGTAGTATACTGCAGTGCAATGTAGTGTAGTGTAGTGTAGAGTAGTGTAGAGTAGAGTAGTGTATTGTCGTGTAGAGTAGTGTCGTGTAGTGTAGTGTAGTGTAGAATAGCTTAGTGTAGAGTAGTTTAGTGTAGCTTAGAGTTGTGTAGTGTAGTGTAGAGTAGTGTTGTGTAATGTAGTGCAGTGTAGCGTCGCTTACAATAGTTTTGAGTAGTTTACTGTAGAGTAGTGTCGTGTAGTGTAGGGTATTATACTGTAGTGCAGTGTAGTGTAGAGTAGTGTCGTTTAGTGTAGAGAAACATAGTGTAGTACAGTGTAGCATAGTGCAGTGTAGTATAGTGTAGAGTAGTGTAGTGTATAGTAATGTTGTGTAGTGTAGCGTAGTGTATATTAGCTTAGTGCAGAGTAGTTTAGTGTAGTGTAGTGTTGTGTAGTGTAGCATAGAGTGGTGTCGTGTAGCTTAGAGTAGTGTATTGTAGCGCAGCGTAGTGTCGTGTAGAGTATAATAGTGTCGAGTAGTGTAGTGCAGTGCAGTGCAGTGTAGTGTAGTGTAGAGTAGCTTAGTGTAGAGTAGATTAGTGTAGTGTGGTGTAGCCTACGCGCTATGACAAATTATGAATTTATCATTTTCTTTCTGATAGAAAAGTTATCTTTTTATTAAAATACCTAAATAACACTTCGGTTGCCTAGGCTGCAATCCATGTTTACATCCAGACAAATCTGCACAGATACCATACTCACTATCACATGTATCTGATAAACATCCGTCACATGATATATTAAAATTGTATCCATAGTAACCAACCATGCATTATAAAATGAAGCAATAGTAACCAGATATGTATCGTGGGACAAACATACAGTTGAAAATGTTGACATTGGCTTACAAGGGATCTCTATTTATATAAATATAAATAAATATATAAATTTATATAAAACATCACTAGCGTCAAAATAAGGTAATATATATCAGAGTCTTATGGTACCGTGGGGAATAAATTAAAGACATGACGTCGAAGATAGATATAAACAGCATGTGAATACACGGAACCATGATACCCACGCAACCTTGGGATCAGACTATCATATTAGTAGCAAGAAAGGGAAAGTCTATATATTAAATACTTGTGAAATTTATATATTCTTTTATTGGATTCGATGTTTCTTTTGCCCTATGATATGCCATTTACTTTTCTCTGTTCGATTTGTACGTGTTTGTAATATATTTTGTGACTTTAATGATGGTAATACCGTGAAATCGGGAAACATTTATACGCCAAAGCTATGTTGTAACGGTGAAATGCAAAAGTACAAAACTTTTATTGAGATTTACACTTGTTTAGATAATGATTTTAGTACCTTGATAGAAAATGGTAATCATTTTCAATTTTCTCAAGCCGTTTGTGCGAAATCGACAGGTAAACTTAACTGTTTTAAACCGCGCGAAATATCGATCATGCTTATTTCCCTTTAAAAATGTCCTGCCGTGGCGTTATTTGTGTCCTTTCTGTATATTATTGATATCTTTTTGATGGGAACAAAGATAATCATACCATATCCCTTCTTTGTGTGCAAACGGTTGCGTTGGTTGGTGGGCATTGGCAAATTTACTCTTTCTAAACTAACGTTAAAAGCTTATACATACTGATTAAAAAACTTCGCTTGTAAGAATAAACTAAAATGAAAGAATAAATATCGTGTGTGCATTGGTTCTAAGCAGGGCTGTCTTAACAGCATTATAGGCCCGTGGAAAGCAGTGCACTTGCGCGCCCCTACCTACACAACCACTCACAGGAATACAAATGTGAATGGACGATACAATTGAACATATGCTTATTGTATTGGTACTTTCAACGACATCAGTGTTTAAGCATTACACAAAATGCTCTACACAACATACGTAGCTTAGCATCGGCTCCTATATTCGTGGGGCCACAGGCAACTCCCCATCGTACCAATGCATTAAGACTGGTTCAAATATTTCATCTCGTTGGTTCATCGTAGTTATGGATCAGTTTTCTGAGCAAATATGAAACATCAAACAGTCATAGCCGCGCCATAACGCGCTTTGGTATAAAACCATGTGGACAAATTTCAAATTATTTTCAATTTTACTGTCAACATTTTTTTTCTCCACTTTGAACATATTATTAACCCTCCAAGCGGACCACTTGATGCCTATTTTTTAATGTGGGTGCCAGAGAAACTGTATTAAGTCCATGACTAAATACTGCGGAAGTTTACTAATCATTTATTAGTAATGTGAATGTATTATCTTGTAGTTTACTAAATGTTTGTAACAACAATTATTAGTTTAAAGTAAATGAACAGAATTGTTCACAACCTTCCTGAAGTTATTGTTACGCTACCACCTGCACATCTAACAGACCTTGATTAATGGTCCTATCCAGAAGAACTTTCCTAAATGAATACATTTAAGCAAAACACATATACGTTTAATCAGATTGTTAAAAAAATATTCCCTCTATAACCTTATATACCTCACATATTTCTGATATCATTTGGAGCCTTCATGCATTTGAAAATTCGTGGTATGAATCTTAGCAAAACTTTTACACCCTTTCCAATATATTGTTCTATATGTATGCCAACATATGGAAGGGTAATATATTAGTGAAGATAAATGTGGCTATATGAATGGGGAACAGATAATTTTCATTTATCGTTCCTCATACATGACTTATCAATGGGTTTGTATCAAGAGTAACACGATGGGCGTCACCTATGGAGCAGGATCAGCTTGCCCTGCCGTAGAATCTGCGTTCATCCACGGTTTTAGTTGTGTTCGTGCTGCTTGATCTTTAGTTTTCTGTGTAGTGTTTTATAGATCGTTGTTTGTCATTTTGTCTTTTGTCTTTTTGCCATTGTGTTTTATTTTCTTATATTTACAACTGCTGATTACCCCTGCGGTTTGATCCAACTTTTCTTCATAGAAAACGGGTAGATATTATTAATGAATATGCAATAAATTTGATAACACTTTCAGACCTAAAATGCCTAAATACTCACTGAAGCAACGGGCAACATTATTTAGTTGTAGCTTTGACAGTAGTTCTCCATCATAGTCATAACAATTAGTAGAGTTTGAAACCTGCCGGTGTAGCTTAATCCATTTCCAGAATGGAATGTTAATACAATAGCCACAATGCATATCAAGCTTACTAGAAATAAAAAAATATCTCTGTTTATGACTAATAGATATTAAATATGTTCGCATGAGCGATCCCTGTGGCAGGTATTTAGTCAAGATTATACAAATGTAAATGTAGAGGTACAATCGATGCATATAAGAAACAAATACATGACTGCTCACTCCCCAGGCTTGGTTCGTGAACTTCAGTAAAAACTGCCGGGGTGAACATAATTGATAATTACTCATGTGAAGCAATATGAAATATTTATATTGAAATAAAACATAATCAAATTAGAAAAAAAAAACAGTGTAACGCTGATGCAGGTATCATCAAGAGGACTGACAAAGCGTATGTTATTTCTGTCAGGTCACATAACCAGTGGCATCATAAAGTTAAGCTTATATGCTAGATTTCGTGTCGATACACATTACTAAGCAACCGCATCGGTGGCGTAATGGTTAGCGTGCACACCTCGAGAACGGTAGATCGTGGGTTCGAGCCTCGGTACAGTCAAACCAAGTCCATGAGACTGGTATTTGTTGCTTCTCTGCAAAGCACGCATCATTAAGGAGAAAAAGCAAATACTGGTTGGCTTGGAATCAGGAAAATATATCCGAGTGTGGAGCGCCAGGACGATCCGCGAACTGTTGTTTCAGTGGGGTAGCACTATTAAAATCCAACTCAGCCTGTTGGTCTAGAACAAAGCGGACCTCATCATCATTTCATTGGAAATTAATTTGTTCGCGCCATAATATAGCTGCAAAAATTCCAAATTGGCGTTAAATAACAATCATTCACTCACTCACATTACTGCAATGCTACGTATATAACTTACAGTAATTGCAGTCGTGGTAGATTCTCGAACGCATTTTCACTAACACATGATATAGGGTTGTTGTTCATGTATCTGAAATATAGCTTCATATTAGAAAACAGTAATATTGTCTTATATGCCATGATGGACTACAAGGAAATCTAACGATTGGGGAACGTTAACCCACAAAAAGGCCTAGCAGGGTAGCAGTCCCTGAAAAAGTCCACTGTATTAATTGTCTTTATTTACATCGTCTGCTCCACATGTATATGAATGGAATATCGTTTGAATAATCACGTGGGTAGATATGTAATTTACCTTACATTTGACACCAATGGTCAACTATCTACTAGACTCTATGACAAAGGAGACGACATCAATTCGGCTAACTTGTATTCCCCTATTGTGTCTTATGATGACTTTTTGTATTATCTATTATATATATCATAGCAAAGACCAGCAGCTCTCTTTATATTCGTTTGAAGAGCAACTTATTACCAAACTAATATATACAATATTGGTGTATTGACGCTTAATATGTAATTGATGTGGCGAAGCTTAGAAACGGGGGAAAGACGAGTTTTTAGCAAGTCTGTATATCCGTTTCGTGCCGAGCCACGTAAAGCATACATTCAATACATCCGTATTTTATTTATCCTGCAATACAATTTGCAAAAAAAAAATGTTTTTCAATTTAATGGAAAAAAAGATAATGGAAACCTCATTGATACTTCAATAGTATTTTCGGTAATGGGTGTGGCTTAACAGCTTTATTTGGCTAATATAAAAAGTGTTATTATGACAGAGGTGTGGATTACTAGCTTTATCAGGCTAATGTGAAAAGTGTTATTATAAGACTGTCATTACAAAGCATCAGTTTATTTTAACCCATTTATTATGACAAAAAAATATCCCAATTGCAGATTAATATATATATATATATTAAAAAGAACAACTTTACTTTTAATGGAGCCCATTACTTACAAACAAATGGCACAGCTATCGTCACCAAAATGGCTCCATCTTATGCTAATACATTGATGGGAACATTTTAAAAAGAACTGTTTGAATCGTCTATCGAAAGACCGCTTTCTTGGTACAGATTTATAAAAGATGTGAATATGAAGTGGACTCAGAGTGATGAAGAATTACAGAGCTTTCTTTCACGTACCAATAACCTACATCCCTCTATCAAGTTCACTCATGAAATATAGAACGCTACCATTTCCCTCCTCGACACTTCTAGTTCTTTATCGGAAGGTGAACAATCCACAGATTTATAGCGCAAACCTACCGACAACAATCAATACCTTTTGTCTAGCAGGTGTCATCCTCCTCATGTGACTAAGGGCATATCATACAGTCAAGCTCTTAGATTCAGGCGAATTTGCTCCGACGACAAATCGTTGAAAAAACGATTGAGTCAACTTAAAAATCATTTGAAGAAAAGGGGCTATAAACAAAGTATTGTGAAGAAAAGTTTAAACAAAGCTCATAGCAATTCCAGGGGCAGTTTATTTCAGTACAAAGAAAAACAGAAATGTAAAAGAACCCATTGTGTCCTCACATACCATCATTGTCTAAGAAACAGCTTCAACACCATTCGTGAGCATTGGGCATCCGTCGAAAAAAATCCAAACAGTACAACATCTTTCCTGCGCCTCCCATGGTTGCCTTCAAACAACCAAACAGTATGAGAAACCTGTTGGTGCGGGCAGAGATGTCTAAGCCTAGCACATCTATGGGCAATAGTCATTCCTGTGGACACACACACTGCAAATGTTGTAGACATATGTAACACTCGTCATCGTACACCAGTAAAGTCACCGGAAAACAGTACAACATATTTTGTACTGTTAATTGCAAGAGTGCAAATATTATTTACATACTTGAGTGTTCAGTTTGTGGCCTCCAATACGTTGACGAGTCTAAGCAGTCCTTCCACACACGCCTGAATGGACACAAGTGTGACCTTACAAAAACGTCATTTCTTCCTGTGAGCCAGCACTTCGGAATGCATGACCACAGTCTCGAGGATTTTAACAGAATGAAAATCCTCGTCATTGAACAGAACTGTCTGAGTAGTGATTTTCAACGTGAGAATCGGGAAAGACTTTGGGTTAAAGAACTCTGTGTTTTACATCCGGACTGTATTAACAGAAAACAATAGGTTTTAATGTATATTTTCTTTCAGTGTTTATAGTCAACGAATAGTTTACTACTGTCACAAAGTTCAGGATTTGTGCTCACCACCTTTAGTTAACGATTTAAGTGTGACACATTTGAGAATGTTAAAGAATATCGTTATTTACTTTAATACGTCACACTTTGTCACCTGACTATTTAGTGAGTTGTAATTATGCCATCTAATCTTTACAAACTCAGTCTAATGTTGATCGAAAATGTTGTCAATATATTTTGTTAACCTCTTTATCAGAATTGTTGCACAATCTTCTATACTTTTATAGTTCATTTTGTTTGCGCTGCGTCGTCATGTCTCGACGATCCGTTACTCATTAAGTTCTCTGGTTGATAGATTCCCATAGATTATATATTTATACGTCTGAAGATTAAACCAAACAGTGTTAGAATTATGTTTGAGTTGTCAAATTGTTTTTCTTCCCTTGACGGGATTTAAGCTCACACCAATGATACACTGCAGCACCAATCGCTTAGCTTTATGTCCAGCGCCCTGGACCGCTCGACCACATCCGCTCCATAACAATGGAGCTTCAATAGAAAAAGAGTTACATTGTCTCGCAAGTAAAATCTAGAGATATACATAAGACATGTGTCTGAACGTGTGTGGATGGTACATATATACTTAATATTATAATTTGACAGCAATCTAACTCAGCATTTTTTTAATATATTGTATAAGATAATGACGAATTCATTATGCAGTCACAAGAAATAAAGTATATTATACAAACATCTAAGCAAGTGACAACCATACAATATATCTGTCCCACTGGATATATTTATATCATTTGTGTTATTCTAAGACATTAATTATAAAATATATTGACAAGATGTGGTTATGGTTCTGTACAAATCATACTAAATGATATTCATAATGTGCGAAAGTTTGGCAGATTATTCAAAGCGTTGTTCTCTATCTCAGATATGTTATTATTCTGTAAATTCCTATAAATAGTCAACAGATGTCTTTAGGTTATACTTTATTAAATCTGTAGTTATTTTGAGTTGTTTCGATATAATGTATTTATATTCTTATTAAGACAATATACACAACACGTTCAAATATTCTAGCTATTTACAAACATGGGCTTCAAAGCTGTTTCAAATAATGAATATCCTCACATATTTATCTTATATACTGAACTTGCACGTTGAATTTGTCTCAATAAAATGTATGTATTCTTGTTCAGAGGAAATCATGTGTAATCTATTTGGATGCTGAACACAATTGGCTTCAAACAATGGCTAATATCAGTCTTTAGGTGTTGCATGGTACGTGTATGTTTGACTGGCATTAACATGTTCTTTATTTTTTTTGTCGAATTTGAATATTGTGTGCACATTGTTCTTAAGGAACACAAATTATGCAAATATATAGAATATAAAAAAACAGATAAGAGGAATATTCACAACATATAACGCTTTGTAATGTTGTTGAACATGTCTTATTTGATTGATGTGATTTTATTGGAATACAAATAACTGTCAAATAAAAAATAGACATCAATACTACAAACTTTGATAATCTGTGTAGTTGTATTTCAACGTAACATATTGCATAAAGTATAATACATGTTTTGGTAAATCATCAACCATTCATGTTTTGATTGATAACATGAATAACTAATGGTACGAAAAAAAAATTCTCAAATTTTCTAGTAACAGAAAGATACAACCAACAATCAATTAGGTTTCTATTCTTTGATATAACAGCAAAATTAACTTAATACTATTATGCAATAACAAATATCAAATTACTACATTATTACTAGTCTCTTTGTCAATGTCCAAGTTTAAATTCCTTTAGAATAAATGTTATTGTCCTTTCCAATATATTAGTCCGATCGTTTTCTATGAAAATTAATTCTTGTTGAATTAAAATATTTTTTAGTTCTAATCCTGAAAGTTTCCAAATATTGGCCGATGAAATTGTTAATAGTTCAATGTTCAAGTCACGTGGCTTTACTAAGAAGAGATTAAAGATACCAAAGGGGCAATCAGAATCCGTATATCGAAGAACAGACAACACAATGACCAAAAGAAAAATGTACAAAAGGAAAAACAACGATCGACAAAACATACATATGAAGCTAAAGTTGGAGTAACACGAATCCCACTAAAGACTGGGGTGAATTCAGGTGCTCCAGAAGGGCCTGCAGATCCATCTTCACTAGTGGCACCCGCCGTGTTAATCTAGTTACAAACCCGATTATAACTCTTGAATACGGAAAGGACCAGGAAGTGCTTCTAACAAATGGAAAAGATCGGTGGTCATTGTGACACAGATATTGCATAACGGTCAACCACGTCATGGTGGCAACCGTAACATTTTCGAAGTGATGACTTCAACTTTACCAAAAAAAACTCTTGTTTCAGTAGCTTCCTTGTTACAGTATCCTCTATTAAGGACATCCTGATAGGAGCCACAAGCTCTGGAATATCGTATCATCTGACAGATATATACTCCATATGCCAGTGCTGCTGGAATGTTGCTACATATAAATGGAAACTTCACAATGGGAATATTGAAATCATCTCTTTTGTCGTAAAGTTTCGGTCCTAACCGCCCCTCACTGTCGATATCGAGGTGTAGGTAAAGACATGAATTAGATCCTTTATTTCAGGCTCAATGGGATAGATGCGATCAACAAAATTATTTAGTGAAAGGACATCATCTTTATAGCGGAACATGAAATTAAAGGATCAGGCTAGCTTCTTTTTGCTTTACTAAGTAAAAATATCTAAATAAAATGCTGTAGATTCCAGCTATTATATAAATCCTAAATATTAGACTGACAGCTATCGAAGTTGCTGCCTCTTATTTACTATTTCATGAAATTATCTAGAACTTTCCAAAAAATGCGTAGAAATATCTAAAACATGAAATGTACATCAAAATGCTTCAAGGATAACAATAAGGCAAGTCTTTTTTTTTTCAATTGTGGATTATTTTTTCTGATCTTTGTCAGAGTTTTAGGAAAAAATAGCAATTCGTCAGATATATGTCATATTAACTTCTTGGAGCAAAACTGCACCAACACCTACATCACTAACATCCAATGTTAACTTATATTCTTTCGAAAAGACGTGGGTGGTCACCTGACATATTTGGCTTTTCTTTCTTCTCGTAGGTGTATTCACAATATAATTTAAATCATTCAGTCTGGATTCAATTACATATGGCCAACAATATTTAGCTGGTAATGGAAGGCAATGAATAAACAATAAAACAAAAACTTTCTCGCCTGGCTTAAATTCTCTTATCATGGCATCCTTATCCTACCACTGCTTCATTTTATCTTGGCGTTCTATTTCACATGCTCTTGTAAACTTATGCCTAAAATACTCCACATAATATAATATACTAATACCATCAATAATAATAAACTTAGAGATTCTTGAAAGGCTTCCCTTACAACAAACAGTAGCATGCAGATCCCATCATCCCAATCTTTTTGACTGTCTAAACAAAATGTTTTCATCATATTTTTTTAAGTTTGGTGTACTCTTTCCAAAGCTCCTTGAGACTCAGGGTGTTTTGCATTAGATTTAAACTATTGTGTATTTAATTTAATTGATGCATAACTTGCTGAAATAAACGAGACACACAATTTGATCCTCATTTGACTGAGTTGTTTTAGGAAGACCCATCAAAGTAAAACCAAAATAGTTAGAGCCTTAATTATAGTATTAGCTTTAATATTCGTAAGTGGAATGGCTATAGAAAAGCGGGTGGAGGCGCACATTATAGTTAGTAAATATATATTTCCTTATTTAGTCTTAGGAAGTAGCCTCACACATCCAACAATGACCCAACTGAAAGAGTATTCAAAAGCGGGTACAGGCCGGAGTGGAGCTATACGAAAGTTTTGATTCGGTTTCCACATAACTCGGCAGATGTTACAAGATCAACAGTTCTTGGCAACGTCTCGTCTTATATTCGGCCGGTAAAATGGGTCAATATCCCGTTGGAGGTTTCGCTAACACCCAAGTGTTCAGTCATTGACGAATCATGGGCCAGGCTCACAACTGCTTTTCTGTATTCTTCCTGTACCACTATCTGGCAGATCACTTTACATTCATCTTACACAGTCGCATCTGTCGGTCGCCATTTTCTCATCATTACTTAGTCTTTCATGAAATAGCAAACATTAACAGTCTCTGCTTCCTCCATTGAGAATGACTTAGTACAAGGTAGTACGAGCTATTCCTTCTCTGCACTGATAAGTTGTTCCCTAGTGAGAAGGTCATTACTGATATGTCTTATTGTTGGCTAAAGAACAGGACCATCACTCATTGAACTTTGGTCCTGGATTGTTCCAAGATGGGATGTTTAGACCTCATCTATATCTAGACAGATGTGTGTTCCTTTTCTATGAAATAACGAGACATATCGCTATGCAACAAGTGAACGTTGACATCAACCAAGAACATTGTCTTTTGATTCAACAACACTTGTTTCTATGGTACCATCTTGCAATAAAGTTTCCTCCTTTTCCATAGGCTTTTTCATGGCTAAAGTTACAGCACATTCTGTATAAACCCCTGTATTTGTTTAATTCATTCTTTTAATAACTAGGCTCCTCGCAGATAATTGGGACCATTATAACTTTGTCACCTGACCATATCGATACCAAATAACAAAGACATATCATTAAAAGGAGGTGTAGGTCGTACCCCAACTACAACCTGTCGCGAAACAAAGTCTTATTTTAAATTAATGTGATGGACTGGAACACTATGCAAACCTGGGACTACCCACTGTAGCAACACATTTGCACGAGCCGAAGTATTCCCCGATAAAAGTAAGCTGTTTTTTAACATTAAAGGTGAAAAGCAAAGGGTTTGAGTATTGTTTTACTCGATAAAGATACATGAATAATGCCGGAAAAGCAAATTGTTGACGCCAAGTGCGTCACCGTTGATCTGTAACCACAGGTAACTTGATGATTTAGTGTCGCAGCTTAACATGATTATCTCGTAAGCCAAGACTGTGATGTCATTTGGTTCTTATCAGTCTGCTGCGCCTGGGAGGATAGTATATATTCTCTATATTCGGATGATGAAAGTGACCAAATTGACATCACAGGCATCGATTCAACATAGAAAATAATACATTAACAACATATCAATAAAAAAAGAAAAACACATTTAATTTGAAATAAAAAATATTTAAAAAAAAATACATGTACTATAGCTGTTTACTTACATTTAGACAATATTCGCCAGGGAATTTATAAATGGGCTTCTATCAAAATATATTGTATAAAAAATATAAATGATAAATACTAGTAACTCTGGTTATTTGTGCATGAACTATTACCTTCACATTTCCTCCCTTTAATTCATTTTTACATAAAATGTATTATTGATGACTTGTTAGTAATCGTTGAATAGAGAACAGCGAGATGTGGAATTCATGTCCATGATACTAAGTTATTATAACCTTCATTTACCTGGTCGTAAGTTGCAAAATTTACTTAAGGGGCTCGCCCTATAAAGTGTAATTTTACACTTTTCCGAGAGAAACACAATTCAATGAAAGTTAAATCATTTTCATAATATATATTTACCAACTACCATTAACCATAAAAATAAATAAGACGAGTCCCCAAAAGTAATTGATCTCTATTATTCTGTATTGTACGTTACGGGCCCCACTACCTATATCCACGATTCATATCATAAGAAAACAACATTAACCATAGAAAATGATGCGAGTTCCTCAAGGTAAATGATTCCTATAATGCCTTGGTGTACTTCAGAGATTCACCACCATATATACCTGGTTCACATTATAAGACAACAACAATCATTAAAATAAATAATGTGAGTCCCCTAAAGTACCTAATACATATCGTGAGACAACAAAACCAAGCTTCATAGAACAAAAATGATACATCATATGGTGAATGTCTGTTTTTTTGTTTTTCAGGATATGTAGAGCTCCCGAAAGTACAAGAAGGCCTGCACATTTTACGCAATCTACAACATAAATCGTTGTACCTCATACAACAATTTACGACAAACCACACTGTACGACAATGTACATGTATCCCAGATGCGGATTCAGACCTTTCCTTCAAGCGGGCCGTTTTATTTCAGAAACCATTTATTTGTTTTAAAATATCAAAAGATACTGAGACGTAATTCAAAGCGAATATTACAAGACATGGTAAACAGAAAAATGAAAAGGACGAAGCTGGAAATGTTCTGTTAAATTTAAGATGTTTTTACCTGTCTATAACCTAGCACAACAAATGGGACCTCTCCGTCTCTGGGGCCGCATATGTGTCTCTTAGGGGATTGTCATTTGATTCTGGGAGGGATCTGGAATTTTCTTTTGAGAAATAAATATTCTGGCCAGGTCATGAGCAAAAATAAAATAAATATCCTGTCACGCAACGAAACAAAACAAAATACAGCATATATAGACGACTTGATAATAAATGAAGAAAATATATTAGGCATTTCGCTCGTAACCATCAGAACCAAAGAGGTCTTATTCAGAATTTCTGCGTAAATACATTCGGGGTTTTGCCATTGTGTTTTCCTTGCTAGCTAAGGCAATGGCCATGTTTTTACACGAATTTTCCAATACATCTGGTTGTCTATTTAGGATAAAAAACAAAAGAGTCACGTGTTAGACAGCAAGATATGTTTGCAGCTAGGGGCGATTTAACCCAATTTCGACATCGAGAGGTGCGTTGGGAGGGGCCAATCCTGTTTTCAAAGTAGAGAATGACTGTTTTCTGACAGAAAAAAAAGGGGATGCAATTGTTCCACCTCTCCTTTGTATGAACCAACTGTACATCTCCGCTTGGAAATCTGAACGTCTACCTCTTTTTGGTATTCATTGCGGTGTACTCTAATCGTTTCTTTTAAGAACATTCTGAAAGAATGTGTCCTTTTTCTTACAATAAAAACAAGATTTAGGTGATTCCCCTTTATTTATTTTCCGGAATTCTGTAACTATTCCTATTTTTTCTCCCAAGAACCTGATTTTGGTTGATCAAAATGGTTATAAGAAGGTGGTCTATTCTGAAAAAAATTCGGGACACTTCCAGCTCTTTTATTTTTAAAAAACAGTAACGTATGCGTCAGTGGATAATCGTCTGCCATATTGCTGGCTTCTACTAAGCTGGAAACGCTATGTATATCTATATATTTCTTAATATCTGAATGAATGCATTGTTTAAATTCTTCAATAATAATTGCTTTGCCTTAATTTATCAAAATGTGTAGTTACTTCGTTAGATGTGAGCCACTTTTCAAACAAAAGTTATTTTTCACGGGCAAAATCAAGTTCAAGTTCCTTCATTTTCAATTGCATTTGCATTTCTTCAATTCTTCTTTTTTCATCCATGTTTTCATTTTCTCTTTCTTAAAGTCAGAGTTTCTCTTCAATTTATTTTAATTTTATTTTTTCTTGCATTTCAATTTCTCTCATTTTTAAGGTATCAACCCCAAAATTGCAAACCAATTCCAAGTCATCTTCACTCACAATCTCCTCATCAACAATACTGTTACGTATTTCAAATTTTAACATGGTAGTATTAACTTCAAAATTCAATTGTTTGTATAGGAGTAACATTTCTGATTTTTTAGTGCCTCAATGCCCCCTCTTTGAATCTGACATAAATTATTCTGCTGAAAATAACATTTTGATTGTTGGTTGTAATAAATATATAATTCAATAAAATATAGACTTCTATATATCATCTATTTTTAATAATCTTCTCTTACAATTATTCGTCATCACGGAAGAACCCTCCATTATTGTTAAGTGAAGTTTTTTTTCTAGTGTATTCTAGTAACAGAAAGATACAACCAACAATCAAGTTTCTATTCTTCAATATAACAAAAAAATTACTTAATACTATTATACAATTACAAATATCAAAATAATAAACTGCCTCTTCAATTTCAAATTCCTTTATATTAAATTATATTGTCCTTTCTGGTATATTAGTTCGATTCTTTCCTATGAAAATGAATTATAGCTGAATTAAAATATCCCTCAGTTCTAATCCTGAAAGTTCAAATATTGGCCGTTGAAATTATTAATAGTTCAATGTTCAAGTTAACCGACTTCACTAAGTAAATATATCCAAGTGCAATGCTATAGATTCCAGATATCATACAAATCCTAAATCCGGGACTGACAGCTCTCGGAGTTACTGCGTTTTGCATACTATTTCATGAAATTCCATAGAACATTAACACAAATGTAACATTGTTTACATATAAAAACAATATGTAGAAATGGCTAGAATATATCAAAATTCAATGTCAAAATTAAAAACTTGAAGACAACTTGACCTATTTTGATCACCTATTTGCACTGATGATGTAATGTTATAAACAACAACAAAATATACTAATGAAAAAAGTAATAGCTTATATTTAGCATTAATACAAAACACTAAATATACCAAACCATCAGTACAGATGTCATGTCTAATGGTATAATCGTAAACACATGTGCAAAGGAGCTACCTCTAACACGTATGTACAGGAACTATAATTTCATCACAAACACACACACATTTGTCTAAAATGTTTGTCATCAAACATCATCAATTGATTATAACGTAAACTTAATTTCGGGAGTCACGGCTATCACAGCAAATCGGGCATAGTAAACAGTGGGTGATTTGGGCTCTAATGAAATAACCTGCATTTGAGTAATACTCTGGTAATCCTACTTACTGAAATACTAGCTATGAGAAAGAGGAACCTTTGGCTGATCACAAGTCATTGAATATTTTGCTTAGCAGGGAACCAGATGACTTTTCTAGTTTATATTGAATACCCAGACTTCACAAGAATCCATATAGAGAAAATAATATTACAAGTATTTCTACTTTTTCAAGATAGTAATTGTTTATATATAGCAAATAGTTCATGGCACTGAGGGTGATATGGCAGTATATGGACGGTCGGTCACCAACAAAATATTATATGGACCGAAGCTTCTGCCATATGACCCAAAGTGACTTGAACTATTTGCTATATTATATTTTTTCTAAGATAATGCAGGTACCTGGCCGGTCCATATACGAAAATAGAGGCCGGCTGCGCTAAGTAAGAAAGGAGGAAATACAAGCATACTGGGACAAAGTATATTCATGTAGTATTTACTTTTTTAATTTAATTAGAAATGAAATAATATAGTTGTAATTTAATCTAAAACAAAATAATTAGTGAAATATCGCCTTCTATATTTATTTAAACTTTAATTAAAATAGAAAAAAATGACAAAATTAATGAGCAATGAAATAATATATCTGTTGTAATTTGATTTAAAAAAAAAAGTAATTAATAAGTGAAATATCTCAAGAAATATACACTTAAGCTGTTTATAATCTGTTCAGAATGCTCAGTCAATATTCAGAATGTTCAGTAATGTTCAGACTCTTTTCAGAATGTTCAGTAATGTTCAGACTCTGCTCACAATATCTTGCACAACAAGCGATCTGTTCAGAATTTCTTGACTTTGCCGTGTATTTCGAAATGCGGTGTTTCCAAGCAGGTTCAATGAATGAATGCTCCCAATCTTTACCTATTGCAGTCTGGAGCAATACACATAACAACATATTGCGCAATTTCGTAATGTTGTTGAACGTGTCTGATTTGATTGATGTGATTTTATATTGGAATGCGAATAACTATCAAATAAAAAAATATGCATCAATACTACAAACTTTGATAATCGATGTAGTTGTATTTCAACGTAACATAATGACCAAAGTATGATATTTTTTTAGTAATTCATCAACCATTCATGATTTGATCGATAACATAAATAACTAATGTACGAAAAGTTGTTTCTTGGATATTCCAGTAACAGAACGATACAATCAACAATCAATTAGGTTTATATTCTTTAATATAACAACCACATGTACTACATACTATTATACAATTACACATATCAAATTAATGAATTATTACTTACCTCTATGCCAACGTTCAAACTTAAATTCCTTTAGAATAATTGTGCTTGTCCTTTCTGGTATATTATTGCGATCCTTTTCTATGAACATTTATTATTGTTGTATTAAAATATCTTTTATTTCTAATCCTGAAATTTTCCAAACATTGGCCGATGAAATTGTTAATAGTTCAATGACTTTACTAATAAGAGTTTGAAGATACAAAAGGGGCAATCAGAATCCTCATATCAAAGAATAGACAACACAATGACGAAAAGAAAAAGTACAAAAGGAAAAAACAAAGATCTACAAAACTTATATATAAAGCTAAATGTCGAGTAACACGAGTCCCACTAAAGACTGTGGTGATCTCAGGTACTTCAGAAGGGTCTGTAGATCCTGCTCTACTAGTGGCACACGTCGTGTTAATTTAGTTACAACCCCGATAATAAGTCGTTAATGAGGTAAGGCTCGAGAGGTGCTTTCGATAAGTGGAACATATCGGTGGTCATTGTTACACAGATATTCTATAGCTGTCAACCAAGTCATGGTGGCGACCGTCACATTTTCGAAGTGATGACTCCATCGTTACCAAATGGAACCATTGTTTCAATAGCTTCCGTGTTAGCAGCATCCTCTATCAAGGACAATCTGATAGGAGCCACAGGCTCTGGAATATCGTATCATCTGAGAGATGTATACTCCATATGCTGCTGCTGGAAAGGTGCTACGTATAAATCGAAAGTTGACAATTGGAATATTGAAAGCATCTCTTTTGTCGTATAGTTTCGTTCTTAACCGCCCCTCATTGTCGATTTCGAGGTGTAGGTCAAGATAGGAAGTAGACATATCTGGATCTGTGGTATCCTTTTTTCAGGCTCAATGGGATAGATGCGATCAACACAATTAGTTAATGAAAGGACATCATCTGTATAGCAGAACATGAAATTAAAGAATTGGGTTAGCTTCTTTTCATTTTACAAAGTAAAGATATCTAAATAAAATGCAATAGATTCCAGCAATAATATAATTCCTAAATTTTAGACTGACGGCTGTCGAAGTTGCTGCGTCTTATTGACTATTTCATGAAAATATCTAGAACTTTCCAAAAAATGTGTAGAAATATCTAGAACATATCAAAATTCAAAGTCAATAGTAAAAACTTGTAAACAACTTGATGTATTTTTGATAAATTATTTGCACTGATGATGTAATGTTCTTAACAACAAAAAATATTATAATGAACAAAGTAATATCTCATATTCATTATATGTACATAGCATATCCTCACTTGAAGAAAAACCTTGGATGCAATATTCTTAAAATAAATTTCTACTTCAATACATCACAATATTATCCAACTCTAGAAAAAACATTATCTCTGAAATTATCTTTACATTTAATATGTTTTAAAATCGGATTGTATTCTTGCAACATTAATCCCCATCTCATTAATCTGTGATTTTTATTTTGCATGTTCCTAATAAATGTGACGGTATTGTGATCGTACACCACGAATGGATGAAAGGTACATCATTATTGCTTCAAAGATAAAAATAAGGCAAGTCATTATTTTTCAATTGTGGATTATTTTTTCTGATCTTTGTCAATGTTTTAAGAAAACATATCAATTCGGCAGATCTATGTCACCTTTACCTTCTTGGAACAAAACTGCTCCAACACCTACACCAGCAGCATCCACTGTTAGCTTATATTGTTTCGAGGAGCCTTGTGTTATCACTTGACATATTTGTCTTTTTTTTCTGTTCGTATGTGTATTCAAAATATAATTTAAGTCATTCAGTCTGGATTCAATTACATATGACCAACAATATTTAGCTTGTAATGAATGACAATGAAAAAGCAATACCACAATAACTTTGCTTTCATACCAGTGTTTCATTTTATCTTGGCTTTGTTTCAAATTGTCTTGTTCTATTTCACATGCTCTTTTAAACTTATACTTATGCCTAAAATACTCCACATAATATAATATACTAATAACAGTATTTTCACAAAGCCATTTTTCTTTCAAAAGGGACCTCCCACGGGGTGTCCAAAAACAAGTTCAAAGGTCTAAAGTCTAGAGATTCTTGAAAGGCTTCCCTTACAGCAAACAGTAGAATGCAGATCCCATCATCCCTATCTTTTTGACTGTCTAAGCAGACTGTTTGCATCATATTTGTTTAAGGTCTGGTGTATTCTTTCCAAAGCTCCTTGAGGCGTTATGCATTTAGGTTAAACAGTTTTGTATTTAATTTAATTGATGCATAACTTGCTGAAATAAATTATACATAAAATTGGATCCTCATTTGCCTGAGGTGTTTTAGGAAGACCACAACAGTAAAGCCAAAATAGTTAGAGCCTTATTTATATTATTAGCCTTAATATTCCTTAGTGGAATGGCCATAGAAAAACGGGTGGTTATATATATATTTCTTTATTTAGTCTTAGGAAGTGTCCTCACACAGTCAACAATAACCCTACTGGAAGACTATTCAAAAGCGGGTATTGGCGGAGTCGAGCTACAATAATGTTTTGATTCGGCTTCCACATAACTCGGAAGATGTTACAAGATCAACAGTTCTTGGCTACGTCTCGTCTTATATTCAGCTAGTAGAAATGGGCCAATATCCCGTTGGAGGTTGTGTTAACACCCAAGTGTTCAGTCATTGACGAATCATGAGCCAGGCTCACAACTGCTTTCCTGTATTCTTCCTGTACCACCAACTGGCAGATCATTTTACATTCATCTTACACAGTCACATCTGGCGGTCGCCATTTTCTCATCAATACTTAGTCTTTCATGAAATAGCAAACATTAACATTCTCTGTTTCCTTTACTGAGAATGACCTAATACAAGGTAGTACGAGCTCTTCCTTCTGCGCACTGATAAGTTGTTCCCTAATGAGAAGGTCATTACTGACATATCTTATTGTTGACTTCAGAACAGGACCATCACTCGTTGACCTTTGGTACTGGACTTTTTCAAGATGGGATATTTAGTCCTCATCTGTATCTAAACGGGATTTTTGTTCCTTGTCAATGAAATAACGAGACATATGACCATCGCTAAGCAACAAGTGATCGTTGACATCAGCCAAAATAATGTGTATTTTGATTCAACATCACTTGTTTCTATGGTACCTGCTGCAATAATGTATCCTCTTCATGGCTAAGGTTACAGAACATGCAGGAAAAACCCCTATATTTCTTTAATTCATTCTCTTCATAACTAGGGTCCTCGGAGAAAAGCTTACATAGAGATTTCGCACAAAAGTCTTTAGAAAATTTTAAATTATTACGATATTCTATCAAGGTACTTAAATCACTATCTAACAATGTTTAAATCTGAAGACAAGTTATGACCTTTGTATTTAACCTTAAAGTAATCGTTTTGGTGTAATGGACATTCCATTATATAATGAATTGAATCTTCAAAAGGGGAACCTCATTGCCATTTTGAGTCATTTGTAATGTTTATACGAAATAAATCAGAATTCAATGAGCTGCATTGATTTGGTAGTTTATTATGAAGCATGCTTAGTTTTCAGGAACTTTCACCATAATATTCCGGAGATTTATTAGTATTTTATTTTAATCCTAGATTTAAACATGACATATTTAGGCTATTTATGATATTTAAATCTACATTTGTCCATGACAAAACAGTGGATGGTATAACAAATGTCGTAGACATTAATAGTTTACTTTATGGTGTTGCAGAGTTTTCACCGTTTCGGAGATTGTGATCACTGATATTTTAGACTGTAGGAGGTAGACAATTACCCAAATATTGAGAACATAGTGTATTATGCATTTTGAAAAATGTTTTCAGTTGCGATATTTACGCCTAGAAGACAACTATTCCCACCTTGTTTCTTAGGAACGAGAATCCCTACTTTCAAATTGTGTTCGTCATGCAATATTCTAGCTGATTATATTTAAACCATTTCCAGTTTTGATATTTCTCTTTCAAAACTCCCATCCCCAACCTCGCAAGTATATTCTAATTTTGTCCCTATGAAAGTAAGATATATATTTGATATAGCTTGCTTGCAAAGAGTACACTTTAGTTTTCTGAGAACATTAACCTGTTTAAAAGTACAGCTGCTGTACATAATGGTAAAATCATAGAAACAGGTGCAAAGGATTTACCTCTTACACATATGCACATGAACTATAATTTGATTTTTGATTGTGTTAAAATAGGGTTAACAAACACACACACATTTGTCTAAAATAATTGTCATCAAACATCATATAAATTGATCATACCGTTAACTTAAATTTGGGTATTCGGCTATCATAGTAAAATCGGCATCGTAAACAGTGGTTGATTTGCACAATGCTCTGGCTATCCTACTTACTGAAATACTAGTTATGACAAAGAGGAACGTTTGGCTGATCACAATTCATTCATCTCATCATTTTATATTCTGTTTAGCAAGGAACATGTCTTCATGATGACTTTTCTCGTTTATATTCACAAAAATCCATATAGGGGAAATAATACTAAAGGTGGTTATTCCTTTTGAATAAAGTAATTGCTTATACATATGGCTAACATTGTGACTGCTGTCAAAGAGGGAATACACTCATATTGGGAAAAGTTCTATTCACGTAGTAGTTTCAATCAAATGAGGATACTGAAATACTGGATCTTCTGGATAATTGTAATCATCGTTCTATATCAGAAATTTCGTCTGTCCAAACATGTGACTTTTGTACACTTTACTGACCATTCATCGTGGGAATGTATAAAGACGTATCAAAATATCATTAAGAACGCGGTTATCTTCAAAATGGGAAGAAACGTTACAAATTAATAGTAATACATATATCAAAATATTATGTAATTTTTAGTTGTTCTAATAAAAATGTATTTATATTTTGCACGGCCACCAATCTCTCTAACTCATATTAAAATGATATGCTAACGGTAAAGTTATCTGGTTTCCAGGATATGAAATGGCGGGATTTGTTCACGTCAACAAGGAGATTAGTAGCACATTATTATCTTGTATTCAAGCACTTTTCACAAAAAGGGCCATATAATTCGACGCAATTTGAAAATTCCTAATGCCAGAGTAAGCCGTTTCGTTGACTCATGTGCCGTATTGACGCTAGAATCTTTCTCCTGTGTGCTTTGTCAATCAAAAGAGTTCGATCGTGTAACTGATTGACTGATGCACAGTCTACATGCAATTGTGGTGTATATGGAAATGATCTTGTAGTAATCCAATAACGATTATTTTTCCGGGGTGTGAAAATATGGACAGTTTACTTCCGGTCATATTGGTCAGGCAAAAATGCATGTATTTGAACTAAGCATGTAATAAATATACATAGCATCTCCTCTTTTGATGAACAAGTTTGGATACAAACCTTTAACAATAAATCTCTATTTCAATTCATCACAATATTATCCAACTCTAGACAAAGCATTAGCTGTACAATTATCTTTACATTTAATATGTTTTATAATCAGGATGTATTCTTGCAACATTAATCCCCATCTCGTTAATCTGTGATTTGTTTGCATATTGTTAATAAATGTGACGGTATTGTTGATCATTAAACACCGCGAATAGATGAAATGTACATCAAAATGCTGTTGTTATCAATTGTGGATTATTTGTTCTGATCGTTGTCAAGCTTTTAAAAAAAAAATAGCAATTCGGCAAATCGATGTCATCTTTACCTTCATGGAGCAAAACTGCACCAACACCTACATCACTAGCATCCACTGTTAACTTATATTTTTTCGAGTAGCCTTGTGTTGTCACCTGACAAATTTGTCTTTTCTTTCTTGTCGTAGGTGTATTCACAATATAATTTAAATCATTCAGTCTGGATTCAATTACAAAAGGCCAACAATATGTAGCATGTAATGGATGACATCGAATAAGTAATAACACAATAACTTTCTCGCCTGATTTAAATGTTCTTATCATGGCATCCTTATCATTTTAACTTGGTTTTGTTTCAAATTGACTATTGCACATGCTCTTGTAAGCTTATACTTAAAACACTCCACACAATCTAAAATACTAATAACAGTATTTTCATCAAGCCATTTTTCTTTCAAAAGAGACCTCCCACAGAGTGTCCAAAAACCAGTTCAAAAGGACTACAACGTAGAGATTAATGAAAGGCTTCCCTTGCACCAAACAGTAGCATGTGGACCCCATCATCCCTATCTTGTTGACTGTCTAAACAAAATGTGTTCCTCATATTTGTTAATGTCTGCTGAAATCTTTCCACAGCTCCTTGAGACTCAGGGTGATATGCATTAGATTGAAACTGTTTTATGTTTAATTTAATTGATGCATAACTTTCTGAAGTAAATGAGACATAACATTGAATCTCTGATTTGACTGTGTTGTTTTAGGAAGACCCACAAAAGTAAAAACAAAATAGGTAGAACCTTAATTATAATTTTAGCTTTAATATTCCTAAGTGAAATTGCTCCAGATGGATGCACACATTATAGTTAGCAAACAAAGGTTTCCTTATTTAGTCTTAGGAAGGTGCCCCACTCAGTCACCACTAACCCTACAGAAAGACTCTTCAGAAACGGGTACTGGTCGAAGTGGAGCTACACGAATATTTTTATTCGGTTTTTCCATAACTTGACAGATGTTAAAAGATCTACAGTGCTCGGCTACGTCTCGTCTTATATTCGGCCGGTAGAAATGGGCTAATATCACGTTGGAGTTTTTTCAGTCATTTTCGAATCATGGGCCAAGCTCATAACTTCTTTCCGGTATGCTTCTGGTACCATTATTTGGCAGATCACTTTCTATTCATCTTACACAGTGGCATCTGATGGTCGCCATTTTCTCATCAATACTTAGTCTTTCATGAAATAGTAAATATGAACCTTCTCTACATGCTCTATTGAGAGTGAGCTCTTCCTTCTGTGCACTAATAAGTCGTTCCCTAGTCAAAAGGCCATTACTGACATATCTTATTGTTTACTTAAGAACAGGATCATCACTCATTGACCTTTGTACCCCTCATCTGTATTTAGACAGGATTTGTGTCCTTGTCTGTAAAATAACGAGACATATCGCCATCGCTATGTAAAAAGTGATCGTTGACATCAGCCAAACAAATGTGTCTTTTAATTCAACATCACTTGTTTCTATGGTATCATCTTCCAATAAAGTCTTTTCTTCTTCCAGAGGCTTTTTCATTGCTAAAGTTACAGCACAAGCATGATAACACCACTGTATTTTCTAATTCATTCTCTTCGCAACTATGCTCCTCGAAGAATATTGGGTCCATTATAGCCTTGTCACTGGCCTAATCGATACCAAATAACAACGGACTATCCTCATCAGGAAGCATATATCTTATTCCAACTACAGCCTGTCCCGAAACAAAGTTTAATTTTGAATTAATGCGATTGAGTGGAACACTATGAAAACCTGTGTCTACCCCCATTAGCACCATATTTGCACCAGCCGACGTATTCCCCGATACAGGTACAATATGTTCTACCATTAAAGGAGAAATGCAAAGTTTTCAGTATTTGATTGTATTGCTTTACTCTATAAAGATACATAAATAATGCCGAAAAAGCAAAGTTTTGACGCCAAGTGAGTCGCCGTTTATCTGTAAACACATGTAAATTGATGGTTTATTGTCGAGGTTTATCATGATTATCTCCTCTTCTTATGCCAAGACTGTGAGGTTATTTTGCTCTGATCAGTCTACGAGGATAACACAGCTTCTCGATATTATGATGATGAAAGTGACCAACGTAACATCACATGCATCAATTCAACATAGAAAATAATATATTAAACACATATAGATTAAAAAAACAAAAACATTTAATTTGAAATAAAAAAACAATTTAAGAAAACAACATGCCGAAGTTTTGTACTCTAGTTGATTACTTACATTTAGAGAATATTCTCCAGGGAATTTATAAATAGGTTTCTTTCAAAATATATTGTATAAGAAATATGAATGATAAATACTAGTATCTCTGGTTATTTGTACATGAACCATTACCTTCACATTTTCCTCGTTTAATTCTTTTTTACATACAATGTATTACTTATGACTTGTTAGTAATCGTTAAATAGAGAACAGCGAGATGTGGAATTCATGTCCGTGACACTAAGCTATTATAGTTTGAATTTAGCTTGGTGGTATATATATATATATATATACCCTAAAGTAAATGATTCATATAATGCCTTGGTGTACTTTAGAGCTTCCATTTACCATAGTCGTAATTTACAAAGTTTACTTTAAGGGGTTCGCCCCATAAAGTGTCATTTTACACCTTTCCGAGAGAAACAAATTCAATTAAGGTTAGATCATTTTGATAATATATATCTACGATTTTGAGGGACCCACTACCATTAACCATAACAAAATAATACAAGTCCCCTAAAGTAAATGATCCCAATAATGCCTTTGTGTACTTTAGGTGACCCACTACCATATATAACTGGTTCATATTATAAGGCAACAACATTCGTTTTTGAAAATAATGTGATCCCCCTAGAGTACATAATACATATTGTAAGACAACAAAACTAAGTCTCAGAGAACAAACATTGTACTTTATATGGTGAGTGCCCGAGATGTTTTTATTGAGGATATGTAGAGCCCCTTAAAGTACATGAAGGCCTGACATAGTTATTCACTAAAAACAGAACATTTTACACAATCTACAACATTAATCGTTGCTCCGTATTTAACAATTGACGACAAACCACACTGTACGACAATGTACATGTATCTCAGAGGAGGATCCAGACCTTTCCATAATTGGGGCCGTTTTAGTTCAGACATCATTTTTTTAGAAATATCAAAAGATACCAACACGTTATTCGAAGCGAAAATTACAAGACATGGTAAAAAGCAAAATGACAAGGACGAATCTGGAAATATTCTGTTAAATTCAATATGTTTTTAACACATCTATAACCTAGCATAAAGAAGGAGGAATACTCTGGCCAGGTCACGGGCAAAAAAAAATAAATATGATGTCACGCAACGAAACAAAGCAAAATATAGCATATGTAGACGACTTGATAATAAATTAAAAATATATAATAAATATGTCGCTCGTAAACATCAGAGCCAAAATGAGGTCTTATTCTGCGTAAATAAATTCGGGGTTTTGACATTATGTTATCCTTGCTAGCTAAGGCAATTGCCTTTTTTTTAAACGAATACACCTATAAATTATATGGTCTATTTAGCATAAAAAAACAAACCAGCAACGTGTTAGACAGCAATATATATTTGCAGCTAGGGGCGAAATAACCCATTTTCGACATCGAGAGGTGCGTTGTGGGGGAGTAATAATGATTACACAGCAAAACAAATGCTGTTTTCTGAGTGAAAAAGTGGGATGCAATCATGCAACCTCTCCTTTGTATGAACCAGGAGTACCGTCTCCGCTTTGAAATCTGAATGCCTACCTCTTTGTTGGCATACATTGATACTATTTACGGTCTACATTTGAAAGGACAGACACAATTTTGATTCAGAATTTAATTTAATTTAAAATTTATCGACACGGTTTTATACCAAATTGCGCTATGGCACGGCAATGACTGTTTGATATTTCACATTTGTTCAGAAGACTTACCCATGATAGATATGCATGATGAACCCACGGGAGTATATCCTATAACCACGGTATTTATTCTTTCATTTTAGTATATTTTAACAAGCGACATTCCATTATTGAATTGAATCTTCAAAAGGGGAACCACATTGCCATTTTGAGTCATTTGTAATGTTTATACGAAATAAATCAGAATTCAATGAGCTGCATTGATGTCGTAGTCTAGCATGATGCATTCTTAGTTTTTTGGACCATTCACCATAATATTCCGAAGATTTAATAGTATTTTATTTAATCCTTGATTATATATATATAATATATATATAATATCCAAATTTTTCCATGTCGAAATAGTGGATGGTATAAATAATGTCGTAGACATTATGAGTTTACCTTATGGTGTTGTATAGTTTTCATCGTTTCGGCGATTGTGATCACGTTTATGTTATTCTGTATGAGGTAGACAATTACCCAAATATTGGGGACAGACTGTATTATGCATATTGTAAAATGTTGTCAGCTTGCGATTTTTACGCCTAGAAGACAAATATTCCCACCTTGTTTCAAAGGAAAGAAAATCTCTACTTGTAAATTGTGTTCAACCAAAACATGGCAAGCATATTCTAGTTTTGTCCTTATGAAAGTAAGACATATATTTGATAGAGTTTGCTTGCAAAGAGTACATTTTAGTCTTCTGAGAACATTAACGTGTTTGAAAGTACAGCTGTTATATATAATGGTAAAGTCGTAGACACAGGTGTAAAGGAGTTACCTCTTACACATGTGTACATGAACTCTAATTTATTTTTTGATTGTATTATAATTGGGTTCAAAAATACGCACACATTTGTCTAAAATAATTGTCATCAAACATCATATAAATTGATCATATCGTTAACTTAAATTTGGGAATCGTAAGCGGTGGTTGATTTGGTCTCTAATGGAGCAACTTTCCATTGAACAATGCTCTGGTTATCCTACTTACTGAAATACTAGCTATGACAAAGAGGAACAGTTGGCTGATCACAAGTCATTCATCTCATCATTGAACATTCTGTTTTAACAAGGAACATGATGACTTTTCTCGTTTATATTGAATACCAAAACTTTACAAGAATCCATATAGACGAAATAATACTACAGGTGGTTATTCTTTTTGAAGAAAGTAATTGCTTATAAATATGTCTAACATTTTGACTGCTGTCATATTGGGACAAAGTCTATGCACGTAGTAGTTTCAATCAAATTTGGATGCTGAAATACTGGATCTTCTGGATAATTGTAATTATCATTCCATTTCAGAAATTTCGTCTGTCTTTCTCTACACTTTACTGACCATTCACCGTAGGAATGTATAAAGACGTTTCAAAATATCATTAAGAACGCGGTTATCTTCAAAATGGTAAGAAGCGTTACAAATTGATAGCAATACATATATCAAAATATTGTGTAATTTTGAGTTGTTTCAAACAAATATATGCATATCCCATTTCAATAAATGTAACTATTTAGAAATACGGTGTTTCAAATCATGTTCAATAAATGAATACTCCCAATATTTACCAATTACAGTCTTAAGGAATACACATAGCAAAATATTGCGTAATTTGGAATTGTTTCAAAATAAAATGTATTCATATTCCTGTTCAGAACATATACACATCCCATTCTAATTAAAATAGCAAATATGGTGTTTGAAATCGGGTTCAATTACAAAATCCCCGCACCCTTTACATGTTACACTTTACTTGTATGTTTGATTAGAATTATACAAGTTATTTTGTTTTGTCGTGGAATTTGAATAGTTTGTGTAAATTGTTCTTAAGCAACACAAATTATATATATACATGTGTTGTAAGTCAAAAAAAAACCCAACAAATAAGAGGAATATTCACTACCGATAAAGCTTTGTAATGTTGTTGAACGTGTCTGATTTGATTGATGTGGTTTAATTGGAATGTAAATAACTGTCAAGTAAAAAAAAATGCATCACTACTTGAAACTTTGATACTCTATGTAGTTGTATTTCAACGTAGCATATTGAAAAGCTTATAATACGCTTTCAGTAAGTCTTCAACCATTCATGATTTGATTGATAACATGAATAACTAATGTTGCCACAACCTCAGAACAGGTCTGTCATATATAATGGTAAAATAGTAGACACATTGGAAAAGTTACCTCAAACACATATATGCATGGAATCTGAATAGATTTTGATTGTGTTAAAAATGTGTGCACATTTGTCTAAGATAATTGTCATCAAACATCATCAATTGATTCTGGATAAAAATTAAATTTTGGTATCACGGCTATCATATTAAAACAGACAACGTTTGCAGTGGGTGATTTGGGCTCTAATGAAGCAACTTTCCATGGAACACTATTCTGGTAATTCTACATACTAAAATACTAGTTATGGCAGAGAGAAGCATTAGGCTAATCAGAAGTCATTCACCTCATCATTGAATATGCTGCTTAACAAGGAACATGATGACATTTATTGTTGATATTGAATAACAAAACTTCACAATAATCTATTCAGAGGAAATAATACTACATGTGCTTATTTTTCTTCAAGAAAACATTTTGACTACTTCAAAGACGGAATACAATCATACTGGGATAAAGTCTATTCACGTAGTGGTTTCAATCGAATGTGGATACTTAACTACTGGATCATCTAGATAATTTTAATTATCGTTCTATTTCAGAAATTTAGTCTGTCCAAACATGTGACCTTTCTACACTTTACAAATCATTCATGGTGGGAACATATAAAGACGTTCAAAAATATCATTAATAACGCGGTTGCCTTCAAAATGGTAAGAACCGTTACAAAGCTTTAGTAATAGGTCATGAAATTTTATTTTGTCAAGCACGAAAAAAGACAAAATACGCTACACAGAAGATTGATTCTGATTGCTCCTTTGGTATTGTCAAGCTCTTCTTACCACTAAGTTGGAGTTCGGCATCGATGACATATCTGTAGAGTTCATATTTGTCAACAACTTGTTTTATATAGAGAAAAGGCATTACCTACGACATATATTGTCATATTAGGAACATACTTTTCTATAAATAATATTAAGTGATACTCACAGATATGCTAAGTTAGGTAGATTTTTGAAGGTGTTGTCCGCTATCACTGATATGGCATTACCGCTTAAGCTCCTATAAATAGCAACAAATGTCTCATTTTTATACTTTATTTATTCTGTAGCTTTCTGCTCTGTCTTAAGAAATACGTATATCAAAATATTGTGTAATTTTGAGTTTCTTGAATAACATATAGGTATATTATTGTTAAGAAGTACATCCTATTTGAATTAATGTTGCTATTTAGAAAAAACGGTGTTTCAAATCAGGTTCAATGAATGAATGCTCCCAATCGTTACCTATTACAGTCTTGAGCAATACACAGCAAACTATTGCGTAATTTGGAGAGTTTTTTCATTAACATGTATTCATATTCCTGTTCAGAAAAAATACACCACCCATTGTAATTAGTGTAGCTATTTAAAAATACGGTGAATGAAAGTGGGTTCAATTAATGCAAACCCTCAATCTTTACATGTTACACTTTACTTGCATGTTTGATTATAATAATAAAAGTTATTTTATTCTGTCGTGGTATTTGACAATTTTGCGTAAATTGTTCTTAAGCAACATAAATTATAGATATACATGTATTGTAAGTCATATAATGTCAAAACATTAATAAGAATATGGACAACCGATAAAGTTTCGTAATGCTGTTGAACGTGTCTGATTTGATTGATGTGATTTTATATTGGAATGCAAATAACTGTAAAATAAAAAATATACATCAATAGTACAAACTTTGTTACTCTATGTAGTTATAATTCAACGTAACATATTGAATAAAATATAATACATTTTTAGTAATGCATCAACCATTCATGATTTGATCGATAACATTAATAACTAATGTTACGAAAAAAAAATTCAAGAACAGTCTAGTATCAGAAATATACAACCAACAATCAGTCTAGATATGAACCAAACCTATATCTTTATGCGGTATCCTTTATTTCATTCTCAATGGGATATATGCGATCAACAAATTATTTAGTGAAAGGACATCATCTTCATAGCGGAACGTGAAATTATAGGACAGGGCTTCTTTTCGTTTTACTAAGTAGCGATATATAAATACAAGCTGTAGCATGCGGACCCCATTATCCCAATCTTTATGACTGTCTAAGCAAAATGTTTTCATCATATTTTTTAATGTCTGGTGAAATCTTTCCAGAGCTCCCTGAGACTCAGGGTGATATGCATTAGACTTAAACCGTTTATATTTTATTCATGCATAACTTGCTGAAATAAATGAGAAGTAAAATTGGATTCCTGATTTGACAGAATTGTTTTAGGAAGACCCACAAAAGTAAAAACAAAATAGATAAAGCCTTAATTATAGGTTTAGCTTTAATATTCCTAAGTGGAATGGCTTAAGGAAAACGGGTGGAGGCACACATTATAGTTAGTAATTATAGATTTCCGTATTTGGTCTTAGAAAGTGGCCCCGCCCAGTCAACAATAACCCTACTGAAAGAATCTTCAAACGCAGGTACGGGTTAGAGTGTAGATGTTTTGATTCGGTTTCCCTTGATTTGACATGTGTTACAAGAGCTACAGTCCTTGGCTACTTCTGCTCTTATATTCGTGCAGTAGAAATGGGTCAATTTCCTGTTGAATGTTTTTCTAACACCCAAGTGTTCAGTCATTCACGAATCATGGGCCAGTTTCATAACTGCTTGCAGCTATTCTTCCGGTATCACTATCTGGCAGATCACTTGCCACACATCTGGTGGTCGTCATTTTTTCATCAGTACTTCGTCTTTCATCAAATAGCAAACATGAACCTTCTCTGCAGCCTCTACTGGAAATAATTTAGAATAAGGTAGTGCGAGCTCTTCCTTCTGCGCACTAATAAGTCGTTCCCTAGTCAGAAGTTCAATACCGACATATCTTATTGCTTGCTTAAGAACAGTACCATCCCTCATTGACCTTTGGTCCTGGACTGTATCAATATGGAATTTACAGTCCTCATCAGTATCTAGATAGGGGTTTTGTTCCTCGTCTATAAAGCAGCGAGACATATCGCCACGCTATGCAAAAAGTGATCGTTGACATCAGTAAAAACAATTGTCTTTTAATTCAACATCACTTGCTTCGATGATACCACCGTGTAATAAAGTATCCTCATCTACCAGAGGCTTTTTCGTTGCTAAAGTTACAGCACACGCACAAAAACTACTATATTTTCTAATTCATTCTCTGCATGACTAGCCTCCTCGGAGATTATTGGGTTCATTATATCCTTGCCACCGGCCACATCGATACCAAATAACGAAGACATATTCTGAATGGGAAGTGTAGGTCTTACCCCACATACAACCTGTCCATAAGCAAAGTCTGATTTTAAATTAACGTGGAACACTATGAACACCTGGGTGTGCCTCTTGTAACAACACATTTGCAGCAGCCGAAGTATTGCCAGATAAATGGAAAATATTTTCTAACATTAAAGGTGAAATGCAATGATATTGAGTATTTGATTGTCTTGCTTTACTCGATAACGATACATAAATAATGCCGAAAAGGCCAATTTTGACGCCAAGTGTGTTACAGTTTATCTGTAAGCACAGGTAAATGTATGGTTTATTGTCGAAGTTTAACATGATTATCTCCTCTTGGTAAGCCAAGACTGTGAAGTCTTTCGGTTCTGAATGTTGTTTTTTTATATGTTTTTAATGTATTATTTTCTGCGCCTACGAGGATAGCATAGCTTCTCGATAATCTGATGATGACGGTGACCAACGTGACATCACACGCATTGATTCAACATAGCAAATAATATACTAAAAACATATAAAAAAAAACATTTAATTTGAAATAAAACATATTTAAAAAATAAACACGAACTTCTGTACTCTAACTGTTTATTTACATTTAGAAAATATTCGCCAGGGAATATATAAATAGGCCTCTCTCAAACAATATTGTATAAGAAATATGAATGATAAATACTAGTAACTTTGGTTATTTGTACATGAACTATTACTTTCACATTCACATCCCTTTAATGCATATTTACATACAATGTATTACTTTCGACTTGTTAGTAATCGTTGAATATATAACAGCGACATGTGGAATTCATGTCCGTGACACTAAGTTATTATAACATTCATTTACATTAGTCGTAATTTACAAATTAACTTTAAGGGGCTCGTCCCATAAAGTGTCATTTTACACCTTTCCGAGAGAAACAAAATTCAATAAAAGTTAAATCATTTTCATGATATATATCTACGATTGTGATCCACTACCATTAACCATAACAAAATAATACGAGTCCCCAAAAGTAAATGATCCCTATGATGCCTTAGTGTACTTTAGGGAACCCACTACCTATATCTACGATTCATATCATAAGACAACAACATTAACCATAGAGAATGATGCTAATCCCCTGAAATAAATTATTCCTATAACGCATTGGTATACTTTTGGGAACCCACTACCAAAATATACCTGGTTCATATCATAAGACAACAACATTCGTAATAGGAAATAATGTGAGTCCCCTAGCCTACCTAATACATATTGTGAGACAACACAACTAGGTATCATAGGGTAAACATGGTACTTTATATGGTGATTGCCCGGGTTTTTTTTTCTCTTTCTGAGGATATGTAGAGACCCCTAAAGTACATGAAGGCCTGATACACAGAAATGTTGCACAATTTACAACATACATGCAGATCGTTGTACCATATTCAACAATTGACGACAGACCATAATGTACGACATTGTACATGTATCTCAGAGGTGGATCCAGACCTTTCCATAAAGGGGGCCGTTTTATTTCAAAAACCATTTTTTTTAAGAAATATAAAAAGATACCGAGACATAATTCAAAGCGAAATTTACAAGACATGGTAAAAAGAAAAATGTTAATATGTTTTTACCCGTCTATAATTTAGCAGAAAAAAGGGGGCAAGTCCCCCTCTGGGAGCGCCTTTGTGGCTCTTAGGGGATGGTCATTTGCTTCTGAGAAGGATCTGGAATGTTTTTTTTTAGAAATACATATTCTGGCCAGGTCATGAGCAAAAATGAAATAAATATCCTGTCACGCACCGAAACAAGAGGAAATATAGCATATATAGACCACTTGATAATAAATGACAAATATATTTACAAAATGTCGCTCGTAAACATCAGAGCCAAGGAGGTCTTATTCAGAATTTCTGCGTAAATAAATTCGGGGATTTACCATTATGTTATCCTTGCTAGCTAAGGCAATTGTCAAATTATTTACACGAATATACCTATACATTTTGTGGTCTATTTACTATAAAAAAAACAATGGGCAACCTGTTAGACAGCAAGATATGTCTGCAGCTATGAGCGATGTAAGCCAATCTCGAATATCGAGAGGTGCGTTGGGAGGGGCTAATAATGCTTTCAAAGCAAAAACATACAAAAGGGTATGCAATCGTGCCACCTCTCCTTTGTATGAACCAAGAATACATCCCCGCTTTAAAATCTGAACGCCTACCTCTTTGTTGGTGTGCATTGTTATTATGTACGGTCTACATTATACTTAATATTATAATTTGACAGCAATCTAACTCAGCAATGTTTAATATATTGTATAGGTTAATGAAGAATTCATTATACAGTCACAGGAAATAAAGTATATTATACAAACGTCTAAGCAGGTGACAACCATACAATATATATGTCCCACTGGATCTCAAAGCTACTTGTGATACTAGGTTAATACTAAATATTAAATATACAACTGAAAATTAAACCAGTGTTAGAAATAGATTTTTGAGCTGTCAATTTGGTGTTCTTCCCACGAGGGATATATCTTATAAAGAACAACTTTTCTTTTAATGGAGACCATTACGTACAAATAAACGGCACAGCTATGGACACCAAAATGGCTCCCATCTTATGGTAATACATTTATGTAAAAATTTGAAAAACAGCTGCTCGAATCGTCCATTGTTTCTTGGTACAGATTGATAGATGATGTGGAAATGAAGTTTATTTCTCCTGCCAATAACCTGCATCCCTCTATCAAGTTCACTCATGAAATATCTAACGCCACCATTTCCTTCCTCGACACTTCTAGCTCTTTAACGGAAGGTGAACAATCCACAGATTGATATTCCAAAACTACCGACACCAATCAATACATTGTTGCCTAGCAGCTGTCATCCTCCTCATATGATTAACAGCATACCAGAGTCAAGCTCTTAGAATCAGGCGAATTTGCTCCACCGACAAATGTTTGAAAAAAACGATTGGGTCAACTTAAAATTCATTTAGAAAAAAGGGCTTATAAACAAAGTGTTATCAAGAAAAGTCTGTGCAAAGCTCATAATATCTCCAGGAGCAGCTTACTTCAGTACAAAGAAAAACAGAAATGTAAAAGAACCCCTTGTGTCCTCACATACCATCCCTGTCTGAGAAAAAGCTTCAACACCATTCGTGAGCATTGGACATCCGTCGGGAAAAAATCCAAACTGTACAAAATCCTTCCTGAGCCTCCCATGGTTGCCTTCAAACAACCAAACAATCTGAGACGCATGTTGGTGCGGGTAGCGACTTCTAAGCCTAGCACAGCAAGAGTCACTCATGTGTAGACAAACACTCCAAATATTGTAGACATATGCAAAAGGAAAAACAACGATCTACAAAACATATGTATAAAGGTAAAGGTCAAGTAACACGAGTCCCACTAAAGACCGGGGTGAACTCAGGTGCTCCAGAATGGTGTGTAGATCCCTATCCACTAGTGGCACCAGTCGTGTTAATCTAGTTACAAACCCGATAATAAGTCGTGAATGAGGAAATGCCGGAGAAGTGCTTTCGATAAGTGGAACATATCGGTGGTCACTGTGACACAGATATTCCATAGCAGTCAACCAAGTCTTGGTGGTGACCGTAGCATTTTCGAAGTGATGACTCCAACTTTACCAAATGGAACCCTTGTTTCAGTAGCTTCCGTCTTAGCAGCATCCTCTATCAAGGAAATCCTGATAGGAGCCACAACCTCTGGAATATCGTATCATCTGAGAGATATATACTCCATATGCCGGTGCTGCTGGAAAGGTGCAACGCATAAATGGAAAGTTCACAATGGGACAATTGAAATCGTCTCTTTTGTCGTAAAGTTTCATTCTTTACCGCCCCTCATTGTCGATTTCGAGGTGTAAGTCAAGATATGAAATAGACCTATCTGTATCTGTGGTATCGTTTATTTCAGGCTCAATGGGATAGATGCTATCTACAAAATTATTTAATGAAAGGACATCAACTTTATTGGCGAGCATGAAATTAAAGGTTCAGGCTAGTTTCTGTTCGTTTTACTAAGTAAATATATCTAAATACATTGCTATAGATCCCAGCAATTATATAAATCCTAAATATTAGACTGACAGCTGTCGAAGTTGCTGCGACCTATTTACTATTTGATAAAATTATCTAGAACTTTCCAAAAAATGTGTAGAAATATCTTGAACATATCAATATTCAAAGTCAAAAGTAAAAACTTGTAAACAACTTGACGTATTTTTGATAAACTATTTGCACTGATGATGTAATGTTCTTAGGGAAAAAAAATATTCTAATGAACAAAGTAATATCTCATATTCATTATATATACATAGCATCTCCTCTCTTGAAGAAAAAGCTTGGATACAAATTTTTACAATTAATCTATATTTCAATTCATCACAATATTATCCAACTCTAGACAAAACATTAGCTATGAACTTATCTTTACATTTAATATGTTTTATAATCAGATTGTATTCTTGCAATATTAATCCTCATCTCGTTAATCTGTGATTTATATTTTGCATTTTGCCAAGAAATATGACGGTATTGTGATCAGTAAACATCACGAATGGATGAAATGTACATCATAATTGCTTCAATAAGGCAAGTCATTTTTTTCAATTGTGGATTATATATACTGATCTTTGTCAAAGTTTTAAAAACATAATTGTCATCAAACATCATATACATTGATCATACCGTTAACTTAAATTTGGGTATCATGGCTATCATAGTAAAACCAGCATCGTAAACAGTGGTTGATTTAGGCTCTACTGAAGAAGCTTTCCTTTGCACAATGTTCTGGTTATCCTACCTACTGAAGTACTAACTATGACAAAGAGGAACATTTGGCTGATCACAAGTCATTCATCTCATCATTGGATATTCTGTTTAACAAGGAACACGATGACTTTTCTCGTTTATAATGAATACCAGAACTTTACAAGAATCTGTATAGAGGAAATAATACTACAGGTGCTTATTCTTTTTGCAGAAAGTAATTGTATATAAATAGGTCTAACATTTTGACTGCTGTCAAAGAGGGAATACAATCATATTGGGACAAAGTCTATCCACGTAGTAGTTTCAATCAAATGTGGATACTGAAATCTTGGATCTTCTGGATAATTGTAATTATCGTTCTATTTCAGAAATTCCGTCTGTCTTTTTTACACTTTACTGACCGTTCACCGTGGAAATGTATAAAGACTTTTCAAAATATCAAGAAACGTTGCAAATTGATAGTAATACATGTATCAAAATATTGTGTAATTCTGAGTTGTTTCTATTAAATATATTAATATTAATGTTAAGAAGAGCATCCCATTTGAATAAATGTGGCTATTTAGAAATACGGTGTTTTCAAACATCTTCAATGAATGAATGCTCCCAATCTTTACCTATTACAGTCATAAGGAATACACATAGCAAATTATTGCGTAATTTGGAGTTTTTTCAATAAAATGTATTCATATTCCTGTTCAGAACATATACACAACTCATTCTAATTAATATAGCAAATATGGTGTTTGAAAGCGGGTTCAATTAATAAATTCCCTCAATCTTTACCTGTTACACTTTATTTGTATGTTTGATTAGAATTATAAAAGTTATTTTATTTTGTCGTGGAATTTGAATATTTTGCGTACATTGTTCGTAAGCAACATATATTATACATACATATATACATGTGTTGTAAATCATAGAACAACAACAACATAAGAGGAATATTCACCACCGATCAAGCGTCGTAATGTTCTTCAACTAGTTTGATTTGATTAACATGATTTTATTGGAATACATATAACTGTCAAATAATAAATATACATACATACTTGAAACTTTGATACTCTAGTTGTATATCAAGGTAGCAAATTGAATAAAGTATACTACGCTTTGAGTAAGTATTCAACCATTCATGATTTGATTGATAACATGAATAACTAATGTTGTTGCCACAACCTCAGAACAGCTCTGCCATATATAATGGTAAAATAGTAGATACATGGGTACAGCTACCTAAATCACATACGTACATGGAATCTAAATAGATTTTGATTGTGTTTTTAATGTGTGCACATTTGTCTAAAATAATTGTCATCAAACATCATCAATTTATTATGGATAAAAGTTAAATTGGGATATAACGGCTATCATAGTAAAACGGGCAACGATGACTTGGGCTCTAATGAAACGACTTTCCATTACACAATGCTCTGGTAATCCTACTTACTAAGATACTAGCTATGGCAGTGAGAAACATTTTGCTGATCACAAGTCATTCATCTCATCATTGAATATTCTTTTTAACAAGGAAGATTATGACTTTTCTTGCTTATATTGAATAACAAAACTGCACAATAATATAATTAGAGGAAATACTACTATAGGTGCTTATTCTTTTTCAAGACAAAAGATTGACTGCTGTCAAGGACGGAATACAATCATACTGGGACAAAGTCTATTCACGTAATGGTTTCAATTGAATGTGGATACTGAATTATTGGACCATCTGGATAATTTTAATCATCGTTCTAATACAGAAATTTCGTCTGTCCAAACATGTGACATTTCTAGACTTTACAAACCATTCATCGTGGTAGTGTATAAAGACGCTTAAACATATCATTAATAACGCGGTTATCTTTATAATGTTACACATGTATCGTAAGCCTAACACAACTATATCAATATTCACTCATGTGGAGACAAACACTGCAAATGTTGTAGACATATGCAACACTTGTCATCGTATACCAGTAAGGTCACCGGAAAACAGAACAACATATTTTGTACTGTTAATTGCAAGAGTGCACATATTATTTACCGTCTGGAGAGTTCAGTGTGTGGCCTCCAATTCGTTGGCGAGTCTAAGCAGCCCTTCCACGAACGCCTGAATGGACACATTAGTGACGTTGCAAACAAGTAATTTCTTCGTGTGTGCCAGCACTTCAGACAGTCTGACCACAGTCTCGAAGATTTTAACAATGAAAATCCTCGTCATTAAACAGAACTGTCTGTGGAATGATTTTCAACGTCAGAATCGGGAAAGATTTTGGATTAAAGAACTCCGTGTTTTACATCCGGACGATATTAACAGAAAACAATAGGTTTTTATGTATATTTTCTTTCACAATTTTTATAGTCAGTGAATATTTTACTACTGTCACAAAGATTAGGATTTGTGCTCTCCACATTTAATTAACGATTTAACCGTGACGAATTTGAGAATGTTAAATATTATCGTTATTTACTTTAATGTGTCACACTGTTTCACCTGACTATTTAGTGAGCTGTAATTATACCATCTAATCTTTGCAAACTCAGTCTAATGTTGAAAGACATTGAATAAGGTCATTTGTTGTTAGAAAATGTTGTCAATATATTTTTGTTAATCTTTTTTCGGTGTCGTTGCACAATCTTCTAGATTTGTGCTGCATCGTAATGTCTCGACGATCCGTTACTCATTAAGTTGTCTGGTTGGTAGATTTCTATATATTTATGAATATCCGTCTGAAAATTAAACCAAGCAGTGTTGGAATTATATTTTTGAGCTGTCAAATTGTTTTTCTTCCCTCGGCGGCATTTGAAGTCACACCATTGATTCACTGCAGTACCAATCTCTTAGCCTTGTGTCCAGCGCCATGGACCACTCGACCACATCCGCTCCATAAAAATGGAGCTTCAATAGTAGAAGTGTTACCTTGTCTCGCAAAAAAAATATAGTGATAGACATACGACATGTGTCTAAACGTGTGTGGATGGTACATATATAATTAATATTATAATTTGACAGCAATCTAACTCAGCAATTGTTTTAATATATTTTATAGGATAATGACGAATTCATTATACAGTCACAAGAAATAAAGTATGCTATGCAAACACATAAGCAAATGACAACCATACAATATATCTGTCCCACTGGATATATGTATATCCTTTATGTTATGCTATGACATTAATTATTACATATATTGACAAGATGTGGTTATGGTACTATACAAATCATACTAAATGATACTCACAGAGTGCGTAAGCTTGCCAGATTGTTGAAAGCGTCGTCCTCTATCTCATATATGTTATTATTCTGTAATCGCCTATAAATAGTCAACATATGTCTTTAGTTTATACTTTATTAAATCTGTAGTTATTTTGAGTTGTTTCAATATAATGTATTTATATTATTATCAGGACAATATACACAACACATTCTAATCCTTCTAGATATTTACAAACATGGACTTCAAAGCTGTTTCAAATAATGAATACCCTCACATATTTACCTTATATACTGAACTTGTATGTTGAATTTGTCTCAATAAAATGTATTTATTCTTGTTCAGAGGAAACCATATGCAATGTATTTGACTGCTTAACAAAATTGGCTTCAAACAATGGCTAATATAAGTTTGCATGTGTTACATGGTACGTGTATGATTGACTGGCATTAAAATGTTCTTTAATTTTGTTGTGGAATTTGAATAGTTTGTGTAAATTGTTCTTAAGGAACACACATTATGCATATACATGTATTGTAAGTCATAGAATGTAAAAACCAAATAGGAGGAATATTCACAACCGATAACGCTTTGTAATGTTTTATTTGATTGATGTGATTTTATTGGAATACAAATAACTGTCAAATAAAACAATATATACCTCAATACTAATAACAATCTTAACCTGTTACACTTTACTTGTATGCTTGATTAGAATTATAAAAGTTATTTTATTTTGTCGTATAATTTGAATATGTTGCGTAAATTGTTCTTAAGCCACAAAAATTGGATATATACATGCATTGTAAGTCACAGAATGTAGAACAAATGATCAGAATATTGACAATCGTTTTAGTTTCGTAATGTTGTTGAACGTGTTTTATTTGATTGAAGTGATTTTATATTGTAATGCAAATAACTGTCAAATAAAAAATACATATCAATACTACAAACTTTGATACTCTATATAGTTGTATATCAACGTAACATATTGAATAAAGTATAATACGCTTTTAGTAAGTCTTCAACCATTCATGATTTGATTGATAACATGAATAACTAATGTTGCCACAACCTCTGAACAGTTCTGCCATATATAATGCTAAAATAGTAGACACATGCGCAAAACTACATGAAATATATATGTACATGTAATCTGATTAGATTTTGCTAGAAATGGGTGCACTAACACACACACGCACACACATATATCTACAATAATTGTCATCAAGCATCATCAATTGATTATGGATAACAGTTAAATTTGGGTGTCACGGCTATCATAGTAAAACCGGTAAAGTTAGCAGTGGGTGACTTGGACACAAATGAAGGAAATTTGCATTGTACAATGCTCTGGTTATCCTACTTACTGAAATAGTTATGACAAAGATGAACATTTGGCTGATCACACGTCATTCATTTCATCATTGAATACTATGTTTATCAAGGAGCATGTTACATGATGACTTTTCTCGCAGATATTGAATACCAAAACTTCACAATAATCCATATAGAGGAAATAATACTGCACATTCTGTTCGTCATGGAATATTCTAGTTGATTCTATTTAAACCTTTTCTAGTTTTGATATTTCTCTTTCAAAACATCCATCCCAAACCTTGCAAGCATATTCTAATTTAGTCCCTATGAAAGTAAGATATATATTTGATAGCGTTTGTTTGCAAAGAGTACACTTTAATTTTATGAGAACATTAACCTGTTTAAAAGTACAACTGCTATATATAATGGTAAAATCGGAGAAATAGGTGCAAAGGAGTTACCTCTTATACATATGCACATGAACTCTAATTTGATTTTTTATTATGTTAGAATATGGTTTACAAACACACACACACATATACCTGTCTAAAATAATTGTCATCAAACATCATATAAATTGATCATACCGTTTACCTAAATGTGGGTATCACGGCTATCATAGTAAAACCGGCATCGCAAACAGTAGTTGATTTGCACAATGCTCTGGTTATCCTACTTACTGAAATACAAGTTATGACAAAGAGGAATATTTGGCTGATCAGAAGTCATTCATCTCATCATTGTATATTCTGTTTAGCAAGGAACATGTCTTCATGGTGACTTGTCTCGTTTATATTGAATACCAAAACTTCACAAGAATCCATATCAGGGAAATAATACTAAAGGTGCTTATTCTTTTTGAAGAAAGTAATTGTTTATAAATATGGCTAACATTTTGACTGCTGTCAAAGAGGGAATTCAATCATATTGGAACAAGGTATATTCACCTAGTAGTTTCAATCAAATGTGGATACTGAAATACTGGATCTTCTGGATAATTGTTATTATCGTTCTATTTCAGATATGTAGTCTGTCCAAACATGTGTCTTTTCTACACTTTAATGAACAATCTTCGTGGGAATGCATAAAGACGTTTCAAAATATCACTAACAACGCGGTTATCTTCAAAATGGTAAGAAACGTTACAAATTAATAGTAATAAATATATCAAAATATTGTGTAATATTTAGTTGTTTCAATAAAATGCATTTTTATTATTGTTAAGAAGAACATTCCATTTGAATTAATGTAGCTATTTAGAAATACGGTGTTTCAAATCAGGTTCAATGAATGCATGCTCCCAATCTTTACCTATTACAGTCTTGAGCTATACACATTGGAAAATATTGCGTAATTTGGAGTTGTTTCAATAATATGTATTCATATTCCTGCTCAGAAAAAAATACACAACCCATTCTCATTAGTGCAGCTATTTAAAATACGGAGTTTGAAAGTGGGTTCAATTAATGCATACCCTCAATCGTTACCTGTTACATTTTACTTAATTATAAATGTTCTTTAATATTGTTTTGGAAATTGAATATTTTCCGTAAATTGTTCTTATGCAACTTACATTATAGATATACATGTATTGTAAGTCATAGAATGTCAAAAAAATCATGATAATATGGACAACTGATAAAGTTTTGTAATGCTGTTGAACGTGTCTGATTTGATTGTGATTTGATAATGGAATACAAATAACTGTCAAATAAAAAAAATATATCAATACTTGAAACTTTGATACTCTATGCAGTTGCATTTCAACGTAACTTATTGAATAAAGTATAATACGCTTTTAGTAAGTCTTCAAACATTCATGATTTGATTGATTATATGAATAACTAAATACACCACACCATCAGCCAAGCGGTTATATCCTATGGTAAAATAGTAGACATATGTGCAACATTATCTCAAACACATATGTACATGGAATCTGATTAGATGTTGTTTGGGTTAGAATCGGGTGCACTAACACACACATTTGGATAATGTTTTTGTTTCATTTCTTTCAATAACATGTATTCATATTCCTGTTCAGAAAATATACACAACGCATGCTAATTTATGTAGCTATTTACAAATACAGTGTTTGCAAGCGGGTTCAATTAATAAATTCTCTCAAATTTTATCTGTCGCATTGTACTTTTATGTTTGATTAGAATGATAAAAGTTCTTTAATATTGTTTTGGAAATTGAATATTTTGCGGATTTTTTTTTAAGCAACATAAATAATAGATATACATAGAATGTATTAGAATCGGGTGCACTAACACACGCATTTGGATAACGTTTTTTGTTTATTTGTTTCAATAAAATGTATTCATATTCCTGTTTAGAAAAAATGCACAACCTAGTATAATTAGCGTAGCTATTTAAGAAAAAATGTTTCAAAGCGGGTTCAATCAATGCATACACTCACCCTTTACCTGTTATACTGTACTTGTATGTTTGATTAGAATTATAAAAATTATTTGATTTTGTCGTGGAATCTAAATAGTTTGCGTAAATTGTTCTTAAACAACATGAATTATACATATACATGTATTGTAAACCATAGAATGTCAACAACAACAACAGAAAACAATGACAACCGATAAAGATTCGTAATGTTGTTGAACGTGTCTGATTTGATTGATGTGATTTTATTGGAATACAAATAACCGTCAAATAAATAAAATATACATCAATACTACAAACTTTGTTAATCTGTGTAGTTGTATTTCAACGTAACATATTGAATAAAGTATACTACAATTTTAGTAAATCATCAACCATTCATGATTTGATTGATAACATGAATAATTAATGCTACGAATATTCTAGGATATTCTAGTAACAGAAAGATACAACCAACAATCAATTCATTTTCTATTCTTTGATATAACAGCAACATTTACTTAATAATATTATACAATTACAAATATCAAATTAATAAATTATTACTGGTCTCTTTGTCAATGTCCAAATTTAAATTCCTTTAGAATACATGTTATTGTCCTTTCCGGTATATTAGTCCGATCCTTTTCTATGAAAATTAATTATTGTTGAATTAACAAACTTTTAGTTCTAATCCTGAAAGTTTCCAACTATTGGCCGATGAAATTGTCAATAGTTCAAAGTTCAAGTCACGTCTCTTTACTAAGAAGAGATTAAAGATACCAAAGGGGCAATCAGAATCCGTATATCGAAAAACAGACAACACAATGGCCAAAAGAAAATATACAAAAGGAAAAACAACGTTCGACAAAACATACATATGAAGCTAACGTTCGAGTAACACGAATCCCACTAAAGACTGGGGTGAATTCAGGTGCTCCAAAATGGCATGCCGAACCAGCTCCACTAGTGGCACCCGTCGTGTTAATCTAGTTACAAACACGATAATAATGCGTGAATACGGAAACGACAAGGAAGTGTTTCGACAAATGGAACATATCGGTGGTCGTTGTGACATAGATATTTCATAACGGTCAACCACGTCATGGTGGCAACCGTAACATTTTCGAAGTGATGACTTCAACTTTACCAAAAGGAACTCTTGCTTCAGTAGCTTCCTTGTTAGCAGCATCCTCTATCAAGGACATCCTGATAGGAGCCACAAGCTCTGGAATATCGTATCATCTGAGAGATATATACTCCATATGCCAGTGCTCCCGGAATGTTGCTACATATAAATGGAAACTTCACAATGGGAATATTAAAATCATCTCTTTTATCGTAAAGTTTCGTTCCTAACCGCCCCTCACTGTCGATGTCGAGGTGTAGGTCAATATAGGCAATAGACCTATCTGTAACTGTGGCATCCTTTATTTCAACCTCAATGGGATAGATACGATCAACAAAATTATTTAGTGAAAGGATATCATCTTTATAGCGGAACATCAAATTAAAGGATCGGACTAGCCTCTTTTTGCATTACTAAGTAAAGATATCTAAATAAAATGCTGTGGATTCCAGCTATTATATAAATCCTAAATTTTAGACTGACAGCTCTCGAAGTTGCTGCCTCTTATTTACTATTTCATCAAATTATCTAGAACTTTCCAAAAAAATTGCGTTGAAATATCTTGAACATTTCAAAATTCAGTCAAAATGCAAAACTTGTAAACAACTTGAGGTATTTTTGATAAACTATTTGCACTGATCATGTAGTGTTCTCAAGAGCAAACATATTCTAATGAACAAAGTAATTTCTCATATTCATTATATATACATAGAATCTCCTCTGTTGAAGAAAAGGTTTGGATACAAACTGTTTACCATAAATCTCTATTTTAATTCATCACAATATTATCCAACTTTAGAAAAAAACATTAGCTATGAATTTATCTTTACATTTAATATGTTCTATAATCAGATTGTATTCTTGCAACATTAATCCCCATCTCGTTAATCTGTGATTTTTATTTTGCATTTGTTTAATAAATGTGACGGTAATGTGATGGTAATCATCACGAATGGATGAAATGTACATCAGAATGCTTCAAAGATAACAATAAGGCAAGTCATTCTTTTTTCAATTGTGGATTATGTTTTTCTCATCTTTGTCAAAGTTTTAAGACAAAATAGCAATTCGGCAGATACACGTCATATTTACCTTATTGGAGCAAAACTGCACCAACACCTACATCACTAACATCCAATGTTAACATACATTCTTTCGAAAAGACGTGTGTTGTCACCTGACATATTTGGCTTTTCTTTCTTCTCGTAGGTGTATTCACAATATAAATTAAATCATTCAGTCTGGATTCAATTACATATGGCCAACAATATTTAGCTTGTAATGGAAGCAATAAACAATAAAACAATAAAACAAAACCTTTCTCGACTAGTTTAAATTCTCTTATCATGACGTCCTTATCATATCAATGTTTCATTTCATCTTGGCGCTCTATGTCACATGCCCTTGTAAACGTATGCCTAAAATACTCCACATAATATAATATACTAATAGCAGCAATAATAATAAAATTAGATATTCTTGGAAGGCTTCCCTTACAACAAACAGTAGCATGCAGATCCCATCATCCCAATCTGTTTGACTGTCTAAACAAAATGGTATCGTCAAATTTTGTTAAGGTCTGGTGTACTCTTTCCAAAGCTCCTTGAGACTCAGGGCGCTATGCATTAGATTTAAATTATTTTGTATTTAATTTAATTGATGCATAACTTGCTGAAATAAATGAGACACACAATTTGATCCTCATTTGACTGAGTTGTTTCAGGAAGACACACCAATGTAAAGCCAAAATGGTTAGAGCCTTAATTATAGTATTAGCTTTAATATTCCTAAGTGGAATGGCTATAGAAAAACGGGTGGAGGCGCACATTATAGTTAGTAAATATATATTTCCTTATTAAGTCTTGGGAAGTAGCCTCACACATTCAACAACGACCCTACTGAAAAACTATTCAAAAGTGGGTACAGGCCGGAGTGGAAAGTTTTGATTCGGTTTCCACATATCTCGGCAGATGGTACAATATCAACAGTTCTTGTCTACGTCTCATCTTATATTCGGCCAGTTAAAATGGGCCAATATCCCGTTGGAGGTTTCGCTAACACCCAAGTGTTTAGTCATTGACGAATCATTGGCCAGGCTCACAATTGCTTTTCTCTATTCTTCCTGTACCACTTTCTGGCAGATCACTTTACATTCATCTTACACAGTTGCATCTGGCGGTCGCCATTTTCTCATCAATACTTAGTCTTTCATGGAATAGCAAACATTAACATTCTCTGCTTCCTCTACTGAGAATGACTTAGAACCAGGTAGTACGAGCTATTCCTTCTGCGCACTAATAAATTGCTTCCTAGTGAGAAGGTCATTACTGACATATCTTATTGTTGGCTTAAGAACAGGACCATCACTCATTGACCTTTGGTCCTGGATTGTTCCAAGATGGGATGCTTAGTCCTCATCTTTATCTAGACAGATTTGTGTTCCTTGTCTATGAAATAACGAGACATATCGCCATCGCTATGCAACAAGTGATCGTTGACATTAGCCAACAAAATCTGTCTTTTGATTCAACAACACTTGTTTCTATGGTACCATCTTGCAATACAATTTCCTCTTCTTCCAGAGGCTTTTTCATGGCTAAAGTTACAGCAAATTATGTATAGCCCCCTGTATTTGTTTTATTCATTCTGTTAATAACTAAGCTCCTCGGAGATTTTTGGGACCATTATAACGTTGTCACCGGCCATATCGATACCAAATAACAAAGAAATATCCTCAAAAGGAAGTGTAGGTCGTACCCCAACTACAACATGTCCCGAAACAAGTCTGATTTTAATTTAATGTGATGGAGTGGAACACTATGAAAACATGGTAAGCTGGTTTCTAACATTAAAGGTTAAAGGCAAAGGGTTTTAGTATTGCTTTACTCGATAAAGATACATGAATAATGCCGGAAAAGCAACTTATTGACGCCAAGTGCGTCACCGTTTATCTGTAACCACAGGTAAATTGCTGGTTTATTGTCCCAGCTATAACATGATTATCTCCTCTTGGTAAGCCAAGACTGTGAGGTCATTCGGTTCTTATCAGTCGGCTTCTCTCACAAAATACTGTATAAGAAATATGAATGAGAAATATAAGTAACTCTGGTTTTTGTACATAAACTATTACCTTCACATTTCCTCCCTTTAATTCATTTTTACATAAAATGAATAGTTGCTGACTTGTTAGTAATCGTTGAATAGAGAACGGCGAGATGTGGAATTCATGTCCGTGACACTAAGTTATTATAGCTTTCATTTACCTTGGTCGTAATTTGCAAAATTTACTTAAGGGGCTCGCCCTATAGAGTGTAATTTTACACTTTTCCGAGAGAAACACAATTCAATGAAAGTTAAATCATTTTCATAATATATATTTATCAACTACCATTAACCATAAAAATAAAGTAATTGATCTCTATATTTTTTTAGTGTACGTTAGAGGCCCCACTACCTATATCCACGATTCATATCATAAAAAAATAACATTAACCATAGAAAATGATGCGAGTTCCTCATGGTAAATGATTCCTATAATGATTTGGTGTACTTCAGAGATTCACCACCATATAAGACAACAACATTCATTAAAATAAATAATTTGAGTCCCCTAAAGAACCTAATAAATATCGTAAGACAACAAAACCAAGCTTCATAGAAAAAAAATGATACATCATATGGTGAGTGTCTGGTTTTTGTTTTTCAGGATATGTAGAACCCCCGAAAGTACAAGAAGGCCTGCACATTTTACGCAATCTACAATAGAAATCGTTGTACCTCATACAACAATTGACGACAAACCACACTGTACGACAATGTACATGTATCCAAGATGCGGATTCAGACCTTTCCATCAAGCGGGCCGCTTTATTTCAGAAACCATTTATTTGTTTTAAAATATCAAAAGATACCGAGACGTAATTCAAAGCGAATATTACAAGACATGGTAAAAAGAAAAAAAAATGACAAGGACGAAACTGGAAATGTTCTGTTAAATTTAATATGTTAATACCTGTCTATAACCTAGCACAAAAATGGGACCTCTCCCTCTCTGGGTCCGCATATGTGTCTCAAAGGGGATGGCCATTTGATTCTGAAAGGGGTCTGGAATTTATTTTTGAGAAATAAATATTCTTGTCAGGTCATGAGTAAAAATAAAATAAATATCCTGTCGCGCAACGAAACAAAGCAAAATACAACATATATAGACGACTGGATAATAAATGAAGAAAATATAAAAAGCATTTCGCTCGTAACCATCAGAGCCAAAGAGGTCTTATTCAAAATTTCTGCGTAAATACATTCGGGGTTGGGCCATTGTGTTTTCCTTGCTAGCTAAGGCAATGACCATGTTTTTACACGAATTTTCCAATACATTTGGTTGTCTAATTAAGATATAAAAACAAACGAGCCACGTGTTAGACAGCAAGATATGTTTGCAGCTAGGGGCGATGTAGCCCAATTTCGACATCGAGAGGTGCGTTGGGAGGGGTCAAACATGTTTTCAAAGTAGAGAATGACTGTTTTCGGACAGAAAAAAGGGGATGCAATTGTTCCACCTCTCCATTGTATGAACCAACTGTACATCTCCTCTTCGAAATCTGAACGTCTACCTCTTTTTGGTATACATTGATAATATTTACGGTCTACATTTGAAAGAACAGATACAGATTTTAAGTCAGAATTGAAAATGATTGGAATTTTGTTCACACGGTTTTATACCAAAGCGCGTCATGGCATGGCAATAACAGTTTGATATTTCACATTTGTTAAGAAGACAGACCCGAAATATATATGGAAGATGAACCCACGAGGGCATATCCTAGAACCACTGTATTTATTTTTTTTCATTTTAGTATATTTTTACAAGCGAAATTGCTTATCTAGTATACTTAGATAAGTCTTGAACGAGGAAAGGCCCGGCAAGTGTTTGTGACACAGACATTCCATAACGGTCAACAAAGTCGTGGTTGCGACCGTAAAACTTTCGACCAATGTCCACCCGCCCAGCCGTTTTGCACACAAACAAATAATATGGTACGATTATCTTTGTCCCCATGAAAAAGAGGAAATGACACGAACAACGTCACGACAGGATATTTTTTTAAAAGGGAATAACCATGATTGATATTTCCTGCGGTTTTAAACAAGTACGTTTACCTGACGATTTCGGACAAACCTCTTGAGAAAATTGAAAATTATTACGATTTTCTATCAAGGCATTAAAATCACTATCTAAAAAGGTGCAAATTGGAAAAAAAGTTATGAGCTTTGCATTTCACCTTTACTGTTTGGGAACATCTCGTATCACGCAATAGCTTAATAGCTTAATGGATTGTAGACTGGTTTTAGCACCTATCAGTGATACAAATCCATTAGTTATAAAGGGCTTATAATTCTCCATAATATCAAACTGAGAGTTTGAAAACCTTAAATTTGCTTTTTCAATTACAATGGGCATGAGAGGGTCTTTTAAAGCATTGAATGATATAGAACCTTGTGGTGTACTCTAATCGTTTCTTTTAAGAACATTCTGAAAGAATGTGTCCTTTTTCTTACAATAGGAACAAGATTTAGGTGATTCCCCTTTATTTAGTTCGGGAGGTCTGTAACTATTTCTATTTTTTCTCCCAAGAACCTGATTTTGGTTGATCAAAATGGTTATAAGAAGGGGGTCTATTCTGAAAAAAAATCAAATTCGGGACACCTCTAGCTCTTTTATTTTTCATAAACATTAATGTATGCGTCAGTGGATAATCATTTGCCATATTGCTGGCTTCTACTAAGCTGGAAACGCTATGTATATCTATATATTTCTTAATATCTGAATGAATGCATTGTTTAAATTCTTCAATAAGAATTGCTTTGCCTTAATTTATCAAAATGTGTAGTTACTTCGTTAGAAGTGAGCCACTTTTCAAACAGAAGTTATTTCTCACGGGCAACATCAAGTTCAAGTTCCTTCATTTTCAATTGCATTTGCATTTCTTCAATTCTTTTTTCTTCATCCATGTTTTCCTTTTATCTTTCTTTAAGTCTGAGTTTTTCTTCAATTTATTTTAATTTTATTTTTTCTTGCATTTCAGTTTCTCTCATTTTTTCAATATCAACCCCAAAAGTGCTAACCAATTCCAAGTCATCTTCACCCACAATCTCCTCATCAACAATACAGTTACGGATTTCAAATTTTAACATGGTAGTTTTAACCTCAAAATTCAATTATTTGCATAGGAGTAACAATTCTGATTGTTTAGTGCCTCAAGCGCCCCCTCTATGAATCTGACATAAACTCTTCTGCTGAAAATAGCATTTTGATTGTTGGTTGTAATAAATATATAATTCAATAATATATAGATTTCTATATATCATCTATTTTTAATAATCTTCTCTTACAAAGATTCGTCCTCGCGGAAGAACCCTCAATTACTGATAAGTGAAGTTTGTTTTCTAGTGTATTCTAGTAACAGAAGGATACAACCAACAAGCAAGTTTCTATTCTTTAATATAACAACAAAATACTTAATACTATTATACAATTACAAATATCAAATTAATAAACTGCCTCTTCAAAAACAAAATCCTTTAGATTAAATTATCTTGTCCTTTCTGGTATTTTAGTTCGATTCTTTCCTATGAAAATGAATTATAGCTGAATTAAAATATCCTTCAGTTCTAATCCTGAAAGTTTTCAAATATTGGCCGTTGAAATTATTAATAGTTCAATGTTCAAGTTACCCGAATTCACTAAGTAAATAAATCCAAGTGCAATGCTATAGATTCCAGATATCATATACATCCTAAATCCGGGACTGTCAGCTCTCGGAGTTACTGCGTTTTGCATACTATTTCATGAAATTCCATAGAACATTAACACAAATGTAACATTGTTTACATATATAAACAATATGTAGAAATGGCTAGAATATATCAAAATTCAAGGTCAAATTTAAAAACTTGAATACAACTTGACCTATTTTTGATCACCTATTTGCACTGATGATGTAATGTTATAAACAACAACAAAATATACTAATGAAAAAAGTAATAACTTATATCTATCATTAATACAAAACACTAAATATACCAGACCATCACTACAGCTGCCATGTATAATGGTATAATCGTAAACACATGTGCAAAGGAGCTACCTCTAATACGTATGTACAGGAACTATAATTTCATCACAAACACACACACATTTGTCTAAAATGTTTGTCATCAAACATCATCAATTGATTATAACGTAAGCTTAATTTTGGGAGTCACGGCTATCATAGCAAATCGGGTATAGTAAACAGTGGGTGATTTGGGCTCTAATGAAATTACCTGTATTTGAGTAATACTCTGGTAATCCTACTTACTAAAATACTAGCTATGAGAAAGAGGAACTTTTGGCTGATCAGAAGTCATTGAATATTTTGTTTAGCAGGGAACCAGATTACTTTTCTAGCTTATATTGAATACCAAAACTTCACAAGAATCCATATAGAGAAAATAATATTACAATACGTCTACTTTTTCAAGATAGTAAATAGCAAATAGTTCATGGCATTGCGGGTCATATGGCAGTACATTGACCGGTCGGTCACCAACAAAATATTATATGGACCGAAGCTTCTGCCATATGACCCAAAGTGACTTGAACTATTTGCTATATTATATTTTTTCTAAGATAATGCAGGTACCTGGCCGGTCCATATACGATAATAGTGACCGGATGCGCTATGTAAGAAAGGAAGAAATACAATCATACTGGAACAAATTATATTCATGTAGTATTTACTTTTTTAATTTAATGAGAAATGAAATAATATAGTTGTAATTTGATCTAAAAAAAAGTAATTAATAAGTGAAATATCACATGTAATATTTACTTAAGCTGTTTAGAATCTGTTCAGAATGCTCAGTCAATATTCAGAATATTCAGTAATGTTCAGACTCTTTTCAGAATGTTCAGTAATGTTCAGACTCTGCTCAGAATATCTAGCACAACAACTGGTCTGTTCAGAATTTCTTGACTTTGCAGTGTATTTCGAAATACGGTATTTCCAATCAGGTTCAATGAATGAATGCTCCCAATCTTTACCTATTAGTCTGGAGAAATACACATAATAACATATTGCGCAATTTGGAGTTTGGAGTTTGTTTTCAATAAAATGTGTTCATATTTCTGTTCAGAACAAATACAAAACCCATTCTAATTAGTGTAGGTATTTAAGAAAACGGTGTTTCCAAGCGGGTTCAATTAATGCATACCCTCAATATTTACCAATTACACTCTACTTGTATGTTTGATTAGAATTATAAAAGTTATTTTATTTTGGAATCTGAATATTTTGTGTAAAATGTTCTTAAGCAACATAAATTATAGACATGCATATATTATAAGTCATAGAATGTAAAAAAAAGAATATTGACGACCGATAAAGATTCGTAATGTTCTTGAACGTGTCTGATTTGATTGATGTGATTTTATATTGGAGTGCGAATAACTGTCAAATAAAAAAATATACATCAATACCACAAACGTTGATACTCGATGTAGTTGTATTTCAACGTAGCATAATGAACAAAGTATGATATTTTTTTTAATAATTCATCAATTCTTGAATAGTCTAGTAACAGAACGAAACAACAAACAATCAATTAGGTTTCTATTCTTTAATATAACAACCACATGTACTACATACTATTATACAATTACACATATCAAATTAATGAATTATTACTGACCTCTTTGCCAACGTTCAAGCTTAAATTCCTTTAGAATAAATGTGCTTGTCCTTTCTGGTATATTAGTGCGATCCTTTTCTATGAACATTTATTATTGTTGTATTAAAATATCTTTTAATTCTAATCCTGAAAGTTTCCAAATATTGGCCGATGAAATTGTTAATAGTTCAATGACTTTACTAATAAGAGTTTGAAGATACAAAAGTGGCAATCAGAATCCGCATATCAGAGAATAGACAACACAATGGCGAAAAGAAAAAGTACAAAAGGAAAAACAACGATCTACAAAACTTATATATAAAGCTAAAGGTCGAGTAACACGAGTCCCACTAAAGACGCTGGTGATCCCAGGTGCTTCAGAAGGGACTGTAGATCATGATCCACCAGTGTTAATCTAGTTACAAACCGATAATAAGTTGTTAATGAGATAAGGCTCGAGAAGTGCTTTCGATAAGTGGAACATTTCGGTGGTCATTGTTACACAGATATTCCATAGCTGTCAACCAAGTCATGGTGGCGACCGTTACATTTTCGATGTGATGACTCCATCGTTACCAAATGGAACCATTGTTTCAATTGCTTCCGTGTTAGCAGCATCCTCTATCAAGGACAACCTGATAGGAGCCACAAGCTCTAGAATATCGTATCATCTGAGAAATATATAATCCATATGCTGCTGCTGGAAAGGTGCTATGTTTAAATCGAAAGTTCACAATGGGAATATTGAAATCATCTCTTTTGTCGTGAAGTTTCCTTCTTAACCGCCCCTCACTGTCGATTTCGAGGTGTAGGTCAAGATAGGAAATAGATATATCTGGATCTGTGGTATCCTCTTTTCAGGCTCAATGGGATATATGCAATCAACAAAATTAGTTAATGAATGGACATCATCTGTATAGCGAAAAATGAAATTAAAGGATCGGGCTAGCTTCTTTTCATTTTACTAAGTAAAGATATCTAAATAAAATGTAATAGATTCCAGCAATAATATAATTCCTAAATTTTAGATTGACAGCTGTCGAAGTTGCTGCGTCTTATTGACTATTTCATGAAAATATCTAGAACTTTCCAAAAAATGTGTAGAAATATCAAAAGTCAAAGTCCATAGTAAAAACTTGTAAACAACTTGATGTATTTTTGATAAACTACTTGCACTGATGATGTAATGTTCTTAACAACAAAACATATTATAATGAACAAAGTAATATCTCATATTCATTATATATACATAGCATCTCCTCTCTTGAAGAAAAATCTTGGATGCAATCTTTTTACAATCTCTACTTCAATTCATCACAATATCATCCAACTCTAGAAAAAAACATTAGCTATGAAATTATCTTTACATTTAATATGTTTTATAATCAGATTGTATTCTTTCAACATTAATCCCCATCTCGTTAATCTATGATTTTTATTTTGCATATTCCTAATAAATGTGACGGTATTGTGATCTTACACCACGAATGGATGAAATGTACATCATAAGTGGTTCAAAGATAAAAATAAGGCAAGTCATTTTTTTTCAATTGTGGATTATTTTTTCTGATCTTTGTCAATGTTTAAAGAAAACATAGCAATTCGGCAGATCTATGTCATCTTTACCTTCTTGGAACAAAGCTGCTCCAACACCGACATCACTAGCATATTCTTTCGAGAAGCCTTGTTTTATCACTTGACATATTTGTCTTTTCTTTCTGTTCGTGTATTCAAAATATAATTTAAGTCATTCAGTCTGGATTCAATTAAATATGGCCAACAATAGTTAGCTTGTAATGAATGACAAGGAATAAGTAATACCACAATAATAACTTTGATTTCATACCAGTGTTTCATCTTCTCTTGGCTTTGTTTCAAATTGTCTTGTTCTATTTCACGTGCTCTTGTAAACTTATGCCTAAAATACTCCACATAATAAAATATACTAATAACAGTATTTTCACAAAGACATTTTTCTTTCAAGAGGGATTTCCACGGAGTGTCCAAAAACAAGTTCAAAGGACTAACACCTAGAGATTCTTGAAAGAATTCCCTTACAACAAACAGTAGCATACAGATCCCACCATCCCTATCTTTTTGACTGTTTAAGCAGAATGTTTGCATCATATTTGTTTCAGGTCTGGTGTATTCTTTCCAAAGCTCCTTGAGACTCAGGGCGTTATGCATTTAGGTTAAACAGTTTTGTATTTAATTTAATTGATGCATAGCTTGCTGAAATAAATGAGACATAAAATTGGATCCTCATTTGACTGAGTTGTTTTAGGAAGACCCACACAAGTAAAGCCAAAATAGTTAGAGCCTTAATTATTGTATTAGCCTTAATATTCCTAAGTGGAATGGCTATAGAAAAACGGGTGGTTATATATATATTTCCTTATTTAGTCTTAGGAAATGGCCTCACACAGTCAACAATAACCCTACTGGAAGACTATTCAAAAGCGGGTATGGGTCGAGTCGAGCTACACGAATGATTTGATTTGGCTTCCACATAACTCGGAAGATGCTACAAGATCAACAGTTCTTAGCTACGTTTCGTCCTATATTCGGCTAGTAGAAATGGGCCAATAACCCGTTGGAGGTTTTGTTAACACCCAAGTGTACAGTCATTGACGAATCATGAGCCAGGCTCACAACTGCTTTCCTGTATTTTTCCTGTACCACCAACTGGCAGATCATTTTACATTCATCTTACACAGTCACATCTGGCGGTCGCCATTTTCTCATCAATACTTAGTCTTTCATGAAAAAGCAAACATTAACATTATCTGCTTCCTCTACTGAGAATGACTCAATACAAGGTAGTACGAGCTCTTCCTTCTGCGCACTGATAAGTTGTTCCCTAACGAGAAGGTCATTACTGATATATCTTATCGTTGGCTTCAGAACAGGATCATCACTCGTTGACCTTTGGTACTGGACTGTTTCAAGATGGGATATTTAGTCCTCATCTGTATCTAATATGGATTTTTGTTCCTTGTCTATGAAATAACGAGACATATCACCATCGCTATGCAACAAGTGATCGTTGACATCAGCCAAAATAATATGTCTTTTGATTCAACATCACTAGTTTCTATGGTACCTGCTTGCAATAATGTATCCTCTTCTTCCAGTCTTTTTCATGGCTAAGGTTACAGAACATGCAGGAACAATCCCTATATTTCTTTAATTCATTCTCTTCATAACTAGGGTCCTCGGAGATTATTGGGGCCATTATAACTTTGTCACTGGTCATATCGATATCAATTAACAAAGAAATATCCTCCTCAGGAAGTGTATGTCCTACCCCAACTACAACCTGTCCGGAAACAAAGTTTGATTTTAATTTAATGTGATGGAGTGGAACACTATGAAAAACTGGGTCAACCCCCTGTAACAACACATTTACACCATGCGAAGTATTCCTCGATAAAGGTATGCTGTTTTCTAACATTAAAGGTGAAAGTCAAAGGTTTTGAGTATTTGATTTTATTGTTTTACTCGGTAATAGCCCGGTGACTAGAGACATCATTTCCAAAATTTAATCGTCATGAATACTATACGGCTGTGTCATATATCATTCGACTCGGCACTGTTCATACTTTCAAAATAAGTTGGTCGTCAAAAGAAAATAAGGTGTAGTTTCTCAGAAATCAAGGTCAAAGGTCAAAAAACATTTTTCTCACAACAATTCATTGAATACCAAATTTCAATTAGAATCCCTTTTTCATTAAAAAAGACGAAAAATATTTGGATTTCCTTATTCAATTTTCTATCTAAAACGTCGGATGTCATCACAACATAATCGTTCTGTGCAAATTTATGTGTTTTCACAAAAAGGGGGAGGGTTTTCGCTTAAAAACCTGGTAATTTTCCAAACTGTCGATAGTAAAGCCATTAAAACTTACCGAAGCGTAATGAAAATATAGAAAAATATGTATTCTACAATATATATATAAATAATAGCCAAATTATGATGAAGAATATAAGTTTTGTTCACATAGATTTGTGTTGGTACATGACCAATTGGCAACATTAACTCATACAAAACATACTTATATGTGGGTTAAAAGCAAAAACACAACTACTTGTATGCAACAAAATGCATCAACATAATATAAATCAGCAACAAATAAGGCAAGACAACTGTACAAGGCATTCTGAGTGACTGGAACTGCCTTTTCCATGTGGAGCTGTTCTACACAAGACTTAAGCGAAACTAGATCTGTGCAGAACAATGAAACAGCTCGTCCAAAAGGTGTACACAATTATGTTGCTAACACATTAAACGTCTTCTGCAAGGATATATGAATGCACGTCTGAAAACAATTTCTGGATTAATATGACCGGTTATGATTTCACCAGATTTGCATTTCAGGGATGATTTGGCATTCATGTGTTCAAATGTTTTCAATTTTGACTTTGAGATAGGGCTTTAAAAATTCCCAAACTGTCCTACAGAGAGAGCACTCTTAACAAAGTTTCTGCCCTTTTTTTCACCTTCGTTGACAGCAGACAGCAAAGAATCCTGTACTTCTCTGGTAGCATGCATGCCTGTATAAATATTCATGAGACAAGGAGGGTGGGCCTCTATATCAAAGGGGTCAGTCATGGTTTCGATCAAATGGTTTACTATTGCTTGGACTGGTTCCTCATCTCGCTTCAAAGCTGTTTGCCTCATTTCTTCATGTGAGGTATTGCTGGTGCTTGTAATACCTGCCCTGTCGTTCATTGCACTACTAAATGATGCTAGGAAATATCTAGTGAGTGTCCATCTAATAAGGGCATATTTCTGATTCGTTATTTCTACGATACCACCTGAGCCCTTCGAATCTTTCATGATGTTTTTTTCAGTGCCCATAACGCTCTAAATACCATTGAAACTGCTGGATGTTTGTCTAATGGATAACTCGCCTTTTTCAAAAGCTGATTTTATCTCGGTTGGAAGATCGAGCATATCAAGTATATATACAGGCATCCATCTAGAGTAATTTGTACGGTTAGTAGTGAAGAAATATGGCAACATTTTGGATGAAGACATCAGATGTGCCGACCAATCAACCTCCCGTTCTGCTCGTACATTTGGCAACATAATTTGAACCGCCACCAGAAACATATCCCAGTATTTGAATGTAGGTGATCCATCGCATCCCAATTTTCTAAACTTACCGATTAGAGGCTGTACATGGTCTTTAAACAATTCTTCAACTTTAGTTAGTAGTACTGATGTTTCAATCGGCTGATCACAGATACTTCTATGAAATTCAAACAGCGCATTCCAGAACGCTGATGGTATTTGATCGATGTAGTCAAAAGTCCTACACTAGTTCTAATAATAACACCCTAAATGCCCGCTTACTCGCAAGGAGACACAAGTTTGTCACAGGAGCTAAATTATTGCAGCTAGTCCTACATCAGTGTATGCATACTGCGATAAACAGAACTTGTAGGGCTTCAAATAAGTGTGAACCCCCTGACATCCCTGTTAAATTCTTTGCCAACCAACATAAGCTCAGCTGTATTTCCAGCATACACGCCTGAATCAACCAAAAGATCACGAAGAGCGCCATCGGCCCAAAGTTTTCCTATCGAAGATAAGAAACAAGACAAACTGTGAAAACCACAAAGTCTAAGAATATGGCGATTGAAATAACTTACAACTCAATAACTAAATGTGCCTCTTAGAATGAACAAAAATGAAAAATAACTATCACCACAACCTCAAATTCGAACAAACAACATTTAAAAGTAAAAAGAACAAAGACACATCAACAAATAAAAAAGAAATAAATCCATAGTTAGGGTAAATTAATCGAACATAAGGTGCACTCGAAGTTCAAGATCAATATGGTGAACAAAGTTTTCAGATCTATGGGGACCGGACACAACTTTCCGAAAAAATAAGAAAGGTAAAGATTTGTAAGTCTATATTTTGGGTGGTATATAAAATCCCATTAAAGAAACTTTGATAAAAAAAAGTGTGTCACTAAATAGGGTAATGACTATATTTTTAATTTCTACTAGTTACTTAACTATTTATCAACTGACGCATTATTGTACAGAATTAAAATCTGGTGAAACTACAAAATGACCCCATTTACAATATTTGTCATTGTTATTATTTTTCAATAATAGGTTTATTGTGTTAGTTTTTTCGCTTAATGAATAAAACATTATATGTAAACTTAGAATCCAATGCGAAAGAAATATATTTCTATGCAGTTTTTAAATACCGCAGAAAAACTGTTAGCCACTCGAGGCCCAAATTTAAATAAATTTTGCTAACCAAACATATAATTTAAGAAAACTGCACCATACGACTTTTTGACGACCAGTCTAAAATCAAAGTAAAATTATTTTCCTACAAGTATGCCCATTTTTAGCGTATAATATGAAGTGAAATTAAACTCTGTTAATATGCGACTTTTGCGTAGGTGGTCACTGGGCTATAAAGATACATGAATAATGCCGGAAAAGCAAATTGTTCACGCCCAGTGTGTCACCGTTTGTCTGTAAACACAGGTAAATTTACGGTTTATTGTGGCAGCTTAACATGATTATTTCCTCTTGGTAAGCCAATACTGTGAGGTCATTTGGTTCTTATCAGGTTGCTGCGCCTACGAGGATAACATAGCTTCTCGATAGTATGTTGATAACAGTGACGAAAGCGACATCTCTGGCATCGATTCAACATAGAACATAATACATTAAAAACATATAAATTAAAAAAAAAACATTTAATTTGAAATAAAAATTGTTTTAAAATAAATACATGCCGAACTTTTGTACTATTGCTGTTTACTTACATTTAGACAATATTCACCAGGGAATTTATACATAGGTTTCTCTCAAAAAATAGTGTGTAAGAAATATGAATAATAAATACTAGTAACTCTGGTTATTTGTACATGAACTATTATCTTCACATTGTCTTCCCTTTAATGCTTTTTTTACATAAATTTCTGCCTAAATAAATTCGGCGTTTTGCTAACTAAGGCCATTGCCAATTTTTTTATGGTCTATTTAGCATAAAAAATCAAACAACGTGTTAAACAACAAGACATATTTGCAGCTGGGGCGATATAACCCAATTTCGATATCGAGATGTGCGTTGGGAGGGGCTAATAATGATTTCAAAGCATCAAATTACTGTTTTCTGAGGAAAAAAGTGGGATGCGATCGTGCCAACACTCTGCTTTGAAATCTGAAAGCCTACCTCTTTTTTGGTAATAGTTACGGTCTACATTTGAAAGGACAGACACAAATATTGAGTCAGAATTGAAATTGATTTAAAATTTATTCACAAGGGTTTATACCAAAATGAATTATGGCACGGCAATGACTATAATATTTCACATTTTCAAAGACGACAGACCAGTAATATATATATGCACGATGAACCCACGGGAGTATATCCTAGAACCACATTATTTATTCTTTCATTTTAGTATATTTTAACAAGCGAATTTTTTTAATTAATTCTTATATAAGTCATGAACGAAGAAAGGACCGGGAAGTACTTGGGACAAGAGGAAGACATTCGCGGTCATTTATGACACATATATTCCATAGCGGTCAACCAAGTCGCGGTTGCCCACCGTAAAACTTTCAAAGTGATGACCAATGTCAATCAGCCCAACCGTTTTGGACACAAAAAAATAATATAGTATGATTATCTTTTTTCCCATAAATAAGAAGAAATGACACGAACGACGTCATGACAGAATATTTTTAAAGGGGAATAACCATGATTGAAATTTCCCACGGTTTTAAACAGGTAAGTTTACCTGACGATTTCGCATAAAATTCTTGAGAAAATTGAAAATGATTACCATGTTCTATGAAGGTACTAAAATCACTATCTGAAAATGTGGAAATCTGAATAAAAGTTATGACCTTTGCATTTCACCTTAAAGTTTTCGTTGGTGTAATGGACATTACATTATATAATGAATTGAATCTTTAAAAGGGGAACCACATTGCCATTTTGAGTTATTTGTAAGGTTTAATAGTATTTTTATTTAATCCTAGATTTAAACATGATATATTTAGGCTATTTATAATATTTAAATCTAAATTTATCCATGACGAAACAGTGGTTGAGGATATAGTGTATTAAGCATTTTGTAAAATGTTGTCAGCTTGCGATATTTACGCCTAGAAGACAAATATTCCCACCTTGTTTCATAGGAAAGATAATCTCTACTTGCCAATTGTGTTCAACCAAAACCTCGCAAGCATATTCTAATTGTGTCCTTATGAAAGTAAGACATATATTTGATAGAGTATGCTCGCAAGGAGTACACTTTAGTATTCTGAGAATATTAACTTGTTTGAAAGTACAACTGCTATATATAATGGTAAAATCGTAGACACAGGTGCAAAGGTGTTACCTCTTATATATATGAACATGAACTCTAATTCAATTTTTGATTGTAATACAATTGGATTAAAAAACACGCACACATTTGTCTAACATAGTTGGCATCACACATCACATAAATTGATCATACCGTTAACCTATAGTTGGGTATCATGGCTATCAAAGTAAAACCGGCATCATAAAGAGTGGCTGATTTGGGCTCTAATGAAGCAACTTTCCATTGCATAATGCTTTGGTAATCCTACTTACTGAAATACTAGATATAGCAAAGAGGAACATTTGGCTGATCACAAGTCATTCATCTCATCATTGATTAGTATGCTTAGCAAGGAACATAATGACTTTTCTCGTTGATATTGAATACCAAAACGCTACAATAATCCATATAGAGGAAATAATACTACAGGTGCTTATTCTTTTTTAAGAAAGTATTTTTTTCATAAATATGTCTAACATTTTGACTGCTGTCAAAGAGGGAATACAATCATATTGTGACAAAGTCTATCCACGTAGTAGTTTCAATCACATGTGAATACTGAAATACTGGATCTTCTGGATAATTGTAATTATCATTCTATTTCAGAAATTTCGTCTCTCTTTTCTACACTTTACTGCCCATTCACCGTGGGAATGTATAAAGACGTTTCAAAATATCATTAAGAACGCGGTTGTCTTCAAAATGGTAAGAAATGCTACAAATTGATAGTAATACATATATCAAATCATTGTATAATATTGAGTTGTTTCAAAAAAATGTATTTATATTATTGTTAAGAAGAACATCCCATTTGAATAAATGTAGCTATTTAGAAATACGGTGTTTCCAATCATGTCCAATGAATGAATGCTCCCAATCTTTACCTATTACAGTCTTATGGAATACGCATCGCAAAATATTGCGTAATTTGGAGTTGCTTCAAAAAAATGTATTCAAATTCCTGTTCAGAAAATATGCACAACCCATTCTAATCAACATAGCAACTATTGTGTTTGAAAGCGGGTTCAATTAATGCATACCCTCAATCTTTACCTGTTACATTTTACTTGTATGTTTGATTATAATTATAAAAGTAATTTTATTTTGTGGTGGTATTTGAATAGTTTGCATATTTTGTTCTTAAACAACATACACTAAACATACATGAATACATGTATTGTATGTCATAGTATTAAGCAAAAACAAATAAGAGGAATATTCACAATCGATAAAGCTTCGCAATGTAGTTGAACGTGTCTGATTTGATTGATGTGATTGCATTGGAATACAAATAACTGTCAAATAAAAAAGATACATCACTACTTGAAACTTTGATACTCTATGTAGTTTTTCAACGTAGCATATTGAATAAAGTATAATACGCTGTCAGTATGTCTTCAACCATTCATGATTTGATTGATAACATAAATAACTAATGTTGCCACAACCTCAGAACAGCCCTGCCATATATAATAGTAAAATAGTAAACACATGGGAAAATTTACCCCAAGTACATATGTACATGGACTCTGAATAGATATTGATTGTGTTGGCAATGTGTGCACATTTGTCTACAATAATTGACATCAAACATCGTCAATTGACTATGAATAAAAGTTAAATTGGGGTATCACGGCTATCATAGTAAAACCGGTAGCATTAGAGGTTGGTGATTTGGGCTCTAATGAAACAACTTTCCATTGCACAATGCTCTGGTTATCCTACTTATTTAAATACTAGTTATGGCAGAGAGGAAAATTTGGATGATCACAAGTCATTCATCTCATCATTGAATATTCTGCTTAAATAGCAAAATCTCACAATAATCTAAATAGAGGAAATAATACTACAGGTGCTTATTCTTTTTCAAGACAATAGTTTGATTGCTGTCAAAGACGGAATGTAATGATACTGGAAAAAGTCTATTCAAGTAGTAGTTTATAGATTAAATCGAATGTGGATACTGAAACACTGGATCTTCCGGATAATTTTAATTATCGTTCTATTTCAGAAATTTCGCTTTGTCCAAGCATGCGACTTTTCTACACTTTACAAACAATTCATCGTGGGAATGTATAAAGACGCTTAAACATATCATTAATAACGCGGTTATCTTTAAAATGGTAAGAAACGTTACAAATGTATAGTAATACGCTATGAATTAACTTATTTTATTTTTTAAAGCACGAAAAATGACAAAATACGCAACACCAAAAATTGATTCTGATTGACCATTTGGTATCTTCAAACTCTTCTTACCACTAAGTTGGAGTTCCGTATCGATGACATATATGTAGAGTTCGGAGTGCACATTTGTCAACAACTTGATTTATTTAAAAAAAACATTTCCTAAGACATATATGGTCATATAAGGAACATACTTTTCTATTAATTATACTAAATGATACTCATAGGAATCTTAAGCTTGGTAGATTATTGAAGCTGTTGTTCTATATCACCGATATGGCATTATTGCCTAAGTTCCTATAAATAGTCAACAACTATCTCATGTTTATTTCATTAAGTCTGTAGCTTTCTGTTGTCTTAAGCAATACATATATCAAAATATTGTGTACTTTTGAGTTTTCCAATAAAATGTATTTATATTATTGTTAAGAAAAACCTCCCATTTGAATTAATGTAGCTATTTAGAAATACGGTGAATCAAATCAGGTTCAACGAATAAATGCTCCCAATCTTTACATATTACAGTCTTGATCAATACACATAGCAAAATATTGCGTAATTTGGAGTTGCTTCATTAAATGTATTCATATTACTGTTCAGAAGAAATACACAACGCATTATAATTCATGTAGCTATTTAAAAATACGGTGTTTGAAAGCGGGTTTAATCAATACATTCTCTCAAACTCTACTTGTCACACTAGTACCGTACTTGCATGTTTGATTAGCATCATAAAGGTTCTTTAATAGTGTTGTGGAATTTAAATAGTGTGTCTAATCTGTACTTAAGCTTAAAATAGAAAAAAACTATAATGTACATTGTAAGTTACAACATAGAGTAAACGGAAGAATAGTTACAACCATTGGAGGTTCGTCAAGTTGTTGAACGTGCCTGACTTCATTGATGTGATTGTATTGGAATGCAAATAACTGTCAAATAACAAATATACATCAATACTACAAACTTTGATAATCTGTGTAGTTGTATTTCAACGTAACATATTGAATAAAATATAATCATTTGGTAGTAAGTCATCAATGATTCATGTTTGATTGATAACTTGAATAACTAATGTTAGAAAAACCTTTTTGTATAATATTCTAGTAACAGAAAGATACAACCAACAATCATTTAAGTTTCTATTCTTTAATATAACAACACAATTGACTTCATATTATTATACAATTTGTCAATGTTTTTTTCTTCAATAAAATGTATTTATATTCCTATTGAGAAAAAATACACAACCCATTATACGTAGTGTAGCTATTTAAAAATACGGTCTTTGAAAGTGGGTTCAATTAATGCATACCCTCAATCTTTACACTTTACTTGTATGCTTGATTAGAATTATAAAAGTTATTTTATTTTGTCGTGGAATTTGAATATTTTGCGTAAATTGCTCTTAAGCAACATAAATTATAGGTATACATGTATTGTAAATCATATATTGTCAAAACATTAATAAGAATATGGACAACCGATACAGTTTCTTAATGTAGTTGAACGTGTCTGATTTGATTGATGAGATTTTATATTGAAATGCAAATAACTGTAAAATGAAAAATATACATCAATGCTGCAAAATAAAATAAATATGATGTCACGCAACGAAAGAAAGCGACATATAGCATAAGTAGACGACTTGATAATAAATTAGAAATATATATATATACAATGTCGCTCGTAAACATCAGAGCCAAGGAGGTCTTAAATACATTCGGGGTTTAGCAATGTGTTATCCTTGCTAAGGAAATTGCCATTTCTTTTACACAAATATACCTAGAAATGTTATGGTTTATTTTGCAAAGAAAACAAACGCGCAACGTGTTAGACAGCAAGATACATTTGCAGCTGGGGGCGATATAACCCATTTTCGACACCGAGAGATGCGTTGTGAGGGGCTAATAATGATTTCAAAGCAAATAATGACTGTTTTCGGAGGGAAAAAGTTGGATAAATATGACACCTCTCCTTTGCATGAACCAGGAGTACATCTCCGCTTTGAAATCTGAACGTTGGGAGGGGCTAATGATGATTTCAAAGCAAACAATGACTGTTTTCTGAGGGAAAAAGTGGGATAAAAGTGTCACCTCTCCTTTGCATGAACCAGGAGTACATCTCCGCTTTGAAATATGAACGCCTACCTCTTTTTTTAGTATACATTGATACTAATTACGTCTACATTTGAAAGGACAGACAAAAATATTGAGTCAGAATTGAAATTGATCTAAAATTTATTCACACCGTTTCATACCAAAATGACCAATAATATATATGCAAGATGAACCCACGGGAGTATATCCTAGAACCACTGTATTTATTCTTTCATTTTAGTATATTGCATCAACCGAATTTTTTTAATTAGTATTCTTAGATAAGCCATGATCGAGGAAAGGACCGGGAAGTGCTTGCGACAAGTGGAACATACCCGTGGTCATGTGTGACACAGATATTCCATAACAGTCAACCAAGTCGTGGTTGCGACCGTAACACTTTCGAAGTGATGACCAATGTCCACCAGCCTAACCGTTTTGCACACAAAAAATAATATGGTATGATTATCTTTGTCCCCATGAAAAGAAGAAATGACACGAACGATGTTAGGACATAATTGTTGTTAAAGGGGAATAACCATGATTGATATTTCCCGAGGTATTAAACGTGTAAGTTTATCTGACAATTTCGCATACAATTCTTGAGAAAATTGAAAATTATTAATATTTTCTTTAAGGTACTAAAATCACTCTCTACAAATGTGGAAATCTGAACAAAAGTTATGACCGTTGCCTTTCACCTTAAAGTTTTCGTTTTGGTGTAATGGACATTCCATTATATAATTAATGAATCTTCAAACGGGGAACCACATTGCCATTTTGAGTTATTGGTAATGTTTATATGAAACAAATCAGTATTCAATAAGCTGCATTGATGTCGTTGTCTAGCATGAAGTATGCTTAGTTTTCTGGAACCTTTACCATAATATTCAGCAGATTTAATAGTATTTGATTTAATCCTGGATTTAAACATGATATACTTAGGCTATTTATTATATTTAAATCTAAACTTGTCTATGACGAAACAGTGGATGGCATAACGTATGTCGTAGACATTATGAGTTTACTTTATGGTGTTGTATAGTTTTCATCGTTTCGGATATTGTGATTACTGATATTTTATAATGAAGGAGGTAGACAATTACCCAAATATTGAGGATATAGTGTATTATGCATTTTGTAAAATGTTGTCAGCTTGCGATATTTACGCCTAAAAGACAAATATCCCCATCTGGTTTCATAGGAAAGAGAATTTCTACTTGCACATTCTGTTCGTAATGGAATATTCTAGTTGATTCTATTTAAACCTTTTCTAGTTTTGATATTTCTCGTTCAAAACATCCATCCCAATCCTTGCAAGCATATTCTAATTTAGTCCCTATGAAAGTAAGATATATATTTGATAGCGTTTGCTTGCAAAGAGTACACTTTAGTTTTATGAGAACATTAACCTGTTTAAAAGTACAGCTGCTATATATAATGGTAAAATCGTAGAAATAGGTGCACAGGAGTTACCTCTTATACATATGCACATGAACTCTAATTTGATTTTTCATTATGTTAGAATATGGTTTACAAACACACACACACATATACCTGTCTAAAATAATTGTCATCAAACATCATATAAATTGATCATACCGTTTACCTAAATGTGGGTATCACGGCTATCATAGTAAAACCGGCATCGCAAACAGTAGTTGATTTGCACAATGCTCTGGTTATCCTACTTACTGAAATACAAGTTATGACAAAGAGGAATATTTGGCTGATCAGAAGTCATTCATCTCATCATTGTATATTCTGCTTAGCAAGGAACATGTCTTCATGATGACTTGTCTCGTTTATATTGAATACCGAAACTTCACAAGAATCCATATCAGGGAAATAATACTAAAGGTGCTTATTCTTTTTGAAGAAATTAATTGCTTATAAATATGGCAAACATTTTGACTGCTGTCAAATAGGGAATACACTCATATTGGGACAAGGTATATTCACGTAGTAGTTTCAATCAAAGGTGGATACTGAAATACTGGATCTTCTGGATAATTGTAATTGTCATTCTATATCAGAATGTTCGTCTGTCCAAGCATTCGACTTTTGTACACTTTACTGACCATTCAGCGTGGGAATGTATAAAGATGTTTCAAAATATCATTAAGAACGCGATTATCTTCAAAATGGTAAGAAATGTTACAAATTAATAGTAATACATATATCAAAATATTGTGTAATTTTAAGTTGCTCCAATAAAATGTATTTATATTATTCACTGCCATCAATCTCTCTAACTCATATTCAAATGATATGCTAAAGGTAAAGTTATCGGGATTTCCGTATATGCATTGGCGGGATTTGTTCACGTCTACAAGGAGGTAAGTAGCTCATTATTATCTTGTATTTAAGTACTTTTCACAAAAAGGGCCATGTTATTCGACGCAATTAAATTCCTACTGCCAGAATAAACCGTTTCGTTGACTAATGTGCCGTAATGACACTAGGATATTTCTCCTATCGTGGTCATTGCTACACAGATATTCCATAATGGTCAAACAAGTCATTGTGGCAACCGTAACATTTTCGAAGTGATGACTTCAACTTTACCAATAGGAACTCTTGTTTCAATAGCTTCCTTGTTAACAACATCCTCTATCTAGGACATCCTGATGGGAGCCACAAGCTCTAGAATATCGTATCATCTGAGAGATATATACTCCATATATATATGCTGCTGGAATGTTGCTACATATAAATGGAAAATTCACAATGGGAAAATTGAAATCATCTCTTTGTCGTAACGTTCGTTCTTAACCGCCCCTCACTACTGTCTATTTGGAGTTGTATGTCGAGATATGAAGCAGACTTATCTGTATCTCTGTTATCCTTTATTTCATGCTCTATGTGATAGGTGCGATCAAGAGAATTATTCAGTGAAAGGACATCATCATTATAGCGAACGTGAAATTAAAGGATCGGGCTAGCTTCTTTTCGTTTTACTAAGTAACGATATCTAAATAAAATGCTATAGATTCCAGCAATTACATAAATCCTAAATTTAAGACTGACAGCTGTGGAAGTTGCTGCGTCTTCTTTACTATTCCGTGCAATTATCTAGAACTTTCCAAAACATGTGCAGAAATATCTAGAACGTATCAAAATTAGAGGTCAAAATAAAAAAAAACTTGACGTATTTTTGATAACCTATTTGCACTGCTGATGTAATGTTTTTCAACAACAACAAATATTATAATGAACAAAGTAATATCTCATATTAATTATATACAGATTAATACATGTGCATTTCCATAATGGCCTATTGATCATCCCGAGACCCCGTCTAGGGCCAATATGGGTCGAGGGATGATGACCAGGCCAATATGGAAATGTCCATGTATTAATCTATTTATTACATACTTCCGACATCTAGAAAAGAAACACCCATATTGGCCTGAGACGAAATCGAGGCCCATATGGAAATGATTTTGTAGTAATCTAATAACCGGTTATTATCCCGGGGTGTGAACATATGGACAGTTTACTTCCAGTCATATTGGTCATACAAAAATGCATTTATTTGAACTAATTATGTAATAAATATACATATCATCTCCTCTATCGAAGAAAAAGTTTGGATACAAACTTTTTACAATAAATCTCTATTTCAATTCATCACAATATTATCCAACTCTAGATAAAACATTAGCTATAAATAAATCTTTACATTTAATATGGTTTATAATCAGGATGTATTCTTGCAACATTAATCCTCATTTCGTTGATCTGTGATTTGTATTTTGCATATTGTTAATAAATGTGACGGTATTATGATAAGTAAGCACCACGAATGGATGAAATGTACATCAAAATGCTTTTTGTTTCAATTGTGGATTATTTTTTCTGATCTTTGTCAAACTTTTAAGGAAAGTCGGCAAATCTATGTCATCTTTACCTCCTTGGAGCAAAACTGCACGAACACCTACATCATTAGTATATATAATTTTAATCATTCAGTCTGGATTCAATTACATATGCCCAACAATATTTAGCTTATAATGGATGACAATGAATATGCAATAACACAATAACTTTCTCGCCTGATTTACATTCTCTTACTATGGCATCCTTATCATACCAGTGTTTCATTTTAACTTGGTTTTGTTTCAAATTGTCTTGTTCTATTTCACATGCGCTTGTAAGCTTATACATAAAACACTCCACATAATCTAAAATATTAATAACAGTATTTTCACAAAGTCATTTTCTTTCAAAAGGGACCTCCTGTAGGGTGTCCCAAAGGACGAAAACGTAGAGATTCGTAACAGGCTTCCTTTGTAGCAACAGTAGGATGTGGACCCCATCATCCCAATCTTTTTGACTGTCTATACAAAACGTTTTCATCATATTTTTTTAAGGTCTGATAAAATCTTTCCAGAGCTCCTTGAGACTCAGGGTGATATGCATTAGATTGAAACTGTTTTATGTTTAATTTAATTGATGCATAACTTGCTGAAATAAATGAGACATAAAAGTGGATCCCTGATTTGACAGAGTTGTTTTAGGAAGACCCATAAAAGTAAAAACAAAATAGGTAGAGCCTTAATTATAGTTTTAGCTTTCATATTTCAAAGTGGAATGGTTTCAGATGGATACACACATAATAGTTAGCAAACAAAGGTTTCCTTATTTAGTGTTAGGAAGGGGCCCTACACAGTCAACAATAACCCTATTGGAAGACACTTCAGAAACGGGTACTGGTCGGAGCGGAGCTACATAAATGTTTTGATTCGGTTTTCCCATAACTTGGGAGATGCTACAAGTTCTACAGTCCTCAGTTACGTCTCGCCTTATGTTCGGGCGATAGAAATGGGCCAATATCATGTTGGAGACTTTCTTAAAACCCAAGTGTTCAGTCATTTTCGAATCATCGGCCAAGCTCATAACTTCTTTCCGGTATTCTTCTGGTACCACTATCTGGCAGATCACTTTCCATTCATCTTACACAGTGGCATCTGATGGTCGCCATATTCTCATCGATTCTTAGTCTTTCATGAAATAGTTAATATGAACCTTCTCTGCCTGCTCTATTGCGAATGTGAGCTCTTCCTTCTGCGCACTGATAAGTCGTTCCCTAGTCAAAAGGTCATTATTGACATATCTTATTGTTTACTTAAGAACAAGATCATCACTCATTGACCCTTTGAACCTGGACTGCTTCAAGATTGGATTTGTTCTCCTCATCTGTATTTAGACAGGATTTGTGTCCTTGTCTGTAAAATAACGAGCCATATCGCCATCGCTATGCAAAAAAGTGATCGTTGACATCAGCCAAACAAATGTGTCTTTCAATTCAACATCACTTGTTTGCTAAAGAACAGGAGCATGCCATTGACATTTGGTCCTGGACTGTACCAAGATGGGATTTGTAGTCCTAATCTGTATTTAGACAGGATTTGTGTTCCTTGTCTATACAATAACTATGCATATCCCCATCGCTATGTAAAAAGTGATCGTTGACATCAGCCAAACAAATGTGTCTTTTAATTCAACATCACTTGTTTCTATGATAGCATCTTCCAATACAGTCTCTTCTTCTTTCAGAGGCTTTTTCATGGCTAAAGTTACAACACAAGCATGATAAACCACTGCATTTTCTAATTCATTCTCTTCGTAACTATGCTCCTCGAAGACTATTGGGTCTATTATAGCGTTGTTAATGGCCATATCGATACCAAATAACAACGAACTATCCTCAACAACGAACTATCCTCAACAGGAATCATACATCTTATCCCAACTACAGCCTGTCCCAAAACAAAGTATAATTTTAAATTAATGCGATGGAGTGGAACACTATGAAAACCTGGGTCTACCCCCTGTAGCAAAATATTTGCACCAGCCGAAGTATTCCCCCGATAAAGGTACAATATTGTCTAACATTAAAAGAGAAATGCAAAGGTTTTCAGTATTTGATTGTATTGCTTTACTCTATAAAGATACATAAATAATGCCGAAAAGCAAATGTTGACGCCAAGTATGTTACCGTTTATCTGTAAACAGACAAATGTATGGTTTATTGTCGAAGTTTATCATGAGTATCTCCTCTTGCTAAGCCAAGATTGTGAGGTTATTCGGTTCTTATCAGTCTGCAGCGCCTACGAGGATAGCATAGTTTCTCGATATTCTGATGATGAAAGTGACCAACGTGACATCACATGCATCAATTCAACATAGAAAATAATACATTAAAAACATATAAATTAAAAAAAAAAACATTTTATTTGAAATAAAAAAAACAATTTAAGAAAACAACATGCCGAAGTTTTGTACTCTAGTTGATTACTTACATTTAGACAATATTCGCCAGTGAATTTTTAAATAGGCTTCTCTCAAAAAATATTGTATAAGAAATATTAATGATAAATACTAGTAACTCTGGTTATTTGTACATGAACCATTACTTTCACATTTTCCTCCCTTTAATTCATTTTTACATAAAATGTATTACAGATGACTTGTTAGTAATCGTTGAATAGAGAACAGCGAGATGTGGAATTCATGTCCGTGACACTAAGTTATTATAGCTTTCATTTACCTTGGTCGTAATTTGAAAAATGTCCTTTAAGGTGCTCGCCCCATAAAGTTTCATTTTACATCTTTCCGAGAGAAACAAAATTCAATGAAAGTTAAATCATTTTCATAATATATACTTATCAACTCCCATTAACCATAAAAATAAATAATACGAGTCCCCAAAAGTAAATGATCTCTATAATTATTCAGTGTACGTTAGGGGCCCCACTACCTATATTCACTATTCATATCATGAGAAAACAACATTAACCATAGAAAATGATGCGAGTCCCCTAAGGCAAATGATTCCTATAATGCCTTGGTGTACTTTAGAGATTCACTACCATATATACCTGGTTCATATTATAAGACAACAACATTCATTAAAGAATATAATGTGAGTCCCCTAAAGTATCTAATAAATATCGTGAGACAACAAAACCAAGTTTCAGAGAACAAAAATGATACATGATATGTTGAGTGTCTGGCTTTTGTTTTTGAGGATATGTAGAGCCCCCGAAAGTACATGAAGGCCTGAATATTTTACGCAATCTACAGCACAGATCGTTGTAGCGTATTCAACAATTGACGACAAACCACACTGTACGACAATGTACATGTATCCCAGAGGCGGATCCAGACCTTTCCATAAAGGGGGCCGTTTTATTTCAGAAACCATTTTTTTTTTTTTAAATATCAAAAGATACAGAGACGTAATTCAAAGCGAAAATTACAAGATATGGTAAAAAGAAAAATGACAAGGACGAAGCTGGTAAATTTAATATGTTTATTACCCGTCTATAACATAGCACAACAAAATGGGACTTGTCCCTCTCTGGGGCCGTCTATGTGTCTCATAGGGGATGGCCATTTGATTCTGAGAGGGATCTTGAATTTGTTTTTTAGAAATAAATATTCTGGCCAGGTAATGAGCAAAAATAAAAAAATAATATCCTGTCATTCTACGAAACAAAGCGAAATACAACATATATAGACGACTTGAAAATAAACGAACAGAATATAAAAAAAAAATCGCTCGTAACGATCATAGCCAAAGAAGTCTTATTAAGATTTTCGGCGTAAATACATTCGGGTTTTGTCATTGTGATTTCCTTGCTAGCTAAGGCAATGGCCATTTTTTTTACACGAATATACCTATAAATTGTGTTGTCTATTAAGCATAAAAAACAAATGAGCCACGTGTTAGACAGCAAGATGTGTTTGCAGCTAGGGGTGATGTAACCCAATTTCGACATCGAGAGGTGTGTTGGGTGGGGCAAATAATGTTTTCAGAGCAAATAATTATTGTTTTCTGACAGAAAACAGGGGATGCGATCGTTCCACCTCTCCTTTATATCAACCAACTGTGTATCTCCGCTTTGAAATCTGAACGCCTACCTCTTTGTTTTGGTATACATAGATAATATTTACGGTCTACATTTAAAAGAACAGATACAGATTTTAAGTCTGAATTGAAAATGATTGTATTTTTTTCACACTGTTGTATACCAAAACGCGTCATGGCACGGCAATACCAGTTTGATAGTTCACGTTTGTTCAGCAGACAGACCCAACATATATATGGAAGATGAACCCAAGAGAGCATATCCTAGAACCACTGTATTTATTCTTTCATCTTAGTAAAGTTTACAAGTGAAAATGCTTAACTAGTATACTTAGATAAGTCATGAACGAGGAAAGGCCCGGGAAGTGTTTGTTTTAAGCGGACCATATCCGTAGTCATTTGTGACACATATATTGTATTATAGTCACCCCCCCCCCCCCCCCCCCCCCACACACACACCAGTTTTGAACACAAAAACAAGAATATGGTATGATGATCTTTGTCCCCACGAAAAAGAAGAAATGACACGAACAACGTCACGACAGGATATTATTTAAAGTGGAATAACCATGATTGATCTTTCCCGCGGTTTTAAACATGTTTAATCGTCTTGAGCAAATTGAACATTATTATGATTTTCTATCAAGGTATTACAATCACTATCTAAAAAGGTGTAAATCTGAAAAAAGTTATGAGCTTTGCATTGCACCTTTACAGTTTTGGGAATCTCCCGTATCACGCAATATTTTAATGTGTTGTAGATGGGTTTTAGCACCTATCAGTGATACAAATCCCTTGGTTATAAATGGCTTATAATTCTCCATAATATCAAACTGAGATTTTGAAAACCATAAATTTGCATTTTCAATTACAATGGGAATGAGAGGGTCTTTTAAAGCATTACATGATATAGAACCTTGCGGTGTACTCTAATTGTTTCTTTTTAGAACATGTCCTTTTTTCTTGCAATAGAAACAAGATTTAGATGATTCCCATTTATTTATTTCGGGAGGTCTGTAACTATTTTTACTTTTTCCTCCCAAGAACCTGATTTTCGTTGATCAAAATGGTTATAAAAAAGGGGTCTATTCTGAATATAATTCAAATTTATTTTTCAAAAACATTAATTTATGCGTCAGCGGATAATCATCTGCCATATTGCTGGCTTCTACTAAGCTGGAAACGTTGTGTATTTCTAAATATGTCATAATATCTGAATGAATGCATTGTTTAAATTCTTCAATAAGAATTGTCTTGCCTTAATTCATCAAAATGTGTAGTTATTTCGTTAGAAGTGAGCCACTTTTCAAACAAAGGTTCTTTTTCAAGGACAAATTCAAGTTCTTTCATTTTTATTTGCATTTGCTTTCTTCAATTCTTCTTTTTTCTTGCATTTCTTCCTTTTCTATTTCTTTAAGACTGAGTTTTTCTTCAATTTATTTTAATCTTATTTTTTCTTGCATTTCAATTTCTCTCATTTTTACAGTACCAACTCCAAAATTGTTAATAAATTCCAAATCAAGTTCACCCAAAATCTCCTCATTAACAACAATATTACGGATTTCAAATTTTAACATGGTAGTTTTAACCTCAAAATTCAATTATTTGCATAGCAGTAACAATTCTGATATCTTAGTGCCTCAAGGGCCCTCCTCTTTGAATCTGACATAAATTATTCTGCCGAAAATAGCATTTTGATTGTTGGTTGTAATAAATATATAATTCAATCAAATAAAGACTTCTATAAATCATCTCTTTTTAATAATGTTCTCCTACAAATAGTCGTCCTCGCCGACGAGCCCTCGATTACTGTTAATTGAAAAAAAAAATGTCTACAGTATTCAACCAACAATCAAGTTTCTATTTAATAGAATATGATATATGATAAACAAATTACTTAATTCTATTATACAATTACAAATATAAAATTAATTAACTATAACTGGCCTGCCTGTTCAAATTCAAATTCCTTTGGATTAAATTATCTTGTCATTTCTGGTATTTTAGTACGATTCTTTCCAATGAAAATGAATTATAGCTGAATTAAAATATCCCTCAGTTCTAATCCTGAAAGTTTCCAAATATTAGCCGTTGAAATTATTAATAGTTCAATGTTGAAGTTGCCCGACTTCACTAAGTATATATATATTCAAGTACAATGCAATAGATACCAGCAATCATACAAAACCTAAATCCAGGACTGACAGCTCTCGAAGTTACTGCATCTTAAATACTATTTATGGAATTCCCTAGAACATTTAAAAAAATGTCACATTGTTTACTTATATAAACAATCTGTAGAAATGGTTAGAACATATCAAAATTCAAGGTCAAAATTTAAAACTTGCAAACAACTTGACCTATTTTTAATAACATATTTGCACTGATGATGTATTGTTATAAACAACAACAAAATATACTAATGAAAAAAGTGATAGCATATATCTATCATTAATACAAAACACTAAAAAAAATAATTAGTGAAATATCGCCTTCTATAAAAATATACTAATGAACAGAGTAATATCTCATATCTATCACAAATACAAAACACTAAATATACCAAACCAGCAGTACAGCTGCCATGTCTAATGGTCAAATCGTAGACACATGTGCAAAGGAGCTACCTCTAACACATATGCACAGGAACTATAATTCCATCACAAACACACACACATTTGTCTAAAATGATTTTCATCAAACATCATCAATTGATTATAACGTAAGCTTAAATTTGGGAATCACGGCTATCATAGTAAATGGGGCATCGTAAACAGTGGGTGATTTGGGCTCTACTGAAATAACGTTTATTTGCGTAATACTCTGGTAATTCTACTTACTAAAATACTATCTATGAGAAAGAGGAACTTGTGGCTGATCACAAATCATTGAATATTTTGCTTAAAAGGGAACCAGATGATTTTTCTAGTCAATATTGAATACCAAAACTTCACAAGAATCAATATAGAGAAAATAATACTACAAGTGCTTCTACTTTTTCAAGATAGTAAATAGCAAATAGTTCATGGCACTTAGGGTCATATGGCAGTATATGGACAGGTCCGTCACCAAAAAAATATGATATGGACCGAAGATTATGTATCTGTGGTATCCTTTATTTCAGGCTCAACGAGATAGATGCGATCAACAAAATTATTAAATGAAATGGCATCATCTTTATAGTCGAACATGAAATTAAAGGATCGAACTAGCTTCTTTTCGTTTTACTAACTAAAGTTATCTGAATACAATGCTATAGATTCCAACAAATATATAACTTCTAAATTTTAGACTGACAGCTGTCGAAGTTGCTGCATCGTATTGACTATTTCATGAAATTATCTAGAACTTTCCCATAATGTGTAGAAATATCTAGAACATATCAACATTAGAGGTCAATATTTAAAAACTTGACGTATTTTTGATAACCTATTTGCACTGATGATCTAATGTTATCAACAGCAAACAATATTATAATGAACAAAGTAATATCTCATATTTATAATATATACATAACATCTCCTCTCTTGAAGAAAAGGTTTGGATACAAACTTTTTGCAATAAATCTTTATTTCAATTCATCACAATATTATCCAACTCTAGACAAAACATTAGCAATAACACTATCGTTTCCCTTAATATCTTTTATAATCAGATTGTATTCTTGTAACATTAATCCCCATCGTTAATATGTGACTTTTATTTTGCATTTTGTTAATAAATATGACGGTATTGTGATCTGTAAACCCCACGAATGGATGAAATGTACATCATAATTGCTTCAAATCTAACAATCAGGCAGGTCATTTTTTTTTCAATTGTGGATTATTCGGCAGATATATGTCCGCTTTACCATCTTAGAGCAAAACTATACCAATACCTACATCACTAGCATCCACTCTTAACTTATATTCTTTTGAAAAGCCGTGTGTTGTCACCTGACATATTTGTCTTTTCTTTCTTCTCGTAGGTGTATTCACAATATAATTTAAATCATTCAGTCTGGATTCAATTACATATGGCCAAACATATTTAGCTTGTAGTGGATGACAATGAATAAGCAATAACTCAATTACTTTCTCGCTTGGTTTAAATTATTTTAACATGGCATCCTTATCATACCACTGTTTCATTTTAACTTGGTTTTGTTTCAAATTGTCATGTTCCATTTAACATGCTCTTGTAAACTTATTCCTAAAATACTCAACATAATATAATATACTAATAACAGTATTTTCACAAAGCCATTTTTACTGTCAGAAGGGACCTCCCACAGAGTTTCCAAAACAAGTTCAAAAGGACTAAAACCTAGAGATTCTTGAAAGATTTCCCTTACAACAAACAGTAAATCCCATCATCCAAATCTTTTTGACTGTCTAAACAAAATATTGTCATGATATTTTGTTAAGGTCTGGTGAACTCTTTCAAAAGCTCCTTGAGACTCAGGGTGTTATGCATTAGATTTAAACTATGTTGTATTTAATTTAATTAATTCAAAACTTGCTGAAATAAATGAGACATAAAATTGGATCCTCATTTGACTGAGTTGTTTTAGGAAGACCCACACAAGTAAAAACTAAATAGTTAGAGCTTTAATTATAGTATTAGCTTTAATATTCCTAAGTGAAATGGCTATAGAAAAACGGGTGGAGGCGCACATTATATTTAGTAAACATAGATTTCTGTATTTAGTCTTAGTAAGTGGTCCCATACAATCAACACTGACCCTACTGGAAGACTATTCAAAAGCGGGTACGGGCTGGAGAGGAGCTACACGAATGTTTTGATTCGGTTTCCACATATTTCGGCAGATGCTACAAGATCAACAGTTCTCGGCTACGTCTCGTCTTATATTGGGACCGTACAAATGGGCCATTATCCCGTTGGAGGATTTGCTAACACCCACGTGTTCAGTCATTGACGAAACATGGGCCAGGCTCACTACTGCTTTCCTATATTCTTCCTGTACCACTATCTGGCAGATCACTTTACATTCATGTTACACAGTCGCATCTGGCGGTCGCCATTTTCTCATCAATACTTAGCCTTTCATGAAATTGCAAACATTAACATTCTCTGCTTCCTCTACTTAGAATGACTAAGAACAAGGTAGAACGAGCTCTTCCTTCTGCGCTCTGATAAGTCGTTCCCTAGTGAGAAGGTCATTACTGACATATATTAATGTTGGCTTAAGAGCAGGACCATCACTCATTGACCTTTGGTCCTAGACTGTTTCAAGATGGGATGTTTAGTCCTCATCTGTATCTAGACAGGATTGTTGTTCCTTGTCTATGAAATAATGAGATATATCGCCATCTCTATGCAACAAGTGATCGTTGACTTTGTCACCGGCCATATCGACACCAAATAACAAAGAAATATCCTCAACAGGAAGAGTAGGTCGTACCCCAACAATAACCTGTCCCGAAACAAAATCTGATTTTATGTTAATGTGATGGAGTGGAACACTATGAAAACCTGGGTCTACCCCCTGTAATACCACATTGGCACCAGCCGAAGTATTCCCTGATAAAGTAAAGCTGTTTTCTAACAGTAAACGTGAAAGGCAAAGGTTTTGAGTATTTGATTGTATTGTTTAACTTGATAAAGATAAATGAATAATGCCGTAAAAGCACATTGTTGACGCCAAGTGTGTCACCATTTATAACTATCCACAGGTAAATTTATGGTTTATTGTCGCAGCTTAACATGATTATCTCCTCTTGGTAAGCCAATACTGTGAGGTCATTCGGTTCTTATCAGTCTGCTGCACATACGAGGATAAGATAGCTTCTCGATATTCTGATGATAAAAGTGACGAAAGTGACATCACAGGCATCGATTTAACATTGAACATAATACACAACAAATATTTAAGAAAAAAAATACATGCCAAACTTTTGTACTCCAGCTGTTTACTTACATTTAAGCAATATTCCCCAGGGAATATATAAATAGGCTTCTCTCAAAAATAGATTGTATAAGAAATATGAATGATAAATAATAGTAACTCTGGTTATTTGTACATGAACTATTATCTTCACATTTTCCTCCCTTTAATGCATGTTTTACATAAAATGTATTACTTATGACTTGTTAGTAATAGTTGAATAGAGAACAACGAGATGTGGAATTCATGTCCGTGACACTAAGTTAGTATAGCTTTCATTTACCTTGGTCGTAATTTACAAAGTTTACTTTGAGGGATCTCACCCCATAAAGTGTCGTTTTACACCTTTCCGAGAGAAACAAAATTCAATTAAGGTTAGATCATTTTCATAATATATATTTACGATATTAGGGGACCCAATACCATTAACCCCAAAAGTAAATGATCCCTATAATGCCTTAGTGTACGTTAGGGAACCCACTACCTTATATACCTTGTTCATATCATCAGGCAACTCCATTCGTAATAGACAATACTGTGAGTCCCCTAGAGTACATAATACATATTGTGAGACAACAAAAGTAAGTCTCATAGAGTGTCCAAAAACTAGTTCAAAAGGACTAAAGCCTAGAGATTCTTGAAAGGTTTCCCTTACAGCAAACAGTAGCATGCGGACCCCATTATCCCAATCTGTATGACTGTCTAAACAAAATGTTTTCATTATATTTTTTATGTTTAGTGAAATCTTTCCAGAGTTAATTGAGACTCAGTGTGATAGGCATTAGGTTTAAACTGTTGTATGTTTAATTCACGCATAGCATGCTGAAATAAATGAGAAATACAATTGGATCCCTGTTTTGACTGAATTGTTTTAGGAAGATCCACAAAAGTAAAACCAAAATAGTTAAAGCCTTAGTTATAGTCTTAGCTTTAATATTACTAAGTGATGTTGCATAGTTTTCAACTTTTCAGAGATTGTGATCACTGATATGTTATACTGTAGGAGGTAGACAATTACCCACATATTAAGGACATAGTGTATTATACATTTTGCAAAATGTTGTCAGTGGCGATATTTACGCCTAGAAGACAAATATTCCCACCTTGATTCATCGGAAAGAGAATCTCTACTTGCAAATTGTGTTCGTCATGTAATATTATAGCTGATTATATTTAAACGTTTTCCAGTTTTGTTATTTCTCGTTCAAAACACCCATTCCAAACCTCGCAAGCATATTCTAAGTGTGTCCCTATGAAAGCAAGATATATATTTGATAGAGTTTGCTTGCAAAGAGTACACTTTAGATTTCTGAGAACATTAACCTGTTTAAAAGTACACCTGCTATAGATAATGGTAAACTCGTAGAAACAGGTGCAAAGGAGTTAACTCTTATACATATGCACATGAACTCTAATTTGATTTTTAATTGTGTTAGAATATGGTAAACAAATACACACACACATTTGTCTAAAATAATTGTCATCAAACATTATATTAATTTATCATACCATTAACTTATATTTGGGTATCACTGCTATCATAGTAAAATCGGCATCGTAATCAGCAGTTGAGTTGCACAATGCTCTGGTTATCCTACTTACTGAAATACTAGTTATGACAAAGAGGAAAATTTGGCTGATCACAAGTCATCCATTTCATCATTGTATATTTTGTTTAACAAGGAACATGTCTTCATAATGACTTTTCTCGCTTATATTGATTACCAACACTTCACAAGAATCCATACAGAGGAAATAATATTACAGGTGCTTATTCTTTTTGAAGAAAATAATTACTTATAAATATGGCTAACATTTTGACTGCTGTCAAAGAGAGAATACACTCATATTTGGACAAGGTCTATTGGCGTAGTAGTTTCAATCAAATGTGGATACTGAAATACTGGATCTTCTGGATAAATAAGGGTAATAACAAAATTACCAAACACCGAACAATCTTACAAAGGGTAAGTCAAAACTCATTATTATATAAACAGACAAAATCAGTCAACATCCGGAAAACTGTGAAAACCGTAATGACCCTGACTTAGTACAGGCATTTCTAAAGAAATGATGGGTTGAATAAGATTTTAAAGCGCCAAACCTCCCGCTATCATTACGGTTCAAAGGTTCCGGCTGTCACTATAGCAGTATTTAAATACAGGAACAAAATAGGTAAAACAGTCGTCAAAGCAGTACCATATTCAGTAAAGTAAATGTCAAAGACACTTTTACGTCAGACATTGATAGCAAAACATTGTTGACATTTTTATTGGTTTCCTTATCTTTATACATGTTCACTATATGAACATGCATCGTTTATAATCGTTTCTGCAGAGACGGAACATATTTCGACAAGATCTCGGTATCGAAAATAAACTTTTTAAGAGATCGAATAAGGCGAATCTTTTTATAGCCCTGTTCCAGTAGCCTGTTTCTCAGATGAAGATGACGTTTCAGGAAATCAGAATAATTGGTACTGGCCCTTGCATAGCGAATCAATTGCGAGATGTAAACACCATATGCAGGAGAAGCTGGTATATTGCTGCACATGTTTGGAAAATTTATGATTTTAAAATTGAAGTCGTCCCGTTTATCATAAATTTTAGCATTGAGTTGACCACTGTCGTCAAATTCGATGTATATGTCCAAACATGATGCGTACGAAGCTGTATATGTGGTCTCGTTAACTTCCAGCTCTGGAGGATATATCAATGGAAGAAATTCAGCAAATCTAGAATTATTGTTAGATATAACGTCATCAATATACCTGTATGTGACATTAAAGGCTCTAGCCCCATGGATCTTCTTATCTTTTACAAACTTTTGAAGAAACTCCGACTCATTTGAGTATAAAAATAAATCGGCTAGGAGAGGGGTACAATTCGTACCCATTAGTATGCGGACGACCTGCTGAAATAGTGTCCTTCCAAAGGAGAAAAATATGTTATCGATGAGGACCTCCAGCATATTGATCACTTGTTCCTCGGAGTAGAATGTTTTACCTTTTTGAATTTTGTTTGAAAAATATGTGGAATTGTAGCCTAACACAACAAATGTTGATCCATAGTTTCTATGACTGGAAGCTTTATGAATTGCTTCTTTTAAGCGGGTTTTTAATTTGTCATGCGGTAGGGTGGTATACAGAGTTGAAAAATCAAAAGTTTTGATGGAGGATACCTGAGAGAAAGATCTTGATTTCAGGTTATCCAAAAGATCTTTAGAGTTTTTCAAAATCCACATGTGATTTATGCCACTACACGAGTAAACAGTTTCGAAATATTTCTGTTATCCCTCTTTTACTGCAGACAACATCTTTGTCAGGTGGATAGACAATTCTTTCGTCGAACATGTTGATGATCCCGCTATGTACCTTTCTTTGTATGGTGTCTTATGGAGTTTGGGTATCCAATATAAATAGGGTAAATCCTCAGACTATTTACCAGAGGGAATGTTTAAAGAGGACATGAATGATCTGTGGTTAGCTAGGATTTCATCTTTGTCGAACGAAGTTGGTTTATATGAGGTATTACTAGAGGTGTTGTTATTTATGCCTAATTCCTTGATTAGGCATTCGAAGTAATATGATTTACATACAACACGATATTGTTTGAAGCCTTGTCCTCAGGAACGATAACGTATCTGTCATGAAGAGAGAAAAGACACTTAACAGCTTCTTGGTCTTTAAATACAGAGGTAGGTCGACTATTAACACAATTTTTGAGTTTCTGAATCCGAACTTGTACTAGAGACCTAATTGTTCTAACCCAGTCTGACAAGGACTCTAACTCAGGGTCTTGGTCTACTTCTCTCTTTATCCACCTTCTGGCATAATCTTCAACAGCATCCATAATTATCTTGAAATTATTTTTTGTGTTGAGGTTCTCTGAATTTAGGACCTTGAGAAATCACCTTTCGGAAACTCTCATGTTGAATGATATTCAGATGACCAGTGATAACATGTCCAGATGGGTTGTATTGAAAAGGAGAGTGGGAGCAGTCATAAGTCAGAGGGTTCTTAAGGTACTCTTCTATGTTAATATCTTGCAATGCTTCTGTGTAGTTGAAAATTGTACGGCCAATGCTGTTAGTGTAGCTATAGGAGACAATGGGAACCGATTGATTTTTGAAATATGGTGGAATTTCTTTTACGACCTCTTTTCTATTAAGAATGTTGCTGATGTTAATAGCATCGATTCCTTTGTTAGCAAACGGAATATGGAGGAATTTTCTGACGCACGTCACATATAATACTAGACAGTCTGTACTTAGGAGAAACATGATCTTTTAGGTAGTTTACAGGTAGTGAAAATAAGATTGTACTAATGTGATGCATTCCAAGAAGTTTCTGTATATTAGAAAGTAAATCATTAAAAATATTTTGTAACGGTCTTGGTTTAGAGGATTTTTGAATTATTTTATGACACTCGCTACGCTTAGGTCTTGGAATAGTATTGATTTCGTTGCATCCAGTACTTGACAAATGTCCCACTCCTTTGATGTTATCATTGCAACAGTAAGACATTGCAGTTACTAACTCTTTAATCCAAAACAACTCTCTATCGGTACGGTAAGATGTACTAAGCATAGGACTATTTGTATGATGGCAAATCTTCTCGATGATTCGAACTTGCATCGTCAAACAGCGGTCATGGCACGGTTGATTGAAATGATTATACAACATCCTGTATTTGGGATCTTTTGCATCATATCAATGTTGGCTCATTCTACTTCGCAATGTTTGACGAGTTGTACCAACATACAAAGCCCACAGAGCGTGCATTATATGCCATACATGACATTTTTAGTTGAACTGTCCAGAGGGTCAAATGATTTGGTGTAGTAAGTTTTTTTTCCAGTTAAATTACTTCTAAATTCAGGAGAGGTTATTAGCATGCCGCATGTTTTACAAGTATTATTTTTGTCAGTTTTTATTGTGCAAGTAGTAATGCATGGAGAAGAGTCAAAAGCACCTGAAAATTTAAGACAGTCCGAAATATTAATAGGACAAGATTTTAAAATTTGATACGAATCTGAAGATTTGAAATAATAATTACCCTCTAGATAAACGTAAGACAAACCGGGGGTATCCCGTAAAATTTTCCGTGGAGCACATATATCATTTGCTACCCTGTTCCGTGTAGTAGTAGCAAATGAGAACCTTGTTAATTGAAAGCACCGTTCTATATCAGCAATTTCGTTTGTCCAAACATGTAGCTTTTGTACACTTTACTGACCATTCAGCGTGGGAATGTATAAATACGTTTCACAATATCACTAACAATGCGGTTATCTTCAAAATGATAAGAAACGTTACACATTAATGGTAATGCATATATCAAAATATTGTGTAATTTTTAGTTGTTCCAATAAAATATATTTATATTATTCACGGCCACATATCTCTCTAAATAGGGGTAATAACAAGATTACCGAACTCCGAACTCATATTCAAATGATATGCTAATGGTAAAGTTATCGGGATTTCCGGATATGCATTGGAGGCATCGTTCACGTCTACAAGGAGGTAAGTAGCACATTATTATCTTGTATTCAAGCACTATTCGCAAAAAAGGGCCATGCAACTCGACGCAATTTAAGAATTCCTAATGCCAGAGTAAGCCGTTTCGTTGACTCATGTGCCGTAATGACGCTATAATCTTTCTCCTGCTTGCTTTGTCCATCAAAAGAGTTTGATCAATGAAACTGATTGACTGAATCACAATCTACGAGCAACTGTGATGTATGTCAAGTTTCATTTTATGCTCCAAAATGATTATAAAAGACTTGGCCACTCTGGGGTTCTCGGGATGCTAACCATGTCAATATGGAAATGCCCATGTATTAAACATCTAGAAAAGAGACACCCATATTGGTATGAGAAGAAGTCGAGGCCCATATTGGCCCTGGCCAATATGGGCCTCGATATGGAAATGATCTGGTGTAGTAATTCAATAGCGAATTATTTTCCTGGGGTGTGAAAATATAAGCAGTTTACTTCCGGTCATATTGGTCATACACAAATGCATGTATTTGAACTAAGTATGTAATGAATATACATAACATCTCCTCTCTTGAAGAAAAAGTTTGGATGCAAACGTTTAACAATAAATCTCTATTTCAATTCATCACAATATTATCTAACTCTAGACAACACATTAGCTATACAATTATCTTTACATTTAATATGTTTTATAATCAGCATGTATGTCATATCGTTAATTTAATCTGTGAGTTTTATTTTGCATATTGTTAATAAATGTAACGGTATTGTGATCAGTAAGCACCACAAATGGATGAAATGTACATCAAAATGCTTTTTTTTTCAATTGTGGATAATTTTTTCTGATCTTTGTCAAACCTTTAAGAAAAAATAGCAATTCGGCAAATCTATGTCACCTTTATCTTCTTGGAACAAAACTGCACCAACGCCTACATCACTAGTATCCATTGTTATCTTATATTCTTTCGAGAAGCCTTGTGTTGTCACCTGACATATTTGTCTTTTCTTTCCTGTCGTAGGTGTATTCACAATTGGATGACAATGCATATGCAATAACACAATAACTTTCTCGCCTGATTTAAATTATCTTACTATGGCATCCTTATCATACCAGTGTTTCATTTTAACTTGGTTTTGTTTCAAATTGTCTTGTTCTATTTCACATGCTCTTGTAAGCTTATACATAAAACACTCCACATAATCTAAAATGCTAATAACAGTATTTTCACAAAGCCAGTTTTCTTTCAAAAGCGACCTCCCACAGAGTGTAAAAAAAAACAGTCCAAAAGGACTAAAACTTAGAGATTAGTGAAAGGCTTCCCTTGCAGCAAACAGTAGGATGTGGACCCCATCATCCCATTCTTTTTGACTATCTAAACAAAATATTTTCATCATATTTGTTAAGGTCTGGTGAAATATTTCCAGAGATACTTGAGACTCAGGGTGTTACGCATTAAACTTAAATTGTTTTGTATTTAATTGTATTGATGCATAACTTGCAGAAATAAATGAGACATAAAATTGGATCCCTGATTTGATTGAGTTGATTTAGGAAGACCCACACAAGTAAAAATAAAACAGATAGAGACTTATTATAGCCTTAGCTTTAATATTCCTAAGTGTAATGGTTCCATGTGGATGCACACATCATAATCAGCAAACAAAGGTCTCCGTTACACAATCAACACTAACCCTACTGAAAGACTCTTCAGAAACATGTACTCGTCGGAGTGGAGCTACACGAATGTTTTGATTCGGTTTTCCCATAACTTGACAGATGTTACAAGCTCTACAGTCCTCGGTTACGTCTCGTCTTATGTTCGGCTGGTAGAAATGGGCCAATATCATGTTGAAGACTTTCTTAACACCCAAGTGTGCAATCATTTTCGAATCATCGGCCAAGCTCATAACTTTTGTCCGGTATTCCTCTGGTACCACTATCTGGCAGATCACGTTCCATTCATCTTACACAGTGGCATCTGATGGTGGCCATTTTCTTATCAATACTTAGTCTTTCATGAAATAGAAAATATGAACATTCTCTGCCTGCTCCATTGAGAGTGACAGCTCTTCTTCTTCGCACTAATAAATCGTTCCTTGGTCAAAAGGGCATTATTGACATATCTTATTGTTTACCTAAGAACAGGATCATCACTCATTGACCTTTGGACCTGGACTGTATCAAGGTTGGATTTTTACTCCTCATCTGTATTTAGACAGGTTGTGTGTCCTTGTCTGTAAAATAACGAGACATATCGCTATCGCTATGTAAAAGGGTGATGGTTGACATCAGCATAAAATGTGTCTTTTAATTCAACATCACTTGTTTGTTTAAGAACAGGAGCATGACCCATTGACCTTTGGTCTTGGACTGTATCAAGATGGGATTTGTTGTCCTCATCTGTATTTGAACAGGATTTGTATTCCTTGTCTATAAAATTACTATGCATATCCCCATCGCTATGTAAGAAAAGTGATCGTTGACATCAGCCAAACAAATGTGTCTTTTAATTCAACATCACTTGTTTCTATAATACCATCTTCCAATAAAGTCTCTTTTTCTTCCAGGGGCTTTTTCATGGCTAAAGTTACAACATAAACATGATAAACCACTGAATTTTCTAATTCATTCTCTTCGTAACTATGCTCCTCGAAGACTATTGGGTCCATTATAGCCTTGTCACTGGCCTAATCGATACCAAATAACAACGCACTATCCTCAACAGGAAGCATAGATCGTATCTCAACTACAGCTTGTCCCGAAACAAAGTATAATTTTGAATTAATGAGATGGAGTGGAACACTTTGAAAACCTGGGTCTATCACCTGTAGCACCATAGTTGCACCAGCCAAGGTATTTCCCGGTACAGGTACAATATTTTCTAACATTAAAGGAGAAATGCATAGGTTTTCAGTATTTGATTGTATTGCTTTACTCTATAAAGATACAAAAATAAGGCCGAAAAAGCAAAGTTTTGACTCCAAGTGTGTCGCCGTTTATCTGTAAACACATGCAAATTGATGGTTTATTGTCGAAGTTTATCATGATTATATCCTCTTGTTAAGCCAAGACTGTGAGGTTATTATGTTCTTATCAGTCTGCTGCGCCTACAAGGATAACATCGCTTCTCGATATTCTGATGATGAAAGTGACCAACGTGACATCACATGCATCAATTCAACATAGAAAATAATACATTAAAAACATATAAATTAAAAAAAACAAAAACATTTAATTTGAAATAAAAAAACAATTTTAGAAAACAACATGCCGACATATTTTACTCTTGTTAATTACTTACATTTAGAGAATATTCTCCAGGGAATTTATAAATAGGTTTCCTTCAAAATATATTGTATAAGAAATATGAATGATAATTACTAGTAACTCTGGTTATTTGTACATGGACTATTACTTTCACAGTTTCCTCCCTTTAATGCATTTTTGCATAAAATGTATAACTGATGACTTGTTAGTAATCGTTGAATAGAGAACATCGAGATGTGAAATTCATGTCCGTGACAATAAGTTATTATAGCTTTCATTTAGCTGGTCGTAATTTGCAAATGTTACACCTTTCCGAGAGAAACAAAATTTCATGAAAGTTAAATCATTTTCATAATGTATATTTACCAACTACCATTAACCATCAAAATAACTAATACGAGTCCCCAACATAAATGATCTCTATAATTATTTAGTGTACGTTAGGGGCCCCATTACCTATATATATATATATATATATATATATCCCCTAAGGTAAATGATTCCTATAATGCCTTGGTGTACTTTATAGCTTCAATTTACCATAGTCTTAAAGTGTCATTTTACACCTTTCCGAGAGAAACAAAATTCAATTTAGGTTAGATCAATTTCATAATATATATCTACGATTATTAGGAACCCACTACCATTAAACATAACAAAATAATACGAGTCCCCAAAATTAAATGATCCCTATAATGCCTTAGTGTACGCTAGGAAACCCACTACCTATATCTACGATTCGCATCATAAGAAAACAGCATTAACCATAGAGAATGATGGGAGTCCCCTAAAGTAAATGATTCCTATAATGCCTTGGTGTACTTTAAGGGACCCACTACCATGTATAACTGGTTCATATCATATGGCAACAACATTCGTAATAGAAAATAATGTGAGTCCCCTAGAGTACATAATAAATATTGTAAGACAACAAAACTAAGTCTCAAAGAACAAACATGGTACTTTATATGGTGAGTGCCCGGTTGTTTTTATTGAGGATATGCAGAGCCCCTAAAGTACACAATCTACAACATAAATCGTTGCTCCGTATTCAGCAATTGACGACACACCACACTGTACGACAATGTACATGTATCTCAGAGGAGGATCCAGACCGTTCTATTATGGGGGCCGTTTTAGTTCAGATATCATTTTTTTTTAGAAATTTCACGTGATGTCACGAACGAAACAATATAGCATATGTAGACGATTTGATAATAAATTAAAATATATATATTTAATATGTTGCTCGTAAATATCAGAGCCAAAATGAGGTCTTATTCAGAATTTCTGCGTAAATAAATTCGGGGTTTTGCCAATGTGTTATCCTTGCTAGCTAGGCAATTGCCAATTTTTTGGCGCGAATACATCTACAAATTGTATGGTCTGTTTAGTAAAAAAAAACAAACGAGCAACGTGTTAGACAGCAATATATATTTGCAGCTAGGGGCGATAAAACCCATTTTCGACATCGAGAGGTGCGTTGGGAGGGGCTAATAATGATTTCAAACCAAATAAACACTGTTTTCTGAGTAAAAATGTGGGATGCGATCATGCAACCTCTCCTTTGTATGAACAAGGAGTACATCTTCGCTTTGAAATCTGAACGCCTATCTATTTTTTGGTATACATTGATAATATATACGGTCTACATTTGAAAAGACAGAAACAGATGTTGAGTCATAATTGAAATTGATTTAAAATTGATCGACACAGTTTTATACCAAAATGCGCTATGGCACGGCAGTGACTGTTTAATATTTCACATTTGCTAAGAAGACATACCCATGATATATATGCACGATGAACCCACGGGAGCATATCCTAGAACCACGGTATTTTTTCTTTCAATTTAGTATATTTTAACAAACGATTTTTTTAATTAGTATTCTTTGATAAGTCATGAACGAGGAAAGGACCGGAAAGTGCTTGTGACAAGTGGAATTTATCCGTGGTTATTTGTGACACAGATATTCCATAACGGTCAATCAAGTTGTGGTTGTGGCCGTAAAACTTTCGAAGTGCTGACCAATGTCCACCATCCCAACCGTTTTGCACACAAAAAAGAATATGGTTTGGTTATCTTTGTCCCGATAAAAAGGAAGAAATGACAAGAACGACGTCATGACAGAATATTTTTAAAGGGGAATAACCATGATTGAAATTTCCCACGGTTTTAACCAGGTAAGTTTACCTGACGATTTCGCATAAAATTCTTGAGAAAATTCAAAATGATTACCATTTTCTATCAAGGTACTAAAATCACAATCTAAAAATGTTGAAATCTGAAAAAAGTTATGAACTTTGCTTTTCATCTTAAAGTCTTCGTTTTGGTGTAATAGACATTCCATAATATATGAATTGAATCTTCAAAAGGGGGACCACATTGCCATTTTGAGTCATTTGTAATGTGCATAGGAAATGAATCAGAATTCAATGAGCTGCATTGATGTCGTAGTCTAGCATGAAGTATTTCTAGTTTTCTGGACAATTCACCATAATATTCAGGAGATTTAATAGTATTTTATTTAATCGTAGATTTAAACATGATATATTTAGGCTATATATAATATTTAAATCTAAATTTGTCCATGTCGAAACAGTGGATGGTGTAAATAAAGTCATAGACATTATGAGTTTACCTTATGGTGTTGTATAGGTTTCATCGATTCGGAGATTGTGATCACTGATATTCTACACTGTAGGAGGTAGACAATTACCCAAATATTGAGGGCATAGTGTATTATGCATTTTGTAAACTGTTGTCAGCTTGCAATATTTTCACCTAGAAGACAAATATTCACACCTTGTTTCATAAGAAAGAGAACCTCTACTGGCAAATTGTGTTCGTCATGGAATATTCTAGCAGATTGTATTTAAACTTTTTACAGTTTTGCTATTTCTCGTTCAAAACACCCACCCAAAACCGCGCAAGCTTATTCAAATGTTGTCCTTATGAAAGTAAGACATATATTTGATAGAGTTCGCTTGCAAAGAGTACACTTTAGTTTTCTGAGAACATTAACTTGTTTGAAAATACAGCTGCTATGTACAATGGTAAAATAGAAAACAGAGGTGCAAAGGATCTACCTCTTATACATATGTACATGAAATCTAATATAATTTTTGATTGTATTAGAATTTGGTTAAAATACAGGCACACATTTATCTAAAATAATTGTCATCAAACATCATACAAATTGATCATACCGTTAACTTAAATTTAGGTATCATGGCTATTATAGTAAAACTGGCTTCGTAAACAGTTTTTGATTTCGGCTCTAATGGAGCAACTTTCCTTTGTGCAATGCTCTGGTTATCACACTTACTGAAATACTAGCTAAGATAAAATGGAACATTTGGCTGATCACAAGTCATTCATCTCATCATTGAATATTCTGTTTTACAAGGAACATGATGACTTTTCAAGTTTATATTGAATACCAAAACTTTAGAAGAATCCAAATAGAGGAAATAATACTACAGGTTCTTATTCTCTTTGAAGAAAGTAATTGTTTATAAATATGTCTAACATTTTGACTGCTGTCAAAGAAGGAATACAATCATATTGGGACAACGTCTATGTTTGTAGTAGTTTCAATCAAATGTGGATACTGAAATACTGGATCTTCTGGATAATTGCAATTATCGTTCTATTTCAGAAATTTCGTCTGTCTTTTCTACACTTTACTGACCATTAACTGTGGGAATGTATACAGACGTTTCAAAATATCATTAAGAACGCGGTTATCTTCAAAATGGTAAGAAACGCTACAAATTTTCATAATACATATATCAAAATATTGTGTAATTTTGAGTTGTTTCTATAAAATGTATTTATATTATTGTAAAGAAGAACATCCCATTTACACACATGTATCTATTTAGAAATACGGTGTTTCCAATCATGTTCAATGAATGAATGCTCCCAATCTTTACCTATTACAGTCTTAAGGAATACATATAGCAAACTAGTGCGTAATTTGGAGTTGTTTTAATAAGAATGTATTCATATTCCTGTTCAGAACATATACACAACCCATTCTAATTAATATATCAAATATGGTGTTTGAAAGCGGATTCAATTAATAAATTCCCTCAATATTTGCCTGTTACACTTTACTTGTATGTTTGATTAGAATTATAAAAGTTATTCTATTTAGTTGTGGAATTTGAATATTTGCGTAAATTGTTCTTAAGCAACATACATTATACATACATGTATACATGTGTTGTAAATCATAGAATGAAAAAAAAAACAAATAAGAGGAATATTCACAACAGATAAAGCTTCGTAATGGTCGTGAAGGGGTCTGATTTGATTAATGTGATTGTATTGGAATACAAATAACTGTCAAATAAAAAAATATACATCAACACTTGAAATTTGATACTCTAGTTGCATATCAACGTAGCATATTGAATAAAGTATAATACGCTTTCAGTAAGTCTTCAACCATCCATGATTTGATTGATAACATGAATAACTAATGTTGCCACAACCTCTGACCAACTGTGCCATATATAATGGTAAAGTAATAGACACATAGGCAACGTTACCTCAAACATTTGTCTAAAATAATTGTCATTCAAACATCATCAATTGATTATTGATAAAAGTTACATTTGTGTATCACGGCAACTTTAGCAGTGGGTGAATTGGGTTCTAATGAAACAACTTTCCATTGCTCAATGCTCTGGTAATCCTACTCACTTAAATACTAGTGATGGCAGAGATGAACACTTGCCTGATCACAAGTTGTTCATCTCATCATTGAATATTCTGTTTTACAAGGAACATGATGACTTTTCTCCTTTATATTGAATAGCAAAACTTCACAATAATTCATATAGAGAGAATAACACTACATGTGCTTCTACATTTTCAACAAAGTAATTGTTATAAGTATTGCTAGCATTTTGACTGCTGTCAAAGAGGGTATACAACCATATTGGGACACAGTCTATTCACTGAGTAGTTTTAATCGAATGTGTATACTTCTGGATAATTTTAATTATCGTTCTATTTCAGAAATGACGTGTGTCTAAGCATGTGACTTTTCTAGACTTATCTGAAATGCATCGTGACAATGCGTGAAGACGCTAAACAATATCATTAAGAACGCAGTTTTCTTCAAAATTGTAAGAAACGCTACCAATTGATAGTAATCGGTCATGAATTAACTTATTTTATTTTGTCAAGCACGAACAAAGACAAAATGCACTACACCGATAATTGAGTTACCACTAAGTTGGAGTTCCGTATCGATGACATATCTTTAGAGTTCGGAAGACACATTTGTCAGGAACTTGTTTTATATAGAAACAACATTACCTAAGACATATATTTTCATATTAGGAACATACATTTCTATAAATAATACTAAATGATACTCACAGAAATAGTAAGTTTGGTAGATTGTTGAAGGTGTTGTCCTCTATCACTGATATGGCATTGTTTCGTAACCACCTATGAATAGTCAACAAATGTTTATACTTTAGTAAGTATGTAGCATTCTACTCTGTCTTAAGCTATACGTATATCAAAATATTGTGTAATTATGATTTTCTTGAATAATAAGATGCATTCATATTATTGTTAAGAAGAACATCCTATTTGAATTAATGTAGCTATTCAGAAATATGTTGTTTTATATCAGGTTCAATGAATGAATCATCCCAATCTTTCCCTATTACAGTCTTGAGCAATACACATAGCAACATATTGCGTAATTTAGATTTTTTTCATCAATAACATGTATTCATATTTCTGTTCAGAAAGAAATGCACAACTCATTCTTATTAATGTGGCTATTTAAAAATACAGTGTTTGAAAGTGGGTTCAATTAATGCATACCCTCAATCTTTACATGTTACACTTTACTTATTCTGTCGTGGTATTTGATTAGTTTGCGTATTTTTTTACTTTAACAACATAAATTATAGATATACATGTATTGTAAGTCATATAATGTCAAAACATTAATAAGAATATGGACAACCGATAAAGTCTCGTTATGTTGCGGACGTATCTGATTTGATTGATGTGATTTTATATTGGAATGCAAATAACTGTCAAATAAAAAATATACATCAATACTACAAACTTTGTTACTCTATGTAGTTGTAATTCAACGTAACATATTGAATAAATTATAATACATTTTTAGTAATGCATCAACCATTCATGATTTCATCGATAACATGAATAACTAATGTTACGAAAAAAAAATTCTAGAATATTCTAGAAACAGAAATATACAACCAACAATCAATTAAGTTTCTATTCTTTAATATAACAACACAATTTACTTCATACCATTATACAATTACACAAATCAAATTAATAAATTATTGCTGGCCTCTTGGTCGATGTTCAAATTTAATTTCCTTTAGAATACATGATCTTGTCCTTTTCGCTATATCAGTGCGATTCTTTTCTATGAAAATTAATTATTGTTGAATTAAAATAGTTGTTAGCTCTCATCCTGAAAGCTTCAAATATTGGCCGATGAAATTGTTACTAGTTCAATGACTTTACTAAGAAGAGTTTGAAGAGACCAACGGTGCAATCAGAATCCGTATATCAAAGAACAGACATCATAATGACGAAAAGAAAAAGTACAAAAGGAAAAACAATGATCTACAAAACATATATATACAGTTAAAGGTCGAGTAACAGGAGTCCATATACAGATCGGAGTGAACCCAGGTGCTGCAGAAGGGTCTGTAGATCCTGATCCACTAGTGGCACCCGTCGTGTTAATATATTACAAACCCGATACTAAGTCGTGAATGAGTAAAATACCGTGAAGTGTTTACGATAACTGGAACATATTGGTTGTCATTGTGACACAGATATGCCATAGTGGTCAACCAAGTCATGGTGGTGACCGTAACATTTTCGAAGTGATGATTTCACCTTTACCAAAAGGAACTCTTTTTTCAGTAGCTTCCGTGTTAGCAGTATCCCCCAGCACGGAAATACTGATATGAGACACACGCTCTTAAAATGTTTAGAATCTGTTCAGAAAGTTCAGTCAATGTTCAGGATGTACAGTAATGTTCAGAATCTGTTGAGTCAATGCTCAGAATGCTTAGTAATGTTCAGACTCTGTTCAGTCAATGCTCAGAATGTTCAGAATCTGGTCAGAATTTACTTTAAAGTTCAGAATGTTCAGAATCTGTTTAGTCAATGTAAAGAATGTTCAGAAATGTTCAGACTCTTTTCAGAATGTTCAGTAATGTTCAGACTCTGTTCAGAATATCTAGCACACAACACTGTTCTGTTCAGAATTTCTTGCATTCTAATTGGTGTAGGTATTTAAAAATAAGGTGTTTCAAAGCGGGTTCAATTAATGCATACCCTTCTACGCTTAATTGTATGTTTGATTAGAATTATGAAAGTTATTTCATTTTGGAATCTGAATATTTTGCATAAATTGTTCTTATGCAACATACATTATAGATATGCATGTATTATAAGTCATAGAATGTCAAAAAAAAAATAAGTATATTGACGGCCGATACGGATTCGTAATGTTGTTGAACGTGTCTGATTTGATTGATATGATTTTGTATTGGAATGCGAATAACTGTCACATAAAAAATATATACATCAATACTACAAACATTGATACTCGATGTAGTTGTATGTCAACGTAATATATTGAACAAAGTATGATATTTTTTAGTAAGGCATCAACCATTCATGATTTGATCGATAACATGAATAACTAATGCTACGAAAAGTTATTTCTAGAATATTCCAGTAAGAAAAAGATACAATCAACTATCAATTAGGTTTATATTCCTTAAAATAACAACAACATTTACTACATACTATTATACAATTACACATATCAAATTAATGAATTATTACTGGCCGCTTTGGGAACGTTTAAACTTAAATTGCTTTAGAATACATGTTCTGGTCCTTTCCAGTATATTAGTGCGATCATTTTCTATGAAAATTGATTATTGTTGAATTAAAATATCTTTTAATTCTAATCCTGAAAGTTTCTAAATACTGGCCGATGCAATTGCTAATAGTTCAATGACTTTACTAATAAGAGTTTGGAGATACAAAAGTGGCAATCAGAATCGTATATCAAAGAGCAGACAACACAATGGCGAAAAGAAAAAGTACAAAAGGAAAAACAACGATCTACAAAACATATATATAAAGCTAAAGGTCGAGTAACACGAGTCCCACTAAAGACCGGGGTGATCTCGGGTGCTCCAGAAGGGTCTGTAGATCCTCCTCCACTAGTGGCACCCGTCGTGTTAATATAGTTACAAACACGATAATAATTCGTTAATGAGGTAAGCCCCGAGAAGTGCCTTCGATAAGTGGAACATATCGGTGGTCCTTGCTACACAGATATGCCATAGCTGTCAACCAAGTCATGCTGGTGACCGTCACATTTTCGAAGTGATGACTCTATCCTTACCAAATGGAACCATTGTTTCAGTAGCTTCCGTGTTAGCAGCATCCTTTATCAAGAAAATCCTGATAGGGGCCACAAGCTCTGGAATATCGTATCATCTGAGAGATGTATACTCCATATTCTGCTGGTGGAAAGGTGCTACGTATAAATCGAAAGTTCACAATGGGAATATTGAAATCATCTCTTTTGTCGTAAAGTTTCGTTCTTAACCGCCCCTCACTGTCGATTTCGAGCTGTAGGTCAAGATAGGAAGTAGACATATCTGTATATGTGGTATCCTTTTTTCAGGCTCAATGGGATAGATGCGATCAACAAAATTACTTAATGAAAGGACAACATCTGTATAGTGGAAAATGAACTTAAAGGATCGGGTTAACTTCTTTTCGTCTTACTAAGTAAAGATATCCAAATGCAATGCAATGGATTCCAACAATAATATAAATCCTAAATGTTAGACTGACAGCTGTCGAAGTTGCTGCGTCTTATTTACTATTTCATGAAAATATCTAGAACTTTCCAAAAAAATGCGTAGAAATATCTAGAACATATCAAAATTCAAAGTCAAAAGTAAAAACTTGAAAACAACTTGACGTATTTTTGATAAACTATTTCCACTGATGATGTAATGTTCTCAACAACAAAAATATTGTAATGAACAAAGTAATATCTCATATTCATTACATATACATAGCATCTCCTCTTTTGAAGAAAAAGCTTGGATACACACTTCTTACAATAAATCTCTATTTCAATTCAACACAATATTATCCAACTTTAGACAAAACATTAGCTATGAAATTATCTTTACATTTAATATGTTTTATAATCAGATTGTATTCTTGCAACATTAATCTCGTTAATCTGTGATTTTTATTTTGCATTTCCCCAATAAATGTGATGGTATTGTGATCAGTAAACACCACGAATGGATGAAATGTACATTATAATTGCTTCAAGGATAAAAATAAGGCAAGCATTTTTTTTCAATTGTGGATTATTTTTTCTGATCTTTGTCAACGTTTAAAGAAAAAATAGCAATTCGACAGATCTATGTCATCTTTACCTTCTTTTAGCAAAACTGCACCAACACCTACATCACTAGCATCCACTGATATAATATATTCCTTCGAGAAGCCTTGTTTTATCAGTAGACATATTTGTCTTTTCTTCCTTTTCGTACGTGTATTAAAAAATATAATTTAAATCATTCAGTCTGGATTCAATTACTTATGGCCAGCAATATTTAGCTTGTAATGGATGACAACCAATAAGCAATAACACAATAACTTTCTCTCCTTATTTAAATTCTCTTATCATGGCATCCTTTTCATACCAATGTTTCATTTTATCTTGGCTTTCTTTCAAATTGTCATGTTCTATTTCGCATGCACTTGTAAGCTTATTCCTAAAAAACTCCACATAATATAATACACTATTAACAGTATTTTCACAAAGACATTTTTCTTTCAAAAGGGACCTCCCACAATTGGAGATTTAATAGTATTTTTACTTAATCCTAGATTTAAACATGATATATTTAGGCTATTTATACTATTTTAATCTAAATTTTTCCATGACGAAACAGTGAATGGTATAAAGAATGTCGTAGACATTATGAGTTTACTTTATGGTGTTGCATAGCTTTCATCGTTTCGGTAAAAAGAAAAATGACAAAGACTAACCTGGAAATGTTCTGGTAAATTTAATATGTTTTTATCCGTCTATAGCGTAGCAGAAAAAAGGGGACATGTCCCCCTATGGGAGCGCCTTTGTGTCTCTTAGGGGATAATCATTTGCCTCTGAGAGGGATCTGGAATTTATTTTAGAAATACACATTCTGGCCAGGTCATGAGCAAAAATGAAATAAATATCCTGTCACTCACCTAAACAAGAGGAAATACAGCATATGTAGACGACTTCATAATAAATTAAAAATATATATACAAAATGTCCCTCGTAAACATCAGAGCCAAGGAGGTCTTATTAAGAATTTCTGCGTAAATACATTCGTGGTTTTACCATTGTGTTATCCTTGCTAGCTAAGGCAATTGCCAAATTATCTACACGAATATACCTAAACATTTTGTGGTATATTTAGCATAAGAAAACAAACGAGCAACCTGATAGACCGCAAGATATGTCTGCAGCTAGAGGCGATGTAAACCAATCTCGACATCGAGAGGTGCGTTGGGAGGGGCTAATAATGTTTTCAAAGCAAAAATATACTATTTTCTGACAGAAAAAATGGTATGCAATCGTGCCACCTCTCCTTTGTATGAACCAATATTACATCTCCGCTTTGAAATATGAACGCCTACCTCTTTTTTGGTGTGCATTGATATTATTGACGGTCTACATTAGAAAGGAGAGACACAAATTTTAAGCTAGAATTGAAATTAATTTGATTTTTTTATGACACGGTTGTATACCAAAACGCGTCATGGCACGGCAATATCTATTTGATATTTCACATTTGTAAAGAAGACAGACCGATAATATATGTGCACGATGAATCCATGGGAATTAATCCTAGAACTACGGTATGTATTCTTTCATTTTAGTATATTTTAACAAACGATTGTTTTCCTAATTAGTAGACCTGGATAAGTCATGAACGAGGAAAGAACCGGGAAGTGTTTACGATAAGTGCAACATATTCGTAGTCATTTGTGACACAGATATTCCAATACGGTCAACCATATCGTGGTTGCAACCAAAAAGCTTTCGAAGTGATGACCAATGTCCACCCGCCCAACCGCTTTGCACACAAAGAGAGAATATGGTATGATTATCTTTGTCCCCATGCAAATGAAGAAATGACACGAACGACGTAACGACAGGATATTTGTAAAGTGGAAGATCCAAGATTGATATTTCCCGCGGTTTTAAACAGGTAAGCTTACATAACGATTTCGTACAAAAGTCTTCAGAAAATTTAAAATCATTACGATATTCTATCAAGGTACTAAAACCACTATCTAAAAATATGTAAATCTGAAAAAAAGATTGGACATTTGCATTCCACCTTAAAGTTTTCTTTTTTGGTGTAATGGACATTCCGTTATATAATGAATTGAATCTTCAAAAGGGGAACCACATTGCCATTTTGAGTCATTTTTAATGTTAATACGAAATAAATCAGAATTCAATAAGCTGCATTGTTGTCGTAGTCTAGCATGAAGTATGCTTAGTTTTCTGGACCCTTCCCGATAATATTCCGGAGATTTATTAGTATTTTATTTAAGCCTAGATTTAAACATGATATATTTAGGCTATTTATAAAATTTAAATCTAAACTTGTCTATGACGAAACAGTGGATGACATAACCAATGTCGTAGACATTATGAGTTTACTTTATGGTGTTGCATAGTCTTCATCGTTTCGGATATTGTGATCACTGATATTTTATATTGAAGGAGGTAGACAATTACCCAAATATTGAGGATATAGTGTATTATGCATTTTGTAAAATGTTGTCAGCTTGCGATATTTATGCCTTGAAGACAAATATCCCCATCTGGTTTCATAGGAAAGATAATTTATACTTGCACATTCTGTTCGTCATGGAATATTCTAGTTGATTATATTTAAACCTTTTCTAGTTTTGATATTTCTCGTTCAAAACATCCATCCCAAACCTTGCAAGCATATTCTAATTTAGTCCCTATGAAAGTAAGATATATATTTGATAGCGTTTGCTTGCGAAGAGTATACTTTAGTTTTATGAGAACATTAACCTGTTTAAAAGTACAGCTGCTATATATAATGGTAAAACGTAGAAACAGGTGCAAAGGAGTTACTTCTTATACATATGCACATGAACTCTAATTTGGTTTTTTATTATGTTAGAATATGGTTTACAAACACACACACACACACACATCTGTCTAAAATAATTGTCATCAAACATCATATAAATTGATCATACCATTAACCTAAATGTGGGTATCACGGCTATCATAGTAAAACCGGCATCGCAAACAGTAGTTGATTTGCACAATGCTCTTGTTATCCTACTTACTGAAATACAAGTTATGACAAAGAGGAATATTTCGCTGATCAGAAGTCATTCATCTCATCATTGTATATTCTGCTTAGCAAGGAACATGTCTTCATCATGACTTTTCTCGTTTATATTGAATACCACAACTTCACAAGAATCCATATTAGGGAAATAATACTAAAGGTGCTTATTCTTTTTGAAGAAATTAATTGCTTATAAATATGGCAAACAATTTGACTGCTCTCAAATAGGGAATACACTCATATTGGGACAAGGTCTATTCACGTAGTAGTTTCAATCAAAGGTGGATACTGAAATACTGGATCTTTTGGATAATTGTAATTATCGTTCTATATCAGAATTTTCGTCTGTCCAAGCATGTGACCTTTGTACACTTTACTGACCATTCAGCGTGGGAATGTATAAAGATGTTTCAAAATATCATTAAGAACGTGGTTATCTTCAAAATGGTAAGAAATGTTACAAATTAATAGTAATACATATATCAAACTATTGTGTAATTTTAAGCTGTTCCAATAAAATGTATTTATATTATTCACGGCCATCAATCTCTCTAACTCATATTCAAATGAAATGCTAAAGGTAAAGTTATCGGGATTTCCGGATATGCATTGGTGGGATTTGTTCACGTCTACAAGGAAGTAAGTAGAACATTATTATCTTGTATTTAAGCACTTTTCACAAAAAGGGCCATGTTATTCGACGCAATTAAATTCCTATTGCCAGAATAAACCGTTCCGTTGACTAATGTGCCGTAATGACACTAGGATATTTCTCTTATCGTGGTCCGTGCTACACAGATATTCCATAATGGTCAAACAAGTCATGGTGGCAACCGTAACATTTTCGAAGTGATGACTTCAACTTTACCAATAGGAACTCTTGTTTCAATAGCTTCCTTGTTAACAACATCCTCCATCTAGGACATCCTGATGGGAGCCACAAGCTCTAGAATATCGTATCATCTGAGAGATATATACTCTATATATATATATGCTGCTGGAATGTTGCTACATATAAATGGAAAATTCACAATGGGAAAATTGAAATCATCTCTTTGTCGTAACGTTCCGTTCTTAACCGCCCCTCACTACTGTCTATTTGGAGTTGTATGTCGAGATATGAAGCAGACTTATCTGTATCTCTGTTATCCTTTATTTCATGCGCTATGTGATAGGTGCGATCAAGAGAATTATTCAGTGAAAGGACATCATCATTATAGCGGAACGTGAAATTAAAGGATCGGGCTAGCTTCTTTTCGTTTTACTAAGTAAGGATATCTAAATAAAATGCTATATATTCCAACAATTACATAAATCCTAAATTTAAGACTGACAGCTATGGAAGTTGGTGTGTCTTCTTTACTATTACGTGCAATTATCTAGAACTTTCCAAAACATGTGTAGAAATATCTAGGACGTATCAAAATTAGAGGTCAAAATAAAAAAAAAATTGACTTATTTTTGATAACCTATTTGCATTGCTGATGTAATGTTCTCAACAACAACAAATATTCTAATGAACAAAGTAATATCTCATATTATTTATATACAGATTAATACATGTACATTTCCATATTGGCCTAATGATCATCCCGAGGGATGATGACCAGGCCAATATGGAAATGTCCATGTATTAATCTATTTATTACATACTTCTGACATCTAGAAAAGAAACACCCATATTGGCCTGAGACAAAATCGAGGCCCATATGGAAATGATTTGTAGTAATTTAATAACTGGGTATTATCCCGGGGTGTGAACATATGGACAGTTTACTTCCAGTCATATTGGACATACAAAAATGCATTTATTTGAACTAATTATGTAATAAATATACATATCAACTCCTCTATTGAAGAAAAAGTTTGGATGCAAACGTTTTACAATAAATCTCTATTTCAATTCATCACAATATTATCCAACTCTAGATAAAACATTAGCTATAAATACATCGTTACATGTAATGTGGTTTATAATCAGGATGTATTCTTGCAACATTAATCCTCATTTCGTTGATCTGTGATTTGTATTTTGCATATTGTTAATACATGTGATGGTATTGTGATAAGTAAGCACCACGAATGGACGAAATGTACATCAAAATGCTTTTTGTTTCAATTGTGGATTATTTTTTCTGATCTTTGTCAAACTTTTAAGCAAATTCGGCAAATCTATGTCATCTTTACCTCCTACACCATTAGTATATATAATTTTAATCATTCAGTTTGGATTCAATTACATATGGCCAACAATATTTAGCTTATAATGGATGACAATTAATATGCAATAACACAATAACTTTCTCGCCTGCTTTAAAAATCTCTTACTATGGCATCCTTATCATACCAGTGTTTCATTTTAACTTGGTTTTGTTTCAAATTGTCTTGTTCTATTTCACATGCTCTTGTAAGCTTATACATAAAACACTCCACATAATCTAAAATACTAATAACAGTATTTTCACAAAGCCATTTTCTTACAAAAGGGACCTCCTATAGAGTGTCCTAAAGGACTAAAACGTAGAGATTCGTAAAAGGCTTCCCTTGTAGCAACAGTAGGATGTGGACCCCATCATCCCAATCTTTTTGACTGTCTAAACAAAATGTTTTCATCATATTTTGTTAAGGTCTGGTAAAACCTTTCCAGAGCTCCTTGAGACTCAGGGTGATATGCATTAGATTGAAACTGTTTTATATTTAATTTAATTGATGCACAACTTGCTGAAATAAATGAGACATAAAATTGGATCCCTGATTTGACAGAGTTGTTTTAGAAAGACCCACAAAGGTAAAAACAAAATAGGTAGAGCCTTAATTATAGTTTTAGCTTTCATATTACAAAGTGGAATGGTTTCAGGTGGATACACATATTATAGTTAGCAAACAAAGGTTTCCTTATTTAGTGTTAGGAAGGGCCCTACACATTCAACAATAATCCTACAGAAAGACACTTCAGAAACGGGTACTGGACGGAGCGGAGCTACACAAATGTTTTGATTCGGTTTTCCCATAACTTGGCAGATGCTACAAGTTCTACAGTCCTCAGCTACGTCTCGCCTTATCTTCAGCCGATAGAAATGGGCCAATATCATGTTGGAGGCTTTCTTAAAACCCAAGTGTTCAGTCATTTTCGAATCATCGGCCAAGCTCATAACTTCTTTCCGGTATTCTTCTGGTACCACTATCTGGCAGATCACTTTCCATTCATCTTACACAGTGGCATCTGATGGTCGCCATTTTCTCATCAATTCTTAGTCTTTCATGAAATAATAAATATGAACCTTCTCTGCCTGCGCTATTGCGAATGTGAGCTCTTCCTTATGCGCACTGATAAGTCGTTCCCTAGTCAAAAGGTCATTATTGACATATCTTATTGTTTACTTAAGAACAAGATCATCACTCATTGACCTTTTGGACCTGGACTGTTTCAAGGTTGGATTTTTTCTCCTCATCTGTATTTAGACAGGATTTGTGTCCTTGTCTGTAAAATAACGAGCCATATCGCCATTGTTATGCAAAAAGTGATCGTTGACATCAGCCAAACAAATGTGTCTTTCAATTCAACATCACTTGTTTGATTAAGAACAGGAGCTTGACCCATTGACCTTTGGTCCTGGACTGTACCAAGATGGGATTTGTAGTCCTCATCTGTATTTAGACAGGATTTGTGTTCCTTGTCTATTCAATAACTATGCATATCCCCATCGCTATGTAAAAAGTGATCGTTGACATCAGCCAAACAAATGTGTCTTTTAATTCAACATCACTTGTTTCTATGATACCATCTTCCAATACAGTCACTTCTTCTTTCAGAGGCTTTTGCATGGCTAAAGCTACAACACAAGCATGATAAACCACTGCATTTTCTAATTCAATCTCTTCGTAACTATGCTCCTCGAAGACTATTGGGTCCATTATAGCGTTGTTACTGGCCATATCGATACCAAATAACAACGAACTATCCTCAACAACGAACTATCCTCAACAGGAATCATACATCTTATCCCAACTACAGCCTGTCCCAAAACAAAGTATAATTTTAAATTAATGCGATGGAGTGGAACACTATGAAAACCTGGTTCTACCCCCTGTAGCAAAATATTTGCACCAGCCGAAGTATTCCACGATAAAGGTACACTATTGTCTAACGAGGATAGCATAGTTTCTCGATATTCTGATGATGAAAGTGACCAACGTGACATCACATGCATCAATTCAACATAGAAAATAATACATTAAGAACATATAAATTAAAAAAAAAAACATTTAATTTGAAATAAAAAAAACAATTTAAGAAAACAACATGCCGAAGTTTTGTACTCTAGTTAATTACTTACATTTAGACAATATTCGCCAGTGAATTTTTAAATAGGCTACTCTCAAAAAATATTGTATAAGAAATATGAATAATAAATACTAGTAACTCTGGTTATTTGTACATGAACCATTACCTTCACATTTTCCTCCCTTTAATTCATTTTTACATAAAATGTATTACAGATGACTTGTTAGTAATCGTTGAATAGAGAACAGCGAAATGTGGAATTCATGTCCGTGACACTAAGTTATTTTAGCTTTCATTTACCTTGGTCGTAATTTGAAAAAAATCCTTTAAGGTGTTCGCCCCATAAAGTTTCATTTTACATCTTTCCGAGAGAAACAAAATTCAATGAAAGTTAAATCATTTTCATAATATATACTTATCAACTACCATTAACCATAAAAATAAATAATACGAGTCCCCAAAAGTAAATGATCTCTATAATTCTTTAGTGTACGTTAGGGGCCCCACTACCTATATTCACGATTCATATCATGAGAAAACAACATTAACCATAGAAAATGATGCGAGTCCCCTAAGGCAAATGATTCCTATAATGCCTTGGTGTACTTTAGAGATTCACTACCATATATACCTGGTTCATATTATAAGACAACAACATTCATTAAAGAATATAATGTGAGTCCCCTAAAGTATCTAATAAATATCGTGAGACAACAAAACCAAGTTTCAGAGAACAAAAATGATACATCATGTGTTTAGTGTCTGGCCTTTGTCTTTGTAGAGCCCCCGAAAGTACATTAAGGCCTGAATATTTTACGCAATCTACAGCACAGATCGTTGTAGCGTATTCAACAATTGACGACAAACCACACTGTACGACAATGTATATGTATCCCAGAGGCGGATCCAGACCTTTCCATAAAGGGGGCCGTTTTATTTCAGAAACCATTTATTGTTTTTTAAATATCAAAAGATACCGAGACGTAATTCAAAGCGAAAATTACAAGACATGATAAAAAGAAAAATGACAAGGACCAAGCTGGTAAATTTAATATGTTTATTACCCGTCTATAACCTAGAACAATCAAATGGGACTTGTCCCTCTCTGGGGCCGTCTATGTGTCTCTTAGGGGATGGCCATTTGATGCTGAGAGGGATCTTGAATTTTTTTTTTAGAAATAAATATTCTGGCCAGGTCATGAGCAAAAATAAGAAAATAATATCCTGTCATGCTACGGAACAAAGCGAAATACAACATATATAGACAACTTGAAAATAAATGAACAGAATATATAAAAAAAATCGCTCGTAACGATAGAGCCAAAGAGGTCTTATTCAGATTTTTGGCGTAAATACATTCGGGGTTTTGTCATTGTGATTTCCCTGCTAGCTAAGGCAATGGCCATTTTTTTTACACGAATATACCTATAAATTGTGTTGTCTATTAAGCATAAAAAAACAAACGAGCCACGTGTTAGACAGCAAGATGTGTTTGCAGCTAGGGGCGATGTAACAAAATTTCGACATCGACAGGTATGTTGGGAGGGGCTAATAATGTTTTCAAAGCAAATAATTATTGTTTTGTGAGAGAAAAAGGGAATGTGATCGTTCCACCTTTCCTTTATATCAACCAACTGTGTATCTCCGCTTTGAAATCTGAACGCCTACCTCTTTTTTTTGGTATTCATAGATAATATTTACGGTCTACATTTGAAAGAACAGATACAGATTTTATGTCTGTATTGAAAATGATTTTATTCCAAAACGCGTCATGGCACGGCACACGGCAATAACAGTTTGATAGTTCACGTTTGTTAAGAAGACAGACCCAACATATATATGGAAGATGAACCCAAGAGAGCAGATCCTAGAACCACTGTATTTATTCTTTCATTTTAGTATAGTTTACAAGCGAAATTGCTTAACTAGTATACTTAGATAAGTCATGAACGAGGAAAGACCCGGGACCATATTCGTTGTCATTTGTGACACATATATTGCATTGTAGTCAAACCCCCCTCCCCAACCGTTTTGAACACAAAAAAAGAATATGGTATGATGATCTTTGTCCCCAAGAAAAAGAAGAAATGACACGAACAACGTCACGACAGGATATTATTTAAAGGGAAATAACCATGATTGATCTTTCCCGCGGTTTTAAACATGCTTAATCGTCTTGAGCAAATTGAACATTACTATGATTTTCTATCAATGTATTAAAATCACTATCTAAAAAGGTGTAAATCTGAAAACAAGTTATGAGCTTTGCATTTCACCTTTACAGTTTTGGGAAACTCCCGTATCACGCAATATTTTAATGGGTTGTAGATGGGTTTTAGCACCTATCAGTGATACAAATCCCTTGGTTTTAAATGGCTTATAATTCTCCATAATATCAAACTGAGATTTTGAAAACCTTAAATTTGCATTTTCAATTACAATGGGAATGAGAGGGTCTTTTAAAGCATTACATGATATAGAACCTTGCGGTGTACTCTAATTGTTTCTTTTTAGAACATATCCTTTTTTCTTGCAATAGAAACAAAATTTAGATGATTCCCATTTATTTATTTCGGGAGGTCTGTAACTATTTTTACTTTTTCCTCCCAAGAACCTGATTTTCGTTGATCAAAATGGTTATAAGAAGGGGGTCTATTCTGAATATAATTCAAATTTATTTTTCAAAAACATTAATTTATGCGTCAGTGGATACTCATCTGCCATATTGCTGGCTTCTACTAAGCTGGAAACGTTGTGTATTTCTAAATATGTCATAATATCTGAATGAATGCATTGTTTAAATTCTTCAATAAGAATTGTCTTGCCTTAATTCATCAAAATGTGTAGTTATTTCGTTAGAAGTGAGCCACTTTTCAAACAAAGGTTCTTTTTCACGGACAAATTCAAGTTCTTTCATTTTTAATTGCATTTGCTTTCTTCAATTCTTCTTTTTTCTTGCATTTCTTCCTTTTCTATATTTTTAAGACTGATTTTTTCTTCAATTTATTTTAATCTTATTTATTCTTGCATTTTAATTTCTCTCATTTTTACAGTATCAACTCCAAAATTGTTAACCAATTCCAAATCAAGTTCACCGAAAATCGCTTCATTAACAACAATATTACGGATTTCAAATTTTAACATGGTAGTTTTAACCTCAAAATTCAATTATTTGCATAGCAGTAACAATTCTGATATCTTAGTGCCTCAAGCGCCCTCCTCTTTGAATCTGACATACATTATTCTGCCGAAAATAGCATTTTGATTGTTGGTTGTAATAAATATATAATTCAATCAAATAAAGACTTCTATAAATCATCTCTTTTTAATAATGTTCTCCTACAAAAATGTCTACAGTATTCAACCAACAATCAAGTTTCTATTTAATAGAATATGATATATGATAAACAAATTACTTAATACGATTATACAATTACAAATATAAAATTAATTAACTATAACTGGCTGCCTGTTCAAATTCAAATTCCTTTGGATTAAATTATCTTGTCATTCCTGGTATATTAGTACGATTCTTTCCCATGAAAATGAATTATAGCTGAATTAAAATATCCCTCAGTTCTAATCTTGAACGTTTCCAAATATTAGCGGTTGAAATTATTAATAGATCAATGTTGAAGTTGCCCGACTTCACTAAGTATATATATATTCAAGTACCATGCTATAGATACCAGCAATCATACAAAACCTAAATCCAGGACTGACAGCTCTCGAAGTTACTGCATCTTGCATACTATTTCATGAAATTCCCTAGAACATTTAAAAAGAATGTCACATTGTTTACTTATATAAACAATCTGTAGAAATGGCTAGAACATATCAAAATTCAAGGTCAAAATTAAAAACTTGCAAACAACTTGACCTATTTGTAATAACATATTTGCACTGATGATGTATTGTTATAAACAACAACAAAATATACTAATGAAAAAAGTGATAGCATATATCTATCATTAATACAAAACATTAAAAAAAAATAATTAGTGAAATATACTAATGAACAGAGTAATATCTCATATCTATCACAAATACAAAACACTAAATATACCAAACCAGCAGTACAGCTGCCATGTCTAATGGTCAAATCGTAGACACATGTGCAAATGAGCTACCTCTAACACATATGTACAGGAACTATAATTCCATCAAGAACACACACACATTTGTCTAAAATGATTTTCATCAAACATCATCAATTGATTATAACGTAAGCTTAAATTTGGGAATCACGCTATCATAGCAAATCGGGCATCGTAAACAGTGGGTGATTTGGGTTCTACTGAAATAACCTGTATTTGCGTAATACTCTGGTAATCCTACTTACTAAAATAATATCTATGAGCAAGAGGAACTTGTGGCTGATCACAAATAATTGAATATTTTGCTTAAAAGGGAACCAGATGATTTTTCTAGTCAATATTGAATACCAAAACTTCACAAGAATCCATATAGAGAAAATAATACTACAAGTGCTTCTATTTTTTCGAGATAGTAAATAGCAAATAGTTCATGGCACTGATGGTCATATGGCAGTATATGGACCGGTTCGTCACCAAAAAAATATTATATGGACCGAAGATTATGTATCTGTGGTATCCTTTATTTCAGGATCAACGGGATAGATGCGATCAACAAAATTATTAAATGAAAGGACATCATCTTTACAGTCGAACATAAAATTAAAGGATCGAACAAGCTTCTTTTCGTTTTACTAACTAAAGATATCTAAATGCAATGCTATAGATTCCAACAATTATATAAATTCTAAATTTTAGACTGACAGCTGTCGAAGTTGCCGCATCGTATTTACTATTTCATGAAATTATCTAGAACTTTCCCATAATGTGTAGAAATATCTAGAACATATCAACATTAGAGGTCAAAATTAAAAACTTGACGTATTGTTGATAACCTATTTGCACTGATGATCTAATGTTATCAACAGCAAACAATATTATAATGAACCAAGTAATATCTCATATTTATAATATATACATAACATCTCCTCTCTTGAAGAAAAGGTTTGGATACAAACTTGTTGCAATAAATCGTTATTTCAATTCATCACAATATTATCCAACTCTAGACAAAACATTTGCAATAACACTATCGTTTCACTTAATATCTTTTATACTCAGATTGTATTCTTGCAACATTAATCCCCATCGTTAATATGTGACTTTTATTTTGCATTCTGTTAATAAATATGACGGTATTGTGATCTCTAAACACCACGAATGGATGAAATGTACATCATAATTGCTTCAAATCTAACAATCAGGCAGGTCATTTTTTTTTCAATTGTGGATATTTTTTTCTAATCTTTGTCAAAGTTTTAAGAAAAAAATGTAATTCGGCAGATATATGTCCGCTTTACCATCTTAGAGCAAAACTACACCAATACCTACATCACTAGCATCCACTGTTAACATATATTTTTTTGAAAAGCCGTGTGTTGTCACCTGACATATTTCTCTTTTCTTTCTTCTCGTAGGTGTATTCACAATATAATTTAAATCATTCAGTCTGGATTCAATTACATATGGCCAAACATATTTAGCTTGTAGTGGATGACAATGAATAAGCAATAACTCAATTACTATCTCGCCTGGTTTAAATTATTTTAACATGGCATCCTTATCATACCACTGTTTCATTTTAACTTGGTTTTGTTTCAAATTGTCATGTTCTATTTCACATGCTCTTGTAAACTTATTCCTAAAATACTCAACATAATATAACATACTAATAATAGTATTTTCACAAAGCCATCTTTTCTGTCAGAAGGGACCTCCCACAGAGTTTCCAAAACAAGTTGAAAAGGACTAAAACCTAGAGATTATTGAAAGACTTCCCTTACAACAAACAGTAAATCCCATCATCCAAATCTTTTTGACTGTCTAAACAAAATGTTTTCATGATATTTTGTTATGGTCTGGTGAACTCTTTCAAAAGCTCCTTGAGACTCAGGGTGTTATGCATTAGATTTAATCTGTTTTGTATTTAATTTAATTAATTCAAAACTTGCTGAAATAAATGAGACATAAAATTGGATCCTCATTTGACTGAGTTGTTTTAGGAAGACCCACACAAGTAAAAACTAAATAGTTAGAGCTTTAATTATAGTATTAGCTTTAATATTCCTAAGTGAAATGACTATAGAAAAACGGGTGGAGGCGCACATTATATTTAGTAAATATAGATTTCCGTATTTAGTCTTAGGAAGTGATCCCATACAATCAACACTGACCCTACTGGAAGACTATTCAAAAGCGGGTACGGTCAGGAGTGGAGCTACACGAATGTTTTGATTCGGTTTCCACATAATTCGGCAGATGCTACAAGATCAACAGTTCTCGGCTACGTCTCGTCTTATATTGAGCCCATACAAATGGGCCATTATCCCGTTGGAGGATTTGCTAACACCCACGTGTTCAGTCATTGGCGAATCATGGGCCAGGCTCACTACTGCTTTCCTGTATTCTTCCTGTACCACTATCTGGCAGATCACTTTACATTCATGTTACACAGTCGCATCTTCTCATCAATACTTAGTCTTTCATGAAATTGCAAACATTACCATTCTCTGCTTCCTGTACTGAGAATGACTTAGAACAAGATAGAACGAGCTCTTCCTTCTGCGCTCTGATAAGTCGTTCCCTAGTGAGAAGTTCATTACTGGCATATATTAATGTTGGCTTAAGAACAGGACCATCACTCATTGACCTTTGGTCCTAAACTGTTTCAAGATGGAATGTTTAGACTTATCTGTATCTAGACAGGATTGTTGTGCCTTGTCTATGAAATAATGAGATATATCGCCATCGCTATGCAACAAGTGATCGTTGACTTTGTCACCGGCCATATCGACACCAAATAACAAAGAAATATCCTCAACAGGAAGTGTAGGTCGTACCCCAACAACAACCTGTCCCGAAACAAAATCTGATTTTAAGTTAATGTGATGGAGTGGAACACTATGAAAACATGGGTCTACCCCCTGTAATAACACATTGGCACCAGCCGAAGTATTCCCTGATAAAGTAAAGCTGTTTTCTAACAGTAAGCGTGAAAGGCAAAGGTTTTGAGTATTTGATTGTATTGTTTAACTTGATAAAGATAAATGAATAATGCCGGAAAAGCACATTGTTGACGCCAAGTGTGTCACCATTTATATCTATCCACAGGTAAATTTATGGTTTATTGTCGCAGATTAACATGATTATCTCCTCTTGGTAAGCCAATACTGTGAGGTCATTCGGTTCTTAACAGTCTGCTGCACCTACGAGGATAACATAGCTTCTCGATATTCTGATGATAAAAGTGATGAAAGTGACATCACAGGCATCGATTTAACATTGAACATAATACACAACAAATATTTTAAAAAAATACATGCCTAACTTTTGTACTCCAGCTGTTTACTTACATTTAAGCAATATTCCCCAGGGAATTTATAAATAGGCTTCTCTCAAAAATAGATTGTATAAGAAATATGAATGATAAATAATATTAACTCTGGTTATTTGTACATGAACTATCATCTTCACATTTTCTTCCCTTTAATGCATGTTTTACATAAAATGTATTACTTATGACTTGTTAGTAATAGTTGAATAGAGAACAATGAGATGTGGAATTCATGTCCGTGACACTAAGTTATTATAGCTTTCATTTACCTTGGTCCTAATTTACAAAGTTTACTTTGAGGGGTCTCACCTCATAAAGTGTCATTTTACACCTTTCCGAGAGAAACAAAATTCAATTAAGGTTAGATCATGTTCATAATATATATCTACGATATTAAGGGACCCAATACCATTAACCATAAAAAAAAATACGAGTCCCCAAAAGTAAATGATCCCTATAATGCCTTAGTGTACGTTAGGGAACCCACTACCTATTTCTACGATTCGCATCATAAAACAACAACATTAACCATAGAGAATGATCCGACTCCCCTAAAGTAAATGATTCCTATAATGCCTTGGTGTATTTTAGGGGACCCACTACCATATATACCTTGTTCATATCATCAGGCAACACCATTCGTAGTAGACAATACTGTGAGTCCCCAAGATACATACATATTGTGAGACAACAAAAGTAAGTCCAAAAACCAGTTCAAAAGGACTAAAACCTAGAGATTATTAAAAGGTTTCCCTTACAGCAAACAGTAGCATTCGGACCCCCATTATCCCAATCTTTATGACTGTCTAAACAAATGTTTTCATTATATTTTTTAATGTCGAGTGAAATCTTTCCAGAGTTAATTGAGACTCAGTTTGATAGGCATTAGGTTTAAACTATTTTATGTTTAATTCACGAATAGCTTGCTGAAATAAATGAGAAATACAATTGGATCCCTGTTTTGATTGAATTGTTTTAGGAAGATCCACAAAAGTAAAACCAAAATAGTTAAAGCCTTAGTTATAGTCTTAGCTTTAATATTACTAAGTGATGTTGCATAGTTTTCATCGTTTCGGAGATTGTGATCACTGATATGTTATACTGTAGGAGGTAGACAATTACCCACATATTAAGGACATAGTGTATTATGCATTTTGCAAAATGTTGTCAGTGGCGATATTTACGCCTAGAAGACAAATATTCCCACCTTGATTCATCGGAAAGAGAATCTTTACTTACAAATTGTGTTCCTCATGTAATATTATAGCTGATTATATTTAAACGTTTTCCAGTTTTGTTATTTCTCGTTCAAAACACCCATTCCAAACTTCGGAAGCATATTCTAAGTGTGTCCCTATGAAATCAAGATATTTATTTGATAGAATTTGCTTGCAAAGAGTACACTTTAGTTTTCTGAGAACATTAACCTGTTTAAAAGTACACCTGCTATATATAATGGGAAGCTCGTAGAAAAAGGTGCAAAGGGGTTAACTCTTATACATATGCACATGAATTCTAATTTGATTTTTAATTGTGTTAGAATATGGTTAACAAACACACACACACATTTGTCTAAAATAATTGTCATCAAACATTATATAAATTGATCATACCATTAACTTATATTTGGGTATCACTGCTATCATAGTAAAATCGGCATCGTAAACAGCAGTTGATTTGCACAATGCTCTGGTTATCCTACTTACTGAAATACTAGCTATGACAAAGAGGAAAATTTGGCTGATCACAAGTCATCCATTTCATCCATTTCATCATTGTATATTTTGTTTAACAAGGAACATGTCTTCCTACTGACTTTTCTCGTTTATATTGATTACCAACACTTCACAAGAATCCATACAGAGGAAATAATATTACAGGTGCTTATTCTTTTTGAAGAAAATAATTGCTTATAAATATGGCTAACATTTTGACTGCTGTCAAAGAGAGAATACACTCATATTGGGACAAGGTCTATTCGCGTAGTAGTTTCAATCAAATGTGGATACAGAAATACTGGATCTTCTGGATACATAAGGGTAATAACACAATTATCAAACACCGAACAATCTTACAAAGGGTAAGTCAAAACTCATAATTATATAAACAGACAAAATCAGTCAACATCCGGAAAACTGTGAAAACGTAATTAACCTGACTTAGTACAGGCATTTCTAAAGAAATGATGGGTTGAATTAGATTTTAAAGCGCCAAACCTCCCGCTCTCATTACGGTTCAAATGTTTCGGCTGTCACTATAACAGTATTTAAATACAGGAACAAAATATGTAAAACAGTCGTCAAAGCAGTACCATATTCAGTAAAGTAAATGTCAAAGACACTTTTACGTCAGACATTGATAGCAAAACATTGTTGACATTTTTATTGGTTTCCTTATCTTTATACATGTTCACTTTATGAACATGCATCGTTTATAATCGTTTCAGCAGAGACGGAATAAATTTCGACAAGATCTTGGTATCGGAAACTTTTTAAGAGATCGAATAAGGCGAATTATTTGATAGCCCTGTTCCAGTAGCCTGTTTCTCAGATGAAGATGACGTTTCAGGAAACCAGAATAATTGGTAGTGGCCCTTGCATAGCGAATCAATTGCGAGATGTAAACACCATATGCAGGAGAAGCTGGTATATTGCTGCACATGTTTGGAAAATCTATGATTTTAAAATTAAAGTCGTCCCGTTTATCATAAATTTTAGCATTGAGTTGACCACTGTCGTCAAATTCGAGGTATATGTCCAAACATGATGCGTACGAAGCTGTATATGTGGTCTCGTTAACTTCCAGCTCTGGAGGATATATCAATGGAAGAAATTCTGCAAATCTAGAATTATTGATAGATAAAACGTCATCAATATACCTGTATGTGAAATTAAAGGCTCTAGTCCCATGGATCTTCTTATCTTTTACAAACTTTTGAAGAAACTCCGACTCATTTGAGTATAAACATAAATCGGCTAGGAGAGGGGCACAATTCGTACCCATTGGTATGCGGACGACCTGCTGAAATAGTGTCCTTCCAAAGGAGCAAAATATGTTATCGATGAGGAACTCCAGCATATTGATCACTTGTTCCTCGGAATAGCATGTTTTAACTTTTTGAATTTTGTTTGAAAAATATGTGGAACTGTAGCATAATACAACACATTTTGAGCCATAGTTTCTATGACTGAAAGCATTATGAATTGTTTCTTTTAAGCGGGTTTTTAATTTGTCATGCGGTAGGGTGGTATATAGAGTTGAAAAATCAAAAGCTTTGATGGAGGATACCTGAGAGAAAGATCTTGATTTCAGGTTATCCAAAAGATCTTTAGAGTTTTTCAAAATCCACATGTGATTTATGCCACTACCCGAGTAAACAGTTTCACAATATTTCTGTTGTCCCTGTTTTACTGCAGAAAACATCTTTGTCAGGTGAATAGACAATTCTTTCGTCGAACATGTTGATGATCCCGCTCTGTACCTTTCTTTGTATGGTGTCTTATGGAGTTTAGGTATCCAATATAATTAGGGTAAATCCTCAGACTCTTTACCAGAGGGAATGTTTAAAGAGGACATGAATGATCTGTGGTTAGCTAGGATTTCATCTTTGTCGAACGAAGTTGGTTTGTATGTGATATTACTAGAGGTGTTGCTATTTATGCCCAATTCCTTGATTATGCATTCGAAGTAATATGATTTACATACAAACACGATATTGTTTGAAGCCTTGTCCTCAGGAACGATAACGTATCTGTCATGAAGAGAGAAAAGACACTTAACAGCTTCTTGGTCTTTAAATACAGAGGTAGGTCGACTATTAACACAATTTTTGAGTTTCTGAATCCGAACTTGTACTAGAGGCCTAATTGTTCTAACCCAGTCTGACAAGGACTCTAACTCAGGATCTTGGTCTACTTCTCTCTTTATCCACATTCTGGCATAATCTTCAACAGCATCAATAATTATCTTGAAATTATTTGTCCAATTGATGTGTTGAGGTTCTCTGAATTTAGCACCATGAAAAATCACCTTTCGGAGACTCTCATGTTGAATGATATTCAGATCACCAGTGATAACATGTCCAGATGGGTTGCATTGAAAAGGAGAGTGGGAGCAGTCATAAGTCAGAGGGTTCTTAAGGTAGTCTTCTATGTTAATATCTTGCAATGCTTCTGTGTAGTTGAAAATTGTACGGCCAGTGCTGTTAGTGTAGCTATAGGAGACAATGGGAACACATTGATTTTTGAAATATGGTTGAATTTCTTTTACGACCTCTTTTCTATTAAGAATGTTGCTGATGTTAATAGCATCGACTCCTTTGTTAGCAAACGGAATATGGAGGAATTTTCTGTTGTTATCATGAAGAGGTTCAGGTCGAACTGGTTTGAAAAGACGAAAAGACGCCACGTCACATATAATACTAGACAATCTGTACTTAGGAGAAACAGGATCTACGCCTCCTTTGTTAAGTCCAAAATCCTTAAGATCTTTTAGGTAGTTTACAGGTAGTGAAAATAAGATTGTACGAATGTGATGCATTCCAAGAAGTTTCTGTATATTAGACAGTAAATCATTAAAAGTATTTTGTAACGTTCTTGGTTTAGAGGACTTTTTAACATTAGCATGTTGAATTCTTTTATGACACTCGCTACGTTTAGTTCTTGGAATAGTATTGATTTCGTTGCATCCAGGACTTGACAAATGTCCCACTCCTTTGATGTTATCATTGCAACCGTAAGATATTGCAGTGACTAACTCTTTAATCCAAACAACTCTATATCGGTACGGTAAGATGTACTAAGCATAGGACTATTTGTATGATGGTAAATCTTCTCGATGATTCGAACTTGCATCGTCAAACAGCGGTCATGACCCGGTTGATTGAAATGATTATACAAAATCCTGTATTTGGGATCTTTTGCATCATATCAATGTTAGCTCATTCTACTTCGCAATGTTTGACGAGTTGTACCAACATACAAAAGTTCACAGAGCTTGCACTATATGCCATACATGACATTTTAGCAGAACAGTCCAGAGGGTCAAACGATTTGGTGTAGTAAGTTTTTTCCAGTTAAATTACTTGTAAATTCAGGAGAGGTTTTTAGCATGCCGCATGTTTTACAAGTATTATTTTTGTCAGTTTTTATTTTGCAAGTAGTAATGCATGGAGAAGAGTCACAAGCATCTGGAAATTTAAGACAGTCCGAAATATTAATAGAACAAGATTTTAAAATTTGATACCAATCTGAAGATTTGAAATAATAGTTACCCTCTAGATAAACGTAAGACAAATCGGGGGTATCCGGGAAGATTTTCCGTTGAACACATATATCATTTGCTACCCTATTCCGTGTAGTAATAGCAAATGAGAACCTTGTTAATTGAAAGCATCGTTCTATATCAGCAATTTCGTTTGTCCAAACATGTAGCTTTTGTACACTTCACTGACCATTCAGCGTGGGAATGTATAAATACGTTTCACAATATCACTAACAACGCGGTTATCTTCAAAATAATAAGAAACGTTACACATTAATGGTAATTCATATATCAAAATATTGTGTAATTTTTAGTTGTTCCAATAAAATATATTTATATTATTCACGGCCACAAATCTCTCTAAATAGGGGTAATAACAAGATTACCGAACTCCGAACTCATATTCAAATGATATGCTAACGGTAAAGTTATCGGGATTTCCGGATATGCATTGGCGGCATTGTTCACGTCTACAAGGAGGTAAGTAGCACATTATTGTCTTGTATTCAAGCACTATTCACAAAAAAGGGCCATGTAACTCGACGCAATTTAAGAATTCCTAATGCCAGAGTAAGCCGTTTCGTTGACTCATGTGCCGTAATGACGCTATAATCTTTCTCCTGCTTGCTTTGTCAATCAAAAGAGTGTGATCAATGAAACTGATTGACTGAATCACAGTCTACGAGCAATTGTGGTGTATGTCAAGTATCATTGTATGCTCCAAAATGATTATAAAAGACTTGGCCACTATGGGGTTCTCGGGATGATAACCATGTCAATATGAAAATGCCCATGTATCAAACATCTAGAAAAGAGACACCCATATTGGCATGAGAAGAAGTCGAGGCCCATATTGGCCCTGGCCAATATGGGCCTCGATATGGAAATGATCTGGTGTAGTAATTCAATAGCGAATTATTTTCCTGGGTTTGAAAATATAAGCAGTTTACTTCCGGTCATATTGGTCATACACAAATGCATTTATTTGAACTAAGTATGTAATGAATATACATAACATCTCCTCCCTTGAAGAAAAAGTTTGGATGCAAACGTTTTACAATAAATCTCTATTTCATTTCATCACAATATTATCTAACTCTAGACAACACATTAGCTATATAATTATCTTTACATTTAATATGTTTTATAATCAGCATGTATTCTTGCAACATTAATCCTCATCTCGTTAATTTAACCTGTGGGTTTTATTTTGCATATTGTTAATAAATGTAACGGTATTGTGATCAGTAAGCACCACAAATGGATGAAATGTACATCATAATGCTTTTTTTTTTTTTTAAATTGTGGATAATGTTTTCTGATCTTTGTCAAACCTTTAAGAAAAAATAGCAATTCGGCAAATCTATGTCACCTTTACCTTCTTGGAACAAAACTGCACCAACGCCTACATCACTAGTATCCACTGTTATCTTATATTCTTTCGAGTAGCCTTGTGTTGTCACCTGACATATTTGTCTTTTCTTTCCTGTCGTAGGTGTATTCACAATATAAATTAAAATCATTCAGTCTGGATTCAATTACAAATCGCCAACAATATGTAGCTTGTAATGGATGACAACGAATAAGCAATAACACAATAACTTTCTCGCCTGATTTAAATGCTCTTATCATGGCATCCTTATCATACCACTGTTTCATTTTATCTTCGTTTTGTTTCAAATTGTCTTGTTCTATTTCACATGCGCTTGTAAGCTTATACATAAAACACTCCACATAATCTAAAATACTAATAACAGTATTTTCACAAAGCCAGTTTTCTTTCAAAAGCGACTTCCCAACGAGTGTCCAAAAAACCAGTCCAAAAGGACTAAAACGTAGAGATTAGAGAAAGGCTTCCCTTAGGATGTGGACCCATCATCCCATTCTTGTTGACTATCTAAACAAAATATTTTCATCATATTTGTTAAGGTCTGGTGAAATCTTTCCAGAGATACTTGAGACTCAGGGTATTATGCATTAAACTTAAATTGTTTTGTATTTAATTGTATTGATGCATAACTTGCAGAAATAAATGAGACATAAAATTGGATCCCTGATTTGATTGATTTGTTTTAGGAAGACCCACACAAGTAAAAATAAAACAGGTAGAGCCTTATTATAGCGCTAGTTTTAATATTCCTAAGTGTAATGGTTCCATGTGGATGCACACATCATAATTAGCAAACAAAGATTTCCGTATTTCGTCTTAGAAAGCGGCCCTACACAATCAACACTAATCCTACTGAAATACTCGTCAGAAACATGTACTCGTCGGAGTGGAGCTACACGAATGTTTTGATTCGGTTTTCCCATAACTTGACAGATGTAACAAGTTCTACAGTCCTCGGCTACGTCTCGTCTTATGTTCGGCCGGTAGAAATGTGTCAATATCATGTTGAAGACTTTCTTTACACCCCAGTGTGCAATCATTTTCGAATCATCGGCCAAGCTCATAACTTTATTCCGGTATTCCTCTGGTACCACTATCTGGCAGATCACGTTCCATTCATCTTACACAGTGGCATCTGATGGTGGCCATTTTCTTATCAATACTTAGTCTTTCATGAAATAGAACATATGAACATTCTCTGCCTGCTCCATTGAAAGTGACAGCTCTTCTTCTGCGCACTAATAAGTCGTTCCCTAGTCAAAAGGTCATTACTGACATATCTTATTGTTTACCTAATAACAGGATCATCACTCATTGACCTTTGGACCTGGACTGTATCAAGGTTGGATTTTTACTCTTCATCTGTATTTAGACAGGATTTGTGTCCTTGTCTGTACTACAACGAGACATATCGCTATCGCTATGTAAAAGGGTGATGGTTGACATCAGCAAAAAAATGTGTCTTTTAATTCAGCATCACTTGTTTGTTTAAGAACAGGAGCATGACCCATTGATCTTTGGTCTTGGACTGCATCAAGATGGGATTTGTTGTCCTCATCTGTATTTAGAAAGGATTTGTATTCCTTGTCTATAAAATTACTATGCATATCCCCATCGCTATGTAAAAAAAGTGATCGTTGACATCAGCCAAACAAATGTGTCTTTTAATTCAACATCACTTGTTTCTATAGTACCATCTTCCAATAAAGTCTCTTCTTCTTCCAGGGGCTTTTTCATGGCTAAAGTTACAACACAAACATGATAAACCACTGAATTTTCTAATTCATTCTCTTCGTAACTATGCTCCTTGAAGACTACTGGGTCCATTATAGCCTTGTCACTGGCCTAATCGATACCAAATAACAACGAACTATCCTCAAAAGGAAGCATAGATCGAATCCCAACTACAGCCTGTCCCGAAACAAAGCATAATTTTGAATTAAATACGATGGAGTGGAACACTATGAAAACCTGGGTCTACCCCCTGTAGCACCATATTTGCACCAGCCGGAGTATTCCCCGATACAGGTACAATATGTTCTAACATTAAAGGAGAAATGCATAGGTTTTCAGTATTTGATTGTATTGCTTTACTCTATAAAGATACATAAATAAGGCCGAAAAAGGAAAGTTTTGACGCCGTTTATCTGTAAACACATGCAAATTGATGGTTTATTGTAGAAATTTATCATGATTATCTCCTCTTGTTAAGCCAAGACTGTGAGGTTAGTCTGTTCTTATCAGTCTGCTGCGCCTACGAGGATAACACCGCTTCTCGATATTCTGATGATGAAAGTGACCAACGTGACATCACATGCATCAATTCAACATAGAAAATAATACATTCAAAACATATAAATTAAAAAACAAATCATTTAATTTGAAATAAAAAACAATTTAAGAAAACAACATGCCGACATTTTTTACTCTGGTTAATTACTTTCATTTAGAGAATATTCTCCAGGGTATTTATAAATAGGTTTCCCTCAAAATATATTGTATAAGAAATATGAATGATAATTACTAGTAACTCTGGTTATTTGTACATGAACAATTACCTTCACAGTTTCCTCCCTTTAATGCATTTTTGCATAATATGTATTACTGATGACTTGTTAGTAATCGTTGAGTAGAGAACAGCGAGATGTGAAATTCATGTCCGTGACACTAAGTTAGTATAGCTTTCATTTAGCTTGGTCGTAATTTGCAAATGTTACACCTTTCTGAGAGAAACAAAATTCCATGAAAGTTAAACCATTTTCATAATGTATATTTACCAACTACCATTAACCATCAAAATAACTAATACGAGTCCCCAACATATATGATCTCTATAATTATTTAGTGTACGTTAGGTGCCTCACTACCTATATATATATATCCCCTAAGGTAAATGATTCCTATAATGCCTTGGTGTACTTTAGAGCTTCAATTTACCATAGTCTTAATTTACAAAGTTTACTTCAAGGGGCTAGCCCCATAAAGTGTCATTTTACACCTTTCCGAGAGAAACACAATTCAATTAAGGTTAGATCAATTTCATAATATATATCTACGATTTTAAGGAACCCACTACCATTAAACATAGCAAAATAATACGAGTCCCCAAAAGTAAGTGATCCCTATAATGCCTTAGTGTAGGCTTGGAAACCCAATACCTATATCTACGATTCGTATCATAAGAAAACAGCATTAACCATAGAGAATGATGGGAGTCCCCTAAAGTAAATGATTCATATAATGCCTTGATGTACTTTAGGGGACCCACTACCATGTATGACTGGTTCATATCATATGGCAACAACATTCGTTATAGAAAATAATGTGAGTCACCTAGAGTACATAATAAATATTGTAAGACAACAAAATTAAGTCTCAAAAAACAAACATGGTACTTTATATGGTGAGTGCCCGGTTGTTTTTATTGAGGATATGCAGAGCCCCTAAAATACATGTACACTGTACGACAATGTACATGTATCTCAGAGGAGGATCCAGACCTTTCCATTATGGGGGCCGGTTTAGTTCAGATATCATTTTTTTTATTTAATTTCAAAAGATATCGACACGTAATTCCAAGCGAAAATTACAAGACATGGTAAACAGAAAAATGACAAGGACGAACCTGAAAATGTTCTGTTAAATTCAATATGTTTTTACCCGTCTATAATCTAGCAAAAAGAAGGAGGAATACCATGGCCAGGTCATGGGCAAAAATAAAATAAATATGATGTCACGCAACGAAACAAAGCAAAATATAGCATATGTAGACGATTTGATAATAAATTAAAATATATATATTTAATATGTCGCTCGTAAACATCAGAGCCAAAATGAGGTCTTATTCAGAATTTCTGCGTAAATAAATTCGAGGTTTTGCCATTGTGTTATCCTTGCTAGCTAAGGCAATTGCCAATTTTTTGGCGCGAATACACCTATAAATTGTATGGTTTATTTAGCCAAAAAAAATAAACGAGCAACGTTTTAGACAGCAATATATATTTGCAGCTAGGGGCGATATAGCTCACTTTCGACATCGAGAGGTGCGTTGGGAGGGGCTAATAATGATTTCAAAGCAAATAAACACTGTTTTCTGAGTAAAAATGTGGGATGCGATCATGCAACCTCTCCTTTGTATGAACCAGGAGTACATCTCCGCTTTGAAATCTGAACGCCTACCTCTTGTTTGGTATACATTGATAATATATACGGTCTACATTTGAAAAGACAGACACAGATGTTGGGTCATAATTGAAATTGATTTAAAATTGATCGACACGGTTTTATACCAAAATACGCTATGGCACGGCAGTGACTGTTTGATATTTCACATTTGCTAAGAAGACATACCCATGATATATATGCACGATGAACCCACGGGAGCATATCCTAGAACCACGGTATTTTTTCTTTCAAATTAGTATATTTTAAGAAACAATTTTTTTAATTAGTATTCTTTGATAAGTCATGAACGTGGAAAGGACCTGAAAGTGCTTGTGACAAGTGGAATTTATCCGTGGTTATTTGTGACACAGATATTACATAACGGTCAATCAAATTGTGGTTGTGGGCGTAAAACTTTCGAAGTGCTGACCAATGTCCACCATCCCAACCGTTTTGCACACAAAAAAAATATGGTTTGATTATCTTTGTCCCCATAAAAAGGAAGAAATGACAAGAACGACGTCATGACAGAATATTTTTAAAGGGGAATAACCATGATTGAAAATTCCCACGGTTTTAAACAGGTAAGTTTACCTTACGATTTCGCACAAAAGTCTTGAGAAAATTCAAAATTATTACCATTTTCTATCAAGGTACTAAAATCACAATCTAAAAATGTTGAAATCTGAAGAAAATTATGAACTTTGCTTTTCACCTTAATGTTTTCGTTTTGGTGTAATGGACATTCCATAATATAATGAATTGAATCTTCAAAAGGGGAACAACATTGCCATTTTGAGTCATTTGTAATGTGCATACGAAATGAATCAGAATTCAATGAGCTGCATTGATGTCGTAGTCTAGCATGAAGTATTTTTAGTTTTCTGGACAATTCACCATAATATTCAGAAGATTTAATAGTATTGTATTTAATCGTAGATTTAAACATGATATATTTAGGCTATATATAATATTTAAATCTAAATTTGTCCATGTCGAAACAGTGGATGGTATAAATAAAGTCGTAGACATTATGAGTTTACCTTATGGTGTTGTATAGTTTTCATCAATTCGGAGATTGTGATCACTGATATTCTATACTGTAGGAGGTAGACAATTACCCAAGTATTGAGGGCATAGTGTATTATGCATTTTGTAAACTGTTGTCAGCCTGCGATATTTACACCTAGAAGACAAATATGCCCACCTTGTTTCATAGGAAAGAGAATGTCTACTGCCAAATTGTGTTCGTCATGGAATATTCTAGCAGATTGTATTTGAACTTTTTCCAGTTTTGCTATTTCTCGTTCAAAACACCCACCCAAAACACCCACCCAAAACGGCGCAAGCATATTCAAATGTTGTCCTTATGAAATTAAGACATATATTTGATAGAGTTTGCTTGCAAAGAATACACTTTAGTTTTCTGAGAACATTAACTTGTTTGAAAATACAGCTGCTATATACAATGGTAAAATAGTAAACACAGGTGCAAAGGAGCTACCTCTTATACATATGTACATGAACTCTAATATAATTTTTGATTGTATTAGAATTTGGTTCAAAAACAGGCACACATTTATCTAAAATAATTGTCATCAAACATCATAGAAATTGATCATACCGTTAACTTAAATTTGGGTATCATGGCTATTATAGTAAAACTGGCATCGTAAACAGTGGTTGATTTCGGCTCTAATGGAGCAACTTTCCTTTGTACAATGCTCTGGTTATCCTACTTACTGAAATACTAGCTAAGATAAAGAGGAACATTTGGCTGATCACATGTCATTCATCTCATCATTGAATATTCTGTTTAACAAGGAACATGATGACTTTTCAAGTTTATATTGAATACCAAAACTTTACAAGAATCCAAATAGAGGAAATAATACTACAGGTTCTTATTCTCTTTGAAGAAAGTAATTGTTAATAAATATGTCTAACATTTTGACTGCTGTCAAAGAAGGAATACAATCATATTGGGACAACGTCTATTTTCGTAGTAGTTTCAATCAAATGTGGATACTGAAATACTGGATCTTCTGGATAATTGCAATTATCGTTCTCTTTCAGAAATTTCGTCTGTCTTTTCTACGCTTTACTGACCATTCACTGTGGGAATGTATAAAGATGTTTCAAAATATCATTAAGAACGCGGTTATCTTCAAAATGGTAAGAAACGCTACAAATTGTTATAATACATATATCAAAATATTGTGTAATTTTGAGTTGTTTCTATAAAATGTATTTATATTATTGTTAAGAAGAACATCCCATTTACATACATGTAGCTATTTAGAAATACGGTGTTTCCAATCATGTTCAATGAATGAATGCTCCCAATCTTTACCTTTTACAGTCATAAGGAATACACACAGCAAAATAGTGCGTAATTTGGAGTTGTTTCAATAAAAATGTATTCATATTCCTGTTCAGAACATATACACAACCCATTATAATTAATATATCAAATATGGTGTTTGAAAGCGGATTCAATTAATATTTTCCCTCAATCTTTGCCTGTTACACTTTACTTGCATGTTTGATTAGAATTATAAAAGTTATTCTATTTTGTTGTGGAATTTGAATATTTTGCGTAAATTGTTCTAAAACAACATACATTATACATACATGTATACATGTGTTGTAAATCATAGAATGAAAAAAAAACAAATAAGTGGAATATTCACAACAGATAAAGCTTCGTAATGGTCGTGAAGGGGTCTGATTTGATTAATGTGATTTTATTGGAATACAAATAACTGTCAAATAAAAAAATATACATCAACACTTGAAATTTGATACTCTAGTTGTATATCAACGTAGCATATTGAATAAAGTATAATACGCTTTCAGTAAGTCTTCAACCATCCATGATTTGATTGATAACATGATGTTGCCACAACCTCTGACCAACTCTGCCATATATAATGGTAAAGTAATAGACACATGGGCAAAGGTACCTCAAACATTTGTCTAACATAATTGTCATTCAAACATCATCAATTGATTATGGATAAAAGTTACATTTGTGTATCACGGCAACTTTAGCAGTGGGTGAATTGGGTTCTAATGAAACAACTTTCCATTGCTCAATGCTCTGGTAATCCTACTCACTAAAATACTGGTGATGGCAGAGATGAACACTTGCCTGATCACAAGTTATTCATCTCATCATTGAATATTCTGCTTAACAAGGAACATGATGACTTTTCTCCTTTATATTGAATAGCAAAACTACACAAGAATTCATATAGAGAGAATAACACTACATGTGCTTCTACATTTTCAACAACGTAATTGTTATAAGTATTGCTAGCAATTCGACTGCTGTCAAAGAGGGCATACAATCATATTGGGACACAGTCTATTCACTGAGTAGTTTCAATCGAATGTGTATACTGAAATACTGGATCTTCTGGATAATTTTAATTATCGTTCTATTTCAGAAATAACCTGTGTCTAAGCATGTGACTTTTCTAGACTTATCTGACATTTATCGTGGCAATGCGTGAAGACGTTTAAAAATATCATTAAGAACGCAGTTTTCATCAAAATTGTAAGAAACGCTACCAATTGATAGTAATCGGTCATGAATTAACTTATTTTATTTTGTCAAGCACGAACAAAGACAAAATGCACTACACCGATAATTGAGTTACCACTAAGATGGAGTTCCGTATCGATGACATATCTTTAGAGTTCGGAAGACACATTTGTCAGGAACTTGTTTTATATAGAAAAAAAACATTACCTAAGACATATATTTTCATATTAGGAACATACTTTTCTATAAATAATACTAAATGATACTCACAGAATGCTTAAGTTTGGTAGGTTGTTGAAGGTGTTGTCCTCTATCACTGATATGGCATTGTGATGTAACCACCTATAAATAGTCAACAAATGTCTCATGTTTATACTTTAGTAAGTCTGTAGCATTCTACTCTGTCTTAAGCTATACGTATATCAAAATATTGTGTAATTTTGATTTTCTTGAATAAGATGCATTCATATTATTGTTAAGAAGAACATCCTATTTGAATTAATGTAGCTATTTAGAAATATGTTGTTTTATATCAGGTTCAATGAATGAATCCTCCCAATCTTTACCTATTAACGTCTTGAGCAATACACATAGTATCATATTGCGTAATTTTGATTTTTTTTATCAATAACATGTATTCATATTCCTGTTCAGAATGAAATGCACAACTCATTCTAATTAGTGTGGCTATTTAAAAATACAGTGTTTGAAAGTGGGTTCAATTAATGCATACCCTCAATATTTACCTGTTACACTTTACTTGTATGTTTGATTAAGATTATCAAAGTTATTTTATTCCGTCGTGGTATTTGAATAGTTTGCGTATTTATTTCTTTAACAACATAAATTATAGATATACATGTATTGTAAGTCATATAATGTCAAAACGTTAATAAGAATATGGACAACCGATAAAGTTTCGTTATGTTGTTGAACGTATTTGATTTGATTGATGTGATTTTATATTGGAATGCAAATAACTGTCAAATAAAAAATATACATCAATACTACAAACTTTGTTACTCTATGTAGTTGTAATTCAACGTAACATGTTGAATAAAGTATAATACATTTTTAGTAATGCATCAACCCTTCATGATTTCATCGATAACATGAATAACTAATGTTACGAAAAAAACATTCTAGAATATTCTAGTAACAGAAATATACAACCAACAATCAATTAAGTTTCTATTCTTTAATATAACAACAACATTTACTTCATACCATTATACAATTACACAAATCAAATTAATAAATTATTGCTGGCTTCTTGGTCAATGTTCAAATTTAATTTCCTTTAGAATACATGATCTTGTCCTTTTCGCTATATTAGAGCGATCCTTTTCTATGAATTATTGTTGAATTAAAATATGTGTTAGCTCTCATCCTGAAAGTTTCAAATATTGGCCGATGAAATTGTTACTAGTTCAATGACGTTACTAAGAAGAGTTTGAAGAGACCAACGGTGCAATCAGAATCCGTATATCAAAGAACAGACATCACAATGACGAAAAGAAAAAGTACAAAAGGAAAAACAATGATTTACAAAACATATATATAAAGTTAAAGGTCGAGTAACAGGAGTCAATATACAGATCGGGGTGAACTCAGGTGCTGCAGAAGGGTCTGTAGATCCTGATCCACTAGTGGCACCCGTCGTGTTAATATAGTTACAAACCCGATACTAAATCGTGAATGAGTAAAAGACCGTGAAGTGTTTACGATAACTGGAACATATTGGTTGTCATTGTGACACAGATATGCCATACTGGTCAACCAAGTCATGGTGGTGACCATAACATTTTCGAAGTGATGATTTCACCTTTACCAAAAGGAACTCTTGTTTCAGTAGCTTCCTTGTTAGCAGTATCATTCATCACGGAAATACTGATATGAGCCACACGCTCTTAAAATGTTTAGAATCTGTTCAAAATGTTCAGTCAATGTTCAGGCTGTCCAGTGATGTTCAGAATCTGTTGAATCAATGCTCAGAATGCTTAGTAATGTTCAGACTCTGTTCAGTCAATGTTCAGAATGTTCAGAATCTGGTCAAAATTTACTTTAAAGTTCAGAATGTTCAGAATCTGTTTAGTCAATGTAAAGAATGTTCAGCAATGTTCAGACTCTTTTCAGAATGTTCAGTAATGTTCAGACTCTGTTCAGAATATCTAGCACACAACACTTCTCTGTTCAGAATTTCTTGACTTTGCAATGTATTTCGAAATACGGTGCTTCCAATCAGGTTCAATGAATGAATGCTCCCAATTTTTACATATTACAGTTTTCAGCAATACGCATAACAAAATATTGCGCAATTTGAAGTTTGTTTTCAATAAAATGTGTTCATATTCCTGTTCAGAAAAAATACACAACCCATTCTAATTAGTGTAGGTATTTAAAAATAAGGTGTTTCTAAGCGGGTTCAATTAATGCATACCCTTCTACGCTTACTTGTATGTTTGATTAGAATTATAAAAGTTATTTTATTTTGGAATCTGAATATTTTGCGTAAATTGTTATTATGAAACACACATTATAGATATCCATGTATTATAAGTCATAGAATGTCAAAAAAAATAATAAATATATTGACGACCGATACGGATTCGCAATGTTGTTGAACGTGTCTGATTTGATTGATGTGATTTTATATTGGAATGCGAATAACTGTCACATAAAAAATATATACATCAATACTACAAACATTGATACTCGATGTAGTTGTATGTCAACGTAATATATTGAACAAGTATGATATTTTTTAGTAAGTCATCAACCATTCATGATTTGATCGATAACATGAATAACTAATGCTACGAAAAGTTGTTTCTAGAATATTCCAGTAACAGAAAGATACAATCAACTATCAATTAGGTTTATATTCCTTAAATAACAACCACATTTACTACATACTATTATACAATTACACATATCAAATTAATGAATTATTACTGGCCGCTTTGGGAACGTTTAAACTTAAATTGCTTTAGAATACATGTTCCTGTCCTTTCCAGTATAATATGAGACAGGCAACCTGTTTGAAGGACGAAGTCCTAAAATTTCAATAATACGATGATCCGTACACGTTAGCCTCACCGCCACCGGTCGCACTTACGAACAATTTCGATGATATTGACCGTAGCATTTGATAATAATTTATAAATTTGACCAAATTGATGAAGCTGATTGCATGTTCATATTTCAGATTAAACACCAATATTCCTTTTGAATCATAGCCCATATATTATTCAATGCATTGTTACAGTCGGGAAGCCAGTGACGCAGGAGAGTTCCACCTAAAAACAAAGTCAAGTGACTTTCGCGTCATTTTTGATGAAAAATGACGTTCAAACCTTCGGTTAAAATACGTCGGTTTACAATAAATACGTACGCTTGAAATCAATTAAAGTATACGGAATATGTCTATGGATAAATAGAAATTTATTGCATCACTTAAGTTTTTATTTATATGGTGCACAAACATCAAATGTTGCTACTTGAAGTGGACTCAATTTCAACACAAATGTCGAGGTGGTTCTATTTAAGTCAGAACATTTAATTAAAACAATATGATGGCTTTCCGTAACATCCACTGCCTGATGAAATCATCTAGGATCATTTTCATACCGACAACTAGTGTCAATGTCTTGTGGGATGCAATTGTGTCACTTAGTTTTACACCCACCTTTATCGATCGACCTTTTGCCAAACATTGAAATTCATTGTCTTTCGGAACACATCGGTGGTGTTTCTTAACATCAACAATAAACGACACCTAAGCGTACATCCGAAAGAGGCTATTTCATTTGGGAAAGGGGTGTCTACTGCTATGTCTTTTTGTAATTTTCTTGTATTAATACCGTATTTTTCAGTTTATTTTTATTGCAATATTGTTTTAGACATTGTGCATTTTGTAATTTAGACTGGGGAATTACTATTTATCATCACTTTAAATTTAAAAAAAATCATCTATGATACTAGATTTGCACAGAGGATGTACAACAATTAATAATTTCAATTTAATTTAATTTCAATACAACAGGTACAAGATAAATAGAAAGAAACAAATGTGTGGAAAAAATAAAAGCATGTAAACAAAAATTAAGTGAATTGAAAAAATATGAAAATATTATAAAAAAAAAACATGCCAGTAAAACAATTAATACATTTTTAAAAATCTAAAAAAAATGAGACCTTGAGACAAAAAGGGCATACAAAATTGTATTCAGATATCTTAACCCTTCATATTATATCAAGGCAAATTAAAAAACAATTCAGTGTAAGCAAATATTTTTCTTGAAATTAGGAAATTTTATTATCTGAATGAAAAGCTACCAAGTTTCATGTTTATCTGACAATGTAAATATCAATGTATTTGGAATATTCATGTGTTTGACACAACTACAAACTAGCTTCTATGACATATAGGGGTGGTTAAGTTGTAATAATTCTTTCCCCTTGACATTCACAAAATGACCAGCATTTACAAATATGGGTACTTAGGTTGCAATAATTATTTTCCCATGACTTCACAAGATGAAATGACCAGCATTTACAAATATGGATACTAGGTTTGCAATAATTCTTTCTCCAGGACATTCACAAAATTACCAGCATTTACAAATATAGGTACTTATAGGTTGCAATATTTTTCCCCCGTGACATTCACAAACAGAATGACTAGTATTCATCACAAACAGAATGACTAGTATTCACATAAAAGACACACAAAACTGACTAGCATTCACATAAAAGACACATATTGAATGACTACCATTCACATAATTTTAAGACACATACAGAAGGACTTGCATTCACATGAAATGACAAACCAGATTTCCAAATTCCACTAAGTAAATAAAATGACTGGAATGAATATGTTTTCTGTTGACAAAATAGGCAAGTATTGGTAAATATTGTTTAAAATTGAAGTTAACAAACTATTTTATTTGATCCAATGACTGGAAAAAAGTTAATAAAAGAGCAAATTTTGAAAAATTTCTGTAAAATAATATTTATAAAATTCAGCATTAAAATTCATAGATAATAAAAGATAATTATATTTCTCATAAACAACAGGCAACAGAAGTACCTTTTCATCTAAAAAAGAAAGCATGATTAACAAATTCAACAACATGTTGGAGTGTATACAGGTCTAAATGTCTGTAGAAACTTGTTCAACAACTTGGTTCTGGTTCAAAATATCTAAAAGAAATTGAAAAGTTTGAGATCTTGTTTCAGCTCCACTTTCTGACCTAGAAAATGTGTTACAACTGTTATAACAATATGTACCACAATATAATTTATCTTCTGAGCCAAATTCTTTACAGAAATTTAATTCATTCTTGAAATATTTAAGAACAACTTTAACAAGTCCTGGGTTTCAATTGAAATTGAAATAAACCTTTTGACTTTCAGTTTCAGATGAAGTTTCACAAATTACACAATCAAAAAGTTCTTTTCTGAATGACTAAATATATTATAATGTTTATGACTCTGATCCTTGTCTAAAAAATTGTCATTTATCCAAACATCAAATGTCATCTCCACTCTTTTTACTTAAATTAAAATGGTTTAAAAAACTTTTTTTTCATCTTCAACACTCTTACTTCCATTAGAAAATGCCTTTTTATTAACTGCATGGCTCATCATTTTCAAGCAGATTATTTTCAGTAGACATAGAATACAAAGTTTGAACTTAATTTCACATTTCTTACAAATACAATACAATTCAGAAAAAATGTTAAATTTCTTTTTACAAACAAACAAAATTCAGGAGCATCTGAAACTTTTTGAATTAAATGAATGTATCACTTAGAGGATATATTTTGCCCACAATTATAGCCAAGGGCCTGGATTTGTTTTATGATGTACTTTAAAAATAATTGGAATGTTGGTCCAATCCCTTACTTCATGGAATTTGTAGAAGAGAAAAAAACATATATATTTATATACAACTTTAAATCACATTTCCTACATACACAGGCATTTTCAGATATATTAAAATTATCGACACAAGTTTGTAAAATTCAGGAGCATCTGAACCAATAATAGCCATTTTCAAACCCCTTTGCCTTGTTAAATGCACATCCAGGCAAGCACAACACTGACAAAAGAAAAAAAGAAAAAAAATCATCAATAGTTTTATTTAATCATTAAATTTTCTGTGCTGTAAATCTGAAATATTGAAATACATAATTGATCAATTAACAATCTGGAAGGTACAAAATCAGAAGCTGATACTGGAATATCCTTACATGTCCAAATTTTGATCACAAGACAATATAACTTTAAATGTTAAAACATTATGAAGTCAGTTTAAAGGGTTCAAATATAGGTAATAACAACATTAACAAAATAAGATAAAACAATCATAAATACTTTTATTTAATCTTCTGAACTGCATTCTGAAATAATTGAAATATATGATTGATCAGTGAACAATGGTAAAAAATCAGAAGCAGAGACTGAAATACCCCTAAGCTAACAAGTCAAATTTCAGACCACAAGACCATATAATTTTACAGGTTAAATTGCTGACCACAAGATCATACAAGTTTTAAATGTTAAAACAACATGAAATCAGTTTATAGGGTTTGATACCTGTTTTAAATAATAAATGCAAATACTGACAAAATAAAAAAGACAAAATCTTATTTAATCATGGTCACCTGTGCTCTAAATCTGAAATATATTTTTGTTAAAGTGTACTGTAAATGGTAAAAAAAAAAACCCAGAAGCTGAGACTGGAATATGTTCACATGATGTCAGTTTAAATATGGTTCGAGAGATACAGAATACTTGAGATCTATTTGGGAGAGGGGGGAGGGGGAGGGGGAGGATATGTTAAATACATCATAAATATCTCAAACTATATCACCGGAATAACTATTAATCAAATTAATTATGTTATGATACTCTAAATGCAAATAAAACAAAGGCTACTCTTTCTTCTAATATCTAATTTTAACCAGTTCAAGAATATTTTAAAGTCATGGAATGGGAATGATTGCAAATGCTCAGTTTGTGCTGACTTTTAAAGTATGCTTTTTACCATCAACAGGTCAATTTCTCGTGTCCATCTTTTATACTTTATATGTTGTACTTAGTTTTATTATTGAATATTGTGTAGCTTTTAGTTTTAGTTATGCCTAGCTTTCATGTAAGCTTATTATTTTTAATTCTGTTCAGCTATAATATCTGCTTTAAAATTGCTTTTAATTTCATGTTTTAGTTATTTCAGATTTCTTACCAACTTACATGTCTGTGCTTTTCTTGTAGTGCTAGCTTTGTTTTTTTTTTTTTTTTAATTTATTTGTGCATGCCTTAATTATTGTTATTTATGTCGTATGTCGGTCAAAGGCTCATTAGAGCTTATATTTGTATGCTTGTTGTTTTTAACAATGCCGACTTTAGATAAAACTTATTTATTTATTTATTTATTTATTCAGTGTCTTCTTTATTAAAAATGGCGGCTGACAGCGTCCTAAGTTACAAACCTCGTTTTGCAAATTAAAGGCGAATGATGGCTATTTTTATATTTCGTTACACATTTGAATGATGGGTAAACCTATTTTTGACCATAGCTTTTACTGACAACCAATGGGATGCGTTTGTGTCAGTTATTCTTATCCTCGAGAATTTCCCGCCATATATTCTTAGCTACAACAACAAAAACAAACACCTCGGGAAATACCTAGTTTTATACCGATATTATGTCTAATAAACACTTTCTTGGGTTTTTTTCTGCAACTTATATATTTAAGCATGCTAATTCACGTTTTTTGGGAATGTATTTATTTATATTTATCTCTCATATAAGGTTTATTCTGTAATCGTCATGGTAAACAAACGTCAAAACCTATTACGATTATGGGCGACACCTGGTGGGTTATTATTTTCTGCCCTTGCGTAAATGTTTTTAGCCTTATGGGAGGAGTTACGGAAGCTGACGTTGGCTTCCCGACTGTTACGGGTTTTAACTTGGAACAGATTTTCTTGACCCCGTTCTAGTCACTCTGTGACCTAGACCCAGACACAATTTCGAACATCATAATAACCTTTCTAGGGTAAATTATTTAATGACTACTGTTAAAATTGAAAGAGCATTCATTCATTTACGTTCACATATCTATTTGAATATAATACACATGACATAAAAACCTTTCCTTTATGCATAAAATAAATGTGTGCCAGTTTGCATTCGGAATTCCTTGGACTCTTCAATGAATAAGGTACATCTCGGATTTTGACATAGATCAAGGTAAGGAAAATGTATTATATTGACTGTTTTTGCTTTAATTTCAATGTGTTCTACATATGCATAGAACCAGGAGATCATATTCTTTCCAATTACAGGCATAAGATAACAAAATATGCGAACCTCAATGAATTTTAGCGATAGATTCCAAGTGCAATTGTCGATCGTTTTCTGTTTACAAATATGAAAACCCGTCGTCTGCAACATTCAACAACTGCGCATGAATAATGAATAATTTTCTCCCAAAACATGAGTAATTTAGAGGGGTATCTATTTATAAAAGCATTTGTTTAATTCATGTATTGAAGGAACAATTAGGGGACATACTTTTTATTTCGATCGTAATTGCGTTCGGTGAGGCTATTATCTTTTATTTTGAATGAATTGTGTAGCCGATTTGCTATGGCGTTCATTTTACCTAAGCCGCTCTTTCATCGGTAAACTGACAAGTTCTGTCCCCTGGCTCGTATCTCGGCTAGATTGAGACAGATTGAATCAGTCTATTCCATCGGGAGTTTCGTAGAAAGATATTTTTTTATTAGAATTTTAATAAAAGTTTATTTCGATTTTGCATAGAGTAAATAATCAAAGAATTGGGAATTTTTCATTGAAATAGATTTCTTTTGCGTTTCTAAATTATCAATTGATATATTTTTTAAACTTCCGGTGAGCAGATTTTTGGCTATCAATATAGAAGGAAAAATCGGAGAGCTCACCGTTAGAAGGACTTCGTCCTTTATTAGTGCGATCATTTTCTATGAAAATTGATTATTGTTGAATTAAAATATCTTTTAATTCTAATCCTGAAAGTTTCTAAGTATTGGCCGATGCAATTGTTAATAGTTCAATGAACTTTACTAATAAGAGTTTGAAGATACCAAAGTGGCAATCAGAATCCGTATATCAAAGAGCAGACAACACAATGGCGAAAAGAAAAAAGTACAAAAGGAAAAACAACGATATACAAAACATATATATAAAGCTAAAGGTCGAGTAACACGAGTCCCACTAAAGACCGGGGTGATCTCGGGTGCTCCAGAAGGGTCTGTAGATCCTCCTCCACTAGTGGCACCCGTCGTGTTAATATAGTTACAAACACTATAATAATTCGTTAATGAGGTAAGGCCCGAGAAGTGCCTTCGATAAGTGGAACATATCGGTGGTCATTGCTACACAGATATTCCATAGCTGTCAACCAAGTCATGCTGGTGACCGTCACATTTTCGAAGTGATGACTCCATCGTTACCAAATGGAACCATTGTTTCAGTAGCTTCCGTGTTAGCAGCATCCTTTATCAAGGAAATCCTGATAGGAGCCACAAGCTCTGGAATATCGTATCATCTGAGAGATATATATGCCATATGCTGCTGCTGGAAAGGTGCTACGCATAAATCGAAAGTTCACAATGGGAATATTGAAATCATCTCTTTTGTCGTAAAGTTTCGTTCTTAACCGCCCCTCACTGTCGATTTCGAGCTGTAGGTCAAGATAGGAAGTATACATATCTGTATATGTGGTATCCTTTTTTCAGGCTCAATGGGATTGATGCGATCAACAAAATTACTTAATGAAAGGACAACATCTGTATAGTGGAACATGAAATTAAAGGATCGGGTTAACTTCTTTTCGTCTTATTAAGTAAAGATATTTAAATGCAATGCAATGGATTCCAACACTAATATAAATCCTAAATGTTAGACTGACAGCTGTCGAAGTTGCTGCGTCTTATTTACTATTTCATGAAAATATCTAGAACTTTCCAAATAATGCGTAGAAATATCTAGAACATATCAAAATTCAAAGTCAAAAGTAAAAACTTGTAAACAACTTGACGTATTTTTGATAAACTATTTCCACTGATGATGTAATGTTCTCAACAACAAAACATATTGTAATGAACAAAGTAATATCTCATATTCATTATATATACTTAGCATCTCCTCTTTTGAAGAAAAAGCTTGGATACAAACTTTTTACAATAAATCTCTATTTCAATTCAACACAATATTATCCAACTTTAGACAAAACATAAGCTATGAAATTATCTTTACATTTAATATGTTTTATAATCAGATTGTATTCTTGCAACATTAATCTCGTTAATCTGTGATTTTTATTTTGCATTTCCCCAATAAATGTGATGGTATTGTGATCAGTAAACACCACGAATGGATGAAATGTACATTATAATTGCTTCAAGGATAAAAAATAAGACAAGCATTTTTTTTTAATTGTGGATTATTTTTTCTGATCTTTGTCAATGTTAAAAGACAAAATAGCAATTCGACAGATCTGTGTCATCTTTACCTTCTTGGAGCAAAACTGCACCAACACCTACATCACTAGCATCCACTGATATAATATATTCCTTCGAGAAGCCTTGTTTTATCCGTAGACATATTTGACTTTTCTTTCTTTTCGTATGTGTATTCAAAATATAATTTAAATCATTCAGTCTGGATTCAATTACGTATGGCCAACAATATTTAGCTTGTAATGGATGACAACCAATAAGCAATAACACAATAACTTTCTCTCCTGATTTAAATTCTCTTATCATGACATCCTTTTCATTACAGTGTATTATTTTATCTTGGCTTTGCTTCAAATTGTCATGTTCTATTTCGCATGCACTTGTAAGCTTATTCCTAAAAAACTCCACATAATTATTAACAGTATTTTCACAAAGACATTTTTCTGTCAAATGGGACCTCCCACAATTGGAGATTTAATAGTATTTGTACTTAATCCTAGATTTAAGCATGATATATTTAGGCTATTTATAATATTTAAATCTAAATTTGTCCATGACGAAACAGTGGATGGTATAAAGAATGTCGTAGACATTATGAGTTTACTTTATGGTGTTGCATAGCTTTCATCGTTTCGGAGATTGTTATATTTTATGCTGTAGGAGGTAGACAATTATCCAAATATTGAGGACTTGGTGTATTATGCATTTTGTAAATTGCTGTCAGCATGCGATAGTTACGCCTAGAAGACAAATATTCCCACATTGTTTCAAAGGAAAGAGCATCTCTACTTACAAATTGTGTTCAACCAAAACATCGCAGGAATATTCTAATGTTGTCCTTATGAAAGTATATTTGATAGAGTATGCCTGCAAAGAGTACACTTCAGTTTTTTGAGAACATAAACGTGCTTGAAAGTACAGCTGCTATATATAATGGTAAAATCGTAGACACAGGTGCAAAAGAGTTACCTCTTATACATGTGTACATGAACTCTAATTTAATTTTTGATTGTATTATAATTCAATTCAAAGAAACGCAAACATTTGTCTAAAATAATTGTCACCAAACATCATATCTATTGAGCATACCGTTAACTTAAATTTGGGAATCATGGCTATCATGGTAAAACTGGCATCATAAACAATGGTTGATTTGGTCTCTAATGGAGCAACTTTCCATTGCACAATGTTCTAGTTATCCTACTTAATGAAATACTAGCTATGACAAAGAGGAACAAGTCATTCATCTCATCATTGAATATTCTACTTAACAAGGAACATGATGACTTTTCTCGTTTATATTGAATACCAAAACTTTACAAGAATCCACATAGAGGAAATAATACTTATTCTCTTTGAAGTAAGTAATTGTGTACAAATATGTCTAACCATTTGACTGCTGTCATATTGGGACAAAGTCTATGCACGTAGTGGTTTCAATCAAATGTGGATACTGAAATACTGGATCTTCTGGATACTTGTAATTATCGTTCTATTTCAGAAATTTCGTCTGTTTTTCTCTACACTTTACTGACCATGCACCGTGGGAATGCATAAAAACGTTTCAAAATATCACCAAGAACGCGGTTATCTTCAAAATGGTAAGACGTGTTACAAATTGATAGTAATACATATATCAACATATTGTGTAATTGTGAGTTGTTTCAATGCAAGGTATGTATATTATTGTTAAGAGGAACATCACATTTCAACAAATGTAGCTATTTAGAACGACGGTGTTTCAAATCATGTTCAAAGAATGAATACTCCCAATCTTTACCAATTACAGTCTTAAGGAATACACATAACAAAATATTGCGAAATTTGGAGTTGTTTCAATAAAATGTATTCATATTCCCGTTCAGAACATATACACAGCCTATCTTAATTAAAATAGCAAATATTGTGGTTGAAAGAGGGTTCAATTAATATATTCCATCAATCTTTACCTGTTACATTTTACTTGTATGTTTGATTAGAATTAAAAAAGTTATTTTATTTTGTCTTGGTGTTTGAATAGTTTGCGCAAATTATACATATACATGTATTCTATGTCATAGAATGTCAACAACAACAACAAAAAATAAGAATATTGACAACAGAAACAATTCGTCATGTTGTTGAACGTGTCTGATTTTATTGATTCGATTATATATTGGAATGCAAATAACTGTAAAATAAATATTGAATAAAGTTTCAAACCTATTTAGTCTTCAACTACATGTATTGTAAGTCATAGAATGTCAATAACATACTAAGAATATGGACAACCGATCAAGTTGCGTAATGTTGTTGAAAGTGTCTGATTTGATTGATGTGATTTTTTATTGGAAGAAAATAAATGTCAAGTAAAAATTATACATCAATGCTACAAACTTTGTTACTCTGTGTAGTTGTAATTCAACGTAACATATTGAATAAAGTATAATACATTTTTAGTAATTCATCAACCATTCATGATTTGATCGATAGCATGAATAACTAATGTTACGAAAAGTTTGTTCTGGAATATTCTAGTAACAGAAAGATACAACCAACAATCAATTCATTTTCAATTCTTTAATATAACAACAAAATTTACTTCATATTATTCTACAATTACACAAATCAAATTAATAAATTATTAATGGCCTCTTTGTCAATGTTCAAATTTAATATCCTTTAGAATAAATGATCTTCTACTTTCCGGTTTATTAGTGCGATCCTTTTCTATGAAAATGTATTCTTGTTGAATTAAAATATCTTTTAGCTCTAATCCTGAAAGTTTCAAATATTGGCCGATGAAATTGTTAATAGTTCAATGACTTTACTAATAAGAGTTTGAAGATACAAAATGGGCAATCAGAATCCGTATATCAAAGAACAGACAGAATACAAAAGGAAAAACAACAATCTACAAGAAATACATATACAGCTAAAGGTCTAGTGACAGGACTCCCACTAAAGACCGGGGTGAACTCAGGTGCTCCAGAAGGGTCTGTAGATCCTGATCCACTAGTGGCACTCGTCGTGTTGATATAGTTACAAACCCAATAATAAGTCATGAATGAGTAAAGGACAGTGACGTGCTTACGATAAGTGGAACATATCGGTGGTCATTGTGACACATTTATTCCATAACGGTCAACCAAGTCATAGCGGTGACGGTAACATTTTCGAAGTGATGACCTCATCTTTACCGAAAGGAACCCTTGATTGCAGTAGCTTCCGGGTTAGCAGCATCCTCTAACAAGGAAATCCTGATAGGAGCCACAAGCTCTGAAATATCGTATCATCTGAGAGATATATTCCCATTCTGCTGGAATGGTGCTACGTATAAATGGAAAGTTCATAATGGGAAAATTTAAATCATCTCTTTTATCGTAAAGTATCGTTCTTAACCGCCCCTCACTCTCGATTTCGAGACGCATTTTAAGATATGAAGCAGACCTATCTGTATTTGTGGTATCCTTTATTTCAGGCTCAATGGGATATATCATCTTCATAGCGGAACGTGAAATTAAAGGACCGGGCTTCTTTTCGTTTTACTAAGTAAATATATCTAAATACAATTATATATATTCCAGCTATTACATAAATCATAATTCTTAGGCTGACTGCTCTCGCAGTTGGTGCGTCTTATATTTATATACTATTTCATGAAATTCTCTAGAACATTCCAACAAATGTAACCTTGTTTATACATAAACAATATCTAGAAATATCAAGAGCATATCAAAATTCAAGGTCAAAATTAAAAACTTGTGAACAACTTGACGTTTTTGATTGTATATTTGCACAGGTGATGTAATGTTATCAGCAACAACAATTATCCTAATGAACAAAGTGATATTTCATATTCATTATTTATGCATAGCATCTCCTCTTTTGAAGAAAAGATTTGGATACAAACTTTTTAAAAGAAAATTCTATTTCAATTCATCACAATATTATCGAACTCTAGAAAAAACATTAGCAATAAAATTATCTTTACTTTTAATATGTTTCATAATCAGATTGTATTCTTGCAACATTAATCCCCATATCGTTTATCTGTGATTTGTATTTTGCATTTGTTTAATAAATGTGACGGTGTTGTGCTCAGTAAACACCACGAATGGATAAAATGTACATCAACATGCTTGAAAGATAACAATAAGGCTAGTCATTTGTTTTCATTTGTGGGTAATTTTTGTTGATCTTTGTCAAACGTTTAAGAAAAATAGCAATTCGCCAAATCTATGTCATCTTTACGTTCTTGGAACAAAACTGCACCAAAATATACATCACTAGCATCTACTGTTAACCTATATTCCTTCGAGAAGCCTTGTGTTGTCACCTGACATATTTGTCTTTTCTTTCTTCTCGTAGGTATATTCACAATATAATTTAAATCATACAGTCTGGATTCAATTACATATGGCCAAAAATAGTTAGCTTGTAATGGATGACAAGGAATAAGCCATAATACAATAACGTTTTCGCCTGGTTTGAATTGTCTTATCATGGCATCCTTATCATACCACTGTTTCATTTTATCTTGGCTTTGTTTCAAATTGTCTTGTTCTATTTCGCATGCTCTTGTAAGCTTATGCCTAAAACACTCCACATAATCTAAAATACTAGTAACAGTATTTTCACAAATTTGTCTTTCAAAATCTTTAAGGGACCTCCCATAGAGTGTCCAAAAAACAGTTCAAAGGACTAAAACATAGAGATTCTTGTCTTGAAAGGTTTCCATTACAGCAAACAGTAGCATGCGGACCCAATTATCCCAATCTTTATGACTGTCGAAACAAAATGTTTTCCTTATATTGTTTAATGTCTAATGAAATATTTCCAGAGTTACTTGAGACTCAGTGTGATATGCATTAGATTTAAACTCTTTTATATTTAATTCATGCATAACTTGCTGAAATAAATGAGAAATACAATTGGATCCCTGATTTGAGTGAATTGTTTTAGGAAGACCCACAAAAAAAACCCAAAATAGTTAAAGCCTTAATTATAGTTTAACTTTAATATTCCTAAGTGGAATAGCTTCAGGAAAACGGGTGGAGGCACACATTATAGTTAGTAAATATAGATTTCCGTATATAGTCTTAGGAAGTGGCCCCACCCAGTCAACAATAACCCTACTGAAAGAATCTTCAAAAGCAGGTAAGGGTCGGAGTGTAGCTGCATGAATGTTTTGATTCGGTTTCCCTTGATTTGACATGTGCTACAAGAGCTGCAGTCCTTGGCTACTTCTGATCTTATATTCGTGCAGTAGAAATGGGCCAATTTCCTGTTAGATGTTTTTTCTAACACCCAAGTGTTCAATCATTCACGAATCATGGGCCAGGCTCATAACTGCTTTCCGCTATTCTTCCGGTTTCACTACCTGGCAGATCACTTGCCATTCATCTTACGCAGACACATCTGGTGGTCGCCATTTTCTCATCAATACTTCGTCTTTCATGAAATAGCAAACATGAACCATCTCTGCAGCCTCTACTGAGAATAATTTAGAACAAGGTAGTGCGAGCTCTTCCTTCTGCTCACTAATAAGTCGTTCCCTAGTCAGAAGTCCAATAACGACATATCTTATTGCTTGCTTAAGAAAAGGACCATACCTCATTGACCTTTGGTCCTGGACTGTATCAAGATGGATTTTGCAGTCCCCATCTGTATTTAGACAGGAGTTTTGTTCCTCGTCTATAGAATAACGAGACATATTGCCATCGCTATGTAAAAAGTGATCGTTGACATCAGTTAAACACATGTGTCCTTTAATTCAACATCACTTATTTCTATGATACCACCGTGTAATAAAGTCTCCTCTTCTGCCAAAGGCATTTTCGTGGCTAAAGCTACAGCACATACAGGACAAACTACTCTATTTTATAATTCATTATCTTCATAACTAGCCTCCTCGGAGACTATTGGGTCCATTATAACCTTGTCACCGGCCACATTGATACCAAACAACAAAGAAATATCCTGAACAGGATGTGTAGGTCTTACCCCAACTACAACCTGCCCATAAGCAAAGTCTGATTTTAAATTAATGTGGAACACTATGAAAACCTGGGTGTGCCTCTTCTAACAACATATTTTTAGCAGCCGAAGTATTGCCCGATAAATGGAAAATATTTTCTAACATTAAAGGTGAAATGCAATGGCTTTGAGTATTTGATTGTCTTGCTTTACACGATAAAGATACATAAATAATGCCGAAAAGACCAATGTAACCGTTTATCTGTAAATACAGGTAAATGTATGGTTTATTGTCGAAGCTTAACATGATTATCTCCTCTTGGTATGCCAATACTGTGCATTCATTCGGTTCTTATCAGTCTGCTGCGCATACGAGGATAACATAGCTTCTCGATTTTCTGATGATGAAAGTGATCAAAGTGACATCACAGGCATTGATTCAACAAAACAAATAATACACTAAATACATATAAAAAAAAAAAATTAATTTGAAATAAAACATATTAAAAAAAAAAACATGTCGAACTGTTTACATACATTTAGAAAATATTCGCCACGGAATATATAAATAGGCTTCTCTCAAACAATATTGTACTAGAAATATGAATCATAAATACTAGTAACTCTGGTTATTTGTACATGAACTGTTACCATCACATTTTCACCCCTTTAATGCATATTTACATACAATGTATTACTTACGATTTGTTAGTAATTGTTGAATATAGAGCAGCGACATGTGGAATTCATGTTCGTGACACTAAGTTATTATAACATTCATTTACATAAGTCGTAATTTATTAATATACTTTAAGGGGCTCGTCCCATAAAGTGTCATTTTACACCTTTCCGAGAGAAACAAAATTCAATAAAAGTTAAATCATTTTCATAATATATATCTACGATAAAACCAATAATACGAGTCCTCAAAAGTAAATGATCCCTATGATGCCTTAGTGTACTTTAGGGAACCCACTACCTATAACTACGATTCATATCATAAGACAACAACATTAACCATAGAGAATGATGCGAATCCCCTGAAGTAAATGATTCCTATAATGCATTGGTATACTTTAGGGAACCCACTACCAAACATACCTGGTTCATATCATAAGACAACAACATTCGTTGTAGGAAATAATGTGGGTCCCCTAGATTCACTAAATTAGAAATGTTACACAGTTACAGCATAGATCGTTATACCGTATTCAGCAATTGACGACAGACCATAATGTACGACATTGTACATGTATCTCAGAGGTGAATCCAGACCTTTCCATAAAGGGAGCCGTTTTATTTCAGAAACCATTTTTTTTAAGAAATATCAAAAGATACCGAGACATAATTCAAAGCGAAAATTACAAGTCATAGTAAAAAGAAAAATGACAAAGACTAAGCTGAAAATGTTCTGGTAAATTTACTATATTTTTCCGTCTATAACGTAGCAGAAAAAAAGGGATATGTCCCCTTCAGGGAGCGCCTTTTTGTCTCATAGGGGATAGTCATTTGCTTCTGAGAGCGATCTGGAATTTATTTTAGAAATACACATTCTGGCCAGGTCATGAGCAAAAATTAAATAACTATGCTGTCACGCACCGAAACGGGAGGAAATACAGCATATGTAGACCACTTGATAATAAATGAAATATATATATACAAAATGTGCTCGTAAACATCAGAGTCAAGGAGGTCTTATTGAGAATTGCTGCGTAAATAAATTCGGGGTTTTCCCATTGTGTTATCCTTGCTAGCTAATGTAATTGCCAAATTATTTACACGAATATAGCCATACATTTTGTGGTCTATTTAGCATAAAAAACAATCGCGCAACCTGATAGACAGCAAGATATGTCTGCAGCTAGGGACGATGTAAACCAATCTCGACGTCGAGAGGTGTGTTGGGAGGGGCTAATAATGTTTTCAAAGCAAACACATACAAAAGGGTATGCAATCGTGCCACCTCTCCTTTGTATGAACCAAGAGTACATCTCCGATTTGAAATCTGAACGCCTACCTCTTTTTTGGTGTGCATTGATATTATTTACGGTCTACATTTCAAAGGACAGACACAAATGTTAAGCTAGAATTTAAATTGATTTGATTTTGTATGACACGGTTTTATACCAAAACGCGTCATGGCACGGCAATATCTACTTGATATTTCACATTTGCTAAGAAGACAGAACCATAATATATGTGCACGATGAACCCACGGGAATACATTCTAGAGCTACGGTATTTATTCTTTCATTTTAGTATATTTTTTGGTATACATTGAAAATATTTACGGTTTACATTTGAAAGAACAGATACAGATTTTAAGTCAGAATTAAAAATGATTGTTTTTTTTTTCACACAGTTTTATACCAAAAACGCGTCATGGCGCGGCAATTACAGTTTGATATTTCACATCTGTTAAGAACACAGACCCATAATATATATGGAAGATGAACCCACGAGATCATATCCTAGAACCACTGTATTTATGATTTCCTTTCAGTATATGTTTACAAGCGAAATTGCTTAACTAGTATACTTAGATAAGTCATGAACGAGGTAAGAACCGGGAAATGTGTACGACAAGTGAAACATAGCCGTAGTCATTTGTGACAAAGATATTCCGATACGGTCAAACAAGTTGTGGTTGCGACCCTAAAGCTTTCGAAGTGATGACCAACGTCCACCCGCCCAACAGTTTAGCACACAAAGAGAGAATATGGTATGATTATCTTTGTCCCGAAAAAAATGAAGAAATGACACGAACGACGTAAAGACAGGATATTTGTAAAGCGGAAGATCCATGATTGATATTTCCCGCGGTTTTAATCAGGTAAGTTTACATAACGATATCGTACAAAAGTCTTCAGAAAATTTAAAATCATTACGATATTCTATCAAGGTACTAAAACCACTATCTAAAAATGAATAAATCTGAAAAAAAGTTAGGACCTTTGCATTTCACCAGAAAGTTGTTTTTTTTTGGTGCAATGGACATTCCATTATACAATGAATTAAATCTTCAAAAGGGGAACCACATTGCCATTTTGAGTCATTTGTAATGTTTATACGAAATAAATTAGAATTCAGTAAGCTGCATTGATGTCGTAGTCTAGCATGAAGTATGCTTAGTTTTCTGGACCCTTTCCGATAATATTCCGGAGATTTATTAGTATTTTATTTAATCCTAAATTTAAACATGATATATATAGGCTATTTATAATATTTAAATCTAAATTTGTCCATGACGAAACAGTGGATGGTATAACGAATGTCGTAGACATTATGAGTTTACTTTATGGTGTTGCATAGTTTTCATCGTTTCGGAAATTGTGATCACTGATATTGTATAATGAAGGAAGTAGACAATTACCCAAATATTGAGGACATAGTGTATTATACATTTTGTAAAATGTTGTCAGCTTGCGATATTTACGCCTAGAAGACATATATCCCCACCTTGTTTCATAGGAAAGGGAATCTCTACTTGCAAATTGTGTTCGTCATTTAATATTCTAGCTGATTCTATTTAAACCTTTTCTAGTGTTGAAATGTCTCGTTCAAAACACCCATCCCAAACCTTGCAAGCATATTCTAATTCAGTCCCACCTTAGGAAAGATAATCTCTACTTGCAAATTGTGTTCGACCAACAAATCGCAAGCATATTCTAATTTTGTCCTTATGAAAGTAAGACATATATTTGATAGAGTTTGCTTGCAAAGAGTACACTTTAGTTTTCTGAGAACATTAACGTGTTTGAAAGTACAGCTGCTATTTATAATGGTAAAATCGTAGACACAGGTATAAAGGAGTTACCACTTATTCATGTGTACATGAACTCAAATTAAATTTTTGATTGTATTAGAATTGGTTCAAAAACACGCACACATTTGTCTAAGATAATTGCCATTAAACAACATATAAATTGATCATAACGTTAACTTAAATTTGGGAATCATGGCTATCATAGAAAAACCGGAATCGTAAAGAGTGGTTGATTTGGTCTCTAATGAAACAACTTTCAATTGCACAATGCTCTGGTTATCCTACTTACTGAAATACTAGCCATGATAAAGAGAAAATTTGGCTGGTCACCAGTCATTCATCTCATCATTGAATATTCTTTTTAACAAGGAGCATGATGACTTTTCTCGTTTATATTGAATACCAAAACTTTACAAGAATCCAAATAGAGGAAATAATACTTCAGGTGCCTATTCTTTTTGAAGAAAGTAATTGTTTATAGATATGTCTAACATTTTGACTGCTGTCATATTGGGACAAAGTCTCTGCACGTAGTAGTTTCAATCAAATGTGGATACTGAAATATTGGATCTTCTGGGTAATTGTAATTATCGTTGTATTTCAGAAATTTCAGAAATGTCGTCTGTCTTTCTTTACACTTTACTGACCATTCAGCGTGGAAATGTATAAAGACGTTTCAAATTATCATTAAGAACGCGGTTATCTTCAAAATGGTAAGAAACGTTACCAATTGATAGTAATACATATATCAAAATATTGTGTAATTTTGAGTTGTTTCAATACAATGTATGTATATTATTGTTAAGAAGAACATCCCGTTTCAATAAATGTAGCTATTTAGAAATAAGGTGTTTCAATTCATGTTCAATGAATGAATGTTCCCAATCTTTACCAATCACAGTCTTAAAGAATACACATCACAAAATATTGCGAAATTTGGAGTTGTTTCAATAAAATGTATTCATATTCCTGTTCAGAACATATACACAGCCCACTCTAATTAAAATAGCAAATATGGTGGGTGAAAGAGGGTTCAATTAATAAATTCCCTCAATATTTACCTGTTACATTTTACTTGTATGTTTGATTAGAATTATGAAAGTTATTTTATTTTGTAGTGGAGTTTGAAAAGTTTGCGTAAATGATTCTTAAACAACATAAATTATACATATACATGCATTCTAAGTCATAGAATGCCAACAACAACAAAAAAAAATAAGAATATTGACAACAGAAACCATTCGCAATGTTGTTGAACGTGTCCGATTTTATTGATGTGATTATATATTGGAATGCACATTGCTGTAAAATAAATATTGAATAAAGTTTCAAACCTGTTTAGTCTTCAAATACATGTAATGTAAATCATAGAATGTCAACAAAATAATACGAAAATTGACAACGATAACGTTTCGTAATGTTGTTGAAAGTGTCTGATTTGATTGATGTGATTGTATATTGGAAGCAAATAACTGTCAAATAAAAAATACACATCAATACTACAAACTTTGCTACTCTATGTAGTTGTAATTCAACGTAACATATTGAATAAAGTATAATACATTTTTAGTAATGCATCAACCATTCATGATTTGATCGATAGTATGAATAACTAATGTTACGAAAAGTTTTTTCTGTGATATTCTAGTAACAAAAAGATACAACTCACAATCAATTAAGTTTCTATCCTTTAATATAACAACAAAATATACTTCATATTATTATACAATTACACAAATCAACTTAATAGATTATTACAGGCCTCTTTGTTAATGTTCAAAATTAATTGTTAATAGTTCAATGACTTTATTAAGAATAGTTTGAAGAGACCAAAGGGGCAATCAGCATCGTATATCAAAGAACAGACAACACAATGGCGAAAAGAAAAAGTACAAAAGGAAAAACAATAATCTACAAGACATACATATACAGCAAAAGGTCGAGAAACAGGAGTCCCACTAAAGACCGGGCTGAACTCAGGTGCTCCAGAAGGGTCTGTAGATCATGATCCACTAGTGGCACTCGTCGCGTAAATATAGTTACAAATCCGATAATAAGTCGTGAATGAGTAATGGACCGTGCAGTGCTTACGATAAGTGGAACATATCGGTGATCATTGTGACACTGATATTTTATAACTGTCAACCAAGTCATGGTGGTGAACATAACATTTTCGGAGTGATGACTTCACCTTTACCAAAAGGAACCGTTGATTTCATTAGCTTCCGTGTTAGCAGCATTTTCTAACAAGGAAATCCTGGAATATCGTAGCATTTGAGAGAGATACGTATAAAAGGAAAGTTCACAATGGGATAATTGAAATCATCTCTTTTATCGTATAGTCTCGTTCTTATCCGCACCTCACTGTCGATTTCGAGGGGTAGGTTAAGATATGAAGCAGACCTATCTGTATTTGTAGTATCCTTTATTTCAGGCTCAATGGGATAAATGCGATCAACATAATTATATAGTTAAAGGATATCATCTTCATAGCGGAACGTGAAATAAAAGGAAAGGGCTTCTTGTCGTATCACTAAGTAAAGATATTTAAATATCGTGTTATATATTCCAGCTATTACATAAATCCTAAATCTTAAACTGACAGCTCTCGAAGTTGCTGCGTCTTATATTTATATACTATTTCATGAAATTCTTTAGAACTTTCCAAATAATGTGACTTTGTTTATACATAAACAATATCTAGAAATATTTAGAACATATCAAAATTCAAGGTCAAAATTAAAAAATTGTGAACAACTTGACGTATTTTTGATAACCTATTTGCACGGATGATGTAATGTTGTCAACATCAACACAATTTATAATAAACAATGTAATATCTCATATTTATTATATATACGTAACATCTCAACTCTTGAAGAAAAGGTTTGGATACACATGTTTGCAATAAATCTTTATTTCAATTCATCACAATATTATCCAACTCTTGACAAAACATTAACAATACAATTATCTTTACATTTCAGATGTTTTATAATCAGATTGTATTCTTGCAACGTTAATTCCCATCTCGTTAATCAGTGATTTTTATTTTGCATTTTGTAAATAAATGTGACGGTGTTCTGATCAGTAAACACCACGAATGGATAAAATGTACATCAACATGCTTCAAAGATAACAATAAGGCAAGTCATTTTATTCCGCAATTGTGGATTACTTTTCTGATCTTTGTCAAACTTTAAAGAAAAATAGCAATTCGGCAGATCTATGTCATCTTTACCTTCTTAGCGCAAATATGCACCTACACCTACATCACTAGCATCCACTGTTAGCATATATTCTTTCCAAAAGCCTTGTGTTGTCACCTGACATTTTTGTCTTTTCTTTCTTCTCGTAGGTGTATTCATAATATAATTTAAATCATTCAGTCTGGATTCAATTACATATGGCCAAAAATACGTAACTTGTACTGGATTAGAATGAATAGGCAATAACACAATAACTTTCTCGCCTGGTTTGAATTATCTTATCATGGCATCCTTATCATACCACTGTTTCATTTTAACTTGGCATTGTTTCAAATTGTCATGTTCTATTTCACATGCTCTTGTAAGCTTATGCCTAAAATACTCCTGATCATCTAAAACACTAATAACAGTATTTTCACAAAACCATTTTTCTGTCAAAAGGGACTTCCCACAGCGTGTCTAAAGCAAGTTCAAAAGGACTAAAACCTAGAGATTGCTGAAAGGCTGCCTTACAGCAAACAGTGGCATGCAGATCCCATCATCCAAAGCTTTTTGACTGTCTAAACAAAAATGTGTTCATCATATTTTTTAAGATCTGGTGAAATCTTTCCAGAGCTCCTTGAGACTCACAGTGTTATGCATTAGATTTAAACAATTTTTTATTTAATATAATTGATGCATAATTTGCTGAAATAAATGAGACATACAATTGGATCCTCATTTGACTGAGGTGTTTTTGGAAGACCCACAAAAGTACAAAAACAAAATAGTTAGAGCCTTAATTATAATATGGCTACAGATAAAACGGGAGGAAGCACATATTATGGTTAGTAAATATGTATTTCCTTATTCAATGTTAGGAAGTGGCCCCAGACAGTCAGCTCTAACCCTACTGAAAGACTATGCAAAAGAGAATACGTACCGGAGTGGAGCTACACGAATGCTTTGAATCGGTTTCCCATAAGTCGGCAGATGCTACAAGATCAACAGTTCTCGGCTACGTCTCTTCTTATATTCGGCAAGTAGAAACGGGCCAATATCCCGTTGGAGGTTTTGTTAACACCCAAGTGTTCAGTCATTGACGAATCATGCATCAGGCTCACAACTGCTTTCCTGTATTCTTCCTGTACCACTAGCTGGCAGATCACTTTACATTCATCTTGCACAGTCGCATGTGGCGGTCGCCATTTTCTCATCGATGCTTAGTATTTCATGAAATAGCAAACATTGACATTATTTGCTTTCTCTACTGAGAATGACTTAGAACATGGTAGTACAAGCTCTTACTTCGGCGCACTGATAAGTTGTTCCCTAGTGAGAAGGTCATTACTGGCATATCTTATTGTTGGCTTAAGAACAAGACCATCACTGACTGAACTTTGGTCCTGGACTGTTTCAAGATGGGATGTTTAGTCCTCAGACAGTGTTTGTGTTACTTGTCTATGAAATAACGAGACATATCACCATCGCTATCCAACAAGTGATAGTTGACATCAGCCAAGAACATTGTCTTTTGATTCAACAACACTTGTTTCTATGGTACCATCCTGCAATAAAGTCTCCTCTTCTTCCAGATGCTTGTTCATGGATAAAGTTACATGCAGGAAAAATCCCTGTATTTCTTTAATTCATTCTCTTCATAACTAGGCTCTTCGGAGATTATTGGGTCCATTATAGCTTTGTCACCGGCCACATCGATACCAAATAACAAAACAATATCCTCAACAGGAAGTGTAGGCCGTACCCCCGACTACAACTTGTCCCGAAACAAAGTCTGATTTTGAATTAATGTGATGGAGTGGAACACTATGAAAACCCGTGCATACACCCTGAGACAACACATTTGCACTAGCCGAAGTATTCCCCAATAAAGGTAAGCTGTTTTCTAACATCAAAGGTGAAAGGCAAATGAGTTGAGTATTTGATTGTATTGTTTTACTCGATAGAGATACATGAATAATGCCGAAAAAGCAAATTTGTGACGCATAGTGTGTCAACGTTTATCAGTAAACACAGGTAAAGTTATGGTTAATTGTCAGTTAAACATGATTATCTCCTCTTGGTAAGCCAATAGTGTGAGGTCATTCGGTTCTTATCAGTCTGCTGCGCCTACGAGGATAGCATAGCCTCACGATATTCTGATGATATAAGTGACGAAAGTGACATCACAGGCATCAATTGCACATAGAACATAATACATTAAAAACATACAAATTAAAAAAAAACCATTTAATTTGAAATAAAAATATTAAAAAAAAACATCATATCAATTCATCATAACGTTAGCTTATATTTGGATATCAGGGCTATCATAGAAAACTGGCATCGTAAACATTAACAGTGGTTGATTTGGGCTGTAATGAAACAACTTTCCATTCCACAATGCTCTGATCATCCTACTTACTGAAATACTAACTATGACAATTGGCTGATCACAAGTCATTCATCTCACCATTGAATATTCTGTTTGGCAAATAACATATTTACTTTTCTCGTATATATTGAATACCATAACTTCACAAGAATCCATATAGAGAAAATAATACTACAGGTGCTTATTCTTTTTCAAGAAAACATTTTGACTGCTCTCAAAGACGGAATACAATCGTACTGGAACAAAGTCTATTCACGTAGTAGTTTCAATCAAATGTGGATACTGAACTACTGGATCTTCTGGATAATTTTAACTATCGTTTTATTTCAGAAATTTAGTCTGTCCATGCATGTAACGTTTCTACACTGTACACACCATTCATCGTGGGAATGTATAAAGACGTTTAAAAATATCATTAAAGACGCGGGTATCTTTAAAATGGTAAGAAACGTTACAAATTTATAATATTCGGTCATGAATTAACTTATTTTGTTTTGTCAAGCACGAACAAAGACATAATACGCAACACCAAAAATTGATTCTGATTGCTCCTTTGGTATCGTCAAACTTTTCTTACCACTAAGTTGGAGTTCGGTATCGATGACATATGTGTAGAGTTCGGAGTACACATTTGTCAACAACTTGTTTAATATAGAAAAAAAGGCAATACCTACGACATATATTGTCGTATATGGAACATACTTTTCTATAAATAATATTAAGTGATACTCACAGATATTTTAAGTTTGGTAGATTTTTGAAGGTGTTGTCCTCTATCACTGATATTTGATTATGGTCTAAGTTCCTATAAATAGTCAACAATAGTCTCATGTTTATACTTCATTAAGTCTGTCGCTTTCTGTTGTCTTAAGCAATACATATATCAAACTATTGTGTAATTTTGAGGTTTCCAATAAAAATGTATCTATATTATTGTTAAGAAGAGCATCCCATTTGAATTAATGTAGCTATTTAGAAATACGGTGTTTCAAATCAGGTTCAACGAATAAATGCTCCCAATCTTTATCTATTACAGTCATGAGCAATACACACAACATATTGCGTAATTTGGAGTTTTGTTTTCAATAAAATGTATTCATATTCCTGTTCAGAAAAAAATACACAACCCATTATTATTGGTGTAGCTATTTAAAACTAGGGTGTTTGAAAGTGGGTTCAATTAATGCGTACCCTCCATCTTTAGACTTTACTTGTATGTTTGATTATAATTATAAAAGTTATTTTATTTTGTCGTGCAATTTGAATATTTTGCGTAAATTGTCCTTAAGCAACACAAATTATAAATATACATGCATTGTAAGTCATAGAATGTCAAAAAATAATAAGAATATTGACAACTGATCAAGTTTCGTAATGTTCTTGAACGTGTCTGATTTGATTGATGTGATTTTATATTGGAATGCAAATAACTGTCAAATAAAAATAATACACCAATGCTACTAACGTTGACACTCTATGTAGTTGTATTTCAACGTAGCATATTGAATAAAGCATAATACATTTTTAGTTAGTCATCAACCATTCATAATTTCATTCATAACCTGAATAACTAATGTTGCGAAAACGTTTTCTAGAGTATTCTAATAACATAAAGATACAACCAAAAATCAATTAATTTTCTATTCTTTGATATTACAACACAATTAACTTCATTCTATTATACAATTACACAAATCAAATTAATAAATTATTACTGGCCTCTTTGTCAATGTTCAAATTTAATTTCCTTTAGAATAAATGATCTTGTCCTTTCCGGTATATTAGTGCGATCCATTTCTATGAAAATTAATTCTTGTTGAATTAACATATCTTTTAGTTCTAATCCTGAAAGATTCAAATATTGGCCGATGAAATTGTTAACAGTTCAGTGACTTTACTAAGAAGAGTCTGAAGATACCAAAAGGGCAATCATAATCCGTATATCAAAGAACAGACAACACAATGGCGAAAAGAAAAAGTATAAAAGGAAAAACAACGATCTACAAAACATACTTATATAGCAAAAGGTCGCGTTACAGGAGCCCCACTAAAGAGCGGTGTGAACTAAGGTGCTCCAGAAGGGTCTGTAGATCCTGATTCATTAGTGGCACCCGTCGTGTTAATATAGTTATACCCGATACTAAGTCGTGTATGAGTAAATGACCATGAAGTGCGTTCGATAAGTGGAATATATTGGTGGTCATTGTGACACAGATATACCATAACGGTGAACCAAGTCATAGTGGTGACCGTAACATTTTCGAAGTGATGACTTCACCTTTACCCAAAGGAACCCTTGATTTCAGTAACTTCCGTGTTAGCAGCATCCTCTATCAAGGAAATCCTGATAGGAGCCACAAACACTCGAATATCGTAGAGTGATATATACTCCATATGCAGGTGCCGCTGGAATGGTGCTACGCATAAATGGAAAGTTCACACTGGGAAAATTGAAATCATCTCTTTCGTCGTAAAGTTTCATTCTTAACCGCCCTTCACTTTCGATTTTGAGGTGTAGGTCAGGATATGAAGCAGACCTATCTCTTTCTGTGGTATCCTTTATTTCAGGCTCAATAGGATAGAAGCGATCAACATAATTATTTAGTGAAAGGACATCATCTTCATAGCGGAACGTGAACTTAATGGACCGGGATTCTTTTTGTTTTACTAAGTAAAGATATCTAAATACAATGCTATATATTCCAACTATTACATCAATCCTAAATCTTAGACTGAAAGCTCTCGAAGTTGCTGCGTATGCTATCTATATACTATTTCATGAACTTTTCTAGAACTTTCCAAAAATGTGACCTTGTTTATACATAAACAATATCTAGAAATATCTAGAACATATCAAAATTCAAGGTCAAATTTAAAAACTTGTAAACACCTTGACGTATTTTTGATAACCTATTTGCACTGATGATGTAATGTTATCAACAACAACAACTATTATAATGAACAAAGTAATATCTCATATTTATTATATATACATAACATCTCATCTCTTCAAGAAAAGGTTTGGATACAAAAGTTTTGCAATAAATCTCTATTTCAATTCATCACAATATTATCCAACTCTAAACAAAACATTAGCAATAAAAGTATCATTACATTTAATATGTTTTATAATCAGATTGTTTTCTTGCAACATTAATCCCAATCTGTGACTTTTATTTTTCATTTTGTTAATAAATGTGACGGTATTGTGATCAGTAAACACCACGAATGGATATTTTCACAAAGCCATTTTTCTTTCAAAATCTTTAAGGGACCTCCCACAGTGTGTCCATAAACCAATTCAAAATGACTAAAACTTAGAGATTATTAAATGGCTTCCCCTACAACAAACAGTAGCATGCGGACCACGTCATCTTAATCTTCATGGCTGTCTAAAATAGTTTTTTCATCATATTTTCAAGTTTGGTGAAATCTTTCTAATGATCTTTGAGACTCGGGGTGATATGCATTATATTTAAACGGTTTTATATTTAATTTAATTGATGCATAACTTGCTGATGTAAATGAGACTTAAAAGTGGATCCCTGATTTGACTGAGTTGTTTTAGGAAGACCCAGAAAAGAAAAAAAAATAGCTAAAACCTTAGTTATAATTTTAACATTCCTTATTGGAATGGCTTCAGGTGGAGACCCACATTATATTTAGCAAGCATAGATTTCCTTATTTAGACTTAGGAAGGAGCCCCACACATTCAACAATAATCTTACTGAAAGACTCTTCAAATGCGGGTACATGTCGGAGTGGAGCTACACGAATGGCTTGATTCGGTTCCCCTATAACCTAGCAGGTGTTATAATACCTACAGTCCTCGGCTACGTCTCGTCTTACATTTGGCGAGTATAAATGGGCCAATATCCTGTTGGAGGTTTTGTCATCACCCAAGTACTCAGTCATTGACGAATCATGAGCCAGGCTCACAACTGCTATCCTGTATTCCTCCTGTACCACTATCTGGCAGATAACTTTACATTCATCTTACACAGTCGCATCTGGCGGTCGCCATTTTCTCACCAATGCTTAGTCTTTCAAGAAAGAGCAAACATTAACATTCTCTGCTTCCACTACTGAGAATGACTTAGAGCAAGGTAGTACGAGCTCTTCCTTCTCCGAAATGATAAGTTGTTCCCTAGTGAGAAGGTCAAAACTGACATATCTTATTGTTGGCAAAAGAACAGGACCATCACTCATTGACCTTTGGTCCTGGACTCTTTCAAGATGGGATGTTTAGTCCTCATCTGTATCTAAGCAGGATTTCCGTTCCTTGTCTATGAAATAACGAAACATATCGCCATCGCTATGCAACAAGTGATCGTTGACATCAGCCAAAAAATGTGTCTTTTGATTCAACATCACTGTTTCTATGGTACCATCTTGCAATATAATCTTCTCTTCTTCCAGAGACTTCTCCATGGCTAAAGTTACAGCACATGCAAGAACAAATCCCTGTATTTCTTAAATTCATTCTCTTCATAACTAGGCTTCTCGAAGATTATTGGGGCCATTACATCTTTGTGACAGGCCATATCGATACCAAATAACAAAGAAATATCCTCAACAGGAAGTGTATGTCGTATCCCAACTACAACCTGTACCGAAACAAAGTGTGATTTCAAATTAATGTGATGGAGTGGAACATTATGAAAACCTGGGTGTAGCAAAACATTTGCACCATCTGAAGTATTCCCCGATGAAGGTAAGCTGTTTTCTAGCATCAAAGGTGAAAGGCAAAGGTTTTGAGTATTTGATTGTTTTGTTTTACTCGATAAAGATACAGGAATAATGCCAAAAAAGCAAATTTTTGACGTTAAGGTAAATTTATGGTTTAGTCGCAGCTAAGCATGATTATCTCCTCTTGGTAAGCCAAGACTGTGAGGTCATTCGACTCCTATCAGTTAGCTGCGCCTACGAGGATAACATAGCTTCTCGATATTCTGATGATAAAAGTGACGAAAGTGACATCACAAGGATCGATTCAACATACACCATAATACATTAAAAACATATAAATTAAGGAAAAAACAAAAAACATTTAATTTGAAATAAAAAAATATTAAAAAAAAACTACATGCCGAACTTTTGTACTCTAGCTGTTTACCAACATTTAGACAATACCCATAAGGGAATATATAAATAAGCTTCTCTCAAAAAACATATTGTATAAGAAATATGAATGATAGATACTAGTAACTTTGGTTATTTGTACATCAACTATTTTATTCACATTTTCTTCCCTTTAATGTATTTTTTAAATAAAATGTATTACTGGTGACTTGTAAGTAATCGTTGAATAGAGAACAGAGAGATTTTGAATTCATTTCCGTGACACTAAGTTATTAGAGCTTTCAATTACCTTAGTCGTAATTTACAAAGTGTACTTTAAAGGGCTCGCCCTATAAAGTGTCATTTTACACCTTTCCGAGAGAAACAAAATTCAATATAGGTTAGATCATTTTCATAATAAGTATCTACGATTTTAAGAGACCCACTACCATTAACCATTAAAAAATAATACGATTTCCCAAAATTAAATGATCCATATAATACCTTAGTGTACGTTAGGGAACCCACTAGCTATATATTTGCATCATAAGACAACAACATTAACCATATATAATGATGCAAGTCCCCTAAAGTAAATGATTCCTATAATCCCTTGGGGTACTTTAGGGGACCCACTACCATATATAACTGGTTCATATCATAAGGCAACAACATTCGTAATAGAAAATAATATGAGTCCCCTAGAGTACAAAATAAATATTGTGTGGCAAGAAAACTAAGTCTCATAGAACAAAAATGGTACTTTATATGGTGAGTGTCTGGGTTTTATTTTCTTGCGAATATGTGGAGCCCCTTAAAGAACATGAAGGCCTGCAACACTTATTCACTTAAGCAGACAATTTTACACAATCTACAACATAATTCGCTGTTCCATATTCAACAATTGACGACAAACAACACTGTACGACAATGTGCATGTATGTCAGAGGAGGATCCAAACCATTCCATAATGGGGGCCGTTTTAGTTCAGACACCATTTTTTTTAGAAATATCAAAAGATACCAACACGTAATTCAAAGCGAAAATTAAAAGACATGACAGAAAGAAAAAGACAAGGACGAAACTGGAAATGTTCTGTTACATTTAATATGTTTTTACCCGTCTATAACCTAACACAAAAAAGGGGAATATCCTGACCAGATCATGAGCAAAAATAAAATAAATATGATGTCATCCAACGAAACAAAGCGAAAAATAGCATATGTAGACGACTTGATAATAAATTAAAAATATATATATAAAATGTCGCTCGTAAACATCAGAGCCAAAGGAGGTCTTACTCAGAATTTCTGCGTAAATAAATTCGGGGTTTTGCCATTTTGTTATCCTTGCTAGCTAAGGCAATTGCCAATTTTTTTACACGAATATACCAATAACTTTGTATGGTCTATTTATCATAAGAAACAAACGAGCAACGTGCTAGACAGCAATATATATTTGAAGCTATGGGAAATATAACCCAATTTCGACATAGAGAGGTGCGTTGGGAGGGGCTAATAATGATTGCAAAGCAAACAATTAGTTTTCTGAGGAAAAAAGTGGGATGCGATCGTACCAACTCTCCTTTGTATGAACCATGAGTACATCTCCGCTATGAAATCTGAACGTCTACCTCTTTTTTGGTATACATTGATAATATTTACGGTCTACATTTGAAAGGACACACAAACATTTTGAGTCAGAATTGAATTTAATTTAAAATTTATCGACACGGTTTTATACCAAATTGTGCTATGGCACGGCAATGACTGTTTGAAATTTCACATTTGCTAAGAAGACTTACCCATGATAGATATGCATGATGAACTCACGGGAGTATATCCTATAACCACGGTATTTATTCTTTCATTTTAGTATATTTTAACAAGCGATTTTTTTTAATTAGTATTCTTTGACAAGTCATGAACGAGGAAAGGACCGGGAAGTGCTTGCGACCATTGAAATATATCCGTGGTCATTTGTGACACATATATTCCATAACAGTCAATCAAGTTGTGGTTGCGCCGTAAAACTTTCGAAGTAATGACCAATGTCCACCATCCCAACCGTTTTGCACACACAACAATAATATGGTATGAATATCTTTCTCCCATAAAAAAGGAAGAATTGACAAGAACGACGACAGAATAGTTTTAAAGGGGAATAACCATGATTGATATCTCCCACGGTTTTAAACAGAAAATTCAAAATTATTACCATTTTCTATCAAGGTACTAAAATCACAATCTAAAAATGTGGAAATGTGAAAAAAGTTATGACCTTTGCATTTCACCTTAAAGTTTTCGTTTTGATGTAATGGACATTCCATTATATAGTGAATTGAATTTTCAAAAGGGGAACCACATTGCTATGTTGAGTCATTTGTAATGCTTATACGAAATAAATCAGAATTCAATGAGCTGCATTGATGTCGTAGTCTAGCATGATGCATTTTTAGTTTTCTGGACCATTCACCATACTATTCCGGAGATTTAATAGTATTTTATTTAATCGTAGATTTAATCATGATATATTTAGGCTATTTATAATATTTAAATCCAAATTTGTCCATGTCGAAATAGTGGAAGGTATAAATAATATCGTAGACATTATGAGTTTACCTTCTGGTGTTGTATAGTTTTCATCGTTTCGGAGATTGTGATCACTTATATGTTATTCTGTATGAGGTAGACATGTACACAAATATTGAGGACAGAGTGTATTATGCATATTGTAAATGTTGTTCAACCAAAACATCGCAATCATATTCTAGTTTTGTCCATTATGAAAGTAAGACATATATTTGATAGAGTTTGCTTGCAAAGAGTACACTTTAGTTTTCTGAGAACATTAACGTGTTTGAAAGTACAGCTGCTATATATAATGGTAAAGTCGTAGACACAGGTGCAAAGGAGTTACCTCTTACACATGTTTGCATGAACCCTAATTTATTTTTTGATTGTATTAGAATTGGGTTCAAAAATACGCACACATTTGTCTAAAATAATTGTCATCAAACATCATATAAATTGATCATATGGTAAACTTAAATTTGGGAATCGTAAACAGTGGTTGATTTGGTCTCTAATGGAGCAACTGCCCATTGCACAATGCTCTGGTTATCCTACTTACTGAAATACTAGCTATGACAAAGAGGAACAGTTGGCTGGTCACAAGTCATTCATCTCTCCCATTGAATATTCTGTTTAACAAGGAACATGATGACTTTTCTCGTTTATATTGAATACCAAAACTTTACAAGAATCCATATAGAGGAAATAATACTACAGTGGTTATTCTTTTTGAAGAAAGTAATTGTTAATACATATGTCTAACATTTTGACTGCTGTCATATTGGGACAAAGTATATGCACGTAGTAGTTTCAATCAAATGTGGATACTGAAATACTGGATCTTCTGGATAATTGTAATTATCATTCTATTTCAGAAATTTCGTCTGTCTTTCTCTACACTTTACTGCCCATTCACCATGGGAATGTATACAGACGTTTCAAAATATCATTAAGAACGCGGTTATCTTCAAAATGGTAAGAAACGTTACAAATTGATAGTAATACATATATCAAATTATTGTGTAATTTTGAATTGTTTCAATAAAATATATGCATATTATTGTTAAGAAGAACATCCCATTTCAGTAAATTTAGCTATTTAGAAATACGGTGTTTCAAATCATGTTCAATGAATGAATATTCCCAATCTTTACCAATACAGTCTTAAGGTATACACATAGCAAATTATTGCGTAATTTGGATTTGTTTCAATAAAATGTATTCATATTCCTGTTCAGAACATATACACATCCCATTCTAATTAAAATAGCAAATATGGTGTTTGAAAGCGGGTTCAATTAAAAAATCCCCGCACTCTTTACCTGTTACAATTTACTTGTATGTTTGATTAGAATTATAAAAGTTATTTTGTTTTGTCGTGGAATTTTAATAGTTTGTGTAAATTGTTCTTAAGCAACATAAATTATATATATACATGTGTTGTAAGTCAAAAAATTAAACAACAAATAAGAGGAATATTCACTACCGATAAAGCTTCGTAATGTTGTTGAACGTGTCTGATTTGATTGATGTGGTTTAATTGGAATGCAAATAACTGTCAAATAAAGAAAAGCATCACTACTTGAAACTTTGATACTCTATGTAGTTGTATTTCAACGTAGCATATTGAAAAACGTAGAATACGCTTTCAGTAAGTCTTCAACCATTCACGATTTGATTGATAACATGAATAACTAATGTTGCCACAACCTCAGAACAGGTCTGTCATATATAATGGTAAAATAGTAGACACATTGGAAAAGTTACCTCAAACACATATATGCATGGAATCTGAATAGATTTTGATTGTGGTAGAAATTTGTGAACATTTGTCTTAGATAATTGTCATCAAACATCATCAATTGATTCTGGATAAAAAATAAAATTTGTTATCACGCCTATCATAGTAAAACCGACAACGTTAGTTGTGGGTGATTTGGGTTCTAATGAAGCAACTTTCCATTGAACACTATTCTGGTAATCCTACATACTAAAATACTAGTTATGGCAGAGAGAAGCATTGGGCTAATCAGAAGTCATTCGTCTCATCATTGAATATGCTGCTTAACAAGGAACATGATGACTTTTATTGTTGATATTGAATAACAAAACTTCACAATAATCTATACAGAGGAAATAATACTACATGTGCTCATTTTTTTTCAAGAACACATTTTGACTGCTTCAAAGACGGAATACAATCATACTGGGATAAAGTCTATTCACGTAGTAGTTTCAATCGAATGTGGATACTGAACTACTGGATCATCTAGATACTTTTAATTACCGTTCTATTTCAGAAATTTAGTCTGTCCAAACATGTGACCTTTCTACACTTTACAAATCACTCATCTTGGGAACGTATAAAGACGTTTAAAAATATCATTAATAACGCGGTTACCTTCAACATGGTAAGAACCGTTACGAAGTTATTGTAATAGGTCATGAAATCTTATTTTGTCAAGCACGAACAAAGACAAAATACGCTACACAGAAGATTGATTCTGATTGCTCCTTTGGTATCGTTAAACTTTTCTTACCACTAAGCTGGAGTTCGGTATCGATGAAATATTTGTAAAGTTAGGAGTGCATATTTGTCAACAACTTGTTCTATATAGAGAAAAAGCATTACCTACGACATATATTGTCATATAAGGAACATACTTTTCTATAAATAATATTAAGTGATACTCACAGATCTGCTAAGTTTGGTAGATTTGTGAAGGTGTTGTCCGCTATTACTGATATGGCATTAAAGCATAAGCTCCTATAAATAACAACAAATGTCTCATTTTTTTACTTTATTTATTCTGTAGCTTTCTGCTCTGTCTTAAGAAATACGTATATCAAAATATTGTGTAATTTTGAGTTTCTTGAATAAAATATAGGTATATTATTGTTAAAAAGAAAATCCTATTTGAATTAATGTAGCTATTTAGAAAAAACGGTGTTTCAAATCATGTTCAATGAATGAATGCTCCCAATCGTTACCTATTACAGTCTTGAGCAATACACAACAAAATATTGCGTAATTTGGAGAGTTTTTTCAATAACATGTATTCATATTCCTGTTCAGAAAAAATACACCACTCATTCTAATTAGTGTAGCTATTTAAAAATACGGTGTATGAAAGTGGGTCCAATTAATGCATACCCTCAATCTTTACATGTTACACTTTACTTGCATGTTTGATTAAAATTATCAAAGTTATTTTATTCTGTCGTGGTATTTGACAATTTTGCGTAAATTGTTCTTAAACAACATAAATTATAGATATACATGTATTGTAAGTCATAGAATGTCAAAACATTAATAAGAATATGGACAACCGATAAAGATTCGTAATGTTGTTGAACGTGTCTGATTTGATTGATGTGGTTTAATTGGAATGCAAATATACATCAATACTACAAACTATGTTACTCTATGTAGTTGTAATCCAACGTAACATATTGAATAAAGTATAATACATTTTTAGTAATGCATCAACCATTCATGACTTGATCGATAACATTAATAAGTAATGTTACGAAAAAAAATTCAAGAACATTCTAGTATCAGAAATATACAACCAACAATCAATTAAGTTTCTATTCTTTAATATAACAACAAAATGTACTTCATATTATTATACAATTACACAAATCAAATTAATACATTATTACTGGCCTCGTTGTCAATGTACAAATTTAATTTCCTGACGAAAGTGACATCACAGGCATCAATTGCACATAGAACATAATACATTAAAAACATACAAATTAAAAAAAAACATTTAATTTGAAATAAAAATATTAAAAAAAAATACATGCCGAACTTTTATACTCTAGCTGATTACTTACATTTAGACAATATTCGTCAGGGAATTTATAAATAGGCTTCTCTCAAAAAATATTGTATAAGAAATATGAAAAATAAATACTAGTAACTCTGGTTATTTGTACATGAACTAGTATCTTCACATTTTAATCTCTTTAGTGCATCTTTACATAAAATGTATTACGTATGACTTGTTAGTAAATATCGTGAGACAGCAAAACCAAGTCTCCTAGGACAAAAATTATACATTATATGGTGAGTGTACGCCTTTTTTTTAGGATATGAAAGCCCCCTAAAGTACATGAAGGCCTGATACACTGATTCACTTGAACAGAAAATTGTACTCAATCTACAACAGAAATCGTTGTACCGTACTAAACTTTTGACGACAGACCACAATGTACGGAAATGTACATGTATCTCAGAGGCGGATCGAGGCCTTTGCATAATGGGGGCCGTTTTATTTCAGAAACCATTTCTTTTTAGAAATATCAAAAGATACCGAGGCGTAATTCAAAGCGAAAATTACAAGACATGGCAAATAGAAAAATGACAAGGACGAAATTGGAAATGTTCTGTTAAATATAATATGCTTTTACCCGTCTATCAACTAGCACAACACGGGGGGCGGCTGTCCGGCTTTGGGGAACCATATGTGTCTCTTAGGGGATGGCCATTTGATTCTGAGAGGGATCTTGAATTTTGTTTAAATAAATATTCTGACCAGGTCATGAGCAACAATTAAATAAATCTCCTGTCACGCAACGAAACGAAACGAAATACAGCATATATAGAAGATTTGATAATAAATGAAAAATAGATACAACAAATGTGGCTCGTAAACATCAGAACCAACGAGGTCTTATTCTGAATTTCTGCTAAAATAAGTTAGGTGTTTTGCCATTGCGTTATTCTTACTAGCAAAAGCAATGATTATTTTTTTTACACCAATATACCTATTAATTTTGTTGTCTATATAGCATAAAAAACAAATGATCAACGTGTTAGACAGCGATATATGTTTGCAGCTAATGGCGATATAGCCCAATGTTGATATCGAGAGGTGTGTTGGGAGGGGTTTATAATGTTTTCAAAGCAAATAATTACTGTTTTCTGACAGAACAAACTGGGATCATCCCGATCTGATCGTGTCACCTCTCATTTGTATGAACCAAGAGTACATCTCCGCTTTGAAATCTGAACGCCTACCTCTTTTAGGTATACATTGATAATAGTTATGGTCTACATTTGAAAGGAAAGACAACAATGTTATGTCAGAATTCAAAATGACTTGACATTTTTTCACACAGTTGTATTCCCAAGCGCATCATAGCACTGCAATAACTGTTTGATATTTCATATTTGTTAAGAAGACAAATCCATAATATATATGCACGATGAACCCACGGGAGTATATCCTAGAACCACGGTATTTCTTTCATTTTAGCATACTTTTTCAAGCGAATTGTTTTGATTAGTATACTTAGATAAGTCATGGACAAGGAAAGGACATGGAAGTGTTTACGACAAGTGGAACATATCCGTGGTCATTTGTGACACATATATTCCATAGCGGTCAACCAATTGGTGGTTGCGACCGTAAAACTTTCGAAGTGATGACCAATTCCCCCCGCCCAACGCTTTGCACACAAATAAAGAATATGGTATGATTATCTTTGTCCCCAAATAAAAGAAGAAATAACACGAACGACGTCACGACATGAGATTTTTGAAGGGGAGTAACCATGAATTATATTTCCCGTGGTTTTAAACAAGTTTACCTGACGATTTCGCATAAACGTCTTGAGAAAATTAAAAATTATTACAATTTTCTCTCAAAGTTATGACCTTTGCATTTAATCGTTTAAGTTTGAAAAGCTCCCGTATCACGCAATATCTTAATGGGTTGTAAACTGGTTGTATCACCTATCAGTGATACAAATCACTTTGTTATAAAGGGCTTATCATTTTCCATAATATCAAACTGAGATTTTAGAAACCTAAGATTAGCCCTTTCTATTGCAATGGGCATGATAAAGTCTTCTAAAGCACTACATACTATATAATCTTGCGGTGGACTCTCGTTGTTTCTTTTTTTAGAACATTCTGAAACAATGTGTCCTTTTTGTTAGAATAGGGAGGAGATTTAGGTGATTCCCCTTTATTTATTTCGGGAAGTCTGTAGCTATTTTTATTTTTTCTCCCAAGAACCTGATTTTGGTTGATCAAAATGGTTATAAGAAGGGGGTCTATTCTTAACAAATTCGGGACACTTCCAGCTCTTTTAGTTTTCAAAAACCTTAATTTAAGCGTCAGTGCATAATCATATGCCATATTGCTGGCTTCTACTAATCTGTAAGCGCAATGTTCATCTATTATGTCTTAATATCTGAATGAATGCATTGTTTAAATTATGCAATACGAATTGTTTTGCCTTAATCTATCAACGTTGGCAGTTAATTCGTTAGAAGTGAGCCCCTTTTCAAACAAAAGTTATTATTCACGTTCAAAATCAAGATCTTTCTCTCAGGTATCCTCCATCAAAACGTTTGATTTTTCAACTCTATATATCACCCTACCGCATGATAAATTAAAAACCCGCTTAAAAGAAACAATTCATAAAGCTTTCAGTCATTGAAACTATGGCTCAACATTTGTTGTGTTAGGCTACAATTCCACATATTTTTTCAAACAAAATTCAAAAAAGTAAAACATGCTACTCCGTGGAACAAGTGATCAATATGCTGGAGTTCCTCATCGATAACATATTTGCTTCCTTTGGAGGGACACTGTTTCAGCAGGTCGTCGGCATACCAATGGGTACGAATTGTGCCCCTCTTCTAGCCGATTATTTTCATACTCGTATGAGTCGGAGTTTCTTCAAAAGCTTGTAAAAGATAAGAAGATGCATGAGGCTAGAGCCTTTAATTTCACAAACAGGTATATTGATGACGTTTTATCTATCAATAATTCTAGATTTGCAGAATTTCTTCCATTGATATATCCTCCAGAGCTGGAAGATAAAGAAACCACAGATACAGCTTCGTATGCATCATATTTGGACTTATACCTCGCATTTGACGACAGTGGTCAACTGAGTACTACAATTTATGATAAACGGGACGACTTCAATTTTTAAATCATAAATTTTCCAAACATGTGCAGCAATATACCAGCTTCTCCTGCATATGATGTTTACATCTAGCAATTGATTCGCTATGCAAGGGTCAGGTGCAATTTTCTGATTCCTGAAACGTCATCTTCATCTGAGAAACAGGCTACTGGACAAGGGCTATACAAATATTAGCCTTATTCGATCTCTTAAAAAGTATATATTCCGATACCAAGATATTGTCGAACTATATTCCGTCTCTGCAGAAACGATTAAAAGCGATGCATGTTCACATAGTGAAAATGTATAAAGATAAAGAAGTCAAGAAAAATGTCAAAAATATTTTTTTTATCAATGTGTGACGTAAAAATGTGTTTAACATTTGTTTCACTGAATATGGTACTGCTTTCACAACTATTTTACCTATTTTGTTCCTGTATTTAAATACTGTTATAGTGACAGCCGGAACCTTTGAGCAGTAATGAGAGCGGGATGTTTGGTGCTTTAAAATCTGATTCAACCCACCATTTCTTTAGAAATGCCTGTACCAAGTCAGGGTCATTACGGTTTTCACAGTTTTCCGGTTGTTGACTGATTTTGTCTGTTTATATAATTATGAGTTTTGACTTTCCCTTTGTAAGATTGTTCGGAGTTCGGTAATTTTGTTATTACCCTTATTGATCATCCCGTTTTCTACAACTTCTACACTTTTGCCGATTAGCCTCCTTTACCAATTCATATGCTTTCAAAATGGCTTCTTTCACTTCTTCAGTATTTGAACTTGTTTCTCGTGCTTTCTTTGTCAGGAAACTCCGTAAAGATAAGGTCGAGTATTCATTGGGCGAAGCCAGACTATTAGCAATTTTCTGAAAATGAAAATATTTTTTGTCCACTTCTTTCTCCAAAATAGGTGGAACAAATCTGATGTACTTCACAACATCAAATTTATTTTGTACTTGAAGCTAACTCCAAAGGCACTCTCTCAACCTTTTCTTTAGAAAGCCTCAATTGTTCAAGTTCAAGTTCTTTCATTTTAAATTGCATTTGCATTTCTTCAAATCTTCTTTTATCTTGCATTTCTTCCTTTTCTATTTCTGAAAGTCTGAGTTGTTCTTCAATTTATTTTAATTTGATTTGTTCTTGCATTTCAATTTCTCTCAACCCCAAAACTGTTAACCAATTCCAAAATCATCTTCATCCAAAATCTCTTCATCAACAATAATGTTACGATTTCAAATTTTAACATGGTAGTTTTAACCTCAAAATTCAATTATTTGCATTGCAGTAACAATTCTGATTTTTAGTGCCTCAAACGTCTCCTTCTTCGAATCTGACATGCATTCTTCTGCCGAAAATACCCGTTTGATTGTTGGTTGTAATAAATAAATAATTCAAGAACATATAGACTTCTATAAATCATCTCTTTTTAATAATTTTCTCTTACAAATATTCGTCCTCGCGGACGAGCCCTCAATTACAGCTACGTAAAGTTGTTTTTAATAAATTATAAATGGCCTGTCTGTCAATGTTCAAATGTAAATTCCTTTATATTAACTTATATTGTCCTTTCTGATATATTAGATCGATTCTTTCCTATGGAAGTGAATTATAGTTGAATTAAAATATTCCTCAGTTCTACCCCTGAAAGTTTCCAAACATTGGCGTTGAAATTGTTAATATCTTAATGTCCAAGTCACCCTACATCACTAAGTAAATATATTCAAGTGCAATGCTCTAGATTCCAGCTATCATACAAATTCAAAATTTTAGACTGACAGCTCTCCAAGTTGCTGCGTCTTACATAATATTTCAAGAAATTCTCTAGAACAAATAAAAAAATGTGACATTGATTACATATATAAACAATGTGCAGAAATTCAATGTCAAAATTAAAAAAGTATAAGCAACTTGATCTATTTTTGATAACCTATTTGCACTGATGATGTACTGGTACCAACAACAAAAATTATTATAATGAATAAAGTAATACATAATATTTATCATAAATACAAAACACTAAATATACCACACCATCAGTACAGCTGCCATATATAATGGTAAAATTGTAGAATACCACACCATCAGTACAGCTGCTATATATAATGGTAAAATCATATACCACACCATCAGTACAGCTGCTATATATAATGGTAAAATCGTATTATACCACACCATCAGTACAGCTGCCATATATAATGGTACAATACTAAATATACCACACATCAGTACGACTGCTATATCTAACTGTGAAATCGTAATGTACCACATCATCAGTACAGCTGCAATATATACTGGTTAGACACTAAATATACCACACCATCAGTAAGGCTGCCATATATAATGGTAAAATCGTAATATACCACAACATCAGTACAGCTGCCATATCTAATGGTAAAACACCAAATATACCACACCATCAGTACAGCTGCCATATCTAATGGTAAAGTCATATACCACACCATCAGTACAGCTGTCATATCTAATGGTAAAGCACTAAATATACCACACCATCAGCACAGCTGCCATATATAATGGTAAAACACTAAATATGCCACACCATCAATACATCTGCCATATCTAATGGTAAAACACTAAATATACCTCACCATCAATACAGCTGCCATATCTAATGGTAAAACACTATATATACCACACCATCAATACAGCTGCCATATCTAATGGTAAAACACTAAATATACCACACCATCAGTACAGCTGCCATATCTAATGGTAAAACAATAAATATACCACACCATCATTAACGCTGCAATATCTAATGGTAAAACAATAAATATACCACACCATCAGTACATCTGCAATATCTAATGGTACAACAATAAATATACCACACCATCAGTACAGCTGCAATATCTAATGGTAAAACAATAAATATACCACACCACCAGTACAGCTGCCGTATATAATGGTAAAGTCATATACCACACCATCAGTACACTGTCATATCAAATGGTAAAACACTAAATATACCACACCATCAGCACAGCTGCCATATATAATGGTACAATTATATATTATACTTTATGCAAATTTCTAGAATATTGATACAATGCCATTGGTCGATTAGAAAATGGTATTGTTCACTAGTTTTTAGAATCTCCACCTTCGTATCAATACCACATCTTGTAGCTCCGCTTCCTCCTAGCAACGGGTCTTATTGCAATACCAGCATCCGGACCGGAAACAGTCCACTCCGTCAATGTTCTTAATTTAGTCTTACAAAGAAATAAACAAACATACGACAGTACGCTCTTGGAAATTCAAACCAGGATAAGTGACAAACAGAAGCGTAAAAATTCAGATTGTTTGAATGATACTCTGACAAATCCCCTGTTCACAACACTGAGAATATGTCAAATGTGGGAAGTAATGAAAAAAAATTCAAGCGATATCAATACCACAGATGCAGATTTTCTTTTTGCCGATACTGATTTACAAGCACTGTTTGGCAATGATTTTGAACTGCAAAATGAACCCCCTGCAAATCTTCCAAGTAACTCTGTTCAGAGTGTTGAGTGTATGCCAGTACAATTCAACAGCCTCATGGAGGATAATAACCGAAATGCGATGCCAGCCGTATCCAATTATAACTTTACTGTTCATTTCAATTTTTATTCAAACTAATGGCTGTGATTCAAAATTTTTATATTGTTACACTTTTACACCATTGTTACAGTTGTTTTTGTTTCCTTGTTAATTAAAAGTTTATTAAATTAGATATTGTAATTTAGTTCTTAGACAATTTCCTTAAATCAATATTAAAACAACACACACCATTGGCAATGTAATACCAGAGCATTCAGTGTTATATAAAACATGCTGCCTTTAGCTTTGGGTGTTATGGTAGATTACCACACTCAGAAAACAACAATATCACCCTTGATTTAGTCTCGGATGATATTGGTGCTCTGAGTGTGGTAATGTACCATAACAACCTCAATTAAAGGCAGTATGTTTATAATACCACTGCCATATATAATGGTAAAATAATATACCACACCATCAGTACAGCTGCCATATATAATGGTAAAACACTAAATATACCACAACATCAGTACAGCTGCCATATATAATGGTAAAATCGTAGACACAGGTGCAAAGGAGCTTCCTCTAACACATATGTACAGGAACTCTCATTTCATTTTTGATTGTGTTAGAATTGGGTGCATAAACGCACACATATTGTCATCAAACGTCATATAAATTCATCATAACGTTATCACGGCTATCATAGTAAAACCGGCATCATAAACAGTGGTTGATTTGGGCTCTAATGAAGCAACGTCCCATTGCACAATGCTCTGGTTATCTTACTTACGGAAATAATAGTCATGACAAAGAGGGGCATTTGGCTGATCAAAAGTCATTCATCTCATCATTGAATATTCTGTTTAACAAGGAACTGTTTTCAGTTTTGCTATTTCTCGTTCAAAACACCCATTTCAAACCTCGCAAACATATTCTAATGTTGTCCTTATTAAAGTAAGATATATATTTGAGAGTTTGCTTGCACAGAGTACACTTTAGTTTGAGAACATTAACCTGTTTGAAAGTACAGTTGCATATATAATTGTAAAATCGTAGACACCAGTGCAAAGAAGCTACCTCTAATACATATGTACATGAACTTATTGTTTTAGGAATTGGGGCACAAACACACCCACATTTGTCTAAAATAATTGTCATCAAACATCATATCAATTCATCATAACGTTAGCTTATATTTGGATATCAGGGCTATCATAGAAAACTGGCATCGTAAACATTAACAGTGGTTGATTTGGGCTGTAATGAAACAACTTTCCATTCCACAATGCTCTGATCATCCTACTTACTGAAATACTAACTATGACAATTGGCTGATCACAAGTCATTCATCTCACCATTGAATATTCTGTTTGGCAAATAACATATTTACTTTTCTCGTATATATTGAATACCATAACTTCACAAGAATCCATATAGAGAAAATAATACTACAGGTGCTTATTCTTTTTCAAGAAAACATTTTGACTGCTCTCAAAGACGGAATACAATCGTACTGGAACAAAGTCTATTCACGTAGTAGTTTCAATCAAATGTGGATACTGAACTACTGGATCTTCTGGATAATTTTAACTATCGTTTTATTTCAGAAATTTAGTCTGTCCATGCATGTAACGTTTCTACACTGTACACACCATTCATCGTGGGAATGTATAAAGACGTTTAAAAATATCATTAAAGACGCGGGTATCTTTAAAATGGTAAGAAACGTTACAAATTTATAATATTCGGTCATGAATTAACTTATTTTGTTTTGTCAAGCACGAACAAAGACATAATACGCAACACCAAAAATTGATTCTGATTGCTCCTTTGGTATCGTCAAACTTTTCTTACCACTAAGTTGGAGTTCGGTATCGATGACATATGTGTAGAGTTCGGAGTACACATTTGTCAACAACTTGTTTAATATAGAAAAAAAGGCAATACCTACGACATATATTGTCGTATATGGAACATACTTTTCTATAAATAATATTAAGTGATACTCACAGATATTTTAAGTTTGGTAGATTTTTGAAGGTGTTGTCCTCTATCACTGATATTTGATTATGGTCTAAGTTCCTATAAATAGTCAACAATAGTCTCATGTTTATACTTCATTAAGTCTGTCGCTTTCTGTTGTCTTAAGCAATACATATATCAAACTATTGTGTAATTTTGAGGTTTCCAATAAAAATGTATCTATATTATTGTTAAGAAGAGCATCCCATTTGAATTAATGTAGCTATTTAGAAATACGGTGTTTCAAATCAGGTTCAACGAATAAATGCTCCCAATCTTTATCTATTACAGTCATGAGCAATACACACAACATATTGCGTAATTTGGAGTTTTGTTTTCAATAAAATGTATTCATATTCCTGTTCAGAAAAAAATACACAACCCATTATTATTAGTGTAGCTATTTAAAACTAGGGTGTTTGAAAGTGGGTTCAATTAATGCGTACCCTCCATCTTTAGACTTTACTTGTATGTTTGATTATAATTATAAAAGTTATTTTATTTTGTCGTGCAATTTGAATATTTTGCGTAAATTGTCCTTAAGCAACACAAATTATAAATATACATGCATTGTAAGTCATAGAATGTCAAAAAATAATAAGAATATTGACAACTGATCAAGTTTCGTAATGTTCTTGAACGTGTCTGATTTGATTGATGTGATTTTATATTGGAATGCAAATAACTGTCAAATAAAAATAATACACCAATGCTACTAACGTTGACACTCTATGTAGTTGTATTTCAACGTAGCATATTGAATAAAGCATAATACATTTTTAGTTAGTCATCAACCATTCATAATTTCATTCATAACCTGAATAACTAATGTTGCGAAAACGTTTTCTAGAGTATTCTAATAACATAAAGATACAACCAAAAATCAATTAATTTTCTATTCTTTGATATTACAACACAATTAACTTCATTCTATTATACAATTACACAAATCAAATTAATAAATTATTACTGGCCTCTTTGTCAATGTTCAAATTTAATTTCCTTTAGAATAAATGATCTTGTCCTTTCCGGTATATTAGTGCGATCCATTTCTATGAAAATTAATTCTTGTTGAATTAACATATCTTTTAGTTCTAATCCTGAAAGATTCAAATATTGGCCGATGAAATTGTTAACAGTTCAGTGACTTTACTAAGAAGAGTCTGAAGATACCAAAAGGGCAATCATAATCCGTATATCAAAGAACAGACAACACAATGGCGAAAAGAAAAAGTATAAAAGGAAAAACAACGATCTACAAAACATACTTATATAGCAAAAGGTCGCGTTACAGGAGCCCCACTAAAGAGCGGTGTGAACTAAGGTGCTCCAGAAGGGTCTGTAGATCCTGATTCATTAGTGGCACCCGTCGTGTTAATATAGTTATACCCGATACTAAGTCGTGTATGAGTAAATGACCATGAAGTGCGTTCGATAAGTGGAATATATTGGTGGTCATTGTGACACAGATATACCATAACGGTGAACCAAGTCATAGTGGTGACCGTAACATTTTCGAAGTGATGACTTCACCTTTACCCAAAGGAACCCTTGATTTCAGTAACTTCCGTGTTAGCAGCATCCTCTATCAAGGAAATCCTGATAGGAGCCACAAACACTCGAATATCGTAGAGTGATATATACTCCATATGCAGGTGCCGCTGGAATGGTGCTACGCATAAATGGAAAGTTCACACTGGGAAAATTGAAATCATCTCTTTCGTCGTAAAGTTTCATTCTTAACCGCCCTTCACTTTCGATTTTGAGGTGTAGGTCAGGATATGAAGCAGACCTATCTCTTTCTGTGGTATCCTTTATTTCAGGCTCAATAGGATAGAAGCGATCAACATAATTATTTAGTGAAAGGACATCATCTTCATAGCGGAACGTGAACTTAATGGACCGGGATTCTTTTTGTTTTACTAAGTAAAGATATCTAAATACAATGCTATATATTCCAACTATTACATCAATCCTAAATCTTAGACTGAAAGCTCTCGAAGTTGCTGCGTATGCTATCTATATACTATTTCATGAACTTTTCTAGAACTTTCCAAAAATGTGACCTTGTTTATACATAAACAATATCTAGAAATATCTAGAACATATCAAAATTCAAGGTCAAATTTAAAAACTTGTAAACACCTTGACGTATTTTTGATAACCTATTTGCACTGATGATGTAATGTTATCAACAACAACAACTATTATAATGAACAAAGTAATATCTCATATTTATTATATATACATAACATCTCATCTCTTCAAGAAAAGGTTTGGATACAAAAGTTTTGCAATAAATCTCTATTTCAATTCATCACAATATTATCCAACTCTAAACAAAACATTAGCAATAAAAGTATCATTACATTTAATATGTTTTATAATCAGATTGTTTTCTTGCAACATTAATCCCAATCTGTGACTTTTATTTTTCATTTTGTTAATAAATGTGACGGTATTGTGATCAGTAAACACCACGAATGGATATTTTCACAAAGCCATTTTTCTTTCAAAATCTTTAAGGGACCTCCCACAGTGTGTCCATAAACCAATTCAAAATGACTAAAACTTAGAGATTATTAAATGGCTTCCCCTACAACAAACAGTAGCATGCGGACCACGTCATCTTAATCTTCATGGCTGTCTAAAATAGTTTTTTCATCATATTTTCAAGTTTGGTGAAATCTTTCTAATGATCTTTGAGACTCGGGGTGATATGCATTATATTTAAACGGTTTTATATTTAATTTAATTGATGCATAACTTGCTGATGTAAATGAGACTTAAAAGTGGATCCCTGATTTGACTGAGTTGTTTTAGGAAGACCCAGAAAAGAAAAAAAAATAGTTAAAACCTTAGTTATAATTTTAACATTCCTTATTGGAATGGCTTCAGGTGGAGACCCACATTATATTTAGCAAGCATAGATTTCCTTATTTAGACTTAGGAAGGAGCCCCACACATTCAACAATAATCTTACTGAAAGACTCTTCAAATGCGGGTACATGTCGGAGTGGAGCTACACGAATGGCTTGATTCGGTTCCCCTATAACCTAGCAGGTGTTATAATACCTACAGTCCTCGGCTACGTCTCGTCTTACATTTGGCGAGTATAAATGGGCCAATATCCTGTTGGAGGTTTTGTCATCACCCAAGTACTCAGTCATTGACGAATCATGAGCCAGGCTCACAACTGCTATCCTGTATTCCTCCTGTACCACTATCTGGCAGATAACTTTACATTCATCTTACACAGTCGCATCTGGCGGTCGCCATTTTCTCACCAATGCTTAGTCTTTCAAGAAAGAGCAAACATTAACATTCTCTGCTTCCACTACTGAGAATGACTTAGAGCAAGGTAGTACGAGCTCTTCCTTCTCCGAAATGATAAGTTGTTCCCTAGTGAGAAGGTCAAAACTGACATATCTTATTGTTGGCAAAAGAACAGGACCATCACTCATTGACCTTTGGTCCTGGACTCTTTCAAGATGGGATGTTTAGTCCTCATCTGTATCTAAGCAGGATTTCCGTTCCTTGTCTATGAAATAACGAAACATATCGCCATCGCTATGCAACAAGTGATCGTTGACATCAGCCAAAAAATGTGTCTTTTGATTCAACATCACTGTTTCTATGGTACCATCTTGCAATATAATCTTCTCTTCTTCCAGAGACTTCTCCATGGCTAAAGTTACAGCACATGCAAGAACAAATCCCTGTATTTCTTAAATTCATTCTCTTCATAACTAGGCTTCTCGAAGATTATTGGGGCCATTACATCTTTGTGACAGGCCATATCGATACCAAATAACAAAGAAATATCCTCAACAGGAAGTGTATGTCGTATCCCAACTACAACCTGTACCGAAACAAAGTGTGATTTCAAATTAATGTGATGGAGTGGAACATTATGAAAACCTGGGTGTAGCAAAACATTTGCACCATCTGAAGTATTCCCCGATGAAGGTAAGCTGTTTTCTAGCATCAAAGGTGAAAGGCAAAGGTTTTGAGTATTTGATTGTTTTGTTTTACTCGATAAAGATACAGGAATAATGCCAAAAAAGCAAATTTTTGACGTTAAGGTAAATTTATGGTTTAGTCGCAGCTAAGCATGATTATCTCCTCTTGGTAAGCCAAGACTGTGAGGTCATTCGACTCCTATCAGTTAGCTGCGCCTACGAGGATAACATAGCTTCTCGATATTCTGATGATAAAAGTGACGAAAGTGACATCACAAGGATCGATTCAACATACACCATAATACATTAAAAACATATAAATTAAGGAAAAAACAAAAAACATTTAATTTGAAATAAAAAAATATTAAAAAAAAACTACATGCCGAACTTTTGTACTCTAGCTGTTTACCAACATTTAGACAATACCCATAAGGGAATATATAAATAAGCTTCTCTCAAAAAACATATTGTATAAGAAATATGAATGATAGATACTAGTAACTTTGGTTATTTGTACATCAACTATTTTATTCACATTTTCTTCCCTTTAATGTATTTTTTAAATAAAATGTATTACTGGTGACTTGTAAGTAATCGTTGAATAGAGAACAGAGAGATTTTGAATTCATTTCCGTGACACTAAGTTATTAGAGCTTTCAATTACCTTAGTCGTAATTTACAAAGTGTACTTTAAAGGGCTCGCCCTATAAAGTGTCATTTTACACCTTTCCGAGAGAAACAAAATTCAATATAGGTTAGATCATTTTCATAATAAGTATCTACGATTTTAAGAGACCCACTACCATTAACCATTAAAAAATAATACGATTTCCCAAAATTAAATGATCCATATAATACCTTAGTGTACGTTAGGGAACCCACTAGCTATATATTTGCATCATAAGACAACAACATTAACCATATATAATGATGCAAGTCCCCTAAAGTAAATGATTCCTATAATCCCTTGGGGTACTTTAGGGGACCCACTACCATATATAACTGGTTCATATCATAAGGCAACAACATTCGTAATAGAAAATAATATGAGTCCCCTAGAGTACAAAATAAATATTGTGTGGCAAGAAAACTAAGTCTCATAGAACAAAAATGGTACTTTATATGGTGAGTGTCTGGGTTTTATTTTCTTGCGAATATGTGGAGCCCCTTAAAGAACATGAAGGCCTGCAACACTTATTCACTTAAGCAGACAATTTTACACAATCTACAACATAATTCGCTGTTCCATATTCAACAATTGACGACAAACAACACTGTACGACAATGTGCATGTATGTCAGAGGAGGATCCAAACCATTCCATAATGGGGGCCGTTTTAGTTCAGACACCATTTTTTTTAGAAATATCAAAAGATACCAACACGTAATTCAAAGCGAAAATTAAAAGACATGACAGAAAGAAAAAGACAAGGACGAAACTGGAAATGTTCTGTTACATTTAATATGTTTTTACCCGTCTATAACCTAACACAAAAAAGGGGAATATCCTGACCAGATCATGAGCAAAAATAAAATAAATATGATGTCATCCAACGAAACAAAGCGAAAAATAGCATATGTAGACGACTTGATAATAAATTAAAAATATATATATAAAATGTCGCTCGTAAACATCAGAGCCAAAGGAGGTCTTACTCAGAATTTCTGCGTAAATAAATTCGGGGTTTTGCCATTTTGTTATCCTTGCTAGCTAAGGCAATTGCCAATTTTTTTACACGAATATACCAATAACTTTGTATGGTCTATTTATCATAAGAAACAAACGAGCAACGTGCTAGACAGCAATATATATTTGAAGCTATGGGAAATATAACCCAATTTCGACATAGAGAGGTGCGTTGGGAGGGGCTAATAATGATTGCAAAGCAAACAATTAGTTTTCTGAGGAAAAAAGTGGGATGCGATCGTACCAACTCTCCTTTGTATGAACCATGAGTACATCTCCGCTATGAAATCTGAACGTCTACCTCTTTTTTGGTATACATTGATAATATTTACGGTCTACATTTGAAAGGACACACAAACATTTTGAGTCAGAATTGAATTTAATTTAAAATTTATCGACACGGTTTTATACCAAATTGTGCTATGGCACGGCAATGACTGTTTGAAATTTCACATTTGCTAAGAAGACTTACCCATGATAGATATGCATGATGAACTCACGGGAGTATATCCTATAACCACGGTATTTATTCTTTCATTTTAGTATATTTTAACAAGCGATTTTTTTTAATTAGTATTCTTTGACAAGTCATGAACGAGGAAAGGACCGGGAAGTGCTTGCGACCATTGAAATATATCCGTGGTCATTTGTGACACATATATTCCATAACAGTCAATCAAGTTGTGGTTGCGCCGTAAAACTTTCGAAGTAATGACCAATGTCCACCATCCCAACCGTTTTGCACACACAACAATAATATGGTATGAATATCTTTCTCCCATAAAAAAGGAAGAATTGACAAGAACGACGACAGAATAGTTTTAAAGGGGAATAACCATGATTGATATCTCCCACGGTTTTAAACAGAAAATTCAAAATTATTACCATTTTCTATCAAGGTACTAAAATCACAATCTAAAAATGTGGAAATGTGAAAAAAGTTATGACCTTTGCATTTCACCTTAAAGTTTTCGTTTTGATGTAATGGACATTCCATTATATAGTGAATTGAATTTTCAAAAGGGGAACCACATTGCTATGTTGAGTCATTTGTAATGCTTATACGAAATAAATCAGAATTCAATGAGCTGCATTGATGTCGTAGTCTAGCATGATGCATTTTTAGTTTTCTGGACCATTCACCATACTATTCCGGAGATTTAATAGTATTTTATTTAATCGTAGATTTAATCATGATATATTTAGGCTATTTATAATATTTAAATCCAAATTTGTCCATGTCGAAATAGTGGAAGGTATAAATAATATCGTAGACATTATGAGTTTACCTTCTGGTGTTGTATAGTTTTCATCGTTTCGGAGATTGTGATCACTTATATATTATTCTGTATGAGGTAGACATGTACACAAATATTGAGGACAGAGTGTATTATGCATATTGTAAATGTTGTTCAACCAAAACATCGCAATCATATTCTAGTTTTGTCCATTATGAAAGTAAGACATATATTTGATAGAGTTTGCTTGCAAAGAGTACACTTTAGTTTTCTGAGAACATTAACGTGTTTGAAAGTACAGCTGCTATATATAATGGTAAAGTCGTAGACACAGGTGCAAAGGAGTTACCTCTTACACATGTTTGCATGAACCCTAATTTATTTTTTGATTGTATTAGAATTGGGTTCAAAAATACGCACACATTTGTCTAAAATAATTGTCATCAAACATCATATAAATTGATCATATGGTAAACTTAAATTTGGGAATCGTAAACAGTGGTTGATTTGGTCTCTAATGGAGCAACTGCCCATTGCACAATGCTCTGGTTATCCTACTTACTGAAATACTAGCTATGACAAAGAGGAACAGTTGGCTGGTCACAAGTCATTCATCTCTCCCATTGAATATTCTGTTTAACAAGGAACATGATGACTTTTCTCGTTTATATTGAATACCAAAACTTTACAAGAATCCATATAGAGGAAATAATACTACAGTGGTTATTCTTTTTGAAGAAAGTAATTGTTAATACATATGTCTAACATTTTGACTGCTGTCATATTGGGACAAAGTATATGCACGTAGTAGTTTCAATCAAATGTGGATACTGAAATACTGGATCTTCTGGATAATTGTAATTATCATTCTATTTCAGAAATTTCGTCTGTCTTTCTCTACACTTTACTGCCCATTCACCATGGGAATGTATACAGACGTTTCAAAATATCATTAAGAACGCGGTTATCTTCAAAATGGTAAGAAACGTTACAAATTGATAGTAATACATATATCAAATTATTGTGTAATTTTGAATTGTTTCAATAAAATATATGCATATTATTGTTAAGAAGAACATCCCATTTCAGTAAATTTAGCTATTTAGAAATACGGTGTTTCAAATCATGTTCAATGAATGAATATTCCCAATCTTTACCAATACAGTCTTAAGGTATACACATAGCAAATTATTGCGTAATTTGGATTTGTTTCAATAAAATGTATTCATATTCCTGTTCAGAACATATACACATCCCATTCTAATTAAAATAGCAAATATGGTGTTTGAAAGCGGGTTCAATTAAAAAATCCCCGCACTCTTTACCTGTTACAATTTACTTGTATGTTTGATTAGAATTATAAAAGTTATTTTGTTTTGTCGTGGAATTTTAATAGTTTGTGTAAATTGTTCTTAAGCAACATAAATTATATATATACATGTGTTGTAAGTCAAAAAATTAAACAACAAATAAGAGGAATATTCACTACCGATAAAGCTTCGTAATGTTGTTGAACGTGTCTGATTTGATTGATGTGGTTTAATTGGAATGCAAATAACTGTCAAATAAAAAAAAGCATCACTACTTGAAACTTTGATACTCTATGTAGTTGTATTTCAACGTAGCATATTGAAAAACGTAGAATACGCTTTCAGTAAGTCTTCAACCATTCACGATTTGATTGATAACATGAATAACTAATGTTGCCACAACCTCAGAACAGGTCTGTCATATATAATGGTAAAATAGTAGACACATTGGAAAAGTTACCTCAAACACATATATGCATGGAATCTGAATAGATTTTGATTGTGGTAGAAATTTGTGAACATTTGTCTTAGATAATTGTCATCAAACATCATCAATTGATTCTGGATAAAAAATAAAATTTGTTATCACGCCTATCATAGTAAAACCGACAACGTTAGTTGTGGGTGATTTGGGTTCTAATGAAGCAACTTTCCATTGAACACTATTCTGGTAATCCTACATACTAAAATACTAGTTATGGCAGAGAGAAGCATTGGGCTAATCAGAAGTCATTCGTCTCATCATTGAATATGCTGCTTAACAAGGAACATGATGACTTTTATTGTTGATATTGAATAACAAAACTTCACAATAATCTATACAGAGGAAATAATACTACATGTGCTCATTTTTTTTCAAGAACACATTTTGACTGCTTCAAAGACGGAATACAATCATACTGGGATAAAGTCTATTCACGTAGTAGTTTCAATCGAATGTGGATACTGAACTACTGGATCATCTAGATACTTTTAATTATCGTTCTATTTCAGAAATTTAGTCTGTCCAAACATGTGACCTTTCTACACTTTACAAATCACTCATCTTGGGAACGTATAAAGACGTTTAAAAATATCATTAATAACGCGGTTACCTTCAACATGGTAAGAACCGTTACGAAGTTATTGTAATAGGTCATGAAATCTTATTTTGTCAAGCACGAACAAAGACAAAATACGCTACACAGAAGATTGATTCTGATTGCTCCTTTGGTATCGTTAAACTTTTCTTACCACTAAGCTGGAGTTCGGTATCGATGAAATATTTGTAAAGTTAGGAGTGCATATTTGTCAACAACTTGTTCTATATAGAGAAAAAGCATTACCTACGACATATATTGTCATATAAGGAACATACTTTTCTATAAATAATATTAAGTGATACTCACAGATCTGCTAAGTTTGGTAGATTTGTGAAGGTGTTGTCCGCTATTACTGATATGGCATTAAAGCATAAGCTCCTATAAATAACAACAAATGTCTCATTTTTTTACTTTATTTATTCTGTAGCTTTCTGCTCTGTCTTAAGAAATACGTATATCAAAATATTGTGTAATTTTGAGTTTCTTGAATAAAATATAGGTATATTATTGTTAAAAAGAACATCCTATTTGAATTAATGTAGCTATTTAGAAAAAACGGTGTTTCAAATCATGTTCAATGAATGAATGCTCCCAATCGTTACCTATTACAGTCTTGAGCAATACACAACAAAATATTGCGTAATTTGGAGAGTTTTTTCAATAACATGTATTCATATTCCTGTTCAGAAAAAATACACCACTCATTCTAATTAGTGTAGCTATTTAAAAATACGGTGTATGAAAGTGGGTCCAATTAATGCATACCCTCAATCTTTACATGTTACACTTTACTTGCATGTTTGATTAAAATTATCAAAGTTATTTTATTCTGTCGTGGTATTTGACAATTTTGCGTAAATTGTTCTTAAACAACATAAATTATAGATATACATGTATTGTAAGTCATAGAATGTCAAAACATTAATAAGAATATGGACAACCGATAAAGATTCGTAATGTTGTTGAACGTGTCTGATTTGATTGATGTGGTTTAATTGGAATGCAAATATACATCAATACTACAAACTATGTTACTCTATGTAGTTGTAATCCAACGTAACATATTGAATAAAGTATAATACATTTTTAGTAATGCATCAACCATTCATGACTTGATCGATAACATTAATAAGTAATGTTACGAAAAAAAATTCAAGAACATTCTAGTATCAGAAATATACAACCAACAATCAATTAAGTTTCTATTCTTTAATATAACAACAAAATGTACTTCATATTATTATACAATTACACAAATCAAATTAATACATTATTACTGGCCTCGTTGTCAATGTACAAATTTAATTTCCTGACGAAAGTGACATCACAGGCATCAATTGCACATAGAACATAATACATTAAAAACATACAAATTAAAAAAAAACATTTAATTTGAAATAAAAATATTAAAAAAAAATACATGCCGAACTTTTATACTCTAGCTGATTACTTACATTTAGACAATATTCGTCAGGGAATTTATAAATAGGCTTCTCTCAAAAAATATTGTATAAGAAATATGAAAAATAAATACTAGTAACTCTGGTTATTTGTACATGAACTAGTATCTTCACATTTTAATCTCTTTAGTGCATCTTTACATAAAATGTATTACGTATGACTTGTTAGTAAATATCGTGAGACAGCAAAACCAAGTCTCCTAGGACAAAAATTATACATTATATGGTGAGTGTACGCCTTTTTTTTAGGATATGAAAGCCCCCTAAAGTACATGAAGGCCTGATACACTGATTCACTTGAACAGAAAATTGTACTCAATCTACAACAGAAATCGTTGTACCGTACTAAACTTTTGACGACAGACCACAATGTACGGAAATGTACATGTATCTCAGAGGCGGATCGAGGCCTTTGCATAATGGGGGCCGTTTTATTTCAGAAACCATTTCTTTTTAGAAATATCAAAAGATACCGAGGCGTAATTCAAAGCGAAAATTACAAGACATGGCAAATAGAAAAATGACAAGGACGAAATTGGAAATGTTCTGTTAAATATAATATGCTTTTACCCGTCTATCAACTAGCACAACACGGGGGGCGGCTGTCCGGCTTTGGGGAACCATATGTGTCTCTTAGGGGATGGCCATTTGATTCTGAGAGGGATCTTGAATTTTGTTTAAATAAATATTCTGACCAGGTCATGAGCAACAATTAAATAAATCTCCTGTCACGCAACGAAACGAAACGAAATACAGCATATATAGAAGATTTGATAATAAATGAAAAATAGATACAACAAATGTGGCTCGTAAACATCAGAACCAACGAGGTCTTATTCTGAATTTCTGCTAAAATAAGTTAGGTGTTTTGCCATTGCGTTATTCTTACTAGCAAAAGCAATGATTATTTTTTTTACACCAATATACCTATTAATTTTGTTGTCTATATAGCATAAAAAACAAATGATCAACGTGTTAGACAGCGATATATGTTTGCAGCTAATGGCGATATAGCCCAATGTTGATATCGAGAGGTGTGTTGGGAGGGGTTTATAATGTTTTCAAAGCAAATAATTACTGTTTTCTGACAGAACAAACTGGGATCATCCCGATCTGATCGTGTCACCTCTCATTTGTATGAACCAAGAGTACATCTCCGCTTTGAAATCTGAACGCCTACCTCTTTTAGGTATACATTGATAATAGTTATGGTCTACATTTGAAAGGAAAGACAACAATGTTATGTCAGAATTCAAAATGACTTGACATTTTTTCACACAGTTGTATTCCCAAGCGCATCATAGCACTGCAATAACTGTTTGATATTTCATATTTGTTAAGAAGACAAATCCATAATATATATGCACGATGAACCCACGGGAGTATATCCTAGAACCACGGTATTTCTTTCATTTTAGCATACTTTTTCAAGCGAATTGTTTTGATTAGTATACTTAGATAAGTCATGGACAAGGAAAGGACATGGAAGTGTTTACGACAAGTGGAACATATCCGTGGTCATTTGTGACACATATATTCCATAGCGGTCAACCAATTGGTGGTTGCGACCGTAAAACTTTCGAAGTGATGACCAATTCCCCCCGCCCAACGCTTTGCACACAAATAAAGAATATGGTATGATTATCTTTGTCCCCAAATAAAAGAAGAAATAACACGAACGACGTCACGACATGAGATTTTTGAAGGGGAGTAACCATGAATTATATTTCCCGTGGTTTTAAACAAGTTTACCTGACGATTTCGCATAAACGTCTTGAGAAAATTAAAAATTATTACAATTTTCTCTCAAAGTTATGACCTTTGCATTTAATCGTTTAAGTTTGAAAAGCTCCCGTATCACGCAATATCTTAATGGGTTGTAAACTGGTTGTATCACCTATCAGTGATACAAATCACTTTGTTATAAAGGGCTTATCATTTTCCATAATATCAAACTGAGATTTTAGAAACCTAAGATTAGCCCTTTCTATTGCAATGGGCATGATAAAGTCTTCTAAAGCACTACATACTATATAATCTTGCGGTGGACTCTCGTTGTTTCTTTTTTTAGAACATTCTGAAACAATGTGTCCTTTTTGTTAGAATAGGGAGGAGATTTAGGTGATTCCCCTTTATTTATTTCGGGAAGTCTGTAGCTATTTTTATTTTTTCTCCCAAGAACCTGATTTTGGTTGATCAAAATGGTTATAAGAAGGGGGTCTATTCTTAACAAATTCGGGACACTTCCAGCTCTTTTAGTTTTCAAAAACCTTAATTTAAGCGTCAGTGCATAATCATATGCCATATTGCTGGCTTCTACTAATCTGTAAGCGCAATGTTCATCTATTATGTCTTAATATCTGAATGAATGCATTGTTTAAATTATGCAATACGAATTGTTTTGCCTTAATCTATCAACGTTGGCAGTTAATTCGTTAGAAGTGAGCCCCTTTTCAAACAAAAGTTATTATTCACGTTCAAAATCAAGATCTTTCTCTCAGGTATCCTCCATCAAAACGTTTGATTTTTCAACTCTATATATCACCCTACCGCATGATAAATTAAAAACCCGCTTATAAGAAACAATTCATAAAGCTTTCAGTCATTGAAACTATGGCTCAACATTTGTTGTGTTAGGCTACAATTCCACATATTTTTTCAAACAAAATTCAAAAAAGTAAAACATGCTACTCCGTGGAACAAGTGATCAGTATGCTGGAGTTCCTCATCGATAACATATTTGCTTCCTTTGGAGGGACACTGTTTCAGCAGGTCGTCGGCATACCAATGGGTACGAATTGTGCCCCTCTTCTAGCCGATTATTTTCATACTCGTATGAGTCGGAGTTTCTTCAAAAGCTTGTAAAAGATAAGAAGATGCATGAGGCTAGAGCCTTTAATTTCACAAACAGGTATATTGATGACGTTTTATCTATCAATAATTCTAGATTTGCATAATTTCTTCCATTGATATATCCTCCAGAGCTGGAAGATAAAGAAACCACAGATACAGCTTCGTATGCATCATATTTGGACTTATACCTCGCATTTGACGACAGTGGTCAACTGAGTACTACAATTTATGATAAACGGGACGACTTCAATTTTTAAATCATAAATTTTCCAAACATGTGCAGCAATATACCAGCTTCTCCTGCATATGATGTTTACATCTAGCAATTGATTCGCTATGCAAGGGTCAGGTGCAATTTTCTGATTCCTGAAACGTCATCTTCATCTGAGAAACAGGCTACTGGACAAGGGCTATACAAATATTAGCCTTATTCGATCTCTTAAAAAGTATATATTCCGATACCAAGATATTGTCGAACTATATTCCGTCTCTGCAGAAACGATTAAAAGCGATGCATGTTCACATAGTGAAAATGTATAAAGATAAAGAAGTCAAGAAAAATGTCAAAAATATTTTTTTTATCAATGTGTGACGTAAAAATGTGTTTAACATTTGTTTCACTGAATATGGTACTGCTTTCACAACTATTTTACCTATTTTGTTCCTGTATTTAAATACTGTTATAGTGACAGCCGGAACCTTTGAGCAGTAATGAGAGCGGGAGGTTTGGTGCTTTAAAATCTGATTCAACCCACCATTTCTTTAGAAATGCCTGTACCAAGTCAGGGTCATTACGGTTTTCACAGTTTTCCGGTTGTTGACTGATTTTGTCTGTTTATATAATTATGAGTTTTGACTTTCCCTTTGTAAGATTGTTCGGAGTTCGGTAATTTTGTTATTACCCTTATTGATCATCCCGTTTTCTACAACTTCTACACTTTTGCCGATTAGCCTCCTTTACCAATTCATATGCTTTCAAAATGGCTTCTTTCACTTCTTCAGTATTTGAACTTGTTTCTCGTGCTTTCTTTGTCAGGAAACTCCGTAAAGATAAGGTCGAGTATTCATTGGGCGAAGCCAGACTATTAGCAATTTTCTGAAAATGAAAATATTTTTTGTCCACTTCTTTCTCCAAAATAGGTGGAACAAATCTGATGTACTTCACAACATCAAATTTATTTTGTACTTGAAGCTAACTCCAAAGGCACTCTCTCAACCTTTTCTTTAGAAAGCCTCAATTGTTCAAGTTCAAGTTCTTTCATTTTAAATTGCATTTGCATTTCTTCAAATCTTCTTTTATCTTGCATTTCTTCCTTTTCTATTTCTGAAAGTCTGAGTTGTTCTTCAATTTATTTTAATTTGATTTGTTCTTGCATTTCAATTTCTCTCAACCCCAAAACTGTTAACCAATTCCAAAATCATCTTCATCCAAAATCTCTTCATCAACAATAATGTTACGATTTCAAATTTTAACATGGTAGTTTTAACCTCAAAATTCAATTATTTGCATTGCAGTAACAATTCTGATTTTTAGTGCCTCAAACGTCTCCTTCTTCGAATCTGACATGCATTCTTCTGCCGAAAATACCCGTTTGATTGTTGGTTGTAATAAATAAATAATTCAAGAACATATAGACTTCTATAAATCATCTCTTTTTAATAATTTTCTCTTACAAATATTCGTCCTCGCGGACGAGCCCTCAATTACAGCTACGTAAAGTTGTTTTTAATAAATTATAAATGGCCTGTCTGTCAATGTTCAAATGTAAATTCCTTTATATTAACTTATATTGTCCTTTCTGATATATTAGATCGATTCTTTCCTATGGAAGTGAATTATAGTTGAATTAAAATATTCCTCAGTTCTACCCCTGAAAGTTTCCAAACATTGGCGTTGAAATTGTTAATATCTTAATGTCCAAGTCACCCTACATCACTAAGTAAATATATTCAAGTGCAATGCTCTAGATTCCAGCTATCATACAAATTCAAAATTTTAGACTGACAGCTCTCCAAGTTGCTGCGTCTTACATAATATTTCAAGAAATTCTCTAGAACAAATAAAAAAATGTGACATTGATTACATATATAAACAATGTGCAGAAATTCAATGTCAAAATTAAAAAAGTATAAGCAACTTGATCTATTTTTGATAACCTATTTGCACTGATGATGTACTGGTACCAACAACAAAAATTATTATAATGAATAAAGTAATACATAATATTTATCATAAATACAAAACACTAAATATACCACACCATCAGTACAGCTGCCATATATAATGGTAAAATTGTAGAATACCACACCATCAGTACAGCTGCTATATATAATGGTAAAATCATATACCACACCATCAGTACAGCTGCTATATATAATGGTAAAATCGTATTATACCACACCATCAGTACAGCTGCCATATATAATGGTACAATACTAAATATACCACACATCAGTACGACTGCTATATCTAACTGTGAAATCGTAATGTACCACATCATCAGTACAGCTGCAATATATACTGGTTAGACACTAAATATACCACACCATCAGTAAGGCTGCCATATATAATGGTAAAATCGTAATATACCACAACATCAGTACAGCTGCCATATCTAATGGTAAAACACCAAATATACCACACCATCAGTACAGCTGCCATATCTAATGGTAAAGTCATATACCACACCATCAGTACAGCTGTCATATCTAATGGTAAAGCACTAAATATACCACACCATCAGCACAGCTGCCATATATAATGGTAAAACACTAAATATGCCACACCATCAATACATCTGCCATATCTAATGGTAAAACACTAAATATACCTCACCATCAATACAGCTGCCATATCTAATGGTAAAACACTATATATACCACACCATCAATACAGCTGCCATATCTAATGGTAAAACACTAAATATACCACACCATCAGTACAGCTGCCATATCTAATGGTAAAACAATAAATATACCACACCATCATTAACGCTGCAATATCTAATGGTAAAACAATAAATATACCACACCATCAGTACATCTGCAATATCTAATGGTACAACAATAAATATACCACACCATCAGTACAGCTGCAATATCTAATGGTAAAACAATAAATATACCACACCACCAGTACAGCTGCCGTATATAATGGTAAAGTCATATACCACACCATCAGTACACTGTCATATCAAATGGTAAAACACTAAATATACCACACCATCAGCACAGCTGCCATATATAATGGTACAATTATATATTATACTTTATGCAAATTTCTAGAATATTGATACAATGCCATTGGTCGATTAGAAAATGGTATTGTTCACTAGTTTTTAGAATCTCCACCTTCGTATCAATACCACATCTTGTAGCTCCGCTTCCTCCTAGCAACGGGTCTTATTGCAATACCAGCATCCGGACCGGAAACAGTCCACTCCGTCAATGTTCTTAATTTAGTCTTACAAAGAAATAAACAAACATACGACAGTACGCTCTTGGAAATTCAAACCAGGATAAGTGACAAACAGAAGCGTAAAAATTCAGATTGTTTGAATGATACTCTGACAAATCCCCTGTTCACAACACTGAGAATATGTCAAATGTGGGAAGTAATGAAAAAAAATTCAAGCGATATCAATACCACAGATGCAGATTTTCTTTTTGCCGATACTGATTTACAAGCACTGTTTGGCAATGATTTTGAACTGCAAAATGAACCCCCTGCAAATCTTCCAAGTAACTCTGTTCAGAGTGTTGAGTGTATGCCAGTACAATTCAACAGCCTCATGGAGGATAATAACCGAAATGCGATGCCAGCCGTATCCAATTATAACTTTACTGTTCATTTCAATTTTTATTCAAACTAATGGCTGTGATTCAAAATTTTTATATTGTTACACTTTTACACCATTGTTACAGTTGTTTTTGTTTCCTTGTTAATTAAAAGTTTATTAAATTAGATATTGTAATTTAGTTCTTAGACAATTTCCTTAAATCAATATTAAAACAACACACACCATTGGCAATGTAATACCAGAGCATTCAGTGTTATATAAAACATGCTGCCTTTAGCTTTGGGTGTTATGGTAGATTACCACACTCAGAAAACAACAATATCACCCTTGATTTAGTCTCGGATGATATTGGTGCTCTGAGTGTGGTAATGTACCATAACAACCTCAATTAAAGGCAGTATGTTTATAATACCACTGCCATATATAATGGTAAAATAATATACCACACCATCAGTACAGCTGCCATATATAATGGTAAAACACTAAATATACCACAACATCAGTACAGCTGCCATATATAATGGTAAAATCGTAGACACAGGTGCAAAGGAGCTTCCTCTAACACATATGTACAGGAACTCTCATTTCATTTTTGATTGTGTTAGAATTGGGTGCATAAACGCACACATATTGTCATCAAACGTCATATAAATTCATCATAACGTTATCACGGCTATCATAGTAAAACCGGCATCATAAACAGTGGTTGATTTGGGCTCTAATGAAGCAACGTCCCATTGCACAATGCTCTGGTTATCTTACTTACGGAAATAATAGTCATGACAAAGAGGGGCATTTGGCTGATCAAAAGTCATTCATCTCATCATTGAATATTCTGTTTAACAAGGAACTGTTTTCAGTTTTGCTATTTCTCGTTCAAAACACCCATTTCAAACCTCGCAAACATATTCTAATGTTGTCCTTATTAAAGTAAGATATATATTTGAGAGTTTGCTTGCACAGAGTACACTTTAGTTTGAGAACATTAACCTGTTTGAAAGTACAGTTGCATATATAATTGTAAAATCGTAGACACCAGTGCAAAGAAGCTACCTCTAATACATATGTACATGAACTTATTGTTTTAGGAATTGGGGCACAAACACACCCACATTTGTCTAAAATAATTGTCATCAAACATCATATCAATTCATCATAACGTTAGCTTATATTTGGATATCAGGGCTATCATAGAAAACTGGCATCGTAAACATTAACAGTGGTTGATTTGGGCTGTAATGAAACAACTTTCCATTCCACAATGCTCTGATCATCCTACTTACTGAAATACTAACTATGACAATTGGCTGATCACAAGTCATTCATCTCACCATTGAATATTCTGTTTGGCAAATAACATATTTACTTTTCTCGTATATATTGAATACCATAACTTCACAAGAATCCATATAGAGAAAATAATACTACAGGTGCTTATTCTTTTTCAAGAAAACATTTTGACTGCTCTCAAAGACGGAATACAATCGTACTGGAACAAAGTCTATTCACGTAGTAGTTTCAATCAAATGTGGATACTGAACTACTGGATCTTCTGGATAATTTTAACTATCGTTTTATTTCAGAAATTTAGTCTGTCCATGCATGTAACGTTTCTACACTGTACACACCATTCATCGTGGGAATGTATAAAGACGTTTAAAAATATCATTAAAGACGCGGGTATCTTTAAAATGGTAAGAAACGTTACAAATTTATAATATTCGGTCATGAATTAACTTATTTTGTTTTGTCAAGCACGAACAAAGACATAATACGCAACACCAAAAATTGATTCTGATTGCTCCTTTGGTATCGTCAAACTTTTCTTACCACTAAGTTGGAGTTCGGTATCGATGACATATGTGTAGAGTTCGGAGTACACATTTGTCAACAACTTGTTTAATATAGAAAAAAAGGCAATACCTACGACATATATTGTCGTATATGGAACATACTTTTCTATAAATAATATTAAGTGATACTCACAGATATTTTAAGTTTGGTAGATTTTTGAAGGTGTTGTCCTCTATCACTGATATTTGATTATGGTCTAAGTTCCTATAAATAGTCAACAATAGTCTCATGTTTATACTTCATTAAGTCTGTCGCTTTCTGTTGTCTTAAGCAATACATATATCAAACTATTGTGTAATTTTGAGGTTTCCAATAAAAATGTATCTATATTATTGTTAAGAAGAGCATCCCATTTGAATTAATGTAGCTATTTAGAAATACGGTGTTTCAAATCAGGTTCAACGAATAAATGCTCCCAATCTTTATCTATTACAGTCATGAGCAATACACACAACATATTGCGTAATTTGGAGTTTTGTTTTCAATAAAATGTATTCATATTCCTGTTCAGAAAAAAATACACAACCCATTATTATTAGTGTAGCTATTTAAAACTAGGGTGTTTGAAAGTGGGTTCAATTAATGCGTACCCTCCATCTTTAGACTTTACTTGTATGTTTGATTATAATTATAAAAGTTATTTTATTTTGTCGTGCAATTTGAATATTTTGCGTAAATTGTCCTTAAGCAACACAAATTATAAATATACATGCATTGTAAGTCATAGAATGTCAAAAAATAATAAGAATATTGACAACTGATCAAGTTTCGTAATGTTCTTGAACCTGTCTGATTTGATTGATGTGATTTTATATTGGAATGCAAATAACTGTCAAATAAAAATAATACACCAATGCTACTAACGTTGACACTCTATGTAGTTGTATTTCAACGTAGCATATTGAATAAAGCATAATACATTTTTAGTTAGTCATCAACCATTCATAATTTCATTCATAACCTGAATAACTAATGTTGCGAAAACGTTTTCTAGAGTATTCTAATAACATAAAGATACAACCAAAAATCAATTAATTTTCTATTCTTTGATATTACAACACAATTAACTTCATTCTATTATACAATTACACAAATCAAATTAATAAATTATTACTGGCCTCTTTGTCAATGTTCAAATTTAATTTCCTTTAGAATAAATGATCTTGTCCTTTCCGGTATATTAGTGCGATCCATTTCTATGAAAATTAATTCTTGTTGAATTAACATATCTTTTAGTTCTAATCCTGAAAGATTCAAATATTGGCCGATGAAATTGTTAACAGTTCAGTGACTTTACTAAGAAGAGTCTGAAGATACCAAAAGGGCAATCATAATCCGTATATCAAAGAACAGACAACACAATGGCGAAAAGAAAAAGTATAAAAGGAAAAACAACGATCTACAAAACATACTTATATAGCAAAAGGTCGCGTTACAGGAGCCCCACTAAAGAGCGGTGTGAACTAAGGTGCTCCAGAAGGGTCTGTAGATCCTGATTCATTAGTGGCACCCGTCGTGTTAATATAGTTATACCCGATACTAAGTCGTGTATGAGTAAATGACCATGAAGTGCGTTCGATAAGTGGAATATATTGGTGGTCATTGTGACACAGATATACCATAACGGTGAACCAAGTCATAGTGGTGACCGTAACATTTTCGAAGTGATGACTTCACCTTTACCCAAAGGAACCCTTGATTTCAGTAACTTCCGTGTTAGCAGCATCCTCTATCAAGGAAATCCTGATAGGAGCCACAAACACTCGAATATCGTAGAGTGATATATACTCCATATGCAGGTGCCGCTGGAATGGTGCTACGCATAAATGGAAAGTTCACACTGGGAAAATTGAAATCATCTCTTTCGTCGTAAAGTTTCATTCTTAACCGCCCTTCACTTTCGATTTTGAGGTGTAGGTCAGGATATGAAGCAGACCTATCTCTTTCTGTGGTATCCTTTATTTCAGGCTCAATAGGATAGAAGCGATCAACATAATTATTTAGTGAAAGGACATCATCTTCATAGCGGAACGTGAACTTAATGGACCGGGATTCTTTTTGTTTTACTAAGTAAAGATATCTAAATACAATGCTATATATTCCAACTATTACATCAATCCTAAATCTTAGACTGAAAGCTCTCGAAGTTGCTGCGTATGCTATCTATATACTATTTCATGAACTTTTCTAGAACTTTCCAAAAATGTGACCTTGTTTATACATAAACAATATCTAGAAATATCTAGAACATATCAAAATTCAAGGTCAAATTTAAAAACTTGTAAACACCTTGACGTATTTTTGATAACCTATTTGCACTGATGATGTAATGTTATCAACAACAACAACTATTATAATGAACAAAGTAATATCTCATATTTATTATATATACATAACATCTCATCTCTTCAAGAAAAGGTTTGGATACAAAAGTTTTGCAATAAATCTCTATTTCAATTCATCACAATATTATCCAACTCTAAACAAAACATTAGCAATAAAAGTATCATTACATTTAATATGTTTTATAATCAGATTGTTTTCTTGCAACATTAATCCCAATCTGTGACTTTTATTTTTCATTTTGTTAATAAATGTGACGGTATTGTGATCAGTAAACACCACGAATGGATATTTTCACAAAGCCATTTTTCTTTCAAAATCTTTAAGGGACCTCCCACAGTGTGTCCATAAACCAATTCAAAATGACTAAAACTTAGAGATTATTAAATGGCTTCCCCTACAACAAACAGTAGCATGCGGACCACGTCATCTTAATCTTCATGGCTGTCTAAAATAGTTTTTTCATCATATTTTCAAGTTTGGTGAAATCTTTCTAATGATCTTTGAGACTCGGGGTGATATGCATTATATTTAAACGGTTTTATATTTAATTTAATTGATGCATAACTTGCTGATGTAAATGAGACTTAAAAGTGGATCCCTGATTTGACTGAGTTGTTTTAGGAAGACCCAGAAAAGAAAAAAAAATAGTTAAAACCTTAGTTATAATTTTAACATTCCTTATTGGAATGGCTTCAGGTGGAGACCCACATTATATTTAGCAAGCATAGATTTCCTTATTTAGACTTAGGAAGGAGCCCCACACATTCAACAATAATCTTACTGAAAGACTCTTCAAATGCGGGTACATGTCGGAGTGGAGCTACACGAATGGCTTGATTCGGTTCCCCTATAACCTAGCAGGTGTTATAATACCTACAGTCCTCGGCTACGTCTCGTCTTACATTTGGCGAGTATAAATGGGCCAATATCCTGTTGGAGGTTTTGTCATCACCCAAGTACTCAGTCATTGACGAATCATGAGCCAGGCTCACAACTGCTATCCTGTATTCCTCCTGTACCACTATCTGGCAGATAACTTTACATTCATCTTACACAGTCGCATCTGGCGGTCGCCATTTTCTCACCAATGCTTAGTCTTTCAAGAAAGAGCAAACATTAACATTCTCTGCTTCCACTACTGAGAATGACTTAGAGCAAGGTAGTACGAGCTCTTCCTTCTCCGAAATGATAAGTTGTTCCCTAGTGAGAAGGTCAAAACTGACATATCTTATTGTTGGCAAAAGAACAGGACCATCACTCATTGACCTTTGGTCCTGGACTCTTTCAAGATGGGATGTTTAGTCCTCATCTGTATCTAAGCAGGATTTCCGTTCCTTGTCTATGAAATAACGAAACATATCGCCATCGCTATGCAACAAGTGATCGTTGACATCAGCCAAAAAATGTGTCTTTTGATTCAACATCACTGTTTCTATGGTACCATCTTGCAATATAATCTTCTCTTCTTCCAGAGACTTCTCCATGGCTAAAGTTACAGCACATGCAAGAACAAATCCCTGTATTTCTTAAATTCATTCTCTTCATAACTAGGCTTCTCGAAGATTATTGGGGCCATTACATCTTTGTGACAGGCCATATCGATACCAAATAACAAAGAAATATCCTCAACAGGAAGTGTATGTCGTATCCCAACTACAACCTGTACCGAAACAAAGTGTGATTTCAAATTAATGTGATGGAGTGGAACATTATGAAAACCTGGGTGTAGCAAAACATTTGCACCATCTGAAGTATTCCCCGATGAAGGTAAGCTGTTTTCTAGCATCAAAGGTGAAAGGCAAAGGTTTTGAGTATTTGATTGTTTTGTTTTACTCGATAAAGATACAGGAATAATGCCAAAAAAGCAAATTTTTGACGTTAAGGTAAATTTATGGTTTAGTCGCAGCTAAGCATGATTATCTCCTCTTGGTAAGCCAAGACTGTGAGGTCATTCGACTCCTATCAGTTAGCTGCGCCTACGAGGATAACATAGCTTCTCGATATTCTGATGATAAAAGTGACGAAAGTGACATCACAAGGATCGATTCAACATACACCATAATACATTAAAAACATATAAATTAAGGAAAAAACAAAAAACATTTAATTTGAAATAAAAAAATATTAAAAAAAAACTACATGCCGAACTTTTGTACTCTAGCTGTTTACCAACATTTAGACAATACCCATAAGGGAATATATAAATAAGCTTCTCTCAAAAAACATATTGTATAAGAAATATGAATGATAGATACTAGTAACTTTGGTTATTTGTACATCAACTATTTTATTCACATTTTCTTCCCTTTAATGTATTTTTTAAATAAAATGTATTACTGGTGACTTGTAAGTAATCGTTGAATAGAGAACAGAGAGATTTTGAATTCATTTCCGTGACACTAAGTTATTAGAGCTTTCAATTACCTTAGTCGTAATTTACAAAGTGTACTTTAAAGGGCTCGCCCTATAAAGTGTCATTTTACACCTTTCCGAGAGAAACAAAATTCAATATAGGTTAGATCATTTTCATAATAAGTATCTACGATTTTAAGAGACCCACTACCATTAACCATTAAAAAATAATACGATTTCCCAAAATTAAATGATCCATATAATACCTTAGTGTACGTTAGGGAACCCACTAGCTATATATTTGCATCATAAGACAACAACATTAACCATATATAATGATGCAAGTCCCCTAAAGTAAATGATTCCTATAATCCCTTGGGGTACTTTAGGGGACCCACTACCATATATAACTGGTTCATATCATAAGGCAACAACATTCGTAATAGAAAATAATATGAGTCCCCTAGAGTACAAAATAAATATTGTGTGGCAAGAAAACTAAGTCTCATAGAACAAAAATGGTACTTTATATGGTGAGTGTCTGGGTTTTATTTTCTTGCGAATATGTGGAGCCCCTTAAAGAACATGAAGGCCTGCAACACTTATTCACTTAAGCAGACAATTTTACACAATCTACAACATAATTCGCTGTTCCATATTCAACAATTGACGACAAACAACACTGTACGACAATGTGCATGTATGTCAGAGGAGGATCCAAACCATTCCATAATGGGGGCCGTTTTAGTTCAGACACCATTTTTTTTAGAAATATCAAAAGATACCAACACGTAATTCAAAGCGAAAATTAAAAGACATGACAGAAAGAAAAAGACAAGGACGAAACTGGAAATGTTCTGTTACATTTAATATGTTTTTACCCGTCTATAACCTAACACAAAAAAGGGGAATATCCTGACCAGATCATGAGCAAAAATAAAATAAATATGATGTCATCCAACGAAACAAAGCGAAAAATAGCATATGTAGACGACTTGATAATAAATTAAAAATATATATATAAAATGTCGCTCGTAAACATCAGAGCCAAAGGAGGTCTTACTCAGAATTTCTGCGTAAATAAATTCGGGGTTTTGCCATTTTGTTATCCTTGCTAGCTAAGGCAATTGCCAATTTTTTTACACGAATATACCAATAACTTTGTATGGTCTATTTATCATAAGAAACAAACGAGCAACGTGCTAGACAGCAATATATATTTGAAGCTATGGGAAATATAACCCAATTTCGACATAGAGAGGTGCGTTGGGAGGGGCTAATAATGATTGCAAAGCAAACAATTAGTTTTCTGAGGAAAAAAGTGGGATGCGATCGTACCAACTCTCCTTTGTATGAACCATGAGTACATCTCCGCTATGAAATCTGAACGTCTACCTCTTTTTTGGTATACATTGATAATATTTACGGTCTACATTTGAAAGGACACACAAACATTTTGAGTCAGAATTGAATTTAATTTAAAATTTATCGACACGGTTTTATACCAAATTGTGCTATGGCACGGCAATGACTGTTTGAAATTTCACATTTGCTAAGAAGACTTACCCATGATAGATATGCATGATGAACTCACGGGAGTATATCCTATAACCACGGTATTTATTCTTTCATTTTAGTATATTTTAACAAGCGATTTTTTTTAATTAGTATTCTTTGACAAGTCATGAACGAGGAAAGGACCGGGAAGTGCTTGCGACCATTGAAATATATCCGTGGTCATTTGTGACACATATATTCCATAACAGTCAATCAAGTTGTGGTTGCGCCGTAAAACTTTCGAAGTAATGACCAATGTCCACCATCCCAACCGTTTTGCACACACAACAATAATATGGTATGAATATCTTTCTCCCATAAAAAAGGAAGAATTGACAAGAACGACGACAGAATAGTTTTAAAGGGGAATAACCATGATTGATATCTCCCACGGTTTTAAACAGAAAATTCAAAATTATTACCATTTTCTATCAAGGTACTAAAATCACAATCTAAAAATGTGGAAATGTGAAAAAAGTTATGACCTTTGCATTTCACCTTAAAGTTTTCGTTTTGATGTAATGGACATTCCATTATATAGTGAATTGAATTTTCAAAAGGGGAACCACATTGCTATGTTGAGTCATTTGTAATGCTTATACGAAATAAATCAGAATTCAATGAGCTGCATTGATGTCGTAGTCTAGCATGATGCATTTTTAGTTTTCTGGACCATTCACCATACTATTCCGGAGATTTAATAGTATTTTATTTAATCGTAGATTTAATCATGATATATTTAGGCTATTTATAATATTTAAATCCAAATTTGTCCATGTCGAAATAGTGGAAGGTATAAATAATATCGTAGACATTATGAGTTTACCTTCTGGTGTTGTATAGTTTTCATCGTTTCGGAGATTGTGATCACTTATATGTTATTCTGTATGAGGTAGACATGTACACAAATATTGAGGACAGAGTGTATTATGCATATTGTAAATGTTGTTCAACCAAAACATCGCAATCATATTCTAGTTTTGTCCATTATGAAAGTAAGACATATATTTGATAGAGTTTGCTTGCAAAGAGTACACTTTAGTTTTCTGAGAACATTAACGTGTTTGAAAGTACAGCTGCTATATATAATGGTAAAGTCGTAGACACAGGTGCAAAGGAGTTACCTCTTACACATGTTTGCATGAACCCTAATTTATTTTTTGATTGTATTAGAATTGGGTTCAAAAATACGCACACATTTGTCTAAAATAATTGTCATCAAACATCATATAAATTGATCATATGGTAAACTTAAATTTGGGAATCGTAAACAGTGGTTGATTTGGTCTCTAATGGAGCAACTGCCCATTGCACAATGCTCTGGTTATCCTACTTACTGAAATACTAGCTATGACAAAGAGGAACAGTTGGCTGGTCACAAGTCATTCATCTCTCCCATTGAATATTCTGTTTAACAAGGAACATGATGACTTTTCTCGTTTATATTGAATACCAAAACTTTACAAGAATCCATATAGAGGAAATAATACTACAGTGGTTATTCTTTTTGAAGAAAGTAATTGTTAATACATATGTCTAACATTTTGACTGCTGTCATATTGGGACAAAGTATATGCACGTAGTAGTTTCAATCAAATGTGGATACTGAAATACTGGATCTTCTGGATAATTGTAATTATCATTCTATTTCAGAAATTTCGTCTGTCTTTCTCTACACTTTACTGCCCATTCACCATGGGAATGTATACAGACGTTTCAAAATATCATTAAGAACGCGGTTATCTTCAAAATGGTAAGAAACGTTACAAATTGATAGTAATACATATATCAAATTATTGTGTAATTTTGAATTGTTTCAATAAAATATATGCATATTATTGTTAAGAAGAACATCCCATTTCAGTAAATTTAGCTATTTAGAAATACGGTGTTTCAAATCATGTTCAATGAATGAATATTCCCAATCTTTACCAATACAGTCTTAAGGTATACACATAGCAAATTATTGCGTAATTTGGATTTGTTTCAATAAAATGTATTCATATTCCTGTTCAGAACATATACACATCCCATTCTAATTAAAATAGCAAATATGGTGTTTGAAAGCGGGTTCAATTAAAAAATCCCCGCACTCTTTACCTGTTACAATTTACTTGTATGTTTGATTAGAATTATAAAAGTTATTTTGTTTTGTCGTGGAATTTTAATAGTTTGTGTAAATTGTTCTTAAGCAACATAAATTATATATATACATGTGTTGTAAGTCAAAAAATTAAACAACAAATAAGAGGAATATTCACTACCGATAAAGCTTCGTAATGTTGTTGAACGTGTCTGATTTGATTGATGTGGTTTAATTGGAATGCAAATAACTGTCAAATAAAAAAAAGCATCACTACTTGAAACTTTGATACTCTATGTAGTTGTATTTCAACGTAGCATATTGAAAAACGTAGAATACGCTTTCAGTAAGTCTTCAACCATTCACGATTTGATTGATAACATGAATAACTAATGTTGCCACAACCTCAGAACAGGTCTGTCATATATAATGGTAAAATAGTAGACACATTGGAAAAGTTACCTCAAACACATATATGCATGGAATCTGAATAGATTTTGATTGTGGTAGAAATTTGTGAACATTTGTCTTAGATAATTGTCATCAAACATCATCAATTGATTCTGGATAAAAAATAAAATTTGTTATCACGCCTATCATAGTAAAACCGACAACGTTAGTTGTGGGTGATTTGGGTTCTAATGAAGCAACTTTCCATTGAACACTATTCTGGTAATCCTACATACTAAAATACTAGTTATGGCAGAGAGAAGCATTGGGCTAATCAGAAGTCATTCGTCTCATCATTGAATATGCTGCTTAACAAGGAACATGATGACTTTTATTGTTGATATTGAATAACAAAACTTCACAATAATCTATACAGAGGAAATAATACTACATGTGCTCATTTTTTTTCAAGAACACATTTTGACTGCTTCAAAGACGGAATACAATCATACTGGGATAAAGTCTATTCACGTAGTAGTTTCAATCGAATGTGGATACTGAACTACTGGATCATCTAGATACTTTTAATTATCGTTCTATTTCAGAAATTTAGTCTGTCCAAACATGTGACCTTTCTACACTTTACAAATCACTCATCTTGGGAACGTATAAAGACGTTTAAAAATATCATTAATAACGCGGTTACCTTCAACATGGTAAGAACCGTTACGAAGTTATTGTAATAGGTCATGAAATCTTATTTTGTCAAGCACGAACAAAGACAAAATACGCTACACAGAAGATTGATTCTGATTGCTCCTTTGGTATCGTTAAGCTTTTCTTACCACTAAGCTGGAGTTCGGTATCGATGAAATATTTGTAAAGTTAGGAGTGCATATTTGTCAACAACTTGTTCTATATAGAGAAAAAGCATTACCTACGACATATATTGTCATATAAGGAACATACTTTTCTATAAATAATATTAAGTGATACTCACAGATCTGCTAAGTTTGGTAGATTTGTGAAGGTGTTGTCCGCTATTACTGATATGGCATTAAAGCATAAGCTCCTATAAATAACAACAAATGTCTCATTTTTTTACTTTATTTATTCTGTAGCTTTCTGCTCTGTCTTAAGAAATACGTATATCAAAATATTGTGTAATTTTGAGTTTCTTGAATAAAATATAGGTATATTATTGTTAAAAAGAACATCCTATTTGAATTAATGTAGCTATTTAGAAAAAACGGTGTTTCAAATCATGTTCAATGAATGAATGCTCCCAATCGTTACCTATTACAGTCTTGAGCAATACACAACAAAATATTGCGTAATTTGGAGAGTTTTTTCAATAGCATGTATTCATATTCCTGTTCAGAAAAAATACACCACTCATTCTAATTAGTGTAGCTATTTAAAAATACGGTGTATGAAAGTGGGTCCAATTAATGCATACCCTCAATCTTTACATGTTACACTTTACTTGCATGTTTGATTAAAATTATCAAAGTTATTTTATTCTGTCGTGGTATTTGACAATTTTGCGTAAATTGTTCTTAAACAACATAAATTATAGATATACATGTATTGTAAGTCATAGAATGTCAAAACATTAATAAGAATATGGACAACCGATAAAGATTCGTAATGTTGTTGAACGTGTCTGATTTGATTGATGTGGTTTAATTGGAATGCAAATATACATCAATACTACAAACTATGTTACTCTATGTAGTTGTAATCCAACGTAACATATTGAATAAAGTATAATACATTTTTAGTAATGCATCAACCATTCATGACTTGATCGATAACATTAATAAGTAATGTTACGAAAAAAAATTCAAGAACATTCTAGTATCAGAAATACACAACCAACAATCAATTAAGTTTCTATTCTTTAATATAACAACAAAATGTACTTCATATTATTATACAATTACACAAATCAAATTAATACATTATTACTGGCCTCGTTGTCAATGTACAAATTTAATTTCCTGACGAAAGTGACATCACAGGCATCAATTGCACATAGAACATAATACATTAAAAACATACAAATTAAAAAAAAACATTTAATTTGAAATAAAAATATTAAAAAAAAATACATGCCGAACTTTTATACTCTAGCTGATTACTTACATTTAGACAATATTCGTCAGGGAATTTATAAATAGGCTTCTCTCAAAAAATATTGTATAAGAAATATGAAAAATAAATACTAGTAACTCTGGTTATTTGTACATGAACTAGTATCTTCACATTTTAATCTCTTTAGTGCATCTTTACATAAAATGTATTACGTATGACTTGTTAGTAAATATCGTGAGACAGCAAAACCAAGTCTCCTAGGACAAAAATTATACATTATATGGTGAGTGTACGCCTTTTTTTTAGGATATGAAAGCCCCCTAAAGTACATGAAGGCCTGATACACTGATTCACTTGAACAGAAAATTGTACTCAATCTACAACAGAAATCGTTGTACCGTACTAAACTTTTGACGACAGACCACAATGTACGGAAATGTACATGTATCTCAGAGGCGGATCGAGGCCTTTGCATAATGGGGGCCGTTTTATTTCAGAAACCATTTCTTTTTAGAAATATCAAAAGATACCGAGGCGTAATTCAAAGCGAAAATTACAAGACATGGCAAATAGAAAAATGACAAGGACGAAATTGGAAATGTTCTGTTAAATATAATATGCTTTTACCCGTCTATCAACTAGCACAACACGGGGGGCGGCTGTCCGGCTTTGGGGAACCATATGTGTCTCTTAGGGGATGGCCATTTGATTCTGAGAGGGATCTTGAATTTTGTTTAAATAAATATTCTGACCAGGTCATGAGCAACAATTAAATAAATCTCCTGTCACGCAACGAAACGAAACGAAATACAGCATATATAGAAGATTTGATAATAAATGAAAAATAGATACAACAAATGTGGCTCGTAAACATCAGAACCAACGAGGTCTTATTCTGAATTTCTGCTAAAATAAGTTAGGTGTTTTGCCATTGCGTTATTCTTACTAGCAAAAGCAATGATTATTTTTTTTACACCAATATACCTATTAATTTTGTTGTCTATATAGCATAAAAAACAAATGATCAACGTGTTAGACAGCGATATATGTTTGCAGCTAATGGCGATATAGCCCAATGTTGATATCGAGAGGTGTGTTGGGAGGGGTTTATAATGTTTTCAAAGCAAATAATTACTGTTTTCTGACAGAACAAACTGGGATCATCCCGATCTGATCGTGTCACCTCTCATTTGTATGAACCAAGAGTACATCTCCGCTTTGAAATCTGAACGCCTACCTCTTTTAGGTATACATTGATAATAGTTATGGTCTACATTTGAAAGGAAAGACAACAATGTTATGTCAGAATTCAAAATGACTTGACATTTTTTCACACAGTTGTATTCCCAAGCGCATCATAGCACTGCAATAACTGTTTGATATTTCATATTTGTTAAGAAGACAAATCCATAATATATATGCACGATGAACCCACGGGAGTATATCCTAGAACCACGGTATTTCTTTCATTTTAGCATACTTTTTCAAGCGAATTGTTTTGATTAGTATACTTAGATAAGTCATGGACAAGGAAAGGACATGGAAGTGTTTACGACAAGTGGAACATATCCGTGGTCATTTGTGACACATATATTCCATAGCGGTCAACCAATTGGTGGTTGCGACCGTAAAACTTTCGAAGTGATGACCAATTCCCCCCGCCCAACGCTTTGCACACAAATAAAGAATATGGTATGATTATCTTTGTCCCCAAATAAAAGAAGAAATAACACGAACGACGTCACGACATGAGATTTTTGAAGGGGAGTAACCATGAATTATATTTCCCGTGGTTTTAAACAAGTTTACCTGACGATTTCGCATAAACGTCTTGAGAAAATTAAAAATTATTACAATTTTCTCTCAAAGTTATGACCTTTGCATTTAATCGTTTAAGTTTGAAAAGCTCCCGTATCACGCAATATCTTAATGGGTTGTAAACTGGTTGTATCACCTATCAGTGATACAAATCACTTTGTTATAAAGGGCTTATCATTTTCCATAATATCAAACTGAGATTTTAGAAACCTAAGATTAGCCCTTTCTATTGCAATGGGCATGATAAAGTCTTCTAAAGCACTACATACTATATAATCTTGCGGTGGACTCTCGTTGTTTCTTTTTTTAGAACATTCTGAAACAATGTGTCCTTTTTGTTAGAATAGGGAGGAGATTTAGGTGATTCCCCTTTATTTATTTCGGGAAGTCTGTAGCTATTTTTATTTTTTCTCCCAAGAACCTGATTTTGGTTGATCAAAATGGTTATAAGAAGGGGGTCTATTCTTAACAAATTCGGGACACTTCCAGCTCTTTTAGTTTTCAAAAACCTTAATTTAAGCGTCAGTGCATAATCATATGCCATATTGCTGGCTTCTACTAATCTGTAAGCGCAATGTTCATCTATTATGTCTTAATATCTGAATGAATGCATTGTTTAAATTATGCAATACGAATTGTTTTGCCTTAATCTATCAACGTTGGCAGTTAATTCGTTAGAAGTGAGCCCCTTTTCAAACAAAAGTTATTATTCACGTTCAAAATCAAGATCTTTCTCTCAGGTATCCTCCATCAAAACGTTTGATTTTTCAACTCTATATATCACCCTACCGCATGATAAATTAAAAACCCGCTTAAAAGAAACAATTCATAAAGCTTTCAGTCATTGAAACTATGGCTCAACATTTGTTGTGTTAGGCTACAATTCCACATATTTTTTCAAACAAAATTCAAAAAAGTAAAACATGCTACTCCGTGGAACAAGTGATCAATATGCTGGAGTTCCTCATCGATAACATATTTGCTTCCTTTGGAGGGACACTGTTTCAGCAGGTCGTCGGCATACCAATGGGTACGAATTGTGCCCCTCTTCTAGCCGATTATTTTCATACTCGTATGAGTCGGAGTTTCTTCAAAAGCTTGTAAAAGATAAGAAGATGCATGAGGCTAGAGCCTTTAATTTCACAAACAGGTATATTGATGACGTTTTATCTATCAATAATTCTAGATTTGCAGAATTTCTTCCATTGATATATCCTCCAGAGCTGGAAGATAAAGAAACCACAGATACAGCTTCGTATGCATCATATTTGGACTTATACCTCGCATTTGACGACAGTGGTCAACTGAGTACTACAATTTATGATAAACGGGACGACTTCAATTTTTAAATCATAAATTTTCCAAACATGTGCAGCAATATACCAGCTTCTCCTGCATATGATGTTTACATCTAGCAATTGATTCGCTATGCAAGGGTCAGGTGCAATTTTCTGATTCCTGAAACGTCATCTTCATCTGAGAAACAGGCTACTGGACAAGGGCTATACAAATATTAGCCTTATTCGATCTCTTAAAAAGTATATATTCCGATACCAAGATATTGTCGAACTATATTCCGTCTCTGCAGAAACGATTAAAAGCGATGCATGTTCACATAGTGAAAATGTATAAAGATAAAGAAGTCAAGAAAAATGTCAAAAATATTTTTTTTATCAATGTGTGACGTAAAAATGTGTTTAACATTTGTTTCACTGAATATGGTACTGCTTTCACAACTATTTTACCTATTTTGTTCCTGTATTTAAATACTGTTATAGTGACAGCCGGAACCTTTGAGCAGTAATGAGAGCGGGAGGTTTGGTGCTTTAAAATCTGATTCAACCCACCATTTCTTTAGAAATGCCTGTACCAAGTCAGGGTCATTACGGTTTTCACAGTTTTCCGGTTGTTGACTGATTTTGTCTGTTTATATAATTATGAGTTTTGACTTTCCCTTTGTAAGATTGTTCGGAGTTCGGTAATTTTGTTATTACCCTTATTGATCATCCCGTTTTCTACAACTTCTACACTTTTGCCGATTAGCCTCCTTTACCAATTCATATGCTTTCAAAATGGCTTCTTTCACTTCTTCAGTATTTGAACTTGTTTCTCGTGCTTTCTTTGTCAGGAAACTCCGTAAAGATAAGGTCGAGTATTCATTGGGCGAAGCCAGACTATTAGCAATTTTCTGAAAATGAAAATATTTTTTGTCCACTTCTTTCTCCAAAATAGGTGGAACAAATCTGATGTACTTCACAACATCAAATTTATTTTGTACTTGAAGCTAACTCCAAAGGCACTCTCTCAACCTTTTCTTTAGAAAGCCTCAATTGTTCAAGTTCAAGTTCTTTCATTTTAAATTGCATTTGCATTTCTTCAAATCTTCTTTTATCTTGCATTTCTTCCTTTTCTATTTCTGAAAGTCTGAGTTGTTCTTCAATTTATTTTAATTTGATTTGTTCTTGCATTTCAATTTCTCTCAACCCCAAAACTGTTAACCAATTCCAAAATCATCTTCATCCAAAATCTCTTCATCAACAATAATGTTACGATTTCAAATTTTAACATGGTAGTTTTAACCTCAAAATTCAATTATTTGCATTGCAGTAACAATTCTGATTTTTAGTGCCTCAAACGTCTCCTTCTTCGAATCTGACATGCATTCTTCTGCCGAAAATACCCGTTTGATTGTTGGTTGTAATAAATAAATAATTCAAGAACATATAGACTTCTATAAATCATCTCTTTTTAATAATTTTCTCTTACAAATATTCGTCCTCGCGGACGAGCCCTCAATTACAGCTACGTAAAGTTGTTTTTAATAAATTATAAATGGCCTGTCTGTCAATGTTCAAATGTAAATTCCTTTATATTAACTTATATTGTCCTTTCTGATATATTAGATCGATTCTTTCCTATGGAAGTGAATTATAGTTGAATTAAAATATTCCTCAGTTCTACCCCTGAAAGTTTCCAAACATTGGCGTTGAAATTGTTAATATCTTAATGTCCAAGTCACCCTACATCACTAAGTAAATATATTCAAGTGCAATGCTCTAGATTCCAGCTATCATACAAATTCAAAATTTTAGACTGACAGCTCTCCAAGTTGCTGCGTCTTACATAATATTTCAAGAAATTCTCTAGAACAAATAAAAAAATGTGACATTGATTACATATATAAACAATGTGCAGAAATTCAATGTCAAAATTAAAAAAGTATAAGCAACTTGATCTATTTTTGATAACCTATTTGCACTGATGATGTACTGGTACCAACAACAAAAATTATTATAATGAATAAAGTAATACATAATATTTATCATAAATACAAAACACTAAATATACCACACCATCAGTACAGCTGCCATATATAATGGTAAAATTGTAGAATACCACACCATCAGTACAGCTGCTATATATAATGGTAAAATCATATACCACACCATCAGTACAGCTGCTATATATAATGGTAAAATCGTATTATACCACACCATCAGTACAGCTGCCATATATAATGGTACAATACTAAATATACCACACATCAGTACGACTGCTATATCTAACTGTGAAATCGTAATGTACCACATCATCAGTACAGCTGCAATATATACTGGTTAGACACTAAATATACCACACCATCAGTAAGGCTGCCATATATAATGGTAAAATCGTAATATACCACAACATCAGTACAGCTGCCATATCTAATGGTAAAACACCAAATATACCACACCATCAGTACAGCTGCCATATCTAATGGTAAAGTCATATACCACACCATCAGTACAGCTGTCATATCTAATGGTAAAGCACTAAATATACCACACCATCAGCACAGCTGCCATATATAATGGTAAAACACTAAATATGCCACACCATCAATACATCTGCCATATCTAATGGTAAAACACTAAATATACCTCACCATCAATACAGCTGCCATATCTAATGGTAAAACACTATATATACCACACCATCAATACAGCTGCCATATCTAATGGTAAAACACTAAATATACCACACCATCAGTACAGCTGCCATATCTAATGGTAAAACAATAAATATACCACACCATCATTAACGCTGCAATATCTAATGGTAAAACAATAAATATACCACACCATCAGTACATCTGCAATATCTAATGGTACAACAATAAATATACCACACCATCAGTACAGCTGCAATATCTAATGGTAAAACAATAAATATACCACACCACCAGTACAGCTGCCGTATATAATGGTAAAGTCATATACCACACCATCAGTACACTGTCATATCAAATGGTAAAACACTAAATATACCACACCATCAGCACAGCTGCCATATATAATGGTACAATTATATATTATACTTTATGCAAATTTCTAGAATATTGATACAATGCCATTGGTCGATTAGAAAATGGTATTGTTCACTAGTTTTTAGAATCTCCACCTTCGTATCAATACCACATCTTGTAGCTCCGCTTCCTCCTAGCAACGGGTCTTATTGCAATACCAGCATCCGGACCGGAAACAGTCCACTCCGTCAATGTTCTTAATTTAGTCTTACAAAGAAATAAACAAACATACGACAGTACGCTCTTGGAAATTCAAACCAGGATAAGTGACAAACAGAAGCGTAAAAATTCAGATTGTTTGAATGATACTCTGACAAATCCCCTGTTCACAACACTGAGAATATGTCAAATGTGGGAAGTAATGAAAAAAAATTCAAGCGATATCAATACCACAGATGCAGATTTTCTTTTTGCCGATACTGATTTACAAGCACTGTTTGGCAATGATTTTGAACTGCAAAATGAACCCCCTGCAAATCTTCCAAGTAACTCTGTTCAGAGTGTTGAGTGTATGCCAGTACAATTCAACAGCCTCATGGAGGATAATAACCGAAATGCGATGCCAGCCGTATCCAATTATAACTTTACTGTTCATTTCAATTTTTATTCAAACTAATGGCTGTGATTCAAAATTTTTATATTGTTACACTTTTACACCATTGTTACAGTTGTTTTTGTTTCCTTGTTAATTAAAAGTTTATTAAATTAGATATTGTAATTTAGTTCTTAGACAATTTCCTTAAATCAATATTAAAACAACACACACCATTGGCAATGTAATACCAGAGCATTCAGTGTTATATAAAACATGCTGCCTTTAGCTTTGGGTGTTATGGTAGATTACCACACTCAGAAAACAACAATATCACCCTTGATTTAGTCTCGGATGATATTGGTGCTCTGAGTGTGGTAATGTACCATAACAACCTCAATTAAAGGCAGTATGTTTATAATACCACTGCCATATATAATGGTAAAATAATATACCACACCATCAGTACAGCTGCCATATATAATGGTAAAACACTAAATATACCACAACATCAGTACAGCTGCCATATATAATGGTAAAATCGTAGACACAGGTGCAAAGGAGCTTCCTCTAACACATATGTACAGGAACTCTCATTTCATTTTTGATTGTGTTAGAATTGGGTGCATAAACGCACACATATTGTCATCAAACGTCATATAAATTCATCATAACGTTATCACGGCTATCATAGTAAAACCGGCATCATAAACAGTGGTTGATTTGGGCTCTAATGAAGCAACGTCCCATTGCACAATGCTCTGGTTATCTTACTTACGGAAATAATAGTCATGACAAAGAGGGGCATTTGGCTGATCAAAAGTCATTCATCTCATCATTGAATATTCTGTTTAACAAGGAACTGTTTTCAGTTTTGCTATTTCTCGTTCAAAACACCCATTTCAAACCTCGCAAACATATTCTAATGTTGTCCTTATTAAAGTAAGATATATATTTGAGAGTTTGCTTGCACAGAGTACACTTTAGTTTGAGAACATTAACCTGTTTGAAAGTACAGTTGCATATATAATTGTAAAATCGTAGACACCAGTGCAAAGAAGCTACCTCTAATACATATGTACATGAACTTATTGTTTTAGGAATTGGGGCACAAACACACCCACATTTGTCTAAAATAATTGTCATCAAACATCATATCAATTCATCATAACGTTAGCTTATATTTGGATATCAGGGCTATCATAGAAAACTGGCATCGTAAACATTAACAGTGGCTGATTTGGGCTGTAATGAAACAACTTTCCATTCCACAATGCTCTGATCATCCTACTTACTGAAATACTAACTATGACAATTGGCTGATCACAAGTCATTCATCTCACCATTGAATATTCTGTTTGGCAAATAACATATTTACTTTTCTCGTATATATTGAATACCATAACTTCACAAGAATCCATATAGAGAAAATAATACTACAGGTGCTTATTCTTTTTCAAGAAAACATTTTGACTGCTCTCAAAGACGGAATACAATCGTACTGGAACAAAGTCTATTCACGTAGTAGTTTCAATCAAATGTGGATACTGAACTACTGGATCTTCTGGATAATTTTAACTATCGTTTTATTTCAGAAATTTAGTCTGTCCATGCATGTAACGTTTCTACACTGTACACACCATTCATCGTGGGAATGTATAAAGACGTTTAAAAATATCATTAAAGACGCGGGTATCTTTAAAATGGTAAGAAACGTTACAAATTTATAATATTCGGTCATGAATTAACTTATTTTGTTTTGTCAAGCACGAACAAAGACATAATACGCAACACCAAAAATTGATTCTGATTGCTCCTTTGGTATCGTCAAACTTTTCTTACCACTAAGTTGGAGTTCGGTATCGATGACATATGTGTAGAGTTCGGAGTACACATTTGTCAACAACTTGTTTAATATAGAAAAAAAGGCAATACCTACGACATATATTGTCGTATATGGAACATACTTTTCTATAAATAATATTAAGTGATACTCACAGATATTTTAAGTTTGGTAGATTTTTGAAGGTGTTGTCCTCTATCACTGATATTTGATTATGGTCTAAGTTCCTATAAATAGTCAACAATAGTCTCATGTTTATACTTCATTAAGTCTGTCGCTTTCTGTTGTCTTAAGCAATACATATATCAAACTATTGTGTAATTTTGAGGTTTCCAATAAAAATGTATCTATATTATTGTTAAGAAGAGCATCCCATTTGAATTAATGTAGCTATTTAGAAATACGGTGTTTCAAATCAGGTTCAACGAATAAATGCTCCCAATCTTTATCTATTACAGTCATGAGCAATACACACAACATATTGCGTAATTTGGAGTTTTGTTTTCAATAAAATGTATTCATATTCCTGTTCAGAAAAAAATACACAACCCATTATTATTAGTGTAGCTATTTAAAACTAGGGTGTTTGAAAGTGGGTTCAATTAATGCGTACCCTCCATCTTTAGACTTTACTTGTATGTTTGATTATAATTATAAAAGTTATTTTATTTTGTCGTGCAATTTGAATATTTTGCGTAAATTGTCCTTAAGCAACACAAATTATAAATATACATGCATTGTAAGTCATAGAATGTCAAAAAATAATAAGAATATTGACAACTGATCAAGTTTCGTAATGTTCTTGAACCTGTCTGATTTGATTGATGTGATTTTATATTGGAATGCAAATAACTGTCAAATAAAAATAATACACCAATGCTACTAACGTTGACACGCTATGTAGTTGTATTTCAACGTAGCATATTGAATAAAGCATAATACATTTTTAGTTAGTCATCAACCATTCATAATTTCATTCATAACCTGAATAACTAATGTTGCGAAAACGTTTTCTAGAGTATTCTAATAACATAAAGATACAACCAAAAATCAATTAATTTTCTATTCTTTGATATTACAACACAATTAACTTCATTCTATTATACAATTACACAAATCAAATTAATAAATTATTACTGGCCTCTTTGTCAATGTTCAAATTTAATTTCCTTTAGAATAAATGATCTTGTCCTTTCCGGTATATTAGTGCGATCCATTTCTATGAAAATTAATTCTTGTTGAATTAACATATCTTTTAGTTCTAATCCTGAAAGATTCAAATATTGGCCGATGAAATTGTTAACAGTTCAGTGACTTTACTAAGAAGAGTCTGAAGATACCAAAAGGGCAATCATAATCCGTATATCAAAGAACAGACAACACAATGGCGAAAAGAAAAAGTATAAAAGGAAAAACAACGATCTACAAAACATACTTATATAGCAAAAGGTCGCGTTACAGGAGCCCCACTAAAGAGCGGTGTGAACTAAGGTGCTCCAGAAGGGTCTGTAGATCCTGATTCATTAGTGGCACCCGTCGTGTTAATATAGTTATACCCGATACTAAGTCGTGTATGAGTAAATGACCATGAAGTGCGTTCGATAAGTGGAATATATTGGTGGTCATTGTGACACAGATATACCATAACGGTGAACCAAGTCATAGTGGTGACCGTAACATTTTCGAAGTGATGACTTCACCTTTACCCAAAGGAACCCTTGATTTCAGTAACTTCCGTGTTAGCAGCATCCTCTATCAAGGAAATCCTGATAGGAGCCACAAACACTCGAATATCGTAGAGTGATATATACTCCATATGCAGGTGCCGCTGGAATGGTGCTACGCATAAATGGAAAGTTCACACTGGGAAAATTGAAATCATCTCTTTCGTCGTAAAGTTTCATTCTTAACCGCCCTTCACTTTCGATTTTGAGGTGTAGGTCAGGATATGAAGCAGACCTATCTCTTTCTGTGGTATCCTTTATTTCAGGCTCAATAGGATAGAAGCGATCAACATAATTATTTAGTGAAAGGACATCATCTTCATAGCGGAACGTGAACTTAATGGACCGGGAATCTTTTTGTTTTACTAAGTAAAGATATCTAAATACAATGCTATATATTCCAACTATTACATCAATCCTAAATCTTAGACTGAAAGCTCTCGAAGTTGCTGCGTATGCTATCTATATACTATTTCATGAACTTTTCTAGAACTTTCCAAAAATGTGACCTTGTTTATACATAAACAATATCTAGAAATATCTAGAACATATCAAAATTCAAGGTCAAATTTAAAAACTTGTAAACACCTTGACGTATTTTTGATAACCTATTTGCACTGATGATGTAATGTTATCAACAACAACAACTATTATAATGAACAAAGTAATATCTCATATTTATTATATATACATAACATCTCATCTCTTCAAGAAAAGGTTTGGATACAAAAGTTTTGCAATAAATCTCTATTTCAATTCATCACAATATTATCCAACTCTAAACAAAACATTAGCAATAAAAGTATCATTACATTTAATATGTTTTATAATCAGATTGTTTTCTTGCAACATTAATCCCAATCTGTGACTTTTATTTTTCATTTTGTTAATAAATGTGACGGTATTGTGATCAGTAAACACCACGAATGGATATTTTCACAAAGCCATTTTTCTTTCAAAATCTTTAAGGGACCTCCCACAGTGTGTCCATAAACCAATTCAAAATGACTAAAACTTAGAGATTATTAAATGGCTTCCCCTACAACAAACAGTAGCATGCGGACCACGTCATCTTAATCTTCATGGCTGTCTAAAATAGTTTTTTCATCATATTTTCAAGTTTGGTGAAATCTTTCTAATGATCTTTGAGACTCGGGGTGATATGCATTATATTTAAACGGTTTTATATTTAATTTAATTGATGCATAACTTGCTGATGTAAATGAGACTTAAAAGTGGATCCCTGATTTGACTGAGTTGTTTTAGGAAGACCCAGAAAAGAAAAAAAAATAGTTAAAACCTTAGTTATAATTTTAACATTCCTTATTGGAATGGCTTCAGGTGGAGACCCACATTATATTTAGCAAGCATAGATTTCCTTATTTAGACTTAGGAAGGAGCCCCACACATTCAACAATAATCTTACTGAAAGACTCTTCAAATGCGGGTACATGTCGGAGTGGAGCTACACGAATGGCTTGATTCGGTTCCCCTATAACCTAGCAGGTGTTATAATACCTACAGTCCTCGGCTACGTCTCGTCTTACATTTGGCGAGTATAAATGGGCCAATATCCTGTTGGAGGTTTTGTCATCACCCAAGTACTCAGTCATTGACGAATCATGAGCCAGGCTCACAACTGCTATCCTGTATTCCTCCTGTACCACTATCTGGCAGATAACTTTACATTCATCTTACACAGTCGCATCTGGCGGTCGCCATTTTCTCACCAATGCTTAGTCTTTCAAGAAAGAGCAAACATTAACATTCTCTGCTTCCACTACTGAGAATGACTTAGAGCAAGGTAGTACGAGCTCTTCCTTCTCCGAAATGATAAGTTGTTCCCTAGTGAGAAGGTCAAAACTGACATATCTTATTGTTGGCAAAAGAACAGGACCATCACTCATTGACCTTTGGTCCTGGACTCTTTCAAGATGGGATGTTTAGTCCTCATCTGTATCTAAGCAGGATTTCCGTTCCTTGTCTATGAAATAACGAAACATATCGCCATCGCTATGCAACAAGTGATCGTTGACATCAGCCAAAAAATGTGTCTTTTGATTCAACATCACTGTTTCTATGGTACCATCTTGCAATATAATCTTCTCTTCTTCCAGAGACTTCTCCATGGCTAAAGTTACAGCACATGCAAGAACAAATCCCTGTATTTCTTAAATTCATTCTCTTCATAACTAGGCTTCTCGAAGATTATTGGGGCCATTACATCTTTGTGACAGGCCATATCGATACCAAATAACAAAGAAATATCCTCAACAGGAAGTGTATGTCGTATCCCAACTACAACCTGTCCCGAAACAAAGTGTGATTTCAAATTAATGTGATGGAGTGGAACATTATGAAAACCTGGGTGTAGCAAAACATTTGCACCATCTGAAGTATTCCCCGATGAAGGTAAGCTGTTTTCTAGCATCAAAGGTGAAAGGCAAAAGTTTTGAGTATTTGATTGTTTTGTTTTACTCGATAAAGATACAGGAATAATGCCAAAAAAGCAAATTTTTGACGTTAAGGTAAATTTATGGTTTAGTCGCAGCTAAGCATGATTATCTCCTCTTGGTAAGCCAAGACTGTGAGGTCATTCGACTCCTATCAGTTAGCTGCGCCTACGAGGATAACATAGCTTCTCGATATTCTGATGATAAAAGTGACGAAAGTGACATCACAAGGATCGATTCAACATACACCATAATACATTAAAAACATATAAATTAAGGAAAAAACAAAAAACATTTAATTTGAAATAAAAAAATATTAAAAAAAAACTACATGCCGAACTTTTGTACTCTAGCTGTTTACCAACATTTAGACAATACCCATAAGGGAATATATAAATAAGCTTCTCTCAAAAAACATATTGTATAAGAAATATGAATGATAGATACTAGTAACTTTGGTTATTTGTACATCAACTATTTTATTCACATTTTCTTCCCTTTAATGTATTTTTTAAATAAAATGTATTACTGGTGACTTGTAAGTAATCGTTGAATAGAGAACAGAGAGATTTTGAATTCATTTCCGTGACACTAAGTTATTAGAGCTTTCATTTACCTTAGTCGTAATTTACAAAGTGTACTTTAAAGGGCTCGCCCTATAAAGTGTCATTTTACACCTTTCCGAGAGAAACAAAATTCAATATAGGTTAGATCATTTTCATAATAAGTATCTACGATTTTAAGGGACCCACTACCATTAACCATTAAAAAATAATACGATTTCCCAAAATTAAATGATCCATATAATACCTTAGTGTACGTTAGGGAACCCACTAGCTATATATTTGCATCATAAGACAACAACATTAACCATATATAATGATGCAAGTCCCCTAAAGTAAATGATTCCTATAATCCCTTGGGGTACTTTAGGGGACCCACTACCATATATAACTGGTTCATATCATAAGGCAACAACATTCGTAATAGAAAATAATATGAGTCCCCTAGAGTACAAAATAAATATTGTGTGGCAAGAAAACTAAGTCTCATAGAACAAAAATGGTACTTTATATGGTGAGTGTCTGGGTTTTATTTTCTTGCGAATATGTGGAGCCCCTTAAAGAACATGAAGGCCTGCAACACTTATTCACTTAAGCAGACAATTTTACACAATCTACAACATAATTCGCTGCTCCATATTCAACAATTGACGACAAACAACACTGTACGACAATGTGCATGTATGTCAGAGGAGGATCCAAACCATTCCATAATGGGGGCCGTTTTAGTTCAGACACCATTTTTTTTAGAAATATCAAAAGATACCAACACGTAATTCAAAGCGAAAATTAAAAGACATGACAGAAAGAAAAAGACAAGGACGAAACTGGAAATGTTCTGTTACATTTAATATGTTTTTACCCGTCTATAACCTAACACAAAAAAGGGGAATATCCTGACCAGATCATGAGCAAAAATAAAATAAATATGATGTCATGCAACGAAACAAAGCGAAAAATAGCATATGTAGACGACTTGATAATAAATTAAAAATATATATATAAAATGTCGCTCGTAAACATCAGAGCCAAAGGAGGTCTTACTCAGAATTTCTGCGTAAATAAATTCGGGGTTTTGCCATTTTGTTATCCTTGCTAGCTAAGGCAATTGCCAATTTTTTTACACGAATATACCAATAACTTTGTATGGTCTATTTATCATAAGAAACAAACGAGCAACGTGCTAGACAGCAATATATATTTGAAGCTATGGGAAATATAACCCAATTTCGACATAGAGAGGTGCGTTGGGAGGGGCTAATAATGATTGCAAAGCAAACAATTAGTTTTCTGAGGAAAAAAGTGGGATGCGATCGTACCAACTCTCCTTTGTATGAACCATGAGTACATCTCCGCTATGAAATCTGAACGTCTACCTCTTTTTTGGTATACATTGATAATATTTACGGTCTACATTTGAAAGGACACACAAACATTTTGAGTCAGAATTGAATTTAATTTAAAATTTATCGACACGGTTTTATACCAAATTGTGCTATGGCACGGCAATGACTGTTTGAAATTTCACATTTGCTAAGAAGACTTACCCATGATAGATATGCATGATGAACTCACGGGAGTATATCCTATAACCACGGTATTTATTCTTTCATTTTAGTATATTTTAACAAGCGATTTTTTTTAATTAGTATTCTTTGACAAGTCATGAACGAGGAAAGGACCGGGAAGTGCTTGCGACCATTGAAATATATTCGTGGTCATTTGTGACACATATATTCCATAACAGTCAATCAAGTTGTGGTTGCGCCGTAAAACTTTCGAAGTAATGACCAATGTCCACCATCCCAACCGTTTTGCACACACAACAATAATATGGTATGAATATCTTTCTCCCATAAAAAAGGAAGAATTGACAAGAACGACGACAGAATAGTTTTAAAGGGGAATAACCATGATTGATATCTCCCACGGTTTTAAACAGAAAATTCAAAATTATTACCATTTTCTATCAAGGTACTAAAATCACAATCTAAAAATGTGGAAATGTGAAAAAAGTTATGACCTTTGCATTTCACCTTAAAGTTTTCATTTTGATGTAATGGACATTCCATTATATAGTGAATTGAATTTTCAAAAGGGGAACCACATTGCTATGTTGAGTCATTTGTAATGCTTATACGAAATAAATCAGAATTCAATGAGCTGCATTGATGTCGTAGTCTAGCATGATGCATTTTTAGTTTTCTGGACCATTCACCATACTATTCCGGAGATTTAATAGTATTTTATTTAATCGTAGATTTAATCATGATATATTTAGGCTATTTATAATATTTAAATCCAAATTTGTCCATGTCGAAATAGTGGAAGGTATAAATAATATCGTAGACATTATGAGTTTACCTTCTGGTGTTGTATAGTTTTCATCGTTTCGGAGATTGTGATCACTTATATGTTATTCTGTATGAGGTAGACATGTACACAAATATTGAGGACAGAGTGTATTATGCATATTGTAAATGTTGTTCAACCAAAACATCGCAATCATATTCTAGTTTTGTCCATTATGAAAGTAAGACATATATTTGATAGAGTTTGCTTGCAAAGAGTACACTTTAGTTTTCTGAGAACATTAACGTGTTTGAAAGTACAGCTGCTATATATAATGGTAAAGTCGTAGACACAGGTGCAAAGGAGTTACCTCTTACACATGTTTGCATGAACCCTAATTTATTTTTTGATTGTATTAGAATTGGGTTCAAAAATACGCACACATTTGTCTAAAATAATTGTCATCAAACATCATATAAATTGATCATATGGTAAACTTAAATTTGGGAATCGTAAACAGTGGTTGATTTGGTCTCTAATGGAGCAACTGCCCATTGCACAATGCTCTGGTTATCCTACTTACTGAAATACTAGCTATGACAAAGAGGAACAGTTGGCTGGTCACAAGTCATTCATCTCTCCCATTGAATATTCTGTTTAACAAGGAACATGATGACTTTTCTCGTTTATATTGAATACCAAAACTTTACAAGAATCCATATAGAGGAAATAATACTACAGTGGTTATTCTTTTTGAAGAAAGTAATTGTTAATACATATGTCTAACATTTTGACTGCTGTCATATTGGGACAAAGTATATGCACGTAGTAGTTTCAATCAAATGTGGATACTGAAATACTGGATCTTCTGGATAATTGTAATTATCATTCTATTTCAGAAATTTCGTCTGTCTTTCTCTACACTTTACTGCCCATTCACCATGGGAATGTATACAGACGTTTCAAAATATCATTAAGAACGCGGTTATCTTCAAAATGGTAAGAAACGTTACAAATTGATAGTAATACATATATCAAATTATTGTGTAATTTTGAATTGTTTCAATAAAATATATGCATATTATTGTTAAGAAGAACATCCCATTTCAGTAAATTTAGCTATTTAGAAATACGGTGTTTCAAATCATGTTCAATGAATGAATATTCCCAATCTTTACCAATACAGTCTTAAGGTATACACATAGCAAATTATTGCGTAATTTGGATTTGTTTCAATAAAATGTATTCATATTCCTGTTCAGAACATATACACATCCCATTCTAATTAAAATAGCAAATATGGTGTTTGAAAGCGGGTTCAATTAAAAAATCCCCGCACTCTTTACCTGTTACAATTTACTTGTATGTTTGATTAGAATTATAAAAGTTATTTTGTTTTGTCGTGGAATTTGAATAGTTTGTGTAAATTGTTCTTAAGCAACATAAATTATATATATACATGTGTTGTAAGTCAAAAAATTAAACAACAAATAAGAGGAATATTCACTACCGATAAAGCTTCGTAATGTTGTTGAACGTGTCTGATTTGATTGATGTGGTTTAATTGGAATGCAAATAACTGTCAAATAAAAAAAAGCATCACTACTTGAAACTTTGATACTCTATGTAGTTGTATTTCAACGTAGCATATTGAAAAACGTAGAATACGCTTTCAGTAAGTCTTCAACCATTCACGATTTGATTGATAACATGAATAACTAATGTTGCCACAACCTCAGAACAGGTCTGTCATATATAATGGTAAAATAGTAGACACATTGGAAAAGTTACCTCAAACACATATATGCATGGAATCTGAATAGATTTTGATTGTGGTAGAAATTTGTGAACATTTGTCTTAGATAATTGTCATCAAACATCATCAATTGATTCTGGATAAAAAATAAAATTTGTTATCACGCCTATCATAGTAAAACCGACAACGTTAGTTGTGGGTGATTTGGTTTCTAATGAAGCAACTTTCCATTGAACACTATTCTGGTAATCCTACATACTAAAATACTAGTTATGGCAGAGAGAAGCATTGGGCTAATCAGAAGTCATTCGTCTCATCATTGAATATGCTGCTTAACAAGGAACATGATGACTTTTATTGTTGATATTGAATAACAAAACTTCACAATAATCTATACAGAGGAAATAATACTACATGTGCTCATTTTTTTTCAAGAACACATTTTGACTGCTTCAAAGACGGAATACAATCATACTGGGATAAAGTCTATTCACGTAGTAGTTTCAATCGAATGTGGATACTGAACTACTGGATCATCTAGATACTTTTAATTATCGTTCTATTTCAGAAATGTAGTCTGTCCAAACATGTGACCTTTCTACACTTTACAAATCACTCATCTTGGGAACGTATAAAGACGTTTAAAAATATCATTAATAACGCGGTTACCTTCAACATGGTAAGAACCGTTACGAAGTTATTGTAATAGGTCATGAAATCTTATTTTGTCAAGCACGAACAAAGACAAAATACGCTACACAGAAGATTGATTCTGATTGCTCCTTTGGTATCGTTAAACTTTTCTTACCACTAAGCTGGAGTTCGGTATCGATGAAATATTTGTAAAGTTAGGAGTGCATATTTGTCAACAACTTGTTCTATATAGAGAAAAAGCATTACCTACGACATATATTGTCATATAAGGAACATACTTTTCTATAAATAATATTAAGTGATACTCACAGATCTGCTAAGTTTGGTAGATTTGTGAAGGTGTTGTCCGCTATTACTGATATGGCATTAAAGCATAAGCTCCTATAAATAACAACAAATGTCTCATTTTTTTACTTTATTTATTCTGTAGCTTTCTGCTCTGTCTTAAGAAATACGTATATCAAAATATTGTGTAATTTTGAGTTTCTTGAATAAAATATAGGTATATTATTGTTAAAAAGAACATCCTATTTGAATTAATGTAGCTATTTAGAAAAAACGGTGTTTCAAATCATGTTCAATGAATGAATGCTCCCAATCGTTACCTATTACAGTCTTGAGCAATACACAACAAAATATTGCGTAATTTGGAGAGTTTTTTCAATAACATGTATTCATATTCCTGTTCAGAAAAAATACACCACTCATTCTAATTAGTGTAGCTATTTAAAAATACGGTGTATGAAAGTGGGTCCAATTAATGCATACCCTCAATCTTTACATGTTACACTTTACTTGCATGTTTGATTAAAATTATCAAAGTTATTTTATTCTGTCGTGGTATTTGACAATTTTGCGTAAATTGTTCTTAAACAACATAAATTATAGATATACATGTATTGTAAGTCATAGAATGTCAAAACATTAATAAGAATATGGACAACCGATAAAGATTCGTAATGTTGTTGAACGTGTCTGATTTGATTGATGTGGTTTAATTGGAATGCAAATATACATCAATACTACAAACTATGTTACTCTATGTAGTTGTAATCCAACGTAACATATTGAATAAAGTATAATACATTTTTAGTAATGCATCAACCATTCATGACTTGATCGATAACATTAATAAGTAATGTTACGAAAAAAAATTCAAGAACATTCTAGTATCAGAAATATACAACCAACAATCAATTAAGTTTCTATTCTTTAATATAACAACAAAATGTACTTCATATTATTATACAATTACACAAATCAAGTTAATACATTATTACTGGCCTCGTTGTCAATGTACAAATTTAATTTCCTGACGAAAGTGACATCACAGGCATCAATTGCACATAGAACATAATACATTAAAAACATACAAATTAAAAAAAAACATTTAATTTGAAATAAAAATATTAAAAAAAAATACATGCCGAACTTTTATACTCTAGCTGATTACTTACATTTAGACAATATTCGTCAGGGAATTTATAAATAGGCTTCTCTCAAAAAATATTGTATAAGAAATATGAAAAATAAATACTAGTAACTCTGGTTATTTGTACATGAACTAGTATCTTCACATTTTAATCTCTTTAGTGCATCTTTACATAAAATGTATTACGTATGACTTGTTAGTAAATATCGTGAGACAGCAAAACCAAGTCTCCTAGGACAAAAATTATACATTATATGGTGAGTGTACGCCTTTTTTTTAGGATATGAAAGCCCCCTAAAGTACATGAAGGCCTGATACACTGATTCACTTGAACAGAAAATTGTACTCAATCTACAACAGAAATCGTTGTACCGTACTCAACTTTTGACGACAGACCACAATGTACGGAAATGTACATGTATCTCAGAGGCGGATCGAGGCCTTTGCATAATGGGGGCCGTTTTATTTCAGAAACCATTTCTTTTTAGAAATATCAAAAGATACCGAGGCGTAATTCAAAGCGAAAATTACAAGACATGGCAAATAGAAAAATGACAAGGACGAAATTGGAAATGTTCTGTTAAATATAATATGCTTTTACCCGTCTATCAACTAGCACAACACGGGGGGCGGCTCTCCGGCTTTGGGGAACCATATGTGTCTCTTAGGGGATGGCCATTTGATTCTGAGAGGGATCTTGAATTTTGTTTAAATAAATATTCTGACCAGGTCATGAGCAACAATTAAATAAATCTCCTGTCACGCAACGAAACGAAACGAAATACAGCATATATAGAAGATTTGATAATAAATGAAAAATAGATACAACAAATGTGGCTCGTAAACATCAGAACCAACGAGGTCTTATTCTGAATTTCTGCTAAAATAAGTTAGGTGTTTTGCCATTGCGTTATTCTTACTAGCAAAAGCAATGATTATTTTTTTTACACCAATATACCTATTAATTTTGTTGTCTATATAGCATAAAAAACAAATGATCAACGTGTTAGACAGCGATATATGTTTGCAGCTAATGGCGATATAGCCCTATGTTGATATCGAGAGGTGTGTTGGGAGGGGTTTATAATGTTTTCAAAGCAAATAATTACTGTTTTCTGACAGAACAAACTGGGATCATCCCGATCTGATCGTGTCACCTCTCATTTGTATGAACCAAGAGTACATCTCCGCTTTGAAATATGAACGCCTACCTCTTTTAGGTATACATTGATAATAGTTATGGTCTACATTTGAAAGGAAAGACAACAATGTTATGTCAGAATTCAAAATGACTTGACATTTTTTCACACAGTTGTATTCCCAAACGCGTCATAGCACTGCAATAATTGTTTGATATTTCATATTTGTTAAGAAGACAAATCCATAATATATATGCACGATGAACCCACGGGAGTATATCCTAGAACCACGGTATTTCTTTCATTTTAGCATACTTTTTCAAGCGAATTGTTTTGATTAGTATTCTTAGATAAGTCATGGACAAGGAAAGGACATGGAAGTGTTTACGACAAGTGGAACATATCCGTGGTCATTTGTGACACATATATTCCATAGCGGTCAACCAATTGGTGGTTGCGACCGTAAAACTTTCGAAGTGATGACCAATTCCCCCCGCCCAACCGCTTTGCACACAAATAAAGAATATGGTATGATTATCTTTGTCCCCAAATAAAAGAAGAAATAACACGAACGACGTCACGACATGAGATTTTTGAAGGGGAGTAACCATGAAATATATTTCCCGTGGTTTTAAACAAGTTTACCTGACGATTTCGCATAAACGTCTTGAGAAAATTTAAAAATTATTACAATTTTCTCTCAAGGTACTAAAATTAATATCTAAAAATGTGTAAATCTGAAAAAAAGTTATGACCTTTGCATTTAATCGTTTAAGTTTGAAAAGCTCCCGTATCACGCAATATCTTAATGGGTTGTAAACTGGTTGTATCACCTATCAGTGATACAAATCACTTTGTTGTAAAGGGCTTATCATTTTCCATAATATCAAACTGAGATTTTAGAAACCTAAGATTAGCCCTTTCTATTGCAATGGGCATGATAAAGTCTTCTAAAGCACTACATACTATATAATCTTGCGGTGGACTCTCGTTGTTTCTTTTTTTAGAACATTCTGAAACAATGTGTCCTTTTTGTTAGAATAGGGAGGAGATTTAGGTGATTCCCCTTTATTTATTTCGGGAAGTCTGTAGCTATTTTTATTTTTTCTCCCAAGAACCTGATTTTGGTTGATCAAAATGGTTATAAGAAGGGGGTCTATTCTTAACAAATTCGGGACACTTCCAGCTCTTTTAGTTTTCAAAAACCTTAATTTAAGCGTCAGTGCATAATCATATGCCATATTGCTGGCTTCTACTAATCTGTAAGCGCAATGTTCATCTATTATGTCTTAATATCTGAATGAATGCATTGTTTAAATTATGCAATACGAATTGTTTTGCCTTAATCTATCAACGTTGGCAGTTAATTCGTTAGAAGTGAGCCCCTTTTCAAACAAAAGTTATTATTCACGTTCAAAATCAAGATCTTTCTCTCAGGTATCCTCCATCAAAACGTTTGATTTTTCAACTCTATATATCACCCTACCGCATGATAAATTAAAAACCCGCTTAAAAGAAACAATTCATAAAGCTTTCAGTCATAGAAACTATGGCTCAACATTTGTTGTGATAAGCTACAATTCCACATATTTTTTCAAACAAAATTCAAAAAAGTAAAACATGCTACTCCGTGGAACAAGTGATCAGTATGCTGGAGTTCCTCATCGATAACATATTTGCTTCCTTTGGAGGGACACTGTTTCAGCAGGTCGTCGGCATACCAATGGGTACGAATTGTGCCCCTCTTCTAGCCGATTATTTTCATACTCGTATGAGTCGGAGTTTCTTCAAAAGCTTGTAAAAGATAAGAAGATGCATGAGGCTAGAGCCTTTAATTTCACAAACAGGTATATTGATGACGTTTTATCTATCAATAATTCTAGATTTGCAGAATTTCTTCCATTGATATATCCTCCAGAGCTGGAAGATAAAGAAACCACAGATACAGCTTCGTATGCATCATATTTGGACTTATACCTCGCATTTGACGACAGTGGTCAATTCAGTACTACAATTTATGATAAACGGGACGACTTCAATTTTTAAATCATAAATTTTCCAAACATGTGCAGCAATATACCAGCTTCTCCTGCATATGATGTTTACATCTAGGAATTGATTCGCTATGCAAGGGTCAGTAGCAATTTTCTGATTCCTGAAACGTCATCTTCATCTGAGAAACAGGCTACTGGACCAGGGCTATACAAATATTAGCCTTATTCGATCTCTTAAAAAGTATATATTCCGATACCAAGATATTGTCGAACTATATTCCGTCTCTGCAGAAACGATTAAAAGCGATGCATGTTCACATAGTGAAAATGTATAAAGATAAAGAAGTCAAGAAAAATGTTAAAAATATTTTTTTTATCAATGTGTGACGTAAAAATGTGTTTAACATTTGTTTCACTGAATATGGTACTGCTTTCACAACTATTTTACCTATTTTGTTCCTGTATTTAAATACTGTTATAGTGACAGCCGGAACCTTTGAGCAGTAATGAGAGCGGGATGTTTGGTGCTTTAAAATCTGATTCAACCCACCATTTCTTTAGAAATGCCTGTACCAAGTCAGGGTCATTACGGTTTTCACAGTTTTCCGGTTGTTGACTGATTTTGTCTGTTTATATAATTATGAGTTTTGACTTTCCCTTTGTAAGATTGTTCGGAGTTCGGTAATTTTGTTATTACCCTTATTGATCATCCCGTTTTCTACAACCTCTACACTTTTGCCGATTAGCCTCCTTTACCAATTCATATGCTTTCAAAATGGCTTCTTTCACTTCTTCAGTATTTGAACTTGTTTCTCGGGCTTTCCTTGTCAGGAAACTCCATAAAGATAAGGTCGAGTATTCATTGGGCGAAGCCAGACTATTAGCAATTTTCTGAAAATGAAAATATTTTTTGTCCACTTCTTTCTCCAAAATAGGTGGAACAAATCTGATGTACTTCACAACATCAAATTTATTTTGTACTTGAAGCTAACTCCAAAGGCACTCTCTCAACCTTTTCTTTAGAAAGCCTCAATTGTTCAAGTTCAAGTTCTTTCATTTTAAATTGCATTTGCATTTCTTCAAATCTTCTTTTATCTTGCATTTCTTCCTTTTCTATTTCTGAAAGTCTGAGTTGTTCTTCAATTTATTTTAATCTGATTTGTTCTTGCATTTCAATTTCTCTCAACCCCAAAACTGTTAACCAGTTCCAAAATCATCTTCATCCAAAATCTCTTCATCAACAATAATGTTACGATTTCAAATTTTAACATGGTAGTTTTAACCTCAAAATTCAATTATTTGCATAGCAGTAACAATTCTGATTTTTAGTGCCTCAAACGTCTCCTTCTTCGAATCTGACATGCATTCTTCTGCCGAAAATACCCGTTTGATTGTTGGTTGTAATAAATAAATAATTCAAGAACATATAGACTTCTATAAATCATCTCTTTTTATTAATTTTCTCTTACAAATATTCGTCCTCGCGGACGAGCCCTCAATTACAGCTACGTAAAGTTGTTTTTAATAAATTATAAATGGCCTGTCTGTCAATGTTCAAATGTAAATTCCTTTATATTAACTTATATTGTCCTTTCTGATATATTAGATCGATTCTTTCCTATGGAAGTGAATTATAGTTGAATTAAAATATTCCTCAGTTCTACCCCTGAAAGTTTCCAAACATTGGCGTTGAAATTGTTAATATCTTAATGTCCAAGTCACCCTACATCACTAAGTAAATATATTCAAGTGCAATGCTCTAGATTCCAGCTATCATACAAATTCAAAATTTTAGACTGACAGCTCTCCAAGTTGCTGCGTCTTACATAATATTTCAAGAAATTCTCTAGAACAAATAAAAAAATGTGACATTGATTACATATATAAACAATGTGCAGAAATTCAATGTCAAAATTAAAAAAGTATAAGCAACTTGATCTATTTTTGATAACCTATTTGCACTGATGATGTACTGGTACCAACAACAAAAATTATTATAATGAATAAAGTAATACATAATATTTATCATAAATACAAAACACTAAATATACCACACCATCAGTACAGCTGCCATATATAATGGTAAAATTGTAGAATACCACACCATCAGTACAGCTGCTATATATAATGGTAAAATCATATACCACACCATCAGTACAGCTGCTATATATAATGGTAAAATCGTATTATACCACACCATCAGTACAGCTGCCATATATAATGGTACAATACTAAATATACCACACATCAGTACGACTGCTATATCTAACTGTGAAATCGTAATGTACCACATCATCAGTACAGCTGCAATATATACTGGTTAGACACTAAATATACCACACCATCAGTAAGGCTGCCATATATAATGGTAAAATCGTAATATACCACAACATCAGTAAAGCTGCCATATCTAATGGTAAAACACTAAATATACCACACCATCAGTACAGCTGCCATATCTAATGGTAAAGTCATATACCACACCATCAGTACAGCTGTCATATCTAATGGTAAAGCACTAAATATACCACACCATCAGCACAGCTGCCATATATAATGGTAAAACACTAAATATGCCACACCCTCAATACATCTGCCATATCTAATGGTAAAACACTAAATATACCTCACCATCAATACAGCTGCCATATCTAATGGTAAAACACTATATATACCACACCATCAATACAGCTGCCATATCTAATGGTAAAACACTAAATATACCACACCATCAGTACAGCTGCCATATCTAATGGTAAAACACTAAATATGCCACACCATCAATACATCTGCCATATCTAATGGTAAAACACTAAATATACCTCACCATCAATACAGCTGCCATATCTAATGGTAAAACACTATATATACCACACCATCAATACAGCTGCCATATCTAATGGTAAAACACTAAATATACCACACCATCAGTACAGCTGCCATATCTAATGGTAAAACAATAAATATACCACACCATCAGTACATCTGCAATATCTAATGGTAAAACAATAAATATACCACACCATCAGTACAGCTGCAATATCTAATGGTAAAACAATAAATATACCACACCATCAGTACAGCTGCCGTATTTAATGGTAAAGTCATATACCACACCATCAGTACACTGTCATATCAAATGGTAAAGCACTAAATATACCACACCATCAGCACAGCTGCCATATATAATGGTACAATTATATATTATACTTTATGCAAATTTCTAGAATATTGATACAATGCCATTGGTCGATTAGAAAATGGTATTGTTCACTAGTTTTTAGAATCTCCACCTTCGTATCAATACCACATCTTGTAGCTCCGCTTCCTTCTAGCAACGGGTCTTATTGCAATACCAGCATCCGGACCGGAAACAGTCCACTCCGTCAATGTTCTTAATTTAGTCTTACAAAGAAATAAACAAACATACGACAGTACGCTCTTGGAAATTCAAACCAGGATAAGTGACAAACAGAAGCGTAAAAATTCAGATTGTTTGAATGATACTCTGACAAATCCCCTGTTCACAACACTGAGAATATGTCAAATGTGGGAAGTAATGAAAAAAAATTCAAGCGATATCAATACCACAGATGCAGATTTTCTTTTTGCCGATACTGATTTACAAGCACTGTTTGGCAATGATTTTGAACTGCAAAATGAACCCCCTGCAAATCTTCCAAGTAACTCTGTTCAGAGTGTTGAGTGTATGCCAGTACAATTCAACAGCCTCATGGAGGATAATAACCGAAATGCGATGCCAGCGTATCCAATTATAACTTTACTGTTCATTTCAATTTTTATTCAAACTGATGGCTGTGATTCAAACATTTTTATATTGTTACACTTTTACACCATTGTTACAGTTGTTTTTGTTTCCTTGTTATTTAAAAGTTTATTAAATTAGATATTGTAATTTAGTTCTTAGACAATTTCCTTAAATCAATATTAAAACAACACACACCATTGACAATGTAATACCAGAGCATTCAGTGTTATATAAAACATGCTGCCTTTAGCTTTGGGTGTTATGGTAGGTTACCACACTCAGAAAAAACCAATATCACCCTTGATTTAGTCTCGGATGATATTGGTGCTCTGAGTGTGGTAATGTACCATAACAACCTCAATTAAAGGCAGTATGTTTATAATACCACTGCCATATATAATGGTAAAATAATATACCACACCATCAGTACAGCTGCCATATATAATGGTAAAACACTAAATATACCACACCATCAGTACAGCTGCCATATATAATGGTAAAATCGTAGACACAGGTGCAAAGGAGCTTCCTCTAACACATATGTACAGGAACTCTCATTTCATTTTTGATTGTGTTAGAATTGGGTGCATAAACGCACACATATTGTCATCAAACGTCATATAAATTCATCATAACGTTATCACGGCTATCATAGTAAAACCGGCATCATACACAGTGGTTGATTTGGGCTCTAATGAAGCAACGTCCCATTGCACAATGCTCTGGTTATCTTACTTACGGAAATAATAGTCATGACAAAGAGGGGCATTTGGCTGATCAAAAGTCATTCATCTCATCATTGAATATTCTGTTTAACAAGGAACTGTTTTCAGTTTTGCTATTTCTCGTTCAAAACACCCATTTCAAACCTCGCAAACATATTCTAATGTTGTCCTTATTAAAGTAAGATATATATTTGAGAGTTTGCTTGCACAGAGTACACTTTAGTTTGAGAACATTAACCTGTTTGAAAGTACAGTTGCATATATAATTGTAAAATCGTAGACACCAGTGCAAAGAAGCTACCTCTAATACATATGTACATGAACTTATTGTTTTAGGAATTGGGGCACAAACACACCCACATTTGTCTAAAATAATTGTCATCAAACATCATATCAATTGATCATAACGTTAGCTTATATTTGGATATCAGGGCTATCATAGAAAACTGGCATCGTAAACATTAACAGTGGTTGATTTGGCTGTAATGAAACAACTTTCCATTCCACAATGCTCTGATCATCCTACTTACTGAAATACTAACTATGACAATTGGCTGATCACAAGTCATTCATCTCACCATTGAATATTCTGTTTAGCAAATAACATATTTACTTTTCTCGTATATATTGAATACCATAACTTCACAAGAATCCATATAGAGAAAATAATACTACAGGTGCTTATTCTTTTTCAAGAAAACATTTTGACTGCTCTCAAAGACGGAATACAATCGTACTGGAACAAAGTCTATTCACGTAGTAGTTTCAATCAAATGTGGATACTGAACTACTGGATCTTCTGGATAATTTTAACTATCGTTTTATTTCAGAAATTTAGTCTGTCCATGCATGTAACGTTTCTACACTGTACACACCATTCATCGTGGGAATGTATAAAGACGTTTAAAAATATCATTAAAGACGCGGGTATCTTTAAAATGGTAAGAAACGTTACAAATTTATAATATTCGGTCATGAATTAACTTATTTTGTTTTGTCAAGCACGAACAAAGACATAATACGCAACACCAAAAATTGATTCTGATTGCTCCTTTGGTATCGTCAAACTTTTCTTACCACTAAGTTGGAGTTCGGTATCGATGACATATGTGTAGAGTTCGGAGTACACATTTGTCAACAACTTGTTTAATATAGAAAAAAAGGCAATACCTACGACATATATTGTCGTATATGGAACATACTTTTCTATAAATAATAGTAAGTGATGCTCACAGATATTTTAAGTTTGGTAGATTTTTGAAGGTGTTGTCCTCTATCACTGATATTTGATTATGGTCTAAGTTCCTATAAATAGTCAACAAATGTCTCATGTTTATACTTCATTAAGTCTGTCGCTTTCTGTTGTCTTAAGCAATACATATATCAAACTATTGTGTAATTTTGAGGTTTCCAATAAAAATGTATCTATATTATTGTTAAGAAGAGCATCCCATTTGAATTAATGTAGCTATTTAGAAATACGGTGTTTCAAATCAGGTTCAACGAATAAATGCTCCCAATCTTTATCTATTACAGTCATGAGCAATACACACAACATATTGCGTAATTTGGAGTTTTGTTTTCAATAAAATGTATTCATATTCCTGTTCAAAAAAAAATACACAACCCATTATAATTAGTGTAGCTATTTAAAACTAGGGTGTTTGAAAGTGGGTTCAATTAATGCGTACCCTCCATCTTTAGACTTTACTTGTATGTTTGATTGTAATTATAAAAGTTATTTTATTTTGTCGTGCAATTTGAATATTTTGCGTAAATTGTCCTTAATCAACACAAATTATAAATATACATGCATTGTAAGTCATAGAATGTCAAAAAATAATAAGAATATTGACAACTGATCAAGTTTCGTAATGTTCTTGAACCTGTCTGATTTGATTGATGTGATTTTATATTGGAATGCAAATAACTGTCAAATAAAAATAGTACACCAATGCTACTAACGTTGATACTCTATGTAGTTGTATTTCAACGTAGCATATTGAATAAAGCATAATACATTTTTAGTTAGTCATCAACCATTCATAATTTCATTCATAACCTGAATAACTAATGTTGCGAAAACGTTTTCTAGAGTATTCTAATAACAACAAGATACAACCAAAAATCAATTAATTTTCTATTCTTTGATATTACAACACAATTAACTTCATTCTATTATACAATTACACAAATCAAATTAATAAATTATTACTGGCCTCTTTGTCAATGTTCAAATTTAATTTCCTTTAGAATAAATGATCTTGTCCTTTCCGGTATATTAGTGCGATCCATTTCTATGAAAATTAATTCTTGTTGAATTAACATATCTTTTAGTTCTAATCCTGAAAGATTCAAATATTGGCCGATGAAATTGTTAACAGTTCAGTGACTTTACTAAGAAGAGTCTGAAGATACCAAAAGGGCAATCATAATCCGTATATCAAAGAACAGATAACACAATGACGAAAAGAAAAAGTATAAAAGGAAAAACAACGATCTACAAAACATACTTATATAGCAAAAGGTCGCGTTACAGGAGCCCCACTAAAGAGCGGTGTGAACTAAGGTGCTCCAGAAGGGTCTGTAGATCCTGATTCATTAGTGGCACCCGTCGTGTTAATATAGTTGCATACCCGATACTAAGTCGTGTATGAGTAAATGACCATGAAGTGCGTTCGATAAGTGGAATATATTGGTGGTCATTGTGACACAGATATACCATAACGGTGAACCAAGTCATAGTGGTGACCGTAATATTTTCGAAGTGATGACTTCACCTTTACCAAAAGGAACCCTTGATTTCAGTAACTTCCGTGTTAGCAGCATCCTCTATCAAGGAAATCCTGATAGGAGCCACAAACACTCGAATATCGTAGAGTGATATATACTCCATATGCAGGTGCCGCTGGAATGGTGCTACGCATAAATGGAAAGTTCACACTGGGAAAATTGAAATCATCTCTTTCGTCGTAAAGTTTCATTCTTAACCGCCCTTCACTTTCGATTTTGAGGTGTAGGTCAGGATATGAAGCAGACCTATCTCTTTCGGTGGTATCCTTTATTTCAGGCTCAATAGGATAGAAGCGATCAACATAATTATTTAGTGAAAGGACATCATCTTCATAGCGGAACGTGAACTTAATGGACCGGGATTCTTTTTTGTTTTACTAAGTAAAGATATCTAAATACAATGCTATATATTCCAACTATTACATCAATCCTAAATCTTAGACTGAAAGCTCTCGAAGTTGCTGCGTATGCTATCTATATACTATTTCATGAACTTTAAAAACTTGTAAACACCTTGACGTATTTTTGATAACCTATTTGCACTGATGATGTAATGTTATCAACAACAACAACTATTATAATGAACAAAGTAATATCTCATATTTATTATATATACATAACATCTCATCTCTTCAAGAAAATGTTTGGATACAAAAGTTTTGCAATAAATCTCTATTTCAATTCATCACAATATTATCCAACTCTAAACAAAACATTAGCAATAAAAGTATCATTACATTTAATATGTTTTATAATCAGATTGTTTTCTTGCAACATTAATCCCAATCTGTGACTTTTATTTTTCATTTTGTTAATAAATGTGACGGTATTGTGATCAGTAAACACCACGAATGGATATTTTCACAAAGCCATTTTTCTTTCAAAATCTTTAAGGGACCTCCCACAGTGTGTCCATAAACCAATTCAAAATGACTAAAACTTAGAGATTATTAAATGGCTTCCCTTACAACAAACAGTAGCATGCGGACCACGTCATCTTAATCTTCATGGCTGTCTAAAATAGTTTTTTCATCATATTTTCAAGTTTGGTGAAATCTTTCTAATGATCTTTGAGACTCGGGGTGATATGCATTATATTTAAACGGTTTTATATTTAATTTAATTGATGCATAACTTGCTGATGTAAATGAGACTTAAAAGTGGATCCCTGATTTGACTGAGTTGTTTTAGGAAGACCCAGAAAAGAAAAAAAAATAGTTAAAACTTTAGTTATAATTTTAACATTCCTTATTGGAATGGCTTCAGGTGGAGACCCACATTATAGTTAGCAAGCATAGATTTCCTTATTTAGTCTTAGGAAGGAGCCCCACATATTCAACAATAATCTTACTGAAAGACTCTTCAAATGCGGGTACATGTCGGAGTGGAGCTACACGAATGGCTTGATTCGGTTTCCCTATAACCTAGCAGGTGTTATACTACCTACAGTCCTCGGCTACATCTCGTCTTACATTTGGCGAGTATAAATGGGCCAATATCCTGTTGGAGGTTTTGTCATCACCCAAGTACTCAGTCATTGACGAATCATGAGCCAGGCTCACAACTGCTATCCTGTATTCCTCCTGTACCACTATCTGGCAGATAACTTTACATTCATCTTACACAGTCGCATCTGGCGGTCGCCATTTTCTCACCAATGCTTAGTCTTTCAAGAAAGAGCAAACATTAACATTCTCTGCTTCCACTACTGAGAATGACTTAGAGCAAGGTAGTACGAGCTCTTCCTTCTCCGAAATGATAAGTTGTTCCCTAGTGAGAAGATCAAAACTGACATATCTTATTGTTGGCAAAAGAACAGGACCATCACTCATTGACCTTTGGTCCTGGACTCTTTCAAGATGGGATGTTTAGTCCTCATCTGTATCTAAGCAGGATTTCCGTTCCTTATCTATGAAATAGCGAAACATATCGCCATCGCTATGCAACAAATGATCGTTGACATCAGCCAAAAAATGTGTCTTTTGATTCAACATCACTTGTTTCTATGGTACCATCTTGCAATATAATCTTCTCTTCTTCCAGAGACTTTTCCATGGCTAAAGTTACAGCACATGCAAGAACAAATCCCTGTATTTCTTAAATTCCTTCTCTTCATAACTAGGCTTCTCGAAGATTATTGGGACCATTATATCTTTGTGAACGGCCATATCGATACCAAATAACAAAGAAATATCCTCAATAGGAAGTGTATGTCGTATCCCAACTACAACCTGTCCCGAAGCAAAGTGTGATTTCAAATTAATGTGACGGAGTGGAACATTATGAAAACCTGGGTGTACCCCCTGTAGCAACACATTTGCACCATCCGAAGTATTCCCCGATAAAGGTAAGCTGTTTTCTAGCATCAAAGGTGAAAGGCAAAGGTTTTGAGTATTTGATTGTTTTGTTTTACTCGATAAAGATACAGGAATAATGCCAAACAAGCAAATTTTTGACGTTAAGTGTGTCACCGTTTATCTGTAACCACACGTAAATTTATGGTTTATTGTCGCAGCTAAACATGATTATCTCCTCTTGGTAAGCCAAGACTGTGAGGTCATTCGACTCCTATTAGTTAGCTGCGCCTACGAGGATAACATAGCTTCTCGATATTCTGATGATAACAGTAACGAAAGTGACATCACAGGGATCGATTCAACATAGACCATAATACATTATAAACATATAAATTAAGAAAAAAACAAAAAAACATTTAATTTGAAATAAAAAAATATTAAAAAAAAAAACTACATGCCAAACTTTTGTACTCTAGCTGTTTAACAACATTTAGACAATACCCATAAGGGAATATATATAAATAAGCTTCTCTCAAAAACATTTGTATAAGAAATATGAATGATAGATACTAGTAACTCTGGTTATTTGTACATGAACTATTTTCTTCACATTTTCTTCACTTTAATGTATTTTCTAAATAAAATGTATTACTGGTAAGTAATCGTTGAATAGAGAACATAGAGATTTTGAATTCATTTCCGTGACACTAGGTTATTAGAGCTTTCATTTACCTTAGTCGTAATTTACAAAGTGTACTTTAAAGGGCTCGCCCTATAAAGTGTCATTTTACACCTTTCCGAGAGAAACAAAATTAAATATAGGTTAGATCATTTTCATAATAAATATCTACGATTTTAAGGGACCAACTACCATTAACCATTAAAAAATAATACGATTTCCCAAAAGTAAATGATCCATATAATACCTTTGTGTACGTTAGGGAACCCACTAGCTATATATACGATTCGCATCATAAGACAACAACATTAACCATAGATAATGATGCAAGTCCCCTAAAGTAAATGATTCCTATAATGCCTTGGGGTACTTTAGGGGACCCACTACCATATATAACTGGTTCATATCATAAGGCAACAACATTCGTAATAGAAAATAATATGACTCCCCTAGAGTACATAATAAATATTGTGTGGCAAGAAAACTAAGTCTAATAGAACAAAAATGGTACTTTATATGGTGAGTGTGCGGGTTTTATTTTTTTGCGGATATGTAGAGCCCCCTAAAGAACATGAAGGCCTGCAACACTTATTCACTTAAGCATACAATTTTACACAATCTACAACATAATTCGTTGCTCCATATTCAACAATTGACGACAAACAACACTGTACGACAATGTACATGTATGTCAGAGGAGGATCCAAACCTTTCCATAATGGGGGCCGTTTTACTTCAGACACCATTTTTTTTTAGAAATATCAAAAGATACCAACACGTAATTCAAAGCGAAAATTACAAGACATGGTAGAAAGAAAAATGACAAGGACGAAAATGGAAATGTTCTGTTAAAATTAATATGTTTTTACCAGTTTTTACCTAACACAAAAAAGGGGAATATTCTGACCAGATCATGAGCAAAAATAAAATAAATATGATGTCATGCAATGAAACAAAGCGAAAAATAGCATATGTAGACGACTTGATAATAAATTAAAAAAATATATATAAAATGTCGCTCGTAAACATCAGAGCCAAGGAGGTCTTACTCAGAATTTCTTCGTAAATAAATTTGGGGTTTTGCCATTTTGTTATCCTTGCTAGCTAAGGCAATTGGCAACTTTTTTACACGAATATACCAATAACTTTGTATGGTCTATTTAGCATAAGAAACAAACGAGCAACGTGTTAGACAGCAATATACATTTGCAGCTATGGGAAATATAACCCAATTTCGACATAGAGAGGTGCGTTAGGAGGGGCTAATAATGATTGCAAAGCAAACAATTAGTTTTCTGAGGAACAAAATGGGATGCGATCGTACCAACTCTCCTTTGTATGAACCAGGAGTACATCTCTGCTTTGAAATCTGAACGTCTACCTCTTTTTTGTTATACATTGATAATATTTACGTTCAACATTTGAAAGGACAGACACAAATTTTGAGTCAGAATTTAATTTAATTTAAAATTTATCGACACGGTTTTATGCCAAATTGCGCTATGGCACGGCAATGACTGTTTGAAATTTCACATTTGCAAAGAAGACTTACCAATGATAGATATGCATGATGAACTCACGGGAGTATATCCTATAACCACGGTATTTATTCTTTCATTTTAGTATATTTTAACAAGTGTTTTTTTTTAATTAGTATTCTTTGATAAGTCACGAACGAGGAAAGGACCGGGAAGTGCCTGCGACCATTGAAATATATCCGTGGTCATTTGTGACACAGATATTCCATAACAGTCAATCAAGTTGTGGTTGCGGCCGTAAAACTTTCGAAGTAATGACCAATGTCCACCATACCAACCGTTTTGCACACACAACAAGAATATGGTATGAATATCTTTATCCCATAAAAAAGGAAGAATTGACAAGAACGACGACAGAATAGTTTTAAAGGGGAATAACCATGATTGATATCTCCCGCGGTTTTAAACAGAAAATTCAAAATTATTACCATTTTCTATCAAGGTACTAAAATCACAATCTAAAAATGTGGAAATCTGAAAAAAGTTATGACCTTTGCATTTCACCTTAATGTTTTCGTTTTGATGTAATGGACATTCCATTATATAATGAATTGAATCTTCAGAAGGGGAACCACATTGCTATTTTGAGTCAGTTGTAATGCTTATACGAAATAAATCAGAATTCAATGAGCTGCATTGATGTCGTAGTCTAGCATGATGTATTTTTAGTTTTCTGGGCCATTCACCATAATATTCCGGAGATTTAATAGTATTTTATTTAATCGTAGATTTAAACATGATATATTTAAGCTATTTATAATATTTAAATCCAAATTTGTCCATGTCGAAATAGTGGTATAAATAATGTCGTAGACATTATGAGTTTACCTTCTGGTGTTGTATAGTTTTCATCGTTTCGAAGATTGTGAACACTTATATGTTATTCTGTATGAGGTAGACATTTACCCAAATATTGAGGACAGAGTGTATTATGCATATTGTAAAATGTTGCCTAGAAGACAAATATTCCCACCTTGTTTCAAAGGAAAGAGAATCTCTACTTGCAAATTGTGTTCAACCAAAACATCGCAACCATATTCTAGTTTTGTCCATTATGAAAGTAAGACATATATTTGATAGAGTTTGCTTGCAAAGAGTACACTTTTGTTTCCTGAGAACATTAACGTGTTTGAAAGTACAGCTGCTATATATAATGGTAAAGTTGTAGACACAGGTGCAAATGAGTTACCTCTTACACATGTTTTCGTGAACCCTAATTTATTTGTTGATTGTATTAGAATTGGGTTCAAAAATACGCACACATTTGTCTAAAATAATTGTCATCAAACATCATAAAAATTGATCATACCGTAAACTTAAATTTGGGAATCGTAAACAGTGGTTGATTTGGTCTCTAATGGAGCAATATTCCATTGCACAATGCTCTGGTTATCCTACTTACTGAAATACTAGCTATGATAAAGAGGAACAGTTGGCTGGTCACAAGTCATTCATCTCATCATTGAATATTCTGTTTAACAAGGAACATGAAGACTTTTCTCGTTTATATTGAATATCAAAACATTACAAGAATCCATAGAGAGGAAATAATACTACAGGTGGTTATTCTTTTTGAAGAGAGTAATTGTTTATAAATGTGTCTAGCATTTTGACTGCTGTCATATTGTATATGCACGTAGTAGTTTCAATCAAATGTGGATACTGAAATACTGGATCTTCTGGATAATTGTAATTATCATTCTATTTCAGAAATTTCGTCTGTCTTTCTCTACACTTTACTGCCCATTCACCGTGGGAATGAATACAGACGTTTCAAAATATCATTAAGAACGCGGTTATCTTCAAAATGGTAAGAATCGTTACAAATTGATAGCAATACATATATCAAAATATTGTAGAATTTTGAATTGTTTCAATAAAATATATTCATATTATTGTTAAGAAGAACATCCCATTTCAGTAAATGTAGCTATTTAGAAATACGGTGTTTCAAATCATGTTCAATGAATGATTATTCCCAATCTTTACCAATACAGTCTTAAGGAATACACATAACAAAATATTGCGTAATTTGGAATTGTTTCAATAAAATATTTGTGTAGCTATTTAAAAATACGGTGTATGAAAGTGGGTTCAATTAATGCATACCCTCAATCTTTACATGTTACACTTTACTTGCATGTTTGATTAAAATTATAAAAGTTATTTTATTCTGTCGTGGTATTTGACAATTTTGCGTAAATTGTTCTTAAGCAACATAAATTATAGATATACATGTATTGTAAGTTATTGCATGTCAAAACATTAATAAGAATATGGACAACCGATAAAGTTTCGTAATGTTGTTGAACGTGTCTGCATTGATTGATGTGATTTTTTACTGGAATGCAAATAACTGTCAAATAAAAAATATACATCAATACTACAAACTTTGTTACTCTATGTAGTTGTAATCCAACGTAACATATTGAATAAAGTATAATACATTTTTAGTAATGCATCAACCATTCATGATTTGATCGATAACATTAATAACTAATGTTACGAAAAAAAAATTCAAGAACATTCTAGTATCAGAAATATACAACCAACAATCAATTAAGTTTCTATTCTTTAATATAACAACAACATGTACTTCATATTATTATACAATTACACAAATCAAATTAATACATTATTACTGGCCTCGTTGTCAATGTACAAATTTAATTTCCTTTAGAATAAATGATCTTGTCCTTTTCGCCATATTAGTGCGATCCTTTTCAATGAAAATTAATTATTGTTGAATTAAAATATTTGTTAGCTCTAATCCTGAAAGTTTCAAATATTGGCCGATGAAATTGTTACTAGTTCAATAACTTTACTAAGAAGAGTTTGAAGAGACCAACGGTGCAATCAGAATCCGTATATCAAAGAACAGACATCACAATTACGAAAAGAAAAAGTACAAAAGGAAAAACAATGATCTACAAAACATATGTATAAAGCTAAAGGTCGAGTAACAGGAGACCATATACAGATGGTACCATTTTCCAATAAAGTATATTCTTCTTTCAGAGGCTTTTACATGGCTAAAGTTACAGCACATGCAAGAAAAATCCCTGTATTTCTTTAATTCATTCTCTTCATAACTAGGGTCCTCGGAAAAGCAAATTGTTGACGCCAAGTGTGTCACCGTTTATCTGTAACCACAGGTAAATTTATTGTTTATTGTCGCAGATTATCTCCTCTTGGTATGCCAATAATGTGAGGTCATTCGGTTCTTATCAGTACTCTGCGCCAACGAGGATATCATAGCTTCTCGATATTCTGATGATATAAGTGACGAAAGTGACATCACAGGAATCGATTCAACATAGAACATAATACATAACAAATATTTAAAAAAAATACATGCCGAACTTTTGTACTCTAGCTGTTTACTTACATTTAGAAAATATTCACCAGGGAATTTATAAATAGGCTTCTCTCAAAAATATATTGTATAAGACATATGAATGATAAATAATAGTAACTCTTGTTATTTTTACATGAACTATTATCTTCACATGTTCTTCCCTTTAATGCATATTTTATATAAAATGTATTACCTATGACGTGTTGGTAATCGTTGAATAGAGAACAACGAGATGTGGAATTCATGTCTGTGACAATAAGTTACTATAGCTTTCATTTACCTTGGTCGTAATTTACAAAGTTTATTTTAAGGGACTCGCCCCATAAAGTATCATTTTACACCTTTCCGAGAGAAACAAATCTCAATTAAGGTTAGATCATTTTCATAATATATATCTACGATTTTAAGGGACCAACTACCATAAACCATAAAAAAATAATACGAGTCCCCAAAAGTCAATGATCCCTATAATGTCTTAGTGTACGTTAGGGAACCCACTACCTATATCTACGATTCGTATCATAAGACAATAACATTAACCATAGAGTATGATGCGAGTTGCCTAAAGTAAATGATTCATGTGATGCCTTGGTGTACATTAGGGGACCCACTACTAAATATAACTGGTTCATATCATAAGGCAACAACATTCGTAATAGAGAATAATGTCAGTCCCCTAGAGTACATAATAAATATTGTGAGACAACAAAACAAAGTCTCATAGAACACAAATGGTACTTTATATGGTGAGTGCCCGGTTTTTTTTTAGAATATTTAGAGCCCCCTAAAGTACATTAAGGCCTGACACAAATATTCAATTAAACAGAAAATTTTACACAATCTATCACCAACAACACGGTTATCTTCAAAATCGTAAGAATCGTTACAAATTAATAGTAATACATATATCAAAATATTGTGAAATATTTAGTTATTTCAATTAAATGCATTTTTATTATTGTTAAGAAGAACATGCCATCTGAATTAATGTAGCTATTTAGAAATACGTGTTTCAAATAAGGTTCAATGAATGATTATTCCCAATCTTTACCAATACAGTCTTAAGGAATACACATAACAAAATATTGCGTAATTTGGAATTGTTTCAATAAAATATTCCTGTTCAGAACATATACACATCCCATTCTAATTAAAATAGCAAATATGGTGTTTGAAAGCGGGTTATATTAAAATATCCCCGCACTCTTTACCTGTTACAATTTACTTGTATGTTTGATTAGAATTATAACAGTTATTTTGATTTGTCGTGGAATTTGAATAGTTTGTGTAAATTGTTCTTAAGCAACATAAATTATATATATACATGTGTTGTAAGTCAAAAAATTAAACAACAAATAAGAGGAATATTCACTACCGATAAAGCTTCGTAATGCTGTTGAACGTGTCTGATTTGATTGATGTGGTTTCATTGGAATGCAAATAACTGTCAAATAAAAAAAATACATCACTACTTGAAACTTTGATACTCTATGTAGTTGTATTTCAACGTAGCATATTGAAAAACGTAGAATACGCTTTCAGTAAGTCTTCAACCATTCACGATTTGATTGATAACATGAATAACTCATGTAGCCACAACCTCAGAACAGGTCTGTCATATATAATGGTAAAATAGTAGACACATTGGAAAAGTTACCTCAAACACATATATGCATGGAATCTGAATAGATTTTTATTGTGATAGAAATGTGTGCACATATATCTAAGATAATTGTCATCAAACATCATCAATTGATTCTGGATAAAAAATAAAATTTGGTATCACGCCTATCATAGTAAAACCGACAACGTTAGCTGTGGGTGATTTGGGTTCTAATGAAGCAACTTTCCATTGAACACTATTCTGGTAATCCTACATACTAAAATACTAGTTATGGCAGAGAAAAGCATCGGGCTAATCAGAAGTCATTCATCTCATCATTGAATATGCTGCTTAACAAGGAACATGATGACATTTATAGTTGATATTGAATAACAAAACTTCACAATAATCAATACAGAGGAAATAATACTACATGTGCTTATTTGTCTTCAAGAAAACATTTTGACTGCTTCAAAGACGGAATACAATCATACTGGGATAAAGTCTATTCACGTAGTAGTTTCAATAGAATGTGGAAACGGAACTACTGGATCATCTAGATAATTTTAATTATCGTTCTATTTCAGAAATTTAGTCTGTCCAAACATGTGACCTTTCTACCCTTTACAAATCATTCATCGTGGGAACGTATATAGACGTTTAAAAATATCATTAATAACGCGGTTACCTTCAACATCGTAAGAACCGTTACGAAGTTATTGTAATAGGTCAGGAAATCTTATTTTGTCAAGCACGAAAAAAGACAAAATACGCTACACAGAAGATTGATTCTGATTGCTCCTTTGGTTTCGTCAAACTTTTCTTACCACTAAGTTGGAGTTCGGTATCGATGACATATCTGTAAAGTTCGGAGTGCATATTTGTCAACAACTTGTTCTATATAGAGAAAAGGCATTACCTACGATATATATTGTCATATAAGGAACATACTTTTCTATAAATAATATTAAGTGATACTCATAGATCTGCTAAGTTTGGTAGATTTTTGAAGGTGTTATCCGCAATCACTGATATGGCATTAAAGCTTAAGCCCCTATAAATAACAACAAATGTCTCATTTGTATACTTTATTTATTCTGTAGCTTTCTGCTCTGTCTTAAGAAATACGTATATCAAAATATTGTGTAATTTTGAGTTTCTTGAATAAAATATAGGTATATTATTAATAAGAGGAACATCCTATTTGAATTAATGTAGCCATTTAGAAAAAACGGTGTTTCAAATCAGGTTCAATGAATGAATGCTCCCAATCGCTACCTATTACAGTCTTGAGCATTACACAGCAAAATATTGCGTAATTTGGAGAGTTTTTTCAATAACATGCATTCATATTCCTGTTCAGGAAATATTTGTGTAGCTATTTAATAATACGGTGTATGAAAGTGGGTTCAATTAATGCATACCCTCAATCTTTACATGTTACACTTTACTTGCATGTTTGATTAAAATTATAAAAGTTATTTTATTCTGTCGTGGTATTTGACAATTTTGCGTAAATTGTTCTTAAGCAACATAAATTATAGATATACATGTATTGTAAGTTATAGCATGTCAAAACATTAATAAGAATATGGACAACCGATAAAGTTTCGTAATGTTGTTGAACGTGTCTGAATTGATTGATGTGATTTTTTACTGGAATGCAAATAACTGTCAAATAAAAAATATACATCAATACTACAAACTTTGTTACTCTATGTAGTTGTAATCCAACGTAACATATTGAATAAAGTATAATACATTTTTAGTAATGCATCACCCATTCATGATTTGATCGATAACATTAATAACTAATGTTACGAAAAAAAAATTCAAGAACATTTTGGTATCAGAAATATACAACCAACAATCAATTAAGTTTCTATTCTTTAATATAACAACAACATGTACTTCAAATTATTATACAATTACACAAATCAAATTAATACATTATTACTGGCCTCGTTGTCAATGTACAAATTTAATTTCCATTAGAATAAATGATCTTGTCCTTTTCGCTATATTAGTGCGATCCTTTTCTATGAAAATTAATTATTGTTGAATTAAAATATTTGTTAGCTCTAGTCCTGAAAGTTTCAAATATTGGCCGATGAAATTGTTACTAGTTCAATAACTTTACTAAGAAGAGTTTGAAGAGACCAAAGGTGCAATCAGAATCCGTATATCAAAGAACAGACATCACAATTACGAAAAGAAAAAGTACAAAAGGAAAAACAATGATCTACAAAACATATGTATAAAGCTAAAGGTCGAGTAACAGGAGACCATATACAGATGGTACTATCTTCCAATAAAGTATATTCTTCTTTCAGAGGCTTTTACATGGCTAAAGTTACAGCACATGCAAGAAAAATCCCTGTATTGCTTTGATTCATTCTCTTCATAACTAGAGTCCTCGGAAAAGCAAATTGTTGACGCCAAGTGTGTCACCGTTTATCTGTAACCACAGGTAAATTTATTGTTTATTGTCGCAGATTATCTCCTCTTGGTATGCCAATAATGTGAGGTCATTCGGTTCTTATCAGTACTCTGCGCCAACGAGGATATCATAGCTTCTCGATATTCTGATGATATAAGTGACGAAAGTGACATCACAGGAATCGATTCAACATAGAACATAATACATAACAAATATTTAAAAAAAATATATGCCGAACTTTTGTACTCTAGCTGTTTACTTACATTTAGAAAATATTCACCAGGGAATTTATAAATAGGCTTCTCTCAAATATATATTGTATAAGACATATGAATGATAAATAATAGTAACTCTTGTTATTTTTACATGAACTATTATCTTCACATGTTCTTCCCTTTAATGCATATTTTACATAAAATGTATTACCTATGACGTGTTGGTAATCGTTGAATAGAGAACAACGAGATGTGGAATTCATGTCTGTGACAATAAGTTACTATAGCTTTCATTTACCTTGGTCGTAATTTACAAAGTTTATTTTAAGGGACTCGCCCCATAAAGTATCATTTTACACCTTTCCGAGAGAAACAAATCTCAATTAAGGTTAGATCATTTTCATAATATATATCTACGATTTTAAGGGACCAACTACCATAAACCATAAAAAAATAATACGAGTCCCCAAAAGTCAATGATCCCTATAATGTCTTAGTGTACGTTAGGGAACCCACTACCTATATCTACGATTCGTATCATAAGACAATAACATTAACCATAGAGTATGATGCGAGTCCCCTACAGTAAATGATTCATGTGATGCCTTGGTGTACATTAGGGGACCCACTACTAAATATAACTGGTTCATATCATAAGGCAACAACATTCGTAATAGAGAATAATGTCAGTCCCCTAGAGTACATAATAAATATTGTGAGACAACAAAACTAAGTCTCATAGAACACAAATGGTACTTTATATGGTGAGTGTCCGTTTTTTTTTATAGAATATTTAGAGCCCCCTAAAGTACATTAAGGCCTGACACAAATATTCAATTAAACAGAAAATTTTACACAATCTTTCACTAACAACACGGTTATCTTCAAAATCGTAAGAATCGTTACAAATTAATAGTAATACATATATCAAAATATTGTATAATATTTAGTTATTTCAATAAAATGCATTTTTATTATTGTTAAGAAGAACATGCCATCTGAATTAATGTAGCTATTTAGAAATACGTGTTTCAAATAAGGTTCAATGAATGAATGCTCCCAATCTTTACCTATTACAGTCTTGAGCAATACACATTGGAAAATATTGCGTAATTTGGAGTTGTTTCAATAATATTCCTGTTCAGAAAAAAAAATACACAACCCATTCTAATTAGTGTAGCTACTTAAAAATGCGGAGTTTGAAAGTGAGTTCAATTAATGCATACCCTCAATCTTTACCTGTTACACTTTACTTGTATGTTTGATTAGAATTATAAATGTTATTTCTTTAGAAATGCCTGTACCAAGTCAGGGTCATTACGGTTTTCACAGTTTTCCGGCTGTTGACTGATTTTGTCTGTTTATAAAAAATTATGAGTTTTGACTTTCCCTTTGTAAGATTGTTCGGAGTTCGGTAATTTTGTTATTACCTGTATTTACTTTGTCGTGGAATTTGAATATTTTGCGTAAATTGTTCTTAAGCAACATAAATTATAGATATACATGTATTGTAAGTCATAGAATGTCAAAAAATATATAAGAATATTGACAACTGATAAAGTTTTGTAATGCTGTTGAACGTGTCTGATTTGATTGATGTGATTTTATATTGGAATACAAATAACTGTCAAATAAAAAATATACATCAATACTTGAAACGTTAATACTCTATGCAGTTGCGTTTCAACGTTAACATATTGAATAAAGTATAATATGCTTTTAGTAAGTCTTGAACCATTCATGATTTGATTGATAACATGAATAACAACATATACCACACCATCAGACAAGCTACTATGTATACTGGTAAAATAGTAGACATATGTGCAGCATTATCTCAAACACATATGTACATGGAATCGGAATAGATTTTGTTTGTGTTAGAATCGGGTGCACTAACACACACATTTGGATAGCGTTTTTTGTTTCATTTCTTTCAATAAAATGTATTCATATTCCTGTTCAGAAAATATACACAACGCATGCTAATTCATGTAGCTATTTACAAATACAGTGTTTGAAAGCAGGTTCAATTAATACATTCTCTCAAACTTGATCTGTCGCATTGTACTTGTATGTTTGATTAGAATGATAACAGTTCTTTAATATTGTTTTGGAAATTGAATATTTTGCATATTGTTTTTTTAAACAACATAAATAATAGATATACATAGAATGTATTAGAATCGGGTGCACTAACATACACATTTGGACAACGTTTTTTGTTTCATTTGTTTCAATAAAATGTATTCATATTGCTGTTCAGAAAAAATACACAACCCATTATAATTAGCGTAGCTATTTAAGAAAAACCTTTCAAAGCGGGTTCAATTAATGCATACCCTCAATCTTTACCTGTTACACTTTACTTGTATGTTTGATTAGAATTATAACAGTTATAAATGATATTGTCGTGGAATTTAAATAGTTTACGTAAATGGTTCTTACACAACATAAATTATACATATACATGTATTGTAAATCATAGAATGTCAACAACAACAAAAGAGAACATTGACAACCGATCAAGTTTCGTAATGTTGTTTGATGTGATTTTATTGGAATACAAATAACTGTCATGTGTGTCATTTGTTTCTTATCAGTTTGCTGCTACTACGAGGATATCATAGCTTCTCGATAGTATGATCATAACAGTGACGAAAGTAACATCACAGGCATCGATTCAACATAGAACATGATACATTAAAAACATATAAATTAAAAAAATAACATTTAGTTTGAAATAAAATATTAAAAGAAATTACATGCCGAACTTTTGTACTCTAGCTGTTTACTTACATTTAGACAATATTCACTAGGGAATTTATACATAGCTTTCTCTCAAAACATAGTGTGTAAGAAATATGAATAATAAATACTAGTAGCTCTGGGTATTTGTACATGAACTATTATCTTCATATTTTCTTCCCTTTAATGTTTTTTTTACATAAAATGTATTACTTATGTCTTGTAAGTAATCGTTGAATAGAGAACAGCGAGATGTGGAATTCATGTCCGTAACACTAAGTTAGTATAACTTTCATTTACCTTAGTCGTAATTTGCAAAGTTTACTTTTAGGGGTTCGCCCCATAAAGTTTCATTTTACACATTTCCGAGAGAAGCAAAATTCAATTAAGGTTAAATCTTTTTGATAATATATATCTACGATTTTGAGGGACCCACTACCATTAACCATAAAAAAATAATACGAGTCCCCAAAAGTAAATGATGCCTATAATACCTTAGTGTACGCTAGGGAACCCACTACCTACATCTACGATTCGTATCATAAAACAATAACATTAACTATAGAGAATGATGCGAATCCCCTAAAGTAAATGATTTATATAATGCCTTTGTGTACTTTAGGGGACCCGATCCCATATATAACTGGTTCATATCATAAGGCAACAACATTCGATAGAGAAAATAATGTGAGTCCCCTAGAGTGCATAATAAATATTGTGTGACAACAAAGCTAAGTCTCATAGAACAAAAATTGTACTTTATATGGTGAGTGTGCGGGGTTTTTTTTTGCGTATATGTAGAGCCCCCTAAAGAACATGAAAGCCTGAAACACTTATTCACTTAAACAGAAAATTTTACACAATCTACAACATAATTCGTTGCTCCATATTCAATAATTGACGACAAACCACACTGTTCGACAATGTACATGTATCTCAGAGGAGGATCCAGATCTTTTCATAATGGGGGCCGTTTTAGTACAGACACCATTTTTGTTTAGAAATATCAAAATATACCGACACGTAATTCAAAGCGAAAATTACAAGACATAATATAAAGAAACATGACAAGGACGAAACTGGAAATGTTCTGTTAAATTTAATATGTGTTTACCCGTCTATAACTTAGCACAAAAAAGGGGAATATTCTGGCCAGGTCACGAGCAAAAATAAAATAAATAGTATGTCATGCAACGAAACAAAGCAAAAAATAGCATATGTAGACGACTTGGTAATAAATTAAATATATATACATATATAAAATGTCCTTCGTAAACATCAGAGCCAAAGAGGTCTTATTCAGAATTTCTTCGTAAATACATTCGGGGTTTTGCCATTGTGCTATCTAAGGCAATTGCCATTTTTTTTTTACACAAATATACCTAGAAATGTAATGGTTTATTTTGCATAGGAAATAAACGAGCAACGTGTTAGACAGCAAGATATATTTGCAGCTAGGGGCGATATAACCCAATTTTGACATCGAAAGGTGCGTTGGGAGGGGATAATAATGATTTCAAAGCAAACAATTACTGTGTTGTGAGGAAAAAAGTGGGATGCGATCGTGCCACCTCTCCTTTGTATGAATGTGAACGCCTACCTCTTTTTTGGTATACATTGATAATATTTATCGTCTACATTTGAAAGGAGAGACAACCCTTTTGAGTCAGAATTGAAATTGATTATGCAATGTTCACACGGTTTTATACCAAAATGCGCTATGGCACGGCATTGACTGTTTGATATTTCACATTTGCTAAGAAGACAGACCCATAATATATATGCACGATGAACCCACGGGAGTATATCCCAGAACCACGGTATTTATTCTTTCATTTATTTAGTATATTTTAACAAGCGAATTTTTTAAATTAGTATTCCTTGATAAGTCATGAACGAGGAAAGGACCGAGAAGTGCTTGCGACAACTGGAATATATCCGTGGTCATTTATTACACAGATATTCCATAGCGATCAACCATGTCGTGGTTGCAACCGTAAAACTTTCGAAGTGATAACCAATGTCCACCAGCTCAACGTTTTGCACACAAATACATATTATGGTATGATTATCTGTGTTCCCATAGAAAGAAGAAATGAGACGAACGACGTTAGGACAGCATTTGTTTAAAGGGGATTAACCATGATTGATATTTCCCGCGGTATTAAACATGTAAGTTTACCTGACAATTTCGCACAAATCTCTTGAGAAAATTTAAAAGTATTACCATTTGATATCAGGGTACTAAAATAACTATCTAAAAATGTGGAAATCTGAAAAAAGTTATGACCTTTGCATTTCACCTTAAAGTTTTCGTTTTGGTGTAATGGACATTCCATTATATAATGAATTGAATCTTCAAAAGGGGAACCGCATTGCCATTTTGAGTCATTTGTAATGTTTATACGAAATAAACCAGAATTCAATGAGCTGCATTGATGTCGTAGTCTAGTGAAGTATTTTTAGTTTTCTGGACCCTTCACAATAATATTTTGGAGATTTAATAGTATTGTTATTTAATCCTAGATTTAAACATGATATATTTAGGCTATTTATAATATTTAAATCTAATTTTTTCCATGACAAAATAGGGGATGATATAAAGAATGTCGTAGACATTATGAGTGTTGCATAGTTTTCATCGTTTCGGAGATTGTGATCACTTATATTTTATAATGAAGGAGGTAGACCATTACCCATATATTGAGGACATAGTTTAATATGCAGTTTGCAAAATGTTGTCAGCTTGCGATATGTACGCCTAGAAGACAAATATTCCCACATTGTTTCAAAGGAAAGAGAATCTCTACTGGTAAATTGTGTTCTACCAAATTATCGCAAGCATATTCTAATTTTGTCCTTATGAAAGTAAGACATATATTTGATAGAGTTTGCTTGCAAAGAGTACACTTTAGTTTTCTGAGAACATTAACGTGTTTGAAAGTGCAGCTGCTATATATAATGGTAAAATCGTAGACACAGGTGCAAAGGGGTTACCTCTTATACCTGTGTACATGACCTCTAATTTAATTTTTTATTGTATTAGAATTGAGTTCAAAAACACGCACACATTTTACTAAAATAATTGTCATCAAACAACATATAAATTGATCATACCGTTAACTTAAATTTGGGAATCATGGCTATCATAAAAAAACCGGAATCGTAAAGAGTGGTTGATTTGGTCTCTAATGGAACAACTTCCCATTGCACAATGCTCTGGTTATCCTACTTACTGAAATACTAGCTATGATAAAGAGGAACATTTGGCTGATCACAAGTCATTCATCTCATCATTGAATATTCTGTTTAGCAAGGAACATGATGACTTTTCTCGTTTATATTGAATACCAAAACTTTACAAGAATCCAAATAGAGGAAATAATACTACAGGTGCTTATTCTTTTTGAAGAAAGTAATTGTTTATAAATATGTCTAACATTTAGACTGCTGTCATATTGGGACAAAGTCTATGCACGTAGTAGTTTCAATCAAATGTGGATACTGAAATACTGGATCTTCTGGATAAATGTAATTATCGTTGTATTTCAGAAATTTCGTCTCTCTTTCTCTACACTTTACTGACCATTCACCGTGGGAATGTATAAAGACGTTTCAAAATATCATTAAGAACGCGGTTATCTTCAAAATGGTAAGAAACGTTACCAATTGATAGTAATACATAAATCAAAATATTGTGTAATTTTGAATTGTTTCAATAAAATGTATGTATATTATTGTTAAGAAGAACATCCCATTTCAATAAATGTAGCTATTTGGAAATACGGTGTTTCAAATCATGTTCAATGAATGAATGCTCCCAATCTTTACCAATCACAGTCTTAAGGAATATACATAAAAAAATATTGCGAAATTTGGAGTTGTTTCAATAAAATGTATTCATATTCCTGTTCAGAACATATACACAGCCCACTCTAATTAAAATAGCAAATATGGTGGGTGAAAGAGGGTTCAATTAATAAATTCCCTCAATCTTTACCTGTTACATTTTACTGGTATGTTTGATTAGAATTATAAAAGTTATTTAATTTTGTAGTGGAATTTGAATAGTTTGCCTAAATTATTCTCAAACAACATAAATTATACATAAACATGTATTCTAAGTCATAGAATGTCTACAACAACAAACAAAATAAGAATATTGACAACAGAAACCATTCGCAATGTTGTTGAACGTGTCTGATTTTATTGATGTGATTATATTTTGGAATGCAAATAACTCTAAAATAAATATTGAATAAAGTTTCAAACCTGTTTAATCTTCAAATACATGTAATGTAAATCATAGAATGTCAACAAAATATTACGAATATGGACAACCGATAAAGTTTCGTAGTGTTGTTGAAAGTGTCTGATTTGATTGATGTGATTGTATATTGGAAGCAAATAACTGTCAAATAAAAAATATACATCAATACTACAAACTTTGTTACTCTATGTAGTTGTAATTCAAAGTAGCATATTGAATAAAGTATAATACATATTTAGTAATTCATCAACCATTCATGATTTGATCGATAGCATGAATAACTAGTGTTACGAACAGTTTTTTTCTGTGATATTCTAGTTACAGTAATCAATTAAGTTTCTATTCTTTAATATAACAACAAAATTTACTTCATATTATTATACAATTACACAAATCAAATTAATAAACTATTACTGGTCTCGTTGTCAATGTTCAAATTTAATTGTTAATAGTTCAATGACTTTACCAAGAACAGTTTGAAGAGACCAAAGGGTCAATCAGCATCCGTATATCAAAGAACAGACAACACAATGGCGAAAAGAAAAAGTGCAAAAGGAAAAACAATAATCTACAAGACATACATATAAAGCAAAAGGTCGAGTAACAGGAGTCCCACTAAAGACCGGGGTGAACTCAGGTGCTCCAGCAGGGTCTGTAGATCCTGATCCATTAGTGGCACTCGTCGTGTAAATATAGTTACAAACCCGATAATAAGTCGTGAATGAGTAAAGGATCGTGCAGTGCTAACGTAAAGTGGAACATATCGGTGATCATTGTGACACAGATTTTCTATAACGGTCAACCAAGTCATGGTGGTGACCATAACATTTTCGGAGTGATGACTTCACCGTTACCAAAGGGAACCGTTGATTTCAGTAGCTTCCGTGTTAGCAGCATCTTCTAACAAGGAAATCCCGACAGGAGCCACACGCTCTGGAATATCGTAGCATTTGAGAGAGATATACGCATTATACAGGTGCTGCTGGATTGGTGCTACGTATAAAAGGAAAGTTCACAATGGGAAAATTGAAATCATCTCTTTTATCGTATAGTCTCGTTCTTAATCGCCACTCACTGTCGATTGCGAGGCGTAGGTCAAGATATGAAGCAGATCTATCTGTATTTGTGGTATTATTTATTTCAGGCTCAATGGGATAAATGTGATCAACATAATTATTTCGTTAAAGGACATCATCTTCATAGCGGAACGTGAAATAAAAGGACAGGGCTTCTTTTCGTTTTACCAAGTAAAGATATTTAAATATCGTGTTATATATTCCAGCTATTACATAAATCCTAAATCTTAAACTGACAGCTCTCGAAGTTGCTGCGTCTTATATTTATATACTATTTCATGAAATTCTTTAGAACTTTCCATATAATGTGACTTTGTTTATACATAAACAATATCTAGAAATATTTAGAACATATCAAAATTCAAGGTCAAAATTAAAAACTTACGAACAACTTGACGTATTTTTGATAACCTATTTGCACGGATGATGTAATGTTGTCAACAACAACAAAATTTATAATAAACAAAGTAATATCTCATATTTATTATATATACGTAACATCTCAACTCTTGAAGAAAAGGTTTAGATACAAACTGTTTGCAATAAATCTTTATTTCAATTCATCACAATATTATCCAACTCTAGACAAAACATTAGCAATACAATTATCTTTACATTTAATATGTTTTATACTCAGAATGCATCCTTGCAACATTAATCCCCATCTCATTAATCAGTGATTTTTATTTTGCATATTTTAATAAATGTGACGGTGTTGTGATCAGTAAGCACACACCACGAATGGATAAAATTTACATCAAAATGCTTCAAAGATAACAATAAGACAAGTCATTTTATTCCGCAATTGTAGATTACTTTTTCTGATCTTTGTCAAACTTTAAAGAAAAATAGCAATTCGGCAGATCTATGTCATCTTTACCTTCTTGGAGCAAAACTGCACCAACACCTACATCAGTGGCATCTAATGTTAACCTTTCGAGAAGACCTGTGTTGTCACCTGACATATTTGTCTTTTCTTTCTTCTCGTAGGTGTATTCACAATATAATTTAAATCATTCAGTCTGGATTCAATTACATATGGCAACAATATTTAGCTTGTACTGGATGGCAATGAATAAGCAATAACACAATAACTTTCTCGGCTGGTTTGAATTATCTTTTCATGGTATCCTTATCATACCACTGTTTCATTTTAGCTTGGCTTTGTTTCAAATTGCCATGTTCTATTTCACATGCTCTTGTGGACTAATGCATAAAATACTCCAAATAATCTAAAATACTAATAACAGTATTTTCACAAAGCCATTTTTCTGTCAAAAGGGACCTCCCACAGAGTGTCCAAAAACAAGTTCAAAAGGACTAATGCCTAGAGATTATTGAAATGCTTCCCTTACAGCAAACAGTAGCATGTAGATCCCATCATCCAAATCTTTTTGACTGTCTAAGCAAAATGTGTTCATCATATGTGTTAATGTCTACTTGAGTCTCACGGTGTTATGCATTAGATTTAAACTGTTTTGTATTAAATTTAATTGATGCATAATTTGCTGAAATAAATGAGACATACAATTGGATACTCATTTGACTGAGTTGTTTTTGGAAAACCCACAAAAGTAAAAACAAAATAGTTAGAGCCTTAATTATAATTTTAGCTTTAATATTTCTAAGTGGAATGGCTATAGAAAAACGGGTGGAGGCACATAATATTGTTAGTAAATGTATATTTCCTTAGTTAGCCTTAGGCAGTGGCTCCACACAGTCAACGCTAACCCTACTGAAAGACTTTTCAAAAGATGGTACGGACCGGTGTGGAGCTACACGAATGCTTTGATTCGGTATCCCCATAACTCTGCAGATGTTACAAGATCAACAGTTCTCGGCTACCTCTCGTTTTATACTCGGAAAGTGAAAATGGGTCAATATCCCGTTGGAGGTTTTGTTAACACCCAAGTGTTCAGTCATTGACGAATAATGGGTCAGGCTCACAACTGCTTTCCTCTATTCTTCCTGTACCACTATCTTGCACTTTATATTCATCTTACACAGTCGCATCTGGCGTTCGCCATTTTCTCATTAATGCTTAATATTTCATGAAATAGCAAATATTAACATTCTCTGCTTCCTTTACTGAGAATGACTTAGAACATGGTAGTGCAGGCTCTTCCTTCTGCGCACTGATAAGTTGTTCCCTATTGAGAAGGTCATTACTGACACAACTTATTGTTGGCTTAAGAACAAGACCATCACTGATTCACCATTTGTCTTGGACTGTTTCAAGATGGGATGTTTAGTTCTCAGACAGGATTTGTGTTCCTTGTCTATGTGATAACGAGACATATCGCCATCGATATGCAACAAGTGATCCTTGACACCAGGCAAACAAATGTGTCTTTTAATTCAACATCACTTGTTTGTATGGTACCATCCTGCAATAAAGTCTCATCTTCTTCCAGAGGTTTGTTTACGGCTAAGGTTATAGCACATGCAGGAAACATCCCTGTATTTCTTTAATTCCTTCTCTTCATAACTAGGCTCCTCGCAGATTAGTTGGTCCATTATAGCTTTGTCACCGGTCAAATCGATACCAAATAACAAAGAAACATCCTCAAGTACAACCTGTTCCGAAACACAGTCTGATTATAAATTAATGTGATGGAATAGAACACTAAAAACCTAGTATGCCCCCTGAAACAACATATTTGCACTGATACAGGTAAGCTGTTTTCTAACACTAAAGGGGAAAGGCAAAGGTTTTGAGTATTTGACTGTATTGTTTTACTCGATAAAGATACGTGCATAATGCCGAAAAAGTAAATTGTCGACGCCAAGTGTGTCGCCGTTTAACTGTAAACACAGGTAAATTCATGGTTTATTGTCGCAATTTGACATGATTATCTCCTTTTGGTAAGCCAAAATTGTTAGGTCATTCGGTTCTTATCAATCTGCTGCACCTACGAGGATAGCATAGTTTTCCATAATCTGATGATAAAAGTGACGAAAGTGACATCGCAGGTATCGATTCAATATAGAACATAATACATTAAAACCATAAATTAGAAAAAAAAAAAAATTAATTTGAAATAAAAAATATTTAAAAAAAATGCATGCCGAACTGTTTATTTACATTTAGACAATATTCACCATGAAATTTATCATTATTAGAAATATGAATGATAAATACTAGTAATTCTAGTTATTTGTACATGAACTATTATCTTCACATTTTCTTCCTTTTAGTGCATTTTGACATAAAATGTATCACCTGTACTTATGACTTGTTTAGTAATCGTTGAAAAGAGAACAGCGAGATGCGAAATTCATGTCCGTGACACTAAGTTATTATAACCTCCATTTTCTTTAGTCGTAATTTACAAAGTTTACTTTAAGGGACTCGCTCCATAAAATGTCATTTTACACCTTTCCGAGAGAAACAAATTCAATTAATGTTAAATCTTTTTCATAATATATATGTACGATTTTTAGGGACCCACTACTATTAACCATAAACAAATAATACGAATCCCCAAAAGTAAATGATTCCTATAATGCCATAGTGTACATTACGGAACCCACTACCTATATATACGATTCGTTTCATTAGACAACATCATTAACAATAGAGAAGGATGCGAGTCCCCTAAAGTAAATGATTCCTATAATGCCTTGGTGTATTTTAGGGGACCCACTACCATATATACCTTGTTCATATCACAAGGCAAACAACATTCGTAATAGACAATAATGCGAGTCCCCTAGAGTACATAATACATATTGTGAGACAACAAAACTAAGTCTCATAGAACAAAAATGGTACTTTATATGATGAGTGCCCGGGTTTTTTTCTTCATGATATGTAGAGCCCCCTAAAGTACATGAAGGCCTGTCACTCTTATTCACTGAAACAGACAATTGTACACACTCTACAACAGAGATTGTTGTACCGCATTCAACAATTGACGACAGACCACACTGTACGACAATGTACATGCATCTCAAAGGTGGATCCAGATCTTTCCATAATGGGGGTCGTTTTATTTCAGAAACCATTTTTTTTAAGAAATAACAAAAGATACCGACACGTAATTCAAAGCGAAAATTACAAGACATGGTAAAAAGAAAAATGACAAGGACGAAACTGGAAATGTTCTGTTAAATTTAATATGGTTTTACCCATCTATAACCTAGGGAAATATTCTGGCCAGGTCATGAACAAAAATAAAATAAATATGATGTCACGCAATGAAACAAAATGAAATATAGCATATGTAGACGACTTGATATTAAATTAAAAATATATATACAAAATGTCGCTCGTAACCATCAGAGCCAAGAAAATCTTATTCAGAATGTGTGCCTTAATAAATTCGGGGTTTTATGGTCTATTTAGCATAAAAAAACAAAGGAGCAACGTGTGAGACAGCTATATATGTTTGCAGCTAGGGGTGATATAGCCCAATTTCGACATCGAGAGGTACGTTAGGAGGGGTTAATAATGTTTTCAAGGCAAATAATTACTGTTTTCTGACAAAAAAGGGGGATACGATCGTGCCACCTCTCCTTTCTATGAACCGGGAGTACATCTCCGGTTTGAAATCTGAACGCCTACCTCTTTTTGGTATACATTGATAATATTTACGTCTACATTTGAAAGGACAGACACACATTTTGAGTCAGAATTGAAATTGATTTAATATGTGTTCACACGGTTTTATACCAAAGCGCGTTATGGCACGGCAATAACTGTTTGATTGTTTGCTATTTCTCATTTGCAAAGAAGACAGACCCATGATATATATGCACGATGAACCCACTGGAGTATATCCTAGAACCACATTATTTATTCTCTTATCTTAGTATATTTTAACAAGCGATTTTTTTAGATTAGTTTACTTAGATAAGTCATGAACGAGGAAAGGACCGGGAAGTGCTTACGACAAGTGGAACATATTCGTGGTCATTTGAAACATAAATATTCCATAACGGTCAAGCAGGTTGTGGTTGCGACCGTAAAACTTTCGAAGTGATGAAATGATATATTTACGCTACTTATATTATTGAAATCTACATGTTTCCATGAAGACACAGTGTATGCTATAAAGAATGTCGTAGACATTATGAGTTTACTAATATTGTAATAGTTTTCATCGTTTCGGAGATTGTGATCACTGATATTTTATAATGTAGGAGGTAGACAATTACCCAAATATTGAGGACATAGTGTATTATGCATTTTGTAAAATGTTATCAGTTGCGATATTTACGCCTAGAAGACAAATATTCCCACATTGTTTCATAGGAAAGAGAATATCTACTTGCAAATTGTGTTCGTCATGTATTATTCTAGCTGATTATATTTAAACCTTTTCCAGTTTTGATATTTCACGTTCAAAACACCCATCCAAAACCTCGCAAGCATATTCTAATTTTGTCCCTATGAAACTAAGATATTTATTTGATAGAGATTGCTTGCAAAGAGTACACTATAGTTTTCTGATAACATTAACCTGTTTAAAAGTACAGCTGCTATATATAATGGTAAAATCGTAGAAACAGGTGCAAAGGAGTTACCTCTTATACACATGCACATGAACTCTAATTTGATTTTTGATTGTGTTTGTTTAAACATATTATATTAATTAATTCAATACAACATTACATTATTCAGCTATATGCATTACATAATAAGAAGTAATTAATAGGATTGGGAAACAAGTTACAATAACTTATATTAATCCCTATCCGTAGGTATTTGAATAGCATTAACACACACACATTTGTGGGAAAATAATTGTCATCAAACATCATATAAATTGATCATACCGTTAACTTAAATTTGGGTATCACGACTGTCATAGTAAAACCGGCATCGTAAACAGTAGTTCATTTGCACAATGCTCTGGTTATCCTACTTACTGAAATACTATTTATGACAAAGAGGAACATTTGGCTGATCACAAGTCATTCATTGAATAATCGGTTTAACAAGGAACATGTCTTCATGATGACTTTTCTCCTTTATATTGAATACCAAAACTCCACAAGAATGCATATAGATGAAATAATACTGCCGGTGCTTATTCTTTTTGGAGAAAGTAATTGCTTATAAATATGGCTAACAAAGAGGGAATACACTCATATTGGGACAAGGTCTATTCACGTAGTAGTTTCAATCAAATATGGATACTGAAATACTGGATCTTCTGGATAATTGTAATTATCGTTCTATTTCAGAAATTTCGTCTATCCAAACATGTGACTTTTGTACACTTTGCTGGGAATGTATAAAGACGTTTCAAAATATCATTAAGAACGCGGTTATCTTCAAAATGGTAAGAAACGTTACAAGTTAATAGTAATAAATATAACAAAATATTGTGTAATATTTAGTTGTCCTAATAAAATGTATTACATTTTTCACGGCCACCACTCTGTCTAACACATATTCAAATGCTATGCTAACGGTACAGTTATCGGGATTTCCGGATATGCATTGGCGGGATTTTTTCACGTCTACAAGGAGATAAACAGCACATTATTATCTTGTATTCAAGCAGTTTTCACAAAATGATCATAAAAGACTTGGGCACAGTGTAATTTGTAGCATTGACTATCCATTGTTGTATGTCAATCGAAAATTCAAATGATATGAATTATCGGGATCATAAATGAGCTAGCGGTATCAGATATGAGTTAGATAGTATTCATAATCGATGAGAATCCCAATGAATGTTTTGCTAGTACTACCTTTGTATTTTTATTGCTCTAGTAAATTAGTGTTAGCACATGCAGTTTTACTTAAGAAAAACATTTTGAAATCAATTTTGTGTTCGAGTTTGACATTTGTTATCAGTTCTATCCGTAACATAATTATGCTCACATTATTGATTTGGACCATACATTTATCGAATCATTTTTGCTGTGTCTACTGTCAAAATGACGTTTTCCATCAAAAAATTGTTCTTAAGCATGTTTGAGTTTGAAATACTATATTGCTGTCAAACAAATAATGAATATTAAGTTCCTTCTACTGCTTTTTTATCAATCTAAATTTGAGAAAATTGATTTGATTTTCGACTTATATTTACTTTTCAAACTTTCGTTGTATTTAAAGTGTGAGACACAAGCATCGTTATTGATTTGTTTCACGAAACATTTCAAGGTTTGTCATGCAACGCATGCATGTGTGCAATGCACAATGGGAAAATACTGCAAGAACACAAGTCATTGAAATTTTCATATTATGAATAATATCTAACTCATATCTGATAACGCATACCCAATTCTGATTCCGATACCTCATATCATTTTAATTTTCGATTGACATACAACAATCAATAATCAATGCTACAAATTACACTGTGCCCAAGTCTTTTATGATTATTTTGGAACATAAAAAAATACTTGACATACACCACAATTGCTTGTAGACTGTGTTTCAGTCAACCAGTTACTCGATCGAACTCTTTTGATTGACAAAACACTCAAGAGAAAGATTATAGGGTCATTACGGCACATGAGTCAACAACACGGCTTACTCTGGCATTAGGAATTTTTAAATTTCGTCGAATTTCGTCGAATTACCTGGCCTTTTTTGTAAAAAAAGCAGTTGAATACAAGATAATAATGTGCAACTTGCCTCCTTGTAGACGTGAACAAATCCCGCTAATGCATATCCGGAAATCCCGAAAACATTACCGTTGGAATATCATTTGAATATGAGCTGGATAGATTGGTGGCCGTGTTATTGCTAAGAAGAACATCCCATTTGAATTAATGTAGCTATATAGAAATGCGGTGTTTCAAATCAGGTTCAACGAACGAATGATCCCAATCTTTACCTATTACAGTATTAAGCAGTACGAATAACAACATATTGCGTAAGTTAGAGTTGTTTCAATAACATTTATTCATATTCCTGTTCAGAAAATATACACAACCCATTCTAATTCATGTAGCTATTTACAAATATGGTGTTTGAAAGCGGGTTCAATTAATAAATCCTCTCAAGCTCTACTTATCACACAGTACTTGTATGTTTGATTATAATGATAAAAGTTATTATTTTTTTTTGTGGAATTTGAATAATTTGCGTAAATTGTTCTTAAACTAGAACAAGTATACATGTACATTGCAAGTTACAACAGAGAATAACAAGAAGAATACTTACAACTCGTAGAGGTTCTTCAAGTTGTTGAACGTGCCTGATTTGATCGATGTGATTTTATTGGAATTCAAAAATCTGTCAAATAAAAAAATATATATCAATACTATAAACTTTGATAATCTGTGTAGTTGTATTTCAACATAACATATTGAATAAAGTATAATACATTTTTAGTAAGTCATCATCCATTCATGATTTGATTGATAACATGAATAACTAATGTTCTAGTCACAGAAAGATACAACCAACAATCAATTAGGTTTCTATTCTTTGATATAACAGCACAATTTACTTAATACTATTACGCAATTGCATTTATCAAATTAATAAATGTTTACTGGTCTCTGTGTCAATGTCCATTTTTAAATTCCTTTATTCTGGTCCTTTCCGGTATATAAGTCCGATCGTTTTCTATGAAAATTAATTCTTGTTGAATTAAAATATCTGTTAGTTCTAATCCTGAAAGTTTCCAAATATTCGCCGATGAAATTGTTAATAGTTAAATGGTCAACTCATGTGACTTTACTAAAAAGAGATTGAAGATACCAAAGGGGCAATCCGAATCCGTATATCGAAGAATAGAAAACACAATGGCCAAAAGAAAAAAATACAAAAGGATAAACAACGATCTACAAAACATACATATAAAACTAAAGTTCGAGTAACACGAATCCCACTAATGAGGGTGGATTCAGGTGCTCTAGTGGCACCCGTCGTATTAATCTAGTTACAAACCCGATAATAAGTCGCGACTGCGGAAAGGACCAGGAAGTGTCTACGACAAGTGGAACATATCGGTGGTCATTTTTACACAGATATTCCATAGCGGTCAAACAAGTCATGGTGGCAACCGTAATATTATCGAAGTAATGACTTTACTAAAAGGAACTCTTATTTCAGTAGCTTCCTTGTTAGCAGCATCCTCTATCAAGGACATCATGATAGGAGCCACAAGCTCTGGAATATCGTATCATCTGAGAGATATATTCTCGATATATATATATATATATATACAACGTCTGAAAAACCAGTCAACGATCAATCTTACGGGGTGTTGGATCGTTACGGTATAACGATACTATACAAGTAAAACAATTATAAACGTCTAAAATGGTTTGTAAAACAACACCAAGTACACAAAACAAAGTGATAAAGAATTAAACACTTCGTAGAATGCCAAAATTTTCGTCCCACCGAGGGACTTTATCAATGTCTAATTAAATAAAATCTCGAAACAATATGGCGACTTTTCAAATTTCAAAAAAAGTTTTTGACGGTCCATGTACGGCACAAAAGAACCAGAAGATGCACATATGAAACTACATGCATAAAAGAATGGAAATCCTACATATAAATTAATAAAAGTACAATAACAGTAATATAAATATACACTAGGGCTACACATTTAAATAAATGTTAAATTAGAAATAAAAATAAATATAAAAATGAGACATTATTGGTAAATGTATCAAATAGCACTGTCAAAATATTGTTGAAAACGGTATGATACCCAAACTCATTAAAAAAAACGGCCCGCCACAGTGTGGAATATATACTTTGGGCCAATAGAGCAAACTGTGTGTCCTAATACGACTGGAGGAGATCAACACGAATAGGAGTCAAGAGAGGATATTACTTTTTCTCATTGATTCCATTCGGTGATAAGGTCTTAAGTTTTCTAACCAGAAGCTTTCCCTTTCCTGTCTGCTTTTATCATCCCACTTGGGGTTATGGTCAATTATGGTGACCTTCAGTTTGCCGAAAGAATCATGGTGGCCCGTCGATCTGAGATGTCTGCTGAGTGGAAGGTCAGGTTTGCAATTTGCATCGCTTCTGTGGCCATTCAAGCGTTTACTAAGTTGTTATTTAGTTTCTCCGATGTATTGAAGACCACAAATTGCACATTCCAGGAGGTAGATAATATTTTCTGTCTTGCAGTTGGCATTGCAGTATGTGATGAATTTTTCTCCTGTATGTGTGCTGCTGAATTTTTGTGTGCATTGGATGTTTTTGCACGTCATACATCGTCTCGAATCACATTTTTGACACTGACCATTGTAGGCAGATCGAGGGGAGATGTCAGCTCTCACCAAGATGTCTTTCAAACTTTTGGGTTTCCTGAAGGCCAAGACGGGTGGTTCTTTGAAGATTGTACACAGTTCTGGGTGTTTTTGTATGGTTGTCCAGTGCTCACGAACGATGCTGGATAAATTACTGAGCGCAGGATGGTATGTAATGACAAATGGCACTCTGTTGTTCGCGTCCTTTTCTTTATATTGGATGAGGTCTTTTCTGTCAATACCACTTGCTTTGTTAAAACAATGGTTAATGCTCGCATTGTTGTAACCCCTCTTTTTTAGATGACATTTCAGTTCCCCAAGCCGTTTTTTGGTGGTTTGTTCGTTGGAGCAGATGCGTTTGATTCGGAGAGCATGGCTGTACGGAATACTTTTGGTGCAATGTTTAGGATGACAACTCTGTGGGGACAGGTACTGATGTTTATCTGTCGGTTTGCTGTATATGTCAGTTGACATATATATATATATATATATATACATATATATATATGCTGCTGGAATATTGCTACATATAAATGGAAAGTTCACAATGAGAAATTTGAAATCATCTCTTTTTCGTAAAGTTCCGTTCTTAACCGCCCCTCACTGCCTATTTTGAGGTGTAGGTCAAGAGATGAAGCAGACTTATCTGTATCTGTGGTATCCTTTATTTCAGGCTCAATGTGATAGGTACAATCAACATAATTATTCAGTGAATGGACATCATCATTATAGCGGAGCGGGGAATTAAAGGATTGGGCTTGCTTCTTTTCGTTTTACTAAGTAAAGATATATAAATACAATGCTATAGATTCCAGCAATTACATACATCCAACATTTAAGACCGACAGCTGTCGAAATTTCTGCGTCTTATTTACTATTCTATGAAATTATCTAGAAATTTCCAAAAAATGAGTAGAAATATCTAGAACATATCAAAATTAGAGGTCAAAATTAAAAAGTTGACGTATTTTTGATAACCTATTTGCACTGAGGATGTAATGTTCTCAACAACAACAAATATTCTAATGAACAAAGTAATATCTCATATTTATTATAAACAGATAAATACATGGGCATTTCCATATTGGCCTGGTTATCATCCCGAGACTATTTATTACATACTTCCGACATCTAGAAAATAAACACCCATATTGGCCCGGGGGGCCCGGACCAATATGGGCCTCAGTATGGAAATGATATTGTAGTAATCCAATAACCGGTTATTTTCCCGGGGTGTGAACATATGGACAGTTACTTCCAGTTATATTGGTCATACAAAAATGCATTTATTTGAACTAAGTATGTAATGAATATACATATCATCTCCTCTCTTGAAGAAAAAGCTTGGATGCAAACTTTTTACAATAAATCTCTATTTCAATTCATCACAATATTATCCAACTCTAGATAAAACATTAGCGATAAAATTATCTTTACATTTAATATGTTTTATCATCAAGATGTGTTCTTGCAACATTAATCCTCATTTCGTTAATCTGTGATTTTTATTTTGCACATTGTGAATAAATGTGACGGTATTGTGATCAGTAAACACCACGCGATGGATGAAATGTACATCAAAATGCTTTTTTTTCAATTTGGATTATTTTTTCTGATTTTTGTCATACTTATAAAAAATAATAGCAATTCGGCAAAACTATGTCATCTTTACCTTCGTGTAGCAAAGCTGCACCAAACACCTAGATCACTAGTATACACTGTTAACATATATCCTTTCGAGAAGCCTTGTGTTGTCACCTGACATGTTTGTCTTTTCTTTCTTGTCGTAGGTGTATTCACAATATAATTTAAATCATTCAGTCCTGATTCAATTACATATGGCCAACAATATATAGCTTGTAATGGATGACAACGAACAAATAATTACACATTAACTGTATCGCTTGATTTAAATTCTCTTAGCATGGCATCCTTAGCATACCACTGTTTCATTTTAGCTTGGTTGTGTTTCAAATTGTCTTGATCTATTTCACATACTCTTTTAAGCTCATACTTAAAACACTTCACATAATCTATAATACTAATAACAGTATTTTCACAAAGCCATTTTTCTGTCAAAAGGGACCTCCCACAGAGTGTCCAAAAACAAATTCTAAAGGACTAAAATCTAGATATTATTGAAATGCATCCATTAGAGCAAACAGTGGCATGTAGATCCTATCATCCAAATCTTGTTGACTGTCAAAACAAAATGTGTTCATCATATTTGTTATTGTCTGAGGAAATCTTTCCAGAACTCCTTGCGACTCACGGTGTTATGCATATGATTTAAGCGGTTTTGTATTAATTTTAATTGATGCATAATTGGCTGAAATAAATGAGACATACAATTGGATCCTCATTTGACTGAGTTGTTTTTGGAAGACCCACAAAAGAAAAAAACAAAAGAAATTCGGCGTTTGCCATTGTGTTATCCTTGCTAGCTAAGGCAATTGCCAATTTTTTTACACGAATACACCAATAACTTTTATGGTCTATTTAGCATGAAAAAAACGAACAACGTGTTAGACAGCAAGATATATTTGCAGCTTTGGGCGATATAACCCAATTTCGACATCGAGAGGTGCGCTTGGAGGGGCTAATAATGATTTCAAAGCATCAAATTACTGTTTTCTGAGGAAAAAAGTGGGATGCGACCTTGCAAACACGCCGCTTTGAAATCTGAAAGCCTACCCCTTTTTTGGTATGCAATGATAATATTTACGGTCTACATTTGAAAGGACAGACACAAATATTGAGTCAGAATTGAAATTGATTTAACATTTATTCACACGGGTTTATACCAAAATGAATTATGGCACGACAATGACTATAATAACCTTTGAACCGTAATGATAGCGGGAGGTTTGGCGCCTTAAAATCTGATTCAACCCACCATTTCTTTAGAAATGCCTGTACCAAGTCAGGGTCATTACGGTTTTCACAGTTTTCCGGTTGTTGACTGATTTTGCCTGTTTATATAATTATGAGTTTTGACTTTCCCTTTGTAAGATTGTTCGGAGTTCGGTAATTTTGTTATTACCTTTATTTCTCATTTGCAAAGAAGACAGACCAATAATATATATGCACGATGAACCCACGGGAGTACATCCTAGAACCACGGTATTTATTCTTACATTTTAGTATATTTTAGCAAGCGATTTTTCTATTATTATTAGACTTAGATAAATCCTGAACGAGGAAAGGACAAGGAAGTGCTTACGACAATTGGAACATATCCGTAATCATTTGTGACAGATATTCTATAGCTGTCAACCAAGTCGTGGGTACGACCGTAAACTTTTCAAAGTGGTGACCAATGTCCACCCGCCCAATCGTTTTGCACACAAAGAAAGAATATGGTATGATTATCTTTGTCCCCATAAAAAAGAAAATAAAATGACACGAACGACGTCACGACAGGATGTTTTTAAAGAGGAATAACCATGATTGATATTTCCCGCGGTTTTAAACAGGAAAGTTTACATAGAGATTTCGCACAAAAGTCTTTAGAAAATTTAAAATTATTACGATATTCTATCAAGGTACTAGAATCACTATCTAAAAATGTGTAAATCTGAAAACAAGTTATGACTTTGCATTTCACCTTAATGTTTTCGCTTTGGTGTATTGGACATTCCATTATATAATGAATTGAATCTTCAAAAGGGGAACCACATTGCCATTTTGAGTCATTTGTAATGTTTATACAAAATAAATCAGAATTCAATGAGCGGCATTGATGTGGTAGTCTAGTATGAATCATCCTTAGTTTTCAGGAACCTTCACCATAAAATTCCGGAGATTTATTAGTATTTTATTTTAATCCTAGATGTAAACATGATATATTTAGGCTATTTATAATATTTAAATCTACATTTGTCCATGACGAAACAGTGGATGGTAAAACAAATGTCGTAGACATTAATAGTTGACTTTATGGTGTTGTATAGTTTTCACCGTTTCGGAGATTGTGATCATTGATATGTTATACTGTAGGAGGTAGACAATTACCTAAATATTGAGGACATAGTTTATTATGCATTTTGTAAAATGTTGTCAGCTTGCGATATTTACGCTTAGAAGACAAATATTCCCATCTTCTTTCATAGTAAAGATAATCTCTACTTGCATATTGTGTTCGTCATGGAATATTCTAGCTTATTTTATTTGAACTTTTTCAGTTTTGCTATTTCTCATTCAAAGCACACATCCAAAACCTCGCAAGCATATTCTAATTTGGCCTTATGAAAGTAAGACATATATTTGATAGAGTTTTCATGCAAAGTGTACACTTTAGTTTTCTGAGAACATTAATTTGTTTGAAAGTACAGCTGATATATCTAATGGTAAAATCGTACACACAGGTGCAAAGGAGTTACCACTTAGACATATGTACATGAACTCTAATGTAATTGTTGATTGCATTATAATTGGTTTCACAAACACGCACACATTTGTCAAAAATAATTGTCATCAAACATCATATAAATTGATCATACCGTTAGCTTAAATTTGGGTATCATGGCTATCATAGTAAAACCTGCATCGTAAACAGTGGTTGATTTGGTCTCTAATGGAGCAACTTTCCATTGCACAATGCTCTGGTTATCCTACTTACTGAAATACTAATTATGGCAAAGAGGAACATTTGGCTGATCACAAGTCATTCATCTCATCATTGAATATGCTGTTTAACAAGGAACATGACTTTTCTCGTTTATATTGAATACCAACTTTAGAAGAATCCGGTTTTCTTCAAAATGTGAGGAAACGTTACAAATTAATAGTAATACATATATCAAAATATTGTGTAATTTTTAGTTGTTCTAATAAAAATGTATTTATATTTTGCACGGCCACCAATCTCTCTAACTCATATTCAAATGATATGCTAACGGTAAAGTTATCTGGTCTTCAGGATATGGAATGGCGGGATTTGTTCCCGTCTACAAGGAGGTAAGTAGCACATTATTATCTTGTATTCAAGCACTTTTCACAAAAAGGGCCATATAATTCGACGCAATTTGAAAATTCCTAATGCCAGAGTAAGCCGTTTCGATGACTCATGTGCGTAATGACGCTAGAATCATTCTCCTGTGTGCTTTGTCAATCAACAGAGTTCGATCGTGTAACTGATTGACTGAAGCACAGTCTACATGCAATTGTGGTGTATATGGAAATGATCTTGTAGTAATCCAATAACGGATTATTTTTCCGGGGTGTGAAAATATGGACAGTTTAATTCCGGTCATATTGGTCATGCAAAAATGCATTTATTTGAACTAAGTATGTAATAAATATACATAGCATCTCCTCTCTTGATGAACAAGTTTGGATACAAACCTTTTACAATAAATCTCTATTTCAATTCATCACAATATTATCCAACTCTAGACAAAGCATTAGCTGAATAGATGAAATGTACATCAAAATGCTGTTTTTTAACAATTGTGGATTATTTGTTCTGATCGTTGTCAAACTTTTAAGAAAAAAATAGCAATTCGGCAAATCGATGTCATCTTTACCTTCTTGGAGCAAAACTGCACCAACACCTACATCACTAGCATCCACTGTTAACTTATATTTTTTCGAGTAGCCTTGTGTTGTCACCTGACATATTTGTCTTTTCTTTCTTGTCGTAGGTGTATTCACAATATAATTTAAATCATTCAGTCTGGATTCAATTACAAATGGCCAACAATATGTAGCATGTAATGGATGACAACGAATAAGTAATAAAACAATAACGTTCTCGCCTAATTTAAATTTTCTTATCATGGCATCCTTATCATACAGCTGTTTCATTTTAACTTTGTTTTGTTTCAAATTGGCTTGTTCTATTTCACATGCTCTTGTAAGCTTATACTTAAAACACTCCACACAATCAAAAATACTAATAAGAGTATTTTCACAAAGCCATTTTTCTTTCAAAAGAGACCTCCCACAGAGTGTCCAACAACCAGTTCAAAAGGACTACAACGTAGAGATTCATGAAAGGCTTCCCTTGCAGCAAACAGTAGCATGTGGACCCCATCATCCCCATCTTGTTGACTGTCTAAACACAATGTGTTCCTCATATTTGTTAAGGTCTGGTGAAATCTTTCCACAGCTCCTTGAGACTCAGGGTGATATGCATTAGATTGAAACTGTTTTATGTTTAATTTAATTTATGCATAGCTTTCTTAAATACATGAGACATAACATTGGATCTCTGATTTGAATGAGTTGTTTTAGCAAGACCCACGAAAGTAAAAACAAAATAGGTAGAACCTTAATTATAGTTTTAGCTTTAATATTCCTAAGTGAAATGGCTTCAGGTGGATGCACACATTATTGTTAGCAAACAAAGGTTTCCTTATTTAGTCTTAGGAAGGTGCCCTACTCAGTCAACACTAACCCTACAGAAAGACTGTTCAGAAACGGGTACTGGTCGAAGTGGAGCGACACGAATATTTTGATTCGGTTTTCCCATAACTTGGCAGATGTTAAATGATCTACAGTGCTCGGCTACGTCTCGTCTTATATTCGGCCGGTAGAAATGGGCTAATATCATGTTGGAGTTTTTTTTAACACCCAAGTGTTCAGTCATTTTCGAATCATGGCCAAGCTCATAACTTCTTTCCGGTATGCTTCCGGTACCATTATCTGGCAGATCACTTTCCATTCATCTTACACAGTGGCATCTGATGGTCGCCTTTTTCTCATCAATACTTAGTCTTTCATGAAATAGTAAATATGAACCTTCTCTGTCTGCTCTATTGAGAGTGAGCTCTTCCTTCTGTGCACTAATAAGTCGTTCCCTAGTCAAAAGGCCATTACTGACATATCTTATTGTTTACTTAAGAACAGGATCATCACTCATTGACCCTTGGACCTGGACTGCATCGAGGTTGAATTTTTACTCCTCATCTGTATTTAGACAGGATTTGTGTCCTTGTCTGTAAAATAACGAGACATATCGCCATCGCTATGTGAAAAGTGATCGTTGACATCAGCCAAACAAATGTGTCTTTTAATTCAACATCACTTGTTTCTATGGTTCCATCTTCCAATAAAGTCTCTTCTTCTTCCAGAGTCTTGTTCATGGCTAAAGTTACAGCCCAAGCATGATAAACCACTGTATTTTCTAATTCATTATCTTCGCAACTATGCTCCTCGAAGACTATTGGGTCCATTATTGCCTTTTCACTGGCCTATTCGATACCAAATAACAACGGACTATCCTCATCAGGAAGCATATATCTTATTCCAACTACAGCCGGTCCCGAAACAAAGTCTAATTTTGAATTAATGCGATGGAGTGGAACACTATGCAAACCTGGGTATAACCCCAGTAGCACCATTTTAACACCAGCCGAAGTATTCCCCGATAAAGGTACACTATGTTCTACCATTAAAGGAGAAATGCAAAGGTTTTCAGTATTTGATTGTATTGCTTTACTCTATAAAGGTACATAAATAATGCCGAAAATGTTTTGACGCCAAGTGAGTCGCCGTTTATCTGTAAACACATGTAAATTGATGGTTTATTGTCGAGGTTTATCATGATTATCTCCTCTTGTTAAGCCAAGACTGTGAGGTTATTTTGTTCTGATCAGTCTACGAGGATAACACAGCTTCTCGATATTATGATGATGAAAGTGACCAACGTAACATCACATGCATCAATTCAACATAGAAAATAATACATTAAACACATATAAATTAAAAAAACCAAAAACATTTAATTTGAAATAAAAAAAACAATTTAAGAAAACAACATGCCGAAGTTGTGTACTCTAGTTAATTAATTACATTTAGAGAATATTCTCAAGGGAATATATAAATAGGTTTCTTTCAAAATATATTGTATAAGAAATATGAATGATAAATACTAGTATCTCTGGTTATTTGTACATGAACCATTACCTTCACATTTTCCTCCCTTTAATTCTTTTTTACATAAAATGTATTACTGATGGCTTGTTAGTAATCGTTGAATAGAGAACAGCGACATGTGGAATTCATGTCCGTGACACTAAGCTATTATAGTTTACATTTAGCTTGGTCGTATATATACATATCCCCTAAGGTAAATGATTCCTATAATGCCTTGGTGTACTTTAGAGCTTACATGTACCATAGTCGTAATTTACAAAGTATACTTTAAGAGGTTTGCCCAATAAAGTGTCATTTTACACCTTTCGAGAGAAACACAATACAATTAAGGTTAGATCATTTTCATAATATATATCTACGATTTTAAGGGATCCACTACCATAACAAAATAATACAAGTCCCCTAAAGTAAATGATCCCAATAATGCCTTTGTGTACTTTAGGTGACCCACTACCATATATAACTGGTTCATATTATAAGGCAACAACATTCGTTATAGAAAATAATGTGATTCCCCTAGAGTACATAATAAATATTGTAAGACAGCAAAACTAAGTCTCAGAGAACAAAAATTGTACTTTATATGGTGAGTGCCCTGGATGTTTTTATTAAGGATATGCAAAGCCCCCTAAAGTACATGAAGGCCTGACACACTTATTCACTTAAACAGAACAGTTTACACAATCTACAACACAAATCGTTGCTCCGTATTCAAAAAAACAATGGACGACAAACCACACTGTACGACAATAAACATGTATCTCAGAGGAGGATCCATACCTTTCCATAATGGGGGCCGTTTTAGTTCAGACATCATTTTTTTAGAAATATGAAAAGATACCGACACGTAATTCGAAGCGAAAATTACAAGACATGGTAAAAAGAAAAATGACAAGGACGAATCTGGAAATGTTCTGTAAAATTCAATATGTTTTTACCCATCTATAACCTAGCACAAAGACGGAGGAACACTCTGGCCAGGTCACGGGCAAAAATAGAATAAATATGTTGTCACGCAACGAAACACAGCAAAATATAGCATATGTAGACGACTTGATAATAAATTAAAATATATATAATAAATATGTCGCTCGTAAACATCAGAGCCAAAATGAGGTCTTATTCTGCGTAAATAAATTCGGGGTTTTGCCATTTTGTTATCCTGGCTAGCTAAGGCAATTGCCATTTTTTTTCCACGAATACACCTATAAATTGTATGGTCTATTTAGCTTACAAAACAAACGAGCAACGTGTTAGACAGCAATATATATTTGCAGCTAGGGACGATATAACCCATTTTCGACATCGAGAGGAGCGTTGGTGGAGGGGGGGGGGGGGGGGGGCTAATAATGATGTCAAAGCAAAACAAATACTGTTTTCTGAGTAAAAAAATGGGATGCAATCATGCAACCTCTCCTTTGTATGAACCAGGAGTACATCTCCGCTTTAAAATCTGAACGCCTACCTCTTTGTTGGCATACATTGATACTATTTACGGTCTACATTTGAAAGGACAGATACAAATTTTGAGTCAGAATTGAATTTAATTTAACATTGTTCGACACGGTTTTATACCAAATTGCGCTATGGCCCGGCAATGACAGTTTGATATTTCACATTTGCTAAGAAGACCTACCCATGATAGATAGGCATGATGAACCCACGGGAGTATATCCTATAACCACGGTATTTATTCTTTCATTTTAGTATATTTTAACAAGCGATTTTTTTTAATTAGTATTCTTTGATAAGTCATGAACGATGAAAGGACCGAGAGGTGCTTGCGAGAAGTGGAATTTATCCGTGATCATTTGTGACACAGATATTCCATAACAGTCAATCAAGTTGTGGTTGCGGCCGTAAAATTTCGAAGTAATGACCAATGTCCACCATCCCAACCGTTTTGCACACACAAAAAGAATATGGTATGAATATCTTTCTCCCATAAAAAGGAAGAAATGACAAGAACGACGTCAGAAAAGTATAAAGGGGAATAACCATGATTGATATCTCCCGCGGTTTTAAACAGAAAATTCAAAATTATTATCATTTTCTATAAAGGTACTAAAATCACAATCTAAAAATGTGGAAATCTGAAAAAAGTTATGACCTTTGCATTTTACCTTAAATTTTTCGTTTTGATGTAATGGACATTCCATTATATATTGAATTGAATCTTCAAAAGGGGAACCACATTGCCATTTTGAGTCATTTGTAATGTTTATACGAAATAAATCAGAATTCAATGAGCTGCATTGATGTCGTAGTCTAGCATGATGTATTTTTAGTTTTCTGGACCATTCACCATAATATTCACCATAATATTTAAATCCAAATTTTTCCATGTCGAAATAGTGGATGGTATAAATAATGTCGTAGATATTATGAGTTTACTTATGGTGTTGAGTAGTTTTCATCGTTTCGGAGATTGTGATCACTTATATGTTATTCTGTATGAGGTAGACAATTACCCAAATATTGAGGACAGAGTGTATTATGCATATTGTAAAATGTTCTCAGCTTGCGATTTTTACGCCTAGAAGACAAATATTCCCACCCTGTTTCAAAGGAAAGAGAATCTCTACTTGCAAATTGTGTTCAACCAAAACATCGCAAGCATATTCTAGTTTTGTCCTTATGAAAGTAAGACATATATTTGATACAGTTTGCTTGCAAAGAGTACACTTTAGTTTTCTGAGAACATTAACGTGTTTGAAAGTACAGCTGCTATATATAATGGTAAAGTCGTCGACACAGGTGCACAGGAGTTACCTCTTACACATGTGTTCATGAACTCTAATTTATTTTTTGATTGTATTAGAATTGGGTTCAAAAATACGCACACATTTGTCTAAAATAATTGTCCTCAAACATCATATAAATTGATCATATCGTTAACTAAAAGTTGGGAATCGTAAACAGTGGCTGATTTGGTCTCTAATGGGGCAACTTTCCATTGCACAATGCTCTGGTTATCCTACTTACTGAAATACTAGCTATGACAAAGAGGAACAGTTGGCTGATCACAAGTCGTTCATCTCAACATTGAATATTCTGTTTAACAACGAACATGATGACTTTTCTCGTTTACATTGAATATCAAAACTTTACAAGAATCCATATAGAGGAAATAATACTACAGGTGGTTATTTTTTTTGAAGAAAGTAATTTTTTATAAATATGTCTAACATTTTGACTGATGTCATATTGGGACAAAGTCTATGCACGTAGTAGTTTCAATCAAATGTGGATACTGAAATACTGGATCTTCTGGATAATTGTAATTATCATTCTATTTCAGAAATTGTGTCTCTCTTTCTCTACACTTTACTGACCATTCACCGTGGGAATGTATAAAGACCTTTCAAAATATCATTAAGAACGCGGTTATCTTCAAAATGGTAAGAAACGTTACAAATTGATAGCAATACATATATCAAAATATTGTGTAATTTTGAGTTGCTTCAATAAAATATATGCATATTATTGTTAAGAAGAACATCCCATTTCAATAAATGTAGCTATTTAGAATTACGGTGTTTCAAATAATGTTCAATGAATGAATACTCCCAATCTTTACCAATTACAGTCTTAAGGAATACACATAGCAAACTATTGCGTAATTTGGAATTGTTTCAATAAAATGTATTCATATTCCTGTTCAGAACATATACACATCCCATTCTAATTAAAATAGCAAATATGGTATTTGAAAGCGGGTTCAATTAAAGAATCCCCGCACTCTTTACCTGTTACACTTTACTTGTATGTTTGATTAGAATTATCAAAGTGATTTTGTTTTGTCGTGGAATTTGAATAGTTTGTGTAAATTGTTCTTAAGCAACATCAATTATATATATGCACGTGTTGTAAGTCAACAAATTAAACAACAAATAAGAGGAATATTCACCACCGATAAAGCTTCGTAATGTTGTTGAACATGTGTGATTTGATTGATGTGGTTTAATTGGAATGCAAATAGCTGTCAAATAAACAAAAATACATCACTACTTGAAACTTTCATACTCTATGTAATTGTATTTCAACGTAGCATATTGAAAAACGTATAATACGTTTTCATTAAGTCTTCAACCATTCATGATTTGATTGATAACATGAATAACTAATGTTGCCACAACCTCAGAACAGGTCTGTCATATAAAATGGTAAAATAGTACACACATTGGAAAAGTTAACTCAAACACATACATGAATGGATAGATTTTGATTGTGTTATAAATGTGTGTACATTTGTCTAAGATAATTGTCATCAAACATCATCAATTGATTCTGGATAAAAATTAAATTTTGGTATAGCGGCTATCATAGTAAAACCGACAACGTGAACAGTGGGTGATTTGGGCTCTAATGAAGCAATTTTCCATTGAACACTATTCTGGTAATCCTACATACTAAAATACTAGTATGGGCTAATCAGAAGTCATACATCTCATCATTGAATATGCTGCTTAACAAGGAACATGATGACTTTTATTGTTGATATTGAATAACAAAACTTCACAATAATCTATACAGAGGAAATAATACTACATGTGCTTATTTTTCTTCAAGAAAACATTTTGACTGCTTCAAAGACGGAATACAATCATACTGGGATAAAGTCTATTCACGTAGTAGTTTCAATCGAATGTGGATACTGAACTACTGTATCATCTAGATAATTTTAATTATCGTTCTATTTCAGAAATTTAGTCTGTCCAAACATGTGACTTTTCTACACTTTACAAATCTTTCATCGTGGGAATGTATAAAGACGTTTAAAAATATCATTAATAACGCGATTACCTTCAAAATGGTAAGAACCGTTACAAAGTTATTGTAATAGGTCATGAAATTGTATTTTGTCAAGCACTAAAAAAGAAAAATTACGCTACACAGAAGATTGATTCTGATTGCTCCTTTGATATCGTCAAACTCTTCTTACCACTAAGTTGGAGTTCGGTATCGATGACATATCTGTAGAGTTCGAAGTGCATATTTGTCAACAACTTGTTTTATATAGAGAAAAGGCATTACCTACGACATATATTGTCATATAAGGAACATACTTTTCTATAAATAATAATAAGTGATATTCACGGATATTCAAAGTTTGGTAGATTTTTGAAGGTGTTGTCCGCTATCACTGATATGGCATTAAAGCTTAAGCTCCTATAAATAACAACAAATGTCTCATTTTTTTACTTTATTTATTCTGTAGCTTTCTGCTCTGTCTTAAGAAGTACGTGTATCAAAATATTGTGTAATTTTGAGTTTCTTGAATAAAATATAGGTATATTAATGTTAAGAAGAACATCCTATTTGAATTAATGTAGCCATTTAGAAAAAACGATGTTTCAAATCAGGTTCAATGAATGCATGCTCCCAATCGTTACCTATTACAGTCTTGAGCAATACACAACAAAATATTGGGTAATTTGGAGAGTTTTTTCAATAACATGTATTCATATTACTGTTCATGAAAAATACACCACTCATTCTAATTAGTGTAGCTATTTAAAAATACGATGTATGAAAGTGGGTTCAATTAATGCATGCCATCAATCTTTACATGTTACAATTTACTTGCATGTTTGATTAAAATTATAAAAGTTATTTTATTCTGTCGTGGTATTTGACAATTTTGCGTAAATTGTTCTTAAACAACATAAATTATAGATATACATGTATTGTAAGTCATAGAATGTCAAAACATTAATAAGAATATGGACAACCGATAAAGTTTCGTAATGTTGTTGAACGTGTCTGATTTGATTGATGTGATTTTATATTGGAATGCAAATAACTGTCAAATAAATAATATACATCAATACTACAAACTTTGTTACTCTATGTAGTTGTATTCCAACGAAACATATTGAATAAAGTATAATACATTTTTAGTAATGCATCAACCATTCAAGATTTGATCGATAACATTAATAACTAATGTTACAAAAAAAAAATCCAAGAACATTTTAGTATCAGAAATATACAACCAACAATCAATTAAGTTTCTATTCTTTAATATAAAAACAAAATGTACTTCATATTATTATACAATTACACAAGTCAAATTAATACATTATTACTGGCCTCGTTGTCAATGTACAAATTTAATTTCCTTTAAAATAAATGATCTTGTCCTTTTCGCTAAATTAGTGCGATACTTTTCTATGAAAATTAATTATTGTTGAATTAAAATATTTGTTAGCTCTAATCCTGAAAGTTTCAAATATTGGCCGATGAAATTGTTACTAGTTCAATAACTTTACTAAGAAGAGTTTGAAGAGACCAAAGGTGCAATCAGAATCGTATATCAAAGAACAGACATCACAATTACGAAAAGAAAAAGTACAAAAGGAAAAACAATGATCTACAAAACATATGTATAAAGCTAAAGGTCGAGTAACAGGAGGCAATATACAGATGGTACCATCTTCCAATAAAGTATATTCTTCTTTCAGAGGCTTTTACATGGCTAACGTTACAGCACATGCCAGAAAAATCACTGTATTTCTTTAATTCATTCTCTTAATAACTAGGGTCCTCGGAAAAGCAATTTTTTGACGTCAAGTGTGTCACCGTTTATATGTAACCACAGGTAAATTTATTGTTTATTGTCGCAGATTATCTCCTCTTGGTAAGCCAATAATGTGAGGTCATTCGGTTCTTATCAGTACTCTGCGCCAACGTGGATATCATAGCTTCTCGATATTCTGATGATATAAGTGACGAAAGTGACATCACAGGAATCGATTCAACATAGAACATAATACATAAAAAATATTTAAAAAAAATACATGCCGAACTTTTGTACTCTAGCTGTTTACTTATATTTAGAAAATATTCCCCAGGGAATTTATAAATAGGCTTCTCTCAAAAATGTAGTGTATAAGACATATGAATGATAAATAATATTAACTCTTGTTATTTTTACATGAACTATTATCTTCACATTTTCTTCCCTTTAATGCATATTTTTCATAAAATGCATTACCTATGACGTTTTGGTAATCGTTGAATAGAGAACAACGAGATGTGGAATTCTTGTCCGTGACAATAAGTTAGTATAGCTTTCATTTACCTTGGTCGTAATTTAGAAAGTTTACTTTAAGGGACTCGCCCCATAAAGTATCATTTTACACCTTTCCGAGAGAAACAAAATTCAATTAAGGTGAGATCATTTTCATAATATATATCTACGATTTTAAGGGACCAACTACCATAAACCATAAAAAAAAAATACGAGTCCCCAAAAGTAAATGATCCCTATAATGTCTTATTGTACGTTAGGGAACCCACTACCTATATCTACGATTCGTATCATAAGACAATAACATTAACCATAGAGTATGATGTGAGTCCCCTAAAGTAAATGATTCATGTGATGCCTTGGTGTACATTAGGGGACCCACTACTAAATATAACTGGTTCATATCATAAGGCAACAACATTCGATATAGAAAATAATGTGAGTCCCCTAGAGTACATAATAAATATATGGTGAGTGCCCGGTTTTCTTTTTGATGATATTTAGAGCCCCCTTAAGTACATTAAGGCCTGACACAAATATTCATTTAAACAGAAAATTTTACACAATCTATCACTAACAACACGGTTATCTTCAAAATGGTAAGAATCGTTACAAATTAATAGTAATACATATATCAAAATATTGTGTAATATATAGTTATTTCAATAAAATGCATTTTTATTATTGTTAAGAAGAATAAGCCATCTGAATTAATGTAGCTATTTAGAAATACGGTGTTTCAAATAAGGTTCAATGAATGAATGCTCCAAATCTTTGCCTATTACAGTCTTGAGCAATACACATTGGAAAATATTGCGTAATTTGGAGTTGTTTCAATAATATGTATTCATATTCCTGTTCAGAAAAAAATACACACCCATTCTAATTAGTGTAGCTATTTAAAAATACGGAGTTTGAAAGTGAGTTCAATTAATGCATACCCTCAATCTTTACCTGTCACACTTTACTTGTATGTTTGATTAGAATTATAAATGTTATTTTACTTTGTCGTGGAATTTTAATATTTTGCGTAAATTGTTCTTAAGCAACATACATTATAGATATACATGTATTGTAAGTCATAGAATGTCAAAAAATATATAAGAATATTGACAACTGATAAAGTTTGTAATGCTGTTGAACGTGTCTGATTTGATTGATGTGATTTTATATTGGAATACAAATAACTGTCAAATAAAAAATATACATCAATACTTGAAACGTTGATACTCTATGCAGTTGAATTTCAACGTAACATATTGAATAAAGTATAATATGCTTTTAGTAAGTCTTCATCCATTCATGATTTGATTGATAACATGAATAACAACATATACCACACCGTCAGACAAGCGACTATGTATACTGGTAAAATAGTAGACATATGTGCAGCATTATCTCAAACACATATGTACATGGAATCGGAATAGATTTTGTTTGTGTTAGAATCGGGTGCACTAACACACACATTTGGATAACGTTTTTTGTTTCATTTCTTTCAATAAAATGTATTCATATTCCTGTTCACAAAATATACACAACGCATGCTAATTCATGTAGCTATTTACAAATACAGTGTTTGAAAGCGGGTTCAATTAATACATTCTCTCAAACTTGATCTTTCGCATTGTACTTGTATGTTTGATTAGAATGATAACAGTTCTTTAATATTGTTTTGGAAATTGAATATTTTGCGTATTTTTTTTCAAACAACATAAATAATAGATATACATAGAATGTATTAGAATCGGGTGTACTAACATACACATTTGGACAACGTTTTTTGTTTCATTTGTTTCAATAAAATGTATTCATATTGCTGTTCAGAAAAAATACACAACCCATTATAATTAGCGTAGCTATTTAAGAAAAACCTTTCAAAGCGGGTTCAATTAATGCATACCCTCAATCTTTACCTGTTACACTTTACTTGTATGTTTGATTAGAATTATAACAGTTATTTGATTTTGTCGTGGAATTTAAATAGTTTGCGTAAATTGTTCTTACACAACATAAATTATACATATACATGTATTGTAAATCATAGAATGTCAACAACAACAAAAGAGAACATTGACAACCGATCAAGTTTCGTAATGTTGTTTGATGTGATTTTATTGGAATACAAATAACTGTCATGTGTGTCACCGTTTATCTGTAAACACAGGTAAATTTACGGTTTATTGTCGCAGCTTAACATGATTATCTCCTCTCGGTAAGCCAATAGTGTGAGGTCATTTGTTTCTTATCAGTTTGCTGCTACTACGAGGATAACATATGATCATAACAGTGACGAAAGTGACATCACAGGCATCGATTCAACATAGAACATGATACATTAAAAACATATAAATTAAAAAAAAAACATTTAATTTGAAATAAAATATTAAAAGAAAATACATGCCGAACTTTTGTACTCTAGCTGTTTACTTACATTTAGACAATATTCACCAGGGAATTTATACATAGCTTTCTCTTACAAAACATAGTGTGTAAGAAATATGAATAATAAATACTAGTAACTCTGGTTATTTGTACATGAACTATTATCTTCATATATTCTTCCCTTTAATGTTTTTTGTACATAAAATGTATTACTTATGTCTTGTAAGTAATCGTTGAATAGAGAACAGCGAGATGTGGAATTCATGTCCGTGACACTAAGTTAGTATAGCTTTCATTTACCTTAGTCGTAATTTACAAAGTTTACTTTTAGGGGCTCGCCCCATAAAGTTTCATTTTACACATTTCCGAGAGAAGCAAAATTCAATTAAGGTTAAATTATTTTGATAATATATATCTACGATTTTAAGGGACCCACTACCATTAACCATAAAAAAATAATACGAGTCCCCAAAAGTAAATGATCCCTATAATGCCTTAGTGTACGCTAGGGAACCCACTACCTACATCTACGATTCGTATAATAAAACAACAACATTAACCATAGAGAATGATGCGAATCCCCTAAAGTAAATGATTCATATAATGTATTTGTGTACTTTAGGGGACGCGCTACCATATATAACTGGTTCATATCATAAGGCAACAACATTCGATATAGAAAATAATGTGAGTCCCCTAGAGTACATAATACATATTGTGTGACAACAAAACTAAGTCTAATAGAATACAAATAGTAATTTATATGGTGAGTGTCCGGGGTTTTTTTTGCGGATATGTAGAGCTCTCTAAAGAACATGAAGGCCTGAAACACTTATTCACTTAAACAGAAAATTTTACACAATCTACAACATAATTCGTTGCTACATATTCAACAATTGACGACAAACCACACTGTTCGACAATGTACATGTATCTCAGAGGAGGATCCAGACCCTTCCATAATGGGGGCCGTTTTAGTTCAGACACCATTTTTTTTAGAAATATCGAAATATACCGACAAGTAATTCAAAGCGAAAATTACAAGACATAATAGAAAGAAAAATGACAAGGACGAAACTGGAAATGTTCTGTTAAATTTAATATGTTTTTACCCGTCTATAACCTCACAGAAAAAGGGGGAATATTCTGGCCAGGTCATGAGCAAAAATAAAATAAATATGATGTCATGCAACGAAACAAAGCGAAAAATAGCATATGTAGACGACTTGGTAATAAATTAAATATATATATATATATAAAACGTCCCTCGTAAACATCAGAGCCAAAGAGGTCTTATTCAGAATTTCTGCGTAAATACATTCGGGGTTTTGCCAATGTGCTATTTAAGGCAATTGCCATTTTTTTTACACAAATATACCTAGAAATGTAATGGTTTATTTTGCATTGAAAATAAACGAGCAACGTGTTAGACAGCAAGATATATTTTCAGCTAGGGGCGATATAACCCAATTTCGACATCGAAAGGTGCGTTAGGAGGGGATAATAATGATTTCAAAGCAAACAATTACTGTGTTGTGAGGAAAAAAGTAGGATGCGATCGTGCCACCTCTCCTTTGTATGAATCAGGAGTACATCTCCGCTTTGAAATATGAACGCCTACCTCTTTTTTGGTATACATTGATAATATTTACGGTCTACATTTGAAAAGAGAGACAACCATTTTGAGTCAGAATTGAAATTGATTATGCAATTTTCACACGGTTGTATACCAAAATGCGCTATGGCACGGCAATGACTGTTTGATATTTCACATTTGCTAAGAAGACAGACCCATAATATATATGTATGATGAACCCACGGGAGTATATCCTAGAACCACGGTATTTATTCTTTCATTTATTTAGTATATTTTAACAAGCGAATTTGTTAAATTAGTATTCCTTGATAAGTCATGAACGAGGAAAGGACCGAGAAGTGCTTGCAGCAAGTGGAATATATCCGTGGTCATTTGTTACACAGATATTCCATAGTGATCAACCATATCGTGGTTGCGACCGTAAAACTTTCGAAGTGATGACCAATGTCCACCAGCTCAACCGTTTTGCACACAAATAGATAATATGGTATGATTATCTTTGTTCCCATAGAAAGAAGAAATGACACGAACGACGTTAGGACAGCATTTGTTTATAGGGTATTAACCATGATTGATATTTCCCGCGGTATTAAACATGTAAGTTTACCTGACGATTTCGCACAAAATTCTTGAGAAAATTGAAAATTATTACCATTTGATATCAGGGTACTAAAATCACTATCTAAAAATGTGGAAATCTGAAAAAAAGTTATGACCTTTGCATTTCACCTAAAAGTTTTCGTTTTGGTGTAATTGACATTCCATTATATAATGAATTGAATCTTCAAAAGGGGAACCGCTTTGCCAATTTGAGTCATTTGTAATGTTTATACGAAATAAACCAGAATTCAATGAGCTGCATAGATGTCGTAGTCAAGTGAAGTATTTTTAGTTTTCTGGACCCTTCACAATAATATTTTGGAGATTTAATAGTATGTTTATTTAATCCTAGATTTAAACATGATATATTTAGGCTATTTATAATATTTAAATCTAATTTTTTCCATGACAAAATAGTGGATGATATAAAGAATATCGTAGACATTATGAGTTGACTTTATGGTGTTGCATAGTTTTCATCGTTTCGGAGATTGTGATAACTTATATTTTATAATGAAGGGGTAGACCATTACCCAGATATTGAGAACATAGTTTAATATGCATTTCGTAAAATGTTGTCAGCTTGCGATATGTACTCCTAGAAGACAAATATTCCCACATTGTTTCAAAGGAAAGAGAATCTCTACTTGTAAATTGTGTTCTACCAAATTATCGCAAACATATTCTAATTTTGTCCTTATGAAAGTAAGACATATATTTGATAGAGTTTGCTTGCAAAGAGTACACTTTAGTTTTCTGAGAACATTAACGTGTTTGAAAGAACAGCTGTTATATATAATGGTAAAATTGTAGACACAGGTGCAAAGGAGTTACCTCTTATACATGTGTACATGAACTCTAATTAAATTTTTGATTGTATTAGAATTGAGTTCAAAAACACGCAAACGTTTGACTAAAATAATTGTCATCAAACAACAAATAAATTGATCATACCGTTAACTTAAATTTGGGAATCATGGCTATCATAGAAAAACCGGAATCGTAAAGAGTGGTTGATTTGGTCTCTAATGGAACAACTTCCCATTGCACAATGCTCTGGTTATCCTACTTACTGAAATACTAGCTATGATAAAGAGGAACATTTGGCTGATCACAAGTCATTCATCTTATCATTGAATATTCTGTTTAACAAGGAACATGATGACTTTTCTCGTTTATATTGAATACCAAGACTTTACAAGAATCCAAATAGAGGAAATAATACTACAGGTGCTTATTCCTTTTGAAGAAAGTAATTGTTTATAAATATGTCTAACATTTAGACTGCTGTCATATTGGGACAAAGTCTATGCACGTAGTAGTTTCAATCAAATGTGGATACTGAAATACTGGATCTTCTGGATAATTGTAATTATCGTTGTATTTCAGAAATTTCATCTCTCTTTCTCTACACTTTACTGACCATTCAGCGTGGGAATGTATAAAGAGGTTTCAAAATATCATTAAGAACGCGGTTATCTTCAAAATGGTAATAAACGTTACCAATGGATAGTAATACATATATCAACATATTGTTTAATTTTGTGTTGTTTCAATAAAATGTATGTATATTATTGTTAAGAAGAACATCCCATTTCAATAAATGTAGCTATTTAGAAATACGGTGTTTCAAATCATGTTCAATGAATGAATGCTCCCAATCTTTACCAATCACAGTCTTAAGGAATATACATAAAAAAATATTGCGAAATTTTGAGTTGTTTCAATAAAATGTTTTCATATTCCTGTTCAGAACATATACACAGCCCACTCTAATTAAAATAGCAAATATGGTGGTTGAAAGAGGGTTCAATTAACAAATTCCCTCAGTCTTTACCTGTTACATTTTACTTGTATGTTTGATTAGAATTATAAAAGTTATTTTATTTTGTAGTGGAATTTGAATAGTTTGCGTAAATTATTCTTAAACAACATAAATTATACATATACATGTATTCTAAGTCATAGAATGTCAACAACAACAAACAAAATAAGAATATTGACAACAGAAACCATTCGCAATGTTGTTGAACGTGTCTGATTTTATTGATGTGATTATATTTTGGAATGCAAATAACTCTAAAATAAATATTGAATAAAGTTTCAAACCTGTTTAATCTTCAAATACATGTAATGTAAATCATAGAATGTCAACAAAATATTACGAATATGGACAACGATAAAGTTTCGTAGTGTTGTTGAAAGTGTCTGATTTGATTGATGTGATTGTATATTGGAAGCAAATAACTGTCAAATAAAAAATATACATCAATACTACAAACTTTGTTACTCTATGTAGTTGTAATTCAACGTAGCATATTGAATAATGTATAATATATATTTAGTAATTCATCAACCATTCATGATTAGATCGATAGCATGAATAACTAGTGTTACGAAAAGTTGTTCTGTGATATTCTAGTAACAGAAAGATACAACTCACAATCAATTAAGTTTCTATTCTTTAATATAACAACAACATGTACTTCATATTATTATACAATTACACAAATCAACTTTATAAATTATTACTGGTCTCTTTGTCAATGTTCAAATTTAATTGTTAATAGTTCAATGACTTTATTAAGAACAGTTTGAAGAGACCAAAGGGGCAATCAGCATCCGTATATCAAAGAACAGACAACACAATGGCGAAAAGAAAAAGTACAAAAGAAAAACAATAATCTACAAGACATACATATAAAGCAAAAGGTCGAGTAACAGGAGTCCCACTAAAGACCGGGGTGAACTCAGGTGCTCTAGAAGGGTCTGTAGATCCTGATCCATTAGTGGCACTCGTCGTGTAAATATAGTTAAAAACCCGTTAATAAGTCGTGAATGAGTAAAGGACCGTGCAGTGCTTACGATAAGTGGAACATAGCGGTGATCATTGTGACACAGATATTCTATAACTGTCAACCAAGTCATGGTGGTGACCATAACATTTTCGGAGTGATGACTTCACCTTTACCAAAAGGAACCGTTGATTTCAGTAGCTTCCGTGTTAGCACCATCTTCTCACAAGGAAATCCCGATAGGAGCCACAAGCTCTGAAATATCGTAGCATTTGAGAGAGATATACGCATTATGCAGGTACTGCTGGATTGGTGCTACGTATGAAAGGAAAGTTCGCAATGGGAAAATTGAAATCATCTCTTTTATCGTATAGTCTCGTTCTTATCCGCCCCTCACTGTCGATTGCCATGCGTAGGTTAAGATATGAAACAGACCTATCTGTATTTGTGGTATCCTTTATTTCAGGCTCAATGGGATAAATGCGATCAATATAATTATTTAAAGAGACATCATCTGCATAGAGGAAAGTGAAATAAAACGACAGGGCTTCTTTTCGTTTTACTAAGTACAGATATTTAAATATCGTGTTATATATTCCAGCTATTACATAAATCCTAAATCTTAAACTGACAGCTCTCGAAGTTGCTGCGTCTTATATTTATATACTATTTAATGAAATTCTTTAGAACTTTCCAAATAATGTGACTTTGCTTACACATAAGCAATATCTAGAAATATTTAGAACATATCAAAATTCAAAGTCAAAATTAAAAACTTGCGAACAACTTGACGTATTTTTGATAACCTATTTGCACGGATGATGTAATGTTGTCAACAACAACAAAAATTATAATAAACAAAGTAATATCTCATATTTATTATATATACGTATCATCTCAACTCTTGACGAAAAGGTTTAGATACAAACTTTTTGCAATAAATCTTTATTTCAATTCATCACAATATTATCCAACTCTAGACAAAACATTAGCAATAACATTATCTTAACATTTAATATGTTTTATACTCAGATTGTATCCTTGCAACATTAATCACCATCTCATTAATCCGTGATTTTTAATTTTGCATTTTTTAATAAATGTGACGGTGTTGTGATCAGCAAACACCACGAATGGATAACATGTACATCAAAATGCTCCAAAGATAACAATAAGGCAAGTCATTTTATTCCGCAATTGTGGATTACTTTTTCTGATATTTGTCAAACTTTAAAGAAAAATAGCAATTCGGCAGATATATGTCATCTTTACCTTCTTGGAGCAAAACTGCACCAACACCTACATCAGTAGCATCTAATGTTAACCTTTCGAGAAGCCCTGTGTTAAATCATTCAGTCTGGATTCAATTACATATGGTCAACAATATTTAGCTTGTACTGGATGGCAATGAATAAGCAATAACACAATAACTTGCTCGGCTGGTTTGAATTAACTTTTCATGGTATCCTTATCATACCACTGTTTCATTTTAGCTTGGCTTTGTTTCAAATTGTCATGTTCTATTTCACATGCTCTTGTAAACTTATGCATAAAATAATCCAAATAATCTAAAATACTAATAACAGTATGTTCACAAAGCCATTTTTCTGTCAAAAGGGACCTCCCACAGAGTGTCCAAAAGCAAGTTCAAAAGGACTAAAGCCTAGAGATTAATGAAATGCTTCCTTTACAGCAAACAGTGGCATGTAGATCCCATCATCCAAATCTGTTTGACTGTCTAAACAAAATGTGTTCATCATATTCATTAATAACTACTTGAGACTCACGGTGTTATGCATTAGATTTAAACTGTTTTGTATTAAATTTAATTGATGCATAATTTGCTGAAATAAATGAGACATACAATTGGATCCTCATTTGACTGAGTTGTTTTTGGAAAGCCCACAAAAGTAAAAACAAAATAGTTAGAGCCTTAATCATAATATTAGCTTTAATATTTCTAAGTGAAATGGCTATAGAAAAACGGGTGGAGGCACATATTATAGTTAGTAAATGTTGATTTCCTTAGTTAGCCTTAGGCAGTGGCTCCATACAGTCAACGCTAACCCAACTGAAAGACTATTCAAAAGATGGTACGGACCGGAGTGGAGCTACACAAATGCTTTGATTCGATTTCCCCGTAACTCTGCAGATGTTGCAAGATCAACAGTTCTCGGCTACCTCTCGTCTTATGTTCGGCAAGTGAAAATGGGCCAATATCCCGTTGGAGGTTTTGTTAACACTATTTGGCACTTTATATTCATCTTACACAGTCGCATCTGGCGTTCGCCATTTTCTCATCAATGCTTAATCTTTCATGAAATAGCAAACATTAACATTCTCTGCTTCCTCTACTGAGAATGACTTAGAACATGGTAATACAGGCTCTTCCTTCTGCGCACTGATAAGTTGTTCCCTATTGAGAAGGTCATTACTGACACATCTTATTGTTGGCTTAAGAACAAGACCATCACTGATTCACCATTTGTCTTGGACTGTTTCAAGATGGGATGTTTCGTTCTCAGACATGATTTGTGTTCCTTGTCTATGAGATAACGAGACATATCGCCATCGATATGCAACAAGTGATCCTTGACATCAGCCAACAAAATGTGTCTTTTAATCCAACATCACTTGTTTGTATGGTACCATCCTGCAATAAAGTCTCATCTTCTTCCAGAGGTTTTTTAACGGCTAAAGTTATAGCACATGCAGGAAAAATCCCTGTATTTCTTTAATTCCTTCTCTTCATAACTAGGCTCCTCGCAGATTATTTGGTCCATTACAACTTTGTCACCGGTCAAATCGATACCAAATAACAAAGAAACATCCTCAACTACAACCTGTTCCGAAACAAAGTCTGATTTTAAATTAATGTGATGGAGTAGAACACTAAAAACCTGGGTATACCCCTGAAACAACACATTTGCACTGATAAAGGTAACCTGTTTTCTAATACTAAAGGGGAAAGGCAAAAGTTTTGAGTGTTTGATTGTATTGTTTTACTCGATAAAGATACATGCATAATGCAGAAAAAGCAAATTGTCGACGCCAAGTGTGTCGCCGTTTATCTGTAAGCACAGGTAAATTCATAGTTTATTGTCGCAATTTGACATGATTATCTCCTATTGGTAAGCCAAAATTGTGAGGTCATTCGGTTCTTATCAATCTACTGCGCCTACGAGGATAGCATAGCTTCTCGATAATCTGATGATGAAAGTGAGGAAAGTGACATCGCAGGTATCGATTCAATATTGAACATAATACATTAAAACCATAAATTAAAAAGAAAAAAAAAATAATTTAATTTGAAATAAAAAGTATAAAAAAAGGGCATGCCGAACTGTTTATTTACATTTAGACAATATTCACCAGGAAATTTATCAATATTAGAAATATGAATTATAAATACTAGTAACTCTAGTTATTTGTACATGAACTATTATCTTCACATTTTCTTCCTTTTAATGCATTTTGACATAAAATGTATTACCGTACTTATTACTTGTTTAGTACTCGTTGAAATGAGAACAGCGAGATGCGAAATTCATGTCCGTGACACTAAGTTATTATAACCTCCATTTTCTTTAGTCGTAATTTACAAAGTTTACTTTAAGGGACTCGCCCCATAAAATGTCATTTTACACCTTTCCGAGAGAAACAAAATTCAATTAAGGTTAAATATTTTCATAATATATATCTACGATTTTTAGGGAACCACTACCATTAACCATAAACAAATAATACGAATCCCCAAAAGTAAATGATTCCTATAATGCCTTAGTGTACATTAGGGAACCCACTACATATATATACGATTCGTATCATTAGACAACATCATTAACAATAGAGAAGGATGCGAGTCCCCTAAAGTAAATGATTCCTATAATGCCTTGGTGTATTTTAGGGGACCCACTACCATATATACCTTGTTCATATCACAAGGCAACAACATTCGTAATAGACAATAATGTGAGTGCCTTAGAGTATATAGCAAATATTGTGAGACAACAGAACTAAGACTCATAGAACAACAATGGTACGTTATATGATGAGTGCCCGGGTTTTTTTCTTCACCATATGTAGAGCCCCCTAAAGTACATGAAGGCCTGGCATACTTATTCACTGAAACAGACAATTGTACACAATCTACAACAGAGATTGTTGTACTGTATTCAACTATTGACGACAGACCACACTGTACGACAATGTACATGCATCTCAGAGGTGGATCCAGATCTTTCCATAATGGGGGTCGTTTTATTTCAGAAACCATTTTTTTTTCGAAATAACAAAAGATACCGACACGTAATTCAAAACGAAAATTACAAGACATGTAAAAAGAAAAATGACAAGGAGGAAACTGGAAATGTTCTGTTAAATTTAATATGGGTTTACCCGTCTATAACCTAGAGGAATATTCTGGCCAGGTCATGAACAAAAATAAAATAAATATGATGTCACGCAACGAAACAAAAGCGAAATATGGCATATGTAGACGACTTGATAATAAATTAAAAATATATATAAAAAAGGTCGCTCGAAAACATCAGAGCCAAGAAGATCTTATTCAGAATTTCTGCGTAAATAAATTCGGTGTTTTGTCATTGTGTTATCTTTGCTGTCATTTTTTTACACGAATATACCTATACAGTGTATGGTCTATTTTGCATAAAAACAAACGAGCAACGTGTGAGACAGCAATATATGTTTTCAGCTAGGGTGATATAGCCCAATTTCGACATCGAGAGGTACGTTGGGAGGGGCTAATAATGTTTTCTAGGCAAATAATTACTGTTTTCTGACAAAAAAGGGGATACGATCGTGCCACCTCTCCTTTGTATGAACCGGGAGTACATCTCCGGTTTGAAATCTGAACGCCTACCTCTTTTTGGTATACATTGATAATATTTACGGTCTACATTTGAAAGGACAGACACACATTTTTAGTCAGAATTGAAATTGATTTAAAATTTGTTCACACGGTTTTATACCAAAACGCGTTATGGCACGGCAATAACTGTTTGATTGTTTGCTATTTCTCATTTGCTAAGAAGACAGACCCATGATATATATGCACGATGAACCCGCGGGAGTATATCCTAGAACCACATTATTTATTCACTTATTTTAGTATATTTTAACAAGCGAATTTTTTAGATTAGTTTACTTAGATAAGTCATGAACGAGGAAAGGTCCGGGAAGTGCTTACGCCAAGTGGAACATATCCGTGGTCAATTGTAACATAGATATTCCATAACGGTAAAACTTTCGAAGTGATGACATGATATATTTACCCTATTTATATTATTGAAATCTACATTTTCCCATGACGAAACAATGGATGCTATAAAGAATGTCATAGACATTATGAGTTTACTTTATTGTGTTGCATAGTTTTCATCGTTTCGGAGATTGTGATCACTGATATTTTATACTGTAGGAGGTAGACAATTACCCAAATATTGAGGACATAGTGTATTATGCATTTTGTAAAATGTTATCAGTTGCGATATTTACGCCTAGAAGACATATATTCCCACATTGTTTCATAGGAAAGAGAATCTCTACTTGCAAATTGTGTTCGTCATGGATTATTCTAGCTGATATATTTAAACCTTTTCCAGTTTTGATATTTCTCGTTCAAAACACCCATCCAAAACCTCGCAAGCATATTCTAATTTTGTCCCTATGAAAATAAGATATATATTTGATAGAGATTGTTAGCAAAGAGTACACTATAGTTTTCTGATAACATTAACCTATTTAAACGTATAGCTGCTATATATAATGATACAATCGTAGAAACAGGTGCAAAGGAGTTACCACGTTTACACATGCACATGAACTCTAATTTGATTTTTAATTGTGTTAGTTTAAACATATTCTATTAATTAATTCAATATAACATTACATTATTCAGCTATATGCATTACATAATAAGAAGTAATTAATAGGATTGGGAAACAATGTACAATAACTTATATTAATCCCTATGGGTAGGTGTTTGAATAGCGTTAACAAACACACACACATTTGTCGAATATAATTGTCATCAAACATCATATAAATTGATCGTACCGCTAACTTAAATTTGGGTATCACGGCTGTCATAGTAAAACCGGCATCGTAAACAGTAGTTCATTTGCACAATGCTCTGGTTATCCTTCTTACTGAAATACTAGTTATGACAAAGACGAACAGTTGGCTGATCACAAGTCATTCATTGAATATTCTGTTTTACAAGGAACATGTCTTCATGATGACTTTTCTCATTTATATTGAATACCAAAGCTTCACAAGAATGCATATAGATGAAATAATACTATCGGTGCTTATTCTTTTTGGAGAAAGTAATTGCTTATAAATATGGCTAACAAAGAGGGAATACACTCATATTGGGACAAGGTCTATTCACGTAGTAGTTTCAATCAAATATGGATACTGAAATACTGGATCTTCTGGATAATTGTAATTATCGTTCTATTTCAGAAATTTCGTCTGTCCAAACATGTGACTTTTATACACTTTACTGACCATTCAGCCTGGGAATGAATAAATACGTTTCAAAATATCATTAAGAACTCGGTTATCTTCAAAATGGTAAGAAACGTTACAAATTAATAGTAATAAATAAAACAAAATATTGTGTAATATTTAGTTGTTCTAATAAAATGTATTACATTTTTCACGGCCACCACTCTTTCTAACACATATTCAAATGATATGCTAACGGTAAAGTTATCGGGATTTCCGAATATGCATTAGCGGGATTTGTTCACGTCTACAAGGAGATAAATAGCACATTATTATCTTGTATTCAAGCACTTTTCACAAAATGATCATAAAAGACTTGGGCACAGTAAATCAGATATGAGTTAGATAGTATTCATAATCGATGAGAATCCCAATGAATGGTTTGCTCGTACTACCTTTTGTATTTTTATTGCTCTAGTAAATTAGTATTAGCACATGTAGTTTTACTTAAGAAAAACAATTTGAAATCAATTTTGTGTTCGAGTTTGACATTTGTTATCAGTTCTATCCGTAACATAATTATGATCACATTATTGATTTGGACCATACATTTATCGAATCATGTTTGCTGTGTCTACTGTCAAAATTACGTTTTCCATCCAAAATTGTGTTCTTAAGCATGTTTGAGTTTGAAATACTATATTGCTCTCCAACAAATAATGAATATTAAGTTCCTTCTACTGCTTTTTTATCAATCTACATTTTAGAAAATTGATTTTGATTTACGACTTATATTTACTTTTCAAACTTTCGTTGTATTTAAAGTGTGAGACACAAACATCGTTATTGATTTGTTTCACGACACATTTCAAGTTTTGTCATGAAACGCATGCATGTGTGCAATGCACAATGGGAAAATACTGCAAGCACACAAGTCATTGAGATTTTCATATTATGAATAATATCTAACTCATATCTGATACCGCAAACCCAATTCTGACTCCGATACCTCATATCATCTTAATTTTCGATTGACATACAACAATCAATAGTCAATGCTACAAATTACATTGTGCCCAATTCTTTTATGATCATTTTGGAACATAAACAAATACTTGACATACACCACAATTGCTTGTAGACTGGGTTTCAGTCAATCAGATACACGATCGAATAACCGATAAAGGGAAAATATTGTCTAACATTAAAGGTGAAATGCAATGATTTTGAACATTAGATTGTCTTGCTTTACTCGATATAGATACATAAATAATGCCGAAAAAGCAAATTTTGACGCCAACTATGTAACCGTTTATTTGTAAACAGACCAAGACTGTGAGGTGTTTCGGTTCTTATCAGTCTTCTGTGCCTACGAGAATAGGATAGCTTCTCGATATCCTGATGAAGAAAGTGACCAAAGTGACATCACCGGCATCGATTCAACATATGAAATAATACATTAACAATATATAAATAAAGAAAATAGAAAAAAACATTTAATTTGAAATAAAAAAAATATTTATAAAAAAATACATGCCGAACTTTTGTACTCTAGCTGTTTACTTACATTTAGACAATATTCGACAAGGATTTATAAATAGGCTTCTCTCAAAAAATATTGGAATTCATGTCCGTGACACTAAGTTATTATAACCTTCATATACTTTAGTCGTAATTTACAAAGTTTACTTTAAGGGGCTCACCCCATCAAGTGTTAATTTACACCTTTCCGAGAGAAACACAATTCAATAAAAGTTATTAAATTTTCATAATATATATCTACGATTGTAAGTGACCCACTACCATTAACCATAAAAAACATAATACGAGTCCCCAAAAGTAAATGATCCCTATGATACCTTATTGTACTTTAGAGAACCCACTACCTATATCTATGATTCATACTATAAGACAACAACATTAACCATATATAATGATGCGCATCCCCTGAAATAAAGAATTCCTATACTTCATTGGTATACCTTAGGGGACCCACCACCATGTATATCTGGTTCATATCATAAGACAACAACATTCGTTATAGGAAATAATGTGATTCTCCTAGACTACCTAATAACTATTGTGAGACAACACAACTAAGTTTCATAGTACAAAACTTGTACTTTATATGGTGAGTGCCCAGGGTTTGTTTGTTTTCTTTTTCTGGGGATATGTAGAGCCCCCTAAAGTACATGAAGGCCTGATACACTGATTCACTAAAACAGACATGTTGCACAATTTACAACATAGGTCGTTCTATCGTATTCAACAATTGACGACAGACAATAATGTACGACAATGTACATGTATCTCAGAGGCAGATCCAGACCTTTCCATAATCACCGTGTCTCCCGTCACATTTGGGAACATAGATTTGTGAAGGTGGGGGACACGGATCTGAAGCGGCGGTTTCAGGTAAGCTGGTGTGAATTCATAAGTGATAGCATTATTACAATTATTTAAAATATATGACTTATATAGCGGAACACCAGGTTCATTTCCTGAGGTGTTGATTCCATTGTACCCACGTTATTCGTCCGGTATATAGGTGAACAGTTGTTCTGCAATGTATGACGAGGATGGTCAAAAATGAAAATCATCACAAGTCTCCGTCCGATTTAAGCTAATGTATAGCTCGATTTACATACTTACAATGACATATGTTATATAAAAAGTCGGCCGCGTTAAATGCAATCATTATTTCAAACCATCAACGCAATATAAGAGGCATACAATCGAATTATTTCTCGCGTTAAATTGTGGCGTATGTGGAAACAATATTTGTGACGATAAGGGATAAGGCTCACATTTTAAAAGCAAGGCTAATTGTGTATATTACCCTTTGTTCTTGAAAGGCAAAGCATCCCCGGTGTAATAAAAAGCACAATTCAGGTCACAAGGGCACGTGGCAATTATATTTAGTCTTATGTTGACCTTATTTATCATATGGATGTGTAGAAGAATGTACGTTTATAGCTCACCTGACCCAAAGAGTCAGGTGAGCTTTTGCCTTCGCTAGGAGTACGTCGTCGGTCTGTCGTCGTTGAACATTTATACAAAGATCTTCTTATCTGAGAATACTGGGCCAATATAAACCAACGTTGGCCTGAATCATCTTTAGCAGGTAGACAATCATGGTAACTGTGAAGTATGTAACGGCAATATTTAAAATAGTCTAGAAACATTATAAAAACCAAGCGCCAAACAATCGTGATATTTTAGACTTTGACTGAACAAATTAATTGGGATGCCATGTATAAATATATTGGATTGAGGAACAAATTAAATCTGCTAAAAAAACAGACCGACAGACTAATTACTATGCGAGTTTGACACAGAAGAAATATAAAGATCTGATACAAATTGTTTTGCACAGCGCGCAATATGCAAGCTGAGCATAGCTTAGACAAATTGAATTAAGAAAATGTATATAAATCAATTGAAACTATTTTGAAATTCAAAATGTATTACATAATTCAGCGTAAGCGTAATAATATTAAAATCTGTTATCATTTATAGTTGTTAAATTAATATATTATAAAGTCTTGTATGAAATATGCCTAATAATGATGTGTCATTCTGTCAATCGATTATTTTTCTGTGATAAAAGAGCATTCATTCATTCTTAAACAAGATAAATGAATATAAATGAATTATGTATCTACAACAACAAGTGTCCCGGTCGCTTTTTAGTATGACCGTGCTAACGAGACCAATCAAAATGAGGCAGTGGCGGCATAGCTGTCTAGTTCATGTATCCATGGATTGTTGTTCATTGTCAGTCACGGGTCCACAGACTAGCACAAGTCATAAGATATTAATCAAGCGGTACAGTAAACATCATCGACATAATGTCAAGTCACCATATGATTGTTTCATGGATCAAAATGGTGTTCATGGTTACTGGAACAACAAAGTATCCCATTGCCATTGATCGTCGACCTCGGATATTAAAACACTTGTCTGTTCTAAGTACTTCAGGAAAATATGTTATGTTTCGGTAACTGTCCTACTACATACAGAATAACATATTTCAGTCTAAATACAATCTAAATGTCATATTACGATTACAGTACACAATGTTCTTTAACACTGAAGTATGTACTCTGAAGTGATAATGCATTGCAAATGTGGGATGTTTTGTTGTTGATGAAAAGTATTATACATAATTATCCTTGTTTTTAAAATGTGAGCCCTATCCCCTGGCGTCACAAATATTTTATCCCCATACGACACAATTTAGCGCGAGAGACAACTCAATCGTATGCTTCTTATATTGCCTTGATGATTTGAAATAATGATCGCCTTTAACGCGGACGACTTTTTAGATAACATATGTCATTGAAAGTATGTACATCGAGCTTTAAATTAGCTAAAATCTGACGGAAACTTGTAATAATTTTCAATGTTTACCACCCTCGCCATACATTGCAGAACTGTTCACCTATATACCGGACGAATAACGTGGGTAAATGGGATCAACATCTCCCTAAATGAACCTGGTGTTCCGATAAATAAGTCATATATTTTAAATAATTGTAATAATGCTATCATTTATCATTTCATCTCCAGCTTACCTGAAACCGCCGCTTCAGATCCGTGTCCCCCACCTTCACAAAGCCATGTCCCCAAATGTGACGGAGGACACGGTGATAATGGTGGCCATTTTATTTCAGAAACCATTTTTTTCTAAGAAATATCAAAAGATACCGAGACGTAGTTCAAAGCGAAAATTACAAGACATGGTAAAAAGTAAAAAATGACAACGACTAAACTGGAAATGTTCTGTTAAATTTAATATGTTTTTACCCGTCTATAACCTAGCAGAATAAAGGGTCCGCCTTTGTGTCTCTTAGGGGAAAGTCATTTGTTGATGAGAGGGATATGGATCTTATTTTAGAAAGAAATATTCTGGCCAGGTCATGAGAAAAAATAAAATAAATATCCTATGACGCACCGAAACAAGAGGAAATACAGCATATGTAGACGACTGGATAATAAATGAAAGAAATGTATAAAAAATGTCCTCGTAAACATTAGAGCCAAGATGGTCTTATTCAGATTTTCTGGGTAAATACATTCGGGGTTTTACCATTGTGTTATCCTTGCTAGCTAAGGCAATTGCCGAAGTATTTACACGAATATATATATAAATGTGGTGGTCTATTTAGAATAAAAAAACAATCGACAGCAATATATTTCTGCAACCAATCTCGACATCGAGAGGTGAGTTGGGTGGGGCTAATAATGTTTTCAAAACAAACAATTACTGTTTTCTGACTGAAAAAAAGGATGCAATCGTGCCACCTCTCCTTTGTTTGAACCAAGATTACATCTTCGCTTTGAAATCTGAACGCCTACCTCTTTTTTTGTTATGCATTGATAATATTTACTTTCTGCATTTGAAAGGACAGAAACTAATTTTAAGTTAGAATTGAAATTGATTTGAATTTGTTTGACACGGTTTTATGCCAAAACGCGTCATGGCACGGCAATTACTATTTGATATTTCATATGTGTTAAGTAGACAGAACAATAATATATGTGCACGATGAACCCACGGGAGTACATCCTAGTACCACGGTATTTATTCTTTCATTTTAGTATATTTTAGCAAGCGATTTTTTTTTTATAATCAGTAGACTTACATAAGTCATGAAGGAGGAAAGAACCGGGAAGTGCATACGACTTGTGGAACATATCCGTAGTCATTTGTAACACAGATATTCCATACCGGTCAACCAAGTCGTGGTTACGACCGTAAACCTTTCGAAGTGGTGACCAATGTCCACCAGCCCAACCGTTTTGCACACAAAGACAGAATATGGTATGATTATCTTTGTCCCCATAAGAAAGAAAAAAATGACACGAACGACGTCACGACAGGATATTTTTTAAGAGGAATAACCATGATTGATATTTTCCGCGGTTTTAAACAGGTAAGTTTACCTAGAGATTTCGCACAAAAGTCTTGAGAAAATTTTAAATTATTGCGATATTCTATCAAGGTACTAAAATCACTATCTAAAAATGTGTAAATCTGAAAAAAAAAGTTATGACCTTTGCATTTCACCTTAAAGTTTTCGTTTTGGTGTAATGGACATTCCATTATATAATGAATTGAATCTTCAAAAGGGGGACCACATTGCCATTTTGAGTCATTTGTAATGTTTATACGAACTAAATCAGAATTCAATGAGCTGCATTGATGTGGTAGTCTAGTATGAAGTATGCTTAGTTTTCAGGAACCTTCACCATAACATTCCGGAGATTTATTAGTATTTTATTTTAATCCTAGATGTAAACATGATGTATTTAGGGTATTTATAATATTTAAATCTACATTTTTCTATGACGAAACAGTGGATGGTATAAAGAATGTCGTAGACATTAATAGTTTTCTTTATGGTACTGTATAGTTTCCATCGCTTCGAAGATTGTGATCACTGATATTTTATACTGTAGGAGGTGGACAATTACCCAAATATTGAGGACATAATTTATTTGCATTTTGTAAAATGTTGTCAGCTTACGATATTTACGCTTAGAAGACAAATATTCCCATCTTCTTTCATAGTAAAAAGAATCTCTACTTGCAAATTGCGTTCGTCATGGAATATTCTAGCTGATTTTATTTGAACCTTTTCCAGTTTGCTATTTCTCATTCAAAGCACACATCCAAAACCTCGCAAACATATTCTAATTTGGCCTTACGAAAGTAAGACATATATTTGATAGAGTTTTCTTGCAAAGAGTAAACTTTAGTTTTCTGAGAACATTAATTTGCTTGAAAGTACAGCTGCTATATTTAATGGTAAAATCGTACACACAGGTGCAAAGGAGTTACCACTTAAGCATATATACATGAACTCTAATTTAATTTTTGATTGTATTTGAATTGGTTTCACAAACACGCACACATTTGTCTTTAATAATTGTCATCAAACATCATATAAATTTATCATACGTTAGCTTAAATTTGGGTATCATTGCTAACATAGTAAAACCGGCATCGTCAACAGTGGTTGATTTGGTTTCTAATGAAGCAACTTTCCATTGCACAATGCTTTGGTTATCCTACTTACTGAAGTACTAACTATGACAAAGAGGAACATTTTGCTGATCACAAGGCATTCATCTCATCATTGAATATTCTGTTTAACAAGGAACGTGATGTCTTTTCTCGTTTATATTGAATAACAAACTTTACAAGAATCCATATAGAGGAAATAATACTACAGCTGCTTATTCTTTTTGAAGAAAGTAATTGTTTATAAATATGTCTCACAGTTTGACTGCTGTCAAAGAGGGAATACTATTATATTGGGAAAAAGTCTATTCACGTAGTAGTTTCAATCACATGTGGATACTGAAATACTGGATCTTCTGGATAAATGTAATTATCGTTCTATTTCAGAAATTTCGTCTGTCCAAATATCTGACTTTTCTACACTTTACTGACCATGCAGTGTGGGAATGTATAAAGACGTTTCAAAATATCATTAATAACGCGGTTATCTTCAAAATGGTAAGAAACGTTATAAATAAATAGTAATATATATTTATCAAAATATTGTCCAATATTGATTTTTTTCGATAAAATGTATTAATATTATTGTTAAAAAGAACATCCCATTTAAATAAATGTAGCTATTTAGAAATACGGTGTTCAATGAATGAATGCTCCGAATATTTACCTATTACAGTCTTAAGGAATACACATCGCAATATATTGAGTAATCTGGAGTTGTTTCAATAACATGTATTCATATTCCTGTTCAGAACATATACAAAACCCATTCTAATTAATATAGCAAATATGGTGTTTGAAAGTGGGTTCAATTAATAAATTATATCAATCTTTACCTGTTTCACTTTACTTGTATGTTTGGTTAAAATTATAAAAGTTATTTTATTTTGTCATGGTATTTTAATATTTTGCGTAAATTTTCTCAAGCAAAATATATTATACATACATGTATACATGTGTTGTCAGTCATAACATTAAAAAAAACAAATAAGAGGAATATTCACACCCGATAAAGCTTCGTAATGTTGTTGAACGTGTCTGATTTGATTGATGTGATTTCATTAGCATACAAATAACTGTCAAATAAAAAATATACATCACTACTTGAAACTTTGATACTCTATGTAGTTGGTATATATTTCAACGTAGCATATTGAATAAAGTATAATACGCTGTCAGTAAGTTTTCAACCATTCATGATTTGATTGATAACATGAATAACTAATGTTGCCACAACCTCAGAACAGGTCTGTCATATATAATGGTAAAATAGTAGACACATTGGCAAATTTACCTCAAACACATATATGCATGGAATTTGAATAGATTTTGATTGTGTTAGAAATGTGTGCACATTTGTCTAAAATAATTGTCATCAAACATCATCAATTGATTCTCGATGAAAGTAAAATTTTGGTATGATGGCTATCATAGTAAAACCGGCAACCTTACCAGTGGGTGATTTGGGCTCTAATGAAGCAACTTTCCATTGAACAAAGTTCTGGTAATCATACATACTAAAATACTAGTTTTGGCAGAGATAAGCATTGGGCTAATCAGAAGAAGTCATTTATCTCATCTTTGAATATTCTGCTTAACAAGGAACATGATGACGTTTCTTCTTTATATTGAATAGCAAAACTTCACAATAATATATACAGAGGAAATAATACTACATGTGCTTATTCCTTTTCAAGAAAACATGTTGACTGCTTCAAAGACGGAATACAATCATACTGGGACATAATCTATTCACGTAGTAGTTTCAATGGAATGTGGATACTGAACTACTGGATCATCTAGATAATTTTAATTATCGTTCTATTTCAGAAATTTAGTCTGTCCAAACATGTGACTTTTCTACACTTTACAAGCCATTCAACGTGGGAATGTATAAAGACGTTTAAAAATATCATTAATAACGCGTTTACCTTCAAAATGGTAAGAACAGTTACAAAGCTGTAGTAATATGTCATGAAATTTTATTTTGTCTAGAACGAAAAAAGACAAAATACGCTACACAGAAGATTGATTCTGATTGCTCCTTTGATATCGTCAAACTTTTCTTACCACTAAGTTGGAGCTCGGTAACGATGACATATCTGTAGAGTTCGGAGTACACATTTGTCAACAACTTGTTTTATATAGAAGAAAAGGCATTACCTACGACATGTATTGTCATATATGGAAAATACTTTTCTATAAATAATATTAAGTGATACTCACAGATATTTTAAGTTTGGTAGATTTTTGAAGGTGTTGTCCTCTATCACAGATATGGCATTACTGTCTAATCTCCTATAAATAGCAACAAATGTCTCGTTTTTAAACTTCATTAAGCCTGTATCTTTCTGTTTCCTTAAGCAATACATATATCAACATATTGTGTAATTTTTAGTTTTTCAATAAAATGAATTTATATTATTGTGAAGAAGAACCTCTCATTTGAATTAATATAGCTTTTTAGAAATACGGTGTTTCAAATCAGGTTCAATGAATGAATGCTCCCAATCTTTACCTATTAGAGTTGTAAGTAATACACATATCAAAATATTGCGAAATTTGGAGTTGTTTCAATAAAATGTATTCATATTCCTGTTCAGAACATATACACAGCCCATCCTAATTAAAATAGCAAATATTGTGGTTGAAAGAGGGTTCAATTAATTAATTCCCTCAATCTTTCCATGTTACATTTTACTTGTATGGTTGATTAGAATTATAAAAGTTATTTTATTTGTCGTGGAATTTGAATAGTTTGCGTAAATTATTCTTAAGCAACATACATTATACATATACATGTATTCTAAGTCATAGAATGTCAACAACAACAAAAAAATAAGAATATTGACAACAGAAACAATTCGTAATGTTGTTGAACGTGTCTGATTTGCTTGATGTGATTATATATAGGAATGCAAATAACTGTAAAATAAATATTGAATAAAGTTTCAAACCTGATTAGTCTTCAACTACATGTATTGTAAGTCATAGAATGTCAACAAAATAATAAGAATATGGACAACCGATCAAGTTTTGTAATGTTGTTGAAAGTGTCTGATTTGATTGATGTGATTTTATATTGGAAGCAAATAACTGTCAAATAAATAATATACATCAATACTACAAACTTTGTTACTCTATGTAGTTGTAATTCAATGTAACATATTGAATAAAGTATAATACATTTTCAGTAATTCATCAACCATTCATGATTTGACCGATAGCATGAATAACTAATGTTACGAACAGTTTTTTCCGGAATATTCTAGTAACAGAAAGATACAACCAACAATCACTTCATTTTCTATTCTTTAATATAACAACAAAATTTACTTCATTTTACTATGCAATTACACAAATCAAATTAATAAATTACTACTGGCCTCTTTGTCTATGTTCAAATTTAATTTCCTTTAAAATAAATGATCTTCTACTTTCCGATATATTAGTGTGATCCTTTTCTATGAAAATTAAATCTTGTTGAATAAAAATATCTTTTATTTCTAATCCTGAATGTTTCAAATATTGGCCGATGAAATTGTTAATAGTTCAATGACTTTACTAAGAAGAGTTTGATGAGACCAAAGGGGCAATCAGAATCCGTATAGCAAAGAACAGACAACACAATGGCGAAAAGAAAAAAAGTACAAAAGGAAAAACAACAATCTACAAGACATACATATAAGGCTAAAGGTCGAGTAGCAGGAGTCCCACTAAAGAACGGGGTGAACGCAGGTGCTCCAGAAGGGTCTGTAGATCCTGATCCACTAGTGGCACTCGTCGTGTTAATATAGTAACAAACCCGATAATAAGTCGTGAATGAGCAAAGGACCGTGAAGTGCTTACGATAAGTGGAGCATATCGGTGGTCATTGTGACACAGATATTCCATAACGGTCAATCAAGTCAAGGTGGTGACCGTAGCATTTTCGAAGTGATGACTTCACCTTTATCAAAAGGAACCATTGATTTCAGTAGCTTCCGTGTTAGCAGCATCCTCTAACAAGGAAATCCTGATAGGAGCGACAAGCTCTGGAATATCGTTTCAGCTGAGAGATATATTTGCATTATGCAGGTGCTGCTGGAATGGTACTACGTATAAATGGAAAGTTCACAATGGGAAAATTGAAATCATCTCTTTTATCGTAAAGTCTCCTTGTTAACCGCCCCTCACTGTCGATTTCTAGACGTAGGTTAAGATATGAAACAGACATATCTGTATTTGAAGTATCCTTTATCTCAGGCTCAATGGGATAGATGCGATCAACATATTTATTTAGTTAAATGACATCATCTTCATAGCAGAACGTGAAATTAAAGGACCGGGCTACTTTTCGTTTTAGTAAGTAAAGATATTGATATACAGTGTTATATATTCCAGCTATTACATCAATCCTAAATATTAAACTGATAGCTCTCGAAGTTGCTGCGTCTTATATTTATATACTATTTTATGAAATTCTCTAGAACTTTCCAAATAATGTGACCTTGTTTATACATAAATAATATCTAGAAATATTTAGAACATATCAAAATTCAAGATCAGAATTAAAAACTTGTGAACAACTTGACGTATTTTTTATAACCTATTTGCACTGATGATGTAATGTTATCAACAACGAAACATATTCTAATGAACAAAGTAATATCTCATATTTAGTATATATACATAACATCTCCTCTCTTGAAGAAAAGGTTTGGATACAAACTTTTTGCAATAAATATTTATTTCCATTCATCACAATATTATCCAACTCTAGACAAAACATTAGCAATACAATTATCTTTACATTTAATATGTTTTATACTCAGATTGTATCCTTGCAACATTAATCCCCATCTCATTAATCAGTGATTTTTATTTTGAAATGCGTAAAATGTACGTCAAAATGCTTCAAAGATAACAATAAAGGTAATAAAAAAATTACCGAACTCCGAACAATCTTACAAAGGGAAAGTCAAAACTCATAATTATATAAACAGACAAAATCAGTCAACAACCGGAAAACTGTGAAAACCGTAATGACCCTGACTTGGTACAGGCATTTCTAAATAAATGGTGGGTTGAATCAGATTTTAAGGCGCCAAACCTCCCGCTCTCATTACGGTTCAAAGGTTCCGGTTGTCACTGTAACAGTATTTAAATACAGGAACAAAATAGGTAAAATAGTTGTCAAAGCAGTACCATATTCGGTGACGTAAATGTCAAAAATACTTTTACGTCACACATTGACAAAAAAAATTCTTGACATATTTGACTCTTTATCTTTATACATTTTCACTATATGAAAATGCATCGCTTATAATTTTTTCTGCAGAGACGGAATATATTTCGACAAGATATTGGTATCGGAATATAAACTTTTTAAGAGATCGAATAAGGCAGGTTATTTTATTCTGCAATTGTGGATTACTTTTTCTGATCGTTGTCCAACTTTAAAGAAAAATAGTAGATCTATGTCATCTTTACCTTCTTGGAGCTAAACTGCACCAACACCTACATCACTAGCAACTACTGTTAACCTATTTTCTTACGAGAAGCCTTGTGTTTTCACCTGACATATTTGTCTTTTCTTTCTTCTCGTAGGTGTATTCACAATATAATTTAAATCATTCAGTCTGGACTCAATTGCATATGGCTAAAAATGTGTAGTTTGTACTGGATGGCAATTAATAAGCAATAACAAAATAACTTTCTCGCCTGGTTTGAATTATCTTATCATGGTATCCTTATCATACCACTGTTTCATTTTATCTTGGCTTTGTTTCAAATTGTCATGTTCTATTTCACATGCTCCTATAAATTTATGCCTAAAATCCTCCACATAATCTAAAATACTAATAACAGTATTTTCACAAAGCCATTTTTCTGTCAAAAAGAACCTCCAAAAACAAGTTCAAAAGGACTAAAACCTAGATATTATTGATCAGCAAACAGTAACATGTATAGCCCATCATCCCAATCTTTTTGACTGTCTAACCAAAAGGTTTTCATCATATGTTTTTAGATCTGGTGAAATCTTTCCAGAGCTCCTTGATGAGCATGAGAAAGTCTTTTAAAGCATTACATGCTATAGAACCTTGCGATAGACTCTCATTGTTTCTTTTAAGAACATTCTGAAACAATGTGTCTTTTTTCTTACAATATGGAGGATATTTAGGTGATTCCCCTTTATTTATTTCGGGAAGTCTGTAGCTATTTTTATTTTTTTCCCATGAACCTGATTTTGGTTGATCAAAATGGTTATAAGAAAGGGATCTATTCTGAACATAATTCAAATTCGGGAAACTTCCAGCTCTTTTTTTTTCAAAAACCTTAATCTATGCGTCAGTGCATAATCATATGCCATATTGCTGGCTTCTATTAAACTTTAAACGTAATGTTCATCTATTATGTCTTAATATCTGAATGACTGCATTGTTTAAATTCTTCAATAATAATTACTTTGCCTTAATCTATCAACATTTGTAGTTACTTCGTTAGAAGTGAGCCCCTTTTCAAACAAAGGTTCTTTTTCACGGTCAAAGTCAATATGAGTTTGATCATCCCGTTTTCTAAAACTTCTACACTTTTGCCGATAAGCCTCCGTTACTAATTCATATCCTTTCAAAATGGCTTCTTTCACTTCTTCATAGTTTGAACTTGTTTCTCGGGCTTTCCTTGTCAGGACACTCTGTAAAAGTAAGGTCTAGTATTCATTGGACGAAGCCAGACTTTTAGCAATTTTCTCAAAATGAACAAACTATGTGTCCACTTCTTTCTCCAAAATAGGTGGAACAAATCTGATGAACTTCACAACATCACATTTATTTTGTATTTGAAGGTAATACCAAAGACACTCTCTCCTCTTTTTCTTCTATAGAAAGCATGAATTGCTCAAGTTCACGTTCTTTCATTTTTAATTGCATTTGCATTTCTCCAATTCTTCTTTTTTCTTGCATTTCTTCATTTTCTATTTTTTTAAGTCTGAGATTTTCTTCAACTTATTTTAATCCGATTGTTTCTTGCATTTCAGTTTCTATCGTTTTTACTCTATCAACCACACCAAATTGTTAGCCAATTCCAAACCATCTTCACCCAAGATCTCCTTATCGACAATAATGTTACGGATTTCAAATTTTAACATGGTAATAATTCTGATTTTTAGTTCCTCAAACGCCTCCCTCTTTGAATTTGACATACATTATTATGCCGAAAATACCATTCTGATTGTTGGTTGTAATAAATAAATAATTCAAGAAAATATAAACTTCAGTAAATCATCTCTTTTTAATAATTTTCTCTTACAAATATTCGTCCTCGCGGACGAGCCCTCAATTACAGTTAGGCACAGCCAACAATCAATTAAGTTTCTATTCTTTAATATAATGAAAACATTCACTTAATACTATTATACAATTACAAATGTCAAATTAATAAATTATAACTGGCCTATCTGTCAATGTTCAAATTTAAATTCCGTTATATTAAATTAGCTTGTCCTTTCTGGGAAATTAGATCGATTCTTTACTATGAAAGTGAATTCTAGTTAAATTAAAATATTCCTCAGTTCTACTCTTGAAAGTGTCCAAATATTGGCCGTTGAAATTGTTAATAGTTTAATGTTCAAGTCAGCCGACATAACTAAGTAAATATATCCAAGTGTAATGCTATAGATTCCAGCTATCATACAAATTCTAAATTTTAGAATGACAGCTCTCCAAGTTACTGCGTCTTACATAATATTTCATGAAATTCTCTAGAACATTTAAAAAATGTGACATTGTTTAAATATTTAAGCAATGTGTAGAAATGACTAGAACATATCAAAATTCAAGGTCAAAATTAAAAACGTGAAAACAACTTGACCTATTTTTGATAACCTATGTGCACTGATGATATAATGGTACCAATAACAACAAATATTTTAATGACTAAAGTAATGTCTAATATCTATCATAAATACAAAACACAAAATATACCACACCATCAGTAAAGCTGCCATATCTAATGGTAAAATCGTAATATACCGCACCATCAGTACAGCTATTATGTCTAATGGTAAAACACTAAATATACCACACCATCAGTACAGCTGTCATATATAATGGTACAATCGTAGATACAAGTTCAAAGGATCTTTCACTATCCCATATGTACAGGAACTCTCATTTTATTTTTGATTGTGTTAAAATTAGGTGCACAAACACACACACAGTTGTCTAAAATAATTGTCATCAACCATCAAATAAATTCATCATAACGTTAGCTTAAATTTGGGAATCACGACTATCATAGTAAAACCGGCATCATAAACAGTGGTTCATTTGGGCACTAATGAACCAACTTCCCATTGCTCTGATTATCTTGCTTACTAAAATACTAGTTATGACAAAGAGGAACACATGGCTGATAACAAGGCATTCATCTCATCATTGAATATGATATAGAAATTTTTTTTCCAGTTTTGCTATTTCTCGTTCAAAGCACCAATCCCAAACCTCGCAAGCATATTATAATGTTGTCCTTATGCAAGTAAGATATATATCTGATAGAGGTTGCTTCCAAAGAGTACACTTTAATTTTCTGAGAACATTAACCTGTTTGAAGGTATAGCTGCTATTTCTAATGGTAAAATCGTAGACACAGGTGCAAAGGAGTTACCTCTAATACATATGTACATGAACTTATTGTTTTAGAGGAACTAATACTACATCTGCTTATTCTTTTTCAAGAAAACATTTTGACTGCAGTCAAAGACGGAATACAATCGTACTGGGACAAAGTCTATTCACGTAGTAGTTTCAATCAGATGTGGATACCGAACTACTGGATCTTCTGAGTAATTTCAATTATCGTTCTATTTCAGAACTTTATTCTGTCCAAATATATGACTTTTCTACACTTTACAAACCATTCATCATGGGAATGTATAAAGACGTTTACAAATATCATTAATAACGCGGCTATCTTTAAAATGGTAAAAATCCTTACAAATTGATAGTAATCGGTCATGAAATAAGTTATTTTATTTTGTCAAACATGAAAAAAAGACAAAATACGCTACACCTAAACATTGATTCTGATTGCCCCTTTGGTATCTTCCAACACTACTTACCACTAAGTTGGAGGTCCGTATTGATGACATATCTGTAGAGTTTGGAGTGCACATTTGTCAACGATTTGTTTTATATAAAGAAAAAAAGCATTTCCTGAGACATATATTGTCAAATAAGGAACATACTTTTCTATAAATTGTACTAAATTATATTCATAGGAATCTTAAGTGTGGTAGAATATTGAAGGTGTTGTCCTCTATCACTGATATGTCATTCTGGCCTAAGTTGCTATCAATAGCAACACATGTCTCATGTTTATACTTCACTAAGTATGTAGCTTTCTGTTGTCCTAAACAATACATATATCAAAATATTGTGTAATTTTGAGTTTTTCAATAAAATGTATTTATATTATTGTTAAGAATTTGAATTAATATAGCTATTTAGAAATATGATGTTTCAAATCAGGTTCAATGAATGAATGCTCACAATCTTTACCTATTGCCGTCGTAAGTAATACACATTGCAAAATATTGCGTAATTTGGAGTTTTCTCAGTAAAATGTATCCATATTCCTGTTCAGAAAACACAAGCCATTCTAACAAGTGTAGCTATTTAAAAATACGGTGTTTCAAAGTGAGTTCAATTAATGCATACCCTCAGTTATTACCTGTTACCCTTTACTGGTATGTTTGATTATAATTATAAAAGTTATTTTATTTTGTCGAGGAATTTGAATATGTTGCGTAAATTATTCTTAAACAACAACAATTATACATATACATGTATTATAAGTCATAGAATGTCAACAACAACAAAAAAATAAGAATATTGACAACAGAAATAGTTTCGTAATGTTGTTGAGCGTGTCTGATTTGATTGATGTGATGTTATATTGGAATGCAAATGATAACTGTAAAATAAATAATGTACACATCAATCCTTGAAACTGTGTATTCTATGTGGTTGTATTTCAACGTAACATATTGAATAAAGTTTCAAATCTGTTTAGTCTTCAACCATTCATGATTTGATTGATAACCTACCACACCTTCAGAACAGCTGTTGGATTTAATACTAAATAGTAGACACATGGGCAAAGTGACCTCACATATCTACAGAAATGGAGAAAAACTTAATTTGGGTATCACGGTTATCATAGAAAAACCGCCATCTTAAACAGGTGGTGATGTGGGCTCTAATGAAGCAACTATTTGATTGCACAGTGCTCTGGTTATCCTACTTAATAAAATACTAGTTATGACAAAGAGGAATATTTGGCTGATCACAAGTCATTCATCACATCATTTGATATTCAGCTTAACACGAAGCATGATGACTTTTCTAGTTTATATTGAAAACCAAAACTTCACAAGAATCCACATAGAGGAAATAATACTACAGGTGCTTATTCTTTTTCAACAAGCCAATTGTTGATGAATATGGCTAACATTTTGACAGCTGTCAAAGAGGGAATACAATCATATTACAAATAATGAAGTTTCAGCAATTTGTTGAAGGTGTCTGATTTGATTGATTTGATTTTATTGGAAGGGACAATCAGGAATGTACAGCTTAGAGACACTGGCACTATTTGGTACACATGACACATGACGAAGACAAACAAGCACAAAAGCACAACACAACACAGAAAACTAAAAAGATGAACAACATGGGCCTCACCCAAGGTCAGGTGCTATCGAAGAGAAAGCAGTTCCTGGGTGGTGAAGATTCATAGAGTTCGATCCACAGATCTATCCTTCGCATGTTCCCATGTGGCGCATAAAGGCAACTACTGGCTGTCATATGTCTTGAAGCTGATACTTGTAATCCGGAATTTAGTTTCCATGCACAATTCCTCTATTTCTACCGGCATTTGATTCATTGAAATATAAAATGTATCTTGTTGATAAGCAAATGCATACTATTAGGTCATGGATATGAAACAATTTTGTGTGGACTACAAACTGCAAAACATGGAGGAATTATTGTTTAATTGTTTGTCATTTGAGTACCTTCTTGTCTTGATATGTCATTTAGGATTGTTTACCAGTTATACCTGGGATGTAAATCAACAAAGTTTATATGATTTATGCTAGAGCATATAACGTACGTATGCAAATGTGGACACTTCACTTTGTTGTCTATTTTTTTCCATAGTTTCACAAAGAAATTAGTAATTCAAACAAGGTGTTTGCCTTAAATTGCTTAAAAGAAACAATTCATAAAGCTTTTAGTCATAGAAACTATGGCTCAAAATTTGTTGTGTTAGGCTACAATTCCACATATTTTTCAAACAAAATTCATAAAGGTAAAACATGCTACTCCGAGGAACAAGTGATCAGTATGCTGGAGTTCCTCATCGATAACATATTTGTCTCCTTTGGAGGGACACTGTTTCAGCAGGTCGTCGGCATACCAATGGGTACGAATTGTGCCCCTCTTCTAGCCGATTTATTTGTATACTCATATGAGTCGGAGTTTCTTCAAAAGCTTGTAAAAGATAAGAAGATTCATGAGGCTAGAGCCTTTATTTTCACATACAGGTATATTGATGACGTTTTATCTATCAATAATTCTAGATTTGCAGAATTTCTTCCATTGATATATCCTCCAGAGCTGGAAGTTAAAGAGACCACCGATACAGCTTCGTCCGCATCATTTTTGGACTTATACCTCGAATTTGACGACAGTGGTCAACTCAGTACTAAAATTTATGATAAGCGGGACGACTTCAATTTTAAAATCATAAATTTTCCAAATATGTGCAGCAATATACCAGCTTCTCCTGCATATGGTGTTTACATCTCGCAATTGATTCGCTATGCAAGGGGCAGTAGCAATTATTCTGATTTCCTGAAACGTCATCTTCATCTGAGAAACAGGCTACTGGACCAGGGCTATAAAAAGATTCGCCTTATTCGATCTCTTAAAAAGTTTATATTCCGATACCAATATCTTGTCGAAATATATTCCGTCTCTGCAGAAAAAAATATAAGCGATGCATTTTCATATAGTGAAAATGTATAAAGATAAAGAGTCAAATATGTCAAGAATTTTTTTTGTCAATGTGTGACGTAAAAATATTTTTGACATTTACGTCACCGAATATGGTACTGCTTTGACAACTATTTTACCTATTTTGTTCCTGTATTTAAATACTGTTACAGTGACAGCCGGAACCTTTGAACCGTAATGAGAGCGGGAGGTTTGGCGCCTTAAAATCTGATTCAACCCACCATTTCTTTAGAAATGCCTGTACCAAGTCAGGGTCATTACGGTTTTCACAGTTTTCGGTTGTTGACTGATTTTGTCTGTTTATATAATTATGAGTTTTGACTTTCCCTTTGTAAGATTGTTCGGAGTTCGGTAATTTTGTTATTACCTTTATATATTGATAGAACTGTCATAGTTTGTTCAGTTGCTTTCAATATCAATCCAATGGCTACAATGCGAAAAAAACTAATTACAACTAAAAAGTTCCATTTGTTCCTCTTGTGACATAGACCTTGGCATTAATATCGCAGCAACCAAATACTGACCGCCTTCAACAATCTGAAGATTTTTGTCAGAGCTTGTTCTGCTTCTGTATGATACTGAATGCCTTAAACAGAGGCTGCTGCACATGACAATTGCAAAAGACTAAACCTAGTGGAATTGCACAGGAATGATTGATTTTTGCTTAACGCCAAATTAAGCATTATTTCATTCATATCATGCCGTGAACACATTTTATATATTAAATTCCTCATCTACATTGATTGATTGATTAATTGGTTGATTGATTGGTGCTTAACGTCGACGCAGTCGATTATAATATGTTTCAGTGAAAAATTGGAAATATATGGAATACATTCCGATCATTCCTCCTTATTTAGCAAATAAATATAGCATGAATAGTACGACATCTGGTCAAGACCACCAAGTCGTTGTGATTTGGACCGTAGGAACAAAAAGTCCTGCCAATTGAAAAATGTATTCCGTGCAATTTGCTATGAATTTGTTGGATTCAACTGCCCTTGCAGTGTTTTAAATAAACATTAAAGAAAACCGAATTACCAACCCCACCAAGAATTGACAATCCAGAGAAACTGACAACATTGGATACAGAAGAAACAGGACGTAGTCAAACAGGCAAAACAAACCAATATACTAAAATGATGAGCAACACGGACCTCGTCAAAACTTGGGGTGAACCTAGGCGCCTGCGAAGGAAACGCAGTTTAACTCATTACTTTTATATATTCATTAATTTCATTAACATGTAAACATCCCTGACAGACATTAGTGTAGTAACCGATCCCAATTCTTTATATTTAAGAAATAAAATAAAACATAAATATTCCACACAGACAATAGTGTAGAGTCCGATACCAATCTGTTATAGGTTTATACTAAGAGAATAGAAACCTAAGAAAGGAATGATAGATGTCAATGGCGTCTTCACTGTCTGGTTACCTGAGTGTTTACCTGTTTGAAAGGCATATCCATTATTTCTTGATATGTGATGCATTTTAGAGAAAAAGGCCTTTTCAAATGTTTTAGATTATTTCAGATAAACGACGTGACTACCTTTAAATTGTGCAGAGGTCACTTGTAGTTCTAGCTTGTTATATTCTTGTTTCTTCCATTGTAAAAATAATGATGACTTTACAAACACGATCATCAGATAAATTGCTAAGAAATTTGATCACGCCGTATCCCCCCACCCACCAGACCGTACTTGAGGTAAAATCAGTTATTTCATCTTACCATTACTGAAGAAATATACATTCTAACTAATACATATTACATATATATCATACTATTTTTGTTGTAATCCCAGACTTACAAGGTTGCAGTGTTATCAGGTAAATCTGTTGGAATACTATCCAGTCCTCTACTGGAGCAGTCAACGGTAAGATTATATGAAGGGCCCGAACAATTACAGACACTAGGACATGATGATGCCACACCGACAAGGAAAATCACAACAACTGTTGCTGTTATAATAAACTGCATGTTGCGTCGTAATTCTACAAATACAAAGACAGAATGTATTTACTTAATAGTTATTTCCATTGCTGTTGTGCATGTATAAATAAAATGTAGCGAGATTTATATTATGTGCATATGTATATCACAATAATATTGTATTTCTAAACCATCAGTTTATTTAAGATTTTCATGTGTGAATGACCGAGCTTATTGTTGTCTGCTTTGTACTTAACCAACAAGCTTAGTTATATTTTTAGCTGAATATATGCCGCGGGAATATATGTCGTTTCAATCGGAAACATTTGTTTCTGGTTCTGAACCAACTACTCTTTGCGGGTATATATGTCGTTCCAATCGGACACATTTGTTTCTGATTCTGAACCAACTACTCTTTGCGGGTATATATGTCGTTCCAATCGGACACATTTGTTTCTGATTCTGAACCATCTACTCTTTGCGGGTATATATGTCGTTCCAATCGGACACATTTGTTTCTGATTCTGAATCAACTACTCTTTGCTCTTACCCCTTATTGATGTCTGTCACCGGATAGTATGGCTATTTGTTTGACCCGACCGAGGCTTAATTCCACGATCTACCGTTATTATGTTCACCACTGCACCACCTACAAGGTTAGCGAAACATGAAATGTGATACTTCTTCTCTATCACCTCGATATGATATGATTCAAATGCACGTTTTGTGGTCGTTTTAATGGTAATAAGAACCTAACCGTCTTCTTGGTGTAGTCGGTACTTAACGGTGAATGTACTTCTATTATAAAGTTGAGTTTTGTTTCCATGTGGCAATACTCATATATACACATGATTATATTAGAATGGAGACGACTGTATTGTATTTGAAAAATTCACGGCATCAATTGTCGACTTAATGGTGTAATTTTCACAGTATCAATTCCACGGTTGAAATAGCGTAAGATATTTGTAGCATTTTAGCTGATTACCACTTACGTCATCTTGTCAACAATGCGGCAATACCCATTTATGCACATGATTACATTAACATGGAGCTAACTGTATTTGTATTGCGTCGCCAGTAAACTCAATTTGCGACCATCAAATCTTCAATTGATACCTTGAAATTTACAAATACAATACAGTTATCTCCTAATTGAAATCGCCAGGAAATAAATTGATCTAATTGTCACGTTTTCATATTAAATTAACCTACATTTGTATCAGTGTGTTTATTCACTTAATTTATATCTACAAATCTACATTGTCGATTTTTCTAATTTCTTATATATATTTTTGACGGTGCTAGTTGATACGTTAACCAACAATGTATCATTTTCATTTTTTTATTTTTAATTTGAAATTTATTTAAATGTGTAGCCCTATTGTGTATTTATATTAATTTCATTAATTTATATGTGGGATATCAATACTATGTTATATGTATTTTCAAATCACGCACGTAACATCTGGGTCATCTGTTCCGCACATTGACTATCAGCATTTTTTTTAGCTTGTAAAGTCGTCATATTGGTTCGACATTAGACAGTGAAAAAGTCTTTCGGTGAGACGAATTTTTTTTTCATTCAACAAAGTGTTTAATTCTTTATCACTTTGTTTTGTGTATTTGGTGTTGTTGCACAAACCATTTTAGACGTCTATAATTTATTTTACTTGTATAGTATCGCTATATCGTAACGATCCAACGACTGATCGTTGACTAGTTCAATCTAATTAAAATTAGATCTCCGCACTTGCTCCCTATTTTCGTTCGGCGCGTGGGTAGATCTAACAATACTTCGCTAAAGGTCGCGTCAGGGATTAGCATGAATACATTATCCGAAATTTATATTAGCCAATCAGAAATAGAATTGACTTCGCAGAACAACCAATCAGAGAGCCGCTTTCTCCGTGTCCTCGGTGCTTTGTAAAAAAACATGACAGCCTCCATGCGATATGATTGACAGTGCTTCCACAGATATTTTACCATTATTTGGCATCAATGAGTTGAAACAGTAGCATAGAACAATTCTGAAATGTCTCATCGACAAAAAAATATTGTATGGCAATATTACCAATTGGTTTTGGAAAATTCCTGCCGTTTGGTAAATCGACAACTAACCCAAATAACGAATGCCAAAGCGATTGTATGCAGTCCACTTCATGACTTATAGCCTTGATTCAAGATAAAGTTGAGGGAATGTCGAAAATACCAGACATGACAATAGCTTATGCAGGTCATTAATACATTATCATACCTTATTATTACCTATTCGCGATTTGAAAAATAGAGGGGCCTGTCATCTTTTTTATTTGCACGATGATGGTTTCAATTTACTTGTTTTATGTGGGGAGGGGGGGGGGGGGGGGTACTTAATTCTTAAAAAAAAACCAAAGAAACAAATAAATGAAGTATGCAGAATATAATTGTAGAAGACCATACATTATATAGTATTTTCGGTCTATTTAAGGCCAAAGAAAGAAATTACTTACTAAATGTACATGTGTATTTCAAACAGAAAACATACTTAGGTTTTCCTATCCAAGCAATATTAAATCATGTACACTGTAGGCAATTTACTTCATATAATGTCAAGCGAGGACCACATTGATGTTGCTTAACACCATTTTCAACACGATTTCAGTTATATACTGGCGGTCAGCTGTATTGGTGGAGGATCCGGAGAAGGCCAAGACCTGTCGCAAGTAACTGACAAACTTTATCACATTATGTTGTACACTGATTGCAGAGATAGTTGTAAATCCAACTAACATACGATCACCGCCACAGTGGCCTCAGATCCACATTGAAAGTGGAGTGAATATTACAATGTACTTGAGTTTCAGATGAAAATGTGGATACATGTGCCACACCATAAAGATACAATGTACACATGCTAACCATTGACAACAACAATTTTTGTCCATGTTACAGTGTGTATATAAAAATAAATAAGAAATTTTCTGTCATTTACACAGAATAACATATAAATGTGTTGCCAACTTCAAATATTTGCACAAACTGTACATCAAGCAAGGATTTTTAAACAACTACAAAAATAATTTGCATCCATGAGGTTACTTTTGCTTGATTTCTTATTTTCTACATGCATTGTGGTTTTTAAGGGTGAAGACGTGGATGGCACACACAAGACAGCATTCAGAAAGTGGTTTTCATATTTCGGTGAACTGAGGTCAATTTGTCCATTTACCACTCTTCTTGAATAGAGGTTTAGAAGTCTTGAAGATACTGAATTTGAAATCAACAGACATAAGAGAAATAAAGCTGTCACTAAATTAAGAATTACCTTGTAATGGGTTATAATCCACATGCAAATGTTTGTTAATGATTTGATTTTGAATGCATGTGCAAAAACGACAAAATTGCTTCTTTCAAAAAAGATTTTAACAACTTCCGGTAAAAAAAATTACTTCCAAACCATACAGTAACGGTGCACGTGACACACTTCTAAGTGCTGTATAAACATTTCTCTTTTAATTTATAACAACCTTCAAATAACATATTTGATCATATTTCTTTTTAACAATTAGGTATAAGTTAACTGTACATTTGCCCCAGGGTCAGGATTAATTGTGTGACACAATTACGAGTGGTTTCAATCCCAGATAAGGGTATAGAAAGATCGAACATGTGGAAGTAATTTTACAAGTACAATCTGTCATAATGTTCTTTTTTTAGTTGAGAAAAGCAAAAATTGAAAATAAATTGGAGATTAAATATTTGTAAAACATAAAAGCAAATTTAATATATGTCGATTGAAATTGCTAATATACGTCATAATAAAGTAATTTCAAATGCCTTTTTTTTAATTTTCAAATTCGATGAAATAACACTGATTTGCTCTGATCTATAACTATGAAATTCAAAAGCTGATTTTGTTCCGATTCTAAGTTGATATTTGGAAAAATATAATTGAGAAATAAACACGTTAATATCCACGTTCCACTTCCGATTACATAATTATATGACTTATGTGTCTATTGTATTGAAGCTTTCGCGAAATTTTGAAACCAGTGAAACTTGTTATGTTGAAAATATAAAATCAACGAATTTTATTTTGGTACAAACACAAAATCCACGAATTTACGAATCGTACAACATTAGCAGAATTTTGGACTATCACGTTTAGAGCATTTCCTTTTCTTGCTGCTATTTTTTTTACATTATTTGGCTTTCCAATGTTTCGACTCAATGTCGTGCGCCCTAAATTAGACCTCTACTTTTTTTACTTTTTAATAAACAATTCACTTCGGAGGACAATGCTTGCTAATTTTTATTTTTTTTTATTTTTCACAACATTGGATGCAAAGCTTTGTGCTTAGAAAACATATGCTGTATATTTAGATGTCGACATTCCACAGTTATTAATACCTGTTGTTATGTGTATTAACCATGTAATCTAAATACCATAGTAGGTACATAAACGTTATCAAACAAATTACAGTTTTAATATAGAAACTCATCCTCGGTGTGATTATATTCACAAAGATGGTAAGCATATCATATCGTGGTAGGATTTACAATGTCTCCATAGAAAACAATGCAACATACATCTAATTTACAAAAACTATATCTAAGTTTTTTATTATTTAATTTATTAATGAAAAATCATCAATTCTTAGTCATCCTTTCCTTAGAAAATATTTTAACCTTAATTGTTGCTAATATTAATTTCCACCGTTCACAAAATTTATCATTAATTGTAATTCTTCGCCATATTCGCCGAGCATACAAATATAAAAAGAATCAACCATATTCATAATTCATTTTCAATGCCAAACATTATGGATTATGCTCGGTTAGTATTAACATTCTCTAACAAAAACGTTTTGAAGACCATTTATATATTAGGGAAATAGTAAAGGCGAACATTTCCACTTTGCACAAAAATTAGCTATATGTATTGATTAAAATATGACAATTCAATGTTAATATCTTTGTAATCACTGATTGTGCATGAACCCTCTTGCAGGGACTGTGAATAATATTTTAGAACAAAACTGTTCATGCGACGACAAATCCATTTCGTTTTCATTAATCGTCCTGGTAAACAGATGACTTATGACACTGTGCATGACAAATAGTCCATCAATGTCGTATTATTTGATAAGGCTATTCCTGTGTTACATGAATGGTTCCTGCATGATGTGCTATATCTCATTGATCATAAGGATTGGTTCCTGTATTATGTGTTATATCATATTTGTCATAAGGTTATTTCTGTTCTACAGGAATGGTTCCTGTATTCTGTGCTATATCATATTTGTTATAATGTTGTTTCTGTTATATATGAATGGTTCGTGTATTATGTGTTATATCATCTTTGACATAATGTTGTTTCTGTTCTACAGGAATGGTTCCTGTATTCTGTGCTATATCATATTTGTCATAAGGTTATTTCTGTTCTACATGAATGGTTCCTGTATTATGTGCTATATCATATTTGTCATAAGGTTGTTTCTGTTCTACAGGAATGGTTCCTGTATTCTGTGCTATATCATATTTGTCATTAGGTTGTTTCTGTTCTACATGAATGGTTCCTGTATTATGTGCTATATGATATTTGTCATAAGGTTGTTTCTGTTCTACATGAATGGTTCCTGTATTATGTGCTATATCATATTTGTCATAAGGGTGTTTCTGTTCTACATGAATGGTTCCTGTATTCTGTGCTATATGATATTTGTCTTAAGGTTATTTCTGTTCTACATGAATGGTTCCTGTATTATGTCCTATATGATATTTGTCATAAGGTTGTTTCTGTTCTACATGAATGGTTCCTGTATTATGTGCTATATCATATTTGTCATAAGGGTGTTTCTGTTCTACATGAATGGTTCCTGTATTATGTGCTATATCATATTTGTCATAAGGTTATTTCTGTTCTACATGAATGGTTCCTGTATTATGTGCTATATCATATTTGTCATAAGGTTGTTTCTGTTCTACATGAATGGTTCCTGTATTATGTCCTATATGATATTTGTCTTAAGGTTGTTTCTGTTCTACATGAATGGTTCCTGTATTATGTCCTATATGATATATGTCATAAGGTTGTTTCTGTTCTACACGAATGGTTCCTGTATTATGTGCTATATCATATTTGTCATAAGGGTGTTTCTGTTCTACATGAATGGTTCCTGTATTCTGTGCTATATCATATTTGTCATAATGTTGTTTCTGTTCTACATGAATGGTTCCTGTATTATGTCCTATATGATATTTGTCATAAGGTTGTTTCTGTTCTACAGGAATGGTTCCTGTATTCTGTGCTACATCATATTGATCATACGGCTGTTCCTGGACTACAGGAATGGTGTCTACATAATGTGATTCTGTGTTGTGAACACTTACAACGATAAAGGTGTTAGATATTATAAGTTGAGTGAGTGAGTGATTGTTATTTAACGCCTACTCAGCTATGTCATGGAGAGACCAAGTTAATTTTCAATTAGATAATTGTGAGATCCGCGTTGTTCTAGACCAACATGATTAGTTGGCTTTTAATAGTGCTACCTCATTGAAACAACAGTGCGAGGATATATATGTCGCCCCACTCGGACACATTATCCTGATTCCGAGCTGACCAGTCTTTGCTCTTTCACTTTAATGTTGCGTTACTAGTGGGGAAGCAACAAATACCAAGTGTATGGTCTACTACACTCCAACCGAGCCCACTAACCATTTCATCACCGATGCAGTTTATTTTTATTTTGAATTTGCTACGTAATAATTGTAAGCATATAACCTATATGAGCTTGATGATGCCAAATCAGTAATAGAAGTAAATAAAAGGTTTAAAATTATAATGTTCACGCTTTCATGACAGTATCGAGTTAGATATATCACAAATTACAGTATTAATATAGAAGAATAGATTGAAGATAACAAGGGGTAAATGTAAACTCATTGTCGATGTGATTAGAGTCACAAACATGGTACACCCTATCAATTCTCAGGTAGGATTTACGATCTTCACCTCTCCACCGACAAATAATCATGGCCTCATCTAAATTTGCATAAAAATGGTTATACAAATAGACATGGTTATTGGTTTTTTTTTCAATCCTTACAATGTCTATAACAAATTAATAATTCGGCATTGTCATATTTCTTTATATATATTTGGTATTGAACAAATTACCGACCCTAATAATGTAACCATTTTAATACACAGGTTCCATCCATAGTGGGGCCCGGGTGGCTCAATCATCTCTCCATAGCTAACATTAGCCGATGTTTAGACTTTCTCCCAAACACTTTTCGATTGTTTGGCTTTCCAATCTTTCTACTGAAAGCGTCGTGCGACCATAGGATCTTTACATTTATTTCCATTTTTGATCACAAATTCACTACTGAGAACAATTTTCCTAAGCTTCATCTTTTGGGATCTTGCACATCATTGGATACAATGCCTTGCTTTTGAAAATATAACTAGTGTTTGACATTTCCCAGTTATCAGTACTTATTACTTGTAATAACCATTGAATATAAATACCATAGTGGATACACAAACGTTAGAAAAAAACGAAAGGAAATTCAAGTATGGACAATCCAGAAACACAGGCACCATTGGGCACAAGACACAGGACGACGAGAAACAAATAAAACAAAAAACAAAAATAAACCAACAAAGGATGAAACAAACAAACAAAAAACATCGACGACAAAAGAGATCAGCGACACGGACTGTGTAATAAAAACCCCGGGATATCCCGGTGCTGGTGAAGGGGAAGACGTTACTGCTTCTTATTAGACACCCACTGTGCTACTCGAATAGAAAAGTGAAATTAGCATTGACACATTTGACTTATCTACCCTCTACAAAACTATTCCCCACTATATGCTGAAAAACAGATTAAGAGAGTTTGTCCAACTGTGCTTCATAAAAAAATGAATGACCAACGTAGATGCAAATACCTTGTGCTAGGAAGGAACATGTGATATTTTTGTAAAGAAAAACAACCTGATTTTACCAAAATGTTCTGATATCATCAGCATGCTCGAATTATTGATTGGGAACTTAATTATTATGCTTAGTGGACGTGTTTTCAACAAACTATGGGTACAAACTGTGCTCCTCTTCTCGCCGGTTTTTCCTTTATTTGTATGAGCCAGACTCCATACCAGGGCTTCTCAAGAAAAAGAAAAAGAAGCTAGCCCGATCCGCTCAGATGAGTTTGAAGACACCAAATGGGTAATCAAAATTCGTACATTTTACGCTACGCAATATATATGATATCGTTTCACTTAGCACTTTTTGGTTTAATGATCTCGTGGATTGCATCTATCTCATTGAGCTTGAAATAATGGATACTACAGATACAGATATGTTTGCTTCTTACCTTGACCTACACCTCGGAATTAACAGTGAGGGACGGTTAAGAACAAAAGTTTGCGACAAAAGGGATCACTTAAAATTTCCCATTGTGAACTTTCAATTTATATGTAGCAACATTCCAGCGGCACATGCATATGCAGTATGAATCTCTCAGTTGATAAAATAGTTCAGGGCTTGTGTTTTTATCAGCATTTCCTTGAAAGAGGGCTGCTGCTAACGAGGAAGCTACTGAACCAAGGGTTCCTGTTGGGTAAGATGAAGTCATCACGGCGAAAGTTGTACGGTCGTCACCATGACATGGCTGGCCGGTATGGAATATCTGTCTTACAAATGACCATGGATATGTTCTATTCGTCGCAAACACTTTCCGGTCCTATCCTCATGGATCACTTATCACCGGGATTGTCACTAGATTAAGTTTTTGCATTATGTGCGATATCATATTGATCATAAGGCTGTTCCTGGACTATAGGAATGGTTTCTTCACCATGTGCGATATCATATTGATCATAATATTGTTCCTGTTCTGCAGGAATGGTGTCTACATAATGTGATTCTTTGTTGTGAACACCTATAGCGATAATGGTTATATATTTAAATGTGAGTGAGTGTGTGAGAAAGTGACTGCTATTTAACGCCAACTCAGCTATGTCATAGCGAGAACAAGTTAATGTTCGATGAGATGATGGAGAGATCCGCGCTCTTCTAGACCAATACGGTTAGTTGGATTTACATAGTGCTACCTCATTGAAACAACATTCCAAGGATGGATGTGTATCCTCACTCGGACACATTATCCTGATTCCGAGCTAACTAGTCATTGCTCTTTCACATTAAAGTTGCGTTCGTAGCGGAGAAGCAACACATACTAAAGTTTATAGCCTTTGGTTTGATCCGATCGGGGCTTAAATCAACATTCTACCACACTCCTGGCGAGACAATAACCATTACACCACCGATGCGGTTTGTTTTTAATTTGAATTTGCTACGCACAAATTTTAAACATATACCCTATAGATTTGTAAAAAGAGTTTGAAGATGCCAAAGACAGCGATCTACCAAACACTACACAGAAAACCATACTTCGGGTAGCCTTCCGGGAAATTGCGACATAATAGTGTAACCTCACGTAACTATGTAACGTACAATGTGTTATCATGTAATCATTTCAAAATAAATTATACTGAAGAAAGCTGTAATTCCAGCTGAAACGTTTGGAAAATGGATTAGAGATTTCTTTATATATTTATTTGTCTTACGAGAAAAGGTAACACTACGATTATTGAAGCTCCTTTTTAGGGAGTGGATGTTGTCGAGTGGTCTAAGGCGCTGGATGGAAGACTAAGCGAATGGTGCTGCAGTGTATCAATGGTGTGGGATCAAATTCCGTCGAGGGAAGAACACACATTTGACAGCTCTAAAATATAATTCTAACACTGTTTGGTTTATTTTTCAGACGTATATATATATATACAAAAACAACTATTAGTCTACAAAAAGACTATAATTTTGTAGACTTATAGTTATTTTTGTTACTTTTTAACATCTTTTTTGATACCGTTGTGCTAACATTTTAGACGTTTATTTATCATTTTTGTTTGTTTGCACAGTATCGTTAACACTTGTTTCCTATCCGACATCTCGTAGGTTCATACGTTGGCTACTTTTGCAGACGTTAATATATATATATATACATATGTATTATATAAGGCTAAACGATTGGTGCTGCAGTGTATCAATGGTGTGAGTACAAATCCTGTCGAGGGAAGAACAAAACATTGACAGCTCAAAGGTCTAGATTATTCATCATCCTATACAATATACTAAAATTTGCTGAGTTAGATCGCTGTCAAATTATAATATTAACTATATATGTACCATCTACACACGCTTAGACACATGTTGTGTGTCTATCTCTAGATTTGCATTACAAGACAAGGTAACACTTCGACTATTGAAGCAATATTTTTGATATAGCGATGTGGTCGAGTGGTCCAGGGCGCTGGACATTAGGCTAAGCGATTGGTGCTGCAGTGTATCAATGATGTGAGTGCAAATCCCTTCGAGGGAAGAACAACAATTTGACAGCTCTAAGATTTAATTTTAACACTGTTTGGTTTAATTTTCAGACGTATATATATATATATATATATATATACAACGTCTGAAAAACCAGTCAACGATCAATCTTACGGGGTGTTGGATCGTTACGGTATAACGATACTATACAAGTAAAACAATTATAAACGTCTAAAATGGTTTGTAAAACAACACCAAGTACACAAAACAAAGTGATAAAGAATTAAACACTTCGTAGAATGACAAAATTTTCGTCCCACCGAGGGACTTTATCAATGTCTAATTAAATAAAATCTCGAAACAATATGGCGACTTTTCAAATTTCAAAAAGGTTTTTGACGGTCCATGTACGGCACAAAAGAACCAGAAGATGCACATATGAAACTACATGCATAAAAGAATGGAAATCCTACATATAAATTAATAAAAGTAGAATAACAATAATATAAATATACAATAGGGCTACACATTTAAATAAATGTTAAATTAGAAATAAAAATAAATATAAAAATGAGACATTATTGGTAAATGTATCAAATAGCACTGTCAAAATATTGTTGAAAACGGTATGATACCCAAACTCATTCAAATAAACGGCCCGCCACGGTGTGGAATATATACTTTGGGCCAATAGAGCAAACTGTATGTCCTAATACGACTGGAGGAGATCAACACGAATAGGAGTCAAGAGAGGATATTACTTTTTCTCATTGATTCCATTCGGTGATAAGGTCTTAAGTTTTCTAATCCAGAAGCTTTCCCTTTCCTGTCTGCTTTTGTCATCCCACTTGGGGTTATGGTCAATTATGGTGACCTTCAGTTTGCCGAAAGAATCATGGTGGCCCGTCGAACTGAGATGTCTGCTGAGTGGAAGGTCAGGTTTGCAATTTGCATCGCTTCTGTGGCCATTCAAGCGTTTACTAAGTTGTTGTTTAGTTTCTCCGATGTATTGAAGACCACAAATTGCACATTCCAGGAGGTAGATAATATTTTCTGTCTTGCAGTTGGCATTGCAGTATATGATGAATGTTTCTCCTGTATTTGTGCTGCTGAATTTTTGTGTGCATTGGATGTTTTTGAACGTCATACATCGTCTCGAATCAAATTTTTGACACTGACCATTGTAGGCAGGTCGAGGGGAGATGTCAGCTCTCACCAAGATGTCTTTCAAACTTTTGGGTTTCCTGAAGGCCAAGACGGGTGGTTCTTTGAAGATTTTACACAGTTCTGTGTGTTTTTGTATGGTTGTCCAGTGCTCACGAACGATGCTGGATAAATTACTGAGCGCAGGATGGTATGTAATGACAAATGGCACTCTGTTGTTCGCGTTCTTTTCTTTATATTGGATGAGGTCTTTTCTGTCAATACCACTTGCTTTGTTAAAACAATGGTTAATGCTCGCATTGTTGTAACCCCTCTTTTTTAGATGACATTTCAGTTCCCCAAGCCGTTTTTTGGTGGTTTGTTCGTTGGAGCAGATGCGTTTGATTCGGAGAGCTTGGCTGTACGGAATACTTTTGGTGCAATGTTTAGGATGACAACTCTGTGGGGACAGGTACTGATGTTTATCTGTCGGTTTGTTGTATATGTCAGTTGACATAATACCATTTTCACAGGTGGTGTAAGTATCCAGAAAGGAGATGTTATTTCTAGATGTTTCATGGGTGAATTTTATAGTGGGGTGAACATTATTGGCGTGGTCAAAGAAACGATTGAGGTTTTCTTCCGACTCGGTCCACTTCATGTCAACGTCGTCTATGAAACGAAACCAGGAAAGTGGCTTGTGAGGTGCAGATTGTATGATAAGTTTTTAAAGCTTCCCCATGAAGATGTTGGCGTATGAAGGTGCCATCTTTGTTCCCATAGCTGTTCCGTTGATTTGTAAAAAATGCTCTCCATTAAATGTAAAATTGTTATGCTTCAGTACCAATGTGAGCAACTGGACAAGACATTCCGTTGGTGGTTCTTTCACGGCTCTTTGGTCCCAGGCCTCTCGACATGCTTCGATACCGTCATTATGTGGGATGTTAGTGTATAATGACGTAACGTCCATCGAAACAAGAATGGTCCCCGAAGGAAGGGGGTTCATGGATTCCATTTTTTTAAGATAATCAGTGGTGTCTTTCAAATGTGAAGGTAACGCTTCCACATGAGGTCGAAGGTGGAAATCGACGAATTCGGAGATTTTTCCTGTGGGGTGCCCATTTGCTGAAACAATGGGTCTCCCGGGGTTGTTGACTTTATGAATTTTAGGTAATAGGTAGAAGCGTCCGACTTTGGGTTTGTCTGGTTTCAAGTAATCGAAAGTGTTCTTGTCGATATGACTATTTTCTTTCATAATTTTTAGCTCCTGTGTTATTTTAGTGCTGAATTCTTCCGTGGGGTCAGAGTCCAGTTTTTTGGAAAATCTTTCATCCATCAGTTTTCTGTTTGCTTCCTCTAAATAATCGACTTTGTCCATAACGACAATTGCGTTACCCTTGTCTGCTGACTTTATGACAATGTCATCCCTTTCCTTTAATTCTTGTAGCGAACCTTTTTCTGCTGGAGTGAGGTTGTTATGGGTTGGTATGTTCGTGCTGGTTGCTGTCTGGACATCATTTTTGACTAAATCAATAAAGGATTCTAATGTTGTATTTTTGCTGGGTTTTGGAATCCATGAACTTTTTTTCTTAAACCTAGGAAGGGGGATCTCATTATCATCTTCCGAATCGGACGACTCATCTACAGGACAGTCTCTCTCTTTGGCTGAGAAATATTCTTTAATACGAAGAGATCTAGCAAATTTGTCGAGATCAGCTGATAGTTGCTCCTCGTTTATTTTGTTGGGGGTGGGGCAGAAATTAAGTCCCTTAGAAAGTATACGAATTTCAGCAGGTTTTAGATCTTTTGATGACAAATTGACGACTGTGTCATTTTGGTCTATATTAATTTCTTTGTGTCTTGAAAATCTTCGTTTCCGCCTTGTCGTTTCCCCAGAAGTGACAGATAATTCTGATGGTATATTTTTGTTCGGGTTGATACCATCCCTAAAGAATTTCTTACGTTGTTTCTCTCGCAACTTTAGGCTTTGAATATTGTGGATATCTTGCAGACGTTCATTAATATTGTTGGTATCCGAGAACGTCAAAGATTTGTTTAGGTCAGTTTTAATGTTCGTAATAGTTTTATCCAGAACCTCGAGATTGTGTACAGTGTTCTGGTACAATATAATAAGGAGACGGGTGGAACAGTCAAAGAGTATAGAGTCCCATCGTTCCACAAATCTACTTGATTTCCAACCAGTGCTTTGTGGTGTTAACTTGATATGTAGCCCTTTTGGTATAATATTATTGGCAATATATGCCCGCAAATTAGATACGTGATGTTCTGTACTAATTTGCTTAAGAGTTAATTTTCTAAGTTTTTTAAAATAAAATTCATAGCTCATGATGTGCAGAGCTGTAAGATCGGTCGGATTATGTAATGTAACATAATACTGACTAGGAAAGAAATAACATATACAACGTCTGAAAAACCAGTCAACGATCAATCTTACGGGGTGTTGGATCGTTACGGTATAACGATACTATACAAGTAAACAATTATAAACGTCTAAAATGGTTTGTAAAACAACACCAAGTACACAAAACAAAGTGATAAAGAATTAAACACTTCGTAGAATGACAAAATTTTCGTCCCACCGAGGGACTTTATCAATGTCTAATTAAATAAAATCTCGAAACAATATGGCGACTTTTCAAATTTCAAAAAAGTTTTTGACGGTCCATGTACGGCACAAAAGAACCAGAAGATGCACATATGAAACTACATGCATAAAAGAATGGAAATCCTACATATAAATTAATAAAAGTAGAATAACAATAATATAAATATACAATAGGGCTACACATTTAAATAAATGTTAAATTAGAAATAAAAATAAATATAAAAATGAGACATTATTGGTAAATGTATCAAATAGCACTGTCAAAATATTGTTGAAAACGGTATGATACCCAAACTCATTCAGAAAAAACGGCCCGCCACAGTGTGGAATATATACTTTGGGCCAATAGAGCAAACTGTATGTCCTAATACGACTGGAGGAGATCAACACGAATAGGAGTCAAGAGAGGATATTACTTTTTCTCATTGATTCCATTCGGTGATAAGGTCTTAAGTTTTCTAATCCAGAAGCTTTCCCTTTCCTGTCTGCTTTTATCATCCCACTTGGGGTTATGGTCAATTATGGTGACCTTCAGTTTGCCGAAAGAATCATGGTGGCCCGTCGATCTGAGATGTCTGCTGAGTGGAAGGTCAGGTTTGCAATTTGCATCGCTTCTGTGGCCATTCAAGCGTTTACTAAGTTGTTGTTTAGTTTCTCCGATGTATTGAAGACCACAAATTGCACATTCCAGGAGGTAGATAATATTTTCTGTCTTGCAGTTGGCATTGCAGTATATGATGAATATTTCTTCTGTATGTGTGCTGCTGAATTTGTGTGTGCATTGGATGTTTTTGAACGTCATACATCGTCTCGAATCACATTTTTGACACTGACCATTGTAGGCAGGTCGAGGGGAGATGTCAGCTCTCACCAAGATGTCTTTCAAACTTTTGGGTTTCCTGAAGGCCAAGACGGGTGGTTCTTTGAAGATTTTACACAGTTCTGTGTGTTTTTGTATGGTTGTCCAGTGCTCACGAACGATGCTGGATAAATTACTGAGCGCAGGATGGTATGTAATGACAAATGGCACTCTGTTGTTCGCGTTCTTTTCTTTATATTGGATGAGGTCTTTTCTGTCAATACCACTTGCTTTGTTAAAACAATGGTTAATGCTCGCATTGTTGTAACCCCTCTTTTTTAGATGACATTTCAGTTCCCCAAGCCGTTTTTTGGTGGTTTGTTCGTTGGAGCAGATGCGTTTGATTCGGAGAGCCTGGCTGTACGGAATACTTTTGGTGCAATGTTTAGGATGACAACTCTGTGGGGACAGGTACTGATGTTTATCTGTCGGTTTGTTGTATATGTCAGTTGACATAATACCATTTTCACAGGTGGTGTAAGTATCCAGAAAGGAGATGTTATTTCTAGATGTTTCATGGGTGAATTTTATAGTGGGGTGAACATTATTGGCGTGGTCAAAGAAACGATTGAGGTTTTCTTCCGACTCGGTCCACTTCATGTCAACGTCATCTATGAAACGAAACCAGGAAAGTGGCTTGTGAGGTGCAGATTGTATGAGAAGTTTTTCAAGCTTCCCCATGAAGATGTTGGCGTATGAAGGTGCCATCTTTGTTCCCATAGCTGTTTCGTTGATTTGTAAAAAATGCTCTCCATTAAATGTAAAATTGTTATGCTTCAGTACCAATGTGAGCAACTGGACAAGACATTCCGTTGGTGGTTCTTTCACGGCTCTTTGGTCCCAGGCCTCTCGACATGCTTCGATACCGTCATTATGTGGGATGTTAGTGTATAATGACGTAACGTCCATCGAAACAAGAATGGTCCCCGAAGGAAGGGGGTTCATGGATTCCATTTTTTTAAGATAATCAGTGGTGTCTTTCAAATGTGAAGGTAACGCTTCTACATGAGGTCGAAGGTGGAAATCGACGAATTCGGAGATTTTTTCTGTGGGGTGCCCATTTGCTGAAACAATGGGTCACCCGGGGTTGTTGACTTTATGAATTTTGGGTAATAGGTAGAAGCGTCCGACTTTGGGTTTGTCTGGTTTCAAGTAATCGAAAGTGTTCTTGTCGATATGACTATTTTCTTTCATAATTTTTAGCTCCTGTGTTATTTTAGTGCTGAATTCTTCCGTGGGGTCAGAGTCCAGTTTTTTGTAAAATCTTTCATCCATCAGTTTTCTGTTTGCCTCCTCTAAATAATCTACTTTGTCCATAACGACAATTGCGCTACCCTTGTCTGCTGACATTATGACAATGTCATCCCTTTCCTTTAATTCTTGTAGCGCACCTTTTTCTGCTGGAGTGAGGTTGTTATGGGTTGGTATGTTCGTGCTGGTTGCTGTCTGGACATCATTTTTGACTAAATCAATAAAGGATTCTAATGTTGTATTTTTGCTGGGTTTTGGAATCCATGAACTTTTTTTCTTAAACCTAGGAAGGGGGATCTCATTATCATCTTCCGAATCGGACGACTCATCTACAGGACAGTCTCTCTCTTTGGCTGAGAAATAGTCTTTAATACGAAGAGATCTAGCAAATTTGTCGAGATCAGCTGATAGTTGCTCCTCGTTTATTTTGTTGGGGGTCGGGCAGAAATTAAGTCCCTTAGAGAGTATACGAATTTCAGCAGGTTTTAGATCTTTTGATGACAAATTGACGACTGTGTCATTTTGGTCTATATTAATTTCTTTGTGTCTTGAAAATCTTCGTTTCCGCCTTGTCGTTTCCCCAGAAGTGACAGATAATTCTGATGGTATATTTTTGTTCGAGTTGATACCATCCCTAAAGAATTTCTTACGTTGTTTCTCTCGCAACTTTAGGCTTTGAATATTGTGGATATCTTGCAGACGTTCATTAATATTGTTGGTATCCGAGAACGTCAAAGATTTTTTTAGGTCAGTTTTAATGTTCGTAATAGTTTTATCCAGAACCTCGAGATTGTGTACAGTGTTCTGGTACAATAGAATAAGGAGACGGGTGGAACAGTCAAAGAGTATAGAATCCCATCGTTCCACAAATCTATTTGATTTCCAACCAGTGCTTTGTGGTGTTAACTTGATATGTAGCCCTTTTGGTATAATATTATTGGCAATATATGCCCGCAAATTAGATACGTGATGTTCTGTACTAATTTGTTTAAGAGTTAATTTTCTAAGTTTTTTAAAATAAAATGCATAGCTCATGATGTGCAGAGCTGTAAGATCGGTCGGATTATGTAATGTAACATAATACTGACTAGGAAAGAAATAACATATACAACGTCTGAAAAACCAGTCAACGATCAATCTTACGGGGTGTTGGATCGTTACGGTATAACGATACTATACAAGTAAAACAATTATAAACGTCTAAAATGGTTTGTAAAACAACACCAAGTACACAAAACAAAGTGATAGAGAATTAAACACTTCGTAGAATGACAAAATTTTCGTCCCACCGAGGGACTTTATCAATGTCTAATTAAATAAAATCTCGAAACAATATGGCGACTTTTCAAATTTCAAAAAAGTTTTTGACGGTCCATGTACGGCACAAAAGAACCAGAAGATGCACATATGAAACTACATGCATAAAAGAATGGAAATCCTATATATAAATTAATAAAAGTAGAATAACAATAATATAAATATACAATAGGGCTACACATTTAAATAAATGTTAAATTAGAAATAAAAATAAATATAAAAATGAGACATTATTGGTAAATGTATCAAATAGCACTGTCAAAATATTGTTGAAAACGGTATGATACCCAAACTCATTCAAAAAAACGGCCCGCCACAGTGTGGAATATATACTTTGGGCCAATAGAGCAAACTGTATGTCCTAATACGACTGGAGGAGATCAACACGAATAGGAGTCAAGAGAGGATATTACTTTTTCTCATTGATTCCATTCGGTGATAAGGTCTTAAGTTTTCTAATCCAGAAGCTTTCCCTTTCCTGTCTGCTTTTATCATCCCACTTGGGGTTATGGTCAATTATGGTGACCTTCAGTTTGCCGAAAGAATCATGGTGGCCGTCGATCTGAGATATCTGCTGAGTGGAAGGTCAGGTTTGCAATTTGCATCGCTTCTGTGGCCATTCAAGCGTTTACTAAGTTGTTGTTTAGTTTCTCCGATGTATTGAAGACCACAAATTGCACATTCCAGGAGGTAGATAATATTTTCTGTCTTGCAGTTGGCATTGCAGTATATGATGAATTTTTCTCTTGTATGTGTGCTGCTGAATTTTTGTGTGCATTGGATGTTTTTGAACGTCATACATCGTCTCGAATCACATTTTTGACACTGACCATTGTAGGCAGGTCGAGGGGAGATGTCAGCTCTCACCAAGATGTCTTTCAAACTTTTGGGTTTCCTGAAGGCCAAGACGGGTGGTTCTTTGAAGATTTTACACAGTTCTGTGTGTTTTTGTATGGTTGTCCAGTGCTCACGAACGATGCTGGATAAATTACTGAGCGCAGGATGGTATGTAATGACAAATGGCACTCTGTTGTTCGCGTTCTTTTCTTTATATTGGATGAGGTCTTTTCTGTCAATACCACTTGCTTTGTTAAAACAATGGTTAATGCTCGCATTGTTGTAACCCCTCTTTTTTAGATGACATTTCAGTTCCCCAAGCCGTTTTTTGGTGGTTTGTTCGTTGGAGCAGATGCATTTGATTCGGAGAGCTTGGCTGTACGAATACTTTTGGTGCAATGTGTAGGATGACAACTCTGTGGGGACAGGTACTGATGTTTATCTGTCGGTTTGTTGTATATGTATATTTATATTATTGTTATTCTACTTTTATTAATTTATATGTAGGATTTCCATTCTTTTATGCATGTAGTTTCATATGTGCATCTTCTGGTTCTTTTGTGCCGTACATGGACCGTCAAAAACTTTTTTGAAATTTGAAAAGTCGCCATATTGTTTCGAGATTTTATTTAATTAGACATTGATAAAGTCCCTCGGTGGGACGAAAATTTTGTCATTCTACGAAGTGTTTAATTCTTTACCACTTTGTTTTGTGTACTTGGTGTTGTTTTACAAACCATTTTAGACGTTTATATATATATATATATATATAGTTTTAAAGTCATATTTAATGTTGGAGTTAAAAATTCGGCTTCATCTTTACAATTTCATATATGAATATTGGGATGTTTTTTTTATCAAATTAGGTGTGAATATGAAAAATTGTGGAAAATAAGCTATATAAGTTTCAAGTATATTAGAAAGTCTTCCTTGTTTTCAAAAATAAACCAGGAAATGTGTTTCCCCTTCAATAGTTAAGCATACTAGACAACAGACACTCATAATTGATGACCTCTCATTTCAATAAAAACAAGAGATGGCGCGAATTAAGTGTTTTTTAAGTACCATAACTCCGCTATTAAATATTGAAGTGTATTTATCAAGTCAGGAGATTAATTAATCATGTATATGTATGTAAATGGAATCGCATTTATAATTTTACAGAAGGTGTATTCAGCATGTGTTTAAAAATAATAAAAACCATGAGGACATACTATCACAGTAATACATTTACATGAATAGCTTGATAGTAATGTTGTTAGCCCTTTTATGTGTGTGGGTTTTCATTTAACTGACATTGTCTCCACTAACAAACAAAGATCGTACAACATTAGCCGAATTTTGGACTATCACCTTTAGAGCATTACGTTTTCTTGCTCCTATTTTTATTTACATTATTTCGCTTTCCAATGTTTCGACTCAATCTCGAGCTCTACTTTTTTACTGTTTTATTATGAAAAATTCACTTCAGAGGACAATGCTTGTTAAATTTAATCTGTTGGGATTTTTCACAACATTGGATACAAAGCTTTGTGCTTAGAAAACATATGCTGTATATGTTGATGTCGACATTCCACAGTTATTAATACCTGTTTTTATTTTTATTAATCATTTAATCTAAATACCATAGTAGGTACATAAACGTTATCAAACAAATTACAGTATTAATATAAAAGCTCATCCTCGGTGTGATTATATTCACAAAGATGGTAAACATATGAATTCGTGATAGGATTTACAATGTCTCCACAGAAAACAATGAAACCTATATCTAAATTTACAGAAGCTATATATAAGGTGTTGACTGTTTAATTTATTAATAAAAAATCCTTTCCTTAGAAAATATTTTAACCTGAATTGTTGCTAATATTAATTTCCACCGTTCACAATATTTATCATTAATTGTAATTCTTCGCCATATTCGCCGAGCATACAAATATAAAAAGAATCAACCATGTTCATAATTTCTGTTCAATGCCAAACATAATGGATTATACTCGGTTAGTATTAACATTCTCTAAGAAACAATTGTTGAAGACCATTTAAATATTAGGGAAATAGTGAAGGCAGAAATTTCCACTTTGTACAATAATTAGCTATATTTATTGATTAAAATGTATTACAATATGACAATTCAATGTTAATATCTTTGTAATCACTGATTGTGCATGAACCCTCTTGCAGGGACTGTAAATAATATTTTAGAACAAGATTTTCACGCGACGACAAATCCATTTCGTTTTTATTAGTCGTCCTGATAAACAGATGACTTATTACACTGTGAATGACAAACAAAAATGCTTTAGAAGTCCATCAATGTCGCATTAGTTCATAAGACTGTTCCTGTGTTACATGAATGGTTCCTGTATTATGTGTTATATGATATTTGTTATAAGGTTGTTTCTGTTCTACAGGAATGGTTCCTGTATTCTGTGCTATATCATATTTGTCATAAGGTTATTTCTGTTCTACATGAATGGTTCCTGTATTTTGTCCTATATCATATTTGTCATAAGGTTATTTCTGTTCTACAGGAATGGTTCCTGTATTCTGTGCGATATGGTATTTGTCATAAGGTTATTTCTGTTCTACAGGAATGGTTCATGTATTCTGTGCTATATGATATTTGTCATAATGTTGTTTCTGTTCTGCATGAATGGTTCCTTTATTATGTGCTATATCATATTTGTTTTTAATGTTATTTCTGTTCTACAGGAATGGTTCCTGTATTATATGCTATATGATATTTGTCATAAGGTTGTTTCTGTTCTACATGAATGGTTCCTGTATTCTGGCTTATATCATATTTGTTATAAGGTTGTTTCTGTTCTACAGGAATGGTTCCTGTATTATGTGCTATATCATATTTGATATAATGTTGTTTTTGTTCTACAGGAATGGTTCCTGTATTCTGTGCAATATCATATTTGTCATAAGGTTATTTTTGTTCTACAGGAATGGTTCCTGTATTATGTGCTATGTCATATTTGTCATAATGTTGTTTCTGTTCTGCATGAATGGTTCCTGTATTTTGTACTATATCATATTTGCTATAATGTTGTTTCTGTTCTACAGGAATGGTTCCTGTATGCTGTGCTATATCATATTTGTCATTAGGTTGTTTCTGTTCTACAAGAATGGTTCCTGTATTCTGTGCTATATAACATTTGTCATAATGTTGTTTCTGTTCTACATGAATGGTTCCTGTATTATGTCCTATATGATATGTGTCTTAAGGTTGTTTCTGTTCTACATGAATGGTTCCTGTATTATGTCCTATATGATATTTGTCATAAGGTTGTTTCTGTTCTACATGAATGGTTCCTGTATTATGTGCTATATCATATTTGTCATAAGGGTGTTTCTGTTCTACATGAATGGTTCCTGTATTCTGTGCTATATCATATTTGTCATAATGTTGTTTCTGTTCTAAATGAATGATTCCTGATTTATGTCCTATATGATATTTGTCATAAGGTTGTTTCTGTTCTTCAGGAATGGTTCCTGTATTCTGTCCTATATTATATTTGTCATAAGGTTGTTTCTGTTCTACATGAATGGTTCCTGTATTCTGTGCTATACCATATTTCTCATAAGGTTATTTCTGTTCTACAGGAATGGTTCCTGTATTATGTGCTATATGGTATTTGTCATAAGGTTGTTTCTGTTCTACATGAATGGTTCCTGTATTCTGTGCTATAGCATATTTGTTATAATGTTGTTTCTGTTATATATGAATGGTTCGTGTATTATGTGTTATATCATCTTTGACATAATGTTGTTTCTGTTCTACAGGAATGGTTCCTGTATTCTGTGCTATATGATATTTGTCATAAGGTTATTTCTGTTCTACATGAATGGTTCCTGTATTATGTGCTATATCATATTTGTCATAAAGTTGTTTCTGTTCTACAGGATTGGTTTCTGTATTCTGTGCTATATCATATTTGTCATTAGGTTGTTTCTGTTCTACAAGAATGGTTCCTGTATTCTGTGCTATATAACATTTGTCATAAGGTTGTTTCTGTTCTACATGAATGGTTCCTGTATTATGTCCTATATGATATTTGTCTTAAGGTTGTTTCTGTTCTACATGAATGGTTCCTGTATTATGTGCTATATCATATTTGTCATAATGTTGTTTCTGTTCTACATGAATGGTTCCTGTATTATGTCCTATATGATATTTGTCATAAGGTTGTTTCTGTTCTTCAGGAATGGTTCCTGTATTTTGTGCTATATCATATTTGTCATAAGGTTGTTTCTGTTCTACAGGAAAGGTTTCTGTATTTTGTGCTATATCATATTTGTCATTAGGTTGTTTCTGTTCTACAAGAATGGTTCCTGTATTCTGTGCTATATAACATTTGTCATAAGGTTGTTTCTGTTCTACATGAATGGTTCCTGTATTATGTCCTATATGATATTTGTCATAAGGGTGTTTCTGTTCTACATGAATGGTTCCTGTATTCTGTGCTATATCATATGTGTCATAATAGTGTTTAAGTTCTACATGAATGGTTCCTGTATTATGTCCTATATGATATTTGTCATAAGGTTGTTTTTGTTATACAGGAATGGTTCCTGTATTATGTGTTATATCATATTTGTCATAAGGTTATTTCTGTTCTACATGAATGGTTCCTGTATTATGTGCTATATCATATTTGTCATAAAGTTGTTTCTGTTCTACAGGATTGGTTTCTGTATTCTGTGCTATATAACATTTGTCATAAGGTTGTTTCTGTTCTACATGAATGGTTCCTGTATTATGTGCTATATCATATTTGTCATAATGTTGTTTCTGTTCTACATGAATGGTTCCTGTATTATGTCCTATATGATATTTGTCATAAGATTGTTTCTGTTCTTCAGGAATGGTTCCTGTATTCTGTGCTATAGCATATTTGTCATAAGGTTGTTTCTGTTCTACAGGAAAGGTTTCTGTATTTTGTGCAATATCATATTTGTCATTAGGTTGTTTCTGTTCTACAAGAATGGTTCCTGTATTCTGTGCTATATAACATTTGTCATAAGGTTGTTTCTGTTCTACATGAATGGTTCCTGTATTATGTCCTATATGATATTTGTCTTAAGGTTGTTTCTGTTCTACATGAATGGTTCCTGTATTATGTCCTATATCATATTTGTCATAAGGTTGTTTCTGTTCTACATGAATGGTTCCTGTATTCTGTGCTATATCATATTTGTCATAAGGTTGTTTCTGTTCTACATGAATGATTCCTGTATTATGTCCTATATGATATTTGTCATAAGGTTGTTTATGTTCTTCAGGAATGGTTCCTGTATTCTGTGCTATATCATATTTGTCATAAGGTTGTTTCTGTTCTACAGGAAAGGTTTCTGTATTTTGTGCTATATCATATTTGTCATTAGGTTGTTTCTGTTCTACAAGAATGGTTCCTGTATTCTGTGCTATATAACATTTGTCATAAGGTTGTTTCTGTTCTACATGAATGGTTCCTGTATTATGTCCTATATGATATTTGTCATAAAGTTGTTTCTGTTATACAGGAATGGTTCCTGTATTATGTGTTATACCATATTTGTCATAAGATTATTTCTGTTCTACAGGAATGGTTCCTGTATTCTGTCCTATATGATATTTGTCATAAGGTTGTTTCTGTTCTACATGAATGGTTCCTGTATTCTGTGCTATATCATATTTGTCATAAGGTTATTTCTGTTCTACAGGAATGGTTCCTGTATTATGTGCGATATGGTATTTGTCATAAGGTTGTTTCTGTTCTACATGAATGGTTCCTGTATTCTGTGCTATATCATATGTGTCATAATAGTGTTTAAGTTCTACATGAATGGTTCCTGTATTATGTGTTATATCATATTTGTCATAAGGTTATTTCTGTTCTACAGGTATGGTTCCTGTATTCTGTGCTATATCATATTTGTTATAATGTTGTTTCTGTTATATATGAATGGGTCGTGTATTATGTGTTATATCATCTTTGACATAATGTTGTTTCTGTTCTACAGGAATGGTTCCTGTATTCTGTGCTATATGATATTTGTCATAAGGTTATTTCTGTTCTACATGAATGGTTCCTGTATTATGTGCTATATCATATTTGTCATAAGGTTGCTTCTGTTCTACAAGAATGGTTCCTGTATTCTGTGCTATATAACATTTGTCATAAGGTTGTTTCTGTTCTACATGAATGGTTCCTGTATTATGTCCTATATGATATTTGTCATAAGGGTGTTTCTGTTCTACATGAATGGTTCCTGTATTCTGTGCTATATCATATGTGTCATAATAGTGTTTAAGTTCTACATGAATGGTTCCTGTATTATGTCCTATATGATATTTGTCATAAGGTTGTTTTTGTTATACAGGAATGGTTCCTGTATTATGTGTTATATCATATTTGTCATAAGGTTATTTCTGTTCTACATGAATGGTTCCTGTATTATGTGCTATATCATATTTGTCATAAAGTTGTTTCTGTTCTACAGGATTGGTTTCTGTATTCTGTGCTATATAACATTTGTCATAAGGTTGTTTCTGTTCTACATGAATGGTTCCTGTATTATGTGCTATATCATATTTGTCATAATGTTGTTTCTGTTCTACATGAATGGTTCCTGTATTATGTCCTATATGATATTTGTCATAAGATTGTTTCTGTTCTTCAGGAATGGTTCCTGTATTCTGTGCTATATCATATTTGTCATAAGGTTGTTTCTGTTCTACAGGAAAGGTTTCTGTATTTTGTGCAATATCATATTTGTCATTAGGTTGTTTCTGTTCTACAAGAATGGTTCCTGTATTCTGTGCTATATAACATTTGTCATAAGGTTGTTTCTGTTCTACATGAATGGTTCCTGTATTATGTCCTATATGATATTTGTCTTAAGGTTGTTTCTGTTCTACATGAATGGTTCCTGTATTATGTCCTATACAATATTTGTCATAAGGTTGTTTCTGTTCTACATGAATGGTTCCTGTATTCTGTGCTATATCATATTTGTCATAAGGTTGTTTCTGTTCTACATGAATGATTCCTGTATTATGTCCTATATGATATTTGTCATAAGGTTGTTTATGTTCTTCAGGAATGGTTCCTGTATTCTGTGCTATATCATATTTGTCATAAGGTTGTTTCTGTTCTACAGGAAAGGTTTCTGTATTTTGTGCTATATCATATTTGTCATTAGGTTGTTTCTGTTCTACAAGAATGGTTCCTGTATTCTGTGCTATATAACATTTGTCATAAGGTTGTTTCTGTTCTACATGAATGGTTCCTGTATTATGTGCTATATGATATTTGTCATAATGTTGTTTCTGTTCTGCATGAATGGTTCCTTTATTATGTGCTATATCATATTTGTTTTTAATGTTATTTCTGTTCTACAGGAATGGTTCCTGTATTATATGCTATATGATATTTGTCATAAGGTTGTTTCTGTTCTACATGAATGGTTCCTGTATTCTGGCTTATATCATATTTGTTATAAGGTTGTTTCTGTTCTACAGGAATGGTTCCTGTATTATGTGCTATATCATATTTGATATAATGTTGTTTTTGTTCTACATGAATGGTTCCTGTATTCTGTGCAATATCATATTTGTCATAAGGTTATTTTTGTTCTACAGGAATGGTTCCTGTATTATGTGCTATGTCATATTTGTCATAATGTTGTTTCTGTTCTGCATGAATGGTTCCTGTATTTTGTACTATATCATATTTGCTATAATGTTGTTTCTGTTCTACAGGAATGGTTCCTGTATGCTGTGCTATATCATATTTGTCATTAGGTTGTTTCTGTTCTACAAGAATGGTTCCTGTATTCTGTGCTATATAACATTTGTCATAATGTTGTTTCTGTTCTACATGAATGGTTCCTGTATTATGTCCTATATGATATGTGTCTTAAGGTTGTTTCTGTTCTACATGAATGGTTCCTTTATTATGTCCTATATGATATTTGTCATAAGGTTGTTTCTGTTCTACATGAATGGTTCCTGTATTATGTGCTATATCATATTTGTCATAAGGGTGTTTCTGTTCTACATGAATGGTTCCTGTATTCTGTGCTATATCATATTTGTCATAATGTTGTTTCTGTTCTAAATGAATGATTCCTGATTTATGTCCTATATGATATTTGTCATAAGGTTGTTTCTGTTCTTCAGGAATGGTTCCTGTATTCTGTCCTATATTATATTTGTCATAAGGTTGTTTCTGTTCTACATGAATGGTTCCTGTATTCTGTGCTATACCATATTTCTCATAAGGTTATTTCTGTTCTACAGGAATGGTTCCTGTATTATGTGCTATATGGTATTTGTCATAAGGTTGTTTCTGTTCTACATGAATGGTTCCTGTATTCTGTGCTATAGCATATTTGTTATAATGTTGTTTCTGTTATATATGAATGGTTCGTGTATTATGTGTTATATCATCTTTGACATAATGTTGTTTCTGTTCTACAGGAATGGTTCCTGTATTCTGTGCTATATGATATTTGTCATAAGGTTATTTCTGTTCTACATGAATGGTTCCTGTATTATGTGCTATATCATATTTGTCATAAAGTTGTTTCTGTTCGACAGGATTGGTTTCTGTATTCTGTGCTATATCATATTTGTCATTAGGTTGTTTCTGTTCTACAAGAATGGTTCCTGTATTCTGTGCTATATAACATTTGTCATAAGGTTGTTTCTGTTCTACATGAATGGTTCCTGTATTATGTCCTATATGATATTTGTCTTAAGGTTGTTTCTGTTCTACATGAATGGTTCCTGTATTATGTGCTATATCATATTTGTCATAATGTTGTTTCTGTTCTACATGAATGGTTCCTGTATTATGTCCTATATGATATTTGTCATAAGGTTGTTTCTGTTCTTCAGGAATGGTTCCTGTATTTTGTGCTATATCATATTTGTCATAAGGTTGTTTCTGTTCTACAGGAAAGGTTTCTGTATTTTGTGCTATATCATATTTGTCATTAGGTTGTTTCTGTTCTACAAGAATGGTTCCTGTATTCTGTGCTATATAACATTTGTCATAAGGTTGTTTCTGTTCTACATGAATGGTTCCTGTATTATGTCCTATATGATATTTGTCATAAGGGTGTTTCTGTTCTACATGAATGGTTCCTGTATTCTGTGCTATATCATATGTGTCATAATAGTGTTTAAGTTCTACATGAATGGTTCCTGTATTATGTCCTATATGATATTTGTCATAAGGTTGTTTTTGTTATACAGGAATGGTTCCTGTATTATGTGTTATATCATATTTGTCATAAGGTTATTTCTGTTCTACATGAATGGTTCCTGTATTATGTGCTATATCATATTTGTCATAAAGTTGTTTCTGTTCTACAGGATTGGTTTCTGTATTCTGTGCTATATAACATTTGTCATAAGGTTGTTTCTGTTCTACATGAATGGTTCCTGTATTATGTGCTATATCATATTTGTCATAATGTTGTTTCTGTTCTACATGAATGGTTCCTGTATTATGTCCTATATGATATTTGTCATAAGATTGTTTCTGTTCTTCAGGAATGGTTCCTGTATTCTGTGCTATAGCATATTTGTCATAAGGTTGTTTCTGTTCTACAGGAAAGGTTTCTGTATTTTGTGCAATATCATATTTGTCATTAGGTTGTTTCTGTTCTACAAGAATGGTTCCTGTATTCTGTGCTATATAACATTTGTCATAAGGTTGTTTCTGTTCTACATGAATGGTTCCTGTATTATGTCCTATATGATATTTGTCTTAAGGTTGTTTCTGTTCTACATGAATGGTTCCTGTATTATGTCCTATATCATATTTGTCATAAGGTTGTTTCTGTTCTACATGAATGGTTCCTGTATTCTGTGCTATATCATATTTGTCATAAGGTTGTTTCTGTTCTACATGAATGATTCCTGTATTATGTCCTATATGATATTTGTCATAAGGTTGTTTATGTTCTTCAGGAATGGTTCCTGTATTCTGTGCTATATCATATTTGTCATAAGGTTGTTTCTGTTCTACAGGAAAGGTTTCTGTATTTTGTGCTATATCATATTTGTCATTAGGTTGTTTCTGTTCTACAAGAATGGTTCCTGTATTCTGTGCTATATAACATTTGTCATAAGGTTGTTTCTGTTCTACATGAATGGTTCCTGTATTATGTCCTATATGATATTTGTCATAAAGTTGTTTCTGTTATACAGGAATGGTTCCTGTATTATGTGTTATACCATATTTGTCATAAGATTATTTCTGTTCTACAGGAATGGTTCCTGTATTCTGTCCTATATGATATTTGTCATAAGGTTGTTTCTGTTCTACATGAATGGTTCCTGTATTCTGTGCTATATCATATTTGTCATAAGGTTATTTCTGTTCTACAGGAATGGTTCCTGTATTATGTGCGATATGGTATTTGTCATAAGGTTGTTTCTGTTCTACATGAATGGTTCCTGTATTCTGTGCTATATCATATGTGTCATAATAGTGTTTAAGTTCTACATGAATGGTTCCTGTATTATGTGTTATATCATATTTGTCATAAGGTTATTTCTGTTCTACAGGTATGGTTCCTGTATTCTGTGCTATATCATATTTGTTATAATGTTGTTTCTGTTATATATGAATGGGTCGTGTATTATGTGTTATATCATCTTTGACATAATGTTGTTTCTGTTCTACAGGAATGGTTCCTGTATTCTGTGCTATATGATATTTGTCATAAGGTTATTTCTGTTCTACATGAATGGTTCCTGTATTATGTGCTATATCATATTTGTCATAAGGTTGCTTCTGTTCTACAAGAATGGTTCCTGTATTCTGTGCTATATAACATTTGTCATAAGGTTGTTTCTGTTCTACATGAATGGTTCCTGTATTATGTCCTATATGATATTTGTCATAAGGGTGTTTCTGTTCTACATGAATGGTTCCTGTATTCTGTGCTATATCATATGTGTCATAATAGTGTTTAAGTTCTACATGAATGGTTCCTGTATTATGTCCTATATGATATTTGTCATAAGGTTGTTTTTGTTATACAGGAATGGTTCCTGTATTATGTGTTATATCATATTTGTCATAAGGTTATTTCTGTACTACATGAATGGTTCCTGTATTATGTGCTATATCATATTTGTCATAAAGTTGTTTCTGTTCTACAGGATTGGTTTCTGTATTCTGTGCTATATAACATTTGTCATAAGGTTGTTTCTGTTCTACATGAATGGTTCCTGTATTATGTGCTATATCATATTTGTCATAATGTTGTTTCTGTTCTACATGAATGGTTCCTGTATTATGTCCTATATGATATTTGTCATAAGATTGTTTCTGTTCTTCAGGAATGGTTCCTGTATTCTGTGCTATATCATATTTGTCATAAGGTTGTTTCTGTTCTACAGGAAAGGTTTCTGTATTTTGTGCAATATCATATTTGTCATTAGGTTGTTTCTGTTCTACAAGAATGGTTCCTGTATTCTGTGCTATATAACATTTGTCATAAGGTTGTTTCTGTTCTACATGAATGGTTCCTGTATTATGTCCTATATGATATTTGTCTTAAGGTTGTTTCTGTTCTACATGAATGGTTCCTGTATTATGTCCTATATCATATTTGTCATAAGGTTGTTTCTGTTCTACATGAATGGTTCCTGTATTCTGTGCTATATCATATTTGTCATAAGGTTGTTTCTGTTCTACATGAATGATTCCTGTATTATGTCCTATATGATATTTGTCATAAGGTTGTTTATGTTCTTCAGGAATGGTTCCTGTATTCTGTGCTATATCATATTTGTCATAAGGTTGTTTCTGTTCTACAGGAAAGGTTTCTGTATTTTGTGCTATATCATATTTGTCATTAGGTTGTTTCTGTTCTACAAGAATGGTTCCTGTATTCTGTGCTATATAACATTTGTCATAAGGTTGTTTCTGTTCTACATGAATGGTTCCTGTATTATGTCCTATATGATATTTGTCATAAAGTTGTTTCTGTTATACAGGAATGGTTCCTGTATTATGTGTTATACCATATTTGTCATAAGATTATTTCTGTTCTACAGGAATGGTTCCTGTATTCTGTCCTATATGATATTTGTCATAAGGTTGTTTCTGTTCTACATGAATGGTTCCTGTATTCTGTGCTATATCATATTTGTCATAAGGTTATTTCTGTTCTACAGGAATGGTTCCTGTATTATGTGCGATATGGTATTTGTCATAAGGTTGTTTCTGTTCTACATGAATGGTTCCTGTATTCTGTGCTATATCATATGTGTCATAATAGTGTTTAAGTTCTACATGAATGGTTCCTGTATTATGTGTTATATCATATTTGTCATAAGGTTATTTCTGTTCTACAGGTATGGTTCCTGTATTCTGTGCTATATCATATTTGTTATAATGTTGTTTCTGTTATATATGAATGGGTCGTGTATTATGTGTTATATCATCTTTGACATAATGTTGTTTCTGTTCTACAGGAATGGTTCCTGTATTCTGTGCTATATGATATTTGTCATAAGGTTATTTCTGTTCTACATGAATGGTTCCTGTATTATGTGCTATATCATATTTGTCATAAGGTTGCTTCTGTTCTACAAGAATGGTTCCTGTATTCTGTGCTATATAACATTTGTCATAAGGTTGTTTCTGTTCTACATGAATGGTTCCTGTATTATGTCCTATATGATATTTGTCATATGGTTGTTTCTGTTCTACATGAATGGTTCCTGTATTATGTGCTATATCATATTTGTCATAAGGGTGTTTCTGTTCTACATGAATGGTTCCTGTATTCTGTGCTATATCATATTTGTCATAATGTTGTTTCTGTTCTACATGAATGGTTCCTGTATTATGTCCTATATGATATTTGTCATAAGATTGTTTCTGTTCTTCAGGAATGGTTCCTGTATTCTGTGCTATATCATATTTGTCATAAGGTTGTTTCTGTTCTACAGGAAAGGTTTCTGTATTTTGTGCAATATCATATTTGTCATTAGGTTGTTTCTGTTCTACAAGAATGGTTCCTGTATTCTGTGCTATATAACATTTGTCATAAGGTTGTTTCTGTTCTACATGAATGGTTCCTGTATTATGTCCTATATGATATTTGTCTTAAGGTTGTTTCTGTTCTACATGAATGGTTCCTGTATTATGTCCTATATCATATTTGTCATAAGGTTGTTTCTGTTCTACATGAATGGTTCCTGTATTCTGTGCTATATCATATTTGTCATAAGGTTGTTTCTGTTCTACATGAATGATTCCTGTATTATGTCCTATATGATATTTGTCATAAGGTTGTTTATGTTCTTCAGGAATGGTTCCTGTATTCTGTGCTATATCATATTTGTCATAAGGTTGTTTCTGTTCTACAGGAAAGGTTTCTGTATTTTGTGCTATATCATATTTGTCATTAGGTTGTTTCTGTTCTACAAGAATGGTTCCTGTATTCTGTGCTATATAACATTTGTCATAAGGTTGTTTCTGTTCTACATGAATGGTTCCTGTATTATGTCCCATATGATATTTGTCATAAAGTTGTTTCTGTTATACAGGAATGGTTCCTGTATTATGTGTTATACCATATTTGTCATAAGATTATTTCTGTTCTACAGGAATGGTTCCTGTATTCTGTCCTATATGATATTTGTCATAAGGTTGTTTATGTTCTACATGAATGGTTCCTGTATTCTGTGCTATATCATATTTGTCATAAGGTTATTTCTGTTCTACAGGAATGGTTCCTGTATTATGTGCGATATGGTATTTGTCATAAGGTTGTTTCTGTTCTACATGAATGGTTCCTGTATTCTGTGCTATATCATATGTGTCATAATAGTGTTTAAGTTCTACATGAATGGTTCCTGTATTATGTGTTATATCATATTTGTCATAAGGTTATTTCTGTTCTACAGGTATGGTTCCTGTATTCTGTGCTATATCATATTTGTTATAATGTTGTTTCTGTTATATATGAATGGGTCGTGTATTATGTGTTATATCATCTTTGACATAATGTTGTTTCTGTTCTACAGGAATGGTTCCTGTATTATGTCCTATATGATATGTGTCTTAAGGTTGTTTCTGTTCTACATGAATGGTTCCTGTATTATGTCCTATATGATATTTGTCATAAGGTTGTTTCTGTTCTACATGAATGGTTCCTGTATTATGTGCTATATCATATTTGTCATAAGGGTGTTTCTGTTCTACATGAATGGTTCCTGTATTCTGTGCTATATCATATTTGTCATAATGTTGTTTCTGTTCTAAATGAATGATTCCTGATTTATGTCCTATATGATATTTGTCATAAGGTTGTTTCTGTTCTTCAGGAATGGTTCCTGTATTCTGTCCTATATTATATTTGTCATAAGGTTGTTTCTGTTCTACATGAATGGTTCCTGTATTCTGTGCTATACCATATTTCTCATAAGGTTATTTCTGTTCTACAGGAATGGTTCCTGTATTATGTGCTATATGGTATTTGTCATAAGGTTGTTTCTGTTCTACATGAATGGTTCCTGTATTCTGTGCTATAGCATATTTGTTATAATGTTGTTTCTGTTATATATGAATGGTTCGTGTATTATGTGTTATATCATCTTTGACATAATGTTGTTTCTGTTCTACAGGAATGGTTCCTGTATTCTGTGCTATATGATATTTGTCATAAGGTTATTTCTGTTCTACATGAATGGTTCCTGTATTATGTGCTATATCATATTTGTCATAAAGTTGTTTCTGTTCTACAGGATTGGTTTCTGTATTCTGTGCTATATCATATTTGTCATTAGGTTGTTTCTGTTCTACAAGAATGGTTCCTGTATTCTGTGCTATATAACATTTGTCATAAGGTTGTTTCTGTTCTACATGAATGGTTCCTGTATTATGTCCTATATGATATTTGTCTTAAGGTTGTTTCTGTTCTACATGAATGGTTCCTGTATTATGTGCTATATCATATTTGTCATAATGTTGTTTCTGTTCTACATGAATGGTTCCTGTATTATGTCCTATATGATATTTGTCATAAGGTTGTTTCTGTTCTTCAGGAATGGTTCCTGTATTTTGTGCTATATCATATTTGTCATAAGGTTGTTTCTGTTCTACAGGAAAGGTTTCTGTATTTTGTGCTATATCATATTTGTCATTAGGTTGTTTCTGTTCTACAAGAATGGTTCCTGTATTCTGTGCTATATAACATTTGTCATAAGGTTGTTTCTGTTCTACATGAATGGTTCCTGTATTATGTCCTATATGATATTTGTCATAAGGGTGTTTCTGTTCTACATGAATGGTTCCTGTATTCTGTGCTATATCATATGTGTCATAATAGTGTTTAAGTTCTACATGAATGGTTCCTGTATTATGTCCTATATGATATTTGTCATAAGGTTGTTTTTGTTATACAGGAATGGTTCCTGTATTATGTGTTATATCATATTTGTCATAAGGTTATTTCTGTTCTACATGAATGGTTCCTGTATTATGTGCTATATCATATTTGTCATAAAGTTGTTTCTGTTCTACAGGATTGGTTTCTGTATTCTGTGCTATATAACATTTGTCATAAGGTTGTTTCTGTTCTACATGAATGGTTCCTGTATTATGTGCTATATCATATTTGTCATAATGTTGTTTCTGTTCTACATGAATGGTTCCTGTATTATGTCCTATATGATATTTGTCATAAGATTGTTTCTGTTCTTCAGGAATGGTTCCTGTATTCTGTGCTATAGCATATTTGTCATAAGGTTGTTTCTGTTCTACAGGAAAGGTTTCTGTATTTTGTGCAATATCATATTTGTCATTAGGTTGTTTCTGTTCTACAAGAATGGTTCCTGTATTCTGTGCTATATAACATTTGTCATAAGGTTGTTTCTGTTCTACATGAATGGTTCCTGTATTATGTCCTATATGATATTTGTCTTAAGGTTGTTTCTGTTCTACATGAATGGTTCCTGTATTATGTCCTATATCATATTTGTCATAAGGTTGTTTCTGTTCTACATGAATGGTTCCTGTATTCTGTGCTATATCATATTTGTCATAAGGTTGTTTCTGTTCTACATGAATGATTCCTGTATTATGTCCTATATGATATTTGTCATAAGGTTGTTTATGTTCTTCAGGAATGGTTCCTGTATTCTGTGCTATATCATATTTGTCATAAGGTTGTTTCTGTTCTACAGGAAAGGTTTCTGTATTTTGTGCTATATCATATTTGTCATTAGGTTGTTTCTGTTCTACAAGAATGGTTCCTGTATTCTGTGCTATATAACATTTGTCATAAGGTTGTTTCTGTTCTACATGAATGGTTCCTGTATTATGTCCTATATGATATTTGTCATAAAGTTGTTTCTGTTATACAGGAATGGTTCCTGTATTATGTGTTATACCATATTTGTCATAAGATTATTTCTGTTCTACAGGAATGGTTCCTGTATTCTGTCCTATATGATATTTGTCATAAGGTTGTTTCTGTTCTACATGAATGGTTCCTGTATTCTGTGCTATATCATATTTGTCATAAGGTTATTTCTGTTCTACAGGAATGGTTCCTGTATTATGTGCGATATGGTATTTGTCATAAGGTTGTTTCTGTTCTACATGAATGGTTCCTGTATTCTGTGCTATATCATATGTGTCATAATAGTGTTTAAGTTCTACATGAATGGTTCCTGTATTATGTGTTATATCATATTTGTCATAAGGTTATTTCTGTTCTACAGGTATGGTTCCTGTATTCTGTGCTATATCATATTTGTTATAATGTTGTTTCTGTTATATATGAATGGGTCGTGTATTATGTGTTATATCATCTTTGACATAATGTTGTTTCTGTTCTACAGGAATGGTTCCTGTATTCTGTGCTATATGATATTTGTCATAAGGTTATTTCTGTTCTACATGAATGGTTCCTGTATTATGTGCTATATCATATTTGTCATAAGGTTGCTTCTGTTCTACAAGAATGGTTCCTGTATTCTGTGCTATATAACATTTGTCATAAGGTTGTTTCTGTTCTACATGAATGGTTCCTGTATTATGTCCTATATGATATTTGTCATAAGGGTGTTTCTGTTCTACATGAATGGTTCCTGTATTCTGTGCTATATCATATGTGTCATAATAGTGTTTAAGTTCTACATGAATGGTTCCTGTATTATGTCCTATATGATATTTGTCATAAGGTTGTTTTTGTTATACAGGAATGGTTCCTGTATTATGTGTTATATCATATTTGTCATAAGGTTATTTCTGTTCTACATGAATGGTTCCTGTATTATGTGCTATATCATATTTGTCATAAAGTTGTTTCTGTTCTACAGGATTGGTTTCTGTATTCTGTGCTATATAACATTTGTCATAAGGTTGTTTCTGTTCTACATGAATGGTTCCTGTATTATGTGCTATATCATATTTGTCATAATGTTGTTTCTGTTCTACATGAATGGTTCCTGTATTATGTCCTATATGATATTTGTCATAAGATTGTTTCTGTTCTTCAGGAATGGTTCCTGTATTCTGTGCTATATCATATTTGTCATAAGGTTGTTTCTGTTCTACAGGAAAGGTTTCTGTATTTTGTGCAATATCATATTTGTCATTAGGTTGTTTCTGTTCTACAAGAATGGTTCCTGTATTCTGTGCTATATAACATTTGTCATAAGGTTGTTTCTGTTCTACATGAATGGTTCCTGTATTATGTCCTATATGATATTTGTCTTAAGGTTGTTTCTGTTCTACATGAATGGTTCCTGTATTATGTCCTATATCATATTTGTCATAAGGTTGTTTCTGTTCTACATGAATGGTTCCTGTATTCTGTGCTATATCATATTTGTCATAAGGTTGTTTCTGTTCTACATGAATGATTCCTGTATTATGTCCTATATGATATTTGTCATAAGGTTGTTTATGTTCTTCAGGAATGGTTCCTGTATTCTGTGCTATATCATATTTGTCATAAGGTTGTTTCTGTTCTACAGGAAAGGTTTCTGTATTTTGTGCTATATCATATTTGTCATTAGGTTGTTTCTGTTCTACAAGAATGGTTCCTGTATTCTGTGCTATATAACATTTGTCATAAGGTTGTTTCTGTTCTACATGAATGGTTCCTGTATTATGTCCTATATGATATTTGTCATAAAGTTGTTTCTGTTATACAGGAATGGTTCCTGTATTATGTGTTATACCATATTTGTCATAAGATTATTTCTGTTCTACAGGAATGGTTCCTGTATTCTGTCCTATATGATATTTGTCATAAGGTTGTTTCTGTTCTACATGAATGGTTCCTGTATTCTGTGCTATATCATATTTGTCATAAGGTTATTTCTGTTCTACAGGAATGGTTCCTGTATTATGTGCGATATGGTATTTGTCATAAGGTTGTTTCTGTTCTACATGAATGGTTCCTGTATTCTGTGCTATATCATATGTGTCATAATAGTGTTTAAGTTCTACATGAATGGTTCCTGTATTATGTGTTATATCATATTTGTCATAAGGTTATTTCTGTTCTACAGGTATGGTTCCTGTATTCTGTGCTATATCATATTTGTTATAATGTTGTTTCTGTTATATATGAATGGGTCGTGTATTATGTGTTATATCATCTTTGACATAATGTTGTTTCTGTTCTACAGGAATGGTTCCTGTATTCTGTGCTATATGATATTTGTCATAAGGTTATTTCTGTTCTACATGAATGGTTCCTGTATTATGTGCTATATCATATTTGTCATAAGGTTGCTTCTGTTCTACAAGAATGGTTCCTGTATTCTGTGCTATATAACATTTGTCATAAGGTTGTTTCTGTTCTACATGAATGGTTCCTGTATTATGTCCTATATGATATTTGTCATATGGTTGTTTCTGTTCTACATGAATGGTTCCTGTATTATGTGCTATATCATATTTGTCATAAGGGTGTTTCTGTTCTACATGAATGGTTCCTGTATTCTGTGCTATATCATATTTGTCATAATGTTGTTTCTGTTCTACATGAATGGTTCCTGTATTATGTCCTATATGATATTTGTCATAAGATTGTTTCTGTTCTTCAGGAATGGTTCCTGTATTCTGTGCTATATCATATTTGTCATAAGGTTGTTTCTGTTCTACAGGAAAGGTTTCTGTATTTTGTGCAATATCATATTTGTCATTAGGTTGTTTCTGTTCTACAAGAATGGTTCCTGTATTCTGTGCTATATAACATTTGTCATAAGGTTGTTTCTGTTCTACATGAATGGTTCCTGTATTATGTCCTATATGATATTTGTCTTAAGGTTGTTTCTGTTCTACATGAATGGTTCCTGTATTATGTCCTATATCATATTTGTCATAAGGTTGTTTCTGTTCTACATGAATGGTTCCTGTATTCTGTGCTATATCATATTTGTCATAAGGTTGTTTCTGTTCTACATGAATGATTCCTGTATTATGTCCTATATGATATTTGTCATAAGGTTGTTTATGTTCTTCAGGAATGGTTCCTGTATTCTGTGCTATATCATATTTGTCATAAGGTTGTTTCTGTTCTACAGGAAAGGTTTCTGTATTTTGTGCTATATCATATTTGTCATTAGGTTGTTTCTGTTCTACAAGAATGGTTCCTGTATTCTGTGCTATATAACATTTGTCATAAGGTTGTTTCTGTTCTACATGAATGGTTCCTGTATTATGTCCCATATGATATTTGTCATAAAGTTGTTTCTGTTATACAGGAATGGTTCCTGTATTATGTGTTATACCATATTTGTCATAAGATTATTTCTGTTCTACAGGAATGGTTCCTGTATTCTGTCCTATATGATATTTGTCATAAGGTTGTTTCTGTTCTACATGAATGGTTCCTGTATTCTGTGCTATATCATATTTGTCATAAGGTTATTTCTGTTCTACAGGAATGGTTCCTGTATTATGTGCGATATGGTATTTGTCATAAGGTTGTTTCTGTTCTACATGAATGGTTCCTGTATTCTGTGCTATATCATATGTGTCATAATAGTGTTTAAGTTCTACATGAATGGTTCCTGTATTATGTGTTATATCATATTTGTCATAAGGTTATTTCTGTTCTACAGGTATGGTTCCTGTATTCTGTGCTATATCATATTTGTTATAATGTTGTTTCTGTTATATATGAATGGGTCGTGTATTATGTGTTATATCATCTTTGACATAATGTTGTTTCTGTTCTACAGGAATGGTTCCTGTATTCTGTGCTATATGATATTTGTCATAAGGTTATTTCTGTTCTACATGAATGGTTCCTGTATTATGTGCTATATCATATTTGTCATAAGGTTGCTTCTGTTCTACAAGAATGGTTCCTGTATTCTGTGCTATATAACATTTGTCATAAGGTTGTTTCTGTTCTACATGAATGGTTCCTGTATTATGTCCTATATGATATTTGTCATATGGTTGTTTCTGTTCTACATGAATGGTTCCTGTATTATGTGCTATATCATATTTGTCATAAGGGTGTTTCTGTTCTACATGAATGGTTCCTGTATTCTGTGCTATATCATATTTGTCATAATGTTGTTTCTGTTCTACATGAATGGTTCCTGTATTATGTCCTATATGATATTTGTCATAAGGTTGTTTCTGTTCTTCAGGAATGGTTCCTGTATTCTGTCCTATATGATATTTGTCATAAGTTTGTTTCTGTTCTACATGAATGGTTCCTGTATTCTGTGCTATATCATATTTGTCATAAGGTTATTTCTGTTCTACAGGAATGGTTCCTGTATTATGTGCGATATGGTATTTGTCATAAGGTGGTTCCTGTTCTACATGAATGGTTCCTGTATTCTGTGCTATATCATATTTGTCATAATGGTGTTTCTGTTCTACATGAATGGTTCCTGTATTATGTCCTATATGATATTTGTCATAAGGTTATTTCTGTTCTACAGGAATGGTTCCTGTATTCTGTGCTATATCATATTTGTTATAATGTTGTTTCTGTTATATATGAATGGTTCGTGTATTATGTGTTATATCATCTTTGACATAATGTTGTTTCTGTTCTACAGGAATGGTTCCTGTATTCTGTGCTATATGATATTTGTCATAAGGTTATTTCTGTTCTACATGAATGGTTCCTGTATTATGTGCTATATCATATTTGTCATACGGTTGTTTCTGTTCTACAGGAATGGTTTCTGTATTCTGTGCTATATCATATTTGTCATTAGGTTGTTTCTGTTCTACAAGAATGGTTCCTGTATTCTGTGCTATATAACATTTGTCATAAGGTTGTTTCTGTTCTACATGAATGGTTCCTGTATTATGTCCTATATGATATTTGTCTTAAGGTTGTTTCTGTTCTACATGAATGGTTCCTGTATTCTGTGCTATATCATATTTGTCATAAGGTTGTTTCTGTTCTACATGAATGGTTCCTGTATTATGTCCTATATGATATTTGTCATAATGTTGTTTCTGTTCTTCAGGAATGGTTCCTGTATTCTGTCCAATATGATATTTGTTATAAGGTTGTTTCTGTTCTACATGAATGGTTCCTGTATTCTGTGCTATATCATATTTGTCATAAGGTTATTTCTGTTCTACAGGAATGGTTCCTGTATTATGTGCTATAAGGTATTTGTCATAAGGTTGTTTCTGTACTACATGAATGGTTCCTGTATTCTGTGCTATATCATATTTGCCATAAAGGTGTTTCTGTTCTACATGAATGGTTCCTGTATTCTGTCCTATATGATATTTGTCATAAGGTTGTTTCTGTTATACAGGAATGGTTCCTGTATTATGTGTTATACCATATTTGTCATAAGATTATTTCTGTTCTACAGGAATGGTTCCTGTATTCTGTGCTATATCATATTTGTCATAAGGTTATTTCTGTTCTACAGGAATGGTTCCTGTATTATGTGCGATATGGTATTTGTCATAAGGTTGTTTCTGTTCTACATGAATGGTTCCTGTATTCTGTGTTATATCATATGTGTCATAATAGTGTTTAAGTTCTACATGAATGGTTCCTGTATTATGTCCTATATGATATTTGTCATAAGGTTGTTTTTGTTATACAGGAATGGTTCCTGTATTATGTGTTATATCATATTTGTCATAGGGTTATTTCTGTTCTACAAGTATGGTTCCTGTATTCTGTGCTATATCATATTTGTTATAATGTTGTTTCTGTTATATATGAATGGGTCGTGTATTATGTGTTATATCATCTTTGACATAATGTTGTTTCTGTTCTACAGGAATGGTTCCTGTATTCTGTGCTATATGATATTTGTCATAAGGTTATTTCTGTTCTACATGAATGGTTCCTGTATTATGTGCTATATCATATTTGTCATAAGGTTGCTTCTGTTCTACAAGAATGGTTCCTGTATTCTGTGCTATATAACATTTGTCATAAGGTTGTTTCTGTTCTACATGAATGGTTCCTGTATTATGTCCTATATGATATTTGTCTTAAGGTTGTTTCTGTTCTACATGAATGGTTCCTGTATTATGTCCTATATGATATTTGTCATAAGGTTGTTTCTGTTCTACATGAATGGTTCCTGTATTATATGCTATATCATATTTGTCATAAGGGTGTTTCTGTTCTACATGAATGGTTCCTGTATTCTGTGCTATATCATATTTGTCATAATGTTGTTTCTGTTCTACACGAATGGTTCCTGTATTATGTCCTATATGATATTTGTCATAAGGTTGTTTCTGTTCTTCAGGAATGGTTCCTGTATTCTGTCCTATATGATATTTGTCATAAGTTTGTTTCTGTTCTACATGAATGGTTCCTGTATTCTGTGCTATATCATATTTGTCATAAGGTTATTTCTGTTCTACAGGAATGGTTCCTGTATTATGTGCGATATGGTATTTGTCATAAGGTGGTTCCTGTTCTACATGAATGGTTCCTGTATTCTGTGCTATATCATATTTGTCATAATGGTGTTTCTGTTCTACATGAATGGTTCCTGTATTATGTCCTATATGATATTTGTCATAAGGTTATTTCTGTTCTACAGGAATGGTTCCTGTATTCTGTGCTATATCATATTTGTTATAATGTTGTTTCTGTTATATATGAATGGTTCGTGTATTATGTGTTATATCATCTTTGACATAATGTTGTTTCTGTTCTACAGGAATGGTTCCTGTATTCTGTGCTATATGATATTTGTCATAAGGTTATTTCTGTTCTACATGAATGGTTCCTGTATTATGTCCTATATGATATTTGTCATAATGTTGTTTCTGTTCTTCAGGAATGGTTCCTGTATTCTGTCCAATATGATATTTGTTATAAGGTTGTTTCTGTTCTACATGAATGGTTCCTGTATTCTGTGCTATATCATATTTGTCATAAGGTTATTTCTGTTCTACAGGAATGGTTCCTGTATTATGTGCGATATGGTATTTGTCATAAGGTGGTTCCTGTTCTACATGAATGGTTCCTGTATTCTGTGCTATATCATATTTGTCATAATGGTGTTTCTGTTCTACATGAATGGTTCCTGTATTATGTCCTATATGATATTTGTCATAAGGTTATTTCTGTTCTACAGGAATGGTTCCTGTATTCTGTGCTATATCATATTTGTTATAATGTTGTTTCTGTTATATATGAATGGTTCGTGTATTATGTGTTATATCATCTTTGACATAATGTTGTTTCTGTTCTACAGGAATGGTTCCTGTATTCTGTGCTATATGATATTTGTCATAAGGTTATTTCTGTTCTACATGAATGGTTCCTGTATTATGTCCTATATGATATTTGTCATAATGTTGTTTCTGTTCTTCAGGAATGGTTCCTGTATTCTGTCCAATATGATATTTGTTATAAGGTTGTTTCTGTTCTACATGAATGGTTCCTGTATTCTGTGCTATATCATATTTGTCATAAGGTTATTTCTGTTCTACAGGAATGGTTCCTGTATTATGTGCTATAAGGTATTTGTCATAAGGTTGTTTCTGTACTACATGAATGGTTCCTGTATTCTGTGCTATATCATATTTGCCATAAAGGTGTTTCTGTTCTACATGAATGGTTCCTGTATTCTGTCCTATATGATATTTGTCATAAGGTTGTTTCTGTTATACACGAATGGTTCCTGTATTATGTGTTATATCATATTTGTCATAAGGTTATTTCTGTTCTACAGGAATGGTTCCTGTATTCTGTGCTATATGATATTTGTCATAAGGTTGTTTCTGTTCTACATGAATGGTTCCTGTATTCTGTGCTATATCATATTTGTCATAAGGTTATTTCTGTTCTACAGGAATGGTTCCTGTATTATATGCGATATGGTATTTCTCATAAGGTTGTTTCTGTTCTACAAGAATGGTTCCTGTATTCTGTGCTATATAATATTTGTCATAAGGTTGTTTCTGTTCTACATGAATGGTTCCTGTATTATGTCCTATATTATATTTGTCATAAGGTTGTTTCTGTTCTACATGAATGGTTCCCGTATTATGTGTTATATCATATTTGTCATAATGTTGTTTCTGTTCTACATGAATGGTTCCTGTATTATGTGCTATATCATATTTGTCATAAGGTTGTTTCTGTTCTACAGGAATGGTTCCTGTATTATGTCCTATATGATATTTGTCATAAGGTTGTTTCTGTTCTACATGAATTGTTCCTGTATTATGTCCTATATGATATTTGTCATAAGGTTGTTTTTGATCTACATGAATGGTTCCTGTATTCTGTGCTATATCATATTTGTCATAATGGTGTTTCTGTTCTACAGGAATGGTTCCTGTATTATGTGCTATATGGTATTTGTCATAAGGTTGTTTCTGTTCTACATGAATTGTTCCTGTATTCTGTGCTATATCATATGTGTCATAATGGTGTTTCTATTCTACATGAATGGTTCCTGTATTCTGTCCTTTATGATATTTGTCATAAGGTTGTTTCTGTTCTATATGAATGGTTCCTGTATTCTGTGCTATATCATATTTGTCATAAGGATATTTCTGTTCTACAGGAATGGTTCCTGCATTATGTGCTATAAGGTAATTGTCACAAGGTTGTTTCTGTACTACATGAATGGTTCCTGTATTCTGTGCTATATCATATTTGTCATAATGGTGTTTCTGTTCTACATGAATGGTTCCTGTATTCTGTCCTATATGATATTTGTCATAAGGTTGTTTCTGTTATACACGAATGGTTCCTGTATTATGTGTTATATCATATTTGTCATAATATTATTTCTGTTCTACATGAATGGTTCCTGTATTATGTCCTATATGATATTTGTCATAAGGTTGTTTCTGTTATACAGGAATGGTTCCTGTATTATGTGTTATATCATATTTGTCATAAGGTTATTTCTGTTCTACAGGAATGGTTCCTGTATTCTGTGCTATATGATATTTGTCATAAGGTTGTTTCTGTTCTACATGAATGGTTCCTGTATTCTGTGCTATATCATATTTGTCATAAGGTTATTTCTGTTCTACAGGAATGGTTCCTGTATTATGTGCGATATGGTATTTGTCATAAGGTTGTTTCTGTTCTACAAGAATGGTTCCTGTATTCTGTGCTATATAACATTTGTCATAAGGTTTTTTCTGTTCTACATGAATGGTTCCAGTATTATGTCCTATATTATATTTGTCATAAGGTTGTTTCTGTTCTACATGAATGGTTCCTGTATTATGTGTTATATCATATTTGTCATAATGTTGTTTCTGTTCTACATGAATGGTTCCTGTATTATGTGCTATATCATATTTGTCATAAGGTTGTTTCTGTTCTACAGGAATGGTTCCTGTATTCTGTGCTATATTACATTTGTCATAAGGTTGTTTCTGTTCTACATGAATTGTTCCTGTATTCTGTCCTATATGATATTTGTCATAAGGTTGTTTTTGATCTACATGAATGGTTCCTGTATTCTGTGCTATATCATATTTGTCATAATGGTGTTTCTGTTCTACAGGAATGGTTCCTGTATTATGTGCTATATGGTATTTGTCATAAGGTTGTTTCTGTTCTACATGAATGGTTCCTGTATTCTGTGCTATATCATATGTGTCATAATGGTGTTTCTATTCTACATGAATGATTCCTGTATTATGTCCTATATGATATTTGTCATAAGGTTGTTTTTGTTATACAGGAATGGTTCCTGTATTATGTGTTATATCATATTTGTCATAAGGTTATTTCTGTTCTACAGGTATGGTTCCTGTATTCTGTGCTATATCATATTTGTTATAATGTTGTTTCTGTTATATATGAATGGTTCGTGTTTTATGTGTTATATCATCTTTGACATAATGTTGTTTCTGTTCTACAGGAATGGTTCCTGTATTCTGTGCTATATGATATTTGTCATAAGGTTATTTCTGTTCTACATGAATGGTTCCTGTATTATGTGCTATATCATATTTGTCATAAAGTTGTTTCTGTTCTACAGGAATGGTTTCTGTATTCTGTGCTATATCATATTTGTCATTAGGTTGTTTCTGTTCTACAAGAATGGTTCCTGTATTCTGTGCTATATAACATTTGTCATAAGGTTGTTTCTGTTCTACATGAATGGTTCCTGTATTATGTCCTATATGATATTTGTCTTAAAGTTGTTTCTGTTCTACATGAATGGTTCCTGTATTCTGTGCTATATGATATTTGTCATAAAGTTGTTTCTGTTCTACATGAACGGTTCCTGTATTCTGTGCTATATCATATTTGTCATAAGGTTATTTCTGTTCTATAGGAATGGTTCCTGTATTATGTGCGATATGGTATTTGTCATAAGGTTGTTTCTGTTCTACAAGAATGGTTCCTGTATTCTGTGCTCTATAATATTTGTCATAAGGTTGTTTCTGCTCTACATGAATGGTTCCTGTATTATGTCCTATATGATATTTGTCTTAAAGTTGTTTCTGTTCTACATGAATGGTTCCTGTATTCTGTGCTATATGATATTTGTCATAAAGTTGTTTCTGTTCTACATGAACGGTTCCTGTATTCTGTGCTATATCATATTTGTCATAAGGTTATTTCTGTTCTATAGGAATGGTTCCTGTATTATGTGCGATATGGTATTTGTCATAAGGTTGTTTCTGTTCTACAAGAATGGTTCCTGTATTCTGTGCTCTATAATATTTGTCATAAGGTTGTTTCTGTTCTACATGAATGGTTCCTGTATTATGTTCTATATCATATTTGTCATACGGTTGTTTCTGTTCTAGAGGAATGGTTTCTGTATTCTGTACTATATCATATTTGTCATTAGGTTGTTTCTGTTCTACAAGAATGGTTCCTGTATTCTGTGCTATATAACATTTGTCATAAGGTTGTTTCTGTTCTACATGAATGGTTCCTGTATTATGTCCTATATGATATTTGTCTTAAGGTTGTTTCTGTTCTACATGAATGGTTCCTGTATTATGTCCTATATGATATTTGTCATTAGGTTGTTTCTGTTCTACATGAATGGTTCCTGTATTCTGTGCTATATCATATTTGTCATAAGGTTGTTTCTGTTCTACATGAATGGTTCCTGTATTATGTCCTATATGATATTTGTCATAATGTTGTTTCTGTTCTTCAGGAATGGTTCCTGTATTCTGTCCAATATGATATTTGTTATAAGGTTGTTTCTGTTCTACATGAATGGTTCCTGTATTCTGTGCTATATCATATTTGTCATAAGGTTATTTCTGTTCTACAGGAATGGTTCCTGTATTATGTGCTATATGGTATTTGTCATCAGATTATTTCTGTTCTACATGAATGGTTCCTGTATTCTGTCCTATATGATATTTGTCATAAGGTTGTTTCTGTTATACACGAATGGTTCCTGTATTATGTGTTATATCATATTTGTCATAATGTTGTTTCTGTTCTACATGAATGGTTCCTGTATTATGTGCTATATCATATTTGTCATAAGGTTGTTTCTGTTCTACAGGAATGGTTCCTGTATTCTGTGCTATATTACATTTGTCATAAGGTTGTTTCTGTTCTACATGAATTGTTCCTGTATTCTGTCCTATATGATATTTGTCATAAGGTTGTTTTTGATCTACATGAATGGTTCCTGTATTCTGTGCTATATCATATTTGTCATAATGGTGTTTCTGTTCTACAGGAATGGTTCCTGTATTATGTGCTATATGGTATTTGTCATAAGGTTGTTTCTGTTCTACATGAATGGTTCCTGTATTCTGTGCTATATCATATGTGTCATAATGGTGTTTCTATTCTACATGAATGGTTCCTGTATTATGTCCTATATGATATTTGTCATAAGGTTGTTTTTGTTATACAGGAATGGTTCCTGTATTATGTGTTATATCATATTTGTCATAAGGTTATTTCTGTTCTACAGGTATGGTTCCTGTATTCTGTGCTATATCATATTTGTTATAATGTTGTTTCTGTTATATATGAATGGTTCGTGTTTTATGTGTTATATCATCTTTGACATAATGTTGTTTCTGTTCTACAGGAATGGTTCCTGTATTCTGTGCTATATGATATTTGTCATAAGGTTATTTCTGTTCTACATGAATGGTTCCTGTATTATGTGCTATATCATATTTGTCATAAAGTTGTTTCTGTTCTACAGGAATGGTTTCTGTATTCTGTGCTATATCATATTTGTCATTAGGTTGTTTCTGTTCTACAAGAATGGTTCCTGTATTCTGTGCTATATAACATTTGTCATAAGGTTGTTTCTGTTCTACATGAATGGTTCCTGTATTATGTCCTATATGATATTTGTCTTAAAGTTGTTTCTGTTCTACATGAATGGTTCCTGTATTCTGTGCTATATGATATTTGTCATAAAGTTGTTTCTGTTCTACATGAACGGTTCCTGTATTCTGTGCTATATCATATTTGTCATAAGGTTATTTCTGTTCTATAGGAATGGTTCCTGTATTATGTGCGATATGGTATTTGTCATAAGGTTGTTTCTGTTCTACAAGAATGGTTCCTGTATTCTGTGCTCTATAATATTTGTCATAAGGTTGTTTCTGCTCTACATGAATGGTTCCTGTATTATGTCCTATATGATATTTGTCTTAAAGTTGTTTCTGTTCTACATGAATGGTTCCTGTATTCTGTGCTATATGATATTTGTCATAAAGTTGTTTCTGTTCTACATGAACGGTTCCTGTATTCTGTGCTATATCATATTTGTCATAAGGTTATTTCTGTTCTATAGGAATGGTTCCTGTATTATGTGCGATATGGTATTTGTCATAAGGTTGTTTCTGTTCTACAAGAATGGTTCCTGTATTCTGTGCTCTATAATATTTGTCATAAGGTTGTTTCTGTTCTACATGAATGGTTCCTGTATTATGTTCTATATCATATTTGTCATACGGTTGTTTCTGTTCTACAGGAATGGTTTCTGTATTCTGTACTATATCATATTTGTCATTAGGTTGTTTCTGTTCTACAAGAATGGTTCCTGTATTCTGTGCTATATAACATTTGTCATAAGGTTGTTTCTGTTCTACATGAATGGTTCCTGTATTATGTCCTATATGATATTTGTCTTAAGGTTGTTTCTGTTCTACATGAATGGTTCCTGTATTATGTCCTATATGATATTTGTCATTAGGTTGTTTCTGTTCTACATGAATGGTTCCTGTATTCTGTGCTATATCATATTTGTCATAAGGTTGTTTCTGTTCTACATGAATGGTTCCTGTATTATGTCCTATATGATATTTGTCATAATGTTGTTTCTGTTCTTCAGGAATGGTTCCTGTATTCTGTCCAATATGATATTTGTTATAAGGTTGTTTCTGTTCTACATGAATGGTTCCTGTATTCTGTGCTATATCATATTTGTCATAAGGTTATTTCTGTTCTACAGGAATGGTTCCTGTATTATGTGCTATATGGTATTTGTCATAAGATTATTTCTGTTCTACATGAATGGTTCCTGTATTCTGTCCTATATGATATTTGTCATAAGGTTGTTTCTGTTATACACGAATGGTTCCTGTATTATGTGTTATATCATATTTGTCATAATGTTATTTCTGTTCTACATGAATGGTTCCTGTATTATGTCCTATATGATATTTGTCATAAGGTTGTTTCTGTTCTACATGAATGGTTCCTGTATTATGTGTTATATCATATTTGTCATAAGGTTATTTCTGTTCTACATGAATGGTTCCTGTATTCTGTGCTATATTATATTTGTCATAAGGTTGTTTCTGTTCTACATGAATGGTTCCCGTATTATGTGTTATATCATATTTGTCATAATGTTGTTTCTGTTCTACATGAATGGTTCCTGTATTATGTGCTATATCATATTTGTCATAAGGTTGTTTCTGTTCTACAGGAATGGTTCCTGTATTATGTCCTATATGATATTTGTCATAAGGTTGTTTTTGATCTACATGAATGGTTCCTGTATTCTGTGCTATATCATATTTGTCATAATGGTGTTTCTGTTCTACAGGAATGGTTCCTGTATTATGTGCTATATGGTATTTGTCATAAGGTTGTTTCTGTTCTACATGAATTGTTCCTGTATTCTGTGCTATATCATATGTGTCATAATGGTGTTTCTATTCTACATGAATGGTTCCTGTATTCTGTCCTTTATGATATTTGTCATAAGGTTGTTTCTGTTCTATATGAATGGTTCCTGTATTCTGTGCTATATCATATTTGTCATAAGGATATTTCTGTTCTACAGGAATGGTTCCTGCATTATGTGTTATAAGGTAATTGTCACAAGGTTGTTTCTGTACTACATGAATGGTTCCTGTATTCTGTGCTATATCATATTTGTCATAATGGTGTTTCTGTTCTACATGAATGGTTCCTGTATTATGTGTTATATCATATTTGTCATAAGGTTGTTTCTGTTCTACAGGAATGGTTCCTGTATTATGTCCTATATGATATTTGTCATAAGGTTGTTTCTGTTCTACATGAATGGTTCCTGTATTCTGTCCTATATGATATTTGTCATAAGGTTGTTTTTGATCTACAGGAATGGTTCCTGTATTATGTGCTATATGGTATTTGTCATAAGGTTGTTTCTGTTCTACATGAATGGTTCCTGTATTCTTTGCTATATCATATGTGTCATAATGGTGTTTCTATTCTACATGAAAGGTTCCTGTATTATGTCCTATATGATATTTGTCATAAGGTTGTTTTTGTTATACAGGAATGGTTCCTGTATTATGTGTTATATCATATTTGTCATAAGGTTATTTCTGTTCTACAGGTATGGTTCCTGTATTCTGTGCTATATCATATTTGTTATAATGTTGTTTCTGTTATATATGAATGGTTCGTGTATTATGTGTTATATCATCTTTGACATAATGTTGTTTCTGTTCTACATGAATGGTTCCTGTATTATGTGCTATATCATATTTGTCATTAGGGTGTTTCTGTTCTACATGAATTTCCTGTATTCTGTGCTATATTATATTTGTCATAATGTTGTTTCTGTTCTACATGAATGGTTCCTGTATTATGTCCTATATGCTATTTGTCATAAGGTTGTTTCTGTTCTTCAGGAATGGTTCCTGTATTCTGTGCTATATCATATTTGTCATAAGGTTGTTTCTGTTCTACAGGAATGATTTCTGTATTTTGTGCTATATCATATTTGTCATTAGGTTGTTTCTGTTATACAAGAATGGTTCCTGTATTCTGTGCTATATAACATTTGTCATAAGGTTGTTTCTGTTATACAGGAATGGTTCCTGTATTATGTGTTATATCATATTTTTCATAAGATTATTTCTGTTCTACGGGAATGGTTCCTGTATTCTGTCCTATATGATATTTGTCATAAGGTTGTTTCTGTTCTACATGAATGGTTCCTGTATTATGTCCTATATGATATTTGTCATAAGGTTGTTTTTGTTATACAGGTATGGTTCCTGTATTCTGTGCTATATCATATTTGTTATAATGTTGTTTCTGTTATATATGAATGGGTCGTGTATTATGTGTTATATCATCTTTGACATAATGTTGTTTCTGTTCTACAGGAATGGTTCCTGTATTCTGTGCTATATGATATTTGTCATAAGGTTATTTCTGTTCTACATGAATGGTTCCTGTATTATGTGCTATATCATATTTGTCATAAGTTTGCTTCTGTTCTACAAGAATGGTTCCTATATTCTGTGCTATATAACATTTGTCATAAGGTTGTTTCTGTTCTACATGAATGGTTCCTGTATTATGTCCTATATGATATTTGTCATAAGGTTGTTTCTGTTCTACATGAATGGTTCCTGTATTATGTGCTATATCATATTTGTCATAAGGTTGCTTCTGTTCTACAAGAATGGTTCCTGTATTCTGTGCTATATAACATTTGTCATAAGGTTGTTTCTGTTCTACATGAATGGTTCCTGTATTATGTCCTATATGATATTTGTCATAAGGTTATTTCTGTTCTACATGAATGGTTCCTGTATTATGTGCTATATCATATTTGTCATAAAGTTGTTTCTGTTCTACAGGAATGGTTTCTGTATTCTGTGCTATATCATATTTGTCATTAGGTTGTTTCTGTTCTACAAGAATGGTTCCTGTATTCTGTGCTATATAACATTTGTCATAAGGTTGTTTCTGTTCTACATGAATGGTTCCTGTATTATGTCCTATATGATATTTGTCTTAAAGTTGTTTCTGTTCTACATGAATTGTTCCTGTATTATGTGCTATATCATATTTGTCATAATGGTGTTTCTGTTCTACATGAATGGTTCCTGTATTATGTCCTATATGATATTTGTCATAAGGTTGTTTCTGTTCTACATGAATGGTTCCTGTATTATGTGCTATATCATATTTGTCATAAGGTTGCTTCTGTTCTACAAGAATGGTTCCTGTATTCTGTGCTATATAACATTTGTCATAAGGTTGTTTCTGTTCTACATGAATGGTTCCTGTATTATGTCCTATATGGTATTTGTCATAAGGTTGCTTCTGTTCTACAAGAATGGTTCCTGTATTCTGTGCTATATAACATTTGTCATAAGGTTATTTCTGTTCTACATGAATGGTTCCTGTATTCTGTCCTATATGATATTTGTCATAAGGTTGTTTCTGTTCTACATGAATGGTTCCTGTATTCTGTGCTATATCATCTTTGACATAATGTTGTTTCTGTTCTACAGGAATGGTTCCTGTATTCTGTGCTATATGATATTTGTCATAAGGTTATTTCTGTTCTACATGAATGGTTCCTGTATTATGTGCTATATCATATTTGTCATAAAGTTGTTTCTGTTCTACATGAATGGTTTCTGTATTCTGTGCTATATCATATTTGTCATTAGGTTGTTTCTGTTCTACAAGAATGGTTCCTGTATTCTGTGCTATATAACATTTGTCATAAGGTTGTTTCTGTTCTACATGAATGGTTCCTGTATTATGTCCTATATGATATTTGTCTTAAAGTTGTTTCTGTTCTACATGAATGGTTCCTGTATTCTGTGCTATATGATATTTGTCATAAGGTTGTTTCTGTTCTACATGAACGGTTCCTGTATTCTGTGCTATATCATATTTGTCATAAGGTTATTTCTGTTCTATAGGAATGGTTCCTGTATTATGTGCGATATGGTATTTGTCATAAGGTTGTTTCTGTTCTACAAGAATGGTTCCTGTATTCTGTGCTCTATAATATTTGTCATAAGGTTGTTTCTGTTCTACATGAATGGTTCCTGTATTATGTCCTATATTATATTTGTCATAAGGTTGTTTCTGTTCTACATGAATGGTTCCTGTATTATGTGCTATATCATATTTGTCATACGGTTGTTTCTGTTCTACAGGAATGGTTTCTGTATTCTGTGCTATATCATATTTGTCATTAGGTTGTTTCTGTTCTACAAGAATGGTTCCTGTATTCTGTGCTATATAACATTTGTCATAAGGTTGTTTCTGTTCTACATGAATGGTTCCTGTATTATGTCCTATATGATATTTGTCTTAAGGTTGTTTCTGTTCTACATGAATGGTTCCTGTATTATGTCCTATATGATATTTGTCATTAGGTTGTTTCTGTTCTACATGAATGGTTCCTGTATTCTGTGTTATATCATATTTGTCATAAGGTTGTTTCTGTTCTACATGAATGGTTCCTGTATTATGTCCTATATGATATTTGTCATAATGTTGTTTCTGTTCTTCAGGAATGGTTCCTGTATTCTGTCCAATATGATATTTGTTATAAGGTTGTTTCTGTTCTACAGGAATGGTTCCTGTATTCTGTGCTATATCATATTTGTCATAAGGTTATTTCTGTTCTACAGGAATGGTTCCTGTATTATGTGCTATATGGTATTTGTCATAAGGTTGTTTCTGTACTACATGAATGGTTCCTGTATTCTGTGCTATATCATATTTGCCATAAAGGTGTTTCTGTTCTACATGAATGGTTCCTGTATTCTGTCCTATATGATATTTGTCATAAGGTTGTTTCTGTTATACACGAATGGTTCCTGTATTATGTGTTATATCATATTTGTCATAATGTTATTTCTGTTCTACATGAATGGTTCCTGTATTATGTCCTATATGATATTTGTCATAAGGTTGTTTCTGTTATACAGGAATGGTTCCTGTATTATGTGTTATATCATATTTGTCATAAGGTTATTTCTGTTCTACAGGAATGGTTCCTGTATTCTGTGCTATATGATATTTGTCATAAGGTTGTTTCTGTTCTACATGAATGGTTCCTGTATTCTGTGCTATATCATATTTGTCATAATGGTGTTTCTGTTCTACATGAATGGTTCCTGTATTATGTCCTATATGATATTTGTCATAAGGTTGTTTTTGTTATACAGGAATGGTTCCTGTATTATGTGTTATATCATATTTGTCATAAGGTTATTTCTGTTCTACAGGAATGGTTCCTGTATTCTGTGCTATATCATATTTGTTATAATGTTGTTTCTGTTATATATGAATGGTTCGTGTATTATGTGTTATATCATCTTTGACATAATGTTGTTTCTGTTCTACAGGAATGGTTCCTGTATTCTGTGCTATATGATATTTGTCATAAGGTTATTTCTGTTCTACATGAATGGTTCCTGTATTATGTGCTATATCATTTTTGTCTTACGGTTGTTTCTGTTCTACAGGAATGGTTTCTGTATTCTGTGCTATATCATATTTGTCATTAGGTTGTTTCTGTTCTACAAGAATGGTTCCTGTATTCTGTGCTATATAACATTTGTCATAAGGTTGCTTCTGTTCTACATGAATATTTCCTGTATTATGTCCTATATGATATTTGTCTTAAGGTTGTTTCTGTTCTACATGAATGGTTCCTGTATTCTGTGATATATCATATTTGTCATAAGGTTGTTTCTGTTCTACATGAATGATTTCTGTATTTTGTGCTATATCATATTTGTCATTAGGTTGTTTCTGTTATACAAGAATGGTTCCTGTATTCTGTGCTATATAACATTTGTCATAAGGTTGTTTCTGTTCTACATGAATGGTTCCTGTATTATGTCCTATATGATATTTGTCATAAGGTTGTTTCTGTTATACAGGAATGGTTCCTGTATTATGTGTTATATCATATTTTTCATAAGATTATTTCTGTTCTACGGGAATGGTTCCTGTATTCTGTCCTATATGATATTTGTCATAAGGTTATTTCTGTTCTACAGGAATGGTTCCTGTATTATGTGCGATATGGTATTTGTCATAAGGTTGTTTCTGTTCTACAAGAATGGTTCCTGTATTCTGTGCTATATAATATTTGTCATAAGGTTGTTTCTGTTCTACATGAATGGTTCCTGTATTATGTGTTATATCATATTTGTCATAATGTTGTTTCTGTTCTACATGAATGGTTCCTGTATTATGTGCTATATCATATTTGTCATAAGGTTATTTCTGTTCTACAGGAATGGTTCCTGTATTATGTGCGATATGGTATTTGTCATAAGGTTGTTTCTGTTCTACAAGAATGGTTCCTGTATTCTGTGCTATATAATATTTGTCATAAGGTTGTTTCTGTTCTACATGAATGGTTCCTGTATTATGTGCTATATCATATTTGTCATAAGGTTATTTCTGTTCTACAGGAATGGTTCCTGTATTCTGTGCTATATCATATTTGTCATAAGGTTATTTCTGTTCTACAGGAATGGTTCCTGTATTATGTGCGATATGGTATTTGTCATAAGGTTGTTTCTGTTCTACAAGAATGGTTCCTGTATTCTGTGCTATATAATATTTGTCATAAGGTTGTTTCTGTTCTACATGAATGGTTCCTGTATTATGTGTTATATCATATTTGTCATAATGTTGTTTCTGTTCTACATGAATGGTTCCTGTATTATGTGCTATATCATATTTGTCATAAGGTTGTTTCTGTTCTACAGGAATGGTTCCTGTATTCTGTGCTATATCATATTTGTCATAATGATGTTTCTGTTCTACAGGAATGGTTCCTGTATTCTGTGCTATATCATATTTGTTATAATGTTGTTTCTGTAATATATGAATGGTTCGTGTATTATGTGTTATATCATCTTTGACATAATGTTGTTTCTGTTCTACAGGAATGGTTCCTTTATTCTGTGCTATATGATATTTGTCATAAGGTTATTTCTGTTCTACATTAATGGTTCCTGTATTATGTGCTATATCATATTTGTCATTAGGTTGTTTCTGTTCTACAAGAATGGTTCCTGTATTCTGTGCTATATAACATTTGTCATAAGGTTGTTTCTGTTCTACATGAATGGTTCCTGTATTATGTCCTATATGATATTTGTCTAAAGGTTGTTTCTGTTCTACATGAATGGTTCCTGTATTATGTGCTATATCATATTTGTCATTAGGGTGTTTCTGTTCTACATGAATTTCCTTTATTCTGTGCTATATCATATTTGTCATAATGTTGTTTCTGTTCTACATGGATGGTTCCTGTATTATGTCCTATATGATATTTGTCATAAGGTTGTTTTTGTTATACAGGAATGATTCCTGTATGATGTGTTATATCATATTTGTCATAAGGTTATTTCTGTTCTACAGGTATGGTTCCTGTATTATGTGCTATATCATATTTGTTATAATGTTGTTTCTGTTATATATGAATGGGTCGTGTATTATGTGTTATATCATCTTTGACATAATGTTGTTTCTGTTCTACAAGAATGGTTCCTGTATTCTGTGCTCTATAATATTTGTCATAAGGTTGTTTCTGTTCTACATGAATGGTTCCTGTATTATGTCCTATATTATATTTGTCATAAGGTTGTTTCTGTTCTACATGAATGGTTCCTGTATTATGTGCTATATCATATTTGTCATACGGTTGTTTCTGTTCTACAGGAATGGTTTCTGTATTCTGTGCTATATCATATTTGTCATTAGGTTGTTTCTGTTCTACAAGAATGGTTCCTGTATTCTGTGCTATATAACATTTGTCATAAGGTTGTTTCTGTTCTACATGAATGGTTCCTGTATTATGTCCTATATGATATTTGTCTTAAGGTTGTTTCTGTTCTACATGAATGGTTCCTGTATTATGTCCTATATGATATTTGTCATTAGGTTGTTTCTGTTCTACATGAATGGTTCCTGTATTCTGTGTTATATCATATTTGTCATAAGGTTGTTTCTGTTCTACATGAATGGTTCCTGTATTATGTCCTATATGATATTTGTCATAATGTTGTTTCTGTTCTTCAGGAATGGTTCCTGTATTCTGTCCAATATGATATTTGTTATAAGGTTGTTTCTGTTCTACAGGAATGGTTCCTGTATTCTGTGCTATATCATATTTGTCATAAGGTTATTTCTGTTCTACAGGAATGGTTCCTGTATTATGTGCTATATGGTATTTGTCATAAGGTTGTTTCTGTACTACATGAATGGTTCCTGTATTCTGTGCTATATCATATTTGCCATAAAGGTGTTTCTGTTCTACATGAATGGTTCCTGTATTCTGTCCTATATGATATTTGTCATAAGGTTGTTTCTGTTATACACGAATGGTTCCTGTATTATGTGTTATATCATATTTGTCATAATGTTATTTCTGTTCTACATGAATGGTTCCTGTATTATGTCCTATATGATATTTGTCATAAGGTTGTTTCTGTTATACAGGAATGGTTCCTGTATTATGTGTTATATCATATTTGTCATAAGGTTATTTCTGTTCTACAGGAATGGTTCCTGTATTCTGTGCTATATGATATTTGTCATAAGGTTGTTTCTGTTCTACATGAATGGTTCCTGTATTCTGTGCTATATCATATTTGTCATAATGGTGTTTCTGTTCTACATGAATGGTTCCTGTATTATGTCCTATATGATATTTGTCATAAGGTTGTTTTTGTTATACAGGAATGGTTCCTGTATTATGTGTTATATCATATTTGTCATAAGGTTATTTCTGTTCTACAGGAATGGTTCCTGTATTCTGTGCTATATCATATTTGTTATAATGTTGTTTCTGTTATATATGAATGGTTCGTGTATTATGTGTTATATCATCTTTGACATAATGTTGTTTCTGTTCTACAGGAATGGTTCCTGTATTCTGTGCTATATGATATTTGTCATAAGGTTATTTCTGTTCTACATGAATGGTTCCTGTATTATGTGCTATATCATTTTTGTCTTACGGTTGTTTCTGTTCTACAGGAATGGTTTCTGTATTCTGTGCTATATCATATTTGTCATTAGGTTGTTTCTGTTCTACAAGAATGGTTCCTGTATTCTGTGCTATATAACATTTGTCATAAGGTTGCTTCTGTTCTACATGAATATTTCCTGTATTATGTCCTATATGATATTTGTCTTAAGGTTGTTTCTGTTCTACATGAATGGTTCCTGTATTCTGTGATATATCATATTTGTCATAAGGTTGTTTCTGTTCTACATGAATGATTTCTGTATTTTGTGCTATATCATATTTGTCATTAGGTTGTTTCTGTTATACAAGAATGGTTCCTGTATTCTGTGCTATATAACATTTGTCATAAGGTTGTTTCTGTTCTACATGAATGGTTCCTGTATTATGTCCTATATGATATTTGTCATAAGGTTGTTTCTGTTATACAGGAATGGTTCCTGTATTATGTGTTATATCATATTTTTCATAAGATTATTTCTGTTCTACGGGAATGGTTCCTGTATTCTGTCCTATATGATATTTGTCATAAGGTTATTTCTGTTCTACAGGAATGGTTCCTGTATTATGTGCGATATGGTATTTGTCATAAGGTTGTTTCTGTTCTACAAGAATGGTTCCTGTATTCTGTGCTATATAATATTTGTCATAAGGTTGTTTCTGTTCTACATGAATGGTTCCTGTATTATGTGTTATATCATATTTGTCATAATGTTGTTTCTGTTCTACATGAATGGTTCCTGTATTATGTGCTATATCATATTTGTCATAAGGTTATTTCTGTTCTACAGGAATGGTTCCTGTATTATGTGCGATATGGTATTTGTCATAAGGTTGTTTCTGTTCTACAAGAATGGTTCCTGTATTCTGTGCTATATAATATTTGTCATAAGGTTGTTTCTGTTCTACATGAATGGTTCCTGTATTATGTGCTATATCATATTTGTCATAAGGTTATTTCTGTTCTACAGGAATGGTTCCTGTATTCTGTGCTATATCATATTTGTCATAAGGTTATTTCTGTTCTACAGGAATGGTTCCTGTATTATGTGCGATATGGTATTTGTCATAAGGTTGTTTCTGTTCTACAAGAATGGTTCCTGTATTCTGTGCTATATAATATTTGTCATAAGGTTGTTTCTGTTCTACATGAATGGTTCCTGTATTATGTGTTATATCATATTTGTCATAATGTTGTTTCTGTTCTACATGAATGGTTCCTGTATTATGTGCTATATCATATTTGTCATAAGGTTGTTTCTGTTCTACAGGAATGGTTCCTGTATTCTGTGCTATATCATATTTGTCATAATGATGTTTCTGTTCTACAGGAATGGTTCCTGTATTCTGTGCTATATCATATTTGTTATAATGTTGTTTCTGTAATATATGAATGGTTCGTGTATTATGTGTTATATCATCTTTGACATAATGTTGTTTCTGTTCTACAGGAATGGTTCCTTTATTCTGTGCTATATGATATTTGTCATAAGGTTATTTCTGTTCTACATTAATGGTTCCTGTATTATGTGCTATATCATATTTGTCATTAGGTTGTTTCTGTTCTACAAGAATGGTTCCTGTATTCTGTGCTATATAACATTTGTCATAAGGTTGTTTCTGTTCTACATGAATGGTTCCTGTATTATGTCCTATATGATATTTGTCTAAAGGTTGTTTCTGTTCTACATGAATGGTTCCTGTATTATGTGCTATATCATATTTGTCATTAGGGTGTTTCTGTTCTACATGAATTTCCTTTATTCTGTGCTATATCATATTTGTCATAATGTTGTTTCTGTTCTACATGGATGGTTCCTGTATTATGTCCTATATGATATTTGTCATAAGGTTGTTTTTGTTATACAGGAATGATTCCTGTATGATGTGTTATATCATATTTGTCATAAGGTTATTTCTGTTCTACAGGTATGGTTCCTGTATTATGTGCTATATCATATTTGTTATAATGTTGTTTCTGTTATATATGAATGGGTCGTGTATTATGTGTTATATCATCTTTGACATAATGTTGTTTCTGTTCTACAGGAATGGTTCCTGTATTCTGTGCTATATGATATTTGTCATAAGGTTATTTCTGTTCTACATGAATGGTTCCTGTATTATGTGCTATATCATATTTGTCATAAGGTTGCTTCTGTTCTACAAGAATGGTTCCTGTATTCTGTGCTATATAACATTTGTCATAAGGTTGTTTCTGTTCTACATGAATGGTTCCTGTATTATGTCCTATATGATATTTGTCTTAAGGTTGTTTCTGTTCTACATGAATGGTTCCTGTATTATGTCCTATATGATATTTGTCATAAGGTTGTTTCTGTTCTACATGAATGGTTCCTGTATTATGTGCTATATCATATTTGTCATAAGGTTTCTTCTGTTCTACAAGAATGGTTCCTGTATTCTGTGCTATATAACATTTGTCATAAGGTTGTTTCTGTTCTACATGAATGGTTCCTGTATTATGTCCTATATGATATTTGTCATAAGGTTGTTTCTGTTCTTCAGGAATGGTTCCTGTATTCTGTCCTATATGATATTTGTCATAAGGTTGTTTCTGTTCTACATGAATGGTTCCTGTATTCTGTGTTATATCATATTTGTCATAAGGTTATTTCTGTTCTACAGGAATGGTTCCTGTATTATGTGCGATATGGTATTTGTCATAAGGTGGTTCCTGTTCTACATGAATGGTTCCTGCATTCTGTGCTATATCATATTTGTCATAATGGTGTTTCTGTTCTACATGAATGGTTCCTGTATTATGTCCTATATGATATTTGTCATAAGGTTGTTTTTGTTATACAGGAATGGTTCCTGTATTATGTGTTATATCATATTTGTCATAAGGATATTTCTGTTCTACAGGAATGGTTCCTGTATTCTGTGCTATATCATATTTGTTATAATGTTGTTTCTGTTATATATGAATGGTTCGTGTATTATGTGTTATATCATCTTTGACATAATGTTGTTTCTGTTCTACAGGAATGGTTCCTGTATTCTGTGCTATATGATATTTGTCATAAGGTTATTTCTGTTCTACATGAATGGTTCCTGTATTATGTGCTATATCATTTTTTGTCTTACGGTTGTTTCTGTTCTACAGGAATGGTTTCTGTATTCTGTGCTATATCATATTTGTCATTAGGTTGTTTCTGTTCTACAAGAATGGTTCCTGTATTCTGTGCTATATAACATTTGTCATAAGGTTGCTTCTGTTCTACATGAATGGTTCCTGTATTATGTCCTATATGATATTTGTCTTAAGGTTGTTTCTGTTCTACATGAATGGTTCCTGTATTATGTCCTATATGATATTTGTCATAAGGTTGTTTCTGTTCTACATGAATGGTTCCTGTATTATGTCCTATATGATATTTGTCATAAGGTTGTTTCCGTTCTTCAGGAATGGTTCCTGTATTCTGTCCTATATGATATTTGTCATAAGGTTATTTCTGTTCTACAAGAATGGTTCCTGTATTCTGTGCTATATAACATTTGTCATAAGGTTGTTTCTGTTCTACATGAATGGTTCCTGTATTATGTCCTATATGATATTTGTCTTAAGGTTGTTTCTGTTCTACATGAATGGTTCCTGTATTATGTGCTATATCATTTTTTGTCTTACGGTTGTTTCTGTTCTACAGGAATGGTTCCTGTATTCTGTGCTATATAACATTTGTCATAAGGTTGTTTCTGTTCTACATGAATGGTTCCTGTATTATGTCCTATATGATATTTGTCTTAAAGTTGTTTCTGTTCTACATGAATTGTTCCTGTATTATGTGCTATATCATATTTGTCATAATGGTGTTTCTGTTCTACATGAATGGTTCCTGTATTATGTCCTATATGATATTTGTCATAAGGTTGTTTCTGTTCTACATGAATGGTTCCTGTATTATGTGCTATATCATATTTGTCATAAGGTTGCTTCTGTTCTACAAGAATGGTTCCTGTATTCTGTGCTATATAACATTTGTCATAAGGTTGTTTCTGTTCTACATGAATGGTTCCTGTATTATGTCCTATATGGTATTTGTCATAAGGTTGCTTCTGTTCTACAAGAATGGTTCCTGTATTCTGTGCTATATAACATTTGTCATAAGGTTATTTCTGTTCTACATGAATGGTTCCTGTATTCTGTCCTATATGATATTTGTCATAAGGTTGTTTCTGTTCTACATGAATGGTTCCTGTATTCTGTGCTATATCATCTTTGACATAATGTTGTTTCTGTTCTACAGGAATGGTTCCTGTATTCTGTGCTATATGATATTTGTCATAAGGTTATTTCTGTTCTACATGAATGGTTCCTGTATTATGTGCTATATCATATTTGTCATAAAGTTGTTTCTGTTCTACATGAATGGTTTCTGTATTCTGTGCTATATCATATTTGTCATTAGGTTGTTTCTGTTCTACAAGAATGGTTCCTGTATTCTGTGCTATATAACATTTGTCATAAGGTTGTTTCTGTTCTACATGAATGGTTCCTGTATTATGTCCTATATGATATTTGTCTTAAAGTTGTTTCTGTTCTACATGAATGGTTCCTGTATTCTGTGCTATATGATATTTGTCATAAGGTTGTTTCTGTTCTACATGAACGGTTCCTGTATTCTGTGCTATATCATATTTGTCATAAGGTTATTTCTGTTCTATAGGAATGGTTCCTGTATTATGTGCGATATGGTATTTGTCATAAGGTTGTTTCTGTTCTACAAGAATGGTTCCTGTATTCTGTGCTCTATAATATTTGTCATAAGGTTGTTTCTGTTCTACATGAATGGTTCCTGTATTATGTCCTATATTATATTTGTCATAAGGTTGTTTCTGTTCTACATGAATGGTTCCTGTATTATGTGCTATATCATATTTGTCATACGGTTGTTTCTGTTCTACAGGAATGGTTTCTGTATTCTGTGCTATATCATATTTGTCATTAGGTTGTTTCTGTTCTACAAGAATGGTTCCTGTATTCTGTGCTATATAACATTTGTCATAAGGTTGTTTCTGTTCTACATGAATGGTTCCTGTATTATGTCCTATATGATATTTGTCTTAAGGTTGTTTCTGTTCTACATGAATGGTTCCTGTATTATGTCCTATATGATATTTGTCATTAGGTTGTTTCTGTTCTACATGAATGGTTCCTGTATTCTGTGTTATATCATATTTGTCATAAGGTTGTTTCTGTTCTACATGAATGGTTCCTGTATTATGTCCTATATGATATTTGTCATAATGTTGTTTCTGTTCTTCAGGAATGGTTCCTGTATTCTGTCCAATATGATATTTGTTATAAGGTTGTTTCTGTTCTACATGAATGGTTCCTGTATTCTGTGCTATATCATATTTGTCATAAGGTTATTTCTGTTCTACAGGAATGGTTCCTGTATTATGTGCTATATGGTATTTGTCATAAGGTTGTTTCTGTACTACATGAATGGTTCCTGTATTCTGTGCTATATCATATTTGCCATAAAGGTGTTTCTGTTCTACATGAATGGTTCCTGTATTCTGTCCTATATGATATTTGTCATAAGGTTGTTTCTGTTATACACGAATGGTTCCTGTATTATGTGTTATATCATATTTGTCATAATGTTATTTCTGTTCTACATGAATGGTTCCTGTATTATGTCCTATATGATATTTGTCATAAGGTTGTTTCTGTTATACAGGAATGGTTCCTGTATTATGTGTTATATCATATTTGTCATAAGGTTATTTCTGTTCTACAGGAATGGTTCCTGTATTCTGTGCTATATGATATTTGTCATAAGGTTGTTTCTGTTCTACATGAATGGTTCCTGTATTCTGTGCTATATCATATTTGTCATAATGGTGTTTCTGTTCTACATGAATGGTTCCTGTATTATGTCCTATATGATATTTGTCATAAGGTTGTTTTTGTTATACAGGAATGGTTCCTGTATTATGTGTTATATCATATTTGTCATAAGGTTATTTCTGTTCTACAGGAATGGTTCCTGTATTCTGTGCTATATCATATTTGTTATAATGTTGTTTCTGTTATATATGAATGGTTCGTGTATTATGTGTTATATCATCTTTGACATAATGTTGTTTCTGTTCTACAGGAATGGTTCCTGTATTCTGTGCTATATGATATTTGTCATAAGGTTATTTCTGTTCTACATGAATGGTTCCTGTATTATGTGCTATATCATTTTTGTCTTACGGTTGTTTCTGTTCTACAGGAATGGTTTCTGTATTCTGTGCTATATCATATTTGTCATTAGGTTGTTTCTGTTCTACAAGAATGGTTCCTGTATTCTGTGCTATATAACATTTGTCATAAGGTTGCTTCTGTTCTACATGAATATTTCCTGTATTATGTCCTATATGATATTTGTCTTAAGGTTGTTTCTGTTCTACATGAATGGTTCCTGTATTCTGTGATATATCATATTTGTCATAAGGTTGTTTCTGTTCTACAGGAATGATTTCTGTATTTTGTGCTATATCATATTTGTCATTAGGTTGTTTCTGTTATACAAGAATGGTTCCTGTATTCTGTGCTATATAACATTTGTCATAAGGTTGTTTCTGTTCTACATGAATGGTTCCTGTATTATGTCCTATATGATATTTGTCATAAGGTTGTTTCTGTTATACAGGAATGGTTCCTGTATTATGTGTTATATCATATTTTTCATAAGATTATTTCTGTTCTACGGGAATGGTTCCTGTATTCTGTCCTATATGATATTTGTCATAAGGTTATTTCTGTTCTACAGGAATGGTTCCTGTATTATGTGCGATATGGTATTTGTCATAAGGTTGTTTCTGTTCTACAAGAATGGTTCCTGTATTCTGTGCTATATAATATTTGTCATAAGGTTGTTTCTGTTCTACATGAATGGTTCCTGTATTATGTGTTATATCATATTTGTCATAATGTTGTTTCTGTTCTACATGAATGGTTCCTGTATTATGTGCTATATCATATTTGTCATAAGGTTATTTCTGTTCTACAGGAATGGTTCCTGTATTATGTGCGATATGGTATTTGTCATAAGGTTGTTTCTGTTCTACAAGAATGGTTCCTGTATTCTGTGCTATATAATATTTGTCATAAGGTTGTTTCTGTTCTACATGAATGGTTCCTGTATTATGTGCTATATCATATTTGTCATAAGGTTATTTCTGTTCTACAGGAATGGTTCCTGTATTCTGTGCTATATCATATTTGTCATAAGGTTATTTCTGTTCTACAGGAATGGTTCCTGTATTATGTGCGATATGGTATTTGTCATAAGGTTGTTTCTGTTCTACAAGAATGGTTCCTGTATTCTGTGCTATATAATATTTGTCATAAGGTTGTTTCTGTTCTACATGAATGGTTCCTGTATTATGTGTTATATCATATTTGTCATAATGTTGTTTCTGTTCTACATGAATGGTTCCTGTATTATGTGCTATATCATATTTGTCATAAGGTTGTTTCTGTTCTACAGGAATGGTTCCTGTATTCTGTGCTATATCATATTTGTCATAATGATGTTTCTGTTCTACAGGAATGGTTCCTGTATTCTGTGCTATATCATATTTGTTATAATGTTGTTTCTGTAATATATGAATGGTTCGTGTATTATGTGTTATATCATCTTTGACATAATGTTGTTTCTGTTCTACAGGAATGGTTCCTTTATTCTGTGCTATATGATATTTGTCATAAGGTTATTTCTGTTCTACATTAATGGTTCCTGTATTATGTGCTATATCATATTTGTCATAAAGTTGTTTCTGTTCTACAGGAAGGGTTTCTGTATTCTGTGCTATATCATATTTGTCATTAGGTTGTTTCTGTTCTACAAGAATGGTTCCTGTATTCTGTGCTATATAACATTTGTCATAAGGTTGTTTCTGTTCTACATGAATGGTTCCTGTATTATGTCCTATATGATATTTGTCTTAAGGTTGTTTCTGTTCTACATGAATGGTTCCTGTATTATGTGCTATATCATATTTGTCATTAGGGTGTTTCTGTTCTACATGAATTTCCTTTATTCTGTGCTATATCATATTTGTCATAATGTTGTTTCTGTTCTACATGGATGGTTCCTGTATTATGTCCTATATGATATTTGTCATAAGGTTGTTTCTGTTCTTCAGGAATGGTTCCTGTATTCTGTGATATATCATATTTGTCATAAGGTTGTTTCTGTTCTACAGGAATGATTTCTGTATTTTGTGCTATATCATATTTGTCATTAGGTTGTTTCTGTTATACAAGAATGGTTCCTGTATTCTGTGCTATATAACATTTGTCATAAGGTTGTTTCTGTTCTACATGAATGGTTCCTGTATTATGTCCTATATGATATTTGTCATAAGGTTGTTTCTGTTATACAGGAATGGTTCCTGTATTATGTGTTATATCATATTTTTCATAAGATTATTTCTGTTCTACGGGAATGGTTCCTGTATTATGTCCTATATGATATTTGTCATAAGGTTGTTTTTGTTATACAGGAATGATTCCTGTATGATGTGTTATATCATATTTGTCATAAGGTTATTTCTGTTCTACAGGTATGGTTCCTGTATTATGTGCTATATCATATTTGTTATAATGTTGTTTCTGTTATATATGAATGGGTCGTGTATTATGTGTTATATCATCTTTGACATAATGTTGTTTCTGTTCTACAGGAATGGTTCCTGTATTCTGTGCTATATGATATTTGTCATAAGGTTATTTCTGTTCTACATGAATGGTTCCTGTATTATGTGCTATATCATATTTGTCATAAGGTTGCTTCTGTTCTACAAGAATGGTTCCTGTATTCTGTGCTATATAACATTTGTCATAAGGTTGTTTCTGTTCTACATGAATGGTTCCTGTATTATGTCCTATATGATATTTGTCTTAAGGTTGTTTCTGTTCTACATGAATGGTTCCTGTATTATGTCCTATATGATATTTGTCATAAGGTTGTTTCTGTTCTACATGAATGGTTCCTGTATTATGTGCTATATCATATTTGTCATAAGGTTGCTTCTGTTCTACAAGAATGGTTCCTGTATTCTGTGCTATATAACATTTGTCATAAGGTTGTTTCTGTTCTACATGAATGGTTCCTGTATTATGTCCTATATGATATTTGTCATAAGGTTGTTTCTGTTCTTCAGGAATGGTTCCTGTATTCTGTCCTATATGATATTTATCATAAGGTTGTTTCTGTTCTACATGAATGGTTCCTGTATTCTGTGTTATATCATATTTGTCATAAGGTTATTTCTGTTCTACAGGAATGGTTCCTGTATTATGTGCGATATGGTATTTGTCATAAGGTGGTTCCTGTTCTACATGAATGGTTCCTGCATTCTGTGCTATATCATATTTGTCATAATGGTGTTTCTGTTCTACATGAATGGTTCCTGTATTATGTCCTATATGATATTTGTCATAAGGTTGTTTTTGTTATACAGGAATGGTTCCTGTATTATGTGTTATATCATATTTGTCATAAGGATATTTCTGTTCTACAGGAATGGTTCCTGTATTCTGTGCTATATCATATTTGTTATAATGTTGTTTCTGTTATATATGAATGGTTCGTGTATTATGTGTTATATCATCTTTGACATAATGTTGTTTCTGTTCTACAGGAATGGTTCCTGTATTCTGTGCTATATGATATTTGTCATAAGGTTATTTCTGTTCTACATGAATGGTTCCTGTATTATGTGCTATATCATTTTTTGTCTTACGGTTGTTTCTGTTCTACAGGAATGGTTTCTGTATTCTGTGCTATATCATATTTGTCATTAGGTTGTTTCTGTTCTACAAGAATGGTTCCTGTATTCTGTGCTATATAACATTTGTCATAAGGTTGCTTCTGTTCTACATGAATGGTTCCTGTATTATGTCCTATATGATATTTGTCTTAAGGTTGTTTCTGTTCTACATGAATGGTTCCTGTATTATGTCCTATATGATATTTGTCATAAGGTTGTTTCTGTTCTACATGAATGGTTCCTGTATTATGTCCTATATGATATTTGTCATAAGGTTGTTTCCGTTCTTCAGGAATGGTTCCTGTATTCTGTCCTATATGATATTTGTCATAAGGTTATTTCTGTTCTACAAGAATGGTTCCTGTATTCTGTGCTATATAACATTTGTCATAAGGTTGTTTCTGTTCTACATGAATGGTTCCTGTATTATGTCCTATATGATATTTGTCTTAAGGTTGTTTCTGTTCTACATGAATGGTTCCTGTATTATGTCCTATATGATATTTGTCATTAGGTTGTTTCTGTTCTACATGAATGGTTCCTGTATTCTGTGTTATATCATATTTGTCATAAGGTTGTTTCTGTTCTACATGAATGGTTCCTGTATTATGTCCTATATGATATTTGTCATAATGTTGTTTCTGTTCTTCAGGAATGGTTCCTGTATTCTGTCCAATATGATATTTGTTATAAGGTTGTTTCTGTTCTACATGAATGGTTCCTGTATTCTGTGCTATATCATATTTGTCATAAGGTTATTTCTGTTCTACAGGAATGGTTCCTGTATTATGTGCTATATGGTATTTGTCATAAGGTTGTTTCTGTACTACATGAATGGTTCCTGTATTCTGTGCTATATCATATTTGCCATAAAGGTGTTTCTGTTCTACATGAATGGTTCCTGTATTCTGTCCTATATGATATTTGTCATAAGGTTGTTTCTGTTATACACGAATGGTTCCTGTATTATGTGTTATATCATATTTGTCATAATGTTATTTCTGTTCTACATGAATGGTTCCTGTATTATGTCCTATATGATATTTGTCATAAGGTTGTTTCTGTTATACAGGAATGGTTCCTGTATTATGTGTTATATCATATTTGTCATAAGGTTATTTCTGTTCTACAGGAATGGTTCCTGTATTCTGTGCTATATGATATTTGTCATAAGGTTGTTTCTGTTCTACATGAATGGTTCCTGTATTCTGTGCTATATCATATTTGTCATAATGGTGTTTCTGTTCTACATGAATGGTTCCTGTATTATGTCCTATATGATATTTGTCATAAGGTTGTTTTTGTTATACAGGAATGGTTCCTCTGTTATATCATATTTGTCATAAGGTTATTTCTGTTCTACAGGAATGGTTCCTGTATTCTGTGCTATATCATATTTGTTATAATGTTGTTTCTGTTATATATGAATGGTTCGTGTATTATGTGTTATATCATCTTTGACATAATGTTGTTTCTGTTCTACAGGAATGGTTCCTGTATTCTGTGCTATATGATATTTGTCATAAAGTTATTTCTGTTCTACATGAATGGTTCCTGTATTATGTGCTATATCATTTTTGTCTTACGGTTGTTTCTGTTCTACAGGAATGGTTTCTGTATTCTGTGCTATATCATATTTGTCATTAGGTTGTTTCTGTTCTACAAGAATGGTTCCTGTATTCTGTGCAATATAACATTTGTCATAAGGTTGCTTCTGTTCTACATGAATGGTTCCTGTATTATGTCCTATATGATATTTGTCTTAAGGTTGTTTCTGTTCTACATGAATGGTTCCTGTATTCTGTGATATATCATATTTGTCATAAGGTTGTTTCTGTTCTACAGGAATGATTTCTGTATTTTGTGCTATATCATATTTGTCATTAGGTTGTTTCTGTTATACAAGAATGGTTCCTGTATTCTGTGCTATATAACATTTGTCATAAGGTTGTTTCTGTTCTACATGAATGGTTCCTGTATTATGTCCTATATGATATTTGTCATAAGGTTGTTTCTGTTATACAGGAATGGTTCCTGTATTATGTGTTATATCATATTTTTCATAAGATTATTTCTGTTCTACGGGAATGGTTCCTGTATTCTGTCCTATATGATATTTGTCATAAGGTTATTTCTGTTCTACAGGAATGGTTCCTGTATTATGTGCGATATGGTATTTGTCATAAGGTTGTTTCTGTTCTACAAGAATGGTTCCTGTATTCTGTGCTATATAATATTTGTCATAAGGTTGTTTCTGTTCTACATGAATGGTTCCTGTATTATGTGTTATATCATATTTGTCATAATGTTGTTTCTGTTCTACATGAATGGTTCCTGTATTATGTGCTATATCATATTTGTCATAAGGTTATTTCTGTTCTACAGGAATGGTTCCTGTATTATGTGCGATATGGTATTTGTCATAAGGTTGTTTCTGTTCTACAAGAATGGTTCCTGTATTCTGTGCTATATAATATTTGTCATAAGGTTGTTTCTGTTCTACATGAATGGTTCCTGTATTATGTGCTATATCATATTTGTCATAAGGTTATTTCTGTTCTACAGGAATGGTTCCTGTATTCTGTGCTATATCATATTTGTCATAAGGTTATTTCTGTTCTACAGGAATGGTTCCTGTATTATGTGCGATATGGTATTTGTCATAAGGTTGTTTTTGTTCTACAAGAATGGTTCCTGTATTCTGTGCTATATAATATTTGTCATAAGGTTGTTTCTGTTCTACATGAATGGTTCCTGTATTATGTGTTATATCATATTTGTCATAATGTTGTTTCTGTTCTACATGAATGGTTCCTGTATTATGTGCTATATCATATTTGTCATAAGGTTGTTTCTGTTCTACAGGAATGGTTCCTGTTTTCTGTGCTATATCATATTTGTCATAATGATGTTTCTGTTCTACAGGAATGGTTCCTGTATTCTGTGCTATATCATATTTGTTATAATGTTGTTTCTGTAATATATGAATGGTTCGTGTATTATGTGTTATATCATCTTTGACATAATGTTGTTTCTGTTCTACAGGAATGGTTCATTTATTCTGTGCTATATGATATTTGTCATAAGGTTATTTCTGTTCTACATTAATGGTTCCTGTATTATGTGCTATATCATATTTGTCAAAAAGTTGTTTCTGTTCTACAGGAATGGTTTCTGTATTCTGTGCTATATCATATTTGTCATTAGGTTGTTTCTGTTCTACAAGAATGGTTCCTGTATTCTGTGCTATATAACATTTGTCATAAGGTTGTTTCTGTTCTACATGAATGGTTCCTGTATTATGTCCTATATGATATTTGTCTTAAGGTTGTTTCTGTTCTACATGAATGGTTCCTGTATTATGTGCTATATCATATTTGTCATTAGGGTGTTTCTGTTCTACATGAATTTCCTTTATTCTGTGCTATATCATATTTGTCATAATGTTGTTTCTGTTCTACATGGATGGTTCCTGTATTATGTCCTATATGATATTTGTCATAAGGTTGTTTCTGTTCTTCAGGAATGGTTCCTGTATTCTGTGATATATCATATTTGTCATAAGGTTGTTTCTGTTCTACAGGAATGATTTCTGTATTTTGTGCTATATCATATTTGTCATTAGGTTGTTTCTGTTATACAAGAATGGTTCCTGTATTCTGTGCTATATAACATTTGTCATCAGGTTGTTTCTGTTCTACATGAATGGTTCCTGTATTATGTCCTATATGATATTTGTCATAAGGTTGTTTCTGTTATACAGGAATGGTTCCTGTATTATGTGTTATATCATATTTTTCATAAGATTATTTCTGTTCTACGGGAATGGTTCCTGTATTATGTCCTATATGATATTTGTCATAAGGTTGTTTTTGTTATACAGGAATGATTCCTGTATGATGTGTTATATCATTTTTGTCATAAGGTTATTTCTGTTCTACAGGTATGGTTCCTGTATTATGTGCTATATCATATTTGTTATAATGTTGTTTCTGTTATATATGAATGGGTCGTGTATTATGTGTTATATCATCTTTGACATAATGTTGTTTCTGTTCTACAGGAATGGTTCCTGTATTCTGTGCTATATGATATTTGTCATAAGGTTATTTCTGTTCTACATGAATGGTTCCTGTATTATGTGCTATATCATATTTGTCATAAGGTTGCTTCTGTTCTACAAGAATGGTTCCTGTATTCTGTGCTATATAACATTTGTCATAAGGTTGTTTCTGTTCTACATGAATGGTTCCTGTATTATGTCCTATATGATATTTGTCTTAAGGTTGTTTCTGTTCTACATGAATGGTTCCTGTATTATGTCCTATATGATATTTGTCATAAGGTTGTTTCTGTTCTACATGAATGGTTCCTGTATTATGTGCTATATCATATTTGTCATAAGGTTGCTTCTGTTCTACAAGAATGGTTCCTGTATTCTGTGCTATATAACATTTGTCATAAGGTTGTTTCTGTTCTACATGAATGGTTCCTGTATTATGTCCTATATGATATTTGTCATAAGGTTGTTTCTGTTCTTCAGGAATGGTTCCTGTATTCTGTCCTATATGATATTTGTCATAAGGTTGTTTCTGTTCTACATGAATGGTTCCTGTATTCTGTGTTATATCATATTTGTCATAAGGTTATTTCTGTTCTACTGGAATGGTTCCTGTATTATGTGCGATATGGTATTTGTCATAAGGTGGTTCCTGTTCTACATGAATGGTTCCTGCATTCTGTGCTATATCATATTTGTCATAATGGTGTTTCTGTTCTACATGAATGGTTCCTGTATTCTGTGCTATATCATATTTGTTATAATGTTGTTTCTGTAATATATGAATGGTTCGTGTATTATGTGTTATATCATCTTTGACATAATGTTGTTTCTGTTCTACAGGAATGGTTCATTTATTCTGTGCTATATGATATTTGTCATAAGGTTATTTCTGTTCTACATTAATGGTTCCTGTATTATGTGCTATATCATATTTGTCATAAAGTTGTTTCTGTTCTACAGGAATGGTTTCTGTATTCTGTGCTATATCATATTTGTCATTAGGTTGTTTCTGTTCTACAAGAATGGTTCCTGTATTCTGTGCTATATAACATTTGTCATAAGGTTGTTTCTGTTCTACATGAATGGTTCCTGTATTATGTCCTATATGATATTTGTCTTAAGGTTGTTTCTGTTCTACATGAATGGTTCCTGTATTATGTGCTATATCATATTTGTCATTAGGGTGTTTCTGTTCTACATGAATTTCCTTTATTCTGTGCTATATCATATTTGTCATAATGTTGTTTCTGTTCTACATGGATGGTTCCTGTATTATGTCCTATATGATATTTGTCATAAGGTTGTTTCTGTTCTTCAGGAATGGTTCCTGTATTCTGTGATATATCATATTTGTCATAAGGTTGTTTCTGTTCTACAGGAATGATTTCTGTATTTTGTGCTATATCATATTTGTCATTAGGTTGTTTCTGTTATACAAGAATGGTTCCTGTATTCTGTGCTATATAACATTTGTCATAAGGTTGTTTCTGTTCTACATGAATGGTTCCTGTATTATGTCCTATATGATATTTGTCATAAGGTTGTTTCTGTTATACAGGAATGGTTCCTGTATTATGTGTTATATCATATTTTTCATAAGATTATTTCTGTTCTACGGGAATGGTTCCTGTATTATGTCCTATATGATATTTGTCATAAGGTTGTTTTTGTTATACAGGAATGATTCCTGTATGATGTGTTATATCATTTTTGTCATAAGGTTATTTCTGTTCTACAGGTATGGTTCCTGTATTATGTGCTATATCATATTTGTTATAATGTTGTTTCTGTTATATATGAATGGGTCGTGTATTATGTGTTATATCATCTTTGACATAATGTTGTTTCTGTTCTACAGGAATGGTTCCTGTATTCTGTGCTATATGATATTTGTCATAAGGTTATTTCTGTTCTACATGAATGGTTCCTGTATTATGTGCTATATCATATTTGTCATAAGGTTGCTTCTGTTCTACAAGAATGGTTCCTGTATTCTGTGCTATATAACATTTGTCATAAGGTTGTTTCTGTTCTACATGAATGGTTCCTGTATTATGTCCTATATGATATTTGTCTTAAGGTTGTTTCTGTTCTACATGAATGGTTCCTGTATTATGTCCTATATGATATTTGTCATAAGGTTGTTTCTGTTCTACATGAATGGTTCCTGTATTATGTGCTATATCATATTTGTCATAAGGTTGCTTCTGTTCTACAAGAATGGTTCCTGTATTCTGTGCTATATAACATTTGTCATAAGGTTGTTTCTGTTCTACATGAATGGTTCCTGTATTATGTCCTATATGATATTTGTCATAAGGTTGTTTCTGTTCTTCAGGAATGGTTCCTGTATTCTGTCCTATATGATATTTGTCATAAGGTTGTTTCTGTTCTACATGAATGGTTCCTGTATTCTGTGTTATATCATATTTGTCATAAGGTTATTTCTGTTCTACAGGAATGGTTCCTGTATTATGTGCGATATGGTATTTGTCATAAGGTGGTTCCTGTTCTACATGAATGGTTCCTGCATTCTGTGCTATATCATATTTGTCATAATGGTGTTTCTGTTCTACATGAATGGTTCCTGTATTATGTCCTATATGATATTTGTCATAAGGTTGTTTTTGTTATACAGGAATGGTTCCTGTATTATGTGTTATATCATATTTGTCATAAGGATATTTCTGTTCTACAGGAATGGTTCCTGTATTCTGTGCTATATCATATTTGTTATAATGTTGTTTCTGTTATATATGAATGGTTCGTGTATTATGTGTTATATCATCTTTGACATAATGTTGTTTCTGTTCTACAGGAATGGTTCCTCTATTCTGTGCTATATGATATTTGTCATAAGGTTATTTCTGTTCTACATGAATGGTTCCTGTATTATGTGCTATATCATTTTTTGTCTTACGGTTGTTTCTGTTCTACAGGAATGGTTTCTGTATTCTGTGCTATATCATATTTGTCATTAGGTTGTTTCTGTTCTACAAGAATGGTTCCTGTATTCTGTGCTATATAACATTTGTCATAAGGTTGTTTCTGTTCTACATGAATGGTTCCTGTATTATGTCCTATATGATATTTGTCTTAAGGTTGTTTCTGTTCTACATGAATGGTTCCTGTATTATGTCCTATATGATATTTGTCATAAGGTTGTTTCTGTTCTACATGAATGGTTCCTGTATTATGTCCTATATGATATTTGTCATAAGGTTGTTTCCGTTCTTCAGGAATGGTTCCTGTATTCTGTCCTATATGATATTTGTCATAAGGTTATTTCTGTTCTACAGGAATGGTTCCTGTATTATGTGCTATATGGTATTTGTCATAAGGTTGTTTCTGTTCTACATGAATGGTTCCTGTATTCTGTCCTATATCATATTTGTCATAATGGTGTTTATGTTCTATATGAATGGTTCCTGTATTCTGTCCTATATGATATTTGTCATAAGGTTATTTCTGTTATACACGAATGGTTCCTGTATTATGTGTTATATCATATTTGTCATAATGTTATTTTTGTTCTACATGAATGGTTCCTGTATTATGTCCTATATGATATTTGTCATAAGGTTGTTTCTGTTCTACATGAATGGTTCCTGTATTCTGTGCTATATCATATTTGTCATAAGGTTATTTCTGTTCTACAGGAATGGTTCCTGTATTATGTGCGATATGGTATTTGTCATAAGGTTGTTTCTGTTCTACAAGAATGGTTCCTGTATTCTGTGCTATATAATATTTGTCATAAGGTTGTTTCTGTTCTACATGAATGGTTCCTGTATTATGTCCTATATTATATTTGTCATAAGGTTGTTTCTGTTCTACATGAATGGTTCCTGTATTATGTGTTATATCATATTTGTCATAATGTTGTTTCTGTTCTACATGAATGGTTCCTGTATTATGTGCTATATCATATTTGTCATAAGGTTATTTCTGTTCTACATGAATGGTTCCTGTATTATGTCCTATATGATATTTGTCATAAGGTTGTTTCTGTTCTACATGAATTGTTCCTGTATTCTGTCCTATATGATATTTGTCATAAGGTTGTTTTTGATCTGCATGAATGGTTCCTGTATTCTGTGCTATATCATATTTGTCATAATGGTGTTTCTGTTCTACAGGAATGGTTCCTGTATTCTGTGCTATATCATATTTGTTATAATGTTGTTTCTGTTATATATGAATTTCCTTTATTCTGTGCTATATCATATTTGTCATAATGTTGTTTCTGTTCTACATGGATGGTTCCTGTATTATGTCCTATATGATATTTGTCATAAGGTTGTTTCTGTTCTTCAGGAATGGTTCCTGTATTCTGTGATATATCATATTTGTCATAAGGTTGTTTCTGTTCTACAGGAATGATTTCTGTATTTTGTGCTATATCATATTTGTCATTAGGTTGTTTCTGTTATACAAGAATGGTTCCTGTATTCTGTGCTATATAACATTTGTCATAAGGTTGTTTCTGTTCTACATGAATGGTTCCTGTATTATGTCCTATATGATATTTGTCATAAGTTTGTTTCTGTTATACAGGAATGGTTCCTGTATTATGTGTTATATCATATTTTTCATAAGATTATTTCTGTTCTACGGGAATGGTTCCTGTATTATGTCCTATATGATATTTGTCATAAGGTTGTTTTTGTTATACAGGAATGATTCCTGTATGATGTGTTATATCATTTTTGTCATAAGGTTATTTCTGTTCTACAGGTATGGTTCCTGTATTATGTGCTATATCATATTTGTTATAATGTTGTTTCTGTTATATATGAATGGGTCGTGTATTATGTGTTATATCATCTTTGACATAATGTTGTTTCTGTTCTACAGGAATGGTTCCTGTATTCTGTGCTATATGATATTTGTCATAAGGTTATTTCTGTTCTACATGAATGGTTCCTGTATTATGTGCTATATCATATTTGTCATAAGGTTGCTTCTGTTCTACAAGAATGGTTCCTGTATTCTGTGCTATATAACATTTGTCATAAGGTTGTTTCTGTTCTACATGAATGGTTCCTGTATTATGTCCTATATGATATTTGTCTTAAGGTTGTTTCTGTTCTACATGAATGGTTCCTGTATTATGTCCTATATGATATTTGTCATAAGGTTGTTTCTGTTCTACATGAATGGTTCCTGTATTATGTGCTATATCATATTTGTCATAAGGTTGCTTCTGTTCTACAAGAATGGTTCCTGTATTCTGTGCTATATAACATTTGTCATAAGGTTGTTTCTGTTCTACATGAATGGTTCCTGTATTATGTCCTATATGATATTTGTCATAAGGTTGTTTCTGTTCTTCAGGAATGGTTCCTGTATTCTGTCCTATATGATATTTGTCATAAGGTTGTTTCTGTTCTACATGAATGGTTCCTGTATTCTGTGTTATATCATATTTGTCATAAGGTTATTTCTGTTCTACAGGAATGGTTCCTGTATTATGTGCGATATGGTATTTGTCATAAGGTGGTTCCTGTTCTACATGAATGGTTCCTGCATTCTGTGCTATATCATATTTGTCATAATGGTGTTTCTGTTCTACATGAATGGTTCCTGTATTATGTCCTATATGATATTTGTCATAAGGTTGTTTTTGTTATACAGGAATGGTTCCTGTATTATGTGTTATATCATATTTGTCATAAGGATATTTCTGTTCTACAGGAATGGTTCCTGTATTCTGTGCTATATCATATTTGTTATAATGTTGTTTCTGTTATATATGAATGGTTCGTGTATTATGTGTTATATCATCTTTGACATAATGTTGTTTCTGTTCTACAGGAATGGTTCCTGTATTCTGTGCTATATGATATTTGTCATAAGGTTATTTCTGTTCTACATGAATGGTTCCTGTATTATGTGCTATATCATTTTTTGTCTTACGGTTGTTTCTGTTCTACAGGAATGGTTTCTGTATTCTGTGCTATATCATATTTGTCATTAGGTTGTTTCTGTTCTACAAGAATGGTTCCTGTATTCTGTGCTATATAACATTTGTCATAAGGTTGCTTCTGTTCTACATGAATGGTTCCTGTATTATGTCCTATATGATATTTGTCTTAAGGTTGTTTCTGTTCTACATGAATGGTTCCTGTATTATGTCCTATATGATATTTGTCATAAGGTTGTTTCTGTTCTACATGAATGGTTCCTGTATTATGTCCTATATGATATTTGTCATAAGGTTGTTTCCGTTCTTCAGGAATGGTTCCTGTATTCTGTCCTATATGATATTTGTCATAAGGTTATTTCTGTTCTACAGGAATGGTTCCAGTATTATGTGCTATATGGTATTTGTCATAAGGTTGTTTCTGTTCTACATGAATGGTTCCTGTATTCTGTCCTATATCATATTTGTCATAATGGTGTTTATGTTCTATATGAATGGTTCCTGTATTCTGTCCTATATGATATTTGTCATAAGGTTATTTCTGTTTTGCACGAATGGTTCCTGTATTATGTGTTATATCATATTTGTCATAATGTTATTTTTGTTCTACATGAATGGTTCCTGTATTATGTCCTATATGATATTTGTCATAAGGTTGTTTCTGTTCTACATGAATGGTTCCTGTATTCTGTGCTATATCATATTTGTCATAAGGTTATTTCTGTTCTACAGGAATGGTTCCTGTATTATGTGCGATATGGTATTTGTCATAAGGTTGTTTCTGTTCTACAAGAATGGTTCCTGTATTCTGTGCTATATAATATTTGTCATAAGGTTGTTTCTGTTCTACATGAATGGTTCCTGTATTATGTCCTATATTATATTTGTCATAAGGTTGTTTCTGTTCTACATGAATGGTTCCTGTATTATGTGTTATATCATATTTGTCATAATGTTGTTTCTGTTCTACATGAATGGTTCCTGTATTATGTGCTATATCATATTTGTCATAAGGTTATTTCTGTTCTACATGAATGGTTCCTGTATTATGTCCTATATGATATTTGTCATAAGGTTGTTTCTGTTCTACATGAATTGTTCCTGTATTCTGTCCTATATGATATTTGTCATAAGGTTGTTTTTGATCTGCATGAATGGTTCCTGTATTCTGTGCTATATCATATTTGTCATAATGGTGTTTCTGTTCTACAGGAATGGTTCCTGTATTCTGTGCTATATCATATTTGTTATAATGTTGTTTCTGTTATATATGAATGGTTCGTGTATTATGTGTTATATCATCTTTGACATAATGTTGTTTCTGTTCTACAGGAATGGTTCCTTTATTCTGTGCTATATGATATTTGTCATAAGGTTATTTCTGTTCTACATTAATGGTTCCTGTATTATGTGCTATATCATATTTGTCAAAAAGTTGTTTCTGTTCTACAGGAATGGTTTCTGTATTCTGTGCTATATCATATTTGTCATTAGGTTGTTTCTGTTCTACAAGAATGGTTCCTGTATTCTGTGCTATATAACATTTGTCATAAGGTTGTTTCTGTTCTACATGAATGGTTCCTGTATTATGTCCTATATGATATTTGTCTTAAGGTTGTTTCTGTTCTACATTAATGGTTCCTGTATTATGTGCTATATCATATTTGTCATTAGGGTGTTTCTGTTCTACATGAATTTCCTTTATTCTGTGCTATATCATATTTGTCATAATGTTGTTTCTGTTCTACAGGAATGGTTTCTGTATTATGTCCTATATGATATTTGTCATAAGGTTGTTTCTGTTCTTCAGGAATGGTTCCTGTATTCTGTGCTATATCATATTTGTCATAAGGTTGTTTCTGTTCTACAGGAATGGTTTCTGTATTTTGTGCTATATCATATTTGTCATTAGGTTGTTTCTGTTATACAAGAATGGTTCCTGTATTCTGTGCTATATAACATTTGTCATAAGGTTGTTTCTGTTCTACATGAATGGTTCCTGTATTATGTGTTATATCATATTTTTCATAAGATTATTTCTGTTCTACAGGAATGGTTCCTGTATTCTGTCCTATATGGTATTTGTCATAAGGTTGTTTCTGTTCTACATGAATGCTTCCTGTATTCTGTGCTATATCATATTTGTCATAATGGTGTTTAAGTTCTACATGAATGGTTCCTGTATTATGTCCTATATGATATTTGTCATAAGGTTGTTTTTGTTATACAGGAATGATTCCTGTATTATGTGTTATATCATTTTTGTCATAAGGTTATTTCTGTTCTACAGGTATGGTTCCTGTATTCTGTGCTATATCATATTTGTTATAATGTTGTTTCTGTTATATATGAATGGGTCGTGTATTATGTGTTATATCATCTTTGACATAATGTTGTTTCTGTTCTACAGGAATGGTTCCTGTATTCTGTGCTATATGATATTTGTCATAAGGTTATTTCTGTTCTACATGAATGGTTCCTGTATTATGTGCTATATCATATTTGTCATAAGGTTGCTTCTGTTCTACAAGAATGGTTCCTCTATTCTGTGCTATATAACATTTGCCATAAGGTTGTTTCTGTTCTACATGAATGGTTCCTGTATTATGTCCTATATGATATTTGTCTTAAGGTTGTTTCTGTTCTACATGAATGGTTCCTGTATTATGTCCTATATGATATTTGTCATAAGGTTGTTTCCGTTCTTCAGGAATGGTTCCTGTATTCTGTCCTATATGATATTTGTCATAAGGTTATTTCTGTTCTACAGGAATGGTTCCTGTATTATGTGCTATATGGTATTTGTCATAAGGTTGTTTCTGTTCTACATGAATGGTTCCTGTATTCTGTCCTATATCATATTTGTCATAATGGTGTTTATGTTCTATATGAATGGTTCCTGTATTCTGTCCTATATGATATTTGTCATAAGGTTGTTTCTGTTATACACGAATGGTTCCTGTATTATGTGTTATATCATATTTGTCATAATGTTATTTTTGTTCTACATGAATGGTTCCTGTATTATGTCCTATATGATATTTGTCATAAGGTTGTTTCTGTTCTACATGAATGGTTCCTGTATTCTGTGCTATATCATATTTGTCATAAGGTTATTTCTGTTCTACAGGAATGGTTCCTGTATTATGTGCGATATGGTATTTGTCATAAGGTTGTTTCTGTTCTACAAGAATGGTTCCTGTATTCTGTGCTATATAATATTTGTCATAAGGTTGTTTCTGTTCTACATGAATGGTTCCTGTATTATGTCCTATATTATATTTGTCATAAGGTTGTTTCTGTTCTACATGAATGGTTCCTGTATTATGTGTTATATCATATTTGTCATAATGTTGTTTCTGTTCTACATGAATGGTTCCTGTATTATGTGCTATATCATATTTGTCATAAGGTTATTTCTGTTCTACATGAATGGTTCCTGTATTATGTCCTATATGATATTTGTCATAAGGTTGTTTCTGTTCTACATGAATTGTTCCTGTATTCTGTCCTATATGATATTTGTCATAAGGTTGTTTTTGATCTGCATGAATGGTTCCTGTATTCTGTGCTATATCATATTTGTCATAATGGTGTTTCTGTTCTACAGGAATGGTTCCTGTATTCTGTGCTATATCATATTTGTTATAATGTTGTTTCTGTTATATATGAATGGTTCGTGTATTATGTGTTATATCATCTTTGACATAATGTTGTTTCTGTTCTACAGGAATGGTTACTTTATTCTGTGCTATATGATATTTGTCATAAGGTTATTTCTGTTCTACATTAATGGTTCCTGTATTATGTGCTATATCATATTTGTCAAAAAGTTGTTTCTGTTCTACAGGAATGGTTTCTGTATTCTGTGCTATATCATATTTGTCATTAGGTTGTTTCTGTTCTACAAGAATGGTTCCTGTATTCTGTGCTATATAACATTTGTCATAAGGTTGTTTCTGTTCTACATGAATGGTTCCTGTATTATATCCTATATGATATTTGTCTTAAGGTTGTTTCTGTTCTACATTAATGGTTCCTGTATTATGTGCTATATCATATTTGTCATTAGGGTGTTTCTGTTCTACATGAATTTCCTTTATTCTGTGCTATATCATATTTGTCATAATGTTGTTTCTGTTCTACAGGAATGGTTTCTGTATTATGTCCTATATGATATTTGTCATAAGGTTGTTTCTGTTCTTCAGGAATGGTTCCTGTATTCTGTGCTATATCATATTTGTCATAAGGTTGTTTCTGTTCTACAGGAATGGTTTCTGTATTTTGTGCTATATCATATTTGTCATTAGGTTGTTTCTGTTATACAAGAATGGTTCCTGTATTCTGTGCTATATAACATTTGTCATAAGGTTGTTTCTGTTCTACATGAATGGTTCCTGTATTATGTGTTATATCATATTTTTCATAAGATTATTTCTGTTCTACAGGAATGGTTCCTGTATTCTGTCCTATATGGTATTTGTCATAAGGTTGTTTCTGTTCTACATGAATGGTTCCTGTATTCTGTGCTATATCATATTTGTCATAATGGTGTTTAAGTTCTACATGAATGGTTCCTGTATTATGTCCTATATGATATTTGTCATAAGGTTGTTTTTGTTATACAGGAATGATTCCTGTAATATGTGTTATATCATTTTTGTCATAAGTTTATTTCTGTTCTACAGGTATGGTTCCTGTATTCTGTGCTATATCATATTTGTTATAATGTTGTTTCTGTTATATATGAATGGGTCGTGTATTATGTGTTATATCATCTTTGACATAATGTTGTTTCTGTTCTACAGGAATGGTTCCTGTATTCTGTGCTATATGATATTTGTCATAAGGTTATTTCTGTTCTACATGAATGGTTCCTGTATTATGTGCTATATCATATTTGTCATAAGGTTGCTTCTGTTCTACAAGAATGGTTCCTCTATTCTGTGCTATATAACATTTGCCATAAGGTTGTTTCTGTTCTACATGAATGGTTCCTGTATTATGTCCTATATGATATTTGTCTTAAGGTTGTTTCTGTTCTACATGAATGGTTCCTGTATTATGTCCTATATGATATTTGTCATAAGGTTGTTTATGTTCTACATGAATGGTTCTTGTATTATGTGCTATATCATATTTGTCATAAGGTTGCTTCTGTTCTACAAGAATGGTTCCTGTATTCTGTGCCATATAACATTTGTCATAAGGTTGTTTCTGTTCTACATGAATGGTTCTTGTATTATGTGCTATATCATATTTGCCTTAAGGTTGTTTCTGTTCTTCAGGAATGGTTCCTGTATTATGTCCTATATGATATTTGTCATAAGGTTGTTTCTGTTCTACATGAATGGTTCCTGTATTCTGTGCTATATCATATTTGTCATAAGGTTATTTCTGTTCTACAGGAATGGTTCCTGTATTATGTGCGATATGGTATTTGTCATAAGGTGGTTCCTGTTCTACATGAATGGTTCCTGTATTCTGTGCTATATCATATTTGTCATAATGGTGTTTCTGTTCTACATGAATGGTTCCTGTATTATGTCCTATATGATATTTGTCATAAGGTTGTTTTTGTTATACAGGAATGGTTCCTGTATTATGTGTTATATCATATTTGTCATAAGGTTATTTCTGTTCTACAGGAATGGTACCTGTATTCTGTGCTATATCATATTTGTTATAATGTTGATTCTGTTATATATGAATGGTTCGTGTATTATGTGCTATATCATCTTTGACATAATGTTGTTTCTGTTCTACAGGAATGGTTCCTGTATTCTGTGCTATATGATATGTGTCATAAGGTTATTTCTGTTCTACATGAATGGTTCCTGTATTATGTGCTATATCATATTTGTCTTACGGTTGTTTCTGTTCTACAGGAATGGTTTCTGTATTCTGTGCTATATCATATTTGTCATTAGGTTGTTTCTGTTCTACAAGAATGGTTCCTGTATTCTGTGCTATATAACATTTGTCATAAGGTTGCTTCTGTTCTACATGAATGGTTCCTGTATTATGTCCTATATGATATTTGTCTTAAGGTTGTTTCTGTTCTACATGAATGGTTCCTGTATTCTGTCCTATATGGTATTTGTCATAAGGTTGTTTCTGTTCTACATGAATGGTTCCTGTATTCTGTGCTATATCATATTTGTCATAATGGTGTTTAAGTTCTACATGAATGGTTCCTGTATTATGTCCTATATGATATTTGTCATAAGGTTGTTTTTGTTATACAGGAATGATTCCTGTATTATGTGTTATATCATTTTTGTCATAAGGTTATTTCTGTTCTACAGGTATGGTTCCTGTATTCTGTGCTATATCATATTTGTTATAATGTTGTTTCTGTTATATATGAATGGGTCGTGTATTATGTGTTATATCATCTTTGACATAATGTTGTTTCTGTTCTACAGGAATGGTTCCTGTATTCTGTGCTATATGATATTTGTCATAAGGTTATTTCTGTTCTACATGAATGGTTCCTGTATTATGTGCTATATCATATTTGTCATAAGGTTGCTTCTGTTCTACAAGAATGGTTCCTCTATTCTGTGCTATATAACATTTGCCATAAGGTTGTTTCTGTTCTACATGAATGGTTCCTGTATTATGTCCTATATGATATTTGTCTTAAGGTTGTTTCTGTTCTACATGAATGGTTCCTGTATTATGTCCTATATGATATTTGTCATCAGGTTGTTTATGTTCTACATGAATGGTTCTTGTATTATGTGCTATATCATATTTGTCATAAGGTTGCTTCTGTTCTACAAGAATGGTTCCTGTATTCTGTGCCATATAACATTTGTCATAAGGTTGTTTCTGTTCTACATGAATGGTTCTTGTATTATGTGCTATATCATATTTGCCTTAAGGTTGTTTCTGTTCTTCAGGAATGGTTCCTGTATTATGTCCTATATGATATTTGTCATAAGGTTGTTTCTGTTCTACATGAATGGTTCCTGTATTCTGTGCTATATCATATTTGTCATAAGGTTATTTCTGTTCTACAGGAATGGTTCCTGTATTATGTGCGATATGGTATTTGTCATAAGGTGGTTCCTGTTCTACATGAATGGTTCCTGTATTCTGTGCTATATCATATTTGTCATAATGGTGTTTCTGTTCTACATGAATGGTTCCTGTATTATGTCCTATATGATATTTGTCATAAGGTTGTTTTTGTTATACAGGAATGGTTCCTGTATTATGTGTTATATCATATTTGTCATAAGGTTATTTCTGTTCTACAGGAATGGTACCTGTATTCTGTGCTATATCATATTTGTTATAATGTTGATTCTGTTATATATGAATGGTTCGTGTATTATGTGTTATATCATCTTTGACATAATGTTGTTTCTGTTCTACAGGAATGGTTCCTGTATTCTGTGCTATATGATATGTGTCATAAGGTTATTTCTGTTCTACATGAATGGTTCCTGTATTATGTGCTATATCATATTTGTCTTACGGTTGTTTCTGTTCTACAGGAATGGTTTCTGTATTCTGTGCTATATCATATTTGTCATTAGGTTGTTTCTGTTCTACAAGAATGATTCCTGTATTCTGTGCTATATAACATTTGTCATAAGGTTGCTTCTGTTCTACATGAATGGTTCCTGTATTATGTCCTATATGATATTTGTCTTAAGGTTGTTTCTGTTCTACATGAATGGTTCCTGTATTATGTCCTATATGATATTTGTCATAAGGTTGTTTCTGTTCTACATGAATGGTTCCTGTATTCTGTGCTATATCATATTTGTCATAAGGTTGTTTCTGTTCTACATGAATGGTTCCTGTATTCTGTGCTATATCATATTTGTCACAAGGTTATTTCTGTTCTACAGGAATGGTTCCTGTATTATGTGCTATATGGTATTTGTCATAAGGTTGTTTCTGTTCTACATGAATGGTTCCTGTATTCTGTCCTATATGATATTTGTCATAAGGTTGTTTCTGTTCTACATGAATGGTTCCTGTATTCTGTGCTATATCATATTTGTCATAAGGTTATTTCTGTTCTACAGGAATGGTTCCTGTATTATGTGCGATATGGTATTTGTCATAAGGTTGTTTCTGTTCTACATGAATGGTTCCTGTATTATGTCCTATATGATATTTGTCATAAGGTTGTTTCTGTTCTACATGAATGGTTCCTGTATTCTGTGCTATATCATATTTGTCATAAGGTTGTTTCTGTTCTACATGAATGGTTCCTGTATTCTGTGCTATATCATATTTGTCATAATGGTGTTTCTGTTCTACATGAATGGTTCCTGTATTATGTCCTATATGATATTTGTCATAAGGTTGTTTTTGTTATACAGGAATGGTTCCTGTATTATGTGTTATATCATATTTGTCATAAGGTTATTTCTGTTCTACAGGAATGGTACCTGTATTCTGTGCTATATCATATTTGTTATAATGTTGATTCTGTTATATATGAATGGTTCGTGTATTATGTGTTATATCATCTTTGACATAATGTTGTTTCTGTTCTACAGGAATGGTTCCTGTATTCTGTGCTATATGATATGTGTCATAAGGTTATTTCTGTTCTACATGAATGGTTCCTGTATTATGTGCTATATCATATTTGTCTTACGGTTGTTTCTGTTCTACAGGAATGGTTTCTGTATTCTGTGCTATATCATATTTGTCATTAGGTTGTTTCTGTTCTACAAGAATGGTTCCTGTATTCTGTGCTATATAACATTTGTCATAAGGTTGCTTCTGTTCTACATGAATGGTTCCTGTATTATGTCCTATATGATATTTGTCTTAAGGTTGTTTCTGTTCTACATGAATGGTTCCTGTATTCTGTCCTATATGGTATTTGTCATAAGGTTGTTTCTGTTCTACATGAATGGTTCCTGTATTCTGTGCTATATCATATTTGTCATAATGGTGTTTAAGTTCTACATGAATGGTTCCTGTATTATGTCCTATATGATATTTGTCATAAGGTTGTTTTTGTTATACAGGAATGATTCCTGTATTATGTGTTATATCATTTTTGTCATAAGGTTATTTCTGTTCTACAGGTATGGTTCCTGTATTCTGTGCTATATCATATTTGTTATAATGTTGTTTCTGTTATATATGAATGGGTCGTGTATTATGTGTTATATCATCTTTGACATAATGTTGTTTCTGTTCTACAGGAATGGTTCCTGTATTCTGTGCTATATGATATTTGTCATAAGATTATTTCTGTTCTACATGAATGGTTCCTGTATTATGTGCTATATCATATTTGTCATAAGGTTGCTTCTGTTCTACAAGAATGGTTCCTCTATTCTGTGCTATATAACATTTGCCATAAGGTTGTTTCTGTTCTACATGAATGGTTCCTGTATTATGTCCTATATGATATTTGTCTTAAGGTTGTTTCTGTTCTACATGAATGGTTCCTGTATTATGTCCTATATGATATTTGTCATAAGGTTGTTTATGTTCTACATGAATGGTTCTTGTATTATGTGCTATATCATATTTGTCATAAGGTTGCTTCTGTTCTACAAGAATGGTTCCTGTATTCTGTGCCATATAACATTTGTCATAAGGTTGTTTCTGTTCTACATGAATGGTTCTTGTATTATGTGCTATATCATATTTGCCTTAAGGTTGTTTCTGTTCTTCAGGAATGGTTCCTGTATTATGTCCTATATGATATTTGTCATAAGGTTGTTTCTGTTCTACATGAATGGTTCCTGTATTCTGTGCTATATCATATTTGTCATAAGGTTATTTCTGTTCTACAGGAATGGTTCCTGTATTATGTGCGATATGGTATTTGTCATAAGGTGGTTCCTGTTCTACATGAATGGTTCCTGTATTCTGTGCTATATCATATTTGTCATAATGGTGTTTCTGTTCTACATGAATGGTTCCTGTATTATGTCCTATATGATATTTGTCATAAGGTTGTTTTTGTTATACAGGAATGGTTCCTGTATTATGTGTTATATCATATTTGTCATAAGGTTATTTCTGTTCTACAGGAATGGTACCTGTATTCTGTGCTATATCATATTTGTTATAATGTTGATTCTGTTATATATGAATGGTTCGTGTATTATGTGTTATATCATCTTTGACATAATGTTGTTTCTGTTCTACAGGAATGGTTCCTGTATTCTGTGCTATATGATATGTGTCATAAGGTTATTTCTGTTCTACATGAATGGTTCCTGTATTATGTGCTATATCATATTTGTCTTACGGTTGTTTCTGTTCTACAGGAATGGTTTCTGTATTCTGTGCTATATCATATTTGTCATTAGGTTGTTTTTGTTCTACAAGAATGGTTCCTGTATTCTGTGCTATATAACATTTGTCATAAGGTTGCTTCTGTTCTACATGAATGGTTCCTGTATTATGTCCTATATGATATTTGTCTTAAGGTTGTTTCTGTTCTACATGAATGGTTCCTGTATTATGTCCTATATGATATTTGTCATAAGGTTGTTTCTGTTCTACATGAATGGTTCCTGTATTCTGTGCTATATCATATTTGTCATAAGGTTGTTTCTGTTCTACATGAATGGTTCCTGTATTCTGTGCTATATCATATTTGTCACAAGGTTATTTCTGTTCTACAGGAATGGTTCCTGTATTATGTGCTATATGGTATTTGTCATAAGGTTGTTTCTGTTCTACATGAATGGTTCCTGTATTCTGTCCTATATGATATTTGTCATAAGGTTGTTTCTGTTCTACATGAATGGTTCCTGTATTCTGTGCTATATCATATTTGTCATAAGGTTATTTCTGTTCTACAGGAATGGTTCCTGTATTATGTGCGATATGGTATTTGTCATAAGGTTGTTTCTGTTCTACATGAATGGTTCCTGTATTATGTCCTATATGATATTTGTCATAAGGTTGTTTCTGTTCTACATGAATGGTTCCTGTATTCTGTGCTATATCATATTTGTCATAAGGTTGTTTCTGTTCTACATGAATGGTTCCTGTATTCTGTGCTATATCATATTTGTCACAAGGTTATTTCTGTTCTACAGGAATGGTTCCTGTATTATGTGCTATATGGTATTTGTCATAAGGTTGTTTCTGTTCTACATGAATGGTTCCTGTATTCTGTCCTATATGATATTTGTCATAAGGTTGTTTCTGTTCTACATGAATGGTTCCTGTATTCTGTGCTATATCATATTTGTCATAAGGTTATTTCTGTTCTACAGGAATGGTTCCTGTATTATGTGCGATATGGTATTTGTCATAAGGTTGTTTCTGTTCTACATGAATGGTTCCTGTATTATGTCCTATATTATATTTGTCATAAAGTTGTTTCTGTTCTACATGAATGGTTCCTGTATTATGTGCTATATCATATTTGTCATAAGGTTGTTTCTGTTCTACAGGAATGGTTCCTATATTATGTGCTATATGATATTTGTCATAAGGTTGTTTCTGTTCTACATGAATGGTTCATGTATTATGTGCTATATCATATTTGTCATATGGTTGTTCCTGTTCTACAGGAATGGTTCCTGTATTCTGTGCTATATCATATTTGTCATAAGGTTGTTTCTGTTCTACATGAATGGTTCCTGTATTCTGTGCTATATCGTATTTGTCATAAGGTTGTTTCTGTTCTACAGGAATGGTTCCTGTATTCTGTGCTATATGATATTTGTCATAAGGTTGTTTCTATTCTACATGAATTGTTCCTGTATTCTGTCCTATATGATATTTGTCATAAGGTTGTTTTTGATCTACATGAATGGTTCCTGTATTCTGTGCTATATCATATTTGTCATAATGGTGTTTCTGTTCTACAGGAATGGTTCCTGTATTATGTGCTATATGGTATTTGTCATAAGGTTGTTTCTGTTCTACATGAATTGTTCCTGTATTCTGTGCTATATCATATGTGTCATATTGGTGTTTCTATTCTACATGAATGGTTCCTGTATTCTGTCCTTTATGATATTTGTCATAAGGTTGTTTCTGTTCTACATGAATGGTTCCTGTATTCTGTGCTATATCATAGTTGTCATAAGGATATTTCTGTTCTACAGGAATGGTTCCTGCATTATGTGCTATAAGGTATTTGTCATAAGGTTGTTTCTGTACTACATGAATGGTTCCTGTATTCTGCGCTATATCATATTTGTCATAATGGTGTTTCTGTTCTACATGAATGGTTCCTGTATTATGTCCTATATTATATTTGTCATAAAGTTGTTTCTGTTCTACATGAATGGTTCCTGTATTATGTGCTATATCATATTTGTCATAAGGTTGTTTCTGTTCTACAGGAATGGTTCCTATATTATGTGCTATATGATATTTGTCATAAGGTTGTTTCTGTTCTACATGAATGGTTCATGTATTATGTGCTATATCATATTTGTCATATGGTTGTTCCTGTTCTACAGGAATGGTTCCTGTATTCTGTGCTATATCATATTTGTCATAAGGTTGTTTCTGTTCTACATGAATGGTTCCTGTATTCTGTGCTATATCGTATTTGTCATAAGGTTGTTTCTGTTCTACAGGAATGGTTCCTGTATTCTGTGCTATATGATATTTGTCATAAGGTTGTTTCTATTCTACATGAATTGTTCCTGTATTCTGTCCTATATGATATTTGTCATAAGGTTGTTTTTGATCTACATGAATGGTTCCTGTATTCTGTGCTATATCATATTTGTCATAATGGTGTTTCTGTTCTACAGGAATGGTTCCTGTATTATGTGCTATATGGTATTTGTCATAAGGTTGTTTCTGTTCTACATGAATTGTTCCTGTATTCTGTGCTATATCATATGTGTCATATTGGTGTTTCTATTCTACATGAATGGTTCCTGTATTCTGTCCTTTATGATATTTGTCATAAGGTTGTTTCTGTTCTACATGAATGGTTCCTGTATTCTGTGCTATATCATAGTTGTCATAAGGATATTTCTGTTCTACAGGAATGGTTCCTGCATTATGTGCTATAAGGTATTTGTCATAAGGTTGTTTCTGTACTACATGAATGGTTCCTGTATTCTGCGCTATATCATATTTGTCATAATGGTGTTTCTGTTCTACATGAATGGTTCCTGTATTCTGTCTTATATGATATTTGCCATAAGGTTGTTTCTGTTATACACGAATGGTTCCTGTATTATGTGTTATATCATATTTCTCATAATGTTATTTCTGTTCTACATGAATGGTTCCTGTATTATGTCCTATATGATATTTGTCATAAGGTTGTTTCTGTTATACAGGAATGGTTCCTGTATTATGTGTTATATCATATTTGTCATAAGGTTATTTCTGTTCTACAGGAATGGTTCCTGTATTCTGTGTTATATGATATTTGTCATAAGGTTGTTTCTGTTCTACATGAATGGTTCCTGTATTCTGTGCTATATCATATTTGTCATAAGGTTATTTCTGTTCTACAGGAATGGTTCCTGTATTATGTGCGATATGGTATTTGTCATAAGGTTGTTTCTGTTATACATGAATGGTTCCTGTATTATGTCCTATATTATATTTGTCATAAGGTTGTTTCTGTTCTACATGAATGGTTCCCGTATTATGTGTTATATCATAATTGTCATAATGTTGTTTCTGTTCTACATGAATGGTTCCTGTATTCTGTGCTATATCATATTTGTCATAATGGTGTTTCTGTTCTACAGGAATGGTTCCTGTATTATGTGCTATATGATATTTGTCATAAGGTTGTTTTTGATCTACATGAATGGTTCCTGTATTCTGTGCTATATCATATTTGTCATAATGGTGTTTCTGTTCTACAGGAATGGTTCCTGTATTATGTGCTATATGGTATTTGTCATAAGGTTGTTTCTGTTCTACATGAATTGTTCCTGTATTCTGTGCTATATCATATGTGTCATAATGGTGTTTCTATTCTACATGAATGGTTCCTGTATTCTCTCCTTTATGATATTTGTCATAAGGTTGTGTTTCTGTTCTACATGAATGGTTCCTGTATTCTTTGCTATATCATATTTGTCATAAGGATATTTCTGTTCTACAGGAATGGTTCCTGCATTATGTGCTATAAGGTATTTGTCATAATGTTGTTTCTGTTATATATGAATTGTTCCTGTATTATGTGTTATATCAACTTTGACATAAAGTTGTTTCTGTTCTACATGAATGGTTCCTATATTATGTGCTATATGATATTTGTCATAAGGTTGTTTCTGTTCTACATGAATGGTTCCTGTATTATGTGCTATATCATATTTGTCATATGGTTGTTCCTGTTCTACAGGAATGGTTCCTGTATTCTGTGCTATATCATATTTGTCATAAGGTTGTTTCTGTTCTACATGAATGGTTCCTGTATTCTGTGCTATATCGTATTTGTCATAAGGTTGTTTCTGTTCTACAGGAATGGTTCATGTATTCTGTGCTATATGATATTTGTCATAAGGTTGTTTCTATTCTACATGAATTGTTCCTGTATTCTGTCCTATATGATATTTGTCATAAGGTTGTTTTTGATCTACAGGAATGGTTCCTGTATTATGTGCTATATGGTATTTGTCATAAGGTTGTTTCTGTTCTACATGAATTGTTCCTGTATTCTGTGCTATATCATATGTGTCATAATGGTGTTTCTATTCGACATGAATGGTTCCTGTATTCTGTCCTTTATGATATTTGTCATAAGGTTGTTTCTGTTCTTCATGAATGGTTCCTGTATTCTGTGCTATATCATAGTTGTCATAAGGATATTTCTGTTCTACAGGAATGGTTCCTGCATTATGTGCTATAAGGTATTTGTCATAAGGTTGTTTCTGTACTACATGAATGGTTCCTGTATTCTGTGCTATATCATATTTGTCATAATGGTGTTTCTGTTCTACATGAATGGTTCCTGTATTCTGTCTTATATGATATTTGTCATAAGGTTGTTTCTGTTATACACGAATGGTTCCTGTATTATGTGTTATATCATATTTCTCATAATGTTATTTCTGTTCTACATGAATGGTTCCTGTATTATGTCCTATGTGATATTTGTCATAAGGTTGTTTCTGTTATACAGGAATGGTTCCTGTATTATGTGTTATATCATATTTGTCATAAGGTTATTTCTGTTCTACAGGAATGGTTCCTGTATTCTGTGTTATATGATATTTGTCATAAGGTTGTTTCTGTTCTACATGAATGGTTCCTGTATTCTGTGCTATATCATATTTGTCATAAGGTTATTTCTGTTCTACAGGAATGGTTCCTGTATTATGTGCGATATGGTATTTGTCATAAGGTTGTTTCTGTTCTACAAGAATGGTTCCTGTATTATGTGCGATATGATATTTGTCATAAGGTTGTTTCTGTTCTACATGAATGGTTCCTGTATTCTGTGCTATATCATATTTGTCATAAGGTTATTTCTGTTCTACAGGAATGGTTCCTGTATTATGTGCGATATAGTATTTGTCATAAGGTTGTTTCTGTTATACATGAATGGTTCCTGTATTATGTCCTATATTATATTTGTCATAAGGTTGTTTCTGTTCTACATGAATGGTTCCTGTATTCTGTGCTATATCATATTTGTCATAAGGTTATTTCTGTTCTACAGGAATGGTTCCTGTATTATGTGCGATATGGTATTTGTCATAAGGTTGTTTCTGTTCTACAAGAATGGTTCCTGTATTCTGTGTTATATGATATTTGTCATAAGGTTGTTTCTGTTCTACATGAATGGTTTTGTATTCTGTGCTATATCATATTTGTCATAAGGTTATTTCTGTTCTACAGGAATGGTTCCTGTATTATGTGCGATATGGTATTTGTCATAAGGTTGTTTCTGTTCTACAAGAATGGTTCCTGTATTATGTGCGATATGATATTTGTCATAAGGTTGTTTCTGTTCTACATGAATGGTTCCTGTATTCTGTGCTATATCATATTTGTCATAATGGTGTTTCTGTTCTACAGGAATGGCTCCTGTATTATGTGCTATATGGTATTTGTCATAAGGTTGTTTCTGTTCTACATGAATTGTTCCTGTATTCTGTGCTATATCATATGTGTCATAATGGTGTTTCTATTCTACATGAATGGTTCCTGTATTCTCTCCTTTATGATATTTGTCATAAGGTTGTTTCTGTTCTACATGAATGGTTCCTGTATTCTGTGCTATATCATATTTGTCATAAGGATATTTCTGTTCTACAGGAATGGTTCCTGCATTATGTGCTATAAGGTATTTGTCATAAGGTTGTTTGTGTTCTACATGAATAGTTCCTGTATTATGTGCTATATCATATTTGTCATAAGGATATTTCTGTTCTACAGGAATGATTCCTGCATTATGTGCTATAAGGTATTTGTCATAAGGTTATTTCTGTTCTACATGAATGGTTCCTGTATTATGTGCTATATCATATTTGTCATAAGGTTGTTTCTCTTATACAGGAATGGTTCCTGTATTATGTGCTATATCATATTTGTCATAAGGTTATTTCTGTTCTACAGGAATGGTTCATGTATTCTGTGCTATATCATATTTGTTATAATGTTGTTTCTGTTATATATGAATTGTTCCTGTATTATGTGTTATATCAACTTTGACATAAAGTTGTTTCTGTTCTACGTGAATGGTTCCTATATTATGTGCTATATGATATTTGTCATAAGGTTGTTTCTGTTCTACATGAATGGTTCCTGTATTATGTGCTATATCATATTTGTCATATGGTTGTTCCTGTTCTACAGGAATGGTTCCTGTATTCTGTGCTATATCATATTTGTCATAAGGTTGTTTCTGTTCTACATGAATGGTTCCTGTATTCTGTGCTATATCGTATTTGTCATAAGGTTGTTTCTGTTCTACAGGAATGGTTCCTGTATTCTGTGCTATATGATATTTGTCATAAGGTTGTTTCTATTCTACATGAATTGTTCCTGTATTCTGTCCTATATGATATTTGTCATAAGGTTGTTTTTGATCTACATGAATGGTTCCTGTATTCTGTGCTATATCATATTTGTCATAATGGTGTTTCTGTTCTACAGGAATGGTTCCTGTATTATGTGCTATATGGTATTTGTCATAAGGTTGTTTCTGTTCTACATGAATTGTTCCTGTATTCTGTGCTATATCATATGTGTCATAATGGTGTTTCTATTCTACATGAATGGTTCCTGTATTCTGTCCTTTATGATATTTGTCATAAGGTTGTTTCTGTTCTACATGAATGGTTCCTGTATTCTGTGCTATATCATAGTTGTCATAAGGATATTTCTGTTCTACAGGAATGGTTCCTGCATTATGTGCTATAAGGTATTTGTCATAAGGTTGTTTCTGTACTACATGAATGGTTCCTGTATTCTGTGCTATATCATATTTGTCATAATGGTGTTTCTGTTCTACATGAATGGTTCCTGTATTCTGTCTTATATGATATTTGTCATAAGGTTGTTTCTGTTATACACGAATGGTTCCTGTATTATGTGTTATATCATATTTCTCATAATGTTATTTCTGTTCTACATGAATGGTTCCTGTATTATGTCCTATATGATATTTGTCATAAGGTTGTTTCTGTTAAACAGGAATGGTTCCTGTATTATATGTTATATCATATTTGTCATAAGGTTATTTCTGTTCTACAGGAATGGTTCCTGTATTCTGTGTTATATGATATTTGTCATAAGGTTGTTTCTGTTCTACATGAATGGTTCCTGTATTCTGTGCTATATCATATTTGTCATAAGGTTATTTCTGTTCTACAGGAATGGTTCCTGTATTATGTGCGATATGGTATTTGTCATAAGGTTGTTTCTGTTCTACAAGAATGGTTCCTGTATTATGTGCGATATGATATTTGTCATAAGGTTGTTTCTGTTCTACATGAATGGTTCCTGTATTCTGTGCTATATCATATTTGTCATAAGGTTATTTCTGTTCTACAGGAATGGTTCCTGTATTATGTGCGATATGGTATTTGTCATAAGGTTGTTTCTGTTATACATGAATGGTTCCTGTATTATGTCCTATATTATATTTGTCATAAGGTTGTTTCTGTTCTACATGAATGGTTCCCGTATTATGTGTTATATCATATTTGTCATAATGTTGTTTCTGTTCTACATGAATGGTTCCTGTATTCTGTCCTATATGATATTTGTCATAAGGTTGTTTTTGATCTACATGAATGGTTCCTGTATTCTGTGCTATATCATATTTGTCATAATGGTGTTTCTGTTCTACATGAATTGTTCCTGTATTCTGTGCTATATCATATGTGTCATAATGGTGTTTCTATTCTACATGAATGGTTCCTGTATTCTCTCCTTTATGATATTTGTCATAAGGTTGTTTCTGTTCTACATGAATGGTTCCTGTATTCTGTGCTATATCATATTTGTCATAAGGATATTTCTGTTCTACAGGAATGGTTCCTGCATTATGTGCTATAAGGTATTTGTCATAAGGTTGTTTGTGTTCTACATGAATAGTTCCTGTATTATGTGCTATATCATATTTGTCATAAGGATATTTCTGTTCTACAGGAATGGTTCCTGCATTATGTGCTATAAGGTATTTGTCATAAGGTTATTTCTGTTCTACATGAATGGTTCCTGTATTATGTGCTATATCATATTTGTCATAAGGTTGTTTCTCTTATACAGGAATGGTTCCTGTATTATGTGCTATATCATATTTGTCATAAGTTTATTTCTGTTCTACAGGAATGGTTCATGTATTCTGTGCTATATCATATTTGTTATAATGTTGTTTCTGTTATATATGAATTGTTCCTGTATTATGTGTTATATCAACTTTGACATAAAGTTGTTTCTGTTCTACATGAATGGTTCCTATATTATGTGCTATATGATATTTGTCATAAGGTTGTTTCTGTTCTACATGAATGGTTCCTGTATTATGTGCTATATCATATTTGTCATATGGTTGTTCCTGTTCTACAGGAATGGTTCCTGTATTCTGTGCTATATCATATTTGTCATAAGGTTGTTTCTGTTCTACATGAATGGTTCCTGTATTCTGTGCTATATCGTATTTGTCATAAGGTTGTTTCTGTTCTACAGGAATGGTTCCTGTATTCTGTGCTATATGATATTTGTCATAAGGTTGTTTCTATTCTACATGAATTGTTCCTGTATTCTGTCCTATATGATATTTGTCATAAGGTTGTTTTTGATCTACATGAATGGTTCCTGTATTCTGTGCTATATCATAGTTGTCATAAGGATATTTCTGTTCTACAGGAATGGTTCCTGCATTATGTGCTATAAGGTATTTGTCATAAGGTTGTTTCTGTACTACATGAATGGTTCCTGTATTCTGTGCTATATCATATTTGTCATAATGGTGTTTCTGTTCTACATGAATGGTTCCTGTATTCTGTCTTATATGATATTTGTCATAAGGTTGTTTCTGTTATACACGAATGGTTCCTGTATTATGTGTTATATCATATTTCTCATAATGTTATTTCTGTTCTACATGAATGGTTCCTGTATTATGTCCTATATGATATTTGTCATAAGGTTGTTTCTGTTAAACAGGAATGGTTCCTGTATTATATGTTATATCATATTTGTCATAAGGTTATTTCTGTTCTACAGGAATGGTTCCTGTATTCTGTGTTATATGATATTTGTCATAAGGTTGTTTCTGTTCTACATGAATGGTTCCTGTATTCTGTGCTATATCATATTTGTCATAAGGTTATTTCTGTTCTACAGGAATGGTTCCTGTATTATGTGCGATATGGTATTTGTCATAAGGTTGTTTCTGTTCTACAAGAATGGTTCCTGTATTATGTGCGATATGATATTTGTCATAAGGTTGTTTCTGTTCTACATGAATGGTTCCTGTATTCTGTGCTATATCATATTTGTCATAAGGTTATTTCTGTTCTACAGGAATGGTTCCTGTATTATGTGCGATATGGTATTTGTCATAAGGTTGTTTCTGTTATACATGAATGGTTCCTGTATTATGTCCTATATTATATTTGTCATAAGGTTGTTTCTGTTCTACATGAATGGTTCCCGTATTATGTGTTATATCATATTTGTCATAATGTTGTTTCTGTTCTACATGAATGGTTCCTGTATTCTGTCCTATATGATATTTGTCATAAGGTTGTTTTTGATCTACATGAATGGTTCCTGTATTCTGTGCTATATCATATTTGTCATAATGGTGTTTCTGTTCTACATGAATTGTTCCTGTATTCTGTGCTATATCATATGTGTCATAATGGTGTTTCTATTCTACATGAATGGTTCCTGTATTCTCTCCTTTATGATATTTGTCATAAGGTTGTTTCTGTTCTACATGAATGGTTCCTGTATTCTGTGCTATATCATATTTGTCATAAGGATATTTCTGTTCTACAGGAATGGTTCCTGCATTATGTGCTATAAGGTATTTGTCATAAGGTTGTTTGTGTTCTACATGAATAGTTCCTGTATTATGTGCTATATCATATTTGTCATAAGGATATTTCTGTTCTACAGGAATGGTTCCTGCATTATGTGCTATAAGGTATTTGTCATAAGGTTATTTCTGTTCTACATGAATGGTTCCTGTATTATGTGCTATATCATATTTGTCATAAGGTTGTTTCTCTTATACAGGAATGGTTCCTGTATTATGTGCTATATCATATTTGTCATAAGTTTATTTCTGTTCTACAGGAATGGTTCATGTATTCTGTGCTATATCATATTTGTTATAATGTTGTTTCTGTTATATATGAATTGTTCCTGTATTATGTGTTATATCAACTTTGACATAAAGTTGTTTCTGTTCTACATGAATGGTTCCTATATTATGTGCTATATGATATTTGTCATAAGGTTGTTTCTGTTCTACATGAATGGTTCCTGTATTATGTGCTATATCATATTTGTCATATGGTTGTTCCTGTTCTACAGGAATGGTTCCTGTATTCTGTGCTATATCATATTTGTCATAAGGTTGTTTCTGTTCTACATGAATGGTTCCTGTATTCTGTGCTATATCGTATTTGTCATAAGGTTGTTTCTGTTCTACAGGAATGGTTCCTGTATTCTGTGCTATATGATATTTGTCATAAGGTTGTTTCTATTCTACATGAATTGTTCCTGTATTCTGTCCTATATGATATTTGTCATAAGGTTGTTTTTGATCTACATGAATGGTTCCTGTATTATGTGCTATATCATATTTGTCATAATGGTGTTTCTGTTCTACATGAATGGTTCCTGTATTCTGTCTTATATGATATTTGTCATAAGGTTGTTTCTGTTATACACGAATGGTTCCTGTATTATGTGTTATATCATATTTCTCATAATGTTATTTCTGTTCTACATGAATGGTTCCTGTATTATGTCCTATATGATATTTGTCATAAGGTTGTTTCTGTTAAACAGGAATGGTTCCTGTATTATATGTTATATCATATTTGTCATAAGGTTATTTCTGTTCTACAGGAATGGTTCCTGTATTCTGTGTTATATGATATTTGTCATAAGGTTGTTTCTGTTCTACATGAATGGTTCCTGTATTCTGTGCTATATCATATTTGTCATAAGGTTATTTCTGTTCTACAGGAATGGTTCCTGTATTATGTGCGATATGGTATTTGTCATAAGGTTGTTTCTGTTCTACAAGAATGGTTCCTGTATTATGTGCGATATGATATTTGTCATAAGGTTGTTTCTGTTCTACATGAATGGTTCCTGTATTCTGTGCTATATCATATTTGTCATAAGGTTATTTATGTTCTACAGGAATGGTTCCTGTATTATGTGCGATATGGTATTTGTCATAAGGTTGTTTCTGTTATACATGAATGGTTCCTGTATTATGTCCTATATTATATTTGTCATAAGGTTGTTTCTGTTCTACATGAATGGTTCCCGTATTATGTGTTATATCATATTTGTCATAATGTTGTTTCTGTTCTACATGAATGGTTCCTGTATTCTGTCCTATATGATATTTGTCATAAGGTTGTTTTTGATCTACATGAATGGTTCCTGTATTCTGTGCTATATCATATTTGTCATAATGGTGTTTCTGTTCTACATGAATTGTTCCTGTATTCTGTGCTATATCATATGTGTCATAATGCTGTTTCTATTCTACATGAATGGTTCCTGTATTCTCTCCTTTATGATATTTGTCATAAGGTTGTTTCTGTTCTACATGAATGGTTCCTGTATTCTGTGCTATATCATATTTGTCATAAGGATATTTCTGTTCTACAGGAATGGTTCCTGCATTATGTGCTATAAGGTATTTGTCATAAGGTTGTTTGTGTTCTACATGAATAGTTCCTGTATTATGTGCTATATCATATTTGTCATAAGGATATTTCTGTTCTACAGGAATGGTTCCTGCATTATGTGCTATAAGGTATTTGTCATAAGGTTATTTCTGTTCTACATGAATGGTTCCTGTATTATGTGCTATATCATATTTGTCATAAGGTTGTTTCTCTTATACAGGAATGGTTCCTGTATTATGTGCTATATCATATTTGTCATAAGTTTATTTCTGTTCTACAGGAATGGTTCATGTATTCTGTGCTATATCATATTTGTTATAATGTTGTTTCTGTTATATATGAATTGTTCCTGTATTATGTGTTATATCAACTTTGACATAAAGTTGTTTCTGTTCTACATGAATGGTTCCTATATTATGTCCTATATGATATTTGTCATAAGGTTGTTTCTGTTCTACATGAATGGTTCCTGTATTATGTGCTATATCATATTTGTCATATGGTTGTTCCTGTTCTACAGGAATGGTTCCTGTATTCTGTGCTATATCATATTTGTCATAAGGTTGTTTCTGTTCTACATGAATGGTTCCTGTATTCTGTGCTATATCGTATTTGTCATAAGGTTGTTTCTGTTCTACAGGAATGGTTCCTGCATTCTGTGCTATATGATATTTGTCATAAGGTTGTTTCTATTCTACATGAATTGTTCCTGTATTCTGTCCTATATGATATTTGTCATAAGGTTGTTTTTGATCTACATGAATGGTTCCTGTATTATGTGCTATATCATATTTGTCATAATGGTGTTTCTGTTCTACAGGAATGGTTCCTGTATTATGTGCTATATGGTATTTGTCATAAGGTTGTTTCTGTTCTACATGAATTGTTCCTGTATTCTGTGCTATATCATATGTGTCATAATGGTGTTTCTATTCTACATGAATGGTTCCTGTATTCTGTCCTTTATGATATTTGTCATAAGGTTGTTTCTGTTCTACATGAATGGTTCCTGTATTCTGTGCTATATCATAGTTGTCATAAGGATATTTCTGTTCTACAGGAATGGTTCCTGCATTATGTGCTATAAGGTATTTGTCATAAGGTTGTTTCTGTACTACATGAATGGTTCCTGTATTCTGTGTTATATCATATTTCTCATAATGTTATTTCTGTTCTACATGAATGGTTCCTGTATTATGTCCTATATGATATTTGTCATAAGGTTGTTTCTGTTATACAGGAATGGTTCCTGTATTATGTGCTATATCATATTTGTCATAAGGTTATTTCTGTTCTACAGGAATGGTTCCTGTATTCTGTCTTATATGATATTTGTCATAAGGTTGTTTCTGTTATACACGAATGGTTCCTGTATTATGTGTTATATCATATTTCTCATAATGTTATTTCTGTTCTACATGAATGGTTCCTGTATTATGTCCTATATGATATTTGTCATAAGGTTGTTTCTGTTATACAGGAATGGTTCCTGTATTATGTGTAATATCATATTTGTCATAAGGTTATTTCTGTTCTACAGGAATGGTTCCTGTATTCTGTGTTATATGATATTTGTCATAAGGTTGTTTCTGTTCTACATGAATGGTTCCTGTATTCTGTGCTATATCATATTTGTCATAAGGTTATTTCTGTTCTACAGGAATGGTTCCTGTATTATGTGCGATATGGTATTTGTCATAAGGTTGTTTCTGTTCTACAAGAATGGTTCCTGTATTATGTGCGATATGATATTTGTCATAAGGTTGTTTCTGTTCTACATGAATGGTTCCTGTATTCTGTGCTATATCATATTTGTCATAAGGTTATTTCTGTTCTACAGGAATGGTTCCTGTATTATGTGCGATATGGTATTTGTCATAAGGTTGTTTCTGTTCTACAAGAATGGTTCCTGTATTATGTGCGATATGATATTTGTCATAAGGTTGTTTCTGTTCTACATGAATGGTTCCTGTATTCTGTGCTATATCATATTTGTCATAAGGTTATTTCTGTTCTACATGAATGGTTCCCGTATTATGTGTTATATTATATGTGTCATAATGGTGTTTCTGTTCTACATGAATGGTTCCTCTATTATGTCCTATATTATATTTGTCATAAGGTTGTTTCTGTTCTACATGAATGGTTCCCGTATTATGTGTTATATCATATTTGACATAATGTTGTTTCTGTTCTACATGAATGGTTCCTGTATTCTGTGCTATATGATATTTGTCATAAGGTTGTTTCTATTCTACATGAATTGTTCCTGTATTCTGTCCTATATGATATTTGTCATAAGGTTGTTTTTGATCTACATGAATGGTTCCTGTATTCTGTGCTATATCATATTTGTCATAATGGTGTTTCTGTTCTACAGGAATGGTTCCTGTATTATGTGCTATATGGTATTTGTCATAAGGTTGTTTCTGTTCTACATGAATTGTTCCTGTATTCTGTGCTATATCATATGTGTCATAATGTTGTTTCTGTTCTACATGAATGGTTCCTGTATTCTGTGCTATATCATAGTTGTCATAAGGATATTTCTGTTCTACAGGAATGGTTCCTGCATTATGTGCTATAAGGTATTTGTCATAAGATTGTTTCTGTACTACATGAATGGTTCCTGTATTCTGTGCTATATCATATTTGTCATAATGGTGTTTCTGTTCTACATGAATGGTTCCTGTATTCTGTCTTATATGATATTTGTCATAAGGTTGTTTCTGTTATACACGAATGGTTCCTGTATTATGTGTTATATCATATTTCTCATAATGTTATTTCTGTTCTACATGAATGGTTCCTGTATTATGTCCTATATGATATTTGTCTTAAGGTTGTTTCTGTTAAACAGGAATGGTTCCTGTATTATATGTTATATCATATTTGTCATAAGGTTATTTCTGTTCTACAGGAATGGTTCCTGTATTCTGTGTTATATGATATTTGTCATAAGGTTGTTTCTGTTCTACATGAATGGTTCCTGTATTCTGTGCTATATCATATTTGTCATAAGGTTATTTCTGTTCTACAGGAATGGTTCCTGTATTATGTGCGATATGGTATTTGTCATAAGGTTGTTTCTGTTCTACAAGAATGGTTCCTGTATTATGTGCGATATGATATTTGTCATAAGGTTGTTTCTGTTCTACATGAATGGTTCCTGTATTCTGTGCTATATCATATTTGTCATAAGGTTATTTCTGTTCTACAGGAATGGTTCCTGTATTATGTGCGATATGGTATTTGTCATAAGGTTGTTTCTGTTATACATGAATGGTTCCTGTATTATGTCCTATATTATATTTGTCATAAGGTTGTTTCTGTTCTACATGAATGGTTCCCGTATTATGTGTTATATCATATTTGTCATAATGTTGTTTCTGTTCTACATGAATGGTTCCTGTATTCTGTCCTATATGATATTTGTCATAAGGTTGTTTTTGATCTACATGAATGGTTCCTGTATTCTGTGCTATATCATATTTGTCATAATGGTGTTTCTGTTCTACATGAATTGTTCCTGTATTCTGTGCTATATCATATGTGTCATAATGGTGTTTCTATTCTACATGAATGGTTCCTGTATTCTCTCCTTTATGATATTTGTCATAAGGTTGTTTCTGTTCTACATGAATGGTTCCTGTATTCTGTGCTATATCATATTTGTCATAAGGATATTTCTGTTCTACAGGAATGGTTCCTGCATTATGTGCTATAAGGTATTTGTCATAAGGTTGTTTGTGTTCTACATGAATAGTTCCTGTATTATGTGCTATATCATATTTGTCATAAGGATATTTCTGTTCTACAGGAATGGTTCCTGCATTATGTGCTATAAGGTATTTGTCATAAGGTTATTTCTGTTCTACATGAATGGTTCCTGTATTATGTGCTATATCATATTTGTCATAAGGTTGTTTCTCTTATACAGGAATGGTTCCTGTATTATGTGCTATATCATATTTGTCATAAGTTTATTTCTGTTCTACAGGAATGGTTCATGTATTCTGTGCTATATCATATTTGTTATAATGTTGTTTCTGTTATATATGAATTGTTCCTGTATTATGTGTTATATCAACTTTGACATAAAGTTGTTTCTGTTCTACATGAATGGTTCCTATATTATGTGCTATATGATATTTGTCATAAGGTTGTTTCTGTTCTACATGAATGGTTCCTGTATTATGTGCTATATCATATTTGTCATATGGTTGTTCCTGTTCTACAGGAATGGTTCCTGTATTCTGTGCTATATCATATTTGTCATAAGGTTGTTTCTGTTCTACATGAATGGTTCCTGTATTCTGTGCTATATCGTATTTGTCATAAGGTTGTTTCTGTTCTACAGGAATGGTTCCTGTATTCTGTGCTATATGATATTTGTCATAAGGTTGTTTCTATTCTACATGAATTGTTCCTGTATTCTGTCCTATATGATATTTGTCATAAGGTTGTTTTTGATCTACATGAATGGTTCCTGTATTATGTGCTATATCATATTTGTCATAATGGTGTTTCTGTTCTACAGGAATGGTTCCTGTATTATGTGCTATATGGTATTTGTCATAAGGTTGTTTCTGTTCTACATGAATTGTTCCTGTATTCTGTGCTATATCATATGTGTCATAATGGTGTTTCTATTCTACATGAATGGTTCCTGTATTCTGTCCTTTATGATATTTGTCATAAGGTTGTTTCTGTTCTACATGAATGGTTCCTGTATTCTGTGCTATATCATAGTTGTCATAAGGATATTTCTGTTCTACAGGAATGGTTCCTGCATTATGTGCTATAAGGTATTTGTCATAAGGTTGTTTCTGTACTACATGAATGGTTCCTGTATTCTGTGTTATATCATATTTCTCATAATGTTATTTCTGTTCTACATGAATGGTTCCTGTATTATGTCCTATATGATATTTGTCATAAGGTTGTTTCTGTTATACAGGAATGGTTCCTGTATTATGTGCTATATCATATTTGTCATAAGGTTATTTCTGTTCTACAGGAATGGTTCCTGTATTCTGTCTTATATGATATTTGTCATAAGGTTGTTTCTGTTATACACGAATGGTTCCTGTATTATGTGTTATATCATATTTCTCATAATGTTATTTCTGTTCTACATGAATGGTTCCTGTATTATGTCCTATATGATATTTGTCATAAGGTTGTTTCTGTTATACAGGAATGGTTCCTGTATTATGTGTTATATCATATTTGTCATAAGGTTATTTCTGTTCTACAGGAATGGTTCCTGTATTCTGTGTTATATGATATTTGTCATAAGGTTGTTTCTGTTCTACATGAATGGTTCCTGTATTCTGTGCTATATCATATTTGTCATAAGGTTATTTCTGTTCTACAGGAATGGTTCCTGTATTATGTGCGATATGGTATTTGTCATAAGGTTGTTTCTGTTCTACAAGAATGGTTCCTGTATTATGTGCGATATGATATTTGTCATAAGGTTGTTTCTGTTCTACATGAATGGTTCCTGTATTCTGTGCTATATCATATTTGTCATAAGGTTATTTCTGTTCTACAGGAATGGTTCCTGTATTATGTGCGATATGGTATTTGTCATAAGGTTGTTTCTGTTCTACAAGAATGGTTCCTGTATTATGTGCGATATGATATTTGTCATAAGGTTGTTTCTGTTCTACATGAATGGTTCCTGTATTCTGTGCTATATCATATTTGTCATAAGGTTATTTCTGTTCTACATGAATGGTTCCCGTATTATGTGTTATATTATATGTGTCATAATGGTGTTTCTGTTCTACATGAATGGTTCCTCTATTATGTCCTATATTATATTTGTCATAAGGTTGTTTCTGTTCTACATGAATGGTTCCCGTATTATGTGTTATATCATATTTGACATAATGTTGTTTCTGTTCTACATGAATGGTTCCTGTATTCTGTCCTATATGATGTTTGTCATAAGGTTGTTTTTGATCTACATGAATGGTTCCTGTATTCTGTGCTATATCATATTTGTCATAATGGTGTTTCTGTTCTACAGGAATGGTTCCTGTATTATGTGCTATATGGTATTTGTCATAAGGTTGTTTCTGTTCTACATGAATTGTTCCTGTATTCTGTGCTATATCATATGTGTCATAATGGTGTTTCTATTCTACATGAATGGTTCCTGTATTTTCTCCTTTATGATATTTGTCATAAGGTTGTTTCTGTTCTACATGAATGGTTCCTGTATTCTGTGCTATATCATATTTGTCATAAGGATATTTCTGTTCTACAGGAATGGTTCCTGCATTATGTGCTATAAGGTATTTGTCATAAGGTTGTTTGTGTTCTACATGAATAGTTCCTGTATTATGTGCTATATCATATTTGTCATAAGGATATTTCTGTTCTACAGGAATGGTTCCTGCATTATGTGCTATAAGGTATTTGTCATAAGGTTATTTCTGTTCTACAGGAATGGTTCATGTATTCTGTGCTATATCATATTTGTTATAATGTTGTTTCTGTTATATATGAATTGTTCCTGTATTATGTGTTATATCAACTTTGACATAAAGTTGTTTCTGTTCTACATGAATGGTTCCTATATTATGTGCTATATGATATTTGTCATAAGGTTGTTTCTGTTCTACATGAATGGTTCCTGTATTATGTGCTATATCATATTTGTCATATGGTTGTTCCTGTTCTACAGGAATGGTTCCTGTATTCTGTGCTATATCATATTTGTCATAAGGTTGTTTCTGTTCTACATGAATGGTTCCTGTATTCTGTGCTATATCGTATTTGTCATAAGGTTGTTTCTGTTCTACAGGAATGGTTCCTGTATTCTGTGCTATATGATATTTGTCATAAGGTTGTTTCTATTCTACATGAATTGTTCCTGTATTCTGTGCTATATCATATTTGTCATAAGGTTGTTTTTGATCTACAGGAATGGTTCCTGTATTATGTGCTATATGGTATTTGTCATAAGGTTGTTTCTGTTCTACATGAATTGTTCCTGTATTCTGTGCTATATCATATGTGTCATAATGGTGTTTCTATTCTACATGAATGGTTCCTGTATTCTGTCCTTTATGATATTTGTCATAAGGTTGTTTCTGTTCTACATGAATGGTTCCTGTATTCTGTGCTATATCATAGTTGTCATAAGGATATTTCTGTTCTACAGGAATGGTTCCTGCATTATGTGCTATAAGGTATTTGTCATAAGGTTGTTTCTGTACTACATGAATGGTTCCTGTATTCTGTGCTATATCATATTTGTCATAATGGTGTTTCTGTTCTACATGAATGGTTCCTGTATTCTGTCTTATATGATATTTGTCATAAGGTTGTTTCTGTTATACACGAATGGTTCCTGTATTATGTGTTATATCATATTTCTCATAATGTTATTTCTGTTCTACATGAATGGTTCCTGTATTATGTCCTATATGATATTTGTCATAAGGTTGTTTCTGTTATACAGGAATGGTTCCTGTATTATGTGTTATATCATATTTGTCATAAGGTTATTTCTGTTCTACAGGAATGGTTTCTGTATTCTGTGTTATATGATATTTGTCATAAGGTTGTTTCTGTTCTACATGAATGGTTCCTGTATTCTGTGCTATATCATATTTGTCATAAGGTTATTTCTGTTCTACAGGAATGGTTCCTGTATTATGTGCGATATGGTATTTGTCATAAGGTTGTTTCTGTTCTACAAGAATGGTTCCTGTATTATGTGCGATATGATATTTGTCATAAGGTTGTTTCTGTTCTACATGAATGGTTCCTGTATTCTGTGCTATATCATATTTGTCATAAGGTTATTTCTGTTCTACAGGAATGGTTCCTGTATTATGTGCGATATGGTATTTGTCATAAGGTTGTTTCTGTTATACATGAATGGTTCCTGTATTATGTCCTATATTATATTTGTCATAAGGTTGTTTCTGTTCTACATGAATGGTTCCCGTATTATGTGTTATATCATATTTGTCATAATGTTGTTTCTGTTCTACATGAATGGTTCCTGTATTCTGTCCTATATGATATTTGTCATAAGGTTGTTTTTGATCTACATGAATGGTTCCTGTATTCTGTGCTATATCATATTTGTCATAATGGTGTTTCTGTTCTACAGGAATGGTTCCTGTATTATGTGCTATATGGTATTTGTCATAAGGTTGTTTCTGTTCTACATGAATTGTTCCTGTATTCTGTGCTATATCATATGTGTCATAATGGTGTTTCTATTCTACATGAATGGTTCCTGTATTCTCTCCTTTATGATATTTGTCATAAGGTTGTTTCTGTTCTACATGAATGGTTCCTGTATTCTGTGCTATATCATATTTGTCATAAGGATATTTCTGTTCTACAGGAATGGTTCCTGCATTATGTGCTATAAGGTATTTGTCATAAGGTTGTTTGTGTTCTACATGAATAGTTCCTGTATTATGTGCTATATCATATTTGTCATAAGGATATTTCTGTTCTACAGGAATGATTCCTGCATTATGTGCTATAAGGTATTTGTCATAAGGTTATTTCTGTTCTACATGAATGGTTCCTGTATTATGTGCTATATCATATTTGTCATAAGGTTGTTTCTCTTATACAGGAATGGTTCCTGTATTATGTGCTATATCATATTTGTCATAAGGTTATTTCTGTTCTACAGGAATGGTTCATGTATTCTGTGCTATATCATATTTGTTATAATGTTGTTTCTGTTATATATGAATTGTTCCTGTATTATGTGTTATATCAACTTTGACATAAAGTTGTTTCTGTTCTACATGAATGGTTCCTATATTATGTGCTATATGATATTTGTCATAAGGTTGTTTCTGTTCTACATGAATGGTTCCTGTATTATGTGCTATATCATATTTGTCATATGGTTGTTCCTGTTCTACAGGAATGGTTCCTGTATTCTGTGCTATATCATATTTGTCATAAGGTTGTTTCTGTTCTACATGAATGGTTCCTGTATTCTGTGCTATATCGTATTTGTCATAAGGTTGTTTCTGTTCTACAGGAATGGTTCCTGTATTCTGTGCTATATGATATTTGTCATAAGGTTGTTTCTATTCTACATGAATTGTTCCTGTATTCTGTCCTATATGATATTTGTCATAAGGTTGTTTTTGATCTACATGAATGGTTCCTGTATTCTGTGCTATATCATATTTGTCATAATGGTGTTTCTGTTCTACAGGAATGGTTCCTGTATTATGTGCTATATGGTATTTGTCATAAGGTTGTTTCTGTTCTACATGAATTGTTCCTGTATTCTGTGCTATATCATATGTGTCATAATGGTGTTTCTATTCTACATGAATGGTTCATGTATTCTGTCCTTTATGATATTTGTCATAAGGTTGTTTCTGTTCTACATGAATGGTTCCTGTATTCTGTGCTATATCATAGTTGTCATAAGGATATTTCTGTTCTACAGGAATGGTTCCTGCATTATGTGCTATAAGGTATTTGTCATAAGGTTGTTTCTGTACTACATGAATGGTTCCTGTATTCTGTGCTATATCATATTTGTCATAATGGTGTTTCTGTTCTACATGAATGGTTCCTGTATTCTGTCTTATATGATATTTGTCATAAGGTTGTTTCTGTTATACACGAATGGTTCCTGTATTATGTGTTATATCATATTTCTCATAATGTTATTTCTGTTCTACATGAATGGTTCCTGTATTATGTCCTATATGATATTTGTCATAAGGTTGTTTCTGTTAAACAGGAATGGTTCCTGTATTATGTGTTATATCATATTTGTCATAAGGTTATTTCTGTTCTACAGGAATGGTTCCTGTATTCTGTGTTATATGATATTTGTCATAAGGTTGTTTCTGTTCTACATGAATGGTTCCTGTATTCTGTGCTATATCATATTTGTCATCAGGTTATTTCTGTTCTACAGGAATGGTTCCTGTATTATGTGCGATATGGTATTTGTCATAAGGTTGTTTCTGTTCTACAAGAATGGTTCCTGTATTATGTGCGATATGATATTTGTCATAAGGTTGTTTCTGTTCTACATGAATGGTTCCTGTATTCTGTGCTATATCATATGTGTTATAATGATGTTTCTATTCTACATGAATGGTTCCTGTATTCTCTCCTTTATGATATTTGTCATAAGGTTGTTTCTGTTCTACATGAATGGTTCCTGTATTCTGTGCTATATCATATTTGTCATAAGGATATTTCTGTTCTACAGGAATGGTTCCTGCATTATGTGCTATAAGGTATTTGTCATAAGGTTGTTTGTGTTCTACATGAATAGTTCCTGTATTATGTGCTATATCATATTTGTCATAAGGATATTTCTGTTCTACAGGAATGGTTCCTGCATTATGTGCTATAAGGTATTTGTCATAAGGTTATTTCTGTTCTACAGGAATGGTTCATGTATTCTGTGCTATATCATATTTGTTATGATGTTGTTTCTGTTATATATGAATTGTTCCTGTATTATGTGTTATATCAACTTTGACATAAAGTTGTTTCTGTTCTACATGAATGGTTCCTATATTATGTGCTATATGATATTTGTCATAAGGTTGTTTCTGTTCTACATGAATGGTTCCTGTATTATGTGCTATATCATATTTGTCATATGGTTGTTCCTGTTCTACAGGAATGGTTCCTGTATTCTGTGCTATATCATATTTGTCATAAGGTTGTTTCTGTTCTACATGAATGGTTCCTGTATTCTGTGCTATATCGTATTTGTCATAAGGTTGTTTCTGTTCTACAGGAATGGTTCCTGTATTCTGTGCTATATGATATTTGTCATAAGGTTGTTTCTATTCTACATGAATTGTTCCTGTATTCTGTCCTATATGATATTTGTCATAAGGTTGTTTTTGATCTACAGGAATGGTTCCTGTATTATGTGCTATATGGTATTTGTCATAAGGTTGTTTCTGTTCTACATGAATTGTTCCTGTATTCTGTGCTATATCATATGTGTCATAATGGTGTTTCTATTCTACATGAATGGTTCCTGTATTCTGTCCTTTATGATATTTGTCATAAGGTTGTTTCTGTTCTACATGAATGGTTCCTGTATTCTGTGCTATATCATAGTTGTCATAAGGATATTTCTGTTCTACAGGAATGGTTCCTGCATTATGTGCTATAAGGTATTTGTCATAAGGTTGTTTCTGTACTACATGAATGGTTCCTGTATTCTGTGCTATATCATATTTGTCATAATGGTGTTTCTGTTCTACATGAATGGTTCCTGTATTCTGTCTTATATGATATTTGTCATAAGGTTGTTTCTGTTATACACGAATGGTTCCTGTATTATGTGTTATATCATATTTCTCATAATGTTATTTCTGTTCTACATGAATGGTTCCTGTATTATGTCCTATATGATATTTGTCATAAGGTTGTTTCTGTTATACAGGAATGGTTCCTGTATTATGTGTTATATCATATTTGTCATAAGGTTATTTCTGTTCTACAGGAATGGTTCCTGTATTCTGTGTTATATGATATTTGTCATAAGGTTGTTTCTGTTCTACATGAATGGTTCCTGTATTCTGTGCTATATCATATTTGTCATAAGGTTATTTCTGTTCTACAGGAATGGTTCCTGTATTATGTGCGATATGGTATTTGTCATAAGGTTGTTTCTGTTCTACAAGAATGGTTCCTGTATTATGTGCGATATGATATTTGTCATAAGGTTGTTTCTGTTCTACATGAATGGTTCCTGTATTCTGTGCTATATCATATTTGTCATAAGGTTATTTCTATTCTACAGGAATGGTTCCTGTATTATGTGCGATATGGTATTTGTCATAAGGTTGTTTCTGTTATACATGAATGGTTCCTGTATTATGTCCTATATTATATTTGTCATAAGGTTGTTTCTGTTCTACATGAATGGTTCCCGTATTATGTGTTATATCATATTTGTCATAATGTTGTTTCTGTTCTACATGAATGGTTCCTGTATTCTGTCCTATATGATATTTGTCATAAGGTTGTTTTTGATCTACATGAATGGTTCCTGTATTCTGTGCTATATCATATTTGTCATAATGGTGTTTCTGTTCTACAGGAATGGTTCCTGTATTATGTGCTATATGGTATTTGTCATAAGGTTGTTTCTGTTCTACATGAATTGTTCCTGTATTCTGTGCTATATCATATGTGTCATAATGGTGTTTCTATTCTACATGAATGGTTCCTGTATTCTCTCCTTTATGATATTTGTCATAAGGTTGTTTCTGTTCTACATGAATGGTTCCTGTATTCTGTGCTACATCATATTTGTCATCAGGTTATTTCTGTTCTACAGGAATGGTTCCTGTATTATGTGCGATATGGTATTTGTCATAAGGTTGTTTCTGTTCTACAAGAATGGTTCCTGTATTATGTGCGATATGATATTTGTCATAAGGTTGTTTCTGTTCTACATGAATGGTTCCTGTATTCTGTGCTATATCATATGTGTTATAATGATGTTTCTATTCTACATGAATGGTTCCTGTATTCTCTCCTTTATGATATTTGTCATAAGGTTGTTTCTGTTCTACATGAATGGTTCCTGTATTCTGTGCTATATCATATTTGTCATAAGGATATTTCTGTTCTACAGGAATGGTTCCTGCATTATGTGCTATAAGGTATTTGTCATAAGGTTGTTTGTGTTCTACATGAATAGTTCCTGTATTATGTGCTATATCATATTTGTCATAAGGATATTTCTGTTCTACAGGAATGGTTCCTGCATTATGTGCTATAAGGTATTTGTCATAAGGTTATTTCTGTTCTACAGGAATGGTTCATGTATTCTGTGCTATATCATATTTGTTATGATGTTGTTTCTGTTATATATGAATTGTTCCTGTATTATGTGTTATATCAACTTTGACATAAAGTTGTTTCTGTTCTACATGAATGGTTCCTATATTATGTGCTATATGATATTTGTCATAAGGTTGTTTCTGTTCTACATGAATGGTTCCTGTATTATGTGCTATATCATATTTGTCATATGGTTGTTCCTGTTCTACAGGAATGGTTCCTGTATTCTGTGCTATATCATATTTGTCATAAGGTTGTTTCTGTTCTACATGAATGGTTCCTGTATTCTGTGCTATATCGTATTTGTCATAAGGTTGTTTCTGTTCTACAGGAATGGTTCCTGTATTCTGTGCTATATGATATTTGTCATAAGGTTGTTTCTATTCTACATGAATTGTTCCTGTATTCTGTCCTATATGATATTTGTCATAAGGTTGTTTTTGATCTACAGGAATGGTTCCTGTATTATGTGCTATATGGTATTTGTCATAAGGTTGTTTCTGTTCTACATGAATTGTTCCTGTATTCTGTGCTATATCATATGTGTCATAATGGTGTTTCTATTCTACATGAATGGTTCCTGTATTCTGTCCTTTATGATATTTGTCATAAGGTTGTTTCTGTTCTACATGAATGGTTCCTGTATTCTGTGCTATATCATAGTTGTCATAAGGATATTTCTGTTCTACAGGAATGGTTCCTGCATTATGTGCTATAAGGTATTTGTCATAAGGTTGTTTCTGTACTACATGAATGGTTCCTGTATTCTGTGCTATATCATATTTGTCATAATGGTGTTTCTGTTCTACATGAATGGTTCCTGTATTCTGTCTTATATGATATTTGTCATAAGGTTGTTTCTGTTATACACGAATGGTTCCTGTATTATGTGTTATATCATATTTCTCATAATGTTATTTCTGTTCTACATGAATGGTTCCTGTATTATGTCCTATATGATATTTGTCATAAGGTTGTTTCTGTTATACAGGAATGGTTCCTGTATTATGTGTTATATCATATTTGTCATAAGGTTATTTCTGTTCTACAGGAATGGTTCCTGTATTCTGTGTTATATGATATTTGTCATAAGGTTGTTTCTGTTCTACATGAATGGTTCCTGTATTCTGTGCTATATCATATTTGTCATAAGGTTATTTCTGTTCTACAGGAATGGTTCCTGTATTATGTGCGATATGGTATTTGTCATAAGGTTGTTTCTGTTCTACAAGAATGGTTCCTGTATTATGTGCGATATGATATTTGTCATAAGGTTGTTTCTGTTCTACATGAATGGTTCCTGTATTCTGTGCTATATCATATTTGTCATAAGGTTATTTCTATTCTACAGGAATGGTTCCTGTATTATGTGCGATATGGTATTTGTCATAAGGTTGTTTCTGTTATACATGAATGGTTCCTGTATTATGTCCTATATTATATTTGTCATAAGGTTGTTTCTGTTCTACATGAATGGTTCCCGTATTATGTGTTATATCATATTTGTCATAATGTTGTTTCTGTTCTACATGAATGGTTCCCGTATTCTGTGCTATATCATATTTGTCATAATGGTGTTTCTGTTCTACAGGAATGGTTCCTGTATTATGTGCTATATCATATTTGTCATAAGGTTATTTCTGTTCTACAGGAATGGTTCATGTATTCTGTGCTATATCATATTTGTTATAATGTTGTTTCTGTTATATATGAATTGTTCCTGTATTATGTGTTATATCAACTTTGACATAAAGTTGTTTCTGTTCTACATGAATGGTTCCTATATTATGTGCTATATGATATTTGTCATAAGGTTGTTTCTGTTCTACATGAATGGTTCCTGTATTATGTGCTATATCATATTTGTCATATGGTTGTTCCTGTTCTACAGGAATGGTGCCTGTATTCTGTGCTATATCATATTTGTCATAATGGTGTTTCTATTCTACATGAATTGTTCCTGTATTCTGTCCTATATGATATTTGTCATAAGGTTGTTTTTGATCTACATGAATGGTTCCTGTATTCTGTGCTATATCATATTTGTCATAATGGTGTTTCTGTTCTACAGGAATGGTTCCTGTATTATGTGCTATATGGTATTTGTCATAAGGTTGTTTCTGTTCTACATGAATTGTTCCTGTATTCTGTGCTATATCATATGTGTCATAATGGTGTTTCTATTCTACATGAATGGTTCCTGTATTCTGTCCTTTATGATATTTGTCATAAGGTTGTTTCTGTTCTACATGAATGGTTCCTGTATTCTGTGCTACATCATAGTTGTCATAAGGATATTTCTGTTCTACAGGAATGGTTCCTGCATTATGTGCTATAAGGTATTTGTCATAAGGTTGTTTCTGTACTACATGAATGGTTCCTGTATTCTGTGCTATATCATATTTGTCATAATGGTGTTTCTGTTCTACATGAATGGTTCCTGTATTCTGTCTTATATGATATTTGTCATAAGGTTGTTTCTGTTATACACGAATGGTTCCTGTATTATGTGTTATATCATATTTCTCATAATGTTATTTCTGTTCTACATGAATGGTTCCTGTATTATGTCCTATATGATATTTGTCATAAGGTTGTTTCTGTTAAACAGGAATGGTTCCTGTATTATGTGTTATATCATATTTGTCATAAGGTTATTTCTGTTCTACAGGAATGGTTCCTGTATTCTGTGTTATATGATATTTGTCATAAGGTTGTTTCTGTTCTACATGAATGGTTCCTGTATTCTGTGCTATATCATATTTGTCATCAGGTTATTTCTGTTCTACAGGAATGGTTCCTGTATTATGTGCGATATGGTATTTGTCATAAGGTTGTTTCTGTTCTACAAAAATGTTTCCTGTATTATGTGCGATATGATATTTGTCATAAGGTTGTTTCTGTTCTACATGAATTGTTCCTGTATTCTGTGCTATATAATATTTGTCATAAGGTTATTTCTGTTCTACAGGAATGGTTCCTGTATTATGTGCGATATGGTATTTGTCATAAGGTTGTTTCTGTTATACATGAATGGTTCCTGTATTATGTCCTATATTATATTTGTCATAAGGTTGTTTCTGTTCTACATGAATGGTTCCCGTATTATGTGTTATATCATATTTGTCATAATGTTGTTTCTGTTCTACATGAATGGTTCCTGTATTCTGTCCTATATGATATTTGTCATAAGGTTGTTTTTGATCTACATGAATGGTTCCTGTATTCTGTGCTATATCATATTTGTCATAATGGTGTTTCTGTTCTACATGAATTGTTCCTGTATTCTGTGCTATATCATATGTGTCATAATGGTGTTTCTATACTACATGAATGGTTCCTGTATTCTCTCCTTTATGATATTTGTCATAAGGTTGTTTCTGTTCTACATGAATGGTTCCTGTATTCTGTGCTATATCATATTTGTCATAAGGATATTTCTGTTCTACAGGAATGGTTCCTGCATTATGTGCTATAAGGTATTTGTCATAAGGTTGTTTGTGTTCTACATGAATAGTTCCTGTATTATGTGCTATATCATATTTGTCATAAGGATATTTCTGTTCTACAGGAATGGTTCCTGCATTATGTGCTATAAGGTATTTGTCATAAGGTTATTTCTGTTCTACATGAATGGTTCCTGTATTATGTGCTATATCATATTTGTCATAAGGTTGTTTCTCTTATACAGGAATGGTTCCTGTATTATGTGCTATATCATATTTGTCATAAGGTTATTTCTGTTCTACAGGAATGGTTCATGTATTCTGTGCTATATCATATTTGTTATAATGTTGTTTCTGTTATATATGAATTGTTCCTGTATTATGTGTTATATCAACTTTGACATAAAGTTGTTTCTGTTCTACATGAATGGTTCCTATATTATGTGCTATATGATATTTGTCATAAGGTTGTTTCTGTTCTACATGAATGGTTCCTGTATTATGTGCTATATCATATTTGTCATATGGTTGTTCCTGTTCTACAGGAATGGTTCCTGTATTCTGTGCTATATCATATTTGTCATAAGGTTGTTTCTGTTCTACATGAATGGTTCCTGTATTCTGTGCTATATCGTATTTGTCATAAGGTTGTTTCTGTTCTACAGGAATGGTTCCTGTATTCTGTGCTATATGATATTTGTCATAAGGTTGTTTCTATTCTACATGAATTGTTCCTGTATTCTGTCCTATATGATATTTGTCATAAGGTTGTTTTTGATCTACATGAATGGTTCCTGTATTATGTGCTATATCATATTTGTCATAATGGTGTTTCTGTTCTACAGGAATGGTTCCTGTATTATGTGCTATATGGTATTTGTCATAAGGTTGTTTCTGTTCTACAAGAATGGTTCCTGTATTATGTGCGATATGATATTTGTCATAAGGTTGTTTCTGTTCTACATGAATGGTTCCTGTATTCTGTGCTATATCATATTTGTCATAAGGTTATTTCTGTTCTACATGAATGGTTCCCGTATTATGTGTTATATCATATTTGACATAATGTTGTTTCTGTTCTACATGAATGGTTCCTGTATTCTGTCCTATATGATGTTTGTCATAAGGTTGTTTTTGATCTACATGAATGGTTCCTGTATTCTGTGCTATATCATATTTGTCATAATGGTGTTTCTGTTCTACAGGAATGGTTCCTGTATTATGTGCTATATGGTATTTGTCATAAGGTTGTTTCTGTTCTACATGAATTGTTCCTGTATTCTGTGCTATATCATATGTGTCATAATGGTGTTTCTATTCTACATGAATGGTTCCTGTATTCTCTCCTTTATGATATTTGTCATAAGGTTGTTTCTGTTCTACATGAATGGTTCCTGTATTCTGTGCTATATCATATTTGTCATAAGGATATTTCTGTTCTACAGGAATGGTTCCTGCATTATGTGCTATAAGGTATTTGTCATAAGGTTGTTTGTGTTCTACATGAATAGTTCCTGTATTATGTGCTATATCATATTTGTCATAAGGATATTTCTGTTCTACAGGAATGGTTCCTGCATTATGTGCTATAAGGTATTTGTCATAAGGTTATTTCTGTTCTACAGGAATGGTTCATGTATTCTGTGCTATATCATATTTGTTATAATGTTGTTTCTGTTATATATGAATTGTTCCTGTATTATGTGTTATATCAACTTTGACATAAAGTTGTTTCTGTTCTACATGAATGGTTCCTATATTATGTGCTATATGATATTTGTCATAAGGTTGTTTCTGTTCTACATGAATGGTTCCTGTATTATGTGATATATCATATTTGTCATATGGTTGTTCCTGTTCTACAGGAATGGTTCCTGTATTCTGTGCTATATCATATTTGTCATAAGGTTGTTTCTGTTCTACATGAATGGTTCCTGTATTCTGTGCTATATCGTATTTGTCATAAGGTTGTTTCTGTTCTACAGGAATGGTTCCTGTATTCTGTGCTATATGATATTTGTCATAAGGTTGTTTCTATTCTACATGAATTGTTCCTGTATTCTGTCCTATATGATATTTGTCATAAGGTTGTTTTTGATCTACAGGAATGGTTCCTGTATTATGTGCTATATGGTATTTGTCATAAGGTTGTTTCTGTTCTACATGAATTGTTCCTGTATTATGTGTTATATCATATTTCTCATAATGTTATTTCTGTTCTACATGAATGGTTCCTGTATTATGTCCTATATGATATTTGTCATAAGGTTGTTTCTGTTATACAGGAATGGTTCCTGTATTATGTGTTATATCATATTTGTCATAAGGTTATTTCTGTTCTACAGGAATGGTTCCTGTATTCTGTGTTATATGATATTTGTCATAAGGTTGTTTCTGTTCTACATGAATGGTTCCTGTATTCTGTGCTATATCATATTTGTCATAAGGTTATTTCTGTTCTACAGGAATGGTTCCTGTATTATGTGCGATATGGTATTTGTCATAAGGTTGTTTCTGTTCTACAAGAATGGTTCCTGTATTATGTGCGATATGATATTTGTCATAAGGTTGTTTCTGTTCTACATGAATGGTTCCTGTATTCTGTGCTATATCATATTTGTCATAAGGTTATTTCTGTTCTACAGGAATGGTTCCTGTATTATGTGCGATATGGTATTTGTCATAAGGTTGTTTCTGTTATACATGAATGGTTCCTGTATTATGTCCTATATTATATTTGTCATAAGGTTGTTTCTGTTCTACATGAATGGTTCCCGTATTATGTGTTATATCATATTTGTCATAATGTTGTTTCTGTTCTACATGAATGGTTCCTGTATTCTGTCCTATATGATATTTGTCATAAGGTTGTTTTTGATCTACATGAATGGTTCCTGTATTATGTGCTATATGGTATTTGTCATAAGGTTGTTTCTGTTCTACATGAATTGTTCCTGTATTCTGTGCTATATCATATGTGTCATAATGGTGTTTCTATTCTACATGAATGGTTCCTGTATTCTCTCCTTTATGATATTTGTCATAAGGTTGTTTCTGTTCTACATGAATGGTTCCTGTATTCTGTGCTATATCATATTTGTCATAAGGATATTTCTGTTCTACAGGAATGGTTCCTGCATTATGTGCTATAAGGTATTTGTCATAAGGTTGTTTGTGTTCTACATGAATAGTTCCTGTATTATGTGCTATATCATATTTGTCATAAGGATATTTCTGTTCTACAGGAATGATTCCTGCATTATGTGCTATAAGGTATTTGTCATAAGGTTATTTCTGTTCTACATGAATGGTTCCTGTATTATGTGCTATATCATATTTGTCATAAGGTTGTTTCTCTTATACAGGAATGGTTCCTGTATTATGTGCTATATCATATTTGTCATAAGGTTATTTCTGTTCTACAGGAATGGTTCATGTATTCTGTGCTATATCATATTTGTTATAATGTTGTTTCTGTTATATATGAATTGTTCCTGTATTATGTGTTATATCAACTTTGACATAAAGTTGTTTCTGTTCTACATGAATGGTTCCTATATTATGTGCTATATGATATTTGTCATAAGGTTGTTTCTGTTCTACATGAATGGTTCCTGTATTATGTGCTATATCATATTTGTCATATGGTTGTTCCTGTTCTACAGGAATGGTTCCTGTATTCTGTGCTATATCATATTTGTCATAAGGTTGTTTCTGTTCTACATGAATGGTTCCTGTATTCTGTGCTATATCGTATTTGTCATAAGGTTGTTTCTGTTCTACAGGAATGGTTCCTGTATTCTGTGCTATATGATATTTGTCATAAGGTTGTTTCTATTCTACATGAATTGTTCCTGTATTCTGTCCTATATGATATTTGTCATAAGGTTGTTTTTGATCTACATGAATGGTTCCTGTATTCTGTGCTATATCATATTTGTCATAATGGTGTTTCTGTTCTACAGGAATGGTTCCTGTATTATGTGCTATATGGTATTTGTCATAAGGTTGTTTCTGATCTACATGAATTGTTCCTGTATTCTGTGCTATATCATATGTGTCATAATGGTGTTTCTATTCTACATGAATGGTTCCTGTATTCTGTCCTTTATGATATTTGTCATAAGGTTGTTTCTGTTCTACATGAATGGTTCCTGTATTCTGTGCTATATCATAGTTGTCATAAGGATATTTCTGTTCTACAGGAATGGTTCCTGCATTATGTGCTATAAGGTATTTGTCATAAGGTTGTTTCTGTACTACATGAATGGTTCCTGTATTCTGTGCTATATCATATTTGTCATAATGGTGTTTCTGTTCTACATGAATGGTTCCTGTATTCTGTCTTATATGATATTTGTCATAAGGTTGTTTCTGTTATACAGGAATGGTTCATGTATTCTGTGCTATATCATATTTGCTATAATGTTGTTTCTGTTATATATGAATTGTTCCTGTATTATGTGTTATATCAACTTTGACATAAAGTTGTTTCTGTTCTACATGAATGGTTCCTATATTATGTGCTATATGATATTTGTCATAAGGTTGTTTCTGTTCTACATGAATGGTTCCTGTATTATGTGCTATATCATATTTGTCATATGGTTGTTCCTGTTCTACAGGAATGGTTCCTGTATTCTGTGCTATATCATATTTGTCATAAGGTTGTTTCTGTTCTACATGAATGGTTCCTGTATTCTGTGCTATATCGTATTTGTCATAAGGTTGTTTCTGTTCTACAGGAATGGTTCCTGTATTCTGTGCTATATGATATTTGTCATAAGGTTGTTTCTATTCTACATGAATTGTTCCTGTATTCTGTCCTATATGATATTTGTCATAAGGTTGTTTTTGATCTACATGAATGGTTCCTGTATTATGTGCTATATCATATTTGTCATAATGGTGTTTCTGTTCTACAGGAATGGTTCCTGTATTATGTGCTATATGGTATTTGTCATAAGGTTGTTTCTGTTCTACATGAATTGTTCCTGTATTCTGTGCTATATCATATGTGTCATAATGGTGTTTCTATTCTACATGAATGGTTCCTGTATTCTGTCCTTTATGATATTTGTCATAAGGTTGTTTCTGTTCTACATGAATGGTTCCTGTATTCTGTGCTATATCGTATTTGTCATAATGTTATTTCTGTTCTACATGAATGGTTCCTGTATTATGTCCTATATGATATTTGTCATAAGGTTGTTTCTGTTATACAGGAATGGTTCCTGTATTATGTGTTATATCATATTTGTCATAAGGTTATTTCTGTTCTACAGGAATGGTTCCTGTATTCTCTCTTATATGATATTTGTCATAAGGTTGTTTCTGTTATACACGAATGGTTCCTGTATTATGTGTTATATCATATTTCTCATAATGTTATTTCTGTTCTAAATGAATGGTTCCTGTATTATGTCCTATATGATATTTGTCATAAGGTTGTTTCTGTTATACAGGAATGGTTCCTGTATTATGTGTTATATCATATTTGTCATAAGGTTATTTCTGTTCTACAGGAATGGTTCCTGTATTCTGTGTTATATGATATTTGTCATAAGGTTGTTTCTGTTCTACATGAATGGTTCCTGTATTCTGTGCTATATCATATTTGTCATAAGGTTATTTCTGTTCTACAGGAATGGTTCCTGTATTATGTGCGATATGGTATTTGTCATAAGGTTGTTTCTGTTCTACAAGAATGGTTCCTGTATTATGTGCGATATGATATTTGTCATAAGGTTGTTTCTGTTCTACATGAATGGTTCCTGTATTCTGAGCTATATCATATTTGTCATAAGGTTATTTCTGTTCTACAGGAATGGTTCCTGTATTATGTGGGATATGGTATTTGTCATAAGGTTGTTTCTGTTCTACAAGAATGGTTCCTGTATTATGTGCGATATGATATTTGTCATAAGGTTGTTTCTGTTCTACATGAATGGTTCCTGTATTCTGTGCTATATCATATTTGTCATAAGGTTATTTCTGTTCTACATGAATGGTTCCCGTATTATGTGTTATATTATATGTGTCATAATGGTGTTTCTGTTCTACATGAATGGTTCCTGTATTATGTCCTATATTATATTTGTCATAAGGTTGTTTCTGTTCTACATGAATGGTTCCCGTATTATGTGTTATATCATATTTGACATAATGTTGTTTCTGTTCTACATGAATGGTTCCTGTATTCTGTCCTATATGATGTTTGTCATAAGGTTGTTTTTGATCTACATGAATGGTTCCTGTATTCTGTGCTATATCATATTTGTCATAATGGTGTTTCTATTCTACATGAATGGTTCCTGTATTCTCTCCTTTATGATATTTGTCATAAGGTTGTTTCTGTTCTACATGAATGGTTCCTGTATTCTGTGCTATATCATATTTGTCATAAGGATATTTCTGTTCTACAGGAATGGTTCCTGCATTATGTGCTATAAGGTATTTGTCATAAGGTTGTTTGTGTTCTACATGAATAGTTCCTGTATTATGTGCTATATCATATTTGTCATAAGGATATTTCTGTTCTACAGGAATGGTTCCTGCATTATGTGCTATAAGGTATTTGTCATAAGGTTATTTCTGTTCTACATGAATGGTTCCTGTATTGTGTCCTATATTATATTTGTCATAAGGTTGTTTCTGTTCTACATGAATGGTTCCCGTATTATGTGTTATATCATATTTGTCATAATGTTGTTTCTGTTCTACATGAATGGTTCCTGTATTCTGTCCTATATGATATTTGTCATAAGGTTGTTTTTGATCTACATGAATGGTTCCTGTATTCTGTGCTATATCATATTTGTCATAATGGTGTTTCTGTTCTACATGAATTGTTCCTGTATTCTGTGCTATATCATATGTGTCATAATGGTGTTTCTATTCTACATGAATGGTTCCTGTATTCTCTCCTTTATGATATTTGTCATAAGGTTGTTTCTGTTCTACATGAATGGTTCCTGTATTCTGTGCTATATCATATTTGTCATAAGGATATTTCTGTTCTACAGGAATGGTTCCTGCATTATGTGCTATAAGGTATTTGTCATAAGGTTGTTTGTGTTCTACATGAATAGTTCCTGTATTATGTGCTATATCATATTTGTCATAAGGATATTTCTGTTCTACAGGAATGGTTCCTGCATTATGTGCTATAAGGTATTTGTCATAAGGTTATTTCTGTTCTACATGAATGGTTCCTGTATTATGTGCTATATCATATTTGTCATAAGGTTGTTTCTCTTATACAGGAATGGTTCCTGTATTATGTGCTATATCATATTTGTCATAAGGTTATTTCTGTTCTACAGGAATGGTTCATGTATTCTGTGCTATATCATATTTGCTATAATGTTGTTTCTGTTATATATGAATTGTTCCTGTATTATGTGTTATATCAACTTTGACATAAAGTTGTTTCTGTTCTACATGAATGGTTCCTATATTATGTGCTATATGATATTTGTCATAAGGTTGTTTCTGTTCTACATGAATGGTTCCTGTATTATGTGCTATATCATATTTGTCATATGGTTGTTCCTGTTCTACAGGAATGGTTCCTGTATTCTGTGCTATATCATATTTGTCATAAGGTTGTTTCTGTTCTACATGAATGGTTCCTGTATTCTGTGCTATATCGTATTTGTCATAAGGTTGTTTCTGTTCTACAGGAATGGTTCCTGTATTCTGTGCTATATGATATTTGTCATAAGGTTGTTTCTATTCTACATGAATTGTTCCTGTATTCTGTCCTATATGATATTTGTCATAAGGTTGTTTTTGATCTACATGAATGGTTCCTGTATTATGTGCTATATCATATTTGTCATAATGGTGTTTCTGTTCTACAGGAATGGTTCCTGTATTATGTGCTATATGGTATTTGTCATAAGGTTGTTTCTGTTCTACATGAATTGTTCCTGTATTCTGTGCTATATCATATGTGTCATAATGGTGTTTCTATTCTACATGAATGGTTCCTGTATTCTGTCCTTTATGATATTTGTCATAAGGTTGTTTCTGTTCTACATGAATGGTTCCTGTATTCTGTGCTATATCGTATTTGTCATAATATTATTTCTGTTCTACATGAATGGTTCCTGTATTATGTCCTATATGATATTTGTCATAAGGTTGTTTCTGTTATACAGGAATGGTTCCTGTATTATGTGTTATATCATATTTGTCATAAGGTTATTTCTGTTCTACAGGAATGGTTCCTGTATTCTCTCTTATATGATATTTGTCATAAGGTTGTTTCTGTTATACACGAATGGTTCCTGTATTATGTGTTATATCATATTTCTCATAATGTTATTTCTGTTCTAAATGAATGGTTCCTGTATTATGTCCTATATGATATTTGTCATAAGGTTGTTTCTGTTATACAGGAATGGTTCCTGTATTATGTGTTATATCATATTTGTCATAAGGTTATTTCTGTTCTACAGGAATGGTTCCTGTATTCTGTGTTATATGATATTTGTCATAAGGTTGTTTCTGTTCTACATGAATGGTTCCTGTATTCTGTGCTATATCATATTTGTCATAAGGTTATTTCTGTTCTACAGGAATGGTTCCTGTATTATGTGCGATATGGTATTTGTCATAAGGTTGTTTCTGTTCTACAAGAATGGTTCCTGTATTATGTGCGATATGATATTTGTCATAAGGTTGTTTCTGTTCTACATGAATGGTTCCTGTATTCTGAGCTATATCATATTTGTCATAAGGTTATTTCTGTTCTACAGGAATGGTTCCTGTATTATGTGCGATATGGTATTTGTCATAAGGTTGTTTCTGTTCTACAAGAATGGTTCCTGTATTATGTGCGATATGATATTTGTCATAAGGTTGTTTCTGTTCTACATGAATGGTTCCTGTATTCTGTGCTATATCATATTTGTCATAAGGTTATTTCTGTTCTACATGAATGGTTCCCGTATTATGTGTTATATTATATGTGTCATAATGGTGTTTCTGTTCTACATGAATGGTTCCTGTATTATGTCCTATATTATATTTGTCATAAGGTTGTTTCTGTTCTACATGAATGGTTCCCGTATTATGTGTTATATCATATTTGACATAATGTTGTTTCTGTTCTACATGAATGGTTCCTGTATTCTGTCCTATATGATGTTTGTCATAAGGTTGTTTTTGATCTACATGAATGGTTCCTGTATTCTGTGCTATATCATATTTGTCATAATGGTGTTTCTATTCTACATGAATGGTTCCTGTATTCTCTCCTTTATGATATTTGTCATAAGGTTGTTTCTGTTCTACATGAATGGTTCCTGTATTCTGTGCTATATCATATTTGTCATAAGGATATTTCTGTTCTACAGGAATGGTTCCTGCATTATGTGCTATAAGGTATTTGTCATAAGGTTGTTTGTGTTCTACATGAATAGTTCCTGTATTATGTGCTATATCATATTTGTCATAAGGATATTTCTGTTCTACAGGAATGGTTCCTGCATTATGTGCTATAAGGTATTTGTCATAAGGTTATTTCTGTTCTACATGAATGGTTCCTGTATTATGTGCTATATCATATTTGTTATAATGTTGTTTCTGTTATATATGAATTGTTCCTGTATTATGTGTTATATCAACTTTGACATAAAGTTGTTTCTGTTCTACATGAATGGTTCCTATATTATGTGCTATATGATATTTGTCATAAGGTTGTTTCTGTTCTACATGAATGGTTCCTGTATTATGTGCTATATCATATTTGTCATATGGTTGTTCCTGTTCTACAGGAATGGTTCCTGTATTCTGTGCTATATCATATTTGTCATAAGGTTGTTTCTGTTCTACATGAATGGTTCCTGTATTCTGTGCTATATCGTATTTGTCATAAGGTTGTTTCTGTTCTAAAGGAATGGTTCCTGTATTCTGTGCTATATGATATTTGTCATAAGGTTGTTTCTATTCTACATGAATTGTTCCTGTATTCTGTGCTATATCATATTTGTCATAAGGTTGTTTCTGTTCTACAGGAATGGTTCCTGTATTCTGTGCTATATCATATTTGTCATAAGGTTGTTTCTATTCTACATGAATGGTTCCTGTATTCTGTGCTATATCGTATTTGTCATAAGGTTGTTTCTGTTCTACAGGAATGGTTCCTGTATTCTGTGCTATATGATATTTGTCATAAGGTTGTTTTTGATCTACATGAATGGTTCCTGTATTCTGTGCTATATCATATTTGTCATAATGGTGTTTCTGTTCTACATGAATTGTTCCTGTATTCTGTGCTATATCATATGTGTCATAATGGTGTTTCTATTCTACATGAATGGTTCCTGTATTCTGTGCTATATCATAGTTGTCATAAGGATATTTCTGTTCTACAGGAATGGTTCCTGCATTATGTGCTATAAGATATTTGTCATAAGGTTGTTTCTGTTCTACATGAATGGTTCCTGTATTCTGTGCTATATCATAGTTGTCATAAGGATATTTCTGTTCTACAGGAATGGTTCCTGCATTATGTGCTATAAGGTATTTGTCATAAGATTGTTTCTGTTCTACATGAATGGTTCCTGTATTCTGTCTTATATGATATTTGTCATAAGGTTGTTTCTGTTCTACACGAATGGTTCCTGTATTATGTGTTATATCATATTTCTCATAATGTTATTTCTGTTCTACATGAATGGTTCCTGTATTATGTCCTATATGATATTTGTCATAAGGTTGTTTCTGTTATACAGGAATGGTTCCTGTATTATGTGTTATATCATATTTGTCATAAGGTTATTTCTGTTCTACAGGAATGGTTCCTGTATTCTGTGTTATATGATATTTGTCATAAGGTTGTTTCTGTTCTACATGAATGGTTCCTGTATTCTGTGCTATATCATATTTGTCATAAGGTTATTTCTGTTCTACAGGAATGGTTCCTGTATTATGTGCGATATGGTATTTGTCATAAGGTTGTTTCTGTTCTAAAAGAATGGTGCCTGTATTCTGTGCTATATAATATTTGTCATAAGGTTGTTTCTGTTCTACATGAATGGTTCCTGTATTATGTCCTATATTATATTTGTCATAAGGTTGTTTCTGTTCTACATGAATGGTTCCCGTATTATGTGTTATATCATATTTGTCATAATGTTGTTTCTGTTCTACATGAATGGTTCCCGTATTATGTGTTATATCATATTTGTCATAAGGTTGTTTCTGTTCTACATGAATGGTTCCTGTATTATGTCCTATATTATATTTGTCATAAGGTTGTTTTTGATCTACATGAATGGTTCCTGTATTCTGTGCTATATCATATTTGTCATAATGGTGTTTCTGTTCTACAGGAATGGTTCCTGTATTATGTGCTATATGGTATTTGTCATAAGGTTGTTTCTGTTCTACATGAATTGTTCCTGTATTCTGTGCTATATCATATGTGTCATAATGGTGTTTCTATTCTACATGAATGGTTCCTGTATTCTGTCCTTTATGATATTTGTCATAAGGTTGTTTCTGTTCTACATGAATGGTTCCTGTATTCTGTGCTATATCATATTTGTCATAAGGATATTTCTGTTCTACAGGAATGGTTCCTGCATTATGTGCTATAAGGTATTTGTCATAAGGTTGTTTGTGTTCTACATGAATAGTTCCTGTATTATGTGCTATATCATATTTGTCATAATGGTGTTTCTGTTCTACATGAATAGTTCCTGTATTATATCCTACATGATATTTGTCATAAGGTTGTTTCTGTTATACAGGAATGGTTCATGTATTCTGTGCTATATCATATTTGTCATAAGGTTGTTTCTGTTCTACAGGAATGGTTCCTGTATTCTGTGCTATATCATATTTGTCATAAGGTTATTTCTGTTCTACAAGAATGGTTCATGTATTCTGTGCTATATCATATTTGTTATAATGTTGTTTCTGTTATATATGAATTGTTCCTGTATTATGTGTTATATCAACTTTGACATAAAGTTGTTTCTGTTCTACATGAATGGTTCCTATATTATGTGCTATATGATATTTGTCATAAGGTTGTTTCTGTTCTACATGAATGGTTCCTGTATTATGTGCTATATCATATTTGTCATATGGTTGTTCCTGTTCTACAGGAATGGTTCCTGTATTCTGTGCTATATCGTATTTGTCATAAGGTTGTTTCTGTTCTACAGGAATGGTTCCTGTATTCTGTGCTATATCATATTTGTCATAAGGTTATTTCTGTTCTACATGAATGGTTCCTGTATTATGTGCTATATCATATTTGTCATAAGGTTGAGTCTGTTCTACATGAATGGTTCCTGTATTATGTGTTATATCATATTTGTCATTAGGTTATTTCTGTTCTACATGAATGGTTCCTGTATTATGTGCTATATGATATTTGTCATAAGGTTGTTTCTGTTCTACATGAATGGTTCCTGTATTATGTGCTATATCATATTTGTCATAAGGTTGTTCCTGTTCTACAGGAATGGTTCCTGTATTCTGTGCTATATCATATTGGTCATAAGGTTGTGTATGTTCTACATGAATGGTTCCTGTATTATGTGCTATATGATATTTGTCATAAGGTTGTTTCTGTTCTACATGAATGGTTCCTGTATTCTGTGCTATATCGTATTTGTCATAAGATTGTTTCTGTTCTACAGGAATTGTTCCTGTATTCTGTGCTATATCATATTTGTCATAATGTTGTTTATGTTCTACAGGAATGGTTCCTGTATTCTGTGCTATATCATATTTGTCATAATGTTGTTTTTGTTCTACAGGAATGGTTCCTGTATTCTTTGCTATGTCATATTTGTCATAAGGTTGTTTGTGTTCTACAGGAATGGTTCTTAAAATATGTTCTATATCATATTTGTCATAAGGTTGTTTCTGTTCCACAGGAATGGTTCCTGTATTCTGTCCTATATGGTATTTTTCATAAGGTTGTTTCTGTTCTACATTAATGTTTCCTGTATTCTGTGCTATATCATATTTGTCATAAGGTTATTTCTGTTCTACAGGAATGGATCCTGTATTCTGTGCAATATCATATTTGTCATAACGTTGTTTCCGTTCTACAGGAATGGTTCCTATATTCTGTGTTATATCACATTTGTCATAAGGTTGTTTCTGTTCTACAGTAATTGTTCCTGTATTCTTTGCTATATCATATTTGTCATAAGGTTGTTTCTGTTCTACATGAATGGTTCCTGTATTCTGTGCTATATCGTATTTGTCATAAGGTTGTTTCTGTTCTACAGGAATGGTTCCTGTATTCTGTGCTATATCATATTTGTCATAAGGTTATTTCTGTTCTACAGAAATGGTTCCTGTATTCTGTGCTATATCATATTTGTCATAAGGTTGTTTCTGTTGTACATGAATGGTTCCTGTATTCTGTGCTATATCGTATTTGTCATAAGGTTGTTTCTGTTCTACAGGAATGGTTCCTGTATTCTCTGCTATATCATATTTGTCATAAGGTTATTTCTGTTCTACATGAATGGTTCCTGTATTATGTGCTATATCATATTTGTCATAAGGTTGAGTCTGTTCTACATGAATGGTTCCTGTATTATGTGTTATATCATATTTGTCATAAGGTTATTTCTGTTCTACATGAATGGTTCCTGTATTATGTGCTATATGATATTTGTCATAAGGTTGTTTCTATTCTACAGGAATGGTTCCTGTATTCTGTGCTATATCATATTGGTCATAAGGTTGTGTATGTTCTACATGACTGGTTCATGTATTATGTGCTATATGATATTTGTCATAAGGTTGTTTATGTTCTACATGAATGGTTCCTGTATTATGTGCTATATCATATTTGTCATAAGGTTGTTTCTGTTCTACATGAATGGTTCCTGTATTCTGTGCTATATCGTATTTGTCATAAGATTGTTTCTGTTCTACAGGAATTGTTCCTGTATTCTGTGCTATATCATATTTGTCATAATGTTGTTTATGTTCTACAGGAATGGTTCCTGTATTCTGTGCTATATCATATTTGTCATAATGTTGTTTTTGTTCTACAGGAATGGTTCCTGTATTCTTTGCTATGTCATATTTGTCATAAGGTTGTTTGTGTTCTACAGGAATGGTTCTTAAAATATGTTCTATATCATATTTGTCATAAGGTTGTTTCTGTTCCACAGGAATGGTTCCTGTATTCTCTCCTATATGGTATTTTTCATAAGGTTGTTTCTGTTCTACATTAATGTTTCCTGTATTCTGTGCTATATCATATTTGTCATAAGGTTATTTCTGTTCTACAGGAATGGATCCTGTATTCTGTGCAATATCATATTTGTCATAACGTTGTTTCCGTTCTACAGGAATGGTTCCTATATTCTGTGTTATATCACATTTGTCATAAGGTTGTTTCTGTTCTACAGTAATTGTTCCTGTATTCTTTGCTATATCATATTTGTCATAAGGTTGTTTCTGTTCTACATGAATGGTTCCTGTATTCTGTGCTATATCGTATTTGTCATAAGGTTGTTTCTGTTCTACAGGAATGGTTCCTGTATCCTGTGCTATATCATATTTGTCATAAGGTTATTTCTGTTCTACATGAATGGTTCCTGTATTAAGTGCTATATCATATTTGTCATTAGGTTGTGTCTGTTCTACATGAATGTATCCTGTATTATGTGTTATATCATATTTGTCATAAGGTTATTTCTGTTCTACATGAATGGTTCCTGTATTATGTGCTATATGATATTTGTCATAAGGTTGTTTCTATTCTACAGGAATGGTTCCTGTATTCTGTGCTATATCATATTGGTCTTAAGGTTGTGTATGTTCTACATGAAAGGTTCCTGTATTATGTGCTATATGATATTTGTCATAAGGTTGTTTCTGTTCTACAAGAATGGTTCCTGTATTATGTGCTATATCATATTTGTCATAAGGTTGTTCCTGTTCTACAGGAATGATTCCTGTATTCTGTGCTATATGATATTTGTCATAAGGTTGTTTCTGTTCTACATGAATGGTTCCTGTATTCTGTGCTGTATCGTATTTGTCATAAGGTTGTTTCTGTTCTACAGGAATGGTTCCTGTATTATGTGCTATATCATATTTGTCATAAGGTTGTTTTTGTTGTACATGAATGGTTCCTGTATTCTGTGCTATATCGTATTTGTCATAAGGTTGTTTCTGTTCTACATGAATGGTTCCTGTATTCTGTCCTACATGATATTTGTCATAAGGTTGTTTTTGATCTACATGAATGGTTCCTGTATTCTGTGCTATATCATATTTGTCATAATGGTGTTTCTGTTCTACAGGAATGGTTCCTGTATTATGTGCTATATGGTATTTGTCATAAGGTTGTTTCTGTTCTACATGAATTGTTCCTGTATTCTGTGCTATATCATATGTGTCATAATGGTGTTTCTATTCTACATGAATGGTTCCTGTATTCTCTCCTTTATGATATTTGTCATAAGGTTGTTTCTGTTCTACATGAATGGTTCCTGTATTCTGTGCTATATCATATTTGTCATAAGGATATTTCTGTTCTACAGGAATGGTTCCTGCATTATGTGCTATAAGGTATTTGTCATAAGGTTGTTTGTGTTCTACATGAATAGTTCCTGTATTATGTGCTATATCATATTTGTCATAAGGATATTTCTGTTCTACAGGAATGATTCCTGCATTATGTGCTATAAGGTATTTGTCATAAGGTTATTTCTGTTCTACATGAATGGTTCCTGTATTATGTGCTATATCATATTTGTCATAAGGTTGTTTCTCTTATACAGGAATGGTTCCTGTATTATGTGCTATATCATATTTGTCATAAGGTTATTTCTGTTCTACAGGAATGGTTCATGTATTCTGTGCTATATCATATTTGTTATAATGTTGTTTCTGTTATATATGAATTGTTCCTGTATTATGTGTTATATCAACTTTGACATAAAGTTGTTTCTGTTCTACATGAATGGTTCCTATATTATGTGCTATATGATATTTGTCATAAGGTTGTTTCTGTTCTACATGAATGGTTCCTGTATTATGTGCTATATCATATTTGTCATATGGTTGTTCCTGTTCTACAGGAATGGTTCCTGTATTCTGTGCTATATCATATTTGTCATAAAGTTGTTTCTGTTCTACATGAATGGTTCCTGTATTCTGTGCTATATCGTATTTGTCATAAGGTTGTTTCTGTTCTACAGGAATGGTTCCTGTATTATGTGCTATATGATATTTGTCATAAGGTTGTTTCTATTCTACATGAATTGTTCCTGTATTCTGTCCTATATGATATTTGTCATAAGGTTGTTTTTGATCTACATGAATGGTTCCTGTATTCTGTGCTATATCATATTTGTCATAATGGTGTTTCTGTTCTACAGGAATGGTTCCTGTATTATGTGCTATATGGTATTTGTCATAAGGTTGTTTCTGTTCTACATGAATTGTTCCTGTATTCTGTGCTATATCATATGTGTCATAATGGTGTTTCTATTCTACATGAATGGTTCCTGTATTCTGTCCTTTATGATATTTGTCATAAGGTTGTTTCTGTTCTACATGAATGGTTCCTGTATTCTGTGCTATATCATAGTTGTCATAAGGATATTTCTGTTCTACAGGAATGGTTCCTGCATTATGTGCTATAAGGTATTTGTCATAAGGTTGTTTCTGTACTACATGAATGGTTCCTGTATTCTGTGCTATATCATATTTGTCATAATGGTGTTTCTGTTCTACATGAATGGTTCCTGTATTCTGTCCTATATGATATTTGTCATAAGGTTGTTTCTGTTAAACAGGAATGGTTCCTGTATTATGTGTTATATCATATTTGTCATAAGGTTATTTCTGTTCTACAGGAATGGTTCCTGTATTCTGTGTTATATGATATTTGTCATAAGGTTGTTTCTGTTCTACATGTATGGTTCCTGTATTCTGTGCTATATCATATTTGTCATAAGGTTATTTCTGTTCTACAGGAATGGTTCCTGTATTATGTGCGATATGGTATTTGTCATAAGGTTGTTTCTGTTCTACAAGAATGGTTCCTGTATTATGTGCGATATGATATTTGTCATAAGGTTGTTTCTGTTCTACATGCATGGTTCCTGTATTCTGTCCTATATGATATTTGTCATAAGGTTGTTTTTGATCTACATGAATGGTTCCTGTATTCTGTGCTATATCATATTTGTCATAATGGTGTTTCTGTTCTACATGAATTGTTCCTGTATTCTGTGCTATATCATATGTGTCATAATGGTGTTTCTATTCTACATGAATGGTTCCTGTATTCTCTCCTTTATGATATTTGTCATAAGGTTGTTTCTGTTCTACATGAATGGTTCCTGTATTCTGTGCTATATCATATTTGTCATAAGGATATTTCTGTTCTACAGGAATGGTTCCTGCATTATGTGCTATATCATATTTGTCATAAGGTTATTTCTGTTCTACAGGAATGGTTCATGTATTCTGTGCTATATCATATTTGTTATAATGTTGTTTCTGTTATATATGAATTGTTCCTGTATTATGTGTTATATCAACTTTGACATAAAGTTGTTTCTGTTCTACATGAATGGTTCCTATATTATGTGCTATATGATATTTGTCATAAGGTTGTTTCTGTTCTACATGAATGGTTCCTGTATTATGTGCTATATCATATTTGTCATATGGTTGTTCCTGTTCTACAGGAATGGTTCCTGTATTCTGTGCTATATCATATTTGTCATAAGGTTGTTTCTGTTCTACATGAATGGTTCCTGTATTCTGTGCTATATCGTATTTGTCATAAGGTTGTTTCTGTTCTACAGGAATGGTTCCTGTATTCTGTGCTATATGATATTTGTCATAAGGTTGTTTCTATTCTACATGAATTGTTCCTGTATTCTGTCCTATATGATATTTGTCATAAGGTTGTTTTTGATCTACATGAATGGTTCCTGTATTATGTGCTATATCATATTTGTCATAATGGTGTTTCTGTTCTACAGGAATGGTTCCTGTATTATGTGCTATATGGTATTTGTCATAAGGTTGTTTCTGTTCTACATGAATTGTTCCTGTATTCTGTGATATATCATATGTGTCATAATGGTGTTTCTATTCTACATGAATGGTTCCTGTATTCTGTCCTTTATGATATTTGTCATAAGGTTGTTTCTGTTCTACATGAATGGTTCCTGTATTCTGTGCTATATCATAGTTGTCATAAGGTTATTTCTGTTCTACAGGAATGGTTCCTGCATTATGTGCTATAAGGTATTTGTCATAAGGTTGTTTCTGTACTACATGAATGGTTCCTGTATTCTGTGTTATATCATATTTCTCATAATGTTATTTCTGTTCTACATGAATGGTTCCTGTATTATGTCCTATATGATATTTGTCATAAGGTTGTTTCTGTTATACAGGAATGGTTCCTGTATTATGTGTTATATCATATTTGTCATAAGGTTATTTCTGTTCTACAGGAATGGTTCCTGTATTCTGTCTTATATGATATTTGTCATAAGGTTGTTTCTGTTATACACGAATGGTTCCTGTATTATGTGTTATATCATATTTCTCATAATGTTATTTCTGTTCTACATGAATGGTTCCTGTATTATGTCCTATATGATATTTGTCATAAGGTTGTTTCTGTTATACAGGAATGGTTCCTGTATTATGTGTTATATCATATTTGTCATAAGGTTATTTCTGTTCTACAGGAATGGTTCCTGTATTCTGTGTTATATGATATTTGTCATAAGGTTGTTTCTGTTCTACATGAATGGTTCCTGTATTCTGTGCTATATCATATTTGTCATAAGGTTATTTCTGTTCTACAGGAATGGTTCCTGTATTATGTGCGATATGGTATTTGTCATAAGGTTGTTTCTGTTCTACAAGAATGGTTCCTGTATTATGTGCGATATGATATTTGTCATAAGGTTGTTTCTGTTCTACATGAATGGTTCCTGTATTCTGTGCTATATCATATTTGTCATAAGGTTATTTCTGTTCTACAGGAATGGTTCCTGTATTATGTGCGATATGGTATTTGTCATAAGGTTGTTTCTGTTCTACAAGAATGGTTCCTGTATTATGTGCGATATGATATTTGTCATAAGGTTGTTTCTGTTCTACATGAATGGTTCCTGTATTCTGTGCTATATCATATTTGTCATAAGGTTATTTCTGTTCTACATGAATGGTTCCCGTATTATGTGTTATATTATATGTGTCATAATGGTGTTTCTGTTCTACATGAATGGTTCCTGTATTATGTCCTATATTATATTTGTCATAAGGTTGTTTCTGTTCTACATGAATGGTTCCCGTATTATGTGTTATATCATATTTGACATAATGTTGTTTCTGTTCTACATGAATGGTTCCTGTATTCTGTGCTATATGATATTTGTCATAAGGTTGTTTCTGTTCTACATGAATGGTTCCTGTATTCTGTGCTATATCATATTTGTCATAAGGTTATTTCTGTTCTACAGGAATGGTTCCTGTATTATGTGCGATATGGTATTTGTCATAAGGTTGTTTCTGTTCTACAAGAATGGTTCCTGTATTATGTGCGATATGATATTTGTCATAAGGTTGTTTCTGTTCTACATGAATGGTTCCTGTATTCTGTGCTATATCATATTTGTCATAAGGTTATTTCTGTTCTACAGGAATGGTTCCTGTATTATGTGCGATATGGTATTTGTCATAAGGTTGTTTCTGTTCTACAAGAATGGTTCCTGTATTATGTGCGATATGATATTTGTCATAAGGTTGTTTCTGTTCTACATGAATGGTTCCTGTATTCTGTGCTATATCATATTTGTCATAAGGTTATTTCTGTTCTACATGAATGGTTCCCGTATTATGTGTTATATTATATGTGTCATAATGGTGTTTCTGTTCTACATGAATGGTTCCTGTATTATGTCCTATATTATATTTGTCATAAGGTTGTTTCTGTTCTACATGAATGGTTCCCGTATTATGTGTTATATCATATTTGACATAATGTTGTTTCTGTTCTACATGAATGGTTCCTGTATTCTGTGTTATATGATATTTGTCATAAGGTTGTTTCTGTTCTACATGAATGGTTCCTGTATTCTGTGCTATATCATATTTGTCATAAGGTTATTTCTGTTCTACAGGAATGGTTCCTGTATTATGTGCGATATGGTATTTGTCATAAGGTTGTTTCTGTTCTACAAGAATGGTTCCTGTATTATGTGCGATATGATATTTGTCATAAGGTTGTTTCTGTTCTACTTGAATGGTTCCTGTATTCTGTCCTATATGATATTTGTCATAAGGTTGTTTTTGATCTACATGAATGGTTCCTGTATTCTGTGCTATATCATATTTGTCATAATGGTGTTTCTGTTCTACATGAATTGTTCCTGTATTCTGTGCTATATCATATGTGTCATAATGGTGTTTCTATTCTACATGAATGGTTCCTGTATTCTCTCCTTTATGATATTTGTCATAAGGTTGTTTCTGTTCTACATGAATGGTTCCTGTATTCTGTGCTATATCATATTTGTCATAAGGATATTTCTGTTCTACAGGAATGGTTCCTGCATTATGTGCTATAAGGTATTTGTCATAAGGTTGTTTGTGTTCTACATGAATAGTTCCTGTATTATGTGCTATATCATATTTGTCATAAGGATATTTCTGTTCTACAGGAATGGTTCCTGCATTATGTGCTATAAGGTATTTGTCATAAGGTTATTTCTGTTCTACATGAATGGCTCCTGTATTATGTGCTATATCATATTTGTCATAAGGTTGTTTCTCTTATACAGGAATGGTTCCTGTATTATGTGCTATATCATATTTGTCATAAGGTTATTTCTGTTCTACAGGAATGGTTCATGTATTCTGTGCTATATCATATTTGTTATAATGTTGTTTCTGTTATATATGAATTGTTCCTGTATTATGTGTTATATCAACTTTGACATAAAGTTGTTTCTGTTCTACATGAATGGTTCCTATATTATGTGCTATATGATATTTGTCATAAGGTTGTTTCTGTTCTACATGAATGGTTCCTGTATTATGTGCTATATCATATTTGTCATATGGTTGTTCCTGTTCTACAGGAATGGTTCCTGTATTCTGTGCTATATCATATTTGTCATAAGGTTGTTTCTGTTCTACATGAATGGTTCCTGTATTCTGTGCTATATCGTATTTGTCATAAGGTTGTTTCTGTTCTACAGGAATGGTTCCTGTATTCTGTGCTATATGATATTTGTCATAAGGTTGTTTCTATTCTACATGAATTGTTCCTGTATTCTGTCCTATATGATATTTGTCATAAGGTTGTTTTTGATCTACATGAATGGTTCCTGTATTATGTGCTATATCATATTTGTCATAATGGTGTTTCTGTTCTACAGGAATGGTTCCTGTATTATGTGCTATATGGTATTTGTCATAAGGTTGTTTCTGTTCTACATGAATTGTTCCTGTATTCTGTGCTATATCATATGTGTCATAATGGTGTTTCTATTCTACATGAATGGTTCCTGTATTCTGTCCTTTATGATATTTGTCATAAGGTTGTTTCTGTTCTACATGAATGGTTCCTGTATTCTGTGCTATATCATAGTTGTCATAAGGATATTTCTGTTCTACAGGAATGGTTCCTGCATTATGTGCTATAAGGTATTTGTCATAAGGTTGTTTCTGTACTACATGAATGGTTCCTGTATTCTGTGTTATATCATATTTCTCATAATGTTATTTCTGTTCTACATGAATGGTTCCTGTATTATGTCCTATATGATATTTGTCATAAGGTTGTTTCTGTTATACAGGAATGGTTCCTGTATTATGTGTTATATCATATTTGTCATAAGGTTATTTCTGTTCTACAGGAATGGTTCCTGTATTCTGTCTTATATGATATTTGTCATAAGGTTGTTTCTGTTATACACGAATGGTTCCTGTATTATGTGTTATATCATATTTCTCATAATGTTATTTCTGTTCTACATGAATGGTTCCTGTATTATGTCCTATATGATATTTGTCATAAGGTTGTTTCTGTTATACAGGAATGGTTCCTGTATTATGTGTTATATCATATTTGTCATAAGGTTATTTCTGTTCTACAGGAATGGTTCCTGTATTCTGTGTTATATGATATTTGTCATAAGGTTGTTTCTGTTCTACATGAATGGTTCCTGTATTCTGTGCTATATCATATTTGTCATAAGGTTATTTCTGTTCTACAGGAATGGTTCCTGTATTATGTGCGATATGGTATTTGTCATAAGGTTGTTTCTGTTCTACAAGAATGGTTCCTGTATTATGTGCGATATGATATTTGTCATAAGGTTGTTTCTGTTCTACATGAATGGTTCCTGTATTCTGTGCTATATCATATTTGTCATAAGGTTATTTCTGTTCTACAGGAATGGTTCCTGTATTATGTGCGATATGGTATTTGTCATAAGGTTGTTTCTGTTCTACAAGAATGGTTCCTGTATTATGTGCGATATGATATTTGTCATAAGGTTGTTTCTGTTCTACATGAATGGTTCCTGTATTCTGTGCTATATCATATTTGTCATAAGGTTATTTCTGTTCTACATGAATGGTTCCCGTATTATGTGTTATATTATATGTGTCATAATGGTGTTTCTGTTCTACATGAATGGTTCCTGTATTATGTCCTATATTATATTTGTCATAAGGTTGTTTCTGTTCTACATGAATGGTTCCCGTATTATGTGTTATATCATATTTGACATAATGTTGTTTCTGTTCTACATGAATGGTTCCTGTATTCTGTCCTATATGATGTTTGTCATAAGGTTGTTTTTGATCTACATGAATGGTTCCTGTATTCTGTGCTATATCATATTTGTCATAATGGTGTTTCTGTTCTACAGGAATGGTTCCTGTATTATGTGCTTTATGGTATTTGTCATAAGGTTGTTTCTGTTCTACATGAATTGTTCCTGTATTCTGTGCTATATCATATGTGTCATAATGGTGTTTCTATTCTACATGAATGGTTCCTGTATTCTCTCCTTTATGATATTTGTCATAAGGATATTTCTGTTCTACAGGAATGGTTCCTGCATTATGTGCTATAAGGTATTTGTCATAAGGTTGTTTGTGTTCTACATGAATAGTTCCTGTATTATGTGCTATATCATATTTGTCATAAGGATATTTCTGTTCTACAGGAATGGTTCCTGCATTATGTGCTATAAGGTATTTGTCATAAGGTTATTTCTGTTCTACATGAATGGTTCCTGTATTATGTGCTATATCATATTTGTCATAAGGTTGTTTCTCTTATACAGGAATGGTTCCTGTATTATGTGCTATATCATATTTGTCATAAGGTTATTTCTGTTCTACAGGAATGGTTCATGTATTCTGTGCTATATCATATTTGTTATAATGTTGTTTCTGTTATATATGAATTGTTCCTGTATTATGTGTTATATCAACTTTGACATAAAGTTGTTTCTGTTCTACATGAATGGTTCCTATATTATGTGCTATATGATATTTGTCATAAGGTTGTTTCTGTTCTACATGAATGGTTCCTGTATTATGTGCTATATCATATTTGTCATATGGTTGTTCCTGTTCTACAGGAATGGTTCCTGTATTCTGTGCTATATCATATTTGTCATAAGGTTGTTTCTGTTCTACATGAATGGTTCCTGTATTCTGTGCTATATCGTATTTGTCATAAGGTTGTTTCTGTTCTACAGGAATGGTTCCTGTATTCTGTGCTATATGATATTTGTCATAAGGTTGTTTCTATTCTACATGAATTGTTCCTGTATTCTGTGCTATATCATATTTGTCATAAGGTTGTTTCTGTTCTACAGGAATGGTTCCTGTATTCTGTGCTATATCATATTTGTCATAAGGTTGTTTCTATTCTACATGAATGGTTCCTGTATTCTGTGCTATATCGTATTTGTCATAAGGTTGTTTCTGTTCTACAGGAATGGTTCCTGTATTCTGTGCTATATGATATTTGTCATAAGGTTGTTTTTGATCTACATGAATGGTTCCTGTATTCTGTGCTATATCATATTTGTCATAATGGTGTTTCTGTTCTACAGGAATGGTTCCTGTATTATGTGCTATATGGTATTTGTCATAAGGTTGTTTCTGTTCTACATGAATTGTTCCTGTATTCTGTGCTATATCATATGTGTCATAATGGTGTTTCTATTCTACATGAATGGTTCCTGTATTCTGTCCTTTATGATATTTGTCATAAGGTTGTTTCTGTTCTACATGAATGGTTCCTGTATTCTGTGCTATATCATAGTTGTCATAAGGATATTTCTGTTCTACAGGAATGGTTCCTGCATTATGTGCTATAAGGTATTTGTCATAAGGTTGTTTCTGTACTACATGAATGGTTCCTGTATTCTGTCCTTTATGATATTTGTCATAAGGTTGTTTCTGTTCTACATGAATGGTTCCTGTATTCTGTGCTATATCATAGTTGTCATAAGGATATTTCTGTTCTACAGGAATGGTTCCTGCATTATGTGCTATAAGGTATTTGTCATAAGGTTGTTTCTGTTCTACATGAATGGTTCCTGTATTCTGTCTTATATGATATTTGTCATAAGGTTGTTTCTGTTCTACACGAATGGTTCCTGTATTATGTGTTATATCATATTTCTCATAATGTTATTTCTGTTCTACATGAATGGTTCCTGTATTATGTCCTATATGATATTTGTCATAAGGTTGTTTCTGTTATACAGGAATGGTTCCTGTATTATGTGTTATATCATATTTGTCATAAGGTTATTTCTGTTCTACAGGAATGGTTCCTGTATTCTGTGTTATATGATATTTGTCATAAGGTTGTTTCTGTTCTACATGAATGGTTCCTGTATTCTGTGCTATATCATATTTGTCATAAGGTTATTTCTGTTCTACAGGAATGGTTCCTGTATTATGTGCGATATGGTATTTGTCATAAGGTTGTTTCTGTTCTACAAGAATGGTGCCTGTATTCTGTGCTATATAATATTTGTCATAAGGTTGTTTCTGTTCTACATGAATGGTTCCTGTATTATGTGTTATATCATATTTGTCATAAGGTTATTTCTGTTCTACAGGAATGGTTCCTGTATTCTGTGTTATATGATATTTGTCATAAGGTTGTTTCTGTTCTACATGAATGGTTCCTGTATTCTGTGCTATATCATATTTGTCATAAGGTTATTTCTGTTCTACAGGAATGGTTCCTGTATTATGTGCGATATGGTATTTGTCATAAGGTTGTTTCTGTTCTACAAGAATGGTTCCTGTATTATGTGCGATATGATATTTGTCATAAGGTTGTTTCTGTTCTACATGAATGGTTCCTGTATTCTGTGCTATATCATATTTGTCATAAGGTTATTTCTGTTCTACAGGAATGGTTCCTGTATTATGTGCGATATGGTATTTGTCATAAGGTTGTTTCTGTTCTACAAGAATGGTTCCTGTATTATGTGCGATATGATATTTGTCATAAGGTTGTTTCTGTTCTACATGAATGGTTCCTGTATTCTGTGCTATATCATATTTGTCATAAGGTTATTTCTGTTCTACATGAATGGTTCCCGTATTATGTGTTATATTATATGTGTCATAATGGTGTTTCTGTTCTACATGAATGGTTCCTGTATTATGTCCTATATTATATTTGTCATAAGGTTGTTTCTGTTCTACATGAATGGTTCCCGTATTATGTGTTATATCATATTTGACATAATGTTGTTTCTGTTCTACATGAATGGTTCCTGTATTCTGTGCTATATGATATTTGTCATAAGGTTGTTTCTGTTCTACATGAATGGTTCCTGTATTCTGTGCTATATCATATTTGTCATAAGGTTATTTCTGTTCTACAGGAATGGTTCCTGTATTATGTGCGATATGGTATTTGTCATAAGGTTGTTTCTGTTCTACAAGAATGGTTCCTGTATTATGTGCGATATGATATTTGTCATAAGGTTGTTTCTGTTCTACATGAATGGTTCCTGTATTCTGTGCTATATCATATTTGTCATAAGGTTATTTCTGTTCTACAGGAATGGTTCCTGTATTATGTGCGATATGGTATTTGTCATAAGGTTGTTTCTGTTCTACAAGAATGGTTCCTGTATTATGTGCGATATGATATTTGTCATAAGGTTGTTTCTGTTCTACATGAATGGTTCCTGTATTCTGTGCTATATCATATTTGTCATAAGGTTATTTCTGTTCTACAGGAATGGTTCCTGTATTCTGTGTTATATGATATTTGTCATAAGGTTGTTTCTGTTCTACATGAATGGTTCCTGTATTCTGTGCTATATCATATTTGTCATAAGGTTATTTCTGTTCTACAGGAATGGTTCCTGTATTATGTGCGATATGGTATTTGTCATAAGGTTGTTTCTGTTCTACAAGAATGGTGCCTGTATTCTGTGCTATATAATATTTGTCATAAGGTTGTTTCTGTTCTACATGAATGGTTCCTGTATTATGTGTTATATCATATTTGTCATAAGGTTATTTCTGTTCTACAGGAATGGTTCCTGTATTCTGTGTTATATGATATTTGTCATAAGGTTGTTTCTGTTCTACATGAATGGTTCCTGTATTCTGTGCTATATCATATTTGTCATAAGGTTATTTCTGTTCTACAGGAATGGTTCCTGTATTATGTGCGATATGGTATTTGTCATAAGGTTGTTTCTGTTCTACAAGAATGGTTCCTGTATTATGTGCGATATGATATTTGTCATAAGGTTGTTTCTGTTCTACATGAATGGTTCCTGTATTCTGTGCTATATCATATTTGTCATAAGGTTATTTCTGTTCTACAGGAATGGTTCCTGTATTATGTGCGATATGGTATTTGTCATAAGGTTGTTTCTGTTCTACAAGAATGGTTCCTGTATTATGTGCGATATGATATTTGTCATAAGGTTGTTTCTGTTCTACATGAATGGTTCCTGTATTCTGTGCTATATCATATTTGTCATAAGGTTATTTCTGTTCTACATGAATGGTTCCCGTATTATGTGTTATATTATATGTGTCATAATGGTGTTTCTGTTCTACATGAATGGTTCCTGTATTATGTCCTATATTATATTTGTCATAAGGTTGTTTCTGTTCTACATGAATGGTTCCCGTATTATGTGTTATATCATATTTGACATAATGTTGTTTCTGTTCTACATGAATGGTTCCTGTATTCTGTGCTATATGATATTTGTCATAAGGTTGTTTCTGTTCTACATGAATGGTTCCTGTATTCTGTGCTATATCATATTTGTCATAAGGTTATTTCTGTTCTACAGGAATGGTTCCTGTATTATGTGCGATATGGTATTTGTCATAAGGTTGTTTCTGTTCTACAAGAATGGTTCCTGTATTATGTGCGATATGATATTTGTCATAAGGTTGTTTCTGTTCTACATGAATGGTTCCTGTATTCTGTGCTATATCATATTTGTCATAAGGTTATTTCTGTTCTACAGGAATGGTTCCTGTATTATGTGCGATATGGTATTTGTCATAAGGTTGTTTCTGTTCTACAAGAATGGTTCCTGTATTATGTGCGATATGATATTTGTCATAAGGTTGTTTCTGTTCTACATGAATGGTTCCTGTATTCTGTGCTATATCATATTTGTCATAAGGTTATTTCTGTTCTACATGAATGGTTCCCGTATTATGTGTTATATTATATGTGTCATAATGGTGTTTCTGTTCTACATGAATGGTTCCTGTATTATGTCCTATATTATATTTGTCATAAGGTTGTTTCTGTTCTACATGAATGGTTCCCGTATTATGTGTTATATCATATTTGACATAATGTTGTTTCTGTTCTACATGAATGGTTCCTGTATTCTGTGTTATATGATATTTGTCATAAGGTTGTTTCTGTTCTACATGAATGGTTCCTGTATTCTGTGCTATATCATATTTGTCATAAGGTTATTTCTGTTCTACAGGAATGGTTCCTGTATTATGTGCGATATGGTATTTGTCATAAGGTTGTTTCTGTTCTACAAGAATGGTTCCTGTATTATGTGCGATATGATATTTGTCATAAGGTTGTTTCTGTTCTACTTGAATGGTTCCTGTATTCTGTCCTATATGATATTTGTCATAAGGTTGTTTTTGATCTACATGAATGGTTCCTGTATTCTGTGCTATATCATATTTGTCATAATGGTGTTTCTGTTCTACATGAATTGTTCCTGTATTCTGTGCTATATCATATGTGTCATAATGGTGTTTCTATTCTACATGAATGGTTCCTGTATTCTCTCCTTTATGATATTTGTCATAAGGTTGTTTCTGTTCTACATGAATGGTTCCTGTATTCTGTGCTATATCATATTTGTCATAAGGATATTTCTGTTCTACAGGAATGGTTCCTGCATTATGTGCTATAAGGTATTTGTCATAAGGTTGTTTGTGTTCTACATGAATAGTTCCTGTATTATGTGCTATATCATATTTGTCATAAGGATATTTCTGTTCTACAGGAATGGTTCCTGCATTATGTGCTATAAGGTATTTGTCATAAGGTTATTTCTGTTCTACATGAATGGTTCCTGTATTATGTGCTATATCATATTTGTCATAAGGTTGTTTCTCTTATACAGGAATGGTTCCTGTATTATGTGCTATATCATATTTGTCATAAGGTTATTTCTGTTCTACAGGAATGGTTCATGTATTCTGTGCTATATCATATTTGTTATAATGTTGTTTCTGTTATATATGAATTGTTCCTGTATTATGTGTTATATCAACTTTGACATAAAGTTGTTTCTGTTCTACATGAATGGTTCCTATATTATGTGCTATATGATATTTGTCATAAGGTTGTTTCTGTTCTACATGAATGGTTCCTGTATTATGTGCTATATCATATTTGTCATATGGTTGTTCCTGTTCTACAGGAATGGTTCCTGTATTCTGTGCTATATCATATTTGTCATAAGGTTGTTTCTGTTCTACATGAATGGTTCCTGTATTCTGTGCTATATCGTATTTGTCATAAGGTTGTTTCTGTTCTACAGGAATGGTTCCTGTATTCTGTGCTATATGATATTTGTCATAAGGTTGTTTCTATTCTACATGAATTGTTCCTGTATTCTGTCCTATATGATATTTGTCATAAGGTTGTTTTTGATCTACATGAATGGTTCCTGTATTATGTGCTATATCATATTTGTCATAATGGTGTTTCTGTTCTACAGGAATGGTTACTGTATTATGTGCTATATGGTATTTGTCATAAGGTTGTTTCTGTTCTACATGAATTGTTCCTGTATTCTGTGCTATATCATATGTGTCATAATGGTGTTTCTATTCTACATGAATGGTTCCTGTATTCTGTCCTTTATGATATTTGTCATAAGGTTGTTTCTGTTCTACATGAATGGTTCCTGTATTCTGTGCTATATCATAGTTGTCATAAGGATATTTCTGTTCTACAGGAATGGTTCCTGCATTATGTGCTATAAGGTATTTGTCATAAGGTTGTTTCTGTACTACATGAATGGTTCCTGTATTCTGTGTTATATCATATTTCTCATAATGTTATTTCTGTTCTACATGAATGGTTCCTGTATTATGTCCTATATGATATTTGTCATAAGGTTGTTTCTGTTATACAGGAATGGTTCCTGTATTATGTGTTATATCATATTTGTCATAAGGTTATTTCTGTTCTACAGGAATGGTTCCTGTATTCTGTCTTATATGATATTTGTCATAAGGTTGTTTCTGTTATACACGAATGGTTCCTGTATTATGTGTTATATCATATTTCTCATAATGTTATTTCTGTTCTACATGAATGGTTCCTGTATTATGTCCTATATGATATTTGTCATAAGGTTGTTTCTGTTATACAGGAATGGTTCCTGTATTATGTGTTATATCATATTTGTCATAAGGTTATTTCTGTTCTACAGGAATGGTTCCTGTATTCTGTGTTATATGATATTTGTCATAAGGTTGTTTCTGTTCTACATGAATGGTTCCTGTATTCTGTGCTATATCATATTTGTCATAAGGTTATTTCTGTTCTACAGGAATGGTTCCTGTATTATGTACGATATGGTATTTGTCATAAGGTTGTTTCTGTTCTACAAGAATGGTTCCTGTATTATGTGCGATATGATATTTGTCATAAGGTTGTTTCTGTTCTACATGAATGGTTCCTGTATTCTGTGCTATATCATATTTGTCATAAGGTTATTTCTGTTCTACAGGAATGGTTCCTGTATTATGTGCGACATGGTATTTGTCATAAGGTTGTTTCTGTTCTACAAGAATGGTTCCTGTATTATGTGCGATATGATATTTGTCATAAGGTTGTTTCTCTTCTACATGAATGGTTCCTGTATTCTGTGCTATATCATATTTGTCATAAGGTTATTTCTGTTCTACATGAATGGTTCCCGTATTATGTGTTATATTATATGTGTCATAATGGTGTTTCTGTTCTACATGAATGGTTCCTGTATTATGTCCTATATTATATTTGTCATAAGGTTGTTTCTGTTCTACATGAATGGTTCCCGTATTATGTGTTATATCATATTTGACATAATGTTGTTTCTGTTTTACATGAATGGTTCCTGTATTCTGTCCTATATGATGTTTGTCATAAGGTTGTTTTTGATCTACATGAATGGTTCCTGTATTCTGTGCCATATCATATTTGTCATAATGGTGTTTCTGTTCTACAGGAATGGTTCCTGTATTATGTGCTATATGGTATTTGTCATAAGGTTGTTTCTGTTCTACATGAATTGTTCCTGTATTCTGTGCTATATCATATGTGTCATAATGGTGTTTCTATTCTACATGAATGGTTCCTGTATTCTCTCCTTTATGATATTTGTCATAAGGTTGTTTCTGTTCTACATGAATGGTTCCTGTATTCTGTGCTATATCATATTTGTCATAAGGATATTTCTGTTCTACAGGAATGGTTCCTGCATTATGTGCTATAAGGTATTTGTCATAAGGTTGTTTGTGTTCTACATGAATAGTTCCTGTATTATGTGCTATATCATATTTGTCATAAGGTTATTTCTGTTCTACAGGAATGGTTCATGTATTCTGTGCTATATCATATTTGTTATAATGTTGTTTCTGTTATATATGAATTGTTCCTGTATTATGTGTTATATCAACTTTGACATAAAGTTGTTTCTGTTCTACATGAATGGTTCCTATATTATGTGCTATATGATATTTGTCATAAGGTTGTTTCTGTTCTACATGAATGGTTCCTGTATTATGTGCTATATCATATTTGTCATATGGTTGTTCCTGTTCTACAGGAATGGTTCCTGTATTCTGTGCTATATCATATTTGTCATAAGGTTGTTTCTGTTCTACATGAATGGTTCCTGTATTCTGTGCTATATCGTATTTGTCATAAGGTTGTTTCTGTTCTACAGGAATGGTTCCTGTATTCTGTGCTATATGATATTTGTCATAAGGTTGTTTCTATTCTACATGAATTGTTCCTGTATTCTGTGCTATATCATATTTGTCATAAGGTTGTTTCTGTTCTACAGGAATGGTTCCTGTATTCTGTGCTATATCATATTTGTCATAAGGTTGTTTCTATTCTACATGAATGGTTCCTGTATTCTGTGCTATATCGTATTTGTCATAAGGTTGTTTCTGTTCTACAGGAATGGTTCCTGTATTCTGTGCTATATGATATTTGTCATAAGGTTGTTTTTGATCTACATGAATGGTTCCTGTATTCTGTGCTATATCATATTTGTCATAATGGTGTTTCTGTTCTACAGGAATGGTTCCTGTATTATGTGCTATATGGTATTTGTCATAAGGTTGTTTCTGTTCTACATGAATTGTTCCTGTATTCTGTGCTATATCATATGTGTCATAATGGTGTTTCTATTCTACATGAATGGTTCCTGTATTCTGTCCTTTATGATATTTGTCATAAGGTTGTTTCTGTTCTACATGAATGGTTCCTGTATTCTGTGCTATATCATAGTTGTCATAAGGATATTTCTGTTCTACAGGAATGGTTCCTGCATTATGTGCTATAAGGTATTTGTCATAAGGTTGTTTCTGTACTACATGAATGGTTCCTGTATTCTGTCCTTTATGATATTTGTCATAAGGTTGTTTCTGTTCTACATGAATGGTTCCTGTATTCTGTGCTATATCATAGTTGTCATAAGGATATTTCTGTTCTACAGGAATGGTTCCTGCATTATGTGCTATATCATATTTGTCATAAGGTTGTTTCTGTTCTACATGAATGGTTCCTGTATTCTGTCTTATATGATATTTGTCATAAGGTTGTTTCTGTTCTACACGAATGTTTCCTGTATTATGTGTTATATCATATTTCTCATAATGTTATTTCTGTTCTACATGAATGGTTCCTGTATTATGTCCTATATGATATTTGTCATAAGGTTGTTTCTGTTATACAGGAATGGTTCCTGTATTATGTGTTATATCATATTTGTCATAAGGTTATTTCTGTTCTACAGGAATGGTTCCTGTATTCTGTGTTATATGATATTTGTCATAAGGTTGTTTCTGTTCTACATGAATGGTTCCTGTATTCTGTGCTATATCATATTTGTCATAAGGTTATTTCTGTTCAACAGGAATGGTTCCTGTATTATGTGCGATATGGTATTTGTCATAAGGTTGTTTCTGTTCTACAAGAATGGTGCCTGTATTCTGTGCTATATAATATTTGTCATAAGGTTGTTTCTGTTCTACATGAATGGTTCCTGTATTATGTCCTATATTATATTTGTCATAAGGTTGTTTCTGTTCTACATGAATGGTTCCCGTATTATGTGTTATATCATATTTGTCATAATGTTGTTTCTGTTCTACATGAATGGTTCCCGTATTATGTGTTATATCATATTTGTCATAAGGTTGTTTCTGTTCTACATGAATGGTTCCTGTATTATGTGCTATATGGTATTTGTCATAAGGTTGTTTCTGTTCTACATGAATTGTTCCTGTATTCTGTGCTATATCATATGTGTCATAATGGTGTTTCTATTCTACATGAATGGTTCCTGTATTCTGTCCTTTATGATATTTGTCATAAGGTTGTTTCTGTTCTACATGAATGGTTCCTGTATTCTGTGCTATATCATATTTGTCATAAGGATATTTCTGTTCTACAGGAATGGTTCCTGCATTATGTGCTATAAGGTATTTGTCATAAGGTTGTTTGTGTTCTACATGAATAGTTCCTGTATTATGTGCTATATCATATTTGTCATAATGGTGTTTCTGTTCTACATGAATAGTTCCTGTATTATATCCTACATGATATTTGTCATAAGGTTGTTTCTGTTATACAGGAATGGTTCATGTATTCTGTGCTATATCATATTTGTCATAAGGTTGTTTCTGTTCTACAGGAATGGTTCCTGTATTCTGTGCTATATCATATTTGTCATAAGGTTATTTCTGTTCTACAAGAATGGTTCATGTATTCTGTGCTATATCATATTTGTTATAATGTTGTTTCTGTTATATATGAATTGTTCCTGTATTATGTGTTATATCAACTTTGACATAAAGTTGTTTCTGTTCTACATGAATGGTTCCGATATTATGTGCTATATGATATTTGTCATAAGGTTGTTTCTGTTCTACATGAATGGTTCCTGTATTATGTGCTATATCATATTTGTCATAAGGTTGAGTCTGTTCTACATGAATGGTTCCTGTATTATGTGTTATATCATATTTGTCATTAGGTTATTTCTGTTCTACATGAATGGTTCCTGTATTATGTGCTATATCGTATTTGTCATAAGGTTGTTTCTGTTCTACAGGAATGGTTCCTGTATTCTGTGCTATATCATATTTGTCATAAGGTTATTTCTGTTCTACATGAATGGTTCCTGTATTATGTGCTATATCATATTTGTCATAAGGTTGAGTCTGTTCTACATGAATGGTTCCTGTATTATGTGTTATATCATATTTGTCATTAGGTTATTTCTGTTCTACATGAATGGTTCCTGTATTATGTGCTATATGATATTTGTCATAAGGTTGTTTCTATTCTACAGGAATGGTTCCTGTATTCTGTGCTATATCATATTGGTCATAAGGTTGTGTATGTTCTACATGAATGGTTCCTGTATTATGTGCTATATGATATTTGTCATAAGGTTGTTTCTGTTCTACATGAATGGTTCCTGTATTATGTGCTATATCATATTTGTCATAAGGTTGTTCCTGTTCTACAGGAATGGTTCCTGTATTCTGTGCTATATCATATTTGTCATAAGGTTGTTTCTGTTCTACATGAATGGTTCCTGTATTCTGTGCTATATCGTATTTGTCATAAGATTGTTTCTGTTCTACAGGAATTGTTCCTGTATTCTGTGCTATATCATATTTGTCATAATGTTGTTTATGTTCTACAGGAATGGTTCCTGTATTCTGTGCTATATCATATTTGTCATAATGTTGTTTTTGTTCTACAGGAATGGTTCCTGTATTCTTTGCTATATCATATTTGTCATAAGGTTGTTTGTGTTCTACAGGAATGGTTCTTAAAATATGTTCTATATCATATTTGTCATAAGGTTGTTTCTGTTCCACAGGAATGGTTCCTGTATTCTGTCCTATATGGTATTTTTCATAAGGTTGTTTCTGTTCTACATTAATGTTTCCTGTATTCTGTGCTATATCATATTTGTCATAAGGTTATTTCTGTTCTACAGGAATGGATCCTGTATTCTGTGCAATATCATATTTGTCATAACGTTGTTTACGTTCTACAGGAATGGTTCCTATATTCTGTGTTATATCACATTTGTCATAAGGTTGTTTCTGTTCTACAGTAATTGTTCCTGTATTCTTTGCTATATCATATTTGTCATAAGGTTGTTTCTGTTCTACATGAATGGTTCCTGTATTCTGTGCTATATCGTATTTGTCATAAGGTTGATTCTGTTCTACAGGAATGGTTCCTGTATCCTGTGCTATATCATATTTGTCATAAGGTTATTTCTGTTCTACAGGAATGGTTCCTGTATTCTGTGCTATATCATATTTGTCATAAGGTTGTTTCTGTTGTACATGAATGGTTCCTGTATTCTGTGCTATATCGTATTTGTCATAAGGTTGTTTCTGTTCTACAGGAATGGTTCCTGTATTCTCTGCTATATCATATTTGTCATAAGGTTATTTCTGTTCTACATGAATGGTTCCTGTATTATGTGCTATATCATATTTGTCATAAGGTTGAGTCTGTTCTACATGAATGGTTCCTGTATTATGTGCTATATCATATTTGTCATAAGGTTATTTCTGTTCTACATGAATGGTTCCTGTATTATGTGCTATATGATATTTGTCATAAGGTTGTTTCTATTCTACAGGAATGGTTCCTGTATTCTGTGCTATATCATATTGGTCATAAGGTTGTGTATGTTCTACATGACTGGTTCATGTATTATGTGCTATATGAAATTTGTCATAAGGTTGTTTATGTTCTACATGAATGGTTCCTGTATTATGTGCTATATCATATTTGTCATAAGGTTGTTTCTGTTCTACATGAATGGTTCCTGTATTCTGTGCTATATCGTATTTGTCATAAGATTGTTTCTGTTCTACAGGAATTGTTCCTGTATTCTGTGCTATATCATATTTGTCATAATGTTGTTTATGTTCTACAGGAATGGTTCCTGTATTCTGTGCTATATCATATTTGTCATAATGTTGTTTTTGTTCTACAGGAATGGTTCCTGTATTCTTTGCTATGTCATATTTGTCATAAGGTTGTTTGTGTTCTACAGGAATGGTTCTTAAAATATGTTCTATATCATATTTGTCATAAGGTTGTTTCTGTTCCACAGGAATGGTTCCTGTATTCTCTCCTATATGGTATTTTTCATAAGGTTGTTTCTGTTCTACATTAATGTTTCCTGTATTCTGTGCTATATCATATTTGTCATAAGGTTATTTCTGTTCTACAGGAATGGATCCTGTATTCTGTGCAATATCATATTTGTCATAACGTTGTTTCCGTTCTACAGGAATGGTTCCTATATTCTGTGTTATATCACATTTGTCATAAGGTTGTTTCTGTTCTACAGTAATTGTTCCTGTATTCTTTGCTATATCATATTTGTCATAAGGTTGTTTCTGTTCTACATGAATGGTTCCTGTATTTTGTGCTATATCGTATTTGTCATAAGGTTGTTTCTGTTCTACAGGAATGGTTCCTGTATCCTGTGCTATATCATATTTGTCATAAGGTTATTTCTATTCTACATGAATGGTTCCTGTATTAAGTGCTATATCATATTTGTCATAAGGTTGTGTCTGTTCTACATGAATGTATCCTGTATTATGTGTTATATCATATTTGTCATAAGGTTATTTCTGTTCTACATGAATGGTTCCTGTATTATGTGCGATATGGTATTTGTCATAAGGTTGTTTCTGTTCTACAAGAATGGTTCCTGTATTATGTGCGATATGATATTTGTCATAAGGTTGTTTCTGTTCTACATGAATGGTTCCTGTATTCTGTGCTATATCATATTTGTCATAAGGTTATTTCTGTTCTACATGAATGGTTCCCGTATTATGTGTTATATTATATGTGTCATAATGGTGTTTCTGTTCTACATGAATGGTTCCTGTATTATGTCCTATATTATATTTGTCATAAGGTTGTTTCTGTTCTACATGAATGGTTCCCGTATTATGTGTTATATCATATTTGACATAATGTTGTTTCTGTTCTACATGAATGGTTCCTGTATTCTGTCCTATATGATGTTTGTCATAAGGTTGTTTTTGATCTACATGAATGGTTCCTGTATTCTGTGCTATATCATATTTGTCATAAGGTTGTTTCTCTTATACAGGAATGGTTCCTGTATTATGTGCTATATCATATTTGTCATAAGGTTATTTCTGTTCTACAGGAATGGTTCATGTATTCTGTGCTATATCATATTTGTTATAATGTTGTTTCTGTTATATATGAATTGTTCCTGTATTATGTGTTATATCAACTTTGACATAAAGTTGTTTCTGTTCTACATGAATGGTTCCTATATTATGTGCTATATGATATTTGTCATAAGGTTGTTTCTGTTCTACATGAATGGTTCCTGTATTATGTGCTATATCATATTTGTCATATGGTTGTTCCTGTTCTACAGGAATGGTTCCTGTATTCTGTGCTATATCATATTTGTCATAAGGTTGTTTCTGTTCTACATGAATGGTTCCTGTATTCTGTGCTATATCGTATTTGTCATAAGGTTGTTTCTGTTCTACAGGAATGGTTCCTGTATTCTGTGCTATATGATATTTGTCATAAGGTTGTTTCTATTCTACATGAATTGTTCCTGTATTCTGTGCTATATCATATTTGTCATAAGGTTGTTTCTGTTCTACAGGAATGGTTCCTGTATTCTGTGCTATATCATATTTGTCATAAGGTTGTTTCTATTCTACATGAATGGTTCCTGTATTCTGTGCTATATCGTATTTGTCATAAGGTTGTTTCTGTTCTACAGGAATGGTTCCTGTATTCTGTGCTATATGATATTTGTCATAAGGTTGTTTTTGATCTACATGAATGGTTCCTGTATTCTGTGCTATATCATATTTGTCATAATGGTGTTTCTGTTCTACAGGAATGGTTCCTGTATTATGTGCTATATGGTATTTGTCATAAGGTTGTTTCTGTTCTACATGAATTGTTCCTGTATTCTGTGCTATATCATATGTGTCATAATGGTGTTTCTATTCTACATGAATGGTTCCTGTATTCTGTCCTTTATGATATTTGTCATAAGGTTGTTTCTGTTCTACATGAATGGTTCCTGTATTCTGTGCTATATCATAGTTGTCATAAGGATATTTCTGTTCTACAGGAATGGTTCCTGCATTATGTGCTATAAGGTATTTGTCATAAGGTTGTTTCTGTACTACATGAATGGTTCCTGTATTCTGTCCTTTATGATATTTGTCATAAGGTTGTTTCTGTTCTACATGAATGGTTCCTGTATTCTGTGCTATATCATAGTTGTCATAAGGATATTTCTGTTCTACAGGAATGGTTCCTGCATTATGTGCTATAAGGTATTTGTCATAAGGTTGTTTCTGTTCTACATGAATGGTTCCTGTATTCTGTCTTATATGATATTTGTCATAAGGTTGTTTCTGTTCTACACGAATGTTTCCTGTATTATGTGTTATATCATATTTCTCATAATGTTATTTCTGTTCTACATGAATGGTTCCTGTATTATGTCCTATATGATATTTGTCATAAGGTTGTTTCTGTTATACAGGAATGGTTCCTGTATTATGTGTTATATCATATTTGTCATAAGGTTATTTCTGTTCTACAGGAATGGTTCCTGTATTCTGTGTTATATGATATTTGTCATAAGGTTGTTTCTGTTCTACATGAATGGTTCCTGTATTCTGTGCTATATCATATTTGTCATAAGGTTATTTCTGTTCAACAGGAATGGTTCCTGTATTATGTGCGATATGGTATTTGTCATAAGGTTGTTTCTGTTCTACAAGAATGGTGCCTGTATTCTGTGCTATATAATATTTGTCATAAGGTTGTTTCTGTTCTACATGAATGGTTCCTGTATTATGTCCTATATTATATTTGTCATAAGGTTGTTTCTGTTCTACATGAATGGTTCCCGTATTATGTGTTATATCATATTTGTCATAATGTTGTTTCTGTTCTACATGAATGGTTCCCGTATTATGTGTTATATCATATTTGTCATAAGGTTGTTTCTGTTCTACATGAATGGTTCCTGTATTATGTGCTATATGGTATTTGTCATAAGGTTGTTTCTGTTCTACATGAATTGTTCCTGTATTCTGTGCTATATCATATGTGTCATAATGGTGTTTCTATTCTACATGAATGGTTCCTGTATTCTGTCCTTTATGATATTTGTCATAAGGTTGTTTCTGTTCTACATGAATGGTTCCTGTATTCTGTGCTATATCATATTTGTCATAAGGATATTTCTGTTCTACAGGAATGGTTCCTGCATTATGTGCTATAAGGTATTTGTCATAAGGTTGTTTGTGTTCTACATGAATAGTTCCTGTATTATGTGCTATATCATATTTGTCATAATGGTGTTTCTGTTCTACATGAATAGTTCCTGTATTATATCCTACATGATATTTGTCATAAGGTTGTTTCTGTTATACAGGAATGGTTCATGTATTCTGTGCTATATCATATTTGTCATAAGGTTGTTTCTGTTCTACAGGAATGGTTCCTGTATTCTGTGCTATATCATATTTGTTATAATGTTGTTTCTGTTATATATGAATTGTTCCTGTATTATGTGTTATATCAACTTTGACATAAAGTTGTTTCTGTTCTACATGAATGGTTCCGATATTATCTGCTATATGATATTTGTCATAAGGTTGTTTCTGTTCTACATGAATGGTTCCTGTATTATGTGCTATATCATATTTGTCATATGGTTGTTCCTGTTCTACAGGAATGGTTCCTGTATTCTGTGCTATATCGTATTTGTCATAAGGTTGTTTCTGTTCTACAGGAATGGTTCCTGTATTCTGTGCTATATCATATTTGTCATAAGGTTATTTCTGTTCTACATGAATGGTTCCTGTATTATGTGTTATATCATATTTGTCATTAGGTTATTTCTGTTCTACATGAATGGTTCCTGTATTATGTGCTATATGATATTTGTCATAAGGTTGTTTCTATTCTACAGGAATGGTTCCTGTATTCTGTGCTATATCATATTGGTCATAAGGTTGTGTATGTTCTACATGAATGGTTCCTGTATTATGTGCTATATGATATTTGTCATAAGGTTGTTTCTGTTCTACATGAATGGTTCCTGTATTATATGCTATATCATATTTGTCATAAGGTTGTTCCTGTTCTACAGGAATGGTTCCTGTATTCTGTGCTATATCATATTTGTCATAAGGTTGTTTCTGTTCTACATGAATGGTTCCTGTATTCTGTGCTATATCGTATTTGTCATAAGATTGTTTCTGTTCTACAGGAATTGTTCCTGTATTCTGTGCTATATCATATTTGTCATAATGTTGTTTATGTTCTACAGGAATGGTTCCTGTATTCTGTGCTATATCATATTTGTCATAATGTTGTTTTTGTTCTACAGGAATGGTTCCTGTATTCTTTGCTATGTCATATTTGTCATAAGGTTGTTTGTGTTCTACAGGAATGGTTCTTAAAATATGTTCTATATCATATTTGTCATAAGGTTGTTTCTGTTCCACAGGAATGGTTCCTGTATTCTGTCCTATATGGTATTTTTCATAAGGTTGTTTCTGTTCTACATTAATGTTTCCTGTATTCTGTGCTATATCATATTTGTCATAAGGTTATTTCTGTTCTACAGGAATGGATCCTGTATTCTGTGCAATATCATATTTGTCATAACGTTGTTTCCGTTCTACAGGAATGGTTCCTATATTCTGTGTTATATCACATTTGTCATAAGGTTGTTTCTGTTCTACAGTAATTGTTCCTGTATTCTTTGCTATATCATATTTGTCATAAGGTTGTTTCTGTTCTACATGAATGGTTCCTGTATTCTGTGCTATATCGTATTTGTCATAAGGTTGTTTCTGTTCTACAGGAATGGTTCCTGTATCCTGTGCTATATCATATTTGTCATAAGGTTATTTCTGTTCTACAGGAATGGTTCCTGTATTCTGTGCTATATCATATTTGTCATAAGGTTGTTTCTGTTGTACATGAATGGTTCCTGTATTCTGTGCTATATCGTATTTGTCATAAGGTTGTTTCTGTTCTACAGGAATGGTTCCTGTATTCTCTGCTATATCATATTTGTCATAAGGTTATTTCTGTTCTACATGAATGGTTCCTGTATTATGTGCTATATCATATTTGTCATAAGGTTGAGTCTGTTCTACATGAATGGTTCCTGTATTATGTGTTATATCATATTTGTCATAAGGTTATTTCTGTTCTACATGAATGGTTCCTGTATTATGTGCTATATGATATTTGTCATAAGGTTGTTTCTATTCTACAGGAATGGTTCCTGTATTCTGTGCTATATCATATTGGTCATAAGGTTGTGTATGTTCTACATGACTGGTTCATGTATTATGTGCTATATGATATTTGTCATAAGGTTGTTTATGTTCTACATGAATGGTTCCTGTATTATGTGCTATATCATATTTGTCATAAGGTTGTTTCTGTTCTACATGAATGGTTCCTGTATTCTGTGCTATATCGTATTTGTCATAAGATTGTTTCTGTTCTACAGGAATTGTTCCTGTATTCTGTGCTATATCATATTTGTCATAATGTTGTTTATGTTCTACAGGAATGGTTCCTGTATTCTGTGCTATATCATATTTGTCATAATGTTGTTTTTGTTCTACAGGAATGGTTCCTGTATTCTTTGCTATGTCATATTTGTCATAAGGTTGTTTGTGTTCTACAGGAATGGTTCTTAAAATATGTTCTATATCATATTTGTCATAAGGTTGTTTCTGTTCCACAGGAATGGTTCCTGTATTCTCTCCTATATGGTATTTTTCATAAGGTTGTTTCTGTTCTACATTAATGTTTCCTGTATTCTGTGCTATATCATATTTGTCATAAGGTTATTTCTGTTCTACAGGAATGGATCCTGTATTCTGTGCAATATCATATTTGTCATAACGTTGTTTCCGTTCTACAGGAATGGTTCCTATATTCTGTGTTATATCACATTTGTCATAAGGTTGTTTCTGTTCTACAGTAATTGTTCCTGTATTCTTTGCTATATCATATTTGTCATAAGGTTGTTTCTGTTCTACATGAATGGTTCCTGTATTTTGTGCTATATCGTATTTGTCATAAGGTTGTTTCTGTTCTACAGGAATGGTTCCTGTATCCTGTGCTATATCATATTTGTCATAAGGTTATTTCTATTCTACATGAATGGTTCCTGTATTAAGTGCTATATCATATTTGTCATAAGGTTGTGTCTGTTCTACATGAATGTATCCTGTATTATGTGTTATATCATATTTGTCATAAGGTTATTTCTGTTCTACATGAATGGTTCCTGTATTATGTGCGATATGGTATTTGTCATAAGGTTGTTTCTGTTCTACAAGAATGGTTCCTGTATTATGTGCGATATGATATTTGTCATAAGGTTGTTTCTGTTCTACATGAATGGTTCCTGTATTCTGTGCTATATCATATTTGTCATAAGGTTATTTCTGTTCTACATGAATGGTTCCCGTATTATGTGTTATATTATATGTGTCATAATGGTGTTTCTGTTCTACATGAATGGTTCCTGTATTATGTCCTATATTATATTTGTCATAAGGTTGTTTCTGTTCTACATGAATGGTTCCCGTATTATGTGTTATATCATATTTGACATAATGTTGTTTCTGTTCTACATGAATGGTTCCTGTATTCTGTCCTATATGATGTTTGTCATAAGGTTGTTTTTGATCTACATGAATGGTTCCTGTATTCTGTGCTATATCATATTTGTCATAATGGTGTTTCTGTTCTACAGGAATGGTTCCTGTATTATGTGCTATATGGTATTTGTCATAAGGTTGTTTCTGTTCTACATGAATTGTTCCTGTATTCTGTGCTATATCATATGTGTCATAATGGTGTTTCTATTCTACATGAATGGTTCCTGTATTCTCTCCTTTATGATATTTGTCATAAGGTTGTTTCTGTTCTACATGAATGGTTCCTGTATTCTGTGCTATATCATATTTGTCATAAGGATATTTCTGTTCTACAGGAATGGTTCCTGCATTATGTGCTATAAGGTATTTGTCATAAGGTTGTTTGTGTTCTACATGAATAGTTCCTGTATTATGTGCTATATCATATTTGTCATAAGGATATTTCTGTTCTACAGGAATGGTTCCTGCATTATGTGCTATAAGGTATTTGTCATAAGGTTATTTCTGTTCTACATGAATGGTTCCTGTATTATGTGCTATATCATATTTGTCATAAGGTTGTTTCTCTTATACAGGAATGGTTCCTGTATTATGTGCTATATCATATTTGTCATAAGGTTATTTCTGTTCTACAGGAATGGTTCATGTATTCTGTGCTATATCATATTTGTTATAATGTTGTTTCTGTTATATATGAATTGTTCCTGTATTATGTGTTATATCAACTTTGACATAAAGTTGTTTCTGTTCTACATGAATGGTTCCTATATTATGTGCTATATGATATTTGTCATAAGGTTGTTTCTGTTCTACATGAATGGTTCCTGTATTATGTGCTATATCATATTTGTCATATGGTTGTTCCTGTTCTACAGGAATGGTTCCTGTATTCTGTGCTATATCATATTTGTCATAAGGTTGTTTCTGTTCTACATGAATGGTTCCTGTATTTTGTGCTATATCAAATTTGTCATATGGTTGTTCCTGTTCTACAGGAATGGTTCCTGTATTCTGTGCTATATCGTATTTGTCATAAGGTTGTTTCTGTTCTACAGGAATGGTTCCTGTATTCTGTGCTATATCATATTTGTCATAAGGTTATTTCTGTTCTACATGAATGGTTCCTGTATTATGTGCTATATCATATTTGTCATAAGGTTGAGTCTGTTCTACATGAATGGTTCCTGTATTATGTGTTATATCATATTTGTCATTAGGTTATTTCTGTTCTACATGAATGGTTCCTGTATTATGTGCTATATGATATTTGTCATAAGGTTGTTTCTATTCTACAGGAATGGTTCCTGTATTCTGTGCTATATCATATTGGTCATAAGGTTGTGTATGTTCTACATGAATGGTTCCTGTATTATGTGCTATATGATATTTGTCATAAGGTTGTTTCTGTTCTACATGAATGGTTCCTGTATTATGTGCTATATCATATTTGTCATAAGGTTGTTCCTGTTCTACAGGAATGGTTCCTGTATTCTGTGCTATATCATATTTGTCATAAGGTTGTTTCTGTTCTACATGAATGGTTCCTGTATTCTGTGCTATATCGTATTTGTCATAAGATTGTTTCTGTTCTACAGGAATTGTTCCTGTATTCTGTGCTATATCATATTTGTCATAATGTTGTTTATGTTCTACAGGAATGGTTGCTGTATTCTGTGCTATATCATATTTGTCATAATGTTGTTTTTGTTCTACAGGAATGGTTCCTGTATTCTTTGCTATGTCATATTTGTCATAAGGTTGTTTGTGTTCTACAGGAATGGTTCTTAAAATATGTTCTATATCATATTTGTCATAAGGTTGTTTCTGTTCCACAGGAATGGTTCCTGTATTCTGTCCTATATGGTATTTTTCATAAGGTTGTTTCTGTTCTACATTAATGTTTCCTGTATTCTGTGCTATATCATATTTGTCATAAGGTTATTTCTGTTCTACAGGAATGGATCCTGTATTCTGTGCAATATCATATTTGTCATAACGTTGTTTCCGTTCTACAGGAATGGTTCCTATATTCTGTGTTATATCACATTTGTCATAAGGTTGTTTCTGTTCTACAGTAATTGTTCCTGTATTCTTTGCTATATCATATTTGTCATAAGGTTGTTTCTGTTCTACATGAATGGTTCCTGTATTCTGTGCTATATCGTATTTGTCATAAGGTTGTTTCTGTTCTACAGGAATGGTTCCTGTATCCTGTGCTATATCATATTTGTCATAAGGTTATTTCTGTTCTACAGGAATGGTTCCTGTATTCTGTGCTATATCATATTTGTCATAAGGTTGTTTCTGTTGTACATGAATGGTTCCTGTATTCTGTGCTATATCGTATTTGTCATAAGGTTGTTTCTGTTCTACAGGAATGGTTCCTGTATTCTCTGCTATATCATATTTGTCATAAGGTTATTTCTGTTCTACATGAATGGTTCCTGTATTATGTGCTATATCATATTTGTCATAAGGTTGAGTCTGTTCTACATGAATGGTTCCTGTATTATGTGTTATATCATATTTGTCATAAGGTTATTTCTGTTCTACATGAATGGTTCCTGTATTATGTGCTATATGATATTTGTCATAAGGTTGTTTCTATTCTACAGGAATGGTTCCTGTATTCTGTGCTATATCATATTGGTCATAAGGTTGTGTATGTTCTACATGACTGGTTCATGTATTATGTGCTATATGATATTTGTCATAAGGTTGTTTATGTTCTACATGAATGGTTCCTGTATTATGTGCTATATCATATTTGTCATAAGGTTGTTTCTGTTCTACATGAATGGTTCCTGTATTCTGTGCTATATCGTATTTGTCATAAGATTGTTTCTGTTCTACAGGAATTGTTCCTGTATTCTGTGCTATATCATATTTGTCATAATGTTGTTTATGTTCTACAGGAATGGTTCCTGTATTCTGTGCTATATCATTTTTGTCATAATGTTGTTTTTGTTCTACAGGAATGGTTCCTGTATTCTTTGCTATGTCATATTTGTCATAAGGTTGTTTGTGTTCTACAGGAATGGTTCTTAAAATATGTTCTATATCATATTTGTCATAAGGTTGTTTCTGTTCCACAGGAATGGTTCCTGTATTCTCTCCTATATGGTATTTTTCATAAGGTTGTTTCTGTTCTACATTAATGTTTCCTGTATTCTGTGCTATATCATATTTGTCATAAGGTTATTTCTGTTCTACAGGAATGGATCCTGTATTCTGTGCAATATCATATTTGTCATAACGTTGTTTCCGTTCTACAGGAATGGTTCCTATATTCTGTGTTATATCACATTTGTCATAAGGTTGTTTCTGTTCTACAGTAATTGTTCCTGTATTCTTTGCTATATCATATTTGTCATAAGGTTGTTTCTGTTCTACATGAATGGTTCCTGTATTTTGTGCTATATCGTATTTGTCATAAGGTTGTTTCTGTTCTACAGGAATGGTTCCTGTATCCTGTGCTATATCATATTTGTCATAAGGTTATTTCTATTCTACATGAATGGTTCCTGTATTAAGTGCTATATCATATTTGTCATAAGGTTGTGTCTGTTCTACATGAATGTATCCTGTATTATGTGTTATATCATATTTGTCATAAGGTTATTTCTGTTCTACATGAATGGTTCCTGTATTATGTGCGATATGGTATTTGTCATAAGGTTGTTTCTGTTCTACAAGAATGGTTCCTGTATTATGTGCGATATGATATTTGTCATAAGGTTGTTTCTGTTCTACATGAATGGTTCCTGTATTCTGTGCTATATCATATTTGTCATAAGGTTATTTCTGTTCTACATGAATGGTTCCCGTATTATGTGTTATATTATATGTGTCATAATGGTGTTTCTGTTCTACATGAATGGTTCCTGTATTATGTCCTATATTATATTTGTCATAAGGTTGTTTCTGTTCTACATGAATGGTTCCCGTATTATGTGTTATATCATATTTGACATAATGTTGTTTCTGTTCTACATGAATGGTTCCTGTATTCTGTCCTATATGATGTTTGTCATAAGGTTGTTTTTGATCTACATGAATGGTTCCTGTATTCTGTGCTATATCATATTTGTCATAATGGTGTTTCTGTTCTACAGGAATGGTTCCTGTATTATGTGCTATATGGTATTTGTCATAAGGTTGTTTCTGTTCTACATGAATTGTTCCTGTATTCTGTGCTATATCATATGTGTCATAATGGTGTTTCTATTCTACATGAATGGTTCCTGTATTCTCTCCTTTATGATATTTGTCATAAGGTTGTTTCTGTTCTACATGAATGGTTCCTGTATTCTGTGCTATATCATATTTGTCATAAGGATATTTCTGTTCTACAGGAATGGTTCCTGCATTATGTGCTATAAGGTATTTGTCATAAGGTTGTTTGTGTTCTACATGAATAGTTCCTGTATTATGTGCTATATCATATTTGTCATAAGGATATTTCTGTTCTACAGGAATGGTTCCTGCATTATGTGCTATAAGGTATTTGTCATAAGGTTATTTCTGTTCTACATGAATGGTTCCTGTATTATGTGCTATATCATATTTGTCATAAGGTTGTTTCTCTTATACAGGAATGGTTCCTGTATTATGTGCTATATCATATTTGTCATAAGGTTATTTCTGTTCTACAGGAATGGTTCATGTATTCTGTGCTATATCATATTTGTTATAATGTTGTTTCTGTTATATATGAATTGTTCCTGTATTATGTGTTATATCAACTTTGACATAAAGTTGTTTCTGTTCTACATGAATGGTTCCTATATTATGTGCTATATGATATTTGTCATAAGGTTGTTTCTGTTCTACATGAATGGTTCCTGTATTATGTGCTATATCATATTTGTCATATGGTTGTTCCTGTTCTACATGAATGGTTCCTGTATTCTGTGCTATATCATATTTGTCATAAGGTTGTTTCTGTTCTACATGAATGGTTCCTGTATTCTGTGCTATATCGTATTTGTCATAAGGTTGTTTCTGTTCTACAGGAATGGTTCCTGTATTCTGTGCTATATGATATTTGTCATAAGGTTGTTTCTATTCTACATGAATTGTTCCTGTATTCTGTGCTATATCATATTTGTCATAAGGTTGTTTCTGTTCTACAGGAATGGTTCCTGTATTCTGTGCTATATCATATTTGTCATAAGGTTGTTTCTATTCTACATGAATGGTTCCTGTATTCTGTGCTATATCGTATTTGTCATAAGGTTGTTTCTGTTCTACAGGAATGGTTCCTGTATTCTGTGCTATATGATATTTGTCATAAGGTTGTTTTTGATCTACATGAATGGTTCCTGTATTCTGTGCTATATCATATTTGTCATAATGGTGTTTCTGTTCTACAGGAATGGTTCCTGTATTATGTGCTATATGGTATTTGTCATAAGGTTGTTTCTGTTCTACATGAATTGTTCCTGTATTCTGTGCTATATCATATGTGTCATAATGGTGTTTCTATTCTACATGAATGGTTCCTGTATTCTGTCCTTTATGATATTTGTCATAAGGTTGTTTCTGTTCTACATGAATGGTTCCTGTATTCTGTGCTATATCATAGTTGTCATAAGGATATTTCTGTTCTACAGGAATGGTTCCTGCATTATGTGCTATAAGGTATTTGTCATAAGGTTGTTTCTGTACTACATGAATGGTTCCTGTATTCTGTCCTTTATGATATTTGTCATAAGGTTGTTTCTGTTCTACATGAATGGTTCCTGTATTCTGTGCTATATCATAGTTGTCATAAGGATATTTCTGTTCTACAGGAATGGTTCCTGCATTATGTGCTATAAGGTATTTGTCATAAGGTTGTTTCTGTTCTACATGAATGGTTCCTGTATTCTGTCTTATATGATATTTGTCATAAGGTTGTTTCTGTTCTACACGAATGGTTCCTGTATTATGTGTTATATCATATTTCTCATAATGTTATTTCTGTTCTACATGAATGGTTCCTGTATTATGTCCTATATGATATTTGTCATAAGGTTGTTTCTGTTATACAGGAATGGTTCCTGTATTATGTGTTATATCATATTTGTCATAAGGTTATTTCTGTTCTACAGGAATGGTTCCTGTATTCTGTGTTATATGATATTTGTCATAAGGTTGTTTCTGTTCTACATGAATGGTTCCTGTATTCTGTGCTATATCATATTTGTCATAAGGTTATTTCTGTTCTACAGGAATGGTTCCTGTATTATGTGCGATATGGTATTTGTCATAAGGTTGTTTCTGTTCTACAAGAATGGTGCCTGTATTCTGTGCTATATAATATTTGTCATAAGGTTGTTTCTGTTCTACATGAATGGTTCCTGTATTATGTCCTATATTATATTTGTCATAAGGTTGTTTCTGTTCTACATGAATGGTTCCCGTATTATGTGTTATATCATATTTGTCATAATGTTGTTTCTGTTCTACATGAATGGTTCCCGTATTATGTGTTATATCATATTTGTCATAAGGTTGTTTCTGTTCTACATGAATGGTTCCTGTATTATGTGCTATATGGTATTTGTCATAAGGTTGTTTCTGTTCTACATGAATTGTTCCTGTATTCTGTGCTATATCATATGTGTCATAATGGTGTTTTTATTCTACATGAATGGTTCCTGTATTCTGTCCTTTATGATATTTGTCATAAGGTTGTTTCTGTTCTACATGAATGGTTCCTGTATTCTCTGCTATATCATATTTGTCATAAGGATATTTCTGTTCTACAGGAATGGTTCCTGCATTATGTGCTATAAGGTATTTGTCATAAGGTTGTTTGTGTTCTACATGAATAGTTCCTGTATTATGT